>JAZKLR010000013.1:0-1260712 GCA_037103525.1 Ganaspis brasiliensis | reverse complement strand
AACACAATTTAAATCTAAATTACCCTCTTTATTGATTATATTCAATTTATTTTTCTATACATTAAATTAAAAATGAACTAAAATTTCAATTGAAATTGAAAATATCACGATACAGTCGACAATTAAGTTCTCTTTCAATGTTTCTCTATCACTCTCATTCAACTCGACAGCAAGTGTTAAATCTGTGGTCGGTGGTTGAAAATGTGTACACTAGTCGCTGGCAATGGACACAAAATATGCACACGCCTGTGATACTCATTCTGAAATCCAACCACTTTATCAGCGTCGGTGCTGATTTCACATTGCAATTGAGCACAGATGTAATGACCCGAGTTAATTTTCGGAAATTTCTCACGTGTAGCAAAATACATTCTGAAATTTTTGCAGCATCAGTTGATAATGTCAGATTGCCGGGAAATTACCGCTCATCCAACAGAGCTTGAATTTCAGAATTGTGTAAAATTGTCGAGGGAAAATTCCATAGATTTCTCATTCTCTATCATTCAATTTTCTTTCTGTCCTCATTGTATTTATTATTTTTTATATTAATTTGTTTAAAAATACTATAGTATATATTTTAATACATCTTTATTTTAATCCTTATTTTTTTTACTTATCTTTTATATTCATTTTTTTTATATTCACTTACAGATATTCCTAAGACTTCCGGGAAAATTATTTTTTAATTAATTTTCCTTCGCCTTAATCTCTTTGTGTGTACTTTGTCGTTTCTTTTACTTTATTCTCCCAGAAAGACAGTATCGGAAAAATATATCAAACGCGTATTGCATGGGACATCTTTTCTGAAAAGGAAAGCACTCTCGAATCTTGTTTTTTTCTTCTTCTTCTTCTTCTTTTTATTTAACTGGAAATATTGAAGTAAAAAGAGCAAATAATCGAGTCGTGACAATTTTTTGATTGAAATGCATTTAAGTAAATTTATCGACAGTGTTTGAATTGAGTTTGAAAGGGAAAAATAAATAAAAAGAAAATAGACGCGTCTTAGATTGTGAGAGAGTGTAAAAAGGAGGAGAGACTACTTAAAAATCTGTTAAGCGATAAATTTCTATTTGGCAATTTGAACTGACGGCACACAGCCCTCGAACCGCTTGATAAAAATTAATATTCATGTGATGCAATGAATATGTATGGAAAAGGCTAATACGTATTCGAATGGAACCGGGATATCGGTTAAATTTTTAAATTATGTTTACATCCCGTTTCATACTACGAGCTCGTTCCATGCTCGTTATTTGAATGCACATAGAAAACATTGCATGAATTGTGTGCAGCTGTATGTCGTGCAAATGGTTTTCAAGCGTAAAATTATTTGTTCTCTTTATGTCCCTACGATATCGACTGGACGATATTTACAGTTTCAGTAAAGATGGATACATTTTTCGATTTTTGAGAAATCGAGTGGATTCTTAAAATGGAAGTTTGATGAGTGATAGTTTAATATTATTGAATAGTTTCGGTAATTAATAAGTTATTTTTTAATAAATTTAACGAATTTTTAAGTAAAAGTGATTGGATTAAAAGTGTTGAGATTCATTTAAGGTAATTTATGTCTGGGTGTGGATTACGTAACTTATTTCGAATTCCGTATTTCAGACTTTATATAACACGTTTCGGATTTCAAGTTCCTAATTCCACAAATCTGATTCTATATTTCACTTATTATATTGCTTGTAGCAAATTCTAGATTTCAGGTTCTAAATTCTAAAATCCAGTCCCAGATTCCACATTCCAAAATCCAAAATCTAAAACCAAATTGAAATGTTAAAAAAGATTTCAAATTCCACATTCCTAATTCTACATTTCTAATTCTACAAAACTGGTTCTGTTTTTCATATATTATATACCAAGTTTTAAATTTTAGATTCCAGATTCTAAATTACAAAATCCACGTCGCAGATTTTACTTTACAGTATCCAAAACCAGATTCCAAATCCACATTTCGGATTTCACATTCCGGATTCCACAAAACTGACTCTATATTTCACATATTTTGAACCAGATTTCAAATTCTAGATTCTAGATTCTAAATTACAAAATCTACATCTCAGAAGCCACATTTCAAAATCCAAAACCAGATTCCAAATTCCATATTCCTAATTTCACAAAAATGATTCTATATTTAAATATTATATTCTAGATTTCAAATTCTAGATTCTAAATTCTAAATTCCAAGATCCACGTTACTGATTATACATTTTCAAATCCGAAACCAAAAACCAGATTAAAATTTTCAAAAAGTTTTTAAATTCCATATTCCTAATTCCACATTTCTAATTCCACAAAACTGATTTTATTCTTCACATATTATATTCCACATTTCAAATTTTAGATTTCAGATTCTAAATTCCGAATTCTTCCCTCCAGATTCCATATTCCAAAATCAAAATCTAGATTCACAATTCCACATTTCAGATCCAACATTCATAATTCCACAAAACTAATTCCACATTCCTAATTCTACAAAACTGATTCTACTTTTTACATATTATATTCCAAGTTTTAAATTCTAGATTCAAGATTCTAAATTACAAAATTCAAGGCCACTATTCCACATTCCAAAATCTAAAATCAGATTCCTAATTCCACATTCCTTATTCCATATTCCTAATTAACTGACTCTATACTTCACATATTTGAAAGCAGATTTTAAATTCTAGATTCGAGATTCTAAATTACAAAATCCACGTCCCAGATTCCACATTCCCAAATCCAAAAAGAAATATTTTAAATTCCATATTTCAGATCCCACATTCCTAATTCCACAAAACTGACTCTATACTTCACATATTTGAAAGCAGATTTCAAATTCTAGATTCCAGATTGTAAATTACAAAATCCACGTCCCAGATTCCACTTTACAGAATCCAAAACCAGATTCCAAATCTACATTTCGGATTCCACATTCCTAATTCCACAAAACAGATTCTATATTTCACATATTTTGAACCAGATTGTCAATTCCATATTCCTAATTTAACAAAACTGATTCTATATTTACGTTTTATGTTCTAGATTTCAAATTCTAGATTCCAGATTTTAAATTCCAAGATACACGTTACAGATTCCACATTTCAAAATCCAAAATTCAAAACCCGATTTGAAATTTCAAATTCCTGTTTCCACATTCCTAATTCAAAATTTCATATGCCACATAATTAATTATAGTTTTTACATATTATACTCCACATTTTAAATTCTAAATTCCAGATTCTAAATTTCAAAATCCATGTCACAGATTACACATCAAAAAATATAATATCACCAATAATGGTCCAAATTCCACATTCTAAATACTATATTCCTAATTCCACAATACCGATTCTATATTTCAAGAATTATATTCCACAAAATTCGACTACCAAGTTTCAAATTCTAGATTCCAGATTCTAAATTACAAAATCCACTTCCACTATTCCACATTTCAAAATCCAAAAGCAGATTGTATTCCAGATTGTAGGTTCTAAATTCTAAAATCCAGTCCCAGATTCCACATTCCAAAAATGTGGAATCTGGGATGTGTATTTTGAATCTGGATTTGATATCTGGGAAATGGATTTTGATATTTAGAACCTGGAATCATGAATTTGGAATTTGGAATGCGGTTTTGGATTGTGGAATCTGGGATATGGATTTTCATATTTAGAACCTGAAATTTGGAATTTTATTTCTGAAATTGTAAAATTACGAATATGGAAACTGAGGGATATGGAATATGGAATGTTAAATTTGGAATCTGGATATGGTTTTTGGAATCAGAACTCTGGATTGTGGAATCTGGAATATTAATTTTGAAAAATCTTGGATGTGGATTTTGATATTTGGAATCTGAAATCTCAAATTTTGAGTCTGGAACATAGTACATGGAATGTTGAATTAGGATTTTGAAACTCAGGATTTGGAATCTGGAATTAAGAATTTCAAATCTGGAACCTGGAATTTAGGAACTTTGATGTGTGATGTGAAATATGGAATATTAAATTTAGAGTCTGGTATGCGGAATTTGAAACATGGAATCTTAAACGTGAAATCTGAAAAGTAAAATTTTAGATGAAAAAACTGCATTTTAAATTCTGGAACGTGGAATCTGGGATTAGGAATTCGTAATAAAAAATTAGACCAGCAAAATGTGGAATTTGGACTTTAAACTGTGGACTCGGGAATATGGAATGTAGGATTTGTAATTTTAAATTTAGAATCCGGAATCATGAATCCGGAATGTGGAATTTGGAATCTGGTTTTTGGAACCCGGAATGTGGAATATGGGCTGTGGAATTTAGAATTTAGAATCTGAAATCTATTATTTAAAAACCAGGATATAAAATCTGAATTGTAAAATCAGGACTGAAAAAATAAGAAATGTGTATTCTGAAATTTTTGATTTGGAATTTAGAATTCGAAACAAGGAACATGGAATCTGAAATCTGGGGTGTCAAATCTGTAATCTGCAATCTGAATTCCAAAATTTAGAATCGAATCTTGAATGTTGATTCCGGAACATAATACACGAAATTAAAAATCAGGAATACGGAATTTGAAATTCTATATTAAAAATGTATTTGTTAAAATAAAAAAAAAACATTTTTCTATATAAAATATATAAAAACTTGCTTTAAAGTTCGATAATACAGCTTGAACCCGATTTTTTAAACGGCTGTAATCAAAGACGAGTTTTCCTTTTACGAACTTAATTTCAAGAGATAAGGAAGTTTTGATAGTCATTAAAGTAGAAATGGCACGGAGAAGAGTTGTTGGAATTCAAGAAACTGCAAAATCAGCAGCTACAACTTTGAAAATTCGTGATTTATTTGTTTACCAAAGTCGAGGAAACGTGCATCAGTTTGTCTTGTGAAATTTCAGAAATAAGTAGACTAACTCCATTTCACGTGACCTCGTTACATTCTTTATGTAAAATTCTACGTAAAATACTTCCTCGACAAATTAAAATCAAGCTCGGCTTTTACATTACACTCGTTATTCAATTTCCTCCACATTATTTAAATATCATACTTTCTTTCTGAATATTTAAAAAAAACTGCATTGAAATTCAAAATATTCTATTCAACTTTATAATATTTAAATATACTAAAATTTAATATTTAAATATTACACAGAATTGTAATATTTCAGTTTTTAATATTAAAAATAACATTAAAAATTTGCAATATTTAAATATTATACCTAGAACTTTAGTCGTGGTATATTAGAACCGCATCTTTTAATAATATCACATTCTAAAATTGAATTCACCCTCCACTCAGTGTGAATTTGCAACGTGAATTTTAATTTTGAATCTAACATTTCAAAAATTTGGGAAATATGAAGGAAGCTCTTTCTGCGGTTTATAAAATATGGTTAAATGAGCTGAGCTTTTCATTATAAAGGTGAAAGCAACGACCACCAAAACCGCAAACGATTCGTCGCTCTTTTGGTAGTTTGCCAAAATTTGGATGGTTATGTTATTTGTACCAACACGACATTTGTCACGGAAAAATAGGTTTTCTGTCTCATTAGATCTCGAGCGTAAAAACAGCCAGCAAAATTATGCAAATTTCAAAACTAATTTTCACCATAGTAACAGTTATTTTTTATTTCAACTCATAATGAGAATCTCGTTACAAAATTACAAAAAAAAAAAAAAACTATTGTGAAGTAGAAAAATAAACAAATTCTTTTCAGACATAACGCGGGTTTTTATCTCTACTAAAATTTAATTTTACAAACAGTCTAATTTTGTTTTTTTATTAGGTCACCGTCTGACTATTACCAGATTAATCTACTAGACTCCCATCCTGTGTGTCTGACCAAACTCGATATTTTTCACTAATATTTCACTTGCATGGCCGACTGCAAGTGGAATTTTCTACTGCTCTCGAAAACCATAAAACAGCGATTTATAAATCAAGATATAAATCTCCGGGAACATTAAAGTATAAATCGATAACATCTACAAGAAATTTCAACTACAGGAGAACGTAGAAAGGCTTCTCGCCGCAAACTTGGCCTGCGGAGAACATTTCAGAAACAATGCAATACTTCCCATCGCCTCTACCCCCAAAGAACTTGTGGAAACTCGAACCCTTTCATCCACACGTATATATCAATCTTTCCAAAGTCAACAAAAGTTTTAGACAGGAATTTTATCACTGATAGAGAAATAATGGATAATAAATGTGTAATTCAATAGCAACAATTGAGGATTGAATAATTGGATTGCAGAAGAGTCGAATTAATTAGAAATAATTAAATTGGAAAATAATTCTTTGTTTATCTGATTGTTTATAGTTTTTTGAACTCGAATCTGATGTGGAAAGTAATAGAAAAACGATAAAAACAATGATGAATTAAAAAAAAAATTTTAATTCGATATGAATAATTTGAAATTTTTGAAATTATGATTAAGAATGAAAATGTACGGAAAGATAGTACAAAATTGGAGAAAATATTTTAGCAAGAATAAAAATGATTGACAATTGGAACGAAATAATTGAAAAACTTAATTAAAATAATTAAAAAATTGGGGAACGTATTTAAAAAATTATAAACATATTTTAGAATTGAAGAAGAAATTGAAATTTAAGAAAAACAATTGGAAATTTAGGAATTTAATAAAAAAGAAGTATTAAAAATAATCAAAATAGAAAATACCAAGCTAGTCGTTGTTAACTATTATATTTTTTATTGTTTAGTTCAAAAACATTTGTAAAGGGTATATCCCGTTTATATTTCTGAAATAAAGGAATAGAAGAAAACAATTCGAATTTAAGAAGTAATTGAAAATCTTGCAAAATAAATGTAAGAAAATAAAATTTATTAAAAATTGGGGAATAGATTTAAAAAATCAGAGACATATTTAAAAATTGAAGAAAAAATTAAAATTTGAGAGAAATAATTGGAAATTTAGGAACATAATAAAAAAAGTATTAAAAATAATCAAAAATAGAAGAAAACAATTGGAATTTATTAAATAATTAAAAATTTTGCCAATTAATTAAAAGTTAATTAAAATAAACAAAAATTGTGAGAAAAATTTAAAAAATCATAAACATATTTTAAAATTAAAGAAAAAGTTGAAATTTCAGAAAAAACAATTGGAAATTTAGAAATATGATAAAAAAAAAAGTATTAAAAATAATAAAAAATAGAAGAAAACAATTGAAATTTAAGATATAATTGAAAATTTTGCAAATTAAATGAAAGATAATGAAATTAATTAAAAATTGGGGAAAATATTTAAAAAATCATGAAGATATTTTAAAATTGAAGAAAAAATTGAAATTTGAGATAAATAATTGGAAATTTAGGAACATAATAAAAAAAGTATTAAAAATAATCAAAAATAGAAGAAAAAACTAGGAGTTTATTAAATAATTAAAAATGTTGCCAATTAATTGAAAGTTAATTAAAATAAACAAAAATTGGAAGAAAAATTTGAAAAATCATAAACATATTTTAGAATTAAAGAGAAAATTGAAATTTCAGAAAAACAATTGTAAATTTAGGAACATGATAACAAAAAGTATTAAAAATAATCAAAAATAGAAGAAAACAATTGAAATTTAAGAAATAATTGAAAATTTTGCAAATTAAATGAAAGATAATGAAATTAATTAAAAATTGGGGAAAATATTAAAAAAATCATAAAGATATTTTAAAATTAAAGAAAAAATTGAAATTTGAGATAAATAATTGAAAATTTAGGAACGTAATAAAAAAAAATTTTTTAAAATAATCAAAAATATAAGAAAACAATTGGAATTTATTAAATAATTGAAAATTTAGGAAAATTGTGAAAAATAATAAAAATACTCAAAAATTCAGGAAAAAAGATTATAAGAATAATTAAAAAAATTGGGGTACATATTTAAAAAATCAAAAATATGTTTTAGAATTGAAGAAAAAATTAAAATTTCCGAAAAATAACTCCAAATATAACAAATTTATAAAGAAAGTATTAAAAATAATACAAAATGAAAGAAAACAATTGAAACTTAAGAAACAATTGAACATTTGTATAATTAATTAAAACATAATTGAAATAATTGAAAATTGGGGAAAATACAAAAGAAAATAATTAAGATATTTTAAAATTAAAGAAGAAGCTGAAATTTAAAAAAAAAATAATAGAAATTTGAGATAAATAATTGAAAACTCAGGAAATTATGAATAAGAATGAAAATAATACAAAATTGGTAAAAATATTTGAGAAAGGCCAAAAATTACTGAAAATTTAAGGAATAAATTTAAAAATAATGTAAATGATTTTCGAGAAAATAATTGAAATTTGTGAAAAGTTATTATAAATTTAGGGAATTAATTAAAAACGAAAACAATAAAAATTGAAAAAACCGATTGGAATTAAACAAAGAATTGAAAATTTTGCATATCAATCGAAAAATATTATTGGAATAATTCAAAATTGGGGAACATATTTAAAAAATCATAAACATATTTTAGAATTGAAAAAAATAGACATTTGAGAAAAATAATTAAAAATTTAACAAATTGATAAATAAAAAAAGTATGAATAATGATCTAACATGAAAGGAAACAATTAAAATTTAATAAACAATTTAAAATTTGGAAATTTAATTAAAGGATAATTTAAGGAATTAAAGATTGAGGGAAATACTTAAAAGAATCATGAAGATATTTTAAAATTGAAGAAAAAATTGAAATTTGAGATAAATATTTAGAAGTTTATGAAATTAGTAAATGATTGAAAACTCGAAACAATAATTGAAATTTGAGAAAAATAATTAAAAACTAGAAAAATTGACAAAAAAAGTATTAATAATGATCCAAAATGGAAATAAAACAATTAAAATTTAAAAATTGGCAATTTATTTAAAGGATAATTTAAAAAGTTAAAGATTGGAGAGAATACTTAAAAAAAATAATGAAGATATTTTTTAATTGAAGAAAAAATTGAAATTTGAGATAATTAAAACCTGAAGGAATTAATTGAAAAATATTGTATATAATTGAAAATTCTAGAAAATAATTGAAATTTGCGAAAATTATTATTAAATTATGAAAAAGAATGAAAATAATGGAAAATTGGAGAAAATAATTTGAGAATGGATAAAAATAATTGAAAAATTAAAGGATTAGTTAAAAAAAATGTAAATGATTTTCGAGAAAATAATTGAAAATTGTGAAATGTAATTATTTATTTATTATTATAATTATTTAAAATTATAAATTTAGGAAATTAGATAAACCGGAAAAATAATAAAAATTGAAAAAACCAATTAAAATTTTTTGAAATTAATTGAAAAATATTATTAGAATTAATAATTAAAAATTGGGGAATATATTTAAAAAATCATAAATATATTTTAGACTTGAAGAAAAAATTGAAATTTCAGAAAATTAATTGAAAATTCAACAAATAAATAAAAAAAAGTATTAAAAATAATACAAAATGAAAAAAACAATTAAACATTTGGTTATTTAATTAAAAGATAATTGAAATAATTGAAAATCGGGAGAAAATACAAAAGAAAATCATGAAGATATTTTAAAGTTAAAGAAGAAGCTGAAATTTGAAAAAAATAATAGAAATTGAGATAAATAATTGGAAATTTAGAAATTGTGAAAGAGAATGAAAATACACAAAAAATGGAAAAAATATTTCAGGACGGATAAAAATAATTGAAAATTAGAGGAATTATTTGAAAAATAATGTAATTGATTGAAAAGTCGAGAAAATAATTGAAATTTGGAAAAAATAATACAAAATTTAGGTAATTATTAAATAAACTAATTAACTGCATTAAATAAATAAATAAATAAATTATGCATAAGAATAAAAATAATACAAAATTGGAGAAAATATTTAAGAAGGGATAAAAACGGTTAAAAATTGAAGAATGTAAAAATGGTAAACGATTTTCTAGAAAATAATTCGAATTTGAGAAAAATGATTAAAAATTTAGGTAATTAATAAAAAAAAATAAAAAAATTGAAGAAGCCAATTGAAAGTTTGGAAATGAATTGAAAAGTAGATGAAATATATAAAAATTGGTAAAATTTTTAGAAAATTATAAACATATTTTAGAATTGAAAATATTGAAATTTGATAAAAATTAAAAATAATGGAAAATGAAGAAAATAATTGACAATAAATTAATCTAAATAAAAACAAATATAAATTAAAAATAAATAATTGAAAATTTAGGAAATTAACTGAAAAATAATTTAAATGATTAAAAAGTGGAAGAAAATAATTTAAATTTGAGATAAATGATGTGAAATTTAGAAAATTTTGAAAAAGAATGAAAATTATCAAAAAATGAAGAAAATATTTGAGAATAGAATAAAAATAACTGAAAAAAAGGAGTGAATTGAATAATAATGTAAATAATTAAAAATTGTGGAAAATAATTGAAATTTCAGAAAAATAATTAAAAATTCAGACAATTTTAGTCGACACGTTTTTTCCCGATTTGGTAAAAAAAATTTTTTTACAAAGTTATGAGGATTTCAATTTTTTAAGTTGTAAAGTGAGATTACAAGAAAATGACGTTAAAAATTTTTAAATTATTATATCTTTTTTGCTATTGTATATATTAAAATGATCTTTTCTGTGTCCGATTAGAGCTTTCATGTTCTTTTAAATTCCACAATTGAATTTAAAATATTTTTAAATTTAACAAAATGGCGTCGTTTTTTCGAAAAAAATAAAAATCAAATTTTCGCAAAAACCCCACTGTATTTTTTTGTCTCGATTTTTTTACTACTTTCTGGAAGTATAATGATTATATGCATTTTTATAAGAATAAATTATACTTGCAAAAATGCAAAATTTGTGGATTTAATTCGTGTTATAATTAATAATTCAAAAGAGTCGCAAGTTAGAGATAAAAGCTATGAGACTTTTTTACTCCACTTTTTAAGAGGAAGATTTTTTCTATTTGGACTTTTGTTGTATCTAGTAGAGGGTTTGAAAAAACTTTGAATTTTTTTTTCTTAAAAAGAAAAACATTTTTTATTTTTCCCCAGAAAACGGGACTCCAATAAATTCTTATAAAAAATAATCATTATACTTCCAGAAAATAGTAAAAAAATCGAGAGAAAAAAAAACGGTGGGGTTTTTGAGAAAATTTGATTTCTATTTTTTTCGAAAAAAAGACGCCATTTTGTTAAATTTAAAAATATTTTAAATTCACTTGTGGAATTTAAAAGAACATGAAAGCCTTAATTAGACACAGAAAAGATCATTTTAATATATACAATAGCAAAAAAGATATAATAATTTTAAGAAATGTTAACGTTATTTTCTTGTAATCTCACTTTCTAAACAAAATTGAAATCCGCATAACTTCGTTAAAAAATTTTTTTCACCAAATCGGGAAAATACGTGTTGTTTAAAATTGTCTAAAAAATAATATATTTCAATGAAAAATGAATCCCTAACTTTAACATACATAACCTGTCTAAATTGAAATGGAAACGACCAAATGGTAATTGAAAAAAAAATTTTTTTCATTTATCATTTACCCGTTTCAGTCAAATTCAGAAGAAATTTTTAAACCACCATTTTGAATTTAGAAATTCTAACATTAAATTCAGAGTTAAGAACCATAAAATCCCTATTTTTTGATTTTTTCAATTACAGTTGTTACAATGACAAATCTAAATTATTGTATTATATTTAAATATTAATTAGACGAAAAAAAGAAAAAAGAAAATGAAAATAAAACCATAATAGTAAAAGATAAATAGTACACAATTTTCGGAGGAATTTTCCAACATTTGAAGAATTTCCAAATGGAAAATGAATGTTTTCGCGTGCATCTTGGTCTTTGTATACGAGGGGTAAAATAGAATTGGATTTTTCGTTGAAAAGAAAGAGTCAATGTGTGTTATGGGCGCATCTCGACGAGTATCAGGTTTTGCTCTCGCTCGGTATTTCATTCGAAATGCCGTGCTGTCGAGAAGCAATACAATTTGTATTGAAACGATACAAAAGTAGCTGCCAGTGTTATGCACGCACATGTGTGCATATATTTACGAAGCTATTTTCGTTAAACGCTGCAAATCCACTTTGATATCTATTCAGAATCCAAGCATATGAATTGAGGGGGTTATTTTTGAAATACCGGCATTTTCATTGCTTTAAATTTCACATTATGTATACACATTGAAAAGCATATCTGCACCTCATTATTTACTTCAATATCAATGTATGTCGTATCGCAAATTAACAGTCTTCGTAAATTGTAAAGGATTATAGTATTTATTCCAAATAATCAATTAATGTTCTAAGTTAAATTATACATTAGTTTTTACAGCTTGTGTTATACTATCGAGAATTATAAATATTTTTAATATAATAGGGTAGATGTACTGTTTTCTCTAAATTTAAATTAGTGATTTTCTATACTAATGAATTAGCGAAAAATAAATTACTATTAAGTAGTAAAAAATGTTACTAATTTTTTTGTAAAAAACAACTAAATATTAGTAGAAAATTACTTATTTAAAATTAGAATATTTAATAAGTGAAATAGTAAAAGTTTACTTCTTTAATTTGTAAATATTTCTACTAAATAGAAGATACATTTAAATTAGTAGTTTTCTACTACTGATTAGGACAAAATTTAAAAAAAAATTTAGAATAAAAAAAATTAACCTAAGAGGTGTTAAAAATAATCGAAAATTGAAGAACATATTTGAAATTTGCGATAAACAATTGAAATATTTTTGCAACTAATAAAAAAAAATCTATAATTAAAATAATATAAAATCAGAGAAAAACATTGCGGAATGAATAAATGAAATTAAAAATTTAAAAATGTAATTAAAAAATGAGAAAAAGGAAAATTTTGGAAATTTATTGAAATATAATAAACATGGTTAAATATTGGGAAAGTAATTGAAAAATTGTAAAAATACACAAAAATTGAAGAAAATAATCGAGAATTTGTGCAAATAATTTATAATTAAAGAAAATAATTGAAATTTGAGAAGAGAACTTGAAAAATCAAAATCGCACTGTAAAAACAGGTGTCTTAAAAGTGTCTAATTTTAAGACATAAGACGTTTAGAAAGCGTCTTACAGGCATTTTTAAGACACTATCTCAATGGTTTAAAATTAAGACACCTCAAAATGTCTTAAAAGTGAGGACAAAATAAGACACTTGTTTTTAGAGTGCGTAGAAATTTATTTGAAAAAAAATGAAAATAATTAAAATTGGGGAAAGTAATTCCAAGATGATGAAAATAATCGACAATTGAAGAAAATAATTGTAATTTTAGAAAAATAAGTGAAAAAAATTACAGAATATATGTGAAATAAAGGAAAATAATTGCGGAATGATTTCAGACATTTTTAATTGACGAACGTAATTAAAGCATTATAGAAATAATTGAAAATTGGAAAAATAATTGAAATTTCAGAAAAAATAATTAAAAATTTAGGAAATTAATTGAGGAATCACAAAAATAATTATAAATTGGGGCAAATAATTGAAAGAAAATAACTGAAAAATGAAGAAAATAATTGAAATTTGGTAAAGATATCTAAATCTTTAGGAAATAAATTTAAGACTAATAAAAATAGTAAAAAATTTTTTATTAAATTTAATACTTGAATAAATAAATAAATAAAATTGAAAACAAATACTTACAAAATTGCAAAAATAATTGAAACTTGAAGAAAATATTTGAAATTTTAGAAAAATAACTGAAAAGTTACAGAATATATGTGAAATAAAAGAAAATAATCGCAAAATAATAACAAAAATTTTAATTTGAAGAATATAATTACAACATTACAAAAATAATTGAAATTTGAAAAAAATAATTAGTATTTGGGATATGTAAATAATTAAAATTTGTTTAAAGATTATTTAAACAAAATCAAAAAAATATGAAATTAGAGAAATTCATTGTCAAATGATAAAAAGAAAATTGAAAAATGAAGAAAGTAATTGATATTTGAGAAAAATAGAAAATTTTGGGAATTAATTGAAATATAATTAAAAGAATAAAATGTTACAGAATTATTAATCTTATTAATATAATATAATATAATTAAAGAATAACTAAAATACTTTAAACGTGGAGAACATAATTGCAAAATAATAAAATTAAATGGAAATTTATGAAATTAATCGGAAAATAATTGAAATAATTCAAAATTAAGGAACATTACATGCAAACTGATAAAAACAAATGAAAATTGAAAAAATAATTTACAATTTGAGACAATTGATTAAAAATTGAAGAAAATAATTGAAATCTAAGAAAAATAATTGAAAATTACTGAAATTAATTGAGAAATAATAAAAATAATCACAAATTGGGAAAAATAATTGAAAAATGATAACGCTAATAACTGAAAATTGAAGAAAATAATTCAAATTCGAGAGAATTAATTAAAAATTGAAGAAAATAATTGAAATTTAAAAAAAATAATTGAAATTTTTGAAAATTAATTGAGAAATAATATTTCAAATTGGGGAAAATAATTGAAAAATAATAAAGATAATAACTGAAAATTGAAGAAAATAATTGAAATTAGAGAAAATTAATTAAAAGTTGAAGCAAAGAATTGGAATTTTAGAAAAATAACTGAAAATTTAAGAAATTAATAGAAATTTGAGAAAAGAACTTCAGAATCATAGAAATTTATTTAAAAAGATGAGAATAATTGCAATTGGAGGAAATAATTGAAAAATGATGAAAATTGAAGAAAATTGAAGAAAATAATTGAAATTTTAGAAAAATAAGAAAAAAAAATTACGGAATATATGTGAAATAAAAGAAAATAATTACATAATTGTTTCAAAAATTTTAAATTGAAGAACATAATAAGAGCATTATAGAAATATTTGGAAATTAGAAAAACTAATAAAATTTTTAGAAAAATAATTGAAAATTTAGGTAATTAATTAAGGAATAACAAAAATATTTGCAAATTGGGGAAAATAATTAAAAAATGATAACGATAATAACTGAAAGTTGAAGAAAATACTTGAAATTTGAGAAAAATAATTATAGCTGTAGGAAATTAATTAAAGTCTAATAAAAATAATAAAATATTGAAAAAAAAATTTTCAAAATTATAAAAATAGTTGAAAATTGACGAAAAAAATTGATATTTTACAAAAATAACTGAAAAAAATTACAGAATATATGTGAAATAAAAGAAAATAATTGCAAAATAATTACAAAAATTTTTAATTGAAAATGATAAAAGTAAATGAAAATTTAGAAATTAATTGGAAAATAATGAAAATAATTAATAATTGGAGAACATTATTTGCAAAACGATAAAAAAAAAAAATAAAAATTTAAGAAGCTAATTTACAATTTGAGAGAATTGAGTAAAAATTGAAGAAAATAACTGCAATCTAAGAAAAATAATTGGAAAATTTTGGAAATTAATTAAAGAATAATATAAATAATTACAAATTGGGGAAAATAATTGAAAAATAATAACGATAATAACTAAAAATTCAAGAAAATAATTCAAATTTGAGAACAATATTTAAAAGTTCAAGAGAAGAATTGAAATTTAAGAAATATAATTGAAAATTTAACAAATTAATTGAGGAATAATAAAAATAATTACAAATTGGCGAATGCAATAGAAAAATTTTAACAATAATTTATTTTTATTTATTTATTTAAGATATAAATATAATAATATTTAAATAGTAACTAAAAATTAAAGAAAGTAATTGAAATTCGTGAGAATTAATTGAGCATTGAAGATAATAATTAAAATTTAAGAAAAATAATACAGGCTTTAGGAAATCTATTAAAAACTAATGAAAATAATAAAAGATAGTAAAAAATATTTGCAAAATTATAAAAATAATTAAAAATTGAAAAAATACTTTTAATTTGTAAAAAAAAATTTTTAAATTACATATTTTTTTTAGAAAATGATAATAGAAAACGGTGAAAATATTGAAACGGATAATTAAATTTACATTAATAATTCGATATTCAAGAAATTAATCGTTATTTGAAGAAAATAATTGAAGTTCGAAAATACTCGGAAAGTAAATTTACAATTTAAGGAAATAATTAAAAAATAATTAATATAATAAAAAAATAAAGAGAATTTTTAAAAACTGATGATAAAAATAGTCAAAAATTGTAGAACGAGTAGTTTTATTTTTATATTTTTATTTTATTTATCATAAAAACATAATTAAAAACATAGTGGAAATGAAGCATTAAGCATTAAAGAAATTTTTTAATCATTTCAAATTCAGTATGCTTGAAGAGTAGATTAATTGAATTTTTAATCAATTCAATTGTTTAAATTATTTGAAGATTAAAGAAATTAAAATTGTTATAAGTTTAAAATTTGACAAACTTTTAAATCCGTGAAAAATATTTTTAAAAATAAAACAATTATTTTGTTTTATTTTCGTGTGTGAACAGTTTGAATAAATAAATGATGAACTGAAACTTTTAAATTGTTATACACAATTTTAAATATTTTTAACTATTTTCACAAAATTTAAAAAATTGCAATTTAAAGTTTGAAAAACCCATTATTTCGTGAAACAATTTAAGAGAAAGTAAAAATTTCCAGACTCTAATTGGAACGTGAAAAGAAGTGTTTGCATTAATGCTCTATTTTCGCCTTTCTAGTAATGGTTTATTTTAATAATGGATGCAACGCGACTACAACTGTTAAGCGCCTTTACTCCGTTAAAGTGGTAACGATAAAACGCAAGTTGATTTGTAACAGGTGGTTGAAGCAACTTTCATCAAGGACCAACCTAGCTTGATTTTCTTTTGTAATTTCACTCCATTACTTCCTTTCTTTTAGACGGGCTCCTCGGAAAATGCACAAATTTCTAGTTTCTCTAACGAAAGCTTGAAAGAGCTATTGAGAGCTCCTAACGATCAGTCCACTTAAGCGAAATTCAAGTTTTAGTACACACAAATGCAACAGGTTAATTTGCAAATTGTTCTGAATATTTAATTGTCACTTGTTCAATCTACAATATTGTGTCATTTTCTTCATCTTCTTCTTCACGGCAATTTTTCATTTTCCTTTTTATCAATTTTTTAATAAATAGAAATTTTGCAACCATTTTTCACTCTAGGGGGAGAAATGATCATTTATGTGCCTGGTGGAAAAGTGTCTATTTCTGTCACTAGTGAAGACAATAAAATTGAAAATTTTTATTTTCATAAGTGGGTAATTTTTTTTCTTTGATATTTTTGTTACCAGTGGGAAAAGTGACCATTTTGGCTATAGTAAGAGAACTCTTTTATTAAACAAAATTTACTATAATAGTTTCAATTTTTGTTCATAAATTTTTCTTTTTCTCAATCTTTAATTCCTTTTATCAATTTTTAATTACTTTTCCCACTTTTTAATTACTTCTATTGTTTCTCAATTCATTTCTACATTTTTTATTACTTATCTGCAATTTTAATTATTCTTTTCAATTTAAATTAATTTCTCTTTATGCAATTACTCTCTTTTATTTTTGAAATATACTTTGTAATTTTTTCAATTATTTTCATCAATTTTCAATAAATTACTTATATCATTGGACAATTTATTTTCTCCAATTTCGAATTATTTTCAATGTGCTTCAATTAATTATCTGAATTTTCAATTAATTTTCCTCAAATTTCAATTACTTTTTTCAACATTTAATTGTTTTCTTCAATTTTTAATTATGCTTCTTTATTTTGTAAGTATTTTCTTCAATTTTAAAACATTTCCAATGTTTTGTAATTTTTTCAATTATTTTTCTGAATTTTAAATTATTTTCATTTTTTCAACTAATTACTAATATTTTAAACTATTTTTCTCAACATCCAATTATTATCTTTAATTTTCAATTATTTTTATCTATTTTCAATCATTTTTCCAAATCTATAATTTATTTTCATTTCTCAATTATTTTTCTCAAAATTCAATAATTATTTTCAATTTTCAATTATTTTGATCTATTTTCAACTATTTTCCCAAATTTTGAATTAATTTTATGTTTTCAAATAATTTCTAGGTTTTTTAATTAGTTTTTGCAAGTTTCAGTTAGTTTCTTCAATTTAAAAATATTTCTTCATGATCTTGAAATTAATATGCATTATTTTTCAATTCATCTGTAAAATTAGCAATTATTTTTTTTTACTACAAATATGATTTTTATTTTTTTCAATTTATTATCTAAAACTTCGATTATTTTTTTTCATTTCATACATATTCTGGGATTTTTTCAATTATTATGTCTTCAAATTTTAACTCTTAACTTTAGTTTCCCATTATTTTAACCCTTTTTAAAATATTTTCCCAAATTTATAAATAATTTCTAAGATTTTCAATTATTTTTCGATAATTTCATTAATTATCTTCAATTTTCAATTATTTTCCCAAATTTTGAATTAATTTCTAAGATTTCAATTAGTTTTTGCCAGTTTCAATTAGTTTCTTCAATTTAAAAATGTTTAATCATGATCCTTAAAGTATTTTTTATATTTTTTAATTGTTTTCATAATTTTTTGATTAATCTGTAAAATTAGCAATTACTTTCTTTACTTCAAATATGGTTTTTTTAAAATTAATTATCTAAAATTTCGATTATTTTCTTTCATTTCCTAAACATTTTGAAATTTACTCAATTATTTTTCTTCAAATTTCAATTATTATCTTTAGTTTTCCATTATTTTTATCCTTTTTCAATTATTTTCCCAACTTTTTACTTATTTTCATTTTTTCAATTAATTTTGAAGATTTTAAATTGTTTTTCTAAAAATTGAATTATTATCTTCAATTTTCAATTATTTTTATATATTTCAATTATTATTTTTCTAAATTTTCAATTAATTTCTAAGATTTTCAATTAGTTTTGCAAATTTCAATTAGTTTCTTCAATTTTTAATTATTTGTATCTATTTTAAATTTATTTTTTCAAATTTACAATTTATTTTTATTTTTCAATTAATTTTTAGAGATTTTCAATTACTGTTATCTATTTTCTATTATTTTTCCAAATTTTCAATTAATATCTAAGATTTTAAATTATTTTTTCCAAGTTTCAATTAATTTCATCAATTTGAAAATATTTTTTTTATGAGCTTGAAATGAATTTTCGTATTTTTTAATTGTTTTCATATTTTTTCAATTAATCTGCAAAATTAGCATTTTTTTATGACAAATATGTTTTGTAATCTTTCCAATTATTTGTCTAAAATTTCCAACATATTCTTTCATTTCATATACATTCAGAAATTTTTTCAATTATTTTTCTTCAAATTTCAATTATTATCGACAGTTTTTCATTATTTTAATCCTTTCTCAAATATTTTTTTCAAATTTTTAATTATTTTCATTTTTTTAAATTAATTTTAAAGATTTAAATTATTTTTCACAAAATTTAAAATAAATTAGTTTCTTTAATTTAAAAATATTTCTGTATCATCTTGAAACTAGTTTGCACAATTTTTAATTGTTTTCATAATTTTTCAATTATTAAGCAAAATTAGCAATTTTTTTTTATTCCAAATATGTTTTGTAATTTTTCCAATTATCTATCTGAAATTTTAATTATTTTCTTTAACTTTTCATATACATTCTGGAATTTTTTAAATCATTTTTCTTTAAATTCCAATTACTATCTTTAGTTTTCCATTATTTTTTTCTTATGAATTATGTAAATTATTTTTCAATTAATATCTCTAATTTACCATTCTTACTTTTTTAAAAAGGATTTTCGAGTATTTTTCTTAAATTTATATTATTTTCTTTAATTTTCAATTTTCAATTTCTATCATTTATCAATTACTTATACCGATTTTCATTTAAGCTTCATTATTTTTCAATTAATTTCCAAAATTCTCAAATTTTTTTCATACTTTAATTACATTTTGAATGTTTTATTATTTTTATACTTTCCCAGCTATTTTCCTTTCTTTCGTTGATATTCTCCAATTTTTAAAATTATTTTCATAAATTTTTTATTATTTTCATTTTTCAATTAATTTCTAAGATTTTCGATTATATTTCTCAAAATTCAACTACAATTTTCAATTATTTTCATCTATTTTCAATTAATTTTCCAAATTTATAATTTATTTTCATTTTTCATTTAATTTCTAAGATTTTCTATTATTTTTCTCTAAATTCAACTATTGTCATCAATTTTCAATTATTGTCATTTATTTTCAGTTATTTTTCCAAATTTATAATTTATTTTCATTTTTCAATTAATTTGTAAGATTTTCAATTATTTTTATCTGTTTTTAATTATTATCATTTTTTCAATTAATTTCTAAGATTTTCTATTATTTTTCGTTAATTTCAATAATTATCTCCAATTTTAATTTATTTTTTTGCATACTTTAATTACATTTTGAACGTTTTATTATTTTTATACTTTTCCAGCTATTTTCTTTTCTTTCGTTGATATTCTCTAATTTTTAAAATTATTTTCATAAATTTTTTATTATTTTCATTTTTCAATTAATTTTTAAGATTTTCAATTATTTTTCTCAAAATTCAACTACAATTTTCAATTATTTTCATCTAGTTTCAATTATTTTTCCAAATTTATAATTTATTTTAATTTTTTATTTTATTTCTAAGATTTTCTATTATTTTTCGTTAATTTCAAATTTATTTTAATTAGAGTACGAGATCATTTACGCCACTAGTGAGAAAAATGGTCATTTACGCAACTAGGAGAAAAATGACAATTTTCCTCACTAGTCGGTAAAATGATAATTTTAGTGAATTAGGAATTGAAATGGATTATTTTTAATAAAAGAAATTGAAGAGAGGGAATTTTCGATAATAAAAATTTACAATGAAGAGAAATTAGAATATTTTATATTGAGACACTGTTTTTGTTTACATATATATATCTAGAAATGCAAATTAATTAAATCTGAGAGAATAGAAGCAATTCTGAGGTATGAGTTTAGTCGTAGCGAAGCGTTGAGTTACTACTGAAAGCATATGGTCATTTCGCTGAAAGCACTTCTAACTTCCTATTGCAAACAAGTGTATATAAATAGAAACTATCGCTCACCGAAAAATAAATATTGATACGTTCAAAGGTGTTCGTATTTGCGCGCAGCTTGGATGCAAACCTAAGTTTTTTTTTTTCTAACAGAAAATATCATATGTATTTCAAATATTTGCCTTTGAAAAGCAGAACGAAAGCTTTATTCCAGACTTGAAAAACATTTGGAAAATATTTCTCCGTCTTTCAAGAATTTCTGACCACTTTTCGGATTTTTGTAAAAATTCTAAAACTGACGCGACGCTGTGAATTGAAATAGAAAAAAGATAAAATAAAACTACAAAGACTTGGAAATAATTGAAAATAGTGAAATTACATTAGAAATGAGAAAATAATTGGAGTAAAATAAATATTGGAAAATTGAATGACTTTTCAATCGACTTGTCTGAGAATTTGTAGAAAGCTTTTTATTATCTCGTTGAAAGGTCGTCATGGTTAGGCGAAACTGATCACTATCATAAACCCATCTCGTTTAATGAGACTCTGATGGTTCAATTAAAAGGACCATCAAACAGAAATTGCTCCGGAGGATGAAAATTATCCAACAGTGCTCGTTGAAATTATGTACTTTGAATCACAATTGTCTTAGTATTTCATCAAAATGGTGACTGAAAATTTATGCAGATTTTTGAAAATGTAAAAATAACTATGAAAATTGACTTTTTTACAAAGTTATTATCATTTTAAGTTCACAACGAGAGAAACAAACACTTTCAACCATTTTTTGATATTTCAATTATTTATATTTATTTTTACTAACAAATTTTTGCAACGTTTTCCCAAAACAAAAAACTCAAAATTCGTTGGCTATAAATTAATGATGATTTTTTTTTGTAGTCAAAAAATTATATTCTTTTGAATGTATATAATTATGAAATTAAATTTTCAAAAATTTTTAATTTTTAATAACAATTTTATAAACAATTTGAGAAATTTATAGGTTCTAGAGCAAAAGGTATAATTTAACTTAAGGAATATTTAAATAGCTAAACAGATTTGAAAATTGAAGATAATAATTAAAATTTGAGAAAAATAATTGAAAATCTTAAAAATTAATTAAAAAATGAAAATAATTTAAAATTATAAAAAATTGAAAAATGTAATTAAAGTGTGCAAAAGATTGCGAATTTGGAATTTAATTGGAAAATAATAAACCTTGAATAAAAATTGTAAAAAGTAATTGATAAATCATAAAAATGATTAAAAATTATAGAGAATAATTGAAATTTGAAGAAAAATCAATTGAAAAAATTTAAAAAGAAATTAAAGAAAATAATCAAAGTTTCAGATAAATAATTGGAAAAATTACAAAATATATTTGAAATAAAAAAAAATTTAAAAGTGATTATCAAAATTGGAAATTGAAGACGATAAATTATATTTGAGATAATAAAAGGCTTGAGCACATTAATTCACTAATAAATAAATGAATAGAAAATCAATAATTGAAAATTTAGGAAGTTAATTGAAAAATAATGGAAATGGTTTAAAGTTGGAGAAATTACTTAAAAATTGATAAAAATAATAAAAGATTGAAAAAATTATGGAAATTTTTTTTAATAACAAGATTTCTTTAAAAATGATAAAGGTAATTGAACAATGATGATAGAGATAGAAAAAAATACAATAATTAATAAAAAATGAAGTAGATTTAACGTTGAAGAAAATAATTAAAACTAAAGAAGTGATTTAAAGAATTAAAGGAAATAATTGAAATTTGACAAACGTAAATTAAAAATTTTTAGAGAGAAGTTGAAAAATAATAAAAATAATTTTAAATTGAAAAAAATAATTAAAATTTGAAGAAAAAAATTGAAAATGAATGAAAAGAATTGAAAAATGATAAAAATAGTTGTAAATTGTGGTAAGTAATTTAAATCAAAATAGAGAATAAATATTAAAAATTAAAGAAATTTTCAAATTATTTATTTATATTTAGTATATTGAAGCGTGAATTAATTGAATTTGAAAGTAATTCAAGTTCAAATTATTTGAAATTTGAAGAAGTTAAAATTGCCATAAATATAAAAGTTGACATATTTCTAAAGAATTGAACAAAATTTCTAAAACTTTTAACATAAAAACATTCTAGTGACAAACTTTAGGTATGAAGTGAAAATAGTGAATAAATTATCGAAATTTAAATATTACTGTATTTTAATTAACATATTAATTTACTTGTGAATTAATTTTTATTCGTGACGGAAATAAAAATCTTTAGAAAATTAATGTAAGTTTTTTGAAATTTATTATTAAATTAGGAAAAGAATAAAAAATGACGAATCTCAAATGGCGTCAAAAATTCAAAAATTTTCAAAATTTAAAATGTCGAATTAAAAATGGCAGAAATAGTTCAAAAGTTTTCAAGATTAAAAATGTCGTATCCAAAATGTCGGAAAAAATTCAAAAGTTGTCAAATTTAAAAAATTTCGGATTCAAAATGGCGGAAAAAGTTCACAAGTAATAATACGGCCTAAATATTGTTTATAACTATATGACTAGCAAAAAAAGACGATTAGTTTTTCGTACGTTTTGAAAATTATAAAATACAATAATAAATATAAAAAATCTGTAAATACTATTTATCTAATAAGAAGAAATAAATATAATATTTAAAAACCAATTAATATAAATAAAATAAATATTTATTTAGGACAAAATTTATTATGTTTTAGAATTAAAAAGAATTGCAAAAAATATTTGAAATTAAACAAAATAATTGCAAATTTTGCAAATTAATTGAAAAAAAAATAAAATCAATTAAAAATTGGGGAAACTAATTTAAACAATCATAAAAATGTTTTAAACATGAAGAAAATAATTCAAATTTAAGAAAAATACTTGAAAATCTTAAAAGTAAATTAAAACAAATTGATGAATGAAAAATTAGACAAAATAATTGAAAATTGAAAAAACATGGTTAGAAGTTGAGATAAATAAATTAAAATTAAAAAAAATTATTAAAATTTGAGAAAATAATTAAACAAATTACATAAAATATTTTAAAATTTAAATAAAGGAAAGTTAAACAGAATTTGAGAAAAATACTTAAAACTTTCAAAAGTTCATTGAAGTAAAAGAAAATAATTACAAATTAAAGAAAATAAATGAAAAAAGATAAACATAATTTAAAATTGAAACAGAACAAGTTTTAATTAAAGAGAAATAAATAAAAACTTTTGGGCAATTATGAAAAAGAACGAAAAAAAAAACGAAAGTAATTGCAAATTGAAGAAAATAATATAAAAAGTAATATAAATAATGAAAGAATTGAAAAGTCGGATAAATAATTAACAATTTTTGAAATTATAAAACAAATGTAAAGAATTAAAAATTGGAGAAAATAAATTTTGGAAAATAATTGGAAAATAATTGAAAAATGTTTTTAAATTTTAAAACTTGACGAAAATAATTAAAATATGATACAAACAATGATAAGTTGTAAAAAGTAAATGACATTTATGTGTGGTAATTGAAAAAACTACAGAATTTTTTTTAAATAAAGAAAAAATAATTAAAATTTGAAAAATTCTTGAAGATCTTAAAATTCAATTAAAAAAATAGAAAATAACTAAAAATTGGAGAAAAGAATTAAAGAAATAAGCTAAAAGTAATTGAAATTTACGTAATTAATGAACAAAATTTGAAATTATAAAAACAAATAAAAATAATTAAAAATTGAAGAAAACAATTGAAATTTTAGAAAAATTCTTAAAAATCTTAGAAAATAATATTAGAACATGAGAATGACTAAAAATTGGAGAAAAGACTGGAAGAATGCTAAAAATCATTGAAATTTAAGATAATTAATAAAGTTTTTTGGAAATTATGAAAATAAATAAAAATAATTAAAAATTGAAGAGAATAATAGAAATTTGAGAAAAATACCCTAAAAACCATAAAAATTAATTTTAGAAAATAAAAATAATATAATTAACAATCGAGGAAAATAATTGAAAAATCATAAAAATTCCTGAAAATTGAAATAAATAAATGAAATTTGAAATATATAAATGAAAAATGCAGCATTTTTTATAATTTTTTATAAATTGAAGAAAACATTTGAAATTTTAAAAAACTTCTTAAAAATCTTAGAAAATAATTTTAGAAAATGAGAATAACTAAAAATTGGAGAAGAGACTGAAAGAATGCTAAAAATAATTGAAATTTACGATAATTAATAAAATTTGTTGGAAATTATGAAAACGAAGATAAATAATTAAAAATTAAAGAAAATAATAGAAATTTGAGAAAAATACTTAAAAAATTTTAGAAATTTATTTTATAAAATGAGAAAAACTAAAAATTGGAGAAAAGCCTGGAAGAAAGCTAAAAATAATTGAAATTTACGATAATTAATAAAAAAAAAATTTGAAATTCTGATAACAAATGAAAATAATTAGAAATTGAAGAAAATATTTGAATTTTTAGAAAAATACTTAAAAATCTTAGAAAATAAGTTTAGAAAAAGAGAATAATAATTAACAATCGAGAAAAATAATTGAAAAATGATAATATTAATTAAAAATTGAAAAAAATAATTGAAATATGCTGAAAATAATTTAAGATTGAGAAAGAAAATTGAATTATGATGAAAATAATTTAAATGTGAAAAATTGAAAACATTCGATACAATTTAAATGAAATAACTGAAAAAATCATAGAGTATATGTTTAGAAAAAAATAATAATTACAAAATTACTTAACAAATTTTAATTAAAGAGAGTAATTAAAAAATTGCAGATATAACGAAAATCGATGAGAATCCTTGCAATATCGGATAAATAATTGAAATTTTAAAAAGTAATGACAAAATAATGAATATAATTATAAATTGATGAAAATGAAGAAAAATTGTAGAATTTATTTTAAAGCAAAAGAAAATAATTAAAAAATTGTTATATGTATAATGGAAAATTGATGACAATGATCTAAATTTGAGATAATAACTGCAAATTTAGGAAATTAATTGCATGTGTATATATTTTAAACTTCTTCAAAAACCATAATAAATTTTTAAAGCATTTTTCGAAACTTTTTTTTTACACAAATGAAAATTAAAAACCAGCACAACAAACTAAAATAACAGGGACTAACTTCACTCTGGATTTTAAAACGTGGACAGAAAATGATGAATAAGTATTAATACTAACTAACTTCACTTCAAATTGATGGTAGAAAATAATTGTTTATACCAATACTATTATCAGGGCCGGATTGGGAATTAAAAGCGGCCCGGGAAAGATATTCAAAGCGGCCCCTTTCTATATAATTGAAAATTTTTATTAACATTTAAAACTAAAATATAAAAATATTAAATTATTAAATTATTTTATTTAAACTTATCAATAATTTAATTATTTGGAATTTCTTGAACAGTAGCATTCTCTACTGCCATTTGTACGAAAGCAGCAGTAATTTCTTAGTTTAATGAACACCTCAATCTGGTTTTAACCAATTTTAAAGGACAAAAAATGGACAACTTCTATTAAACAAATATAATAAAAAAATTTTGAGAGAATTTCCTGGCTTTAAAAATTGCTCTGAATGTATTCCTATCTACCTTAACCCCTTCAGCATCAAAAACAACCCTTTAAAATCATTCCCTGATCTTCAATCAAGAAATGGACAATTTTTATTAAATAAATATAATAAAAAGTTTTTTAGCGAATTCCCCGGCTTTAAAAATCGCTCAGAATGAATTTCTATCTACTTTGCCCCCTTTAGCATAAAAAAGTCGGCTTTCATTCACCTGAAAATCATTTTTTCAATATTTGAATACCCAATTACTTTCTTTAATTTACAATTATTTTCTTCAAATCTCAATTATAATCTTCTATTCACAATTATTTTAATTAATTTTTAATCATGTTTTTTAATTTTCAAATATTCTCTTTAATATTCAATAATTTTCGGCTTCTTTCAATATTTTTATCAATTTTCAATTGTTTTCTTCAATATTCAATAATTCTCATTTTTTCAATTGTTTTTCCAGTTTTCAACTATTTTCTTCAATTTTCAAATATTTTCGGTTTTTTTCAATTATTCTTTTCAGTTTTCAAATATTCTCGTTTTTTCAATTATTTTTTCAGTTTTCAATTATTTTCTTCGATTTTCAAATATTGTCGGTTTTTCAATTATTTTTTTTCAGTTTTCAATTACATTTTTAGTTTTCAAATATTCTCATTTTTCAATTATTTTTCAGTTTTCAATTATTTACTTGAATTTTTAATTATTTCAGTCAATATTCAATAATTCTCGATTTTTTTTCAATTATTTTTTCAATTTTCACTTGTTTCCTTCAATAGGCAATTATTTTCCAAGAACTTCAATCCAGTTCAATTTTTTATAATCCAATTAAATTTACAATTATTTTCTACAATTACTACAGTAATTTTCTTTCAATTTTTATTCTTAGTTATTTCTGTTCTAAATTTTAATTTACATTCTTAACTTTTAAGATAATTCTGTTGAAATGTAAACTTTTTAATGTTGCAATTTTTCGAATTTTTTGCAATTGTCCTTTATTTTCGTCTTTTTTCAATTATTTTCTTTCATATTATTCAATTATTAATCATTTTCTTGAAATTTCAATTCAGTTCTTTAATTCTTTAATTATTTGTATCCAATCACAATTCTTGTCTTTTATTGATACTTTTTTTCATTTTCAATTATTCTCTCAATTTGAAAGTATTTTCTTCAAATTTTAATAAAGTTTAATTTTTCAAAAAGCAATTAAACTTTCAATTGTTTCTAGAACTATTCCTATCATTTTCTTTCTTTTTTAGTTTTTTTTAATTTCATGTTTATCTTTTTCTGTTTAAAATTATTTCTGTCAGTTTTTAATTTAATAATCTTGCCATGTTTAGAATTTTTTCCAATTGGCAATTATTTTATCCAATATTTAATAATTCTCGGCTTTTTTCGATGATTTTTTCAAATAACAATATTTTTCTTGAACTTTCAATTCAATTTTTCAACTATCCTCTTAAATTCACAATTATTATTTTCTTTAATTTTGAATTTTTTTCTTCATTTTTCAACTATTTCTTCTAATTTGAAATTATTTTCTTCGATTTTCAACCAACTTTAACTTTTTGAAATCCCATTCAATTTCCAATTATTTGTTATAATTATTCCTACAGTTTTCTTCAGTTTTTAATTGTCAATTATTTTCTTAAATATTCACCAATCCTGGGCTTTTTCACTCTTTTATACTATTTATTTATTTATTGATATAGTAATTTGTAAATTATTTATTATCAATAATTTTTTTGAAATCTCAATTT
Organism: Ganaspis brasiliensis; assembly: GCA_037103525.1. Taxonomy (NCBI): domain Eukaryota; kingdom Metazoa; phylum Arthropoda; class Insecta; order Hymenoptera; family Figitidae; genus Ganaspis; species Ganaspis brasiliensis. The sequence continues at coordinate 1,232,388 of JAZKLR010000013.1, read as the reverse complement.
AACTCCTTAATTCCTCAATTTTTCTATCTAATTCACAATTATTTTCTTCATTTTTTAATTATTTTGGCAATTTTTAATATTATTTTCTTCTTATCAATTTGTGATTATTTCTTCAAATTTCAATCCAGGTCAATTTTTTAAAATTAAAATTTTTTTCAATTATTATTATTTCTGTAATTTTTTTCCTTTTTTAATTTCCAATTGTTTTTTTAAAATATTATATTTGTTCTTTAATTTTTTAAATTATTTTTGTCAATTGTCGATTTATTAATCTTGTCATTATTCCAATTTTTTTCATTTGTCAATTATTTTCGTCATTTTTTAGTTATTTTAGGTCGATATTATCAACTCGAGAACATTTTTGGATGGTCAAGAGACTTTGAGATCAATATCAATATTGCTCAAATATGATATCGTCTTGATATCGTAAAGCACTAAGAAATAATGGTCAAGAGAACAAAATAATTTAAAAAGTTAAAGATTAGTTATAAAATTTTTTGAAAATTATTGAGGATTGAAAAAATTGAAGGAGATAATTGAAAATTGAGGAATGTAATGGAAATTTAAAAAATGTAATTAAAAATTGAAAGAAGTAATTGAAAAAGTCTAGAATTCTTGAATATAGAAAAAAATAATAATTGAAAACTGAAGAATGAAATTGAAAATTGAAGAATGGAATTGAAAGTTGAAGATAATAATAAATAGGAATTGTAAAAAATAGTTGTAGAATTGAACAATTTAATTGAAATTCTACAATTTCTGTGATTGAAAAGAACATAGAAAGAAGCCGAAAATGATTGAATGTTGTAAAATTAATTGAAAATAGAAAAGAGTAATTGAAAGTTAAATGAAATTTAATTACATAAATTAAATTATTAATTAGACCTACAAAAATACCGGCCCGCCTGGCGGCGGCCCACCGGGATTTTTCCCGGTATCCTGAATGGCCAATCCGGGCCTGACTATTATGACAATTGCAATTCCTTTCTGTGAAAGTATCTCGTTTTAATGAAACAATGGCAATGATCGCGTTCCAGTGAAACCGAATAGTTGTGATGATTAGACATGTTTGATGTGTACCCGTACGAGTGTACAAAGCAGTCGCCGATTAAAGTTTCTGCCTGGTTCAACTTTTTGCTAGCGACGCTTGTGAGAGCGGGTTAATCGCAAACTGATAGCTTCGCAGTGACACCACCTGCGGCAATTTTGGCTCATGCACAAGAGCTTTGCTATGCCAACAATCGATCAGCTGACGATATATATATGTAAACACAGATCTGGACTTGTAGATATTGAATAGGCCTCGACAATTCGATTCGTGTCTGGACCAGAGGAAGCAATTGAATTTCAGGCACGTAGGCCTTAAATTTAGTTCAACGAAATTATACCCTCAACAGGAAGCTGCGTTATTAATTTAACAGATATCGAGCATTTCTCGTAGTTGTTAATTAATTTCACAGAATAATGTCAAATAATATATCGATAAAATGAAATTTCGATATTCCGCTGATTTGAAAATTATTATAAGGAATTTTAGGTTATGTGATTTCTAAACAATTTACAAATTGTATCAAGTTAGGGTATCGTGAAAAAAAACTTTCAAATTGACGAGAATTTTTAAAATGATTGGTGAATTTTGAAAACAAACGGCAAATTTTTAAGAAACTCTGGAAAAGTAGATAAATCCTAAAAATTTCAATTTTAATCTTGTATTCTTTAATAATAATATGAAAAATTGAATTTAAAATGATCAGAATTTAATTGAAAAACATTTTGATGTAAAGAAAGTCGAAAACTATATTAAAGTTAATTAATTCCAAGCTATTATTATTTATATGAATCCCAAACGTCAATTAACTCAAATTTTAATTTTTTCAAACGTATAAGTTTCAATTAATCAAAGTTGCAATTATTACATGTATTTAGTAAAATATTAATTAACAGCAACATTAATGAGAAACTTTACATTGCTGTTTGTCATTTAAAAGTATAACTTTTTGGAAATGCAAATAATGAAAAATACGAGAATAATTACAAAATGGAAAATAATGTATATGAAAAATGACGAAAATAATTGACAATTAAACACAAAATTCGAAAAATGGCTAGATAAATACACAATTGTTAAAAATAAACTAAAAAATTGAACAATATACATTCAACCTTATATTAAATTTTTACAATTTCCTACCAATATACATTCAATTTAAACTAAAAAATTAAAAAATTAAGAAAATTCGAGGAATCATGGCTGAAACCAATTGCAAGTTGAACAACTGGATTGAAAATCAAAACAAAAAAATTAAAATTGAAAAAAAATAATTAAAAATTTTAGAAAATAATAAAAATTTGGAGAAAATAATAAAAACTTGAAGAAATAAATTCGTAACTCAAAAAATAAACTGAAATTAAAAGAAAATTGATAATAATGAACAAAAATTACAAAATGTGAAAATAATTCACAATTGAAAACAAAATTCGAAAAATGGCTATATTAATATTAATACATAACCAAAATAAAAAAAAATAATTGAAAAACTCAAAGAATCATTATAAAATTTTAAAAATAGTTAATAATTAAAACAAATAATTGAAAAATAAGAATAATTAAAAAGTTGAAGAAAATATCTACAAAATGACAAGATTAATAGACTACTGAAAAAAAAATTGATAAAAAATAGCAAAAACTTTAAATTGAAAGAAAGTAATTAAAAATTGAAAAATGAAGAAAATTATAGGAATAATTGTTGGAAATAATTGCGCATTGAACGAATGGATGTATAATCGACAAAAATAATTAAAATTAAATAAAAAAATTGAAAAGTGAAAGTTGAAATTAAAATTTACAGAATATAATTAAAAATTGAAAAAATTATTTGAAAAAAAACGAAAGTTATTGAATATAGAAGAAAAGAATTAAAAACTGAAAAATGGAATTGAAATTTGAAGAAAAAATTGAGAATTGAATCGCAAAATTGGAGATAATTTTTGAAAAATGGCTAGATTAATACACAACTGGAAAAAATAATTTAAAAACTCAAACTATTAATAATTAATTTAAAAAATAATTGAAAATTAAGAAAATTATAGAAATAATGGTTGTAAATAATTGCAAATTGAACAATTTGTTTGAAAATCAAAACAAAAAGAATTGAAATTGAAGAAAATAATTGAAAACTTTAGAAAATAATAAAAATATGGAGAAAATAATAAAAACTTGAAGAAATAAATTCGTAATTAAAAAATTAAACTGCAATTAAAAAAAAATTGATAATAATGAAGAAAAATTACAAAACGTGAAAATAATTCACAATTGAAAATAAAATTCGAAAAATGGCTGTATTAATAACAACAACAAAATAAAATAATTGAAAAATTCAAAGAATCATTATAAAACTTTCAGAGACTAATTGAAAAATAAAAAAATTGTAGGAAATAATTTGAAATTGCGAAAAATAGTTACTAATTAAAAGAAATAATTGAAAAATGAGAATAATTAAAAAATTGAAGAAAATATCTACAAAATGACTAGATTAATAGACTACTGAAAAAAAATTGATAAAATATAGCAAAAACTTTAAATTGAAAGAAAATAATTAAATATTGAAAAATGAAGAAAATTATAGGAATAATTGTTGAAAATAATTGCGCATTGAACGAATTGATTTATAATCGACAAAAGTAATTAAAATTAAATAAAATAATTGAAAATTGAAAATTGAAATTTGAAGAAAAAATCGAGAATTGAATGGCAAAATTGAAAATAATTTCTAAAAAATGGCTAGATTATACACAACTGTAAAAAATAATTTGAAAATCAAACTATAAATATTTTTTTAAAAAAATAATTAAAAATTAAAAAATTAAGAAAATTATAGAAATAATGGTTGGAAATAATTGCTAATTGAACAACTGGATTAAAAAAAATTGAACCGAACATAATAACTCAAATTGACGAAAAAAGTTAAAATTGAAGAATGGAAATAAAATTTTTAATACGTAATTAAGAACTGAAGAGAATAATTGAAAAATTGTACTTAAAATTAAAAAAGCACATTAATATTTAAAAAAATAATTGAAAATTGAAAAATCTGATTGAAATTTGAAGAAAATAATAAAAAATTGAAGAAATAAATTGTAATTTGAAATAATAGTTTATAATTGAAAAAAGTCAAGGTTTTTGGAATATTGAATAAACTTAATTGAAAATTGTAGAATGGAATTAACTTTAGAAAATAATTCATAATAATTTGAAGAAAATTACAAAATGAAGAGAATAATTTAAGATTAAAGAAAATAATTGAGAAATGCGCAAAAAAATTGAAAATTGAAAAAAGAAATTTAATAACTGTCGAGAATAAACTACAACAGAACAAAATATTAAAAAAATTTAAATAATAATTAAAAAATTTAAGGAGAATAATTGTAAATTGAAAACGGTTGAAAATTGTAGAAGAAATTGTAGACTTATTTACATGCTAATTTATATCAGTTTCTTGAAATATTTAATTAGTCTTTCCTGCAATTTTTTCTTTTTTAAAACATTTTTTTGGTAGGTTATGTTTTATATTGCTCTTTGTATTTTTAGAAAATCACTTAGGTAACTTTCATTTCTTTTTAAACATTTTTCTTTTTTAATGCGTTTAATAATACTTTTTTATTTTTTAGATTTTTTTTTAATTTTATATTTTTTACAAAAATTACTTTAGTTAATTTTATACAGTTTTATTTTAACAATATTTAGAAAAATTTATTTACTTTTCAAGTGATTAGTTTTATTTATTATTATAATTTGGAAGTTGTAAAATATAATTTTTTTCAATTTTATGATTTTTAAAATATTAGTTTGGTTTTTTGTCATTTGTTATAACTTAATAATTTTTATAATTAAAGACTTTTCTTCTTTTATTTAATTTTTTGTAAATTTGATCTTATAATAATTTTTATTTGATAAGAATTTCTCTATATCTTAGAAATAATGGTTTTTTCTTAAAATTGTTTAATTGTTTTTACTTAATTCTTCATTTAAAAAAAATTATTTCTGTTTGCTTGATTTTCAAAACATGTTTTTTAAGCATTTTTTTATTTGTAGTAACATTTTTCCGTTTTTTAACTGATTATCTTATTTATTTTCTTAATTTAAAAAAACATGTCGGCAAATATTTTAACTTTTTGAAAATCATTTTTTCCTCTCTTTTGTAATTGTAATTTTTTGTTTTAAAAATTTTTACTGTTTATTGCGTAGTATTTTGATTTTAAAAAAGTAATTTAATCAATCTTCCTTAAACTGTTTAATATTTCATAACGCATTATTGCCATATTTCTTAATTTTCTTTCTTTTACTTTCATTGATTTTTTAAACATTTTTATTTTTGAATAATTTATTTATTTTTTGCAGGTTTTTCAATTAGTACATTTTTCACATCTTTCTGCTTTAATTTTCCCATTTCAATGTAAATTATCCTTAACTTTCTTATCTGTTCATTTACAATGCTTGATTCGGCCCTGTATGTGCATATTAGGAACGTGAGAATTGTGATAAAATTTAAGTCGAAAAATAAAAATCAAAGTAAATAATAATTCCAAATATTAAAAATGTATAATAAATAATTTGTCGTTAAAAGACATTGTGCCAAAAAACAACATTCTTTTGTTTTTAAGTCCTCTTATTTTTAGATTATAATTCGAATAAATAAAAATTATAGTAAATAATAATTTCGAATATTAAAATTTATAAAGAATTGAAAATGTCCAAAATCAAAATTATGCTCAACAGAAATTTGGAGATTTAAAAAGTATGACAGATTGTCATTCGAGAAGTTGAAATAAGATTAAATTATAATCAAATGAATAAAATTTATGGCAATTAGTTATTTTAAACACGAATATTATGTCAAATATAATTTATTTATCATAAATATAAATTATAGGTTATGTGACCTTACTCGAAATATAAAATTTTTTATTTTATACTTTACGTTTATAATTTATTAATTTTAGGTTATGTAATTATTTCGAGAAAAATAATATAGGGTTGGGGGGGGGGGGGCAGGCGGAAGGAAATTTATAATAAATAAGTTTGCAATAAAATAAAAATTATTTCCAAAACTATTATTCAGAAATTTGATTAAATAAAAATTCTTTCAGATAAAAAATATAACAAATTATAGAAAATATATTATAAATTTGAAAAATAATCGTTCACCTCTGTTTATTAATTTACTTTTTTTTTTTTTTTTTTGTTAAATACGTAATTTTAACAGAAAATTGCATAATTTCTTGTGCGCTAACAAGCTCGAAATTCAAGTCCTTTTAAATTGAGTTACAACTGAAATTCCAATGTTTAATATACATAGCTAGTAATACGTATCAACTGGTTCTACGGTTGCGAATAATAGATTAAAGGCAATAGCCAACGTTTATTGAGATTTAACGCGGCTGTAAAGGGATAAATTGTATTTGATGATAAACTCCAGTTCACTAAACCCTAAAACGTCTGATGTTATTATCCAAATCGGCAATGAACACGCGCTCAATTTTTCAAGAGATATATTGATAGAATCAGGAACTTCAATGACTGAAGTATCATTTAATGATTCACAACAGCAAATAGCAATAAATTGGTATCAATTTGTGTCATTTTCGACTTCGTATTAACTAAAATTTTATCGAAAATTTTATGAATTTTTAATGAAAATTTAAATCGATTAGTTTCGCATCATTTCAGTTTTAAATTGATAAATATTTTTGATTAGTTAATTCAAACTCAAAGGACCTCAAAGTTAAAGAAAGTTGGAGTTGAAAAAAAATTAAATTTCTTCAAATAACGTTTATTTGGACGTTTACTTTTATAATTAACGTTCAAATAAACGTTAAATTTAATTTTATTAGTCAAGATTATATTTATGTATTTTAACCACGATGTAAGTTTTATAATTTTATTTGGATTCTTTTATTATGTTTTTTATTATTATTTATTTTATAAATATATAAATATACAAAAAAATTGAAAATAATACGTTATGTGAATAACCTCAAAATATATAGTATGTTTTTATTGTATGTATATTTGAATTATTATTTTTTTTTGTAATTTTAGTTTCTTTTGTCCTATTGACGAATGCATTGAAATAAAGTACTGACTTTGTCTGGAGATTACCACTTTTATTTTTATGGATTGAATCAATTTACATCTTCGAACATTTTCCCATTAATTGAAATTTCTGTGGATTTAATTACGAGTTTGATTTAAATTAGAAATGTTAAAGTAGAATTTGTACGGAAGAAAATTGGGGAATATGTAAATTAGCCTCGATGAAAGTTTGTTTAGTCTAACCAATTCCATTTAGAGAAATGTGTGAGTTTTATAAAACGAGGGTTTAATTTGGACTGCTTCAAATTTCAAACGAGTTTTCATTTAAAGGTTTGCTCTTATTTCGATTGCAGTCATAATTTTGTGATTTTGCAAAAAATATGTATTATAATGTTGCTATTATATTACAAAAATGTTTTAGTAATGTTTACAAAAAAAAAAAATAGAAAAAAAACATAAATTTTCTTTTACATAATTCTCTTTTTTATGTCTTAGTTTTAGTTATTTATAGGTATTTTTTTCAAGTTGTTTGTCTTTAATATTTATTCACTTTTCTGATTTTTTCTTTATTTCCAATTTTCGAAAACATTTTTAGTAACTTTTCATCAATTTAAATTTTTAAAAAGAAATTTTTTTCTTTTATTTTAATTTTTTGCTATTTTTAAAAACTTCTCGGTAATTTCTTTGTTAGTTATTTCTTTGATTTTGGAATCATTTTTTATATTTATAATTATTTTTTTCAGTTTTTAGATGTTCTTTGGAACTTTTAATTTTAATCTTATCTCTTTTGAACTTTTTGTAATCTTTTTAATTTCTAGATGGTTTTTATCAATTTCTTGACAATTATCCTCCACCCTATAGTTATTTAATCTCTTATCAGTGGTTTTTTTTATTAAAGTTATTTGAATATATATTTTTTTTTCATCAATTTATAATAATTTTTTTCAATCTCCAGTTATTTTTGTAATTTTCTATTACATTTTTATTACTTACTTTCTAGTTATCATTTTTATTTTGTAATAACTTTTTTCTTACTAACTATAATAATGTTTTAAATTTTCTAGTAATATCTCTTAAATTTAAACATGGTTTTTTAGTTCCCAGTAATACTTTAACAATTTATAATTTTTTCTCTTCAATTTCTAATTACACTTTCACTTCTGAACAAATTTTCGTCTTTTTATTGTTACTTTCATTCTTGTTCTAGTTATCACTTTGCATTTTAGAAATTTTATTTATTTTTTATAATTTTTTCTAAGGTCTAAGTTGTTTTCTTTTTATTTTAATCTTGATTTTCTTTGATTTTTATTTATTTTTTCACATCGCAGATTTTTCTTTCATTTGCAAGTTAATGTTAAAAAAAATTTTGTTTATTTTCAATGTTTCTCATTATTTGGTCACATTACAGTAATTTTTCCCTTTTTTTTTGTTCTCTACTTATTATTTGTTATTTGCATAATATATTTTAAATAAATGAAATTTCAGAAAAATACTTGAAACTTTTAAAAGTTAATTGCAAAAATAAAAGAAAATAATTAAAAGTAGAGAAAATAAATGAAAACAGATAAACATCATTTAAAATTGAGAAAAATAATTTTTAATTTAAGAGAAATAATTGCAAAACATACAGAAAATATAAAATTAAATTATATTATATAAATTATGTATATAATTTTATATTATATTTATAATATTTATTATAAATAAAGAAATCGTAGATATAATTGAAAATTGAATAGAAAAATGAAAATTTCAGATAAATAATTAAAATCTTTTTGAAAACTATGAAAAAGAACGTAAGTAATTGAAAATAATAAACAAATAATATAAATAATTGAAAATTGAATTAAATAATTAATAATGATTAAAAATTAAAGAAAATAATGGGAAATTTGAGAAAAATATTTAAAAATTTTAGGAAATAATTTAAAAAAAAAGAATTATTAAAACTTGTGGAAAATAATTGGAAAATGGTTTTAAAATTCCAGACTTGAAGACAATAATTGAAATATGATGAAAACAATGATAAGTTGAAATTTTATTTGTATTTTTCCTTTAATTATCAATTATTTTTTTAAAATTTAAATTTAAATCTTTAATCTTTAATCTTTAATTTAAATTAATAATCTTCACATTTACTTCTTTAATTTTCAATTAGTTTCTTCAATTTTCAATTGCATTCTACATTTTTCAATTACTTTATTTTAAATTCGATAATTCTCGTATTTTCTGAATTAGCAAATTTTTTCTTGAAATTTCAATATAATTCTTCAACTACCAAATGATTTCTTTAATTTTCATTTATTTTTTAAAATTGTTTCTATTATTTTCATCAGTTTTTAACTGACAATTTATTTTTCTCTTTGAATTTTATACTTATTCATCAATTTAAATTTTTTTTTCAAATGCCGATTATTCCCACCCGTTTTTCAAATTTTTTTTTTGATTGTTAATAATTTTTTTTTTTTAGTCAAGTATTTTCGTCAATATTTTATTATTTTTGTCATATTGTAATTTTTATTTTAATTATCAATTATTTTCTTGAAATTTACATTTAATTTTTTAATTTCCAATTTATTTCTTCAATTTTTAATTATTTTCTTGAATTCTCAGAAATTTTCTTTAAATTTCAATTATTTTGATCGATTTTCAATTAATTCCTTAATATTAATTAATTCCCGCCTTTTCTCAATTATCAATTATTTTCTTTCAATACAATTCTTGAATTTTCATTTGATTTCTTTAATTTTCATTTATGATCAACAATTTTTTTCCATAATTTTCATCAGTTTTCAATTGGCAAGTCATTATTCTTCTTCAAATTTTATGCATATTCGTTAATTACAATTTTTTTTGTATGAATGACGATAATTCTCACCATTTGCCGAATTTTTTTTTCAATTGTTAATTAATTAATTATTTTCGTCATATTGTAATTTTTCTTTTGATTATCAATTATTTCCTTGAAATTTACATTTAATTCTGTAATTTCCAATTTGGTGGAAATTTCAATTTTTGAACGCGGGATATATTATTGAATAAATGAATAAATTTTTAATTATTTTCTTCAATTTTTTTATCGTTTTTCAATTAATTCCTCAATATTCAACAATTCTCTTATTTTTTCAATTACTTTTTTCACTGATAAAAATTGTTTGAAAATTTTAATTGAGTTATTCAATTCTAGAACAACTATTCTCTTCAAATCTCAGTTATTTTCTTCAAATTTAAATTTCACTTTTAAATTTTCAATTATTTTCTTTAATATTAAAAAATTATCGCTTTCATTTTATTATTTTTTTCGATTATCATTAAGTTTCTTTAATTTCAAATACAATTGTTCAATTATTTTCTATAATTTTTTTTTCTATTCTTCAATTTTTATTTTCACTCTTCAGTTTTCAATTGTTTTCTTCTATAATTATTAATTCTTGGCTTTTTTAAATTTTTTTTTTAAATTTTAATTAATTTTTTTCGATTTTCAATGCAGTTGTTAAATGTGCATTTATTTCCAACAATTATTCCTATAATTTTCTTAATTTTTCAATTTGCAATTATTTTCTTTAAACTTAATATTTCTTGTTTAATTTTTACAATTTTTTTTCAGTTGTCTATTAATCTAGTCATTTTTTGAATTGTGTTTTCAATTGACAATAATTTTCGTAATTTTTCACATATTTTCTTCAATTTTTTCAATTTTTAATTATTTACTTAAAATTTTATAATTATTCTTTGATTTTTTAAATTATTTTGTTCGATTGTGTATTAATCTAGTTATTCTTTAAATTTTGTTTTGAATTGTCAATTACTTTTGTCTTTTTGTAAGTTTTTTTTTCAATTATCTTTTAATTTTCCAAATTTTAATGTAACATTGATTGATGAAATTTGACTTAATTTGATAAATAAATAAAAAATGTAAATTCTTATAAATTCTCGATTAGAATTTTGGTCGGTTATATTCTCGTTCTCTAGGTAATATTACTTCTTCGCAACTTTAGCTCAGCCGTTGAGAGGCTTTTATTAAAACTACGTTTGTTTTTGATTATATTGTACACATTTTATATGAATTCTATTATTAAATACTACTTTAAATCAAAGTGATTGTGGTCTAATTCAAGAATCCCTACACAATTATCCAGTAACATTAAAACAATACGACAAATTATATCAATCTTCTTTCTCTCTAAATCTGAATTATTTAAAACTAATTAAATATTAGTAAAATATGACTAATTCTCATTTAAAGAAATAACTAAATAATAGTTTAAATTTGACTTATTTACTAAGTATAAACAGAAATTTAATTTAAATTAAATTAAATTTAAAATACTTCTTATTTTGACATAACCTAAAAATGAATTTGATTAACAATCTTTTACTAAATGATTAATAGAAACATAACTATTTAGCAACTGACATTTTGCTTTCAAATTCGTTATTTTTAACTCTAGAGTTTAAAAATTTTTAAATAATCTATAGATTTAGAGACTTTATTTAATACTCCCTATCACTCTAAACCGCACTTTTTACCTTAAAATCTCTTTTTTAATCTCAAACACTTGTTTACCAAAACCCAATTTATTTTAACAATTATTTCGTCTCTCGTTTTCATTTTCTCCATTGTTACCAAACTCGTTTACAGTTTCACTCTTGTTTTGTTCCATCTTTTGTGTTTATTTTCAAACGCCCATTTAACCTCCAAACTTGACTTTGATAATATTCTGATCGAGTTGATTCAAAATGAAAAATCCGAGAGCACAATTTGCTTTGGCTGTTAGTGGAAAACACAAGAAGACAAGTGAAACAGGACATTGGTCCCTGGATTGCATTTGCTTTGTCAGATGGAAAGTGCGAGAGAATGGAAATAGCAGAAACTATAGGAAAGTGGGCGATAACAGCGAGAAACGGATGCGAAAGGCGCACTAAAAATATCGATGCGACGCGATATTCACTCGCAGGAAATGGAGTTCTCTCGAGAATCGACCACTATGGTCTCTGCTCGTCCCATTCGCGGTCCCAGTTGCTCTGGCACGTCGCATACTTTATCTCGAAAAACAGAAGGGGATAAAAGTGCTCGACAATTTTATTCCCCTGCCCTCTTTTTCTCTAAACATGTCCATATAAATAACGCACCGAACGAGATGGCGATGTGTGACACTTTAGTACCGATTCACTATTCCTTCTTTTCACGTTAAAGACTTGTTCGCTGCGAAAATACTGCTCAACAGTTATCTTGGCGAGAGTAATTTTTTCAATTCCTTTATACACAGAGGAGAACCGATTCTCGTAAAGTAGAGGCTCTTGACTTTATCGAAGCATAAGTAGCCGTTAAGGGCTCCAGTGTGGAATCTACATGTAAAGAGGTAACGGGAGGATTTATGATTTTTTCCCAATTTATGGTATCTTTTGATCTTTTTAACCCCCTGGAATTGGTCGGAGAAAAATTCTCTTGAAAATTGCAGATTTCTAGATTTTTAAAAATGTTCAGATTTTTAGAAAATTAAGTGGGAGGTTAAAAAAAATTGTTATTTATTTATTATTTGGTTTTTAACTGAAAGTAATTAATTATTAAACTGAGGCTCACTGAGAAAAAAGATTTCTTTTGACGAGAATAAAAATATGTTTATAGATTGATTGCCTTGAAAAAAATCGTACTTGTGTTTGTTCCAAGATTAAGATATTTGGTGTCAAATTTCGTCTGCTTGTGTCATGCGCAAAACAGTTTAACATAACCTCAAATTCTTGAGTTTATAATATTTTACACTAGGACCGATTATAAGCATAATTCATACACAGACTTCACAGGCGATCCACTATTTTCCCTAAAAGTCCCCTATTTAGAAAATTTTGCCCTAAAATCCCCTATTTTTCACGAAAATATATTTAAAGGCAAGGTATCTAGAAATATTCAATTATTTTCAATTTACTTTAAATTTTTATTATTTTTTGTCAATCTCAGGGTGTCTACTAACCGGGTAATAACCGGGAATTAATCAGGAATTTTCCGTCAAACCGAGAATTTTCTTTCTGGGCTAATAAATTTAACTAATATATCAATTTGTTTTATAAATAAAGATAATAACTTTATGCATTTTGAACCAATCTGATTATGTGTTTAAATTTTGTGTAATTATGCGACAATTATGCAATTAAAAAATAAAAAATATACATTAAAAATTAAAATGTAATATAATATATTCTCATGAAATATAGATCTTTGTCTACTATCTTTTTTTCTTAACGCTAACAATACCTCAGAAACAATGAAAGATATTAAACATGAAAAAGTCAAATTATTATGAAAAAATGTAGATAGAACTTCAGTTTTTTTATTAGACCGTACATTGCATAATAGTTTATATAGTTATGGGCATTACAATTTTTAATTTTTTTCTTCCATTTTTAATTATTTTCATTAATTTCAAATTAATTCTTCATTTCTTAATTATTTAGTTCGATTTTCTACTATTTTCTTCAATTGCCAATTATTTTCTTCAATTTTCAATTACTTTCATCAATTTCTAATTAATTTCTTTAATTCTGAAATATTTTCTAAGATTTTCAATTATTTTAATCAATTTTTAATTATTTTCTTCAACTATAAATTACTTTTTTCAATTGCCAATTATTTTCATCAATTTTCAATTATTTTTATCAATTTTTAATTATTTTCTTCAGATCTCAATTATTTCCTTCAATTTTGAATTATTTAATTCATTATTCAATAATTCTCGACTTTTTTCAACTATGTTTTTCAATTATCATTTATTTATTTTACATCTCAATAACTCCTCCAACTTTCAATTATTTTCTTCTATAATCAATAATTCTTGGCTTTTTGCAATATTTCTTTCCAATTGTCAATTATGTTTTTGAAGCTTCAATTCAATTCTTCAATTATTCAACTATTTTCAGAAATTCACAATTATTTTCTTCCACTGACAATTATTCTTTTCAATTATTTTCTTCAATTTCCAATTATTTTCTACAATTCTCAATTATTTTCTTCCATTTTAAATTATTTTCATTAATTTCAAATTATTTCTTCATTTCTCAATTATTTTCTTCGATTTTCTTTAATTGCCAATTATTTTCTTCAATTTTCAATTACTTTCATCAATTTCTAATTAATGTCTTTAATTCTGCAATATTTTTTACCATTTTCAATTATTTTAATCAATTTTTAAATATTTTCTTCTACTCTAAATTATTTTTTTCAATTGCCAATTATTTTCTTCAATTTTCAATTATTTTTATCAATTTTTAATTATTTTCTTCAGATCTCAATTATTTCCTTCAACTTTTAATTATTTAATTCATTATTCAATAATTCTCGACTTTTTTCAATTATCATTTATTTATTTCACATCTCAATAACTCCTTCAATTTTCAATTATTTTCTTCTATAATTAATCAATAATTTTCGGCTTTTTTCAATTATCGATTACGTTCTTGAAGCTTCAATTCAATTCTTCAATTATTCAACTATTTTCAAAAAATTCACAATTATTTTCTTTAACTGACAATTGTTCTTTTCCATTTTCAATTATTTTCTTCAATTTCCAATTATTTTCTACGTTTCTCATTTATTTTCTTCCATTTGGAATTATTCTTATTAATTTCAAATTATTTCTTCATTTCTTAATTATTTTGTTCGATTTTCTACTATTTTCTTCAATTGACAATTATTTTCTTCAATTTTCAATTACTTTCATCAATTTCTAATTAATTTATTTAATTCTGAAATATTTTCTACGATTTTCAATTATTTTAATCAAATTTCAATTATTTTCTTCAACTCCAAATTATTTTTTTCAATTGACAATTATTTTCTTCAATTTTCAAATATTTTCTTCAATTTTCAATTATTTTCATCAATTTTAATTATTTTCTTCAGATCTCAATTATTTCCTTCAATTTTTAATTATGTAATTTAATATTCAATAATTCTCGACTTTTTTCAGCTATTTTTTTCAATTATCATTTATTTATTTTATATCTCAATAACTCCTCCAATTTTCAATTATTTTCTTCTATAATCAATATTTCTCGGCTTTTTTCAATATTTCTTTTTAGTTCTCAATTATGTTTTTGAAACTTGAATTCAATTCATCAATTATTATTCAACAATTTTCATAAAATCACATTTTCTTCAATTCAAATTATTTTCTACAATTTTTAATTAATTTCTTTAAATTACAATTACATTCTTCATTTTTTATTGTTTTTTTCAAATTCTATAATTCCTGGGTTGTTCAATTTCTTCTTTCTTCAATTATCACTTATTTTCTTCTACTTTCAATCCCATTGTTCAATTCTTAAATTATTTTATTTAATTCTCAATTATAATTTTCGACATTTAATTCCATTCTTTAATTTTCAATTTTTTTTTTTAATATTCAATAACTCTAGGCTTCTTACAATGACTTTTTTTAAATTCTCAATTATTTTCTTCAATTTCCATTTTTTTTCTTAAATTTCAATTATTTTCTTCAATTACAATTACATTCTTCATTTTTTATTGTTTTTTTCAAATTCTATAATTCCTAGGTTGTTCAATTTCTTCTTTCTTCAATTATCACTTATTTTCTTCTACTTTCAATCCCATTGTTCAATTCTTAAATTATTTTATTTAATTCTCAATTATAATTCTCGACATTTAATTCCATTCTTTAATTTTCAATTTTTTTTTTAATATTCAATAACTCTAGGCTTCTTACAATGACTTTTTTTAAATTCTCAATTATTTTCTTCAATTTCCATTTTTTTTCTTAAATTTCAATTATTTTCTTCAATTTCCAATTATTTTTTCATATTTCTTTCAGTTTCTCAAATTCTTTCAATTTTTAATTTTTTCTCAATTTTCTTCAATATTTAAAAATCCTCAGCTTTTTAAATTATGTTTTTTTTCAACTTTTATTTAAATTGATAATTTTTAAGTTATTTTCATCAATTCGCAATTATTTTTACCGATTTCTAAAATTTTCTGCTGTTTTGAAATATTGTCTTTGATTTTTAAGTACTTTTTTCAATTTTCAATTACTATCTTTAATTTTTAATTATTTTGTTCAATTTTCAATTGTGTGTTTAAATATTCAGCAATCTCAACTTTTTTCAATTATTTTTTTTCAATTATCAGTTATTTATTCCTCGTTTCAAAACCACCTTCAATTTTCAATAATTTTCTTCTATTTTCAATTTAATTGTTCAATTATTTTTTTCAATACTCAATAAATTTCTTTAAAAAACAATTCTATTCTTCAATTTTTAATGTTTTCTTCAATATTAAATAATTCTTGGCATTTTCCATTTCTTTTTTAATTATAAATTATTTTCTTCTTTTTTCAATCCAGTTGTTCAGTGATTTTTATTGTATTCGAATTTGAATTTTATTTCTGAATTTTCAATTTTTTTTTTTAATATTCAACAATTCTATGTTTTCCGATTTCAATTTCATTATTTAATTTTCAATTTATTTCTTCAATTTTGAATTATTTTTTTTATTTTCTATTCAGTTGACCAATTTTTAATTATATTTTTTGAATTGAATAACCATTGTTCAATTTTTTCAATTATTGTGCAATTGTAGTATTGTAGATTAATATTTACTTTTTTTTTAAATTTTGTTTCTAGTTGTCAAATATCTTTGTCATTGTTCAATTATTTCTTTCCATTATTAATTATTTCTTTTCATTATTAAATTATTATATTGCATTATTAAATTGCATTATTAAATTGCATTTCTCAGTTATTTCGAGGATGTTCTTCTTATTTTAATTATTTTCTTTAATTTTAAATATAACACTTAATTTTTCCATTTATTTTCCTTAATTTTCGATTATTTTCTTTCATGAAGCATCTGTTTCGGTAAATTTTCCATTCTGGTCTGACATTTTAAATATTTTAAACACTTCTTTTTTAATTTTATTCTTTATTTTTCAAATAACTCCTTTTAATTTTTTTATTATTTTCAATTAAATTTTTTTTCTGTCCATCAAATATACCTGCAAACTTGAATTATTTTCTTCAAATTTTAATTATGTTCTTCGAACTTTTCTGTATTAATTTTCTGCATATTTTTTTTATTTACATTTTTCTAGAGTTTCATTTGAGGTACATAATTTCGGTTTACTTTTTTTAAATGTTAATTTTATTCTCAAATTCTTTATAATTCTCATTCCGTTCACTTATTTTTCAATAATATATTATCTAATTTCTATTATTTTTTCATTTTACAATTATTTCATAATTTCTAAATGACTCACTCTAAACATTAATTTTGTTCATTTAATTTTAATTATGCTCCTTAAACTCTTCAATCTTTTAAATTATTTCTAAATTGCAGTCTATTTTTAATTTATTCGTCAATTTTTCTCACATTTATCTTCAATTTTCAATTATATGCATCTACTCCAAACATTTAATATTAAATTATTTTTATTTAGAGTAATTTTTTTTATATTATTTTATTCATTGTTTTGCAGAATAAATATTAATTTTGAATTCTTAAGTGATTTTATTCATTTTTCAATGTTTCTCTTTAATTTTTAATTCTTTTTTCCTCATTTTGTTTAATTTTTTTTTTATTCAAGTATACTTTGCATTTTTTTAATTCTTTTCTTTTAATTTGAATGATTTTCAAATATTTCTGCCAATTTTCAATTTTCTTCTATAAAATTTTAGCTTATTACCTTATCATTAATTTCTTCAATTTTGAATTGTTAAGTTTAAACTTCATCGACAAATATCAGCTGCTACTATATTTTTATCCATTTTCATAACTTTCAATTATTTGCATTATTCTTAAATTATTTTCTTCAACTTTTATTCAATTTCTTCAAATTCTTCTTCACTTAATCCTTCGATTCTAAATTTCCTTCTTCAAAATTCCATTTTCTTCCTCTTCTCTTTCAGTCTTCTTTTACATACTTTTTTTTTCTTCTTCATCTCTTTCTTCAACTTCAGTTATTTTATTTAAAGTCTTCAATTATTTCCTCCAATTTAAAATTGCGTTTAACTACTGTTCCCATTATTAAAAATGTGATTAAAAACTTATTTTTAATAAAATATAAAATTTAAAATAATTTTTTTAAAGTTTGAAATTATAAATCTAAAAATTTTTCTTTTTGATCTTTTTCCCGAAATTTTAAAACACTTTTATCAAGTTTATAATTAATTTTCTTTCCGTGATAGCATTTATTTTCTCCCTCTTTAAACAAATAATATCCCCCTTCCTTTTTAATCAATTGTCTCATTCAAACGGGATAAAAATACTCAACTCGCTTTTATTTAAATGTTAAGTTAAATATACTCAAGTCGATATGAAAGATGTCAGTTTCATTAATTTCCTAAGGGATGTTGCCAACATCTTATTTGTCTTTCTCTTTCCCTCTGCATGTCTCCTCTTGGGAAGTAGGGACAACATTGAAAAAGAGAATTCTTTCAAGCAGCTTTCTAAAGGGAACAGACTAACGAAGTAACAAACACAGAATTGGGAATTGGACTTCTTCCCTGAGTCGCCTATTTTCTTTTCTCCAACCAACCGAGTGCGCGGACAAACGAGAAAAGCCTGGACTAACGAGGACGCAGGGGATTGCGCAAAAGAAGACTTCCGGTTTGGAATAATACCATTTACCAATCAAGATGATGAATTTTTTTACTCGCAAATCGAACTTTTCGTCCAAATATTTGTCAAAGAGACTTCTTTGATCAGAGATTCTTTTATTAGAGTGTTAATTCGAATTATACTTTCCGCTTTCATTACGTACATTAATTATTCAACATTTCACGAAAATTTCCTTAAAGTTAATTTCTGCCCACAGGGGCGGATCTACCTTGAAGAATTTAAAGCCCGTGCTTCAGGGTCCGGAACCCAAAAGGGCCCGGGGCTAGAATTTAAGGTATCGTGAAAAAAACTTTCAAATCGACGAGAATTTTTAAAATGATCCGTGAATTTTGAAAACAATCGACAAATTTTTAAGAAACTCTGGGAAGGTAGATAAATCCTAAAAACTTCAATTTCAATCTTGTATTCTTTAATAATAATATGAAAAATTGAATTTAAAATGATCAGAAGTTAATCTAAAAACATTTTGATAGAAAGAAAGTAGAAAACTATATTATAGTTAATTAATTCCGAGCTATTATTATTTATATGAATCCCAAACGTCAAATAACTCAAACTTTACTTTTTTTAAACTTATAAGTTTCAATTAATCAAAGTTGCAATTATTACATGTATATAGTAAAATATTAATTAACAGCAATATTAATGAGAAACTTTACCTTGCTGTTTGTCATTTAAAACTATAAATTTTTGGAAATGCAAATAATGAAAAATACGAGATTAGTTACAAAATGGAAAAGAATATATATGAAAAATGACGAAAATAATTGAAAATTAAAAACAAAATTCAAAAAATGGTATAAATATACAATCGTTAAAAATAAACTAAAGAATTAAACAATATACATTCAATTTAAAATAAAAAATTGAAAAATTAAGAAAATTATAGGAATAATTGCTGAAACCAATTGCAAAGTGAACAACTGGATTAAAAATCAAAACAAAAAAAATTGAAATTGAAGAAAATAATTAAAAACTTTAGAAAATAATAAAAATTTGAAGAAAATAATAAAATCTTGAAGAAATAAATTCATAATTTAAAAATTAAACTAAAATTAAAAAAAAAATTGATAATTATAGAGAAAAATTACAAAACGTGAAAGATATTTACAATTGAAAACAAAATTCGAAAAATGGCTGTATTAATGAAAAAAATAAAATAAAATAAAAAACTCAAAGAATCATTATAAAACTTTAATTAAGGGCATGTGATGATAATGCTAAATTTGTCCGTAAACTTTCTCCTAAAATACTGAATATTTTCAAACCAAACATGCCCTTAAGAGACTAATTGAAAATTGACAAAATTGTAGGAAATAATATCAAATTGCGAAAAATAGTTACTAATTAAAAGAAATAATTGAAAAATGAGAATAATTAAAAAATTGAAGAAAATATCTACAAAATGACTAGATTAATAGACAACTGAAAAATAATTGATAAAATACAGCAAAAACTTAAAATTGAAAAATGAAGAAAATAAATTTATTTACTTATTTATTTTTTATTTATTCATTCATAAAATTATAGGAATAATTGTTGGAAATAATTCCGCATTGAACGAATGGATTGATAATCGATAAAAATAATTAAAATTGAATAAAATAATTGAAAATTCAAATTCAAATTTAAAGAATATAATTAAAACTTGAAAAAAGTATTTGAAAAAAAAACGAAAGTTATTGAATATAAAAGAAAATAATTAAAAACTGAAAAATGGAATTGAAATTTGAAGAAAAAATAGAGAATTGAAGAAAATAAAAATTTGAAATATTGTAAGATATAACTAAAAATTAAAGACAATAATTAATAAATGAAAAAAAAAAAATTGAAAAATAACAAGAATAATAGTAAAATTGAAGATAATTTCTCAAAAATGACTAGATTAATACACAACTGGAAAAAATAATTTAAAAAATCAAACTGTAAAAATTTAATTTAAAAAAGAATTCAAAATTGAAAAATAAAGAAAAATATAGAAATAATAATTGGAAATAATTTCTAAATGAACAACTAGATTGAAAAAAAATTGAATCGAACATAATAATTGAAATTGAGGAAAAAATTTAAAATTGAAGAATGGAAATGAAATTTTTAAAACACAATTAAGAACTGAAGAGAATGATTGAATAATTGTACTCAAAATTAAAAAAGTATATTTATATTCGAAAAATAATTGAAAATTGAAAAATGTGATTGAAATTTGAAGAAAATAATAAAAAGTTGAAGAAATAAATTGTAATTTGAAATATTGTAAGAAATAAGTAAAAATTAAAGAAAATAAATTATAAATGAAAAAAAAATAATTGAAAAATAACAAGAATAAGAGCAAAATTGAAGATGATGTCTAAAATATGGCTAGATTGGAAAACAATAACTGGAAAAAATAATTGAAAAAATCAAACTATAAATATTTAATTTTAAAAATAATTGAAAATTGAAAAATTAAGAAAATTATAGAAATAATGGTTGGAAATAATTTCTAATTGAAAAACTGGATTGAAAAAAATTGAATCGAACATAATAATTAAAATTAAGAAAAAAATTTAAAATTGAAGAATGGAATTGAAATTTTTA
Organism: Ganaspis brasiliensis; assembly: GCA_037103525.1. Lineage (NCBI taxonomy): Eukaryota > Metazoa > Arthropoda > Insecta > Hymenoptera > Figitidae > Ganaspis > Ganaspis brasiliensis. The sequence goes on along the minus strand of JAZKLR010000013.1, from coordinate 1,211,092 downwards.
ATTCATAATTAAGAACTGAAGAGAATAATTGAACAATTGTATATTTAAAATTAAAAGATCATATTAATATTTGAAAAAATAATTTAAAATAATGGTTTATAATTAAAAAAAGTCAAATTTTTTGGAATATTGAATAAACTTAATTAAAAATTGTAGAATGGAATTAATTTTAGAAAATAATTCATAATTTAAAGATAATTACAAAATGACGAGAATAATTTAATATTAAAGTAATAATTTTGGAAATAATTGCCCTTGAACGAGTGGATTGATAATCGATAAAAATAATTAAAACTGAATAAAGTAATTGAAAATCGAAAATTTAAATTCAAATTTAAAGAATATATATAAAACTTGAAAAAAGTATTTGAAAAAAAACGAAAGTTCTTGAATATAGAAGAAAATAATTAAAAACTGAAAAATGGAATTGAAATTTTAAGAAAAAATTGAGAATTGAAGAAAATAAAATTTTCAAATATTGTAAGAAATAACTAAAAATTAAAGAAAATAATTAGTCGATGAAAAAAAAATTAAAAAATAACAAGAATAATAGCAAAATTGAAGATAATTTCTGAAAAATGGCTAGATTAATACTGGAAAAAATAATTTAAAAAATCAAACTATAAATATTTAATTTAAAAAATAATTGAAAATTAAAAAATTAAGAAAATTATAGAAATAATGGTTGGTAATAATTGCTAATTGAACAACTGGATTGAAAAAAATTGATTCGAACATAATAATTAAAAATAAAATTAAGGAAAAAATTTAAAATTAATGAATGGAAATGAAATTTTTAAAACATAATTAAGAACTGAAGAGAATAATTGAATAATTGTACTCAAAATTAAAAAAGTATAATAATATTCGAAAAAATAATTAAAAACTGAAAAATGTGATTGAAATTTGAAGAAAACAATCAAAAATTGAAAAAATAAATTGTAATTTGAAATAATGGTTTATAATTGAACAAAGTCTAGTTTTTTGGAATATTGAATAAACTTAATTGCAAATTGTAGAATGGAATTGACTTTAGAAAATAATTCATGATAATTTAAAGAAAATTACAAAATGATGAGAATAATTTAATACTAAAGAAACTAATTGAGAAAGGCGCAAAAAAATTGACTATTGAAAAAGAAATTCGATAATTGTCGAGAATAAACTACAACAGAACAAAATATTAAAAAACTTTAAAGAATAATTATAAAATTTAAGGAGAATAATTGTAAATTAAAAACGGGTAAAAATTGTAGTACAAAAATTGTAGACTTATATTTGCACACTAATTTATATCCCTTTTTTGAAATATTTAATTATTCTTTCTTGCAAATTTTTTTTTCAAACAATTTTTTTGGAATGTTATGTTTTATATTGTTTTTCTGTATTTTTAGAAAATCACTTAGGTAACTTTCATTTCTTTTTAAAAATTTTTCTTCTTTTATGCCTTTAATAATACTTTTTTATTATTTAGATTTTTTAAAAATTTTTTTCTTTTCACAAAAAATACTTCAGTTAATTTTATACAGTTTTATTTTAACAATATTTAGAAAAATTTATTCACTTTTCCAGTGATTAATTTTATTTATTATTATTTGGAAGTTGTAAAATAAATTTTTATTCAATTTTATGATTTTTAAAATATTTGTTAGGGTTTTTGTCATTTGTCATAACTTATTAATTTTTATAATTTTTTAAGACTTTTCTTCTTTTATTTAACTTTTCGTAAATTTGATCTTATAATAAATTTTTTCATTTGATCAGAATTTTTCTATTTCCTAGAAATATTGGTTTTTTTCTTAAAATTATTATATGTTTTTACTTAATTCTTCATTTAAAAAGAATTATTTCTTTTTGCTTGATTTTCAAAACAAGTTTTTAAAGTAATTTTTTATCCTTAGTTACATTTTTCCGCTTTTTTACTTACTATCTTATTTATCTTCTTAATTTAAAAAAAAGATGTCCGCAAATATTTTAACTTTTTCAAAATCATTGTTTCCTCTCTTTTGTAATTTCAATTTTTTGTTTTAAAAACTTTTACTGTTTATTGCGTAGTATTTTGATTTGAAAAAAGCAATTTACTTAATCTTCCTTAAACTGTTTAATATTTCATAACGCATTATTACCATATTTCTTAATTTTCTTTCTTTGACTTTCATTCATTTTTTAAACTTTTTTATTTTTGAATAATTCATTCATTTTTTGCAGGTTTTTCAATTAGTACATTGTTTACATCTTTTTGCTTTAATTTTCCCATTTCAATGTAAATTATCCTTTACTTTCTTATCTGTTGATTCATAATACTGGTGTTACTAAAATTTTGTAATTTTTGTAATTTATGTATAATTTCATTTTTTACAATTTTGTTAACATTCTTTGAACATTTTCTCCATTGTTTAAATGATTATTCGCTAGACACTCCTATAAGATAAAAATGCAGAAACTTTTGTTTTTTTTAGACATCCTGTCTGTCCGGATGTTCAATTTAAAACAGTGAATATATGTTTTTAATATTCCTTAATCGTGTCGAAAATATCTTTCAATTAAAATATCGCTCGATCGAAAATGAAATTCAAACTAGTTTTCGACGTTCTAAAGTTAAATGGAATTTCGACAAGTTTTAATTAGGATGAATGTGTGTCTATGCTGATTTTTATCTATGAAATTCTAATTTAAAAATTCAACTAAAGTTTTCGGGAGTTTTAATTTTTCACGGGGAAAAACATTTCGAGAGGGAAAAAATGTTTTGGAAACTTTAACCAAGGATTTACACTTGGAGAATAAAAGAGAGAGAGGGAGAAAAAGTATTAATCAAAAAAAGTACAAAAATTATGGGAAAAAAGTAAGTTTTTGCTCCTGAAGCAATTGGCACGAACGTTTGAATAATTCTGAAAGGGTGGAAAAATTGCATGAATGAAAAGAGAAAAGGAAAATAAAAAGTAACCAATTACTCTTCTTTCTTTTTTCTTTTATTATTTCTACATGCTCGAGGAAATTCCCCATGTAGCGTTCTGAGTTAATGCCTTTTGTTGCCTTTATTTCCTCAACCAAGGTATTTTCCAAGTTTTAATTTGTAAAAATTCTACTGTACAAAATACTTCTTTTTTTGTTTATAAAGAGGTGGGTAACTTAGTTTTCTTCAAAACATTTAATTTTACCACACAAAAAGACACTAAACTTTTTTAATGAAATTTCTTTAAAATTGACTCTCAACGAGCAATCTTGAAAAATTTGGAACCACTTTACGATATTGTTTCTTTCAAATTTCTGTATTTTTTAGTTTATAAAAATAGTTTTCTTCAATATTTTGATATTTCTGATATTTTTTAAAATTCATTTTTTTCATTTTCTGATCTTTTCTACGTTTTTAAACTTATATGCACTCCTTTAATTGCTTCAAATATTTTCTGTTAATTCCAAATATATTCTCTGAATTATTTCCTTAAACTTTTAATTATTTTCTTTTATTTCTAATTATTGTCGGTTAATTAAAATATATTCCCTAATTTTCTAAATAATGTTCTTCGATTGCCAATAATTTCCTCCAATTTTCAATCTCTTCTCCAGTTTTAAATAATCTTCAATTAAATTTTCTCATTTTTCAATTAGTGTATTCAATGTTCATTTACTTTTTTTTTAAATTTTAATCGTATTCTTAAATTAATTCATGTTCAATTATTTTCATCAAATTTCAATTATGTGCTTTGAACTTTTCAATTTTTGTATTAATTTCTAAATTTTATTATTTTCTTCAAATTGATAATAATATATTCTTTAGTTGTTCATTTTCTATTATTTGCCTCAATTTTAAATAATTATCATAAATTTTCAATTATATTTTTCTATTGTTTAAACTACACTACAGAATTTCAATTTACTTTCTTCAATTTTTTAATATTTATTTTTAATTTTAATGTTTTTTTATCTATTACCACTTCCTCTATATTTTATTATTTCTTCAAACTTATCAATGAGTTTCGTCAAATTTCCATTAAAATCAAGTTCATCAAAATTTTTAATTCGTGTATTAATTTTGTAATAATTACTTACTTTATAATTGTTTTCTTTAAATTTCAATTACGTTTTTCAAATTTCAATTATTTTCTGAAATATGGTCTTTAAATTTAAATTTTGTTTCTCAATTTAAAAAAAAAGTATTTTCTGTTGTGCCAATTCTGTTACAGAATTTTAATTTATTTCTTCAAGTTTCAATTTCATTTTCTTCTCTTTAGTTTTCAATTATATTCTTAATAATTTTTAATTATTTTCATCACTATAAAATACATTTCTTCATTTTTCTTCTCCAATTTCAATATTACAGTCTTCAATTAAATTTTGTTTCCATACATTTTGTTATTTTCAATTATTGCATTCAATTTTCAATTACTTTTTTCAAATTTCAATTGTATTCCTAAATTTTTTTATGCTTCCTCATCGATTTTGCTTCTTTTCTTTATTATTAGTTAGTTTCTTCAACTTTCAGTTATTTATGTTGTTTTCAATTATTCTCGTCAATTCTAAACATTTATTAGTTATTTATTATTATATATTATTATATTTATTATATTAATTATGTAAAAATCTTATAATGAATTCTAAATATTGTTATTCAATTTTATATATTGTCCCCCATTTATAAATATTTTTCTTCAATTTTTAGTTATAACCTTCAATTTCTTCAATGGGCATCATCTGTTTCAATTATTTTCTTTAATTTCCCAAATATTTTCCAATTCTTTTAAATTGTTTAAATTGTTGATAATTTTAATGAGCTTTTAAAATTTCTCAAATTTTAAATACAGTCTTCAATTTAATTTTGTTTCCAAACATTTTCTCATTTTTCAATTATTTATTTATTTATTACATAAACGGGAGAAGAACAAATAAAACGCCCTTCTGTACAGTAATAATTATTCAAATTTTCAATTTTCCCAAGTTTCAATTTTATTCTTCATTTTCCAAAATTTGTCTTCAACTTCTAATTAATTTTTTCTATTCACATATCTTCCATTTTCAATTATATACTCTTCATATATTCTTCAATTATTTTTTACTAATTTCAATTACATTCTTTAATTCTTTTTTTTTTAGATTTCAATTATATTCTTAATAATTTTCAATTATTTTCTTCGCTATAAAAGTCCACTTTTTCATTTTTCTACTCCAATTTCAATATTACTGTCTTCAATTAAATTTTGTTTCCACGTATTTTGTTATTTTTCAATTATTGCATTCAGTTTTCAATTATTTTCTTCAAATTTCAATTGTATTCCTAAATTTTTTATGCTTCTTCAATTTTGTTTCTTTTATTTATCATTATTATATTATTATTATTATATTATTTTATTATCAGCTTTCAATTATTTATTTTGTTTTCAATTATTCTCTAGAATTCTAAATATTGTTGTTCAATTTTAAATATTGTCCTACATTTCTAATTACTTTTCTTCAAATTTTAGTTATATCAATTTCTTCAATGGGCATCTTCGGTTTCAATTATTTTCTTTAATTTCACAAATATTTTTCAATTCTTTCAAGTATCTTAAATTGTTAATTATTATCGTGAGCTTTTTCATTTTTTCCATTTCTGATTATAGTCGATTTTTTCAAATATATTCCCTAATTTTCTAAATAATTTTTTTCGATTGTCAATTATTATGTTCCATTTTCAATATCTTCTCCAATTTCACATACAGTCTTCAATTTAATTTTGTTTCCACACAATTTCTCATTTTTCAATTATTATATTAAAATTTTCAATTTTTTTCAAGTTTCAATTTTATTCTTCATTTTTCAATATTTGTCTACAACTTTTAATTAATTTTTTCTATTCACATATCTTTAATTTTCAATTATACTCTTCATATATTTTTCAATTATTTTTTTCTAATTTCAATTCCATTCTTTAATTCTTTTAACTATTTTATTTAGTTTTCAATTATATTCTAAATAATTTTCAATTATTTTCATCACTATAAAATCCATTTCTTCATTTTTCTTCTCCAATTTCAATTATCGTGTACTTTTTTTAAATTTAATTATATTCTTAAATTTTGTCATGCTCCCTCTTCAATTTTGTTTCTATTATTTATCATTAGTTAGTTTCGTCAACTTTCAATTATTTATTTTGTTTTCAATTATTCTCTACAATTCTAAATATTGTTGTTCAATTTTAAATATTGTCTTACATTTCTAATTACTTTTCTTCAAATTTAGTTATATCAATTTCTTCAATGGTCATCTTGGGTTTCAATTATTTTCTTTAATTTCACAAATATTTTTCAATTCTTTCAAGTTTCTTAAATTGTTGATTTTTATCGTGAGCTTTTTCATTTTTTCAATTTCTGATTATTGTCGATTTTTTCAAATATATTCCCAAATTTTCTAAATTATTTCTTTTTGATTGTCAATTCTTTTCTTCAATTTTCAATTTCCTCTCTAATTATTTCAAATACAGTCTTCAATTTATTTTTGTTTCCACACATTTTCTCATTTTTCAATTAATAAAACTTTCAATTTTCTTCAAGTTTCAATTTTTGTTCTTACTTTTCCAATATTTATCTACAACTTTTAGTTAATTTTTTTCAACTCACAAATTTTCAATTTTCAATTACACTCTTCTTCTTGTTTAATTATTTTGTACTAATTTCAATTTCATTCAATGATTTATTTAACTATTATTTTTAGTTTTTAATTATATTGTTAATAATTTTTTATTCATTTTCTTTACTGTAAAATCCATTTCTACATTTTTTAATTTTCTTTTCCAATTTTAAAATATTAATGAAAAAAATAGTCTTCAATTTAATTTTGTCTGCACATATTTTGTTATTTTTTAATTCTTGCATTTAATTTTCACTTACTTTTTTCAAATTCAATTGCATTCTTAAAGTTTTTTATGCTTTCCCTTCCATTTTGTTTCTTTTCTTTATCATTAGCTTCTTCAACTTTCAATTATTTATGTTGTTTTCAATTATTCTCAACAAATCTAAATATTGTTGTTTAATTTTAAATATTGTGCAACATTTCTAAATATTTTCCTTTAAATTTTAGTTATAACTTTCAATTTCTTCAATGTTCATCTTCGATTGTCAATTATTTTCTTCAATTTTTAATCTCTTCTCTAATATTAAATACAATCTTCAATTTAATTGTGTATCCACATATTTTTTCATTTTTCAAAATTATTAAAATTTTCAACTTTCTTCAAGTTTCAATTCTTTCTTTTCCAATATTTATCTACAACCTTTAATTAATTGTTTCTATTCATATATCTTCAGTTTTCAAATTCATTCTTTAATTTCTCTTCAATTTTTTTCTTTACTACTCAGCGTCCTCAATTTTCACTGATTTCCAAAATTAGCAATTCATAATATTCATTTCATTATTTTTTCTCCCAATTTTCTTATCCCACTATTTTCTCCCAAATTTACAATCATAACCTTCAATTTAATTATTCCATTTCTTTTCCATTCAATGCCGCATCTGTTCTTTTTCAAAAAACACATCTCGATTTTCTAAACCAAATAAGAATCCAAGTGAGAATTTTTATTGAGCATGCTGAGTCGGCAAAGTCTATAAATTGCAAACTAGCTTCTTTGGTAGGAGAAAAAAAAAACATTTCTTGGAAATTTATAGCTTTTTCATATTCGTTCTTTTTTCCTGGGAGAAAAAGTTCTGTTTTACACATAACCAAGCCATGAAAGTCGTACAGACAAATGTAATGACACCAAGGAGTATTTCAAAACGAAAGCTTCACGGTTGTTTTCCATGTTACAAGATCTGAACTGAAATGCATTAAGATGCCTCAAGTCATACCCAAGGGAACAGTTTGCATAAGCCCCGACGACGAGAAGGGGTGGATTTTCAATAACGTAGTCGAGGAGAAGCGACGATCCGCGGTTCAAGCACGATATGCAAATCTCGCAATTTCATCGGACGTAGAAGATAAAACGGCTCGCTCTCTCGTTCAAACACATTCCCATGTGTCGGCGATATCGAGAGTCGAGCAGTCGTCATGTACTGACGGACGTCCAGCGGGATAGCGTATTTATAAATTTAAATTCAAAAATACCGCTCACGAAACTCCTGTCAAACAAGTCGTACATCGGAACGTTCAGTTTGTATTAAGGCCAGGTTACTATGAAAAATTTTGAAAAAATCGAAATTTTGTTTTTTTTTCATAAATTGCCACTGTATACTCGTAGAAATAGTATAGAATTAGTCTCGAAGGTCAGCAAGACCGAGAAGCAGGTATAAAAGAGTGTGGAGCAAGGCACTTTACTCATATCAACAACAGACGTGTTGATCGAGCTGAGCTAAGAGCTACTGAAGCGTCTAAGGATCACAGAACTGTTTTAAGAAATGCAAGAATTCTTCAAAATGATGCTTACGAAGACGAGGAAGGAATTGTGTATGAACTGATTTTTCTCCAAACCACGTTTTTTCGCATGGATGACACTCTCATTTCAAAACTATTGCACTTATCGATTTTAACCAAACGGCATTTTACTCTTTAGATGTCTGGCTATGGCCTTAAGCTGAACCAGAAATATTCATTATTATTTAAAAAAGTTATAAACAATTAATAGTGAAAAAAGGTTGAAAAAATTCAAAAGTCCGTCATTTTTTTTTTTTTTTTCATTGAAAATGTTTCATTCTGCTTGAGGCCATAGCCAATTCGATACAGAATATGAAATTGTTTTGTTTTCTGCTTTCAGATCATTCTTTTCCAAGAAATTATGTCATCCATCTACGAAGTAGATAACTTTCAGCAGCTATTTTTAAGACCGCGATTTTGAAAAAAAACAAAATTTCAAGTAACTTCATGTATGTACTATCATATGTAGAAAAGTTTATTACTTAACATTTTCTGTATTATAAATAAAATGTATTGAAAAAAATCACGTTTTTCAGAGTAAGCTGGCCTTAATTATGTCGATAAAATTATTTCGGGGGAAAAAAAGGAACAGTTGTACAGGTAAAAAAAGAAGGATCAAAATCTAGAAAAATTAAGAAATTTCGAATTCACTGAATACGAGTCTGGCAACTCTTTCGATTTAAAATGACGGATAAAAATCTAGAAAATATAAGCGACTTTCAAGAAAATATTCTCTAGGAAATTTTCCACGTCAGTGACAAATAATAATCTAGTATTGATTCTTAAAATCCAAAATGGAGGATCTAATATGTCTGATTAGGATTTGTAGATGGTAAGAAGATTTAGGGAAATTTTAAATTTCTATTCGAAAGTTTTCAGAGTCACTGAATGAGAATCAGGGGTAGATTTAAATAAATCGAAAAGGCGGATCAAAATCCGAAAAAATATAAGAAACTTTTTAAAAAAAATTTTATCATATATTTTCAAAGTCACTGAATAATAATCAAGAATCGATTTTCAAAATCTAAACTGACGGATTAAAATTTCAATAACTTACAAAATTTTTAGGAAAATTTTAACGCAGAAATTTCCAAAGTATAATACGAATCTGGTATTGCTTTTCAAAATACAAAATTGTGGATCCAAAATGGCGAAACGTTTGAATTGGATTTCACTGAAATTTAAGATGATTAAAATTTTGATAATTAGAGAAATGGAAATATTAAAATTTGGAATGATTTAAAGTCGATTGAATTGGAATTTATTAAAGTTTAAATAGAGTTGGATAATTTTAAAATTTAAGATTCAAACATAGGCAAATTTCTAATCGGATTGATTTAAATTCAGATCAATTGAAATTAATAATAATTTGAAAATTCAAGTTTCAAACTCTGGCAAACTTTAAGGGAATTATTTGAATTTAAGGAAAAATAATTGAAATATTAAGATATAAATGAAAATAGAAGGAAGAAGTTAAAAAAATGGAAATTCTAAGAAAATAAATTAAAAAATAAGATAATAATTGAACACCGACATTGTAAATAAAGAAAATGGATGATAATATAATAGAAGCTAAAACATCATTGTGATAAAAAAACATATAGTTGGAAATAGAAAAAGATAAATAGAAAACTAAAGAATTTTGAAGAAAATAAGTAAAAATGGATAAAGGAGCAATACTTACAGAATATAATCACAAGAATTGAAGAACTGAAGAATATAATTGTAAGTTGAAGAAAATATGAAATTAAAGAAAATAATTGAAAAACGTCGAACAAACTGGAAAAAGAAAGAGAATAAATAATTGATAAATGAAGAAATAGTTTTAATATTGAAATCAAAACAATAAAAAATCTAAAGGATACAGTTTAAAATTGAAGGGAAAAATTACAAAAAATAAAGAATATAATTGTAATTTTAGAAATGAATTTAAAATAAAAGCATATAATTGAATAAAAAAATTAAACCGGAGATAAAAAAATTTATAATACTAATTGAAAAGTCAGGAAAATGAAATAGAAAAAAATAGTTGAAGAACGAAAAAATATAAAAAAAATTGCAGAAAAATTTAACCTAATTCAAGAAATTAATTTAAAATTCAAGAAAATACTAAATTGAAAATTTAAAAGAAAATTAAAATTCGAAGAAGGTAGTTTAAAAATTGAATAATAAAATTGAAATTTGAAGAGAATAATAGAAGTTTAAAGAAAAAAGAAATAAGAAATTCAAAAATTGAAGAATGTAATCATAAATTCTAGAAAATATAAAATTAAAGAAAATAATTAAAAAACGTCGAAAAAAACTGAAAGCGAAAGAGAATAAACAATTGATAAATGAAGAAATACATCCAATATTGAAGAGACTAATAAAAAAACTTAAAGGACATAGTTGAAAATTGAACGTAAAAATTACAAGGTTAAAGAATATAATTATAATTTGAGAAATCTGTTTAAGAAGCATGCAATTGAACGATAAAAAAATAACAGTAATAAAAAAAAATTCTTTAAAAATAATTAGAAAAATTTAGGTGTATCATTGAAATAAAAGAAAAAATTGAAAATGAAAAGGCAGAAAAATTAACTCAAGAAGTTAATTGAAAATTCAAGAAAAAACTAAAAATAAATTCTACATTAAAGAAAATAATTGAAAAATTAAAAAAAGAACTTGAAAGTCGAAGAAAGTTGTTTAAGAAAATGAAGACTAAAATTGAAATTTGAAGAAAATAATTGAAGCTTGAAGAAACAATTATTAAAGAATACAATCTTAAATGGCATAAAATATAAAATTCAAAACAATAATTGAAAAACGTCGGAAAAATTGAAAATGAAGGAGAATAGATAACTAATAAATGAAGAAATAGATTTAATATCGAAGAAAATAATTAAAAAATCAAAGAATATGTAGTTGAAAATTGAAGGGAAAAATTAGAAATAATAAATAATATAATTATAATTTGAGAAATCAATTTAAAATAAAAGCATTCAATTGGACGAAAATAAAAAAAAATATTTAAGATAAATTTGTTGTTGTTGAAAATAATTGAATAAATTAAAGTGTATCCTTGAAATAGAAAAAAATTACTGAAAATCGAAGAAATATAAAAAAATTCAGAAAACCTTAATTCAAGAAGTTAATCGAAAATTCAAGAAAAAACGAAATTTTACATTAAAGAAAGTAATTGAAAAATTAAAAAAAATAATTGAAAGTCGTAGAAAGTAGTTTAAAAATTAAAGAATAAAATTGAAATTTGAAGAAAATAATTGAAGTTTGAAGAAATAATTGGAACTTGAAAATGATATTTAAAAGATGAGGTAACGTATTAAAAGAATTTGAGAATTAATTGAAAATTAAAAAATAAAATTGTCCAAGCTGTAATTTGAAGAAAGTAATTTAGAAATTAAAAAAGAATAATATAAAATATTGAGGAATATGATTGAAATTTGAACGAGTAATTAAAAATTCATTAAATGATTTGATAAATTTAAAGAATAAAATTGAAATATGAAGAAAAAAATTGAAAAAAAAAATTACAATTTTTTATGAATATAAGTGAAAATCGAAAACATAGTACCTTTAATTTAAGAAAGAACGTTATTAATTAAATAACATTATTTAAGGGGTTTTGTAACTTTTTGACACAAAAAAGTTACAAAACCCCTTAAAATTGAAAAATTTGGAACAGATAAAAATAATTGGAAGTTGACAAATTGAATTTAGAATTGAAGTAAAAAAAAAAAAATTACCAAATCAGATAATATTGCAGATGCTAATTATAATTAAAGAAAATAATAAAAAAATTTATAATAATAATATTAATAATAATCATAATAATAATAATATTGATAAATGATGTTTTGCTTTAAGTTAACTTTAAATTATTAATAATAAATGAGTCGAATTTGAAAGGCCAAGGCCTTTAGCGTATTCACGTTGTGAATGTTATAGTAGACGAATTATCACGTTGTCAAAATTGACACTTGATTATTAAGTTTGGCTGGAAATGCATAATATTACGTTAATTATTACCCAAAATGACAAGAACAGGATAGTAATCCACGTTAAGCTTTAATGTTATAATTCTAGCAAGTGTCGAAATTTTCTGCTTTTAAAAATCAATGAAATTAATCACTTCCATGTTTCGTGATGTCTGACTAAATCCGAGCTATACTACTGAATATCAGTCGTTAACAAATCCTGTTGGTATTCTCACTTTTTAAGAGTAAGTTAACAAGCGATTTTTAGTAAAAAAAAATTTTTTTAAACTACTTTTATTAATAATTATTATGACAATTCGAACTGATTTATACTAAAAATATATTTTCATAATTATCAAAATTTCAGAAAGGGTAACTTTTATCGTATCTTCAATATAATTCCACAGTTTCATATAGATTCAAATTTTCGTGAATGAAAAATTCTATTTATACGAGCTTAAAACTAATCAAATGTGCAATTTAAAAAGTTTTTAACTTATTTAAACATTAAACTTTAGTAAATTCAAATTTTAATTCTTGGAATTTTAATAGAAACGAATTTTAATTGCAACTGTTTTCAAATTATTTATATTTTAATTGCCTATCATTTTAGTTAGTTCTAATTTAAATTTTGCGAGATTCTGAATCCGACATTTTGTATTTTCAAAGTTTGTATTTGGAGACTTTAAAAATTTCTAAGTTGAAATTTTCCTAAAAATTTTCAGAGGTTTTTATTTTGCTTCACCATGTTGGATCCGACATTTTGGATTTTTAAAATCTGTTCTAAATTTACATCTAGTGACTTGAAAAACTTCTCTTTAGATATTATCCTCAAGTATTGCAAAATTTAATAATAATTAAATTAAAATAATTAAATAATTTAAATTAAAATAATTGAATAATTTAAATTTAAATAATTTAATTTAAAAACTAATTCAAATTAAATTGGATTATTATAATCGAATTAATTTAAATTAAATATTAGCAATTAATTTTAAATTAAATAAAACATCTGAAGTTTGTCACTTGATGTTTTTCTGTTTTAAATTTTTGCATCATATTTTACTTTTTTAAAATGTTCTCAAATTTTATCTACGGTTCAAATATACTAAATTGATGTGATTTAAAAATTTCTGAAATTTTTAATAATTCTTTTTTCTTAAGATTTTAATCACTTAAACTGCAGATTTCAACTATTTTTATCGAGCCAGTATCATTTTGACACATGACTTAATTTGAAGATTGTTATATTGTACAGAATGGAAATGTTATTTTGTACAACTGCTAAATATTATTTTGTACAATTTTGAAAAATGAATTTGTTATTTTGTACAACTATATAAAAAATAGACTTAATTGTAATCCCAAAGTTTTTTAGCTTTTTTAAAAAATTGTACAAAATAACAAATTCATTTTTCAAAATTGTACAAAATAACATTTAGCAGTTGTACAAAATAACATTTCCATTCTGTACAATATAACAATCTTCAAATTAAGTCATGTGTCAAAATGATACTGGCTCTTTTTATCATTTTGCAATTATTATCTTCAATGTTAATCATTTTCATTACTTCTGATTTAATATCCTGAATTTTCAAATATATATTTCAATTTTTAATTATTTTGTTCAATATTAATTTAATTTTATCATTTTGCATATATTTTCTCAAAATTTTAATTATTGTTTTTCAATTATTTTTTTTGCCTAAAAATAAATTCTTCAATTTTTCTATTATTTTCTCCAATTTTTGTATTTAAATTTTTTTTTGTATAATTTTAAAAACTTCATATTTAAATACCTGAATTTTTAATTATTTTCATCATATTTCAATTATTTCAAATTTTTTAAAATTATTTTCATCATATAGGTATCAATTATTTTCTTCAATTTTAAATTCTTTTGATTATTTTTCAATTTTTTCCCTAAATTCTTGATCATTATTCTTATTTTGTAAAATTACTTTTTAAGATTTTAAAATATTTTTCTCAAATTTCAATTATTTTCTTCAATTATTTTAATTATTCTCTTTTTTTCAATTAATTTCTCAGATTTTCGAGTATTTTTCTCAAATTTGAATTTTTTTTTTATTTTATTTATTTATTAATTTTTTATTTACATACTTTTATTTATTTTATAATTTATCCCGCAGTCGAAAATAGACCATTATTGAAACCATACAAAGTATTTATAGTAAAACAAAAAAATTATAATAATAATAATATCGTACAAAAGTCGTAGCTTTTCTTAAACTTTATTATTTATTTAAATATGTAAAGACATATTTAAATAAATCTTTTATGAATTTTCCAGTTTTTAATTATTTTCTTCTATATTCAATAACTTTCGTTTTTTTCAAATCCTTTTTCATGTTTTAATTATATTCTTTTAATTTGAATTTCAATTTTTAATTATTTTATTCAATTTTAATTATTTTTGTCGATTATCAATCCATTCGTTCAATGCGCAATTATTTCCAACAATGATTCCTATAATTTTCTTCATTTTTCAATTTTTTATTATTTTCTTTCAATTTAAAGTTTTTGCTATATTTTATCAATTTTTTTCAGTAGTCTATTAATCTATTAATCTATTTTGTAGATATTTTCTTCAATTTTTCGTTATTCTCATTTTCCAATTATTTCTTTTAATTATTAACTATTTTTCGCAATTTGAAATTATTTCCTAAAATTTTTTCAAGTTTCAATTAGTTTCTTAAAGTTTTATAAAGAATCTTTGAGGTCTTTAATAATTTTTTTTTATTTTGGTTGTGTATTAATATTAATACAGCCATTTTTCGAATTTCGTTTTCAATTGTGAATTATTTTCACGTTTTGTAATTTTCCTCCATTATTATCAATTTTTTTTTAATTTCAGTTTAATTTTTAAATTATGAATTTGTTTCTTCAAGTTTTTATTATTTTCTCCAAATTTTTATTATTTTCTAAAGTTTTCAATTATTTTCTTCAATTCCAATTTTTTTTGTTCTGATTTTCAATCCAGTTGTTCAATTTGCAATTGGTTTCAGCAATTATTCCTATAATTTTCTTAATTTTTGAATTTTTCAGTTTAAATTGAATGTATATTGTTTAATTCTTTAGTTTATTTTTAACGATTGTGTATTTATCTAGCCATTTTTCGAATTTTGTTTTCAATTGTCAATTATTTTCGTCATTTTACATATATATTCTTTTCCATTTTGTAACTAATCTCGTATTTTTCATTATTGGCATTTCCAAAAATTTATAGTTTTAAATGACAAACAGCGATGTAAGGTTTCTCATTATTGTTGTTGTTAATTAATATTTTACTATTAATTAACTATTTATTTATTTATTTATTATTTATTTATTTATTTATTTATTTATTTTTATTTTACTATTAATATTTTACTATTTTACATTTAATAATTGCTACTTTGAATAATTGAAACTTATAAGTTTGAAAAAATTAAAGTTTGCGTTAATTGACGTTTGGGATTCATATATAAATAATAATAGCTCGGAATTAATTAACTTTAATATAGTTTTCGACTTTCTTTCTATCAAAATATTTTTAGATTAAATTCTGATCATTTTAAATTCTATTTTTCATATTATTATTTAAGAAATACAAGATTGAAATTCAAGTTTTTAGGATTTATCTACCTTCCCAGAGTTTCTTAAAAAGTTGCCTATTGTTTTCAAAATTCACCGATCATTTTAAAAATTCTCGTCAATTTGAAAGTTTGTTTCATGATACCTTAAATTCTAGCACTGGGCCCGGAATTCATGTGTTTGAATGTAGATCCTCTCCTGTAATTCATAATCTTTAAATTAATAAAGAATAATAACGCGTGACAAGCAGATTGATAGAACCAATATTAGCATAAAATTATAATCACCAGCAGGTGTATTTTAGCAGAATCGGCTTTGGTGCTTGAACTGAGCTTAAATAAACCTCTAAACTTGGAAAGTTACCTCTTCCTGTACAATTTCCCTTTCTAACCCTTTGCTCAGCAACACTTGGGATTTATGTGTGTGGGGGGGGGGGGGGGGGCACCTGTGTCGAACGTGGACCAAAGGTACCTCGAGAAGGTCTTTCTCGTCGCCTTGTCGAGAGGTCTGCTAGGTAGTCGATAACTTTTTCAGTTCTATTCTTGGTGGAGAAAGATGCAGGATTCATCCGAGAATGGATGTCGACCTGCGGTGCGAGTTAAGTGAAGAAAAACGACTCGCCATCTTCTTAAAAAGGGGGAAGAAAATTCTACGAGAGTTAGAGCGGATCTTCGCGCTCGTAAAGGATGTTTAGGTGCACGCAAAAAATACGAGAAAAGACAATTTATTCTGGTTATGTTATACAGCTGAAGATGGTTACAGCTCAAGATACCAAGAAAGTAAAAACTTGGAATCAAAATGATATATAACCGACTAGTGAGCATTTTCCATTTATAGGGGTGGACCACTTCACTTTTTAACCAGGATAAATTTCAGTTTTTCATCTTTTTTTCTTCACCCCAAGGAAAAAAAAAACCTCTGAACGGTGATTTTTTTTAATGAAGATAAAATTTAGAATTTTAGCTACTTAGAACAGTTTAAAAATGTTTCTCGCTAGTTTTAAATTTTTAACTACTTAAAACTGTGTAAAATTGTTTAGAACTACTTAAAACATTTAAGCTCTAGTTGAGAGCTGTTAAAACGATTTTAAAGCACATAAAAATTCTAAGAACTTGTTTGAAATTATTTAAAACTACCTTAAAACTGTTTTAAACCTGTTTAAAACGTTTTGAAAATGTTTATAACAAGATGAGAACAGTTAAGAACTGCTTATAACTACTTCAGAACAGTTTAGAAATGTTAATAACTGCTTAATTTTCTTTAGAACTGACTACAAACTATTTAAAACTCTTTCGAACTGACAATAATCTGTTTAAAATTACTTAGAACAACTTCCAAACTGTTTCAAACTAGGTCCAAACGGTTTAAAACTGTTTAGAACTAATTCAAAACTGATTAGAACTAATTCAAAACTGATTAAAACAAATTCAAAACTGTTTAGAACTAGTTCAAAACTGTTTAGAAATACATGAGACTCTATGGAACTGTTTAAAAGTATTTTAATTTATTTGCAATTGAATAAAACTTGTTTCAAATAGCTTTAAACTAATTAACATCGGTTAAACTGTTTTTAACTAGTTCCAAATGGAAACAACTCTTTTTAACTAATTCAAAACTGTTAAAAACTATTTTAAAACAGACATAAAATAGTTTAAAAATAAGTTAGGTTCGTTTCAAAACTGTTTCAAACTAGTTCAAAAAGGTTTACAACTGTTTTAAACTAGTTCAAAATGATTTAAAACAGTTTCTAACTAGTTCAAAACTGTTTAACTGGTTAAAGACAATTTAAAACTGCTTTTAACTAGTCCAAAACTGATTCCAAGTATTTAAAACTACTTAAATTTTATTTGCAACAGAATAGAACTTGTTTTAAAAAGCTTCAAACTAGTTTAAATCAGTAAACCTGTTTTAAGTAGTTTTAAATGGAGTCAACCCTTTTTAACTAATTGAAAGCAGTTTTTGAACGGACACTAAACTGTTTAAAATTAGTTAGAATTGTTTCAAAACTGTTTCAAACTAATTGAAAAAGGTTTAAAACTGTTTTAAACTAGTTCAAAATGATTTAAAACGGTTTAAAACTAATTTCAAATGGTTTAAAACTGATTCAAACTAATTTAAAATTGTTTAAAACTGTCTCTTACTAGTTCAAAACAGTTTAAAACTGTTTCTAACTAGTTCAAAACAGTTTAAAACTGTTTCTAACTAGTTGAAAACTGTTTCAAACTAGTTTAAAATGATTTAAAACAGTTTCTAATTAGTTCAAAAAAGTTTAAATCTGTTTAACTGGTTAAAGAAAATTCAAAACTGCTTTTAACTAGTCCAAAACCGATTGCAATTATTTAGAACTACTTAAATTTATTTGCAACATAATAGAACTTGTTTCAAAAAGCTTCAAATTGATTTAAATCGGTCAACCTGTTTTAACTAGTTCTAAATGAAATCAACTCTTTTTAACTAATTCAAAACTATTTTTAAACGGACACCAAATTGATTAAAATTAGTTGGAATTGTTTTAAAACTGTTCCAAACTTGTTCAAAATGTTTCTAAAACTGTTTTAAACTAGTTAAAAGCGGTTAAAACCGTTTCTAACTAGTTCAAAGCAGTTTAAATTTGTTAAACTTGCTAAAGACAATTCAAAACTGCTTTTAACTAGTCCAAAACTGATTGCAATTATTTAGAACTACTAAAATTTATTTGCAACAGAATAAAACTTGTTTTAAACAGCTTCAAACTAATTTAAATCGGTGAACCTGTTATAACTAGTTCCAAATGGAATGCACTTCTTTTTACTAATTCAAAACGGTTTTTAAATGGACAAGAAGTTGTTTAAAATTAGTTAGGATTGTTTCAAGACTGTTTCAAACTCGTTTAAAATGGTTTTAAAACTGTTTCAAACTTGTTCAAAATGTTTTTAAAACTGTTTTAAACTAGTTAAAAACCGTTTCTAACTACTTCAAAGAAGTTTAAATTTGTTTAACTAGTTAAAGACAATTCGAAACTACTTTTAACTACTCCAAAACTGATTGCAAATATTTAAAACTACTTAAATTTTTTTGCAACAGAATAGAACTTGTTTCAAACAGCTTCAAACTAATTTTAATCGGTCAAACTGTTTTTATTTAGTTCCAAACGAATTAAACTCTTTTTAAATAATACAAAACTGTTTTTAATCGGACACAAACTTATTTAAAATTAATAAGAATTGCTTTAAAACTGTTTCAAACTAGTTCAAAATGGTTTAAAACTGTTTCAAACTAGTTGAAAATAATTTAAAACAGCTTCTAACTAGTTAAAAATGATTTAAAACAGTTTCTAACTAGTTCAAAATGATTTAAAACAGTTTTTAACTAGTTCAAAACAGTTTAAATTTTTTTAACTGGTTAAAGACAATTCAAAGCTGCTGTTAACTTGTTCAAAATTGACTGCAATTATTTAAAACGACTTGAATTTATTTGCAACAGAATAGAACTTGTTTCAAACAGCTTCGAACTAATTTAAATTGGTCAAACTGTTTTTAACTAGTTCAAAATGGAATCAACCCTTTTTAACTAGTTCAAAACTGTTTTTAAACGGACAAGAAATTGTTTTAAATTAGTTAGGATTGTTTCAAGACTGTTTTAAACTCGTTCAAAATGGTTTTAAAACTGTTTCAAACTAGTTCAAACTGGTTTAAAACTGTTTTAAACCAGTTTAAACTAGTTTAAAACAGTTTATAACTAATTCAAACTGGTTTTACACAGTTTAAAACTGTTTTAACTTATTCAAAGCTGGTTAAAAATATTTATATCTACTTTAAGTTCGTCAAAAATTGCTTAAAAGTGCCTAAAACAGTTTAGAATTATTTGAAATTGATTAGAACTTGTTCGAAATCACACAGAACAACTTTCAAACTGTTTCAAACTTATTCAAATAGGTTTAACTGTCTCTAACTAGTTCCAAACAAATTAAACTCTTTTTAAATATTTAAAGCGAACAAAAACTTGTATAATCTTTAAAACTAGCTGGGATTGCTTCAAAACTGTTTTAAACTAGTTCAAAATGGTTTCAAATCATTTATAACTAGTTTAAAACGATTTCAAATCATTTATAACTAGTTTAAAACTGCTTAGAACAACTTTAAAACTATTTATAAAATCTTTCAAGCTCTTTAAAATTAATTTAAGATTGTCTAAAACTAGTTTTAAACTGTTTATATTGATTAAAACATCTTAAAACTGCTTCAAACATGTTAAATTGTGTTTTAAACTATTTATAACTAGTTAAAACTGTTTAGAACTTGTTGGAACTATTTAAAAACAGGTAAAGGCCTGTCAAAAATATTTTAAACTGTTTTAAAACTGTTTTTGTTAAAAAACGTTTAAAATCGTTAAAAATACTTAAAACTGTTTAAAACAATTTAGAACTTGTTTTAAACTGTTTAAAACAAGTTCAAACCTGGTTTCACCTGTTTATAACTGTTTAAAACAGTTAAGAACTCATTTTAGTCAATTTAGAATTACTTAGAACTATTAAAAATTGTTTATAACTTGTTTGCAACTGTTTTAAACAGTTTTAAATAAGTTCGATACAGATTCAAACAAGTTATAAACAGTTCTAAACAGTTTTAGCCTAGTCCTAAACAGTTTTTGTTATAAACGGTTTTAAACAAGTTTTGGAAAGGTTTAGCAAATTCTAAACTGTTTAAAATATTTTTCCACAATTTAAAAAAATTTCAAATCTGATAAAAGGTTATTATTTCCTCTATCTCCTATCGTTTTCGAAAAAAACTTTTTTAAATGAAAATTTTCCAAAAAACTACATTTGATTACAGTTTTCACTTTAAATCGTTATAAAATGAAAACTAATTAATATTTTTCTATGAATTTTACAGGAGTTATAGTTTAAACTATTTTGTTGGCGATATGCTGCTGAATTTTGTAATTGACAAAAAGTTATTAATCTTTTTTGTTGCTCATTGTTGCAATAGTGTTTGATAATTTTCAAGCATTTCGTTTAACGAGGAAATTTTAACGAAAAACAAAGTGTCAGTGGATAAAATATTCATTGATATCCAATAAAGTTTCCTGGAAACTTTCATTTAAATTTAAATTACCGTATACGAAATATAAGTAATAATATTTTTTTAATGCCTCGGACATAGTCCGAGAATTATGGTAATTAAATATCAATATAATATATGTAAATATATTAATATTTTGTAAATATTATTCACGATTTTAATATTATAATTAATAAATGTTATTATTTATTTAAATTATTTACTATTATTAAAAGTTTTCCCAACTAAAAAAGATTTATTATAAAACATATTAATCGCCTATAATTATTTATTTTTAAATCTTTTATTGTTAAAATACTTCAATTTAATTAATTTTATTATTGTTTATGATTATTTTTCAATTATTCACAATTATTCGAAATGAAAGACTATTATTAAAAGACTTGTTTGTAGTTATATATTATGTCAAAAAAAAAAAAAATCGAATTTTAAGGGCATGTGATGGATTATGACGTCACTGGTATAGGCAAAATTTGTCCGTAACTTTTCTCTTAAAGTATTAAATATTTTTTCATGAAACTTGGTAGAGTTACTTAAAATATCATTAGGAAGGTCTCTCTGACCCAAATTTGTTTGAATTTTGGCTCAAAATTAATTTTTGAGAAATTTTCGAAAAATAGAAAAATTTTTAAAAATCACTTTTGACCCAAAAAGCAAATAAATTTGGGTCAGAGAGACCATCCTAATGATATTTTGAGTAATTCTACCAAGTTTCGTGACAAAGTATTCAATATTTTAAGAGAAAAGTTACGGACAATTTTTGCCTATATCAGTGACGTCATACTTCATCACATGCCCTTAAGATAGCGGAGAAATAATAATAATTTTCAAAAAATTTGAACCAAGCTCAGTTGGATACTGAAAAGTGTGAAAAATAAATATTGTGTGATTATATTGCTAAAAATTAATTAAAATAACAGCTCAAAAATTCTAGATTGTAGAATGCAGCAAGATTTATTCTCATCCTGATGTTTATTGATGATGAGCAAGACAACTTGGAGATCATATTTCACTTTATAAAATTTGAGTAGACGCGCCAAGGAATTTTGAATTGGCAGGCGTTGTACTTTGGTAGTAAATGCAAAAAGTGACGTTGATCGATTGTTTGATAAATGATTGATAATGTCGCTTTTTGAATAGTACACCCGGTCGGCACCACATCCCGATAAAGTACGAGCAGTGCTTGTCGTATTCTCCGATAACTGCTTTATCGTCCTGCGTAACTTCCGGACCAAGCTGAAACTTTATTACCTCTGAAACCATACTCAATATCAAAATCGGAAGCAGTCGACGGAAAAAGAGGAACGGTTAAAATATCAATTGGTGAAATCGTGCGGAAATGCAAAATTTCACCAAACAGATCTTGATAAAAATTATGATTTTTTAAGAAAAATTACATTTTTTGGATTTAAATAAAAAATTGATTTTTTAGAATATGTAAAAACAGTGTATAAAATTTAAAAATTTTTATTTTTAAGTAGTTTATTTTTTACCGCTAAAACCACGTAACTCTCTCATATATTAAGAACCACTTATCTTTCTTCTACCTCTAAAACCACGTAACTCCCTCATACATTAAGAACCACGTAACTCATTCCTACCTCAATAGCCAGGTAACTTTCTTCTACCTCTAAAATCACGTAACTCCCTTCTACCTCTAGAAGCACGTAACTTTCTTCTACCTCTAAAACAACGTAACTCACTTCTACCTCTAGAACCACGTAACTGCTTCCTACTCTAATAGTCACGTAACTTTCTTCTACCTCTAGAACCACGTAACTAAAAGTTTATTCAAATTAAAAAAATAAATAAGAAGATGATTGAAAAAACTTCGAAATATATATTACTAAAGAGAATAATTTTAAAATTAGAAAAATTAGAGAATTAATTTACTAATTAAGAAAAAAAAACAACGAAGAAAAATGCAAGGAGGGGTTAAAAAAAATTGTGAAGCAACAGGAAAATTATGGAGAAATGTATTTTTTTTCTGAAAATAACGAACTGTAAAAAAATGGAGAAAGGACAACAATAAAAAAAATTTGGTAAGAATTTACTGAAATTTAGAATTAATAAAAATAAAATAAAACTAGGTGAAAATTATGTCGATTTCGTGGACATTTATTCATTTATTTATAGGAATATATATTTCTATATATTTCGCAAATTAATAATATAAAAGTTAGTTGGAGAAGTTGTTAAAAAAATAGAATTTTGAATGCAAAAATAATGGAAAAAGATGAATTATTTTACTAATTTTTGATTAATTTTAAACTTCATTTAGGTCAATCGATTTGTTTTGAGATAAGAAATATTATTTTTAAATTCATTAATTTGTATTTTTAAATGAAAACAAATTTTGACAAAAAACGATCTTTTGTTGAAAAAAGGTGCTATAAAAAATTTAATTTGGTATTTTCAAAAATTCCTATTTCCAAATTTAGATATTTATAAGCTTAATAAGCCATCCATCTGGGCATATGCCTAAAAATAAAAATGTACTCTTTTTATATAAAAATGGGTCGATTTAGACTATTTTCGGAAAATCGACAATTTTAGCGATCACAAAACTTTCTCTTTAAATAAGCAAAAATGTATGAAAATAAATAAAAAGTCCACAAAAGTAATTTAAAATTCCTTTTAAATTAAAAAAGTTAAGGAAAATTAAACTAAAAATATTTTTATTACCTACACTTAAAACTTTATTTTATTTAGAAAAATTTAGAAAAATTTAGAATTTTTAGAAGAATTTAGAAAAATAAAGAAAATATAAAAATTATATAAAAGAGTAAGTAAGTTTGTAAAATGTGAAAACAAATTGAGTAAATTTAAAAAAAACTGAGCGTATTTATTTTAAAAAATGTGGAAATAATTAAGAAAATCAACGAAATAAAAAGTTTTGTGAATGTTATTATAAGAAAAAAGTGTAAAATAATTTTGAATAATTTGCATAAAAGGAAGAAAATTAAAGAAAATCCTTAAATAAAAAGACAAATACAAAAAAGATATCAAAGTAAATGACGAAAAAATTTTTAAATTTTGTAAAAATGAGAAATTATAAGATAAGAATTAAACAATTTTGAAAAAGTTAAATCTCTTAGAAATCTTGTAAGAAAAAAAAATTAATTAAGAATATTTTTTAAATTAATTTCACCAAATAATGAAAGATATAGTTCTTTTGAAAAATCCTAATTCAGAAAAAATTAGGTTGAGCTGAAGTTTGCTGTCATATTATAATTACTTCCTATTTTATGTTTTTTCTTTCAATTCAATTAAAATTTATAATTTTCATTCAATTTTGACAAATAATAGTTTATTTTTCTTGTTGAAACATTCTCTACAATTTTATTTTGTTAGATTTAGTAAAATAATATTTTGTTTAAACAATAAGTAAAAAACAAATTTTATTTGTCGACTAACTATTAAACAAAAATATCTTTAACAAAATCTAACAAACAAAATTGTAGAGAATGAATAAAAAAAAATAAAAAAATTTGAAAAGTGAGCTATTATTTGTTAAAATTGGATGGAAATAACAGATTTTAACTATATTTAAAGAAAAAGCAAAAAATATTAAATAACTATTATTTAACAACAAATTGTAGATCAACCTAATTTTTTCTGAAAATTGTACAAATGGGTCTTTGAAAATTTGGTAAAAATAAAATAAAATTGATTTCAACTTCGAAGTGAATTCAATTTGAATTAATTTCAACTTTGACTTGAATCCAATTTAAATTGACTCTTTATTGGTATAGAAACCAAGTTGAATTGAATTCCATTTTGAGACAAAACCGAATTTAAATTTATTTCAACTTTGCGTTAAATCCAATTTTAATTTCAAATCCAGTTGGAATTGACTTTAAACTCGAGTTGAATAAAATTTGAATTGCCTTTAAAATTGTATCCGGTAAAATTCAAATGGATTTAAAGTTAATTAAGGTAAATTAATTGACGTCTACTTTGACTCGAATCAAATCTGAATTTATACTTTAGCTTTAGATTCAATTCATCAATTCGAATTGACTTCAAATTCGACTTAAATCCAATTTGAATTGATTTTAACTTTAATCCAATTGAAATTTGTAATTTTCATCCAATTTTGACAAATAATAGTTTATTTTTCTTGTTGAAACATTCTCTACAATTTTATTTTGTTAGATTTAGTAAAATACTATTTTGTTTAAACAATAAGTAAAAAAACAAATTTTATTTGTCTATTAACTTTTAAACAAAAGTATCCTTAACAAAACCTAACAAACAAAATTGTAGAGAATGAATAAAAAAAGAAAAAAATTTGAAAAATGAGCTATTATTTTTTAAAATTGGATGGAAATCACAGATTTTAACTAGATTTAAAGAAAAAGCAAAAAATGGTAAATAATTATTATTTAACAACAAAATTTAGCTGGACCTAATTTTTTCTGAAAATTGTACAAATGGGTCTTTCAAAATTTGGTAAAATTGATATCAACAATATTTTTATTTGGGGTTAAAAACGACTTTCTAGTTTGATGTTATGTTAATGGAGAGAAACTCCCTAAAGATATAAAAATTTTAATTAATATAAATTTAATATAAAAATTTACAATTTTTTGCTGTCTTTATACCAAAAATTTGTAGATTAGAATTAGAAAAAATAATTCATGTATTGTAAATGAGGAAAAATGCGTTTTATTCTACAATAAATAGAACAAAATATAAATTAATATATATAAAATAATCGGGTGCATAGAAATAAATATTTCGACACAATTTTAATTGACATTCAAGTTCCTCTTTCGATAAATAATTTTTAATAACTACATTTTTTTTAAAAAAAAAAACATCAATCATTACTTCCCTCATATAGAGGAAGTAGTTTTTACTGTATATGAAAGCTTTTTAGAAGGTTTTTGTGTGAAAAACAAAGAAAACTTTTCCTGCACTGTACACTGCTTTTTCTCATCTGTCGAACAAGTTTCAGTTTTGTCGAAAATTCAGGCAATGGGTTTCCTAGTAATCAACCGTTGTGATAGAATCTTCGATTAACGTGTTTGCGGCGAACCAGACGACGTTTTCCACAAAACAGTTGACGGATCGTTAGGTCCGGAAATTGGAAATTGAGAAATTGTCGATTTTTCGTTTCCCTCTATTTTCACCAATTGAAAGTAGCGTGGTATCAAATTAAATTTTTTGTTTTTTTACCGAAACTTCCAACGATTTATGAAATTAGAAAATTAATCCAGGAAGAATAAATTTGTACAATTGTCAAACAATTACCTTTATTTATCAACGATTTTCGTATTTGTTGAATGATGAATAATAATTATTGATTAGTTATTAGTATCTACTTATTCAAAGAGTGTTTATATTTATTGAACGGTAATATATTGTATGATTAATTATTCTCAAATTTATTAAAAGATTGTAATTAAAATTAGTCTTTCATTTTCGGTTAATTATTGAACGATTATTAAACGAATATTACCAGAATAATTCAGAACAATTAAAATTTCAGAACAACTAAAATTTGGATCAATCCAAATTAGGATAAATTTAATTTGTATACATTAAAATTGGAAAAATTGGATTTTTGATAAATAAGCATTTAGATATATTATTGGTATTGGGATTTCTTGTTATCTAGATTACATAAAGTTGAAGAGAATTATTAAAATTTAGACTAATTGAGATTTGGGTCAATTGGAATTTCGATTAATTTATATTTCGATTCTATTTCTATTGAAATAGAATATGATTGAGATTTGGATCGATTGGAATTAAGATTAATTAAAAGAAATAATTAGAATTAGAAAAGAATGAATTTTGCATTTATTAAGGGATGAATAAATTGAAACTTTCTTCAAATTGGAATTAGGAATAATTAAAGTTCGAATTAATAAAAAAGTTCAAAAGTCAAATTAACTTTAGCTTATAATAATTGCATTGAGAATTAATCTAAATTTTGATCAATTAAAATTGGATAGGACTGAAATCTGAAATATTTTGAATTGAAAAAAAATTGAATTTGAATTGAATTTGAATTGAATTTGAATTGAATTTATTTATTGAAGTTTCGACTAATTAAGATTCTAATCAGTTGAAAATATATATTAATAAAGTTTTGATGAACTAAAATAACGAATCATTAAATTGGAATTAAATTGGAATTTGGAATAATTAATTTTTGGATCAATTTGAATAAGGAATTGAGTTAATTGAGTTTAGGGATAACTGGAAATGAGATTAATAAAAAGAAATTTGGAATTAGAAAAGAATAAATATTGCATTTATTAAAAAATGAATAAATCAGAATATGCATCAATTGAAATTAGGAATAATTGAAATATGAATTAATTAAAAATATTAAAACTCGAATTAAATTTATTTTAGATCAATTGAATTTAAGATTAATTGAAATCTGGATCTAATTAAAATAACGTATAATTATGTTAGGAATCAATTAGAATTAGTAATATTTGATATTTAGATCAATGGGAATAGAGAATGAAAAAATGGTAATTAATTACAATTCGGATCAAATCCGAAGTAAAATAAATTAAATTGTGATAAATTTAAACTTTGGACAGTTTGGATTGGAGTTGATTAAGAATGGAATTAATTGGAATTCGGAATGTATAAAATTGTGAATATTTAAATTCTTTATCTAAATTTAAATTCTAATTGAAATTAGAACTAATTAAAAATTGAATTAAATAAAATTAAGAGTAACTGAGATTCATTTCATTTAAAATTAGAGTTGACTGGAATTTGGATTAATTAAAATTTAGATTAATGAAATTTAAATTTTCATTAATTTTCATTTCAGTTTGAAATTTTATATGATTGAGATTTGGATCAATTCAAATCAAATTAATATATTAAAGAAACATTTGTAATAAAAAAAGAACGATGTTTTTCTTTATTAAATAAATTAAAAATTGAAATTGGAGAGGATTGAAATCTGAATTATTTGAAATTGGAAAAAATTGAATTTCAATTAAATTTGAATTGAATTAAATTGATTTATTGAAATTTCGTTTAATTAAGATTCTAATGAGTTGAAATAATATATTATTAAAGTTTTGATGAACTAAAATAACGAATCATTAAATTGGAATTAAATTGGAATTTGGAATAACTAATTTTTGGATCAATTTGAATAAGGAATTGAGTTAATTGAGTTTAGGGATAACTGGAAATGAGATTAATAAAAAGAAATTTGGAATTAGAAAAGAATAAATATTGCATTTATTAAAAAATGAATAAATCAGAATATGCATCAATTGAAATTAGGAATAATTGAAATATGAATTAATTAAAAATATTAAAACTCGAATTAAATTTATTTTAGATCAATTGAATTTAAGATTAATTGAAATCTGGATCTAATTAAAATAACGTATAATTATGTTAGGAATCAATTAGAATTAGTAATATTTGATATTTAGATCAATGGGAATAGAGAATGAAAAAATGGTAATTAATTACAATTCGGATCAAATCCGAAGTAAAATAAATTAAATTGTGATAAATTTAAACTTTGGACAGTTTGGATTGGAGTTGATTAAGAATGGAATTAATTGGAATTCGGAATGTATAAAATTGTGAATATTTAAATTCTTTATCTAAATTTAAATTCTAATTGAAATTAGAACTAATTAAAAATTGAATTAAATAAAATTAAGAGTAACTGAGATTCATTTCATTTAAAATTAGAGTTGACTGGAATTTGGATTAATTAAAATTTAGATTAATGAAATTTAAATTTTCATTAATTTTCATTTCAGTTTGAAATTTTATATGATTGAGATTTGGATCAATTCAAATCAAATTAATATATTAAAGAAACATTTGTAATAAAAAAAGAACGATGTTTTTCTTTATTAAATAAATTAAAAATTGAAATTGGAGAGGATTGAAATCTGAATTATTTGAAATTGGAAAAAATTGAATTTCAATTAAATTTGAATTGAATTAAATTGATTTATTGAAATTTCGTTTAATTAAGATTCTAATGAGTTGAAATAATATATTATTAAAGTTTTGATGAATTAAAATAACGAATCATTAAATTGGAATTAAATTGGAATTAGGAATAATTGAATTTTAGATCAATTTGAATTATAAACGATTTAACTTTGGATCAATTGGAATAAGAAATAATTGAACTTTGGATCAATCAGAATTAGGAATAATTAAACTCTGGATCAATTGGAATTAGGATTTAATAAAATTTCTGTTAGTTTGAAATTTGGATTAATTACAAATGAGAATAAATTGAAAATGTGGTCGGTTAGAATTACGATTTATTAAAAATTGCATCAATTAAAAATTAGAATTAATTAAACCTGTGATGATTTAAATTTTGAGTTGCTGAAAATTTGGATCAATTCAAATTAGAAATAAATTTAATTTGCATTCAGTAATATTGGAATAATTGAATTTTCGAATTATTGGTATTTGGATATATTGATATTGAGATTTCTTGTTGTTTAAATTATAGAAAGTTTGAGAATTATTTAAATTTGGAGTAATTAGAATTAAATTCAATTAATTGGTCAATTAGAATTAAATAGGAAGGGAATTTAGATTAATTGGAATCAGGATTAATTCAAAAATGAAATAATTGAATATGGAATTAAATAAAATTCGGATTAATATAAATTTACATAAAAGTTAATTTAGATTAATATAAATTTAGATTATAATGAATTTGGACTTGATTGAAATCTTTAAACTAAAAGATTAATTAAATTTTTATTTAACTAAAATTCTGATCAATTGGAATTAATAAATACATTTTTGTAGAATTGGAATAAGGAAGTACTGAAATTTTCTTTAATTTGGATTTGAATAAATTGGAATTTTGATTAATTGGAATTACGAATAATTAAATAATACATGGTTTAAAAACTAGAGTTCCTGAAATTTCGAGTAATTAAGATTTCTATTATTTAAAACTGGAATTGATTGGTTAAATCAATTGGAACTGGAAACAATTGAAATTCGGATCAATTGAAATTAAAAACAATTTTATTTTACATTAATTTGAAACTGGAATAATTGAAATTTTTATTAATTAGTATTTAGAGATATTCCTACTCAGGGTTACTCGATATTTGAATTAAATTGAATCATGAATTACTGAAATTGGTATTAATCGAGATTCGGATAAATTGCAATTTGGATTAATTTGGATTCAATAATATTAGAGTTACTTAAAATTTAGATTAATTACAATTCGGCATAATTAAATCACGTATCAATTAAAGACCAAATTTTTCAACATTTAATTAAGATTCCTTTCATTTCAAATTTTATTTGATGGGAATTTAACTGAAATTCGAAATGGAAATAATTAATTAGAATCAGGAACAACTGAATATTTTTCGAACTAAATCTAGAATAATATTAATAAAAATAGAAATCACTAAAAATAAAAATACTTCGATTACAATTTATTTTCCATAATTTACCCTTCGTATTGTTTATTTAAAAAAATTCATTTTCTCTTTGATAAAATATCAGATGTAAAAATTGGTGAAGTTTGTGTTGGAACAAAATTGAGTTTATGTGGAAAATCAACGTAAACAAAAGTAACTACATTTGTTGGTGATGTTACGTGTTGTAGGTTGAGATCGCTGCATCACTGTCACACACAAAACGACACGTTCGATCGAGCATACATCATACTCATACATTATCTCTGGCAGCCTTCCACGCGTTACATTCGTGAGTATCAGAATCTCATGAAAAATATACACGTCTCTGGTTCATTTACTTTTTTATGCTAACCTAATATAAAACTTTAAATTCCTCACGCTTTTCACAATTCGTTTTCATTTCGCTATGTCATTTGTTAAACTGACGGTTAATTGGCTCGACACGTTGCATGTTTCAATTTCAACTGATCACGACTCGAATTTGAATAATACAAAAATATAATTTGTCCTTTTTATGACACTTTTACTGCTCGGGCATAAAAAAGAAATTTTAAACCTTCTCTGTAAAATACCAATTATAGATAAAATTTTTTAATTCAAGTATAAAGACTTTGCGATAAAAATGTGATTGGGTTTTTAAAGATAATTCGTGATTTGACTGGAATAAATTTAGAATGAGGATTTAATTAATTAATCAATTAATAATTTAATTATTGTGAATTTTAATAATTTCTATTTTTAGTCGTGGAAATTAATATTATTCTAGTTTTAGTTCGAAACTAAATTCAGTTTTTCCTGATTCTAATTAAACCGGATTTCAATTATTTCCACTTCAAAATTCCAATTGACCCAAATCTCAATTAGTCCAAATTTAAAAAATTTCCTATTTTATATAATCTAAACAATAACGAGAAATCCCCGAATAATTATATCTAAATGCTAATTAAACAAAAATTCAATTTTCTAATTTTAATTAATGCAAATTAAATTTATTCCTAATTTGGATTGATCCAAATTCCCGTCAACTCAAAATTTAAATCATCGAAAGTTTAATTAATTCTAATTTCTAATTGATGCAATTTTTAATTAATTCTAATTCCAATCTATCACAATTTTATTGAATCCCATTTCTCATTGATGCGAAGGTCAATTATTCCCAATTCTAATTGATCTAAAGTTATATTTTTTCTCATTCCAATTGATCCAAAATTTAATTATTCCTAATTTGGATGGATTTTCGATTTAATTATTTGTTATTTTAATTGATCAACATTCCAATTATTCAAATTTTCAAATAGTTCAAATCAAACTGAGACAATTGTCAAATAATCACAATTTTATTTCCTCACATTTCCAATTAATACTATTTTTTACCAATTCTGTCTCTAACTAGCAAGAGTTTCAATTTATTGCAATTTTTGTTTTACTTCAATTTTTAATTTATTCTAATTTCAATTGATCATAATTTTTTCCCAAATTCCCGTTAATTCTAAAGTAAATAATTCCTAATTCAAATTTAATGATTCGTTATTTTAATTCATCAAAACTTTAATAATATATTATTTTAAATCATTAGAATCTTAATTA
The DNA here is from genome assembly GCA_037103525.1 of Ganaspis brasiliensis. Classification (NCBI taxonomy): domain Eukaryota; kingdom Metazoa; phylum Arthropoda; class Insecta; order Hymenoptera; family Figitidae; genus Ganaspis; species Ganaspis brasiliensis. The sequence continues at coordinate 1,179,072 of JAZKLR010000013.1, read as the reverse complement.
ATCGGAATTTCAATAAATCAATTAAATGCAATTCAGATTTAATTCAAATTCAATTTTTTCCAATTTCAAATAATTCAGATTTTAATCGTTCCAATTTCAATTGATTCAAAATTTTAATTAATTATAAATACATTTATTCCAATCTGAAACTAATTCAACTTCTGATTAATTCAAACTGCAGATATTCGGAATTTCAATTAATGCAAATTTCAATTTATAAATTTATCCATTCTTTAATAACAGAAAAATTGATTCTTTTCTAATTCTAAAAGTTTCTTTTAATTTATTTCAATTCTAATTTATCCAAATCTCAATCATATTCAATTTCAACTGATCCTTATCTAAATTAATCTAAATTTTAATGAATCCAAATTTTAATTAATCTAAATTCCATTCAACTTTAATTTCAAATGAAATGAATCTCAGTCACTCTTAATTTCAATAATTTCAATTTTTAATTAATTCTAATTCCAAATGACCCAGAATTCAAATAATCACAATTTTATACATTCCGAATTCCAATTAATTCCGTTCTTCATCAACCCCAATTCAAACTGTCAAAAGTTTAAATTTATCACAATTTAATTTATTTTACTTCGGATTTGATCCGAATTGTAATTAATTACCATTTTTTCATTCTCTATTCCCATTGATCCAAATATCAATTATTCCTAATTCCAATTGATTCCTAACTTATTATACGTTATTTTAATTTGATTCAAATTTCAAATAATCTTAAATTCATTTGATCCAAAATAAATTTAATTCGAGTTTTAATTAGTTCATATTTCAATTATTCATAATTTCAATTGATGCATATTCCAATTTATTTATTCTTTAATAAATTCAATATTCATTCTTTTCTTATTCTAAATTATCTTTTTATTAATCTCAATTCCAGTAGACCCAAATCTCAATCAACTTTAATTTTAACTGATCCTAATCTAAATTAACCCAAATTTTAATTAGTCCAAATTTAAATCCACCCCAATTCTAAGCAATCCGAATCTCAATTATTCTTAATTTTACTTCATCCAAAAGAAATTTAATTCTTCTTTGAATTAATCCATATTTCAATAATTCCGAATTTCAATTAATACGAATTTTAATTTAACCAGTTTTTAATTGAAACAAATTTTAGTCTTTTGTAATTCCAATTGTTGCTTTTAGTTAATCCCAATTCCAATTGATCTAAATCTCAATCAACTTCAATTTCAAGTTTCAACTGATCCCTTATCTGAATTTTTCCAAATTTTAATTAGTCCAAATTTAAATTCACCCATAATTTCAAGTGGTTTGAATCTTATTTTGAATATTCTTAATTTCGATTAATCCAAAATTCCAAACGAAATTTAATTCTTCTTTCAATTAATTCATATTTCAATTAATCCCAATTCCAATTGATCCAAATCTCAATTAACTTCAATTTTAACTGATCCTCATCTGAATTAACCAAACTTTAATTATTCCAATTTCAAATCAACACCAAATTCAAACGATCCGAATCTAAAATATTCGTAATTTTAATAATTCCAATTTTTCAATTAACCTAATTTCACTTATTCCTTTTTTCAATTTGTAAAAAATTAAATTATTTTTATTGACAATTAATTTAATTTCCAATTATTCCCGATTCCATTTGATCAGAATTTCAATTAAATTAAATTTTTTTATTATTAATCCAATTTTTTCTTTTGAATCGGGATATCAGTGGAACTCAAGAATAATTTAACTCAACTTGGTAGAAATTAAGAAAAAAGATTTTAATTAATTTCAGTAGAACTCTAGAATAATTTAATTCAGTTTAGTAGAAATTAAGAATAAAGATTTTAATTAATTTTTTACGAGTCTTGAGTTAATTGTATACAATATTGTTGGTATTTTGGAGGTTAAGAGTTGAAAAACTGTGAGGAATATAAGCTGAAGAAGTTAAAATGTTCACTAAACGAAGTTGTATAAAACACATAATCGTTGACGTCCAACTCTGATATGCTGTAGCTTGCCAAGTACTTTATTACACATATTTTTGTCCTCGTTTCTCAAGAAAAGTGGCAAAGTGAGAGTTTGGAAGACTTCTTATATTGCATGTGGCGGCTGTTGCATTCAATAGCCGGCAAACGAGAAAAGTTGAGGAGCACGTGCTGAAAATATGCGCTATCATTCTCCGCTGTCACTGCTTTTCAATGGGCACTAATAAGGCCAGCATCTTGAATTGAGAGATAGACTTAGAAATCTTTCCAACACGAATATTATCTTCAGAATATTTCCACCTATTAGATAATTTCAAATTTTAGTGCATTTTCTAGATTTCTAACATTTAAAAATAAAAAACTCAAGTTTTACGATTTTTAAACAGTCGAACAGACTAATAATTACGTCAAATGGAAAATAGAAACTAAAATAATATTAAAAAAAAATGAAAAAAAGTTTTTTCAGTGGGATTCGAACCTTGAACGCTAGACGGTTCAAGTCGACGCTTTTCTCACTGTGCTATTTTTATTTTAAGTGATAAAAACCAGATTTCTCTCTGTTTTGTATTTTTTGACATTACATATAATAGAAACTAGGGAAGGTAATCAGTTTGGAAGCTTGCTTTAAAAGCTTGGATTAAAATCCGGAAAAAAATTAGGATTATTAATTTTTAAAAAACTATGAATATACTGCTGAATGAAATATGAACGATAAATTTATTGAAAAAAAATTAACGAAAGGTTTCTTCAGTGGGATTTGAACTCTGAATGCTAAGTAGCCCAAGTCAACGCTTTACTCTCTGAGCTATTTTTATTTTAAATAATAAATTAATTTTTAAAGAAAACTTTGAATAGAATAATAATTACGTCAATATATATATAAACAATAATTTTATTGAAAAAAAAATTGAAAAAAGTTTCTTCAGTAGGATTTGAACCCTGAACGCTATGTAGCTTAAGTTAATACTTTACTCTCTGAGCTATTTTTTTTTAAATAATAAAACTTTTTCTCTAATAAAAATTTTACTCTGTTTTGTGTTTTATGAAATTATAATAAAAATTTGGAAACTTAATCAATTTGTAAGCGTGGCTTAAAATCTTGGATTAAATACGGCAAAAAATTTAAATTATTAATTTTTAAAAAAAAGTTCAAAATTCAATAATTACGTCAATAAAATGTAAACAATAATTATATTGAAAAAAAAATTTAAAACGTTTTCTTCAGTTGGATTTGAACCCTGAACACTAAGTAGCTCAAGTCAATGCTTTACTCTCTGAGCTATTTTTATTTTAAATAATAAAACTCACTCTCTAATAAAAATTTCTCTCTGTTTTGTGTTTTATGAGTTATAATAAAATATTGGAAACTTAATGAGTTTGGAAGCTTGGCTGAAAAACTTGGATTAAAAACCGGAAAAGATTAAAATTATCAATTTTCAAAAAACTCTGAATAGAAAAATAGTAAAAAATATATAAACAATTATTTTGTTGAAAAAAAATTGAAAAATGTTTTTTCAGTGAGATCTGAACTCTGAACGCTAAGTAGCTGAACTCAACGCGTTACTCTCTGAGCTATTTTTATTTTAAATAATAGAACTTCCTCTCTAATAAAAATTTCTCTACATTTTGAGTTTTATGAAATTATAATAAAAATTGGGAAGCTTAATCATATTGGAAGTTTGCTTTAAAAATTTTAATTAAACGCCGGAAAAAATTAAGATTGTTAATTTTAAAAAAACTCTGAAGAAAATAATAATAAATAGTATATGAAAAATTATTTTATTGAAAAAAAAATTAAAAAAGGTTTCTTCAGTGGGATTTGAACCCTGAACGCTAAGTAGCTGAACTCAACGCTTTACTCTCTGAACAATTTTTATTTTCATAAAAACCAGATTTCTCTTTATTTTATATTCTATGGAATTACAATAAAAATTTGTATACTAATCAGTTTGGAAGCTTGTTTTAAAAGCTTGGATTAAAATTCAGAAAAATTAAAGATTATAAATTTTTTAAAAACTCTAAATAGAATAACTTCGTCAATAGAATATAAACAAAAATATTATTAATAAAAAAAAAAAAATGAAAAAAAAGTTACTTCAGTGGGATTCGAACCCTGAACGCTAACTAGTTCAAGTCAACGTCTTATCCACTCAGCCAATTCTAGTTCAAAAAATACAAAATCAGATTTCTCTCTTTTTTGTATTTTATTATTTGAGAATAAAAATTTAAACTACCTCCTGCACTTGTATTTCATGATAATAATTTTCTTTTTCCTAAAACTCAAATTTTTTTCTTAATCAACTTTTATAACTTAATAAATCATAATACGAAAGTTTTTTAACTTCTTTTTTTACGTCATTTTGGGAGAAAATTAATAAGAATTTTTATTTTCTTTACGCGAAAGTTAATTCTAAGTTTTTATTGTGAGGGAAAATAACAAAAAGTATAAAAATCCTCTTCGGCGTAAAAAAGTGCTATCAGAATAACAAAGTATAATTTTTCTACTCCTGTTTATGATTTTGGAGAATTTCTTTTAGGTTTATTGCACACGCCAAATGCTTGAAGTGCAATTTCCGAGTCCCTAGTCGTGTAAATGGCGTGACACTGACAACGATGTGTGTCCAGGACACTAAACCTGTTTTCGCATGTAATGCTTGTTGTGTAATATTCCTGCACACAACACTTATCGCGGGTATTGATTTAGTTCAAATATTAAAAAGCTGAATATTAACAGTTTAGAAGCATTTTTTTAAAATTATTATTGGTAATACTGTTTTCAAGATTATTCAAATTTTAGTTATTTCAAATTTTCAGTGATTCAAATTTCAATTCAATTTTTTTGATTTTTAAAGTGATTGATTCGGAATTGAATTTAACGGAATTGGGATGGAATAAAAATTTCATGTTTACAAATTTCAGGAGATTTAAACTTTAATGAATTCAAAACTCCGATTATTTTAAGTTTCAATTATTTCTAATACGAATTGATTTAAATTTCAACTATACTCAAATTTCTTTATTCCTGATTCTAATTAATCTAAATTTTGGTTTTTTAAAATTCCAAATTATCCAAATTTCAATTATTTTCAATTCTAGATGATTTTAAATTTAAAAAAAAAACAATTTTTTGTATTTCCGATATTAATTTATCCAAAAATCGTAACTATATATATTTTTATTTATGCCTAGTTCCAATTGGTCTATATTTCAAATATTCCTAATTCAAATTGATCTTAATTTTAAAGAATTTTATTTTTAATTAATTTAACTCATAATTAATTGAATTTTAAAATTATTCCTAATTCCAATTGATCAAAGTTTTAATTTCCCTTAATTCCGATTTATCCAAATACAAATTTAATTAAAATTTTTTATTTACCAATTCTAATTGATCCAAATTGTAATTCTTTTTAATTTAGTTAATCCCGAGTGATCGAAATTTTAATTAATTCTAATTCTATTCATTCTCAATTATAATTAATTCAAATTTTATGTATTCCTAATTCCTTTGGATCCGAATTTCAATTATTTTCTTTTTGTTCCGATTAATTTAAATTTCCATTTATCCTAATTCCTTTATCAAGGTTTCAATTTATAAGGATTTTAATTCTTCCTAATTGCAGTTGATTAAAATTGTAATTACTAACTGAACTAAACCTTAATTATTCCCAGTTCCAATTGATTTTAATTCCAATGATTCGTAATTATAAATCCCCTGTTCCAATTAATTTAAATTTCGTTTAATCTTAATTCCTTGATCAAGGTTTCAATTTATAACGATTTTAATTCTTCCTAATTCCACTTGATTGAAATTGTATTTACCAACTGAACTAAATTTTAATTATTTTTAGTTCCAATTGATTTTAATTTCAATGATTCCGAATTATAAATCCCCAGTTCCAATCCAATTGATTTAAATTTCGTTTAATCTTAATTCCTTGGTCAAGGTTTTAATTTATAACGATTTTAATTCTTCCTAATTCCAGTTGATTAGAATTGTGATGACCAACTGAACTAAATTTTAATTATTCCCAGTTCCAATTGATTTTAATTCCAATGATTTCTGATTATAATTCCACCGTTCCAATTGATTTAAATTTCGTTTAATCCAAATTCCAATTGATCGAAATTTAAATTATCCACAATTCTAATCTATTCTCAAGTCGCAATGATTTCAATATTAATTAATCTTAATCTAATTTTTTAATCTTTATTTGTAACATCAATTTTTCCAATTGATCCTATTAAAATTTGTTCCGAATTAAAATAAGTCAGAATTGATCCAAGTTTCAAATATTTTTATTTCGAATTGATTCTAATGTCCATTATTTTTAATCCTAATTGATCTAAATTATAATTACTCCAATTTAAATTGATCCAAATTTTAATAAACTTCTATTTTACATGATCTAAAAATAACTTTATTCAAATTTCAATTAATCAAATCTTCAATTTCTTTTATACAAATTATTTCAAATCTCAAACGATTTGAATTGTCAATTACTCGTCAATTAAATTCTTCCAGATTTCAATTATTCCAAGTTCTAAGTGAATTCAATTTAACTGTTTCAATTGGTCAAAATTTTAATTTCCACCTGAATTAAATTTTAAATCATCAGAATTTCATTTATTTTCAGATCCAATTGATACAAATTTCAATCAATCCTCTTTGCAACTGATCTTAATTTTAATTAATCGCAATTTTATTTATTCCCTATTCCAATTGATCAAAATTTCAATTTTTCTATTTACAATTGATTCTATTTTCCATTATTCCTAATCTTAATTGATCCAAATTTTAATTACTCCCATTTTAATTGATCCAAATTTCAATTACTCCCATTTTAATTGATCCAAATTTGAATAAATTCCTATTTTAAGTGATATAAAAAAATAACTTTATTCAAATTTCAATTAATCCAAACTTCAATTTTTTTATACACATTATTTCAAATCTTACACGATTTCAATTGTCAATTACTCGCCAATTAAATTGTTCCACATTTCACTTATTCCATTTTTTACGTAAATTCAATTTCAACTCTTCGAAATCCAAATTAATTCAAATTTCAATTATTCACATTTCCAATTGATCCAGATTTCAATTATTTTAAATTTTAATTTATTTAATTGTCTAATATTTATAATTCTTATTTATTGAAATTTCAGCAAATTTCTATTTCCATTTGTTTTAAATTCCCATTATTCCTAATCCCAATTGATCCAAAATTCATTTCTTCGTAATACTAATTATTTTTAATTTCTATAAACTTTACGTTCAACTAATTTAAATTGCAGATTATAAAAATTTTAACTTATCAAAATCTTAATTATTCTTAATTGATCTAAATTTGTGTAATCTCAATATCAAATAATCCTTTGTATTATTCTTAATTCCAAAATGAAATTTAATTTTTCCAAATTTTAATCAAATTCATTTTTAACTGATCTAAATCTCAGTTAATTCAAATTTCAATTGTTTCCAATTCCAGTTGAATCTAATTTCAATTAAAACCAATTTTTGTATTTCCGATTTTCATTGATCCGAATCGCAACTATATATATATAATTTTATTTAATCCTTATTCCAATTGATCCATATTCCAATTATTCTTAATTCAAATTGATCTGAATCTTAAAGAATTTTATTTTAATTGATTTAACTTATAATTCATAACTAATCCAATTTTTAAATTATTCCTAATCCCAATTGATCAAGTCTTAATTTTTCCTAATCCTAAATAATTTTATTTTTAGTTAGTTCAACTCACAAATAATCCAATTTTTAAATGATTCCAAATTCCAATTGATCAAAGTTTTAATTTTCTACCCATCCTAATTCCTTGATCAAGGTTTCAATTTATAACGATATTAATTCTTCCTAATTCTAGTCGAGTAAAATTTTAATTACCAACTTAATTCCAATTGATCTAAAATTTTGTAATTTCAACAAATCCTTTGTATTATTTCTAATTTCAATTTATCTAAATTTTATTATTCCAAATTTTAATCAACTTCATTTTTAACCTATCCAAATTTTAGTTAATTCAAATTTCAGTTTATCCAAATTTGAATTAATTCAATTTCAAATTAATCTGAATTTAAGTTTCCCCTACGTCCTAAGTCCTAATTCCAATTGATCCAAGTTTCAATTAATCCCAAAATCTGTGGATAGAAAATTAGAAATACCATATTATTCGCTAAATTAAATATTTTTTTGTTTGTTTATTCAATAAATTCAGAGTATGAAAAGGTCAAAAAACCTGGGTCGACAAAACGTCGCTTTTTTGACGAAGGAATAAAACACAAGTTATTAAACTTTAAAATCATAAGCTCCAAAAAATTTCCCAGCGAGCTTTTCATGAATAATCTCCTCTCTTAGACATTGAACAAGTTAGATCATTTTTCAACCCGAAAATGGCAGGTTCCTACATGTCTCATTTAGAACTCCCTAAAGGTGTCTCTAGACATTTTAGAATAAATGATAGGACAGTTCAGAAACTTGCGAGTTTCCTCATTGATTTACCACGTCAATCTACTTTCCAGAATTTCGTTTCAAGAGCCAAAAAAACCCTAAATTAAACTTCCGAATATCTTAGTTTCAAAACGTCTAAATTATTAAGTTAAAATATCTCAATCCCCGAAAGTCCAACTTTAAATCCCACAAAATCTCAACCCATACAATTTTAATCATTTTCCTAATTAAAGTTCGAGTTATTTTGGGAACCAGGTCAAAACTTGACGAAATTTTCTTGATCAATTCAGTTTGTGAAACACGGCACAAGTTGCCGGAAACTTTTTTCATTTTCTTTGATTTTTCCTCGGAAATTGAGGAACTATTTTAATAATAAATAGTGAAATTTAGACGTCAAATACTATGAAGTGTGAATGTTAAAAGTGATGAAAGTCGTAAAAATACAGGATCGTATATTCGTGAGATGGAAAAGTGACTGGAATAAGGAAACAGGGTCATAAATGATCAGAATGTTTGAGGCGACCTGCTTGGAAAAAAATAAGTTTCAACCCCTCTAATTTAGGATGTTCGTTTTTTTTTCAATCACTTTCCTCTGTGGCGTGGATGCACCAAAGGAACATTGCAATTCGCGTTCTACGATAAATTCGTCTTGTGTCCTATGGATCCTGGTTTCGTCGATGGCAACGAAGATGAATCGCGGTGATTCTAAAAAGGAGCGACGACGTGACCCGAATCGAACTCCTCGCATCACCGGCTTGCAGGACCTTTATGTACACACAGGAAATGCGGAGGGGAACACAAAGAACTGGGGTGAGGGGGGAAGGGTAAAAAATAAAAAAAAATTGTGACGCTGATGCTGCTATTATGGAAACTACTTACCAGGCAAAAGCTGTTTATGTCTCTGTAGAAAGTAAAAAGTATTTCATAATGAAAAGCGGGGAAAAAACTTACTTTTTTCCCAAAAAACAAAAAAATAATTTTGAAATTTTGTATTTTTGAATTAATTGAAATTCAGTTGTATCGGATTCCAACTGATCCAATTTTCAATTAATTTGAATTTCCCTCAATTGAATTTTGAATTTAATTATTCCTGATTCCAATCGTTCTAAATTACAATCAATTCCAATTGGAATTATTCAAAATTTAATTAATAGAAATTTTAATTAATTTAATGTTTAAATAATCAAAATTCAGTTGTTCCCGATTCCAACTCATCCAAATTTCAATTAATTCGAATTTCCCTCAATTGAATTTTGAATTTAATTATTCCTGATTTCAATCGTTCTAAATTACAATCAATTCCAATTGTAATTTATCCAAAAAGCATTATTAGAGCTTTTAAATAATTGAATGTTTCAATAATCAAAATTCAGTTGTTCCCGATTCCAACTGATCCAATTTTCAATTAATTCGAATTCCCCTCAATTGAATTTTTAATTTACTTATTCCTGAATCTAATCGCTCTATATTACAATCAATTCCAATTGGAATTATTCAAAATTTAATTAATAGAAATTTTAATTAATTGAATGTTTAAATAATCAAAATTCAGTTGTTCCCGATTCCAACTGATCCAATTTTCAATTAATTCGAATTTCCTCCAATTGAATTTTTAATTTACTTATTCCTGATTCCAATCGCTCTATATTACAATAAATTCCAATTGGAATTATTCAAAATTTAATTAATAGAAATTTAAATTAATTGAATGTTTTAATAATCAAAATTCAGTTGTTCCCGATTCCAACTGATCCAATTTTTAATTAATTTGAATTCCCCTCAATTGAATTTAAAATTTACTTATTCCTGATTCCAATCGCTCTATATTACAATCAATTCCAATTGGAATTATTCAAAAATTAATTAATAGAAATTTTAATTAATTGAATGTTTAAATAATCAAAATTCAATTGTTCCCGATTCCAACTGATCCAAAATTCAATTAATTCGAATTTCCACCAATTGAATTTTTAATTTAATTATTCCTGATTTCAAACGTTCTAAATTACAATCAATTCCAATTGTAATTTATCCAAAAAGCATTATTAGAGATTTTAATTAATTGAATGTTTTAATAATCAAAATTAAGTTGTTCCCGATTCCAACTGATCAAAATTTCAATTAATTCGAATTCCCCTCAATTGAATTTAAAATTTACTTATTCCTGATTCCAATCGCTCTATATTACAATCAATTCCAATTGGAATTATTAAAAATTTAATTAATAGAAATTTTAATTAATTCAATGTTTAAATAATCAAAATTCAGTTGTTCCCGATTCAAACTGATAAAATTTTCAATTAATTCGAATTCCCCTCAATTGAATTTAAAATTTAGTTATTCCTGATTCCAATCGCTCTATATTACAATCAATTCCAATTGAAATTATTCAAAATTTAATTAATAGAAATTTTAATTAATTGAATGTTTAAATAATCAAAATTCAGTTGTTCCCGATTCCAACTGATCCAAATTTCAAGTAATTCGAATTTCCTCCAATTGAATTTTTAATTTACTTATTCCTGGTTTCAATCGTTCTAAATTACAATCAATTCCAATTGTTATTGATCCAAATTTGCATTATTAGAGATTTGAATTAATTGAATGTTTCAATAAACAAAATTCAGTTGTTCCCAATTCCAACTGATCCAATTTTTAATTAATTCGAATTTCCCTCAATTGAATTTTGAATTTAATTATTCCTGATTTTAATCGTTCTAAATTACAATCAATTCCAATTGTAATTTATCCAAAAAGCATTATTAGAGCTTTTAAATAATTGAATGTTTCAATAATCAAAATTCAGTTGTTCCCGATTCCAACTGATCCAATTTTCAATTAATTCGAATTCCCCTCAATTGAATTTTTAATTTACTTATTCCTGAATCTAATCGCTCTATATTACAATCAATTCCAATTGGAATTATTCAAAATTTAATTAATAGAAATTTTAATTAATTGAATGTTTAAATAATCAAAATTCAATTGTTCCCGATTCCAACTGATCCAAAATTCAATTAATTCGAATTTCCACCAATTGAATTTTTAATTTAATTATTCCTGATTTCAATCGTTCTAAATTACAATCAATTCCAATTGTAATTTATCCAAAAAGCATTATTAGAGATTTTAATTAATTGAATGTTTTAATAATCAAAATTAAGTTGTTCCCGATTCCAACTGATCAAAATTTCAATTAATTCGAATTCCCCTCAATTGAATTTAAAATTTACTTATTCCTGATTCCAATCGCTCTATATTACTATCAATTCCAATTGGAATTATTAAAAATTTAATTAATAGAAATTTTAATTAATTCAATGTTTAAATAATCAAAATTCAGTTGTTCCCGATTCAAACTGATAAAATTTTCAATTAATTCGAATTCCCCTCAATTGAATTTAAAATTTAGTTATTCCTGATTCCAATCGCTCTATATTACAATCAATTCCAATTGAAATTATTCAAAATTTAATTAATAGAAATTTTAATTAATTGAATGTTTAAATAATCAAAATTCAGTTGTTCCCGATTCCAACTGATCCAAATTTCAAGTAATTCGAATTTCCTCCAATTGAATTTTTAATTTACTTATTCCTGGTTTCAATCGTTCTAAATTACAATCAATTCCAATTGTTATTGATCCAAATTTGCATTATTAGAGATTTGAATTAATTGAATGTTTCAATAAACAAAATTCAGTTGTTCCCAATTCCAACTGATCCAATTTTTAATTAATTCGAATTTCCCTCAATTGAATTTTGAATTTAATTATTCCTGATTTTAATCGTTCTAAATTACAATCAATTCCAATTGTAATTTATCCAAAAAGCATTATTAGAGCTTTTAAATAATTGAATGTTTCAATAATCAAAATTCAGTTGTTCCCGATTCCAACTGATCCAATTTTCAATTAATTCGAATTCCCCTCAATTGAATTTTTAATTTACTTATTCCTGAATCTAATCGCTCTATATTACAATCAATTCCAATTGGAATTATTCAAAATTTAATTAATAGAAATTTTAATTAATTGAATGTTTAAATAATCAAAATTCAGTTGTTCCCGATTCCAACGGATCCAATTTTCAATTAATTCGAATTTCCTCCAATTGAATTTTTAATTTACTTATTCCTGATTCCAATCGCTCTATATTACAATCAATTCCAATTGGAATCATTCAAAATTTAATTAATAGACATTTTAATTAATTGAAAGTTTAAATAATCAAAATTCAGTTGTTCCCGATTCCAACTGATCCAATTTTTAATTAATTTGAATTTCCCTCAATTGAATTTAATTATTCCTGATTTCAATCGTTCTAAATTACAATCAATTCCAATTGTAATTTATCCAAAAAGCATTATTAGAGATTTTAATTAATTGAATGTTTCAATAATCAAAATTCAGTTGTTCCCGATTCCAACTGATCAAAATTTCAATTAATTCGAATTCCCCTCAATTGAATTTAAAATTTACTTATTCCTGATTCCAATCGCTCTATATTACAATCAATTCCAATTGGAATTATTCAAAAATTAATTAATAGAAATTTTAATTAATTGAATGTTTAAATAATCAAAATTCAATTGTTCCCGATTCCAACTGATCCAAAATTCAATTAATTCGAATTTCCACCAATTGAATTTTTTATTTAATTATTCCTGATTTCAATCGTTCTAAATTACAATCAATTCCAATTGTAATTTATCCAAAAAGCATTATTAGAGATTTTAATTAATTGAATGTTTTAATAATCAAAATTCAGTTGTTCCTGATTCCAACTGATCAAAATTTCAATTAATTCGAATTCCCCTCAATTGAATTTAAAATTTACTTATTCCTGATTCCAATCGCTCTATATTACAATCAATTCCAATTGGAATTATTCAAAATTTAATTAATAGAAATTTTAATTAATTGAATGTTTAAATAATCAAAATTCAGTTGTTCCCGATTCAAACTGATAAAATTTTCAATTAATTCGAATTCCCCTCAATTGAATTTAAAATTTAGTTATTCCTGATTCCAATCGTTCTATATTACAATCAATTCCAATTGGAATTATTCAAAATTTAATTAATAGAAATTTTAATTAATTGAATGTTTAAATAATCAAAATTCAGTTGTTCCCGATTCCAACTGATCCAATTTTTAATTAATTCGAATTTCCCTCAATTTAATTTTGAGTTTACTTATTCCTGATTCCAATCGTTCTAAATTACAATCAATTCCAATTTGAATTATTTAAAATTTAATTAATAGAAATTTTAATTAATTGAATGTTTAAATAATCAAAATTCAGTTGTTCCAGATTCCAACTGATATAAATTTCAATTAATTCGAATTTCCCTTAATTTAATTTTTAATTTACTTATTCCTGGTTTCAATCGTTCTAAATTACAATCAATTCCAATTGTAATTGATCTAAATTTGCATTATTAGAGATTTGAATTAATTGAATGTTTCAATAAACAAAATTCAGTTGTTCCCGATTCCAACTGATCCAATTTTTAATTAATTCGAATTTCCCTCAATTGAATTTTGAATTTCATTATTCCTGATTTCAATCGTTCTAAATTACAATCAATTCCAATTGTAATTGATCCAAATTTGCATTATTAGAGATTTTAATTAATTGAATGTTTCAATAATCAAAATTCAGTTGTTCCTGATTCCAACTGATCAAAATTTCAATTAATTCGAATTCCCCTCAATTGAATTTAAAATTTACTTATTCCTGATTCCAATCGCTCTATATTACAATCAATTCCAATTGGAATTATTCAAAATTTAATTAATAGAAATTTTAATTAATTGAATGTTTAAATAATCAAAATTCAGTTGTTCCCGATTCAAACTGATAAAATTTTCAATTAATTCGAATTCCCCTCAATTGAATTTAAAATTTAGTTATTCCTGATTCCAATCGCTCTATATTACAATCAATTCCAATTGGAATTATTCAAAATTTAATTAATAGAAATTTTAATTAATTGAATGTTTAAATAATCAAAATTCAGTTGTTCCCGATTCCAACTGATCCAATTTTTAATTAATTCGAATTTCCCTCAATTTAATTTTGAGTTTACTTATTCCTGATTCCAATCGTTCTAAATTACAATCAATTCCAATTTGAATTATTTAAAATTTAATTAATAGAAATTTTAATTAATTGAATGTTTAAATAATCAAAATTCAGTTGTTCCAGATTCCAACTGATATAAATTTCAATTAATTCGAATTTCCCTTAATTTAATTTTTAATTTACTTATTCCTGGTTTCAATCGTTCTAAATTACAATCAATTCCAATTGTAATTGATCTAAATTTGCATTATTAGAGATTTGAATTAATTGAATGTTTCAATAAACAAAATTCAGTTGTTCCCGATTCCAACTGATCCAATTTTTAATTAATTCGAATTTCCCTCAATTGAATTTTGAATTTCATTATTCCTGATTTCAATCGTTCTAAATTACAATCAATTCCAATTGTAATTGATCCAAATTTGCATTATTAGAGATTTTAATTAATTGAATGTTTCAATAAACAAAATTCAGTTGTTCCCAATTCCAACTGATCCAATTTTTAATTAATTCGAATTTCCCTCAATTTAATTTTGAGTTTACTTATTCCTGATTCCAATCGTTCTAAATTACAATCAATTCCAATTGGAATTATTCAAAATTTAATTAATAGAAATTTTAATTAATTGAATGTTTAAATAATCAAAATTCAGTTGTTCCCGATTCCAACTGATCCAAATTTCAATTAATTCGAATTTCCCTCAATTAAATTTTTAATTTACTTATTCCTGATTCCAATCGCTCTATATTACAATCAATTCCAATTGGAATTATTCAAAATTTAATTAATAGAAATTTTAATTAATTGAATGTTTAAATAATCAAAATTCAGTTGTTCCCGATTCCAACTGATCCAATTTTTAATTAATTCGAATTTCCCTCAATTGAATTTAGAATTTAATTATTCCTGATTTCAATCGTTCTAAATTACAATCAATTCCAATTGTAATTTATCCAAAAAGCATTATTAGAGATTTTAATTAATTGAATGTTTCAATAATCAAAATTCAGTTGTTCCCGATTCCAACTGATCGAAATTTCAATTAATTCGAATTTCCCTCAATTGAATTTTCAATTTACTTATTCCTGATTCCAATCGCTCTATATTACAATCAATTCCAATTGGAATTATTCAAAATTTAATTAATAGACATTTTAATTAATTGAAAGTTTAAATAATCAAAATTCAGTTGTTCCCGATTCCAAATGATCCAAATTTCAATTAATCCAAATTACAATGAATTCGAATTTCCTCAAACTCAATTTTTAAATAATTGCTTCCTGATTCGAATTGATCCAAACTACAGTTGAATCCAATTGGAGTTGATCAAAATTTAATTAATAGAAATAGTAATTAATTGAATTTTAAATTCTTGTCAAAATACACTTGTTCCCGATTTGAACTGATTCAAATTTCAATTAATTCTAATACCAATTGACTCAAATCTCATTTATTCCTTATTCTTGCTTTGCCAAATTTAAAAGACATAGGTTTCTATTAAGTCTAATTACAGTTTTTATTGACTTTCGATTCACTAAGCATTAAAGTTTTATTTAATTTCTCAAAAATATTTACATTGATTATTGAAATAGTAATTTATTGAATTAAAAATTCTAGTCAAAATACAGTTGTACCCGATTCCAACTGATCCAAATTAATATCGAATACAATTGGAATAAAATTTTTATCAAATTAAGTTTTTAATTAATCAAGATTTAGTTGTTCCCGATTCCAACTGATCCAAATTTTAATTAATTCAAATGTCCCCTAATTGAATTATTAATTCTCTTCTTCCTGATTCCAATAGTTCTAAGTTACAATCAATTCCAATTGGAATTGATACAGATTGCATATTATTAAAGATTTTATTTAATTGAATGTTTCAATAATCAAAATTCAATTGTGCCCGATTCCAACTGATCCGAAATACTTGTCCAATCTTAATTGATGGGAATTTTAATTAGTGTGAGTATTTCTGAGAAATTAAATAAAATTCTATTGTTTAGTGAATCGAAAGTCAATAAAAACTGTAATTGGATTTAATAGGAACTTATGTTTTTTTTTTTAAATTAGGCAAAGCAAGAATAAGAAATAAATGAGATTTGAGTCAATTGGTATTAGGATTAATTGAAATTTGGATCAGTTGAAATCGGGTACAATTGTATTTTGACTAGAATTTGAAATTCAATTAATTACTATTTCTATTAATTAAATTTTGATCAACTCCAAATGGATTCGATTGTAGTTTGGATCAATTGGAATCAGGAATCATTAAACTGAAAATATCGTTAAGGTAAATTGGAATTCATTGTAATTTGGATTAATTGAAATTTTGATCAGTTAAAATCAGGAACAACTGAATTTTGATTAATTAAAATTTTTATTAAATAAATTTTGATTAATTCCAGTTCGAGTTTATAATATTTTGGATCAATTCGAATCAGAAATCAGTAAATTAAGTTAACTAAAATTCGAACAATGGAATTCGAATTTGGATTAATTGAAATTTAGATTAGTTAGAATCAAGAACAACTGAATTATGATTAATTAAGAATTCGATTAATTAAAATTTCTAGTAATTAAATTTTGATCAATTTTAGTTGGATTCGTTAGCAGTTTAGATCAATTAAAATTAGGAAGCAATAAATTAAAAATTAAGTTAAGAGAAATTCAAATTTGGATCAGTTGGAACCGGAAATGATTTAATTTTGACTAGAACTAAAAATTCAATTAATCACTGTTTCGTTTAGTTAAATTTTTATCAAATCCAATTGGGTTCGATTGTAGTTTGGTTTCTAAATTTTTATAATTTAGAACGCGATTGGAATCAAGAATAAGTAAATTAAAAATCCAATTAAGGAAAATTCGAATTAATTGAAATTTGGATCAGTTGGAATCGGGAATATCTGAATTCTGATTAATTAAGAATTCAATTTGATTAAAATTTCTATTAATCAAATTTTCATTAATTCCAATTGGATTCGATATTAATTTGGATCACTTGTAATCGGGAACAATTGTATTTTGACTAGAAATAAAAATTCAATTAAATACTATTTCTATAAATTAAATTTTGATCAACTCGAATTGGATTTGATTGTAGTTTCGTTCAATTGGAATAAAAATTTCGTTAATTTAGAATTGAGTTAAAGGAAATTCGAATTAAGTGAAATTTGGGTTATTTCAAATTTGGATCAGTTGGAACCGGAAAGAATTGAATTTTGACTAGAATTAAATATTCAATTAATTACTATTTCTATTAATAAAATTTTCATCAACTTCAAGAAGATTCCGTAAACTGAAAATTGAGTTAAAGGAAATTCTAATTCATTGTAATTTGGATTAATTGAAATTTGAATCATGCAGTTGAAATTGGGAACAACTAAAATTTAATTATTTAAAAATTTAATTAATTAAAATTTCCTGTAATTAAATTTTCATCAATTCCAGTTGAATTTGATAGTAATTTGGATCAATTAAAATCAGGATTCAATAAATTGAAAATTGAGTTAACGGAAATTCGAATTATGTAAAATTTGGATTTATTGAAATTTGGATCAGTGGTAACCGGAAATAACTGAATTTTGACTAATTAAAAATCCATTTAATTAAAATTTCGAAATTTCTATTAATTATATTTTGATCAATTCCAATTGCAGTTAATTGTAATTTAGATCAATTGGAATCGAGAAGAAATAAATTGATAATTGGGTTAACGGAAATCTGGATTAATTGAAATCCGGATTAGTTGGAATCGGTAACAACTGAATTTTGACTACTGAAAAATCTAATTAATTAAAATCTCTATGGACTAAATTCTGATTAATTCCAATTAGAGTTGATTCTAATTTAGAACGATTGTAATCAAAAATAAATAAATTGAAAACTCAATTAACGGAAATTGGATATTATTAAAAATTGGATCAAATAATACCGTGGTTAAATAAATTCCCCTTTAATCGAAATTCCAAATAATAGAAACTCGGAATTGTGTTGAAAAAACCAATAACTAAATCTTATAAAAACTACCACATAAATGAAAATTAAATTTCAACTCCATTTAAAAGACGAAATTTAATATTGTATACTTTTAAGTAGTAAGAGAACATTTCGGTCAGACACACGGGTTTTAGTTAATTAATCGTTATAAGGTTTCTTTGAGTGACTTTTTTGTAGGTAAATTTTTTTTTTTCCTGTATAAAATTCATGTGCGAGTGAACAAGTGGATGTGTTCTCAAATGCTTAGCTGCAAACGTTCAAAAGCCCAAAAGGGACAAGAGAGTGAAGCGTTAACAGGGATTTGGGAGGTTATTACACGCCGCCTAACGCTTGCTACCGGCAACCACGTTAGCTAGTGGATATGATGAAAATTACACGCTCGTGAATACATCACTTCTAACCCTGCTGAACCAACTTTGACGCACGTTCATAGCTAATTTTCACATCCTCTTTCGACGGGAATCAATTTCGTTATAATATACAATCGATAATTAATTTTGAAGAGACCAAAAATTCTATACAATTTTACCCAGGTTAAAATCAAATTTCACCTAACGCTTTGTCTCATCTCTCATCAAGAAGGGTTATTAATTTTGCATTTATTATCACAATTTATCTCAATTTATCACACTGTATTATTACATTTTTTTATTATAAACAATTATAAATATTTTAGTTATAGTATTTAGAAATAAATAAAACAAGTTTTATTTACTCGAAATTTATAAAATTTTATAATTAAAAGAAGAAATTATTGAAATTTAGAAAATAATGGTAAAATTTTGCAAATTAATTTTAAAAAAAAATAACAATAACAATTAAAAATTGGTGAAAGTAATTTAAAAAATCATAGAAATATTTTAAAAGTAATAAAAAATAATTTTAATTTGAAAAAAATAATTACAAATCTTCAATATTTCTACAAAATGAGAATGATGATTTACAATTGAAGGGAATAATTGAAAAAAGATAAAAATAATTTAAAATTGGAAAAATAAATTGAAATATGAATATGATGAAAGTAATTAAAATTGCAGATAAATAATTGAAATTTTGGAAAATTATGTCCAAAAAAAATGAAAACAATTAAAAATTGGAGCTAATGAAATAAAAAGTACAGAATTTATTTTTAAGCAAAAGAATATAATTGAAAAATCATTAAAAATTTGATATAAAAAAAAGGAGAAAATCTTAAATAACTTTACAAAATGATAATAAAAATGAAAAAATTAAAGGAAATGTATAATAAAAGATGAAAATAATTTAAAATTCAAAAAAATTATTGTAATATGATGAAAATAATTAAAATTTTAGATAAAAAATTGAAAATTTTGAAAACTGTTCCAAAAAAATGAAAATAATTAGAAATTGGAGATAATGAAAGATAAAGTACAGAATTTATTTTTAAGCAAATGAATATAATTGGAAAATAATTAAAAATTTGATATAAAAAAAACGAGCCAGTATCATTTTGACACAAAACTTATTTTAAGATTGTTATATTGTTCAGAATGAAAATGTTATTTTGTACAACTACTAAATGATATTTGGTACAATTTTAAAAAATACATTTGTTATTTTGTACAATTATTAAAAAATGGATTTATTGTACTCCCAAATTGTTTTTAGCTTTTTTAAACAATTGTACAAAATATCAAATTAATTTTCTTAAATTGTACCACATATCATTTAGCAGTTGTACAAAATAACATTTTCATTCTGAACAATATAACAATCTTAAAATAAGTTTTGTGTCAAAATGATACTGGCTCAAAAAAACGAAAAAATCTTAAATAATTTTACAAAATGAAAATAAAAATTAAAGGAAATGTTTAAGAAAAAATAAAAATAATTTTAAATTAAAAAAAAAAAAAATAATTGTAATATGCAGAAAATAATTAAAATTTTAGATAAATAATTGAAAATTTTGAAAATTGTTTTAAAAAAAATGAAAATAATTAGAAATTAGAGATAATGAAAGAAAAAGTACAGAATTTATTTTTAAGCAAAAGAAAATAATTAAAAAATCGTTTATAAAATTAAAAATTAAAAGCAATAATCTAAATTTGAGATATTGGAGAAAATAATTGAAAATTAAAAATAATGATTGGAATTGAGATAAATAACTAAAAATTTAGAAAATTAATTTAAAAATAATGAAAATGATTAAAAATTAAAGAAAATTATGAAAAATAATATAAAAAATTTAAAATTGAAGAAAATAATTGAAAAAATTACATATTACATTAGAAATAAAGACTAAGAGAAAGCTAAAAAAAAATTTCAAAAAAAAACTTGAAACTTTTAAAAATTTATTAGAAAAAATAAGAAAAAAAAGAATTAAAAATTAGATAAAATAAATGGAAAAAGATGAACATAATTTAAAATTCAAGAGAACTATTTTTAATTTAAGAGAAATAGTTACAAATAATACAAAAGAAAATAATCAAAATTTGAGAAAATAATTGAAAAAATTACACAATATATTTTAAATAAAGGAAAGTTGAAGAAAATTTTAGAAAAATATTTTCAACATTTAGAAGTTCATTGAAAAAAAAAATTAAAAATTATAGAAAATAAATGAAAATCAATAAGCAACATTAAAAATTGAAGAGAAAAATTTTTAATTTAAAAGAAATAACTGCAAAAAATACAGAATATACATGAAATAGAAGAAAATCATAGATATAATTGGGAAAAATAAAATAACAAAAATTTTAGATAAGTAATTAAAAACTTATTGGTAATTCTGAAAAAAATTCAAAATAATTAAAAATTAAAGAAAATAATGGAAAATTTGAGAAACACAGTTAAAAATCTTAAAAAATAAAAGAAAAATAATTTTAAAATTTAAAACTTGAAGAATATAATTGCAATCTGTTGAAAACAATGATAAGTTGAAAAAAATTAATGAAATTTAAAAAAAATAATTGAAAAAAAGTCAAAAATTTTTTTAAATAAAAAATAATAAATGAAATTTGAGAAAAATACTTGAAAATCTGAGAAATTAATTGAAAGAGATGAGATGAATTAAAAATTAAAGAAATAAATGAAGAAATTAAAAATAATTGAAATTTGAGATAATTAATAATTTTTTTTTTTTTTGAAATTATGAGAAAGAACGTAAGTATTTGAAAATTTAAGAAAATAATTGAAATTTAAAATAAATACTTTAAAACCAATTTTATAATATGAGAATAATAATTAAAAATTGAAGGAAGTAATTGAAAATAGATCAAAATAATTTAAAGTTGAAAAAAATAATTCAAATTTTTGATAATTATGTCCAAGGAATGAAAATAATTAGAAATTGGAGAAAATAAAAGAAAAAATTACAGAATTTATTTTTAAGCAAAAGAAAATAGTTGAGAAATCGTTAAAAAAATTTAAAATTGAAGACAATAATCTAAATCTGAGGTAATAACTAAAAATTTAGAAAATGAATGGAAAAAGAATTAAAATAATTAAAAGATGGAGAGAATATTTGCGAAATGATAAAAATAAATGAATTTTGAAGAAAAGAATTGAAAATTGAGATATAAATATATTTGAAAATTCAGGATAATAATTTAGAAATACTGAAAATGATTAAAAATTAAAGTTAATACTTGCAAAATGAAAATAATAATGGTAAATGAAAAAAATTAATTTAATTTGCGATAAATAATATAAAATTTAGCAATAAATAAATAATGAAATTGTTTTATTGATAAAGAGAAAATAATTTAAAATGAAAAAGTAATTAAAAAAATTAAAGAAAATAATTGAAATTTGCGAAAGGTAAATGTAAGATTTAGGGAAAAAAGTAAGAAATATTGAAAATAATTAAAAATTTCAGAAAATAATTCAAAAATAATCAAAATTTGCGGAAGGTAAATTTAAGATTTAGGGAAAAACGTGAGAAATAATGAAAATATTTAAAAATTGCAGAAAATAATTGGAAAATGATAAAAATAATTTAAAATTGTAGTTTAAGTAATTGAAATCACAAGAGAAAAGGATGATTAAAAATTGAAGAAATTTTTAAATCATTTCCACTTTAGTATATTTTAACCGTGAATTAATTTAACTTTTAATTTATGCAAGTTCAAATTAACAGAAATTTGAAGAAATTAAAATTGAAACATAAATTTAAAATTTAAGAAAGGTGAAATTTTAAAAAGGTGAAACATATGGTGTAAAAATATTAAACAAAAAAACATCTAGTGACAAACTTTAGGTGTAGACAGAATGAAAGAATGAATAAATGAATGAAAGAAACTTGTGAATTATTATATATAAAATTAAAATACCCGACATAAATATTCTATTGTTAATTTTTTATTTTTGTGGCTTTTTAACGGTTCTGATGTATAATTTAATTTAATTTATGACGACATGTTTCGGCTTACAAAAGTTATACTTTTTAAATTACATCAACACTCACTACCCTGATATATAATAATGTTTTTTTTTAAAGGGTTTCTGAAATTACATAAAAATTTAATAATAATGTAATTAAAGACTAATATTTTATATAATAAGGATATTCTAGAAGATACTGTAAAAAATTTATCTATTTATAAAATTGAAACAAGAAAATAATATTAAGAGTTTATATAATGCTTATTTAACAAAAATGAAATAATGATAAAAGGCCACGTACAAATCAGAAAAACCATATTTTTTAGTATAAAATTCAATGATAAATGGTTAATACAATTTTCTGGTCTCTAGAGACCGATTGTTCAAACAATCGTTAGAGATTTGAAGTTTTCTCATAAACAATTACAAATTTCAATTAGAAAGAAAAATTTAAAGTCAGATAAACAATCACCTATAACATCACATCATCATAAATTATAATCGAGTCAATAAAATTATAAAACAAGAAAATAAAGGTACCACGGAACAAAACAGAACCAATAAATTATATTTCAGGCATGATTGATAATATAGGTATCAAAAGTCCCCGAAATTAAAAAATTTACAATATTAAAAAAAGACAGTTCTAATAATTTCCTATCATAAATATTCTAACTAATCTAGAAATTACCTATGGACTATTTAAATGACCATTACTCCGGCATAGAATATAAATCAACACTGTATTGATATGCACTTGAAGCACATTTTAGTCTAGCGGAAATTGATAGAAAATTAGAAATACCCAGTTTCAATTCATAACTGTAATTGGAAACCATAATGTCTATATATACATGTGTAGTTAAAGGGCTAGTTTTGCAAGGCGGAAGCACTTTGAACCCACTTGGGAGGAATCGTCGGTTCAGGTTGTGCTATTCAATTTGAATCCATCAATGTCAAAGCCTTCGGCAATAGATCCACTCTTTCTCGTGTACGCGCAGAAACTTTGGGAAAAATCCCGCGACATGAAAACCGACGACCTCCTTTCCACGACAAGTACTTGTCGAAGCTGAAAGCGAACCTTTCAACGAATTCGATTTTTCAAGAAAGTACCAAATGGAGTTCCCGGCAGTCGATTATGTGACGTTTTCCGGATCCAACATTCCGCATTTCACAGGCCGGATTACACATTCGGACTTTAGATCTTGGATTTTATAACCAGGTTAAAAATTCTGGACTTCTCTAGATTTTGGATTACGAATTTCGTATCTTAGAGTTTACATTCCTGGGGCTCAATTATGTAAACTCACACTCGATTTCGATTTCGCATTCGCTTTCGTGTTCAATTGTTATCAATAAAAATTTTTCTTAAAAATATTAATAGATACAGCCAATTTCAGTGATTACATTTTTTTGAAAATGATACGCTAGTTTTTTTTTAAATTGCGATAAATGCAATAAATAAGGTGTAAAAAATAAAAAAAAGTGTCTAAAGTGTAAGAACATGTTAAAATCTGTAATAAATTATAGTGTCATGACGTGATGATGATTATTGGGAAAGGAAAAAATTTTTGGTTACGTTGAGGTTAGTGTTATGTTTGTAAAATAATTATTTAATCTGTCACTAAAAAAAGTATTAATTGTTTGAGATGTTTTTAAGAAACTAAAATTTTGAATAATATTTTTTACAAAATGTTGATTGATAAAGTTTTGAATTTATTAATAAAGTAATCAGAAACAGATGTTTACATATTTTCAATATTTACATTTTGATGTTGGTTAGAGTGGTAAATTAAAACTACAAATTTTGTGAATTTGCAGATGCACATTTAGTTTGAATTTAATAATCTAACCTACAGCAAAATAAAACCTTAAAAATGTATATGAAGGTTAGTATTATGTTTGTAGAAAGAATTACCTATTAATTGTTTAAAACGTTTTTAAGAAACAAAAATTCTTAATAATGTTTTTTATTGCCATAGCTTTAAATTTATTAGTAAAATAATAAAAATTAAATGCTTATACATTTTTAAGGTTTATCTTAAATTTTAAGAAATAATAAATCAATGTAATATAAACCTACTTATTTATATAAAATATATTTGTTAAATAATCATAAATTTGTCAAATAGTTTCAAAACTGAAATTTGTCTTTGTTACTTAATTTAAATAAGTATTTAATTTAATTACTTTATTTTTCCCATGTTTCAAATCAAATTTATTGATTCGAATTAAATATATATTTAACTTAAATTTGACGAATTATTCCAATTTAGAAATTAGAAATAATACATTTCTTAAAGTAGTTAATTAAATTTTTTTTAATTTAACTTAATTTGCATCTGCAAATTCACAAAATTTTTAGTTTTAATTTACTGCTCTAACCAACATCAAAATGTAAATATTGAAAATATGTAAACATCTGTTTCTGATTACTTTATTAATAAATTCAAAACTTTATCAATCAACATTTTGTAAAAAATATTATTCAAAATTTAATTTCTTAAAAACATCTCAAACAATCAATACTGTTTTTATTTACAGATTAAATAATTATTTTACAAACATGAAACTAACCTGTACGTAACTAAAAATGTTTTCCTTTACAAATAATCATCATCACGTCATGAAACTATAATTCATTACAGATTTTAACATGTTCTTACACTTTAGACACTTTTTTTTATTTTTTACATCTTATTTGTTGCATTTATCGCAATTTAAAAAAACTACCGTACTATCATTTTCAAAAAAATGCAATCACTAAAATTGGCTGCATTGATTAATATTTTTAAGAAAATTTTTTATTGATAACAATTGAACACGAAAGCGAATGCGAAATCGAAATCGAGTGTGAGTTTACATAATTGAGCCCCTGATTAGAAAACAAGATTTCACAACCTAGAATTTACTTACTAGAATCTAATCTGGAATTTGGGATATGAAATATTTAATTTGTGACATTGTGAGGAATTTAATCCTCATAAAACGAAAATTTCGAAGTTAAACGAAAGATTTGTCGTTTGACGAGAAAAATCAATATTCTCAGTGCGGTGGAGGGGGAGCACGCGACGAGAAAAGTTCCTATTGGTTCGAGCTCAACATTTCGCGGAATCTGCCCCTCGACGCGATACGTGATTTCATTGGTTCGAGCTCAGCACGCCAAGGTCCACAAAGGAACGTCGTTTGCAGCCAGCACCGAGCATTTCTCTCGTAGCCGTCCGACCGTCAACATCGTGAGAGTTTTACTCTCTTGAAAACGAAGATTCAAAGTGGAATAATCGCAACGAAGCCGAGACTATTTAGTCCTTTTGAGGACTATCAGTAATCTAAATTCAAACATTTTGTCAATCAAACATATTAGAAGTTATACTGTCCTTTTTAGGATTGTGATAACTAAAATAACTATTGTTTTCAAATCTTTTAATTGTAATTTTAATTTAAACGGGTTTTATCCTAATTGTGTTTCGGCAAAGGGTTTTACCTGGAGTCGAGGGGTTTAACCCCAAAACTTTAAATTAAACTTTATTTAATTTAAGTTCATCATTATCACGTATCGTTTTATTTATTTCTTTTTAGTTCTCGTCACTTATATCATGATAATAATTTTGTTCTTTATTAATTAACGACCGAAAAACGTTTTTTGTATTTTTATATTCAGTTTAATTACTTATTATTATAATAGATATTCTATAAGAATTTTTAACTTTAATTACTGCTTGTTATTATTTTTTTTACGAACCCTGATCCGACGAGCTAATTCGCTCAGGATTGTAATTTAAGAACGTTACAACATGTAACTTAAAATATTCGATTTAGAAACTGTTACGTGGAATCTCGAATGTAAAATCCCGAACCTGAAATCTAGAATCTAAAATCTCTAATATAGAACCTGGAATACTAAATCCCGATCGTGAAAAACATAAAAAATAATATTCGTCCTATTTCGAGAGTTCAACAAAAGTTGTTTTTTCCAAGAAACGCGTATAAACTAGAATAGTGCATTTCGTGTTCTGGATTTTATGACAAATAAGTCGAAATGGGAACGGTGCACGTGAAGTGCTAAAAGAACATAACGTGCTGGGCTGGCTCGCATGAGTAATAAAAGTGGGAAGTGTAATTATGGTACTATCAGCTACTTCATAAATTATGTCAATTTCCGGAAAAGAGGGAAATGGGAGAAGTGTTGCTGGAGCCGGCGAGAGGAAGAAAGGGGTCCTAGGTGAAAGAGGAAAGAAAAGCAGTCTAGTCCGTGCTCTCGCATAACACACGACAGCACCTTCATACGACGTACATTCACGCGGCTGATTTATAACCAACGCTAAAAAGCATGTAAGACATCTTCCCTTTCCTTTATGGCTGCAAGCTCATCCAAACCTTCGACCAAGGAACGTGGTTTCTCTCTTCTTTTAGTCTCTTTAATCCGACATCATCAAATCAAATGATATATTGTGACTTGTTCACATTTTTTTATTCTATTTATTATGTAACGATTAAAAACTATTTCTATTTAATTCTTAAAATCGAACATTTAAATTATATTAAAATTAAAAATGAATATAAATAAAAATCATGAAATTTAATAAATATATAAATTTATAACACAAAAATAGTAAATTGAAAGAAAATAAAAGTCGGAATTTATAGTCAATTATATAAAAATTATATTTCGTCAAAATTAAAATTATAAATTAAAATTCGTCGTCAAAATTAATAAACTAAAGAATAAATACCCGACACACACATACTTATACATACACGATTGTCTAAAATTACATATAAAAATAAATAAACAGATAATTCGAACTTGAACCACGTGGATTTCAAATGTACATATATAAATAATTTAAATAAATAAAATATACGAGAAAGACAATTAGACAAAGACAATAAAATATATATAAAACTCATCGATTCTGCATCTTCCATTTTCAATTTCTTTCAGGACTGGGGCGACTATTAATGAGCAGCATGGAGATTGACGAGCAGAATCATTATAATTGCACATTATTTCTTTTTTTTATAGTGTACCACTGATTTGATCCTAATCCTGTCAACATTAATTAAATTGTGGCAATGTTGATCTCCTAAATTTTATCCACCCCATCGTCCTCTTCATTGGGAAACTGTCACATAATTAAAAATCGCCACACTTCAAAAAGATAAAAAATAAATAATTAGCAAAAATTGCACGAAACACAAAACACCAAATAATCTATTAAAATAAAATATGCACCTTCGTGCTGCCGGCGACACACAAAACCGTGACGACTTCCGATAGATAGCCGATAAACGATTGTGTCTAATCAAAATTTCTCCCTCCCCTCGTCAGTCCTCACGCCCTTAAAACCTTCTGGCGCTCAGGCAATGAAGAGACTTGTCATATTTGTAAATTTCAAATTAAATTATTTTCGTCGTAAAGATCGAATCCCTTCAATTAAAAATCAAATAAACTTTGAATTATTAGTTTTTTGTTGTTGTTGTTAAAGCCTAACACAACTTTTTAAACTTGATTTCTCGTTATCAAGTATTGCTTAAGATACTTAACTAAGTATTTCAGTGAATAAAACTTGAGAAAATATCCTTGATATTTGACAGTTAAACAGATTCTGACGAAAACTTGAGTTTACAGAGCTCTCGAGGATTCAAAATGCAGGGTAGGAGAAAATACAAATAGAGGGGGTAAGAAAAACAAGTCGAAAATACAGTAGTGGGAGTTTGTGGTGACAATGAGCCTTATTAAGAAACATCTGTGAGACCATCCCTTTGTGGCAAGTTGCCCACCCAGTTATTAAGATAAGTCCCCAAAAAGGGTGGTATGCAGGTAGCCCGGTATTTACAAGGGTTTAAGTCCATTACGCTTTGCAATAAATATTAATAAAATAATAAAGTTTGGAAACGGTACGACGACAATTATAATTAACAAAATTGCTACAGCCAAAAAATAGTAAACCTAATCCTTAAAAATTCTTAAGATCACTTTTAGGGATAGATTTTTACCAAACGTTAAATCCAAATAAATATCTACAGGAAAATCTTTTAAATCTTATTGAAGGTCTCAACAGTTGTATTTATTCGATTTACATTCCAGAGGTTGTAGAGGTATTTCAAGATTGTTATTATAATAATTTTAGTTTGAAATTATTTGTTAATTCCGCACGTTTAGTTTAACGTACGTCTCTGAATTTAAATATTCAGAAAAAGGATATCAAAAAGGTTAATTATGGTTAATTAAATGTTGACACGAGCACTTTATATAAACCATAAATTTAGTAAATTCCTTTTGTAATGTGTATTACAATAAACTGTGGTATTGTGTGAAGTTTGTGTGAATTGACTAATTGTGTGTATGTACGATAATTAGGAGATAGACATTTTCGGTGGTCTATCCCTTGCGACAAGACAAGTAAATCTGAAAAATTGTCGGTGACGGGGTAAGAAAATGCCTGAGTTTAAGGAAAATTAAGGAGGGGAGGTTGCAATTTGGTAGAAGTGGTAATTGTGAAAGTGGGGAGGGGTTACAACGTGGAAGGTAGATTTTGGAGATTGCCGATTTCGGACTTAAGACCTGGCTAAATCGCAGTGCAATAAAGATTTGTCGAAGAAACCATTTGTTAACCTTGAGTAAATGGTTTTACAAGTGTAATGATTCTAGGAACGTTGACAAGTTAAAGTAAAAATTTGCAGCTGTCGGTTATAAAACTTATTTTTGAAAAACGTGTCTTAAACTCAAAAAACAAGATTAAGAAAATTAAAAAATATTTCTAAATAATATTTCACAAACCATAAACCGTGAAATTCAATATTGAACATTATTAATTAGTATTAAATTTTTATTTATGAAACCCAGGCATCAAAGTACCTTTTATCTTTAAAAAAGGTGAATTTTTTCCATGGAAAAGGTAGCAGAAAGGTGACAAAAAATATAATAAACAACAAACTGGAATGTGTTTAAAACAGGGTTGCTACGTTTTCAAAATTTGAATATTCAATGACTTCCAGGTTCTCCAGACCATTTTTCATCAAATTCCATGACCAAATATAAAATAAGTAGTAATATTAAGAGGCGCCCAAGGTCGCGAAAAACTTTGCATTGTTTTTAGTAATTTGAAACTATAAATTTTTGCAAAAGCAATAAATAATAAAAATGACGAGAATAATTACAGAATTAAAAAAAATATCTAAAAAAATGACGCAAATAATGAACAATTGAAAACAAAATTCAAACAATGGCTAGACTAATACACAGCCGAACAAAAAAATTGAAAAAATCCAAGAATAATTATAAAATTTAAAGAAAATAACTGAAAATTGAAAAAAAATGCAGGAAATAATTGAAAAATTTTTGAAAAAAATTGAAAGTCGAAGAAAATAATTGATAATTGTAAGAAATAATAGCAGAATGCCGAGGATAATTAAAACATTGAAGAAAATATCTGAAAACTGACCAAAAAAATTGACAATTAAAAACAAAATTCGAAAAATGATTAGATTAATAGACAACTAAAAGAAATAATTGAAAAAATTATGCAAGAAATATTAAATTAAGAAATTAAGAAAATAGAAAAATTAAGAAAATTATAGGAATAATTGTTGGAAATAATTACAAATTGAACAACTGGATTGAAATTCGAAAAAATTGAAAATTAAAAAATGGAACTGAAATTTAAAGAATGTCATTAAAAATTGAAAAAATGTATTTAAAAAAGCTGAAAATTGTAGAATATAGAATATAATAAAAACAATTAAGAATTAAATTCAAATTTAAAAAAAATAATTGATGATTGAAGAAAGATAAGAATTACTGAATATTGAATGAAATAATTGAAAATTGAAGACTGGGATTTCAAGTTAAAAATAATAATTGAGAAAGGAAAATAATTAAGAATTGAAGAAATAAATAAAAGATTAAGGAATTAAATTAAAATTTTAAGAAAGTAATTGACAATTGAGAAAAAATTAGAAAACTGTCGAGAATAATTGTCCACAGAACAAAATATTAAAGAATAATTATAAATTTCAAGAATAATTGTAAATTGAAAAATTTGTAGAAAATAATTGAAAATTCCGGATAAAATTAATAACTGAAAGAATTAATTGAAAAATATGACGAGAATATTTGAAAAATTGAAGAAAATATCTGAAATATGACAAAAATAATAGACAATTGAAAACAAAATTCAACAAATTGCTAGACTAATGCACAACCGAACAAAAAAATTAAAAATACAAGAATAATTATAAAATTTAAAGAAAATAACTGAAAATTGAAAAAATCGCAGGAAATAATTGAAAAATTTCGAAAAAAAATTGAAAATCGAAGAAAATAATTGATAATTGTAAGAAATAATAGCAAAATGCCGAGGATAATTGAAAAATTGTAGAAAATATCTGAAAATTGACCAAAAAATTGACAATTAAAAACAGAATTCGAAAAATGATTGGATCAATAAACAACTGAAAGAAATGATTAAAAAAATTATGCAAGAAATATTAAATTAAGAAATTAAGAAAATAGAAAAGTTAAGAAAATTATAGGAATAATTGTTGGAAATAATTACAAATTGAACAACTGGATTGAAAATCGAAAAAATTGAAAAATGGAATTAAAATTTAAAGAATATAATTAAAAATTTAAAAAATGAAATTAAAAAAGCTGAAAATTGTAGAATATAGAAGAAAATAATTGAAAACTGAAAAATTAAAATTTGAAGAATATAATAAAAACAATTAAGGAATGAATTGAAAATTTAAAAATTAAATTTAAATTTGAAAAAAATAATTGATAATTGAAGAAAGGTAAGAATTACTGAATATTGAATAAAATAATTGAAAATGGAAGACTAGGATTTCAAATTACAAATAATAATTGAGAAAAGAAAATATTTAAGAATTGAAGAAATAAATTAAAGACTAAAGAATTAAATTAAAATTTTAAGAAAGTAATCGACAATTGAGAAAAAATTAGAAAACTGTCGAGAATAATTGTCAACAGAACAATATATTAAAGAGTAATTATGAACTTCAAGAGTAATTGTATAATTAAAAGAAAAATTACTAAATTAATAAAATATTAAGAAAAATACTTAAAAATTTAAAAAGAAGGGGGAAAAAGTAAAAAAAATTTGAAAGCTGGCGAAAATAATTGACAACAGAATAAAATAATTAAAAAAAAAAACCTGGTATGTTATGGTAATTGGTAATGTTAATTCTATTTACATAAATAGCAGGAACATAGAAAAGATTAGTTAACTATTTATTCGACTCTATTCTTTTTATGGCTGTTTTTATTAGTAAATTGGATTTTTTGTTGTTGTATCAATCATCAATGAAACTACATTCGAACATTAAATCTGAATTTTATGAACATACTTCGAAATATTTACAAAAAATTATATATTTTTGACCTCAAAAAATGTGAAAAAAGATGTAAAAAGGTGACAAGTCATCAAAAAAGGTGACAAATCATCAAAAAAGGTGACAAAATTGAAAAAGGTGAAAAAAGGTGAAAAGGTGACGAAGAATAGAATTTCCGGAATAGAAGGTTTTCTGCGATGTTTGAAATTAAGACAAACGTTTGAATTTGCCGCCATTTAATTATTAAATTAAAAAATGGCACCCAATAAATAATTGAATTTCCAAATTTTTGTCTTTTGAATAAATATTTTCTTCTGACAATGTCGAAGGCAACCAATTAAATTTTTAACTTAAAATTAATTATCTGTTACAATATACTGGAAAAAATCCTGGTTACAAAGCAAAATATCTCAAATAATAAACAGTATAAAGAAGAGAAATAGTAAATTTTTATTAATTCATTTTTAAGGATAAAATATTCAATTTTCACGAAATTTTGTTTTGGGAAATAAATGCAAAGTTTCAAAATTGATATTTTCTTCGATATGGTAACAACATGCGGGAACAAACATGGCACTCGAAAAATCGCTCTTTTCCATTTCCGCAGACATTTTTCTTCAAGAATATCGAGGGGCGAGTTACGATCGGAATGTTTGTCGTGCTTACAGTTGAAAAAGCGGAAAAAAGGCAGTGTTTATCGACCCGGAGCAATTGTGGTTAAGTGACTTATTACCTGATTTTGAAAAAGGGATTTACATCTTTTTAAATTTAAAAAAACTGGATCATTAAAACAGAAATTAGAATTAATTAATTAGAAATTAACTCTGGAAGTTGCACGAATTATCCAAGATAGAATAATTTTCACTTTAAATTAAGTTAGAACTAATTTTATAAATTTTGTTTATTTATCATGAAATCTTTCTCTTTTTTAAATAAGTATTTAATTCTATTAGTTCAATTAATTCTCCCGTTTATAAAGTTTATTTAAAACTAGTGTTTTGTTTTAGAGCTTAAAACTTAAAAATTTCTAATTTGTATTAATTGTTTTTGGATAACGTTTTACTTCTGAATTTCCGGTGAGATTTAATTTTAAATTTTAAAGGGAGTTTTTCTTATTTAAATTTAATTTCTTTCTTGATTTCTTATATTGAAAATTTTAATTTTTGACTGATTTATGAAATGTTTTCCTTGTAATTGTTAATTTCTAAAACAATTAGTTGAATTAAATTTTTGTTTAACCCAATTCCTCAAAAATTTTTTTAGTTCTCGCAATCTTGACAATTTTGGTGAAAAGAGCAATCATTATTATCCCTTATTTTGTCATTTTACTTTTGTATTA
Organism: Ganaspis brasiliensis; assembly: GCA_037103525.1. NCBI lineage: Eukaryota > Metazoa > Arthropoda > Insecta > Hymenoptera > Figitidae > Ganaspis > Ganaspis brasiliensis. The sequence goes on along the minus strand of JAZKLR010000013.1, from coordinate 1,145,498 downwards.
TTTTTTCTATTAATTGTTGTAAATAATTATTATGAATTTCAGGATTTCATGTAAAATGTGATTTCCTGAAAATAATGATTGCGGAAAAATAAATTTTTACGTATTTTAAAAACTACTTTGAAAAAAATTACTTTAATACTAAATCAGATTTATCTGATTTGGTATTAAAGTAATTTTCAATGTAGTTTTTTTTATCTTTAAGAGAATTAGGAATTCTGAATTTTCCAATTAGTAATAATAAAATAATAATTATATTAATAAAAATAGTATTAATGTGAAAATAATAAATAAATAGTAACAAAATCGCAAAATGATTATGACGTAGTTTTTTGAGATACTGAATATAAATTTATGTACTTGCATATATCATGCAAATTTTTGAATAGAGAAAATGATAAGCACACTGATACTGCGAGATTTGGGGATGATAATTTATCGTTCATTAGAATCGATCAAACTTATTGCATCGTTCTAGATGAAAAATAGCTCGTATATACCTATAGGAAGATTAATCTATTGCGCTGAAAAATATCCGCTCTGATAATCTTTCTATGACACTCATGTGAAGCTGAAATGATATTGGTGAATGGCTTATATTTCTAAAAATCAATAGCTCTCGAAAATATCATACGTATCAGGTAATTCAATACTAATCAGAAAACTGTAATTATTTGATTAAATTTTAAATTAACAATCAGGAATAAGTGAAATTTGGATTAAATAAAAATAGGGCAATTAATATTTAATCTAACTGAAATTTACATCTGGTTAAATATTAGAATAATTGAAATTTGGATTCATTGAAATTAGGAATAATTAAGTCATGAATTAATAAAAAATAGTGTTAATTCAAATTTAAATTAATTGGGATTTGGATTAGTTGTAGATCGATTTGATTGAAACTTGAGTTAATTAAAATCTGGAATAATTGGAATGAGGAAGAATTCACATTTGGATCAATTGGAATTAGGAATAAGTGTCATTTAAATGAATTGAAATTTGGAATAATTGACATTTAAATCTATTGAATTAATATTCGGACCAATTAATAAATCAATCAACAAATCGATCAATATTAGGGAAATTGAAATTTGGATAAATTGGTAATAAGAATGAATTAGTTGAAAATTTAATAAAGTGAAATTTAGATGAATTGGAACAAGGAGTAATTTAGTTTTCGTTTAATTAAAAATGGTGTTAATTAAAATTTCAAAAAATGTGGATTTGAATCAGTCGAAATTAAATTGCATTAGAATGTCAATTAATTGTTATTTGGAACAATTTGAATTACATTTGGATCAATTGGATTTTGGGATAAATAATAATTGAATCAATTGGCATTAATTGAAATTTGGATCCATTGGCATTAGAAATCATTAAATTTTAAATTGAATTAATTAAATTTTAGATCAATTGGAATTAGGAATAATTAGGTTTTGGTTTAATTGAAAATGGTGTTAATTAAAATTTGGACGAATCGGAATTAATGTTAATTGGAATTGATTTTGCTCGAAACTTGGATTGGTTAAATTTTGGATTAGTTGGTATAAGGAATAATTCCAATTTGGATCAATTTAAACATTTAAATGCGAAACCTGGATTAATTCAAATCTGGATTAGTAAAGAATAATTGGTATTTGAATGAATTGGAATCAGAAATAATTAAAATTCGGATCAATTAGTATTAGTATTATTATTATTATTATTTAAATGAATTATTCAAAAATGGAACTAATTTTCATCAATTGAAATTACCATTAATTCAAATTTAGATGAATTGGAATTACGAATTAATTACTTGAAAAATAAGATAACTAAAATTTGGATAATTCAAAATTGGAATTAATTTGAATTTAGATCGGAATTAATCTCGAATTAAATAAAATTTTCTACAAAATCATTTAGATTAAAAATTTAATTCACAAAAGTATTATTTTATTTGTCCTTATCTCTTTTTCAATAATGTTTATTAGGAAATTGCTGGAAGTGCAATTCCTTAATCCCCAGGGCGACGTTAGGGCGAGTTTGCAATTTCCGGAACTATCTCAATGTCTCGTAGTTGTCGTTGTTTTCATGGTCGTCATGAATCCTTTCTCCTGCTTCATTCCTAGAACATAAAGAAAGTGTACGTATATCTAAACGTAGTCTTGTCGAGCTTAAATCTCCCCACCACAGATCAATCCAATTTATATATTATTCCCGCTGATCAAACTATATCTTCTCCACAAAAAATCTCCCAAAAGAAACCATTCTTTTTTTATTCTCAAACAGTCATAAATTCCAGAACCTAAAAAACCCACCAATTTAAATTAAATATTCGAATCGAACTTTTTTTCACAAACTGGAAACAAATACCTAAAAAAAACCGTAATTTCAAAAATTCCACATTTCCCGCAAGTTTGGAAATAGAGTTACATATCTTTTTAACAAATAACAAGTTCCAAAACATCAATGAATCATTTTCGAATTTAGAAACTTCTCGAAACGAACTGCCCATGAAATAATAATTTGCCGCAATAAATTAAACTTGATTGTACCAAATATCACTTAACTTGTGCAATAAATCAGCCGGCAAATCTGATTTATTAATTTTAACAAACTTTTTGTGTGTGTGTGTGTCTTGAGAGAGAAGCGAATAGTCGAATTATTGTCTCGAGCGTAATATACATTGGCTGCAGGTGTCACGGAGGCAAATACTCGTTTTTTCTTGGCACTTTTATTTCTCCCTGTTCTGTGTCGGGCTTTTGTCTTTTTTTAATTTGTGCGAGAGAAGCCGTGGGTGAAATTAGCTACCGGTCTCTGCAGCACAATTCCAGGGAAAACCTCACCTCGGAACTCTTCTTCATGCCAGCACGCAATACCCGCCTCGGATGCACCCGGAGAAACACGCAAATGACTTCATTACATTATAACTAACCACGTTTGTCCCTTTACACCACAAATCTTCTGTCCTTACACCAGAAAATGTATAAATGCAAAATTTCCCGGCAGATCTGGTAAATTGTAACATTTTTAAATAATTGTATTATATGAATGCTATTAAATTGAATAATAAAAGATTTTGAAATGTTTGTCTTCTAAATAGGTTTAAACTATTCTTAAAACAATTTACAAGTAGTTAGAACAGGTTTGAATCTGTTAAAAATTATTCAATAATTGTTCAATTTTATTTAAGAATAAATATATATATATATATATATATATATTAAAAAGGTTGTCTAGCAAACTGACAATTTTAAAGTCCCGGCAAATTCCCGTATTTCCCGGATCTTAAAGTACAATTTTCCCGGATTTTCAAAAATGAAAATTGTAGATTACAATTTTGAAATAATATATTATAAAGTACTTAAGTAGCTTTTTTAATGTTTTTATTACATTTCATTTTGTTACATAAGAATTTGGTTTAAAAAATATAAAAAATTATTTTTTTTATACATTTTAAAATCTTTAAAGTACACTATTTTATATTTTCCTCATTTCCAAAAATTCCGGGTTTCCCGGATATATTTACAAATTCCCGGCAAATACCCGGATTTTTTCACAAAATATTAAATTCCTGAAAATTTCCCGAATCGCTAGACACCCTGTTATTATTAAAAACAGTTTAGAATTTATTTAATTCAGACTTTAGTTTTTTCTGATTCTAAATCATCCAAATTTCAAACAATTACAAATTTAATTTTTCAAATTTTTGCCAAGTCCAATTTTCAGGGTGAACACTCTTTGAATGAAATTAAATTACCGGTTCTTCCCGGTCAATTTTTTTGATATCCCATTCACAAATATTCGAACAATTAAAACAGTGTTCTTAATTTTGCAAAATTCGGCTTTTAATTTAAAATATAACTTTATACTTAAATTTAAAACTTACACATTCTTATAATATTATTAATTATAATAAAAGTTTAAAGAGTTTCATTATCACAAAATATTAAACTCTAAATTTTTGGACAATAATTTATGTTAAACATTTACAAAGAATTAAATACTAAAATTTCACTAGCAACATTAAATTTGCAAATTTTGCTTTGTTGTTGATCATTTAGAACTATAAATTTTGGCAGATTCAAATAATGAAAATTGCGAAATTGAAGATAATATCTGACAAATGACGAAAATAATTGACAGTTGATAAAAAACTCAAAAAATGGCTACATAATTATACACAATTGAAAAGAATAGTTTAAAAAATTAAACAATAAATATTAAATTTAAACAAAATAGTTGAAAAATTATAGGAAAAATTGTTGGAAATAATTGCAAATTGAACAACTGGGTTAAAAATCGAAAAAAATAATTGAAACTGAAGAAAATAATAAAAAATTGAGGAAATAAATTGTAACTTTAAGAACTGAATTAAGATTTTAAAAAAATAATTGATTATTAGAAAAAAATTAAAATAACGAAAATAAATGACAGTTGAAAACAAAATTTAAAAAATGGTTACATCGTACAATTGATAAGAAAAGTTTAAAAATTTAAAAATAATAAATATGAATTTAAATAGAAATAACTGTAAATTGAACAACTGGGTTGAAAATCGAAAAAAAATTGATTCAAGAAAATAATAAAAAATTTAGGAAATAAATTGAATATTTAAGAACTAAATTGAAAATTTAAGAAATAAAAGAAAAATTTATGAATTTAATTAAAATTTAATAAATGAATGAAAATATTAGGAATTCAATTAAAATTCAAGAACTAAATTAAAATTTTATAAAATAATTGATAATTAGAAAAAAAATTACATTTAAAAAAAAATTCGAAAAATGGCTACATAATTCCACAATTGAAAAGAATATTTCAAAAATAAAAAGCAATAAATATTAAATTTAAACAAAATTGTTAAAATTTATAGGAATAACTTTATGAAATAACTTCAAATTGAATAATTGGGTTGAAAATAAAAAAAAATTAATTTAATTTAAGAAAATAATAAAAAATTGAGAAAATAAATTGAATATTTCAGAAATAAATTGAAAGTTTAAGAAACAAGTTGAAAATTAAAGAAATAAATGAAAAATTTAAGAATTAAATTTAAATTTAAGAACTAAATTAAAATTTAAAAAAATAATTGATAATTGGAAAAAAAAATTACAAAATTACGAAAATGAATGTCAGTTGAAAACAAAATTCGCAAAATGGGTACATAATTATTGAAAAGAATAGTTAAAAAACTTTAAAAAGAATAAATAAATAAAATTGAATATTTAAGAAATAAATTGAAACTTTAAGAAATAAATGGAAAAATTGCGAAAAAAATTAAAATTAAAAAATATATGTTAATTGAGAAAAAATTACAATATGACGAAAATAACTGACAATTGAATACATAATTCAAAAAATGGCTAGATCGAACAAAATAATTTAAAAAATTAAAGAATAGTTAAAAAATGTTAAGATTAATAATCAAAAACTGAAAAAGATTCAGGCAACTGAAGAAAGTAATTGAAGAAATTAAACAAGAAATATTAAATTTAAAGAAAATAATTGTAAATTGAAAAATTTAGAATATTATAGGAATAATTGTTGGAAATAATTGCACATTTAACAACTAGATTGAAAATCGAAAAAAATTATTACAATTAAAAAAAATAATTGAAAATTGAAGAAAGCTATTAAAATTTGAAGAATGGAATTGAAATTTAAAGAATATATTTATACAAAAAGTAATTAAAAAAAGCCGAGAATTAATGAATATGTAGAAGAAATCAATTTAAAACTGAAAAATGGAAATAATTATTGAAGAATGGAATTAAAAATTAAAGGAAATAATTGAAGAATTGTATTTAAAATTGAAGGAACTTAATGATAATCGAAAAAAATAACAGAAAAAAGGCAATAATCTTTTAATATTAAAGAAAATAAATGAAAATTGAAAAGTGAAATTTAAATTTGAAGATAACATATGAAAAATGAAGAAAATTATTAATTTAAAAAAAAATTAAAAAATGGCTAGATTAATAGACAACTGAAGAAAAATAATTAAATTAATTAATCAAGAATTATTAAATTTAAAGAAAACAATTGCAAATTGAAAACGTTGTAAGAAATAATTGAAAATTATGGAAAATAATTAATAATTGAAGGAAATTGTTAAAAAATGACGATAATAATTCCCAATCAAAAACAAAATTCGAAGATTGACTAGATTAATACACAATCGACCAAAATAATTTAAAAAATCAAAGAATAATTATAAAATTTTAAAATAATAAATAAAAATAGAAAAAATTAAAGGAATAATTGAAAATTGCGGAAAATAATTAATAATTGAAGAAAATAGTTGAAAAATGACGAGATTAATTGAAAAATTAAAGAAAAAATATGAAAAATTACGAAAATAATTGTTAATTGAAAACAAATTTTGAAAAATGACTAGACTGAACAAGAAAAACAAGTAGTTTATTTATTTATTTATTTATTTATTTATTTATTTATTCACACAATCCTTTCCGCGGCCCAAAAGGGCCATAAATGGGTTACAAAATATTGAGCAAAATTAAATTAAATTTAGTATACAATATATAAAAAGTTTAAACTTAGTTTAAACTTAAGTTTAAGTTTAAACTTTAATATAGTCATTTTTCAAAATTTGTTTTCAATTAACAATTATTTTCGTAATTTTCATTTTTTTTCTTTAATTTTAAGATTATTTTAATATTAAATTTAAAGAAAATAATTGCAAATTTAAAAATTAAGAAAATTATAGGAAAAATTGTAGGAAATAATTGCACATTTAACAACTGGATTGAAAATCGAAAAAAATTATTACAATTAAAATAAATAATTGAAAATTAAAGAAAGCAATCAAAATTTAAAGAATAATAATTTCAAAATTAAAGAAAATAATTGAAAATTGAAAAGTGTAATTTAAATTTGAAGAAAATAACTGAGAATTGAAGAGAATAATTTTAAAATTGAATAATTGAATTAAAATTTTAAAACAATTTTTCTGAGTGAAAAAAATAATTTAAAAAATCTAAGACTGATTGAATATTGAAAAAAGCCGAGAATTATTGATTATAGAAGAAAATAATTGAAAATTGGAGGAGTTATTGATATGTGAAATAAATAAATGATAATTGAAAAAAATAGTTGAAAAAAGTCGAGAATTATTGAATATTAAATTTAGTAATTAAAAATTGAAGGAAATAATTGAGATCTGAAGAAAATAATTAAAAATTGAATCAAACAATTGTGAATTAAAAAAAATTATTTAGAGTTAAAGAAAATAATTAAAAATTGATTAAAATAATTGAAAATCGTAGAAAATATTTCAGAATTAAATAAATTAATTAGAAATTGATGAAAATAATTGAAAATTGGAGAAAATAATTGGTAATTGAAAAAAATAGTAGAAAATAGAAGAAAATAATAGAGAAATGAAGAAATATATTTCTGGGCTGTATATTTTGGCAAATAAAAAAAATAATAATTTGAAATTAATGAAAATAATTCAAAATCGAAGAAAATAATTGAGAATTGTAAAAAATAATTGAAAATTGAAGAAAATAATTGAAAATTGAAAAGAATAATTGTCAGTTGAAGAAAATAATTGTGAATTTCTGAAAATAGTTGAATAATTGAAGAATTGAATTGAAGCTTCAAGAACGCAATCGATAATTGAAAAAAAATATTAAAAAAAGCCGAGAATTATTGACTATAGAAAAAAATAATTGAAAATTAGAGTAGTTATTGAGATGTGAAATAAATAAATGATAATTGAAAAAAATAGTTGAAAAAAGTCGAGAATTATTGAATATTAAATTTAGTAATTAAAAATTGAAGGGAATAATTCAGATCTGAAGAAAATAATTAAAAATTGATGAAAATAATTGAAAATTGATTAAAATAATTGAAAATCGTAGAAAATATTTCAGAATTAAATAAATTAATTAGAAATTGATGAAAATAATTGAAAATTGAAGAAAATAATTGGTTATTGAAAAAAATAGTAGAAAATAGAAGAAAATAATAGAGAAATGAAAAAAATATATTTCTGGGCTATATATTTTAGCAAATAAAAAAAATAATAATTTGAAATTAATGAAAATAATTCAAAATCGAAGAAAATAATTGAGAATTGTAGAAAATAATTGAAAATTGAAAAGAATAATTGTCAGTTGAAGAAAATAATTGTGAATTTCTGAAAATAGTTGAATAATTGAAGAATTGAATTGAAGCTTCAAGAACGCAATCGATAATTGAAAAGAAATATTGAAAGATGCCGAGAATTATTGAATATCGAAGAAAATAATTGAAATATGATGAAAATAATTGATAATTGAAAGCACACAATAGAATTGCCCATATCTATATAAACTATTATGCAATGTACGGTATAATAAAAAAACTGAAGTTCTATCTACATTTTGTCATAATAAATTGACTTTTTCATGTTTAATGTCTTTCATTGTTTCTGCGGTATTGTTAGCGTTAAGAAAAAAATATAGTAGACAAACATCTATATTTAATGAGAATATATTATATTATATTTTAATTTTTAATGTATATTTTTTATTTTTCAATTGCATAATTGTCGCATAATTACACAAAATTTAAACGCATAATCAGATTGGTTCAAAATTCATAGAGTTATTATCTTTATATATAAAACAAATTGATAAATATTAGTCAAATTTATTAGCCCAGAAAGAAAATTCCCGGTTTGACGGAAAATTTCCGGTTTTTCCCTGTCAATTTAAATTCCCGGTTTTCCCGGTTAGTAGACACCCTGGATAAATTACAAAATAAAGTGGATCAACGAATATCTTGATTATCACTGTTTATTTTGCCCCACATAATGTCTCTTTTAAAATTAGTCAAGGATCAATTTAAAACGATTTCAAAAGTTTACGAATTTGTGGTATCTGGTGACACGAGGCGAAAACTTGTGGGGTGCCAGAATCTACTAAAAGCTTCCTGTGGCCTGTTCCTGGGTCCATTTGCTTTGAAGAACCCTCCTGCACAATGTGAGCCGATAACTTTAAGTGCGGAGTTAATAGTCGAACGTGACTGCTCGCTTTTACTTTGACTTTTACTCCGTTCAATGCTATATGGATCCACTCCAGCCACAAAGAAGATTTGCGCTCGACTAGCAATGGAATACTCTATATTTGATCACAGCAAAAATCTACAATTGAACAAAAACTTTCGGCGACACTTTCCTCCTCTTAATGACACTCTCGCGCGAAAATGTTTTTTCTTTTCTTTTAAATCGATTTTTCCCCAAGTTTTGCTTGTCCAAATAAAAGAGAATTATTTCTAGTCGAGTAAAGAACTTATTATTCTAGAAAATCTAATAAACTGAAAGAATTGTGTTTAGAATCTTAATTGCAATGGCAATTTTTTTTTCTATCACGGAATTTAATTTCTTATTGAAATTTAATTTTTCTTTTTTTGTGAGATTAATTTATAAATTGTGATGGACATTAGAGTCGGTCTAATATAGAGACCGAGGTTCTCTCTCTCTCTATGGGGAATCATTAATTATTTTTCAGAGTAATTAAATACGAGGTGAGAGTGCTTTAACAAAGTTAAACAAATAGCCTTCTAGAAAGTTGAAAAGCAAAAGTTTGAATTCCGATAAATTTTCGTCCAAGAAGTTTCTTGCACACGGATAACCGTACATTCGTTAAGTCGTTAGCTAAAGATAAACGATCCTTGCTTTAAAAAAAAGAAAAATGGAGAAATGGACTTGCAGGAAAGTCTGACCCCTTGAAAGCACTTGTCATCCATCTTTTTTAACATTTTATATGTTGCTTTCTCTTAACAAAGTGTTCAAGGCACTGTGGAATCGACTAATGAAGAACTTCCGGTTGAGAGCGTATTAAAGGGTGTTTTTTTATTTTACTTTATTAGCAGGGCCAATAAATTTCGATCTGAATTCCTCCAAGATAAATTGACGGAAATTTAAGTTGGGGAAATTTAGTTGTTTTTAGGTTCCATTGAGACAAAGTTTCGGTCGATTAAAATGTCAATTGTTACCAAATTCAGAGAATTTTAGTTTTTGTTCCATTTTGAACTGGAGTTAAATCTAATTTAAGTTATTTCAAACTTCAGTTGGGACAAATAAAAAATTTTTAAAAATTGAGATAGATTCAAATTTTAGATATTCCGAACTTTGGAAATTCAAATTTCAATTATTCTAAACTTTAGAAATTCAAATTTCAATTCTTCCGAATTTCAAATATTCAAATTTTAATTATCTGAAACTTTAGTTGATTGAGGTTTCAATTATTTCAAACTTTAATAGATTATAATTTCAATTATTTCTTACTTTATTTAATACAAGTTTCTATTATTATATTTTAAACTTAAGTTCATTCAAATTTCAATTACTTTGAATGCCAGTTGATTAAAATGTCCAATTATTCTAAACTTCATTTGGATCAAATATTAATTCTTTAAAAACTTCAATCGATTTAAATTTAAATTATTCCAAACTTCAAAAATTCAAAATTTCAATTATTCCAAATTTCAGATATTCAAATTTAAATTATCTAAAATTTTAGTCGTTTCTAGCTTCAAATTTCAGTTAATGATTATTTCAAATGTCAGTTGATTAAAATGTACAATTATCCTAATTGTAATTATTTTATACTTCATCCGGATCAAATTTTAATTCTTTAAAAACTTCAATCGATTCCAATTTCAATTATTACACACTTTGGAAATTAAAAATTCAATTATTCTAAACTTCGGAAATTTAATTTTTTTGTTCTTCTGAACTTCAAATATTCAAATTTTAATTATCTGAAAGTGTAGTTGATTCTAGCTTACTTTAAATAACTTCTAATTACTTTAAACTTCAATCGACAAAAATTTTAATTATTTCGTACTCTATTCGATTCAAGTTTCAATTATTTTCAATTATTTCAAATTAAAATTAGTTCAAGTTTGAATTATTTGAACATATATTAATACTCTTGTATGAAAGTACACTGCCCGTAAATTGTTAAATAAATTGTTAAATAAATAATTTATTATATTTCAAACATTAGTTGATTCAAATTTCAATTATTTCGAATGTCGGTAGATTAAAATTTACAATTATCCTAATTTTAATTATTTTAAACTTCATCCGGATCAAATTTTAATTCTTTAAGAACTTCAATCGATTCCAATTTCGATTATTACACACTTTGGTAATTTAAAATTCAATTATTCTAAACTTCAGAAATTCAATTTTTAGTTTTTCTGAACTTCAAATATTCAAATTTCAATTATCTGAAATTTTAGTTGATTCTAGCTTCAATTACTTTAAACTTCAATCGACAAAAATTTTAATTATTTCGTACTCTATTCGATTCAAGTTTCAATTATTTTCAATTATTTCAAATTAAAATTAGTTCAAGTTTCAATTATTTGAACTTATATTAATACTCTTGTATAAAAGTATACTGCCCGTAAATTGTTAAATAAATAATTTATTATATTTCAAACATCAGTTGATTTAAATTTCAATTATTTTGCATGTCGGTAGATTAAAATTTACAATTATCCTAATTTTAATTATTTTAAACTTCATCCGGATCAAATTTTAATTCTTTAAGAACTTCAATCGATTCCAATTTCAATTATTACACACTTTGGAAATTTAAAATTCAATTATTCTAAACTTCAGAAATTCAATTTTTAGTTTTTCTGAACTTCAAATATTCAAATTTCAATTATCTGAAACTTTAGTTGATTCTAGCTTCAATTACTTTAAACTTCAATCGACAAAAATTTCAATTATTTCCTACTCTATTCGATTCAAATTTCAATTATTTTCAATTATTTAAAATTAAAATTAGTTTAAGTTTCAATTATTTGAACTTATATTAATACTCTTGTATAAAAGTATACTGCCCGTAAATTGTTAAATAAATAATTTATTATATTTCAAACATCAGTTGATTCAAATTTCAATTATTTTGCATGTCGGTAGATTAAAATTTACAATTATCCTAATTTTAATTATTTTAAACTTCATCCGGATCAAATTTTAATTCTTTAAGAACTTCAATCGATTCCAATTTCGATTATTACACACTTTGGTAATTTAAAATTCAATTATTCTAAACTTCAGAAATTCAATTTTTAGTTTTTCTGAACTTCAAATATTCAAATTTCAATTATCTGAAACTTTAGTTGATTCTAGCTTTAATTACTTTAAACTTCAATCGACAAAAATTTCAATTATTTCCTACTCTATTCGATTCAAATTTCAATTATTTTCAATTATTTCAAATTAAAATTAGTTCAAGTTTCAATTATTTGAACTTATATTAATACTCTTGTATAAAAGTATACTGCCCGTAAATTGTTAAATAAATAATTTATTATATTTCAAACATCAGTTGATTCAAATTTCAATTATTTTGCATGTCGGTAGATTAAAATTTACAATTATCCTAATTTTAATTATTTTAAACTTCATCCGGATCAAATTTTAATTCTTTAAGAACTTCAATCGATTCCAATTTCGATTATTACACACTTTGGTAATTTAAAATTCAATTATTCTAAACTTCAGAAATTCAATTTTTAGTTTTTCTGAACTTCAAATATTCAAATTTCAATTATCTGAAACTTTAGTTGATTCTAGCTTTAATTACTTTAAACTTCAATCGACAAAAATTTCAATTATTTCCTACTCTATTCGATTCAAATTTCAATTATTTTCAATTATTTCAAATTAAAATTAGTTCAAGTTTCAATTATTTGAACTTATATTAATACTCTTGTATAAAAGTATACTGCCCGTAAATTGTTAAATAAATAATTTATTATATTTCAAACATCAGTTGATTCAAATTTCATTTATTTTGCATGTCGGTAGATTAAATAAAAATGTCAATTATTCCAAACTTTTGGTGTTTCAAGTTTCAATTATAATTTAAAGTTAAGTTAATTCAATATTTAATTATTTAAAGAGTAATTCAATTCTCTAAATTATCCTCTTTTTGATTATTTTAGACTTCAGTCGGGACAAAGTTTAGTTCTCTTATAAATACAAATGATTCAAATTTCAATTATCCCAAACTTCAATTCATCCGAACTTCAAGTATTCAAATTTTAATTATTTATTTATTTAAAGCATTTGATTATTATTAATATTATTAATTATAATTAACGATTATTTATTTATCTAAAACTTTACTCGATTCATATTTTAGTTATTTCAAACTTCAGTCGGGAGAAATAAAAAATTTTTAAAAATTAAGATAGAATCAAATTTTAAATATTCTAAACTTTTGAAATTCAAATTTCAATTATTCTAAACTTCAGAGATTCAAATTTCAATTCTTCCGAATTTCAAATATTCAAATTTTAATTATCTGAAACTTTAGTTGATTGAGGTTTCAATTACTTTAAACTTCAGTAGATTAAAATTTCAATTATTTCTTACTTTATTCGTTACAAGTTTTTAATTATTATATTTTAAACTTTAGTTCATTCAAATTTCAATTACTTTGAATGTCAGTGGATTAAAATGTCCAATTATTCTAATTTTAAGTATTCTAAACTTCATCTGGATGAAATATTAATTCTTTAAAAACTTCAATCGGTTCAAATTTCAATTATTCAAAATTTCAGAAATTCAAAATTTCAATTATTCCAAATTTCAGATATTCAAATTTCAATTATTTAAAATTTTAGTCGTTTCTAGCTTCAATTACTTTAAACTTCAGTTATTGATTAAAATTTTAATTATTTCCAATGTCAGTTGATTAAAATGTACAATTATTCTAATTTTAATTATTTTAAACTTTATCCGGATCAAATTTTAATTCCTTAAAAACTTCGTTCGATTCAAATTTCAATTATTACACACTTTAATTCTTCCGAACTTCAAGTATTCAAATTTTAATTATTTATTTATTTATTAATTATCATTAATATTATTAATTATTATCAAAGATTATTTAATTATTTGAAACTTTACTCGATTCAAGTTTCAAGTACTTCAAACTTCAATCGACAAAAATTTCAATTAGTTCGATTCACTTTATTCAATTCAAGTTTCAATTATTATATTTCAAACATTAGATGATTCAAATTTCAATTATTTTGAATGTCCGTTGATTAAAATTAACAATTATCCTAATTTTTATTATTTTAAACTTTATCCGGATCAAATTTTAATTATTTAAAGACTTCAGTTGATTTAAATTTCAATTATTTAAATTTTTATTCAATTCTACCATTATCCTTGTTTTATTTTAGTTAATTCAAATTTCAATTATTTTAAACTTAAAAAATTTGGAATTTCGTATGATTTTAGTTTCAATTACTTAAAATTCCAGCCTTATCAGATTATTCGAAACTTCAATTGATAGGATTTTTAATTATTATTAACTTCATTCAATTCAAGTTTCATTTAATCAAACTTTAAGTTTAAGGTTACTCAAATTTCAATTATTTTCAACTTTATAAGATTCAAGTTTTCATTATATTTCTATCTTCAGTTGAATTCAATTCCAATTATTTTAAACTTTAGTTGATTCAAATTTCAATTATTTTTTACATACTCGATTTAAGTCTGAATTATTTCCAACTTCAATTAAGTCAAATTTTAATTATTTTTTACTTCACTCGATTCAATTATATTTTAAAACATTACTTGATGCAAATTTTAATTATTTTCAAAATATTCGAATTTACATTTATCCCAATTTTAATTACTTGAAAATTCACTTGGGGTAGATATCAATTATTCCAAACTTCAATTGATTCAAATTTCAAGTATTATTAACTTAACTTGATTCAAATGTCAATTTTAAAAAAAAATACCTTTAACAGTTTATAACCAGTTCTATACTCTTTTAATTGAAATTTTTATCAGTTGAAACCTGAAATGAATTAAAATTTGGATAAATTGGAATTGGGATTAATTTCAATACGTATCAACTAAAATAAGGAATAATTTAATTTTTGATTAATTCAAAACTGGAGTATTTCAAATTTCCTAACAATTCCTATCAATTGAAATTGAATTTGATTAGAATTTAGATAAATTACTATTAGGAATAATACTATTTAAAATTAGTGAAAATTGGAGTAATAAAATTTACATTAATTGGAATTTGGAATAATAAAAATTTGCATTAACTGAAATTTGAATTAATTACAAATTTGGATGAGTTAGAGTTCGGATTAACTCAGTTTTAGATTTAACAAAATTGCAGTTAATTTGAATTTACAAGAATTGAATTTGTTATTATTTGAAATTTGAATCAATTAAAATTACGAAAAATTGGAATCTGGAATAATTGAAATTTTGATAATTTTAAATTGGAGCTGATTGGAATTTGGGTCAATTGGAATCAGGAATTATTTAATTTAGGATGTAGTGTGTAAAGTTGACTAATGAAGTTTTAATTAATTAAAATTTTGGTGTAATTAAAATTTGGAAGAATTGAAAAATAATCGATGAATTGAAAAATATTGGAAAGAATCAATTGAAATTTGAATGAATTAAAACTTGATTTGTCAGAATTTTAAATTAATTAAAACCTCTACTAATTCTAATTTGTATTAATTTAAATTTACATATTTTTAAGAGATTTAATTAATAATAACTACTTTAAATCCACTTTCAAATATTTATTTAATTTAATTAATTGAATTGTCGATCATCAACAAACAGCATATTGACCTAAATAAAATCCCAGAACTTTTTTCTGACCAGGAACATGCAATTTTACGTTTTGTTGAAACAATTACTGCACTTGTTTAATTAAAGTATTAAGATGAACTTCCAGATTACAACTCAGAATAGGAAACAGTGGAACGCGAAGAAAATTATTTTCAATTACAGACTGCAAATTTAATTACAAATTTCTGCCTTACGTTACAATTCAGAGGTAACATTATAACCCTTATCCATTTCCAGATCTTTATTGCACGCGAGTAAATTCATTTTCAGAAAAATAATGTCTTCCATTTGGGAAAACTGTCGAAACTGTGAAAAATAACTTTTATCTCTCTAAATCTCTCTTTTCTCTTGTAATCCGTAAATCTTTAAATTTGGCGCAAATTCGATGATTCAGTGAATTTAAATTTGATGCTGGAATTGTTGGAATTAATTTAAACGCAAATCTATTTAAATTCTGGTTTATTGTAATTTTGGTTTTCTTAGAATTTTAAAATATTGAATGAAATGGAAATCGATTTAATCTGATTAAAATTAAATTAAATTTATTCAAAATTTAACCAGTCGTGGTTTATATCAAATCTGGTTTTTATTTAATTAGTACCTATTTAGACAAAATTTAAATTCGAATTCCAATTGAGTCAACTTTTAAATTTTCAATTAATTGAAATTCCAACTGACTAAAATTAAAATTGACTCAAATTTCAATTTACTCAAATTTCAATTAAGTCAAATTGTAATTGACTCAAATTTAAATTCAATTAAACTTTAATTGACTAAAATTCAAAATTGACTCAAATTCTAACTAACTCAAATTCTAATCGACTCAAATTCCAATTGATTCAAATTTCAACTAACTTAAACCCTAATTAATTCAAATTTCGACCTATTCCAATCTCAATTGATCGTTCTTTATTTATTTCTGCATTTTCTTTGTAATAATTTTAATTGATTTAAATTTCAATTGGATCCTATTTCAATTCAACTGACTCAAATTTTAATTCCATTAACTCGAATTTCAGTTCCCATTAATTTCCTTAAATTTCAATTCGATTGACTCTTCAATTATATTTATTTCAAATTTAATTAAATCAAATTTCAATTATCTTTCATTTTAATTTACTTAACTAAAATTGAAATTAACTCAAATTGAAATTGACTCAAATTTCAATTGTCTCAATTCAGTTGGTTCAAATTTAGATTGACTTAGTGACAAATTTTAATTCCATTTAATTCAGATTTTAGTTGAATAAGATTTTAAGTTATTCAAAGTTTAGTTCAGTTTAGTTATTTTATTTCCATTGACTCAGATTCCAATTGACTCAAATTTAAATTTTCTTTGGTTCAATTTTTAATCGATTTCAATTCCATTTGATTCCAAATTCAAATAAATGGACTCAAATTCCACTTGAGTCTTATTATATTTACCCTATTTTCAATTAATTTAAGTTTTCATTGATCCCGATTGATTTAGATTTTAATTGACTCAAATTGAAATTTCCTTTGGTTTAATTTTTAATCGAATTGAATTTTAATCGGTTCAAATGACAAATAAATTGACTCGTTATTTTTCTTAAAAATAATTATAATATTATAAATAATTATAAAATCTAAAATGACTCTGTTTCTATTCGTTTGTTTTGTCAAGTCCATCGTTATTTCTTGTCTCCTTACTTCTCGTCTCTCTTTCACTTCTTGAAGCAGTACATCTTATTTTCAAAGTCAACAGCGTCCTGAATCGAAGAAGCTATAAAAACGTCGTTTCTTTTTTGACTTCCTGGACTCACCCAGATCAAACCAACTTTACACTCAAGCTTCAAGAACTCGAAGCACAAACTGCATACATAGAAAACTTGCTCTGGACAAGTTTACCGAATTGCTTCAACTCTCACGAGTCAGCTCTTCTTTATTGATAAGTTTCTCGGACTTTTAACCAAAAATGATGTCAACTTCGGAAACTGTATCGAAATCTTAATATCAAGCGAGCGCTTGCCAAAACCCATTCCACAATTTATTCAAGCGACGAGAATTATTTATACAGCACAAATTTGCATCTTGGGAAAACAAGTTTTGAAAATTTAATAAAGAAAGATTAATAATTCATGTATTTTATATTACTATTTAATCAATTTTTATTTAATGTTGTCTATTTATTTATTTTATGCAATCTTGTAACCCGTTAAAAATAAATTTACTCAAGAATTAATACTTACTTTAAATTGTATTAATTTGGATAATTAGTTAAATAAATAATTGAGTTAAAACTTAGGAAGCCAGAAAATTGATTGCAAAACGGGAGAGAATTGAAATTAAATTGGAGGGCGACAGATCTTTTTCGGATCAGTTTACAAAAAAAAATAAATAAATAAAAGTCAAAGAAAGAAGTTACCTACACAAAAAAAATTGGAAGCACCAAATATAAAACAAATCGATTGACAATCAAAAACAATTGGAAGCTCAACTTAAAATTAACCAAATTGACAACTAAAAAAACAATTAGAAGCTCAATTTAGGTTTAAGTAGCAAAAGAGAATCAAAGATAAGGAGGAAGAAAAGCTCAAAGACCAAAAGAAACGATCCAGAAAATCAAATATAAATTTAGAAAAGTTAAATTTAATTAAATTATCAAAATAAAAAAAAAAATTCGAAATAATCTCCCGTATCAATATTTTTGCTAGACTAACTCAGCTTCGTATCTGGAAATTGGTAGAGAGGGTGATTTTATATTTATCTGAAAAGATTGAATAAAATTAATCGAATAAAGAAAACATCTTATTTAAATGAAAAATCGTCAGTAGCTTATAACAAATATAATCAATTTGTTCTTTTGAGGTTAGATAATTACAAAATTGAATTATGAATCTATAATTAACAATCCATTTTAAATTAAATAGTTTAAATGTCCGAAATCGAAATCAAGATTTTGAGGTTATGGAATCTGAATTGACAATAATATTAAATATTCTTAAATTGACAATTACTTTTATCAATAATTCATTCACAATCAAATAGGTCATATTAATAATTGAAATTTTAGGTTTATAGACACAAATAAACCAAAGATTTTTTCTAAATTCTCAAGACTTGGCAAATTCATTAAATAATTTAAATTCTTAACATAAATTTAATTTAATTAATAATCTATTCATTAAAAAAAAAAGTTATAAAATAAACATAATTTAATTAGGTTTCTCTAGACATAATGAAATCTTACCAGATTAATCCAAGCAAAAGTTCTCGTTTAAAATCCAAATTTTCAAAATAAATCCCAACAGGGCCGGCTCAAGGCTGTCACGGGCCTGAAGCACAAAAAGATTTCAGGGCCCCCCTAAAAAAACAAAAGTTTCTGAATTTTTATCTTAGAAGAGTGTCTAGCGAATAATCATTTAAACAATGGAGAAAATGTTCAAAGAATCTTAACAAAATGTAAAAAAATGAAATTTTACATAAATTACAAAAATTACAAAATTTTATTAAAACCAGTATTATTAATCAACAGATAAGAAAGTTGAGTATAATTAACATTGAAATGGGAAAATTAAAGCAAAAATATGTAAAAAATGTACTAATTGAAAAACCTGCAAAAAATAAATAAATTATTCAAAAATAAAAAAGTTTAAAAAATCTATGAAAGTAAAAGAAAGAAAATGAAGAAATATGCCAATAATGTGTTATGAAATATTAAACAGTTTAAGGAAGATTGATTCAATTGCTTCTTTAAAATCAAAATACTATGCAATAAACAGTAAAAGTTTTTAAAACAAAAAATTAAAATAACAAAAGAGAGGAAATAATGATTTTCAAAAAGTTAAAACATTTGCGGACATGTTTTTTTAAATTAAGAAAATAAATAAAATAATCAGTAAAAAAACGGAAAAATGTTACTAAGGATAAAAAATACTTTAAAAACTTGTTTTGAAAATTAAGCAAAAAGCAATAATTTTTTTTAAATGTAGAATTAAGTAAAAACAATTAAACAATTTTAAGGAAAAAACCAATATTTCCAAGAAATAGAGAAATTCTTATCAAATGAAAACATTTATTATAATATCAAATTCACAAAAAATTAAATAGAAGAAGAAAAGTCTTCAAAAATTATAAAAATTAATAAATTATGACAAATGACAAAAAACCAAGCAAATATTTTAGAAATCATAAAATTGAAAAAAATTATATTTTACAAGTTTCAATTTATAATAATAAATAAAATTAATCACTGGAAAAGTAAATACATTTTTCTAAATATTGTTAAAATAAAACTGTATAAAATTAACTAAAGTAATTTTTGTAAAAAGAATAAAATTAAAAAAAATCTAAAAAATAAAGCAGGAGTATTAAACGCATAAAAAAATTTTTTTTAAAAAGAAATGAAAGTTATCTAAGTGATTTTATAAAAATACAAAAAAGCAATATTAAAATAACATACCAAAAAAATTGTTCGAAAAAGAAAAAATTGCACGAAAATAATAAATAAATATTTCAAGAGAGTGATATAAATTAGTGAGTAAATAAGTCTACAATTTTCAACCGTTTTCAATTTACAATTATTCTCCTTAAATTTTATAATTATTATTTAACTTTTTTTAATATTTTGTTCCGTTATAGTTTTTTCTCGACAGTTATCGAATTTTTTTTTTCAATTGTCAATTTTTTTGTCCATTTTTCAATTATTTTCTTTAATATTAAATTATTTTCGTCATTTTGTAATTTTCTTTAAATTATGAATTATTTTCTAAAGTCAATTCTATTCTACAATTTTCAATTAAGTTTATTTAATATTCTAAAAAACTTGACTTTTTTCAATTATAACCCATTATTTCAAATTACAATTTATTTCTTCAATTTTTGATTATTTTCTTCAAATTTCAATCACATTTTTCAATT
Organism: Ganaspis brasiliensis; assembly: GCA_037103525.1. NCBI lineage: Eukaryota > Metazoa > Arthropoda > Insecta > Hymenoptera > Figitidae > Ganaspis > Ganaspis brasiliensis. Next base: position 1,124,968 of record JAZKLR010000013.1, on the reverse strand, counting down.
TTCAATTATTTTTTCGAATTTTAATATGCTTTTTTAATTTTAAGTACAATTGTTCAATTATTCTTTTCAGTTCTTAATTATGTTTTAAAAATTTCATTTCCGTTCTTCAATTTTTAATTTTTTACTCAATTTCAATTAATATGTTCGATTCAATTTTTTTCAATCCAGTTGTTCAATTAGCAATTATTTCCAACCATTATTTCTATAATTTTCTTAATTTTTCAATTATAAATTATTTTTTAAATTAAATATTTACAGTTTGATTTTTTAAATTATTTTTTCCAGTTGTATTAATCTAGCCATTTTTCAGAAACTATCTTCAATTTTGCTATTATTCTTGTTATTTTTCAATTTTTTTTCATTTATTAATTATTTTCTTTAATTTTTAGTTATTTCTTACAATATTTCAAATTTTTATTTTCTTTAATTCTTAATTTCTTCTTCAAATTTCAATTCCATTTTACAGTTTTTAATTATTTTCTTATATATTCAATAACTTTTGTTTTTTCTTCAAATACTTTTTTCAGTTTTAATTATATTCTTTTAACTGGAATTTCAATTTTTAATTATTTTACTCAATTTTAATTATTTTTATCGATTATCAATCCGCTTGTTCAATGCGCAATTGTTTCCAACATTATTTCTTTAATATTAAATTATTCTCGACATTTTGTAATTATCTTTAAATTATGAATTATATTCTAAAGTCAATTCCATTCTACAATTTTCAATAAGGTTTATTCAATATTCCAAAAAACTTGACATTTTTCAATTATAAACCATTGTTTCAAATTAAAAATAATTTCTTCAATTTTTGATTATTTTCTTCAAATTTCAATCACATTTTTCAGTTTTCAATTAGTTTTTCAAATAATAATAATATGCTTTTTCAATTTTAAGTACAATTGTTCAATTATTCTCTTTAGTTCTCAATTATGTTTTAAAAATTGCATTTCCATTCTTCAATTTTAAATTTTTTGATCAATTTCAATTATTATGTTCGATTCAATTGTTTTTAATCCAGTTATTTAATTAGCAATTAATTCCAACCATTATTTCTATAATTTTTTAATTTTTCAATTTCCAATTATTTTTTAAATTAAATATTTATAGTTTGATTTTTTAAATTATTTTTTCCAGTTGTGTATTAATCTAGCCATTTTTCAGAAATTATCTTCAACTTTGCTATTATTCTTGTTATTTTTCAATTATTTTTTTTTTCATTTATTAATTATTTTCTTTAAGTTTTAGTTATTTCTTACAATATTTCAAATTTTTGTTTTCTTTTTTAATTATAATCTTTTAATTTGAATTTTTAATTTTCAATTATTTTATTCAATTTTATTTATTTTTGTCGATTATCAATCCATTCGTTCAATGCGCAATTATTTCCAAGAATTATTCCAATAATTTTCTTCATTTTTCAATTTTTTATTATTTTCTTTCAATTTAAAGTTTTTGCTATATTTTATCAATTTTTGTTCAGTAGTCTATTAATCTAGTCTTTTTGCAGATATTTTCTTCAATTGTTTTATTTATTCTTATTTTTCAATTATTTCTTTTAATTATTAACTATTTTTCTCAATTTCAAATTATTTCCTACAATTTTTTCAATTTTTAATTAGTCTCTTAAAGTTTTATAATAATTCTTTGAGTTTTTTATTTTCTTTTTTTATTTGGATGTGTATTATTAATACAGCCATTTTTCGAATTTTGTTTTCAATTGTGAATTCTTTTCACGTTTTGTCATTTTTCTCCATTATTATCAATTTTCCTTTATTTTCAGTTTAATTTTTAAATTATGAATTTACTTCTTCAAGTTTTTATTATTTTCTCCAATTTTTTTATTATTTTCTAAAGTTTTCAATTATTTTCTTCAATTTCAATTTTTTTGTTTTGATTTTCAATCCAGTTGTTCAATTTGCAATTAGTTTCAGCAATTATTCCTATAATTTTCTTAATTTTTCATTTTAAATTGAATGTATATTGTTTAATGTTTTAGTTTATTTTTAACGATTGTGTATTTATCTATCCATTTTTCGAATTTTGTTTTTAATTGTCAATTATTTTCGTCATTTTTCATATTATATTCTTTTTCATTTTGTAATTATTCTCGTATTTTTCATTATTCGCATTTCCAAGAATTTACAGTTTTTAATGACAAACAGCAAATTGAAACATTATTATTTCAGTTTTTATTTAAAATTGTTTTGTAAGATATTTAATATATTTTAGAAATTTATTTCAAGAAATGGTGACAGTGTTCCTTAATTCATGGAGATGAACCTGTTGCACCCCTGAGCTCGTGAAATAAATCAACCCTCCTGATTCTGACGTGAAAAGTAGACCTAAGACCCATAAAGAGTTTTAAGCGAAATTGAAATAATCTGGAAAAAAAGTGTCGTCTTATGCGAGAGACACATACGCCGGGATTATCTAGCAGTTAATTCCAATTTTCTGTCTACGAGAGTGATAAATCTGAATGAATTCGTGTCTCGGGAGACAAAGCTCCATGACCCTTAATTCCTTCTAAGCTACCCACAACTGTCGTAAATACAGACGTACTTAGGAACTACGGTCTGTTCTTTTTTTTTTCTTCCCTCTTTCTCAAACGAACTTTCTAACCTGGAAAGAAAACGGAACTTGGATAAAAGGTATATAAACAGTTTCATTTTCAATTTTAAACTTACGATTTTTGTAGGGAACGGACATTTGTAAAATTCGACTGGAATTTTCGAGTTTGTAAATATATAGTTGTGAGGGACAAACTTTAGTTTTTATTTTATTTTATTTTATTTGTTTCTAAAGGAACTTTTTAACTAAATAATTTCCAATATTAATCAATAGAAAAACATTTAGAGATTTTTAACTTGGATGGCAGAAATTTGGAGGTGATTAAAGTTAAGATGAATTGGAATTTTGATAAATTAAAAAACAGAGCTTGTTGAAATTTGAGTCGATGAATTGAAATTTAAGACAAATGAATAAATAAATTAATTGAAATTGGTGCCAATTGAAATTAAAATCAATTCAAGATTGAACGAGAGAAAATGTAGATTAGAGTAAAATTGGGATTGATTAAAATTGAAATAGCTTGAAAATAGAGAAATTTATAATTACATTCAATTGGAATTTGAGTCAATTTAAATCAGTCGAATTGAAACTGAAGTTATTTGGAATTTTAGTCAAATTATTGGACATTGGAACCAATTGAAATTGAAACCGATTAAAAATTGAATCAAAGGAAATTGAAATTTGAGTCAATTGGAATTCAAATAATTTGAAATTTTAGTTAAATAAAATTTCAATGAATTAAATTCAAATCGAATTGAAATTAAGTTTGAGCCGATTGGAATTAAAAAGGATTAAAAACTAAACTAAAGAAAATGTAAATTAGAAGAAAATTAGGATCAATTAAAAATTAATAAATTGAAAATAAATAAATTTATAATTATATTCAATTATAGTTTGAGTCAATTTAAATCAATGGAATCAAAACTAAAGTCATTTGGAATTTCAGCCAATTTATTTTACATTGGAACCGATTGAATTTGAAGTCGAATTAAAATTGAATCAAAGTAAATATTGAAATTTGAGTCAACTGGAATTCAAATCAATTGAAATGTGAGTCAAATATAATTTAAATGAATTAAACTGAAATTGAATTTAAATTAAGATTGAGCCGATCGGAATTAAAGTGGATTAAAAACTGAACTAAAAAAAAATGTAAATTCGATAAAAATCAGGATAAATTAAAAATGAAATAAATTGAAAAGTAAGCAATTTATAATTAGATTCAATTGGAATTTGATTTACTTTAAATCAGTGGAATTGAAACTTAAGATATTTTGAATTTAAGTCAATTTATTGGACATTGGAAACGATTGAAATTGAAGTCGATTAATAATTGAATCAGAGTAAATTGAAATTTGAGTCAATTGGAATCTAAATCAATTGACATGCAAGTCAAATAAAATTAGAATAAACTAAATTGAAATTAAATTGAAATTAAAATTGATCCGATTGGAATTAAAATGGATTGAAAATAAAAATAAAGAAAATGTAAATTAGAAAAAAATTGCGATCAATTAAAAATGAACTAAATTGAAAACAGAGGAATTGATAATTAGATTCAATTGATATAATATTATTATTAATTTTATGACATGGACTTTAAATGAAAATAGTATTTTATTTATTTTTTTACTGTGAAGATCTTAATCTAGTTAGTTTAATTAATTTTAATTGACTCATATTTTAATTGACATAAGTCATTTGAATAATCACCAACTTATTGGTCGAGAATTGTATAAATTAAATTTAAATTCAATTTTTGTTAATAAAATTTCCACCATGGAAAAATTACTCGATAAAAATTGAAATTTGCTTTATGTTGAAATTTTCTATTCAAATGAACTCTACACGTGTTTGGGTTCATTTTAGTAGGACGATGGGGAAGATTAATTAAAGTCGGAAAACACTGGCATTGGACACTTATTTCTTTCGAGTGCCGTGATTTCCCAAGACTCAGACTTTTTATATTGGTTTCCAGAAAAACGAGGTTTGTGACAAAAGTTTTCCCTTGACTCGCGATTTGCGTACGAGGACTAATGACATGGTCGTCGACATTTGTACGCGTCAAGACCAGCAATCCAGGGACGAGAAGACGTCGAGGAATTGGAACTATCGGGCAAGCATTAATAACGTAGACTAGAAGCGAAAATCGATTCACGATCTTCGCCAACTTCCTTAAAAGCTATTCTTTACAAATTAACTTTATCGGCCTAAAAGTCACGTAGAGAATTGATTCAATGATCTTTTATAAATGACATTATTAGCAGATATTAATTTAGAAAATATTTTAAAGTTTTCCAAAAAAAAATTATATGAGAATTAGTTTAAAAGTTAAATAAATTTTACTGTGGGTGAATGTCGAGAAATGTAAATTTGAAAGATTTTTTAAATTTTTTCCTTGGATCAATTGGAAATGATTCAATGATTCAATTATTCTTAAAATTTTGTGGATTGAAAATAATTTTAAACAGTTCTAAATATTAAATTATTTCTATATTCTAGAAATAAATTGAAACAAATTAGAATAATGAAAAATTGGAGAAAATAATTAAAAATTGAAACAAAATTATTGAAATTGAGATAAATAATTAAAAATTTAGAAAATTAATTCAGAAATGATGAAAATTATTAAAAATTGAAGAAAATAGTTAAAATTTGAGAAAATACTTGAAAAAATGACCTACTATATTTTAAGTAACGGAAAATTGAAGAAAATTTCAGAAAAATACTTAAAGCTTTTAGAAGTTTATTGCAAAAATAAAAATAAAATAATTAAAAATTAGAGAAAATAAATCAAAAAAGATAAACATAATTTAAAATTGAAAAGAACAATTTTTAATTTAAGAGAAATAATTACAAAAATACAGAATATAAATATATAAAATACAAGAAAATCGTTGATACAATATTGAAAATTCAATAGAAAAAAGAAAATTTCAGATAAGAAAAAAAACTTTTTGAAAATTACGAAAAAAAACGTAAATAATTGAAAATTGAATTTAATAATTGAAATATCAAATAGAGTTTATAATTTGGAAAATGTGAAAAGAAATAATAATAATTAAAAATTGAAAAAAATAATGGTCATTTTGAGAAAAATATTTAAAAATTTTAGAGAATAATTTTTACAAATAAAAAAATAAGAATAATTAAAAGTTGAGGAAAGTATTTGAAAAAAGATTTTAAAATTTGAAACTTGAAGAAAATAATTGAAAGATGATGAAACCAAATATAAAATATAAATTGAAAAAAATTAATGAAATTTGAAATAAATAATTAAAAAAATTGCAGAATTTTTTCAAAATTTTTAAAAGATCCGTTTTTTGATTTTAACTCCCCAATAAAAAAAATTTTTTTAAAATTGAAAAAGAAAATTACTTGTAAATCTAAGAAAATAATTGAAAAAACAAATAATAATAGAATAATAAGAATAATTAAAAATTGAAGAAAAGAATTGAAGAAGGCTAAAAATAATTGGAACTTAAGATGTAATTAATAAATTCTTTTGGAAATTATGAAAACAAATGAAAATACTTGAAAATTAAAGAAAATAATTAAAATTTGAAAAAAATACTTAAAAATCTTAAAAAATAATTTTACAAAATGAGAATAATAATCAAGAATTTAGGGAAATAATTGAAAAAAAAAATGAAATAAATTATTGAAATTGAGATAAGTAATTAAAATTTTAGAAAATTATTTACAAATGATGAAAATTATTAAAAATTTAAGAAAATAATGAAAAAATAATATAAATAATTTAAAATGGAAGATAATAATAAAAGATTGAGAAGATAATTGAAAAAATTACCTAATATATTTTAAATAAAGGAAAAATAAATAAAATTTCAGAAAAATACTTAAAACTTTTAGAAGTTTATTGCAAAAAAAAAAATAAGAAAGTAATTAAACCTTAGAGAAAATAATTAAAAAATATAAACGTAATTTAAAAATTGAAAAGATCAATTTTAAATTTAGGAGTAATAATTGAAAAAAAACAGAACATAGGTACATAAAATACCTACAAGAAAATCGTAGATTTAATTAAAAATTGAATATAAAAATGAAAATTTCAAATAAATAATTAAAAACTGTTTGGAAATTTTGAAAAAGAACATAAGTAATTGAAAATTGAAGTAAATAATAATTAATAATTAAATAACACAAATAATTGAAAATTAAATTAAATAATTGAAATATCAAATGAACAGTTTAAAATTTGGAAATTATGAAATCAATTTAAAATGATTTTAAAAATGGAAGAAAATAATGGGAAGTTTAAAAAAGAATATTTAAAATTTTTAAAACTTAATTAAAAACATGAGTATAATTAAAAATTGTGAAAAATAATTGAAAAATGATTTTAAAATTTGAAAACTTGAAGAAAATAATTTAAATATTGTAAAAACAATGATAAGTAGAAAAAATTAATGAAATTTGAAGTAAATAACTGAATCATAAAAATTTGACTGCCGTTTATATTAAAAAAAAAATTTAGGGGAGTCTAAAAAAGTTTAGTAACAGTTTTTTCTTAAGTTGGTAAAGTTACTTAAATTTGTGATTTAGAATGAGTAGTTAACGTTAAAATATTCTTTATTTATCGTATAATAATATCCTAAAATAATTTTACTAATTCAGTGTTCGTATATATATTTTTACTTGGGATTAAAAAATGGTGTCATGTACCCTAAAATGGACAGGCCTCAAATCTCAATGCATTTATTTGCATATTGTCGATTTTACACTTTTTTTAATAATTTTTTGAGCCAATTAATTAAAATTTTTTATTTTCCACCATAAAATGTGATGTTATCGTTAGAAAATTTGATATATCTATATTTTTCGATATTTTATTCCTTTTTACTGTTAAGCTATTAGATTGAAGTTTTAAGAAATGTTATTTCCTGATAAATTCCGTAAAATGATTAAAAATTAGTTTAAGAATTGTTACAGGATGTTAATTTTTATTTACCACAATTTTCAGAGACTTTTAAGAAGGTGTCCATCTTAGGGCCACTTTTTTTTAGACCGAAAATTTTAACAATTAGAAAAAACGCTGTAAAAAATGTTTATGTTCAAAATAAAATTTTATCTCTGTGGCCATAAGTTAACTTATAAATTGTACTTTCATCCGGTATAAAATATTTTAATATATTTTATTTGGTTTGGATTCTACAGCAATAAGACGAAAGGGTGTCCAACTTGGGGCCCTCTCCCCTATAAAAATAAATAAAATAAAGCAAAAATTGAAATTTTAGAGAAATACTTAAAAATTTGAAAAATTAATTTAAAAAAAAATGAAAATAATTAAAAATTGAAGAAAATAATTTAAATTTTTGAAAATTAGGCAAAAAAATGAAAATAATTAGAAATTGGAGAGAATACAAAAATTAGCAAAAGAAAATAATTGGAAAATCATTAAAAAGATCAAAATTGAAGACAGCAATCTAAATTTGAGATAATAAATGAAAATTTGTGAAAGTAATTGAAAAATAATTAAAACAATTAAAATATGGAGAATCTACCACAAAATCGTAGATATAATTGAAAATATATAATTAAAATATATAATATAATATATAATTAAAAACTTTGTGAAAATTTTGAAAAAGAACATTAATAATTAAAAATTGAAGTAAATAATAAACAAATAATACAAATAATTGAAAATTGAAATAAATAATTAAAATTTCAAATAAATAGTTTCAAATTTGGAAATTATAAAAACAACTGAAAATGATTAAAAATTGAACAAAATTATGGGAAATTTGAAAAAGAATATTGAAAAACGTTAAAAAATAATTTCAAAAAATAAGAATAATTGGAAATAGCGGAAAATAATTGAAAAATGATTGAAGGAAATAATTGAAATATTATAAAAATAATAATAAGTTGAAAAAAAAATTAATAAAATTTGAAATAAATTATGAAAAAATAGTAATTTCACTGCAATTTATATTAAAAAATAAATAGAAATAAATAAATAAAACAAAACAATAATCTAAATTTGAGGTAATAACTGAAACTTTGGGAAAGTAATTAAAAAATAATTAAAACAATTAAAATATGGAGAAAATAATTGCAAAATTATAAAAATAAATGAATATTGAACAAAATAATTGAAAATTCAGATATTTATTTAAAAGTTGAGGATATTATTTCAGAAATAATGAAAATGATTAAAAAAATATAATAATTGCAGACTGAAAATAATAATAGTGAATTGAAAAAATTATTTCATTTTACGGTACATAGTATGAAATTAGCAATAAATAATGAAATTGTTTTATTGTCGTAGAGAAAATAATTAAAATTGAAAAAGTGATTGAAAAAATTTTTAAAAATAATTTAAGTTCGCGGAAGGTAGATTTAAGATTTAGAGAAGAATGTGAGAAACAATGAACTATTTTAGTTCTTGGCACTCGATTTTTATCAAATTTGTCTCCGTATTAATTTCGGTATTTTCAGCGACTGAAAAACGTTCTTATTTTACAATGTGTATTTGAAATGTCCATTAATAATAAAAGTTTCGTATAATTTTTTCTATCTTAGTTATCACTTCGTTGTTATTTATTAAAACAAATGTTGATTCGAAGATTAATTTAAGATCGTTACATTTTAACGATTTATCACCAGAATTAAACAGAATTCAATAAAAGAATTCAATTTATATAAAACATTATCAATTTTATAAGAATGAGAAAAATTGTAGAGCTGTGCAAAATTGTAAAATTCGATCCTCTCCATGAGAATTTACATGGGCTCGGTTCGGTTCGAATTTCGATCCTATGCAAAATTCGAGTTTCTGCACAGCTCTAAAAAATTGTTCAAATAAATCTAGTAAAATTGTCTACTCATTAAAATATTTATAAATAATAATTAATTTGATAAAAAATATCACATTTAGAGACAACTAATCTATACTATTTTCTTCAATAAAATTAAAACACGAAACATTGATTAAATTTCGTCATTTATTATAAATCATTTAAAATATTCATAAAGAAAATTCCTATTCACGTGCACGTGTTATCCGCTTTCTCTTAAGTCTTTACAAATCAATAAGTATTAGGTTCATCATCCCACGACAAACATACATTTTATATCAAAATAAATGAGTCAAATTAACATGAACAAAATTATAAAAATTTATCATTCATCCTTCGTCTGTAGTAGTATCCATGTGGGCAAAATTTCCTTGACAGGGTGCTGATCGTATTTTTTTAAATATTATTTTCTCACGGTTGTCTTTCAATTAAATGATTCCTCCAAATTCCAAAATTGTTATTCAAACAAGCCGATTGAGAATCTCCGACCTACTCGTTAATAGTGAAATTAGTACAATTTCAAGATTTTTTAAACCACACCGGACCCAAAAGTCATATTTTCAGAAAATCGCTAACTTAATTAAACGCCACACTAGACAAAATTAATTTCCTTTCTTTAAGTTACGTTTTTCTTTATTTTTCTTTATTTTCCTAATTTTGAAAAGTTCCATAAAATAAATAAATAAAATAAAGAATAATTAATTTACCTCTTGGTCATCGGCGATGCTCTTAGACGTGTGGCGCGATTTCTTCAATTACAGATGAAGTGAGGACGAGGAACCCGAATCTCCTACTTTTATCAAATACGATCCAGCACCCCTCCAAGGGCCATCCCCCCATATACGTAGGTGACGCAATTTGCTCCTAATTAATGACAATTTTCGAGCTTAAAGGTACTGACATATTACTTTCAACAGGAGCCATTAATATTACAATTTTTAATTTCAATACATTATTTCTGATGATAATATTGTAACAAATTTATCTATTTATAAAATTGAAACAAGAAAATAATACCAGAAGTTCTTATAACGCTTATTTAACAGAAATGAAATAATGATAAAAAGCCACGTATAAATAAGAAAAACCATATATTTTAGTAAACAATTCAATGATAAATGGTTAATACAATTTTCTGTTCTATCGAGATATATTGTTTAAAGAATTGTTAGAGATTTAACGTTGCTTCATACACTATTACAAATTTCAATTAGAAAGAAAGATTTAAAGTCAAATAAACAATCAATCATTCATCACATCATCATAAATTATAATCGAGTCAATAAAATTATAAAACAAGAAAATAACGAAATAATTCATGGTACCAAGAATTTACAAAAAAATAATGAATATTCAGCAGCAATTAATAAAGAAATTCAAATCGTAAGATAAATATAATATAACAATAAAGATAAATAAATATAGATTATAACATACGAACACTTCGTTAAAACAAGTATGGAACTTTCCAAAGCAAGGATTAAATAATACTTTCAAAGTAATGCTCAAAAACATATAAATATTAGAAAACAAAATTCTCTCAACAAATGTATCATAAATCGAATCGCCCAAAATAAATGAAAAAAGACTTATCGGATTCCTTCTTGTATATTATGGCGTAGAGTCAGATGAGGTGAAAAATGGTAAGCCGGAAATTCTGAACCTCAGAATAAAATCCTATGGTCTAAACTCGTGGAAGGTTTCACGAACCAAACACCAGAAAGATCCTCGCTGGTTAAACCCTCGTCTTATTAGGATTGGCACCAAAATCAGGTTCAAATATTATTAATTTATTAATTGAGGAGTCCTTCCGGTAGTGTAGCTTCCGGTCCACATGATTAATCCCTCATCAACCCTTTAAATTCCATGAATCCAATAAACTCCATTTCAAATTTAGCGCCACACTCAATTAAAAACACAAATTGATATATTCATTAATAATTAGAAACTTTACACGTGATTTTACATTTTAAAGGAAATTTATCAAATAAAACAAAATGTACCTCCTGTGCTGTCGGCGACACGCAGAAATGAGGCGATAGCCACACCAAACGGCTTTGAATTTCAATTACACAAGAAAGATTTTCACACGAAATCTTACTTTTATTGGATTCGTGGAACTTTCCCCCTTTTTCCCTGAATTTATCCCTACTTCCAGAAGCCCAGACGTCTCCGGCCACCATGGTCCCAATCTGTTCACGAATCATTGCGAAAATTCCCGAAAAATGATTATCTCACTTTAAAAGTGAGTGAGGTATAATTCAAATTAAATTTCAATACATTTATTTCCCTTCAATATTCTTACGGATCATTATTATCATTTTTTAAAAAATAGCTATTCCAACAACATATTTTCACCCAAATTGAAAAAAAACCACTTTCTCGTCAAATCTCGAATCCAGTTCGATTTCCCGCTGTGAAAATCCCTTGGGCCGACAACCGAGTCGTAAATTTTGGATAATCGAGCGACTTTGGCAAAGGAGCAAGGGAGTTGGTACGAGTCTCGGGAGGGGGTAAAATTGGGAAGAGTTGACCGAGAGAGATAGGCTCAGAGAGACCAGGATTCGGCTTAGACCAAGCCTATTTATCAGCTATTGTCTCAAGATCCCATTGGCACCGGATCCCAAAGCCCCGAGTTCACTGAGTAGCTTCTCGACTCTCGAAAAGGTTCAAGAATTCGCGCCCGACGTATATGTTTCGACTTGCCTAGTTGCTGTCTTCTGAAATCTAGGAATTCCGACACATGTATAGGAAAACAATATGTTTCCTGGTTGTATTGCTTCTCTCGATTCTCACCCCTTTCTCTTTCTCTTTCTCTCTTCTCCATCCCACCACTAATAATAGATAGCAGCCACGGAGTTCAAATGTAATTTTACAGCAATGTATCGTACACATTCGCAGCTAACCGCATTCTCTCGAGTTATTGCCTTCAGCGCTGCACGAGGCAACTTTACTAAAGACACTAATCGATTAATCGATCTAGCTACGATTTGCCCACCTCCTCCCAAGGCCCTTTGAGATTTTTATTCAACAATCTAATACGGGAAGAGGGTTGTAACTTGAAATTTGCTCTGGTTAGGTTTGAGGTAGGTGTTCTGGTGATAAAAATTAGATATCGGAAAACTGTATATCGACGGGGGTTACGAAGACTAACACAGTAATTTTTCCGTTTCAAGAAGATTGACACTTCTGAAACTTCCTGGCAAAAACTAACATTTTAAAAATGATTAGAATGAAAACAAACACTCTGTAAATATCCAGGACAAAAAATAACACTATCAAAATGATTAGGGCGAAAACTAACATTTATGAAGCTACGTAAACCTGACAGCACCAAAACATCGGATCATGATGAGACCAACATCAAAATTAAGGGCTCATTTAGGGCTAATTTAATGCCACAAACCGAAATTTTCAGCTCCCTATTTTTTAAAAAATATGCATGGTGCTGTCAGCTTTACTTAAAGCTAGCAGCACCACTCCAGAAAACACTTAAAAAAACACATATACCAACTTTTTATATCCTAAAAATTTTTGGCTAAATTAGGGCTCCAAGTATCCCTTGAAACCTTCTTCCTATCATGAAAATTAAAAAAGGGACAAGAAGGTTCAAAAAGGGCAAAGGGCCAAGATTATAATTTTTTAATTTTTAGTCTAGAATTATGTTCACGATATTTAAGGCTCCAAAATGTACCCAATTCCGAACCAAAACTAATGTAATTTAATAAAAAATATGCACTGGTGCTGTCAGCTTTGCTCATAGATAGCAGCACCACTGCAGAAAACCCTTAAAAAACCTACAATCCAACATTTTATTATAGTCAACATTTTCGGCTCCACAACGGCTACAAGTTTCCCTTAAAACCTTCTTTCTCTCTCAAAAATTAAAAAAGGGACAAAGTAATAAAAAAAGGGCAAAGGGCCAAAATTATAATTTTTTAATTTTTAGTCTAGAATTATGTTCATGATATTTAAGGCTCCAAATCTACCCAATTCCGAACCAAAACTAATGTAATTTAATAAAAAATATGCACTGGTGCTGTCAGCTTTGCTCATAGATAGCAGCACCACTGCAGAAAACCCTTAAAAACCTATATTCCAACATTTTATTATAGTCAACATTTTCGGCTCCACAACGGCTACAAGTTTCCCTTAAAACCTTCTTTCTATCTCAAAAATTAAAAAAGGGTCAAAGTAATAAAAAAAAGGAAAGGGCTAAAAATTGAATTTTTCAATTTATACATTTTCACAAAAAAATTTTATTCACTATCAAAAAGTCACAAAAGCTAAATAAATTTCAGCCAAAATGATTTTAGTTAATCATTAAATACCCTCAGCTAACTATTTTCTTGTACCAATGACTTCACACATTTCATCAAGCATAAATTATTCTAAGAATCAAACATAGTACGACTATTTCTAGATTTGAGAAAATTTTATATCAATCCAAATATGCATTCTTGGATCCACAGATAAATTTAAATTCATTCCGTTTTTTCTGCAGCCAGAAACTTCCGGCTGTGGAAATTAACCCACCGAGAATTTCCTGCTCCAACCGTTAACACCTAAACAAACATTTAACTAAAACTAACACCGTGACTTTTTTTTAAGCAGAAACATTTTTATTCATTAAGATTTTTTAATAGCCTAAAATTACTATTTACGGCTCCAACCCTTAAGTCAAGAACTACCCTTATTCGAAAAATTCAAATTGCCATATTTCGTAAAACAAGCAATGTCATACTTTTATCAACTTTTCAAAGTCTAGGAATTTTCGGCTCTCGAAATTCACACTTGTAGAAATTTCGGCTCCAACCCTTAACTCAATAACTACACTTATTCGAAAAATTCAAATTGCCATATTTCGTAAATCAAGCAATGTCTAACTTTTATCAACTTTTTAAAGTCTAGGAATTTTAGGCTCTCGAAATTCACCCTTGCAGAATTTTCAGCTCCAACCCTTAACTCAATAACTACCCTTATTCGAAAAATTCAAATTGCCATATTTCGTAAATCTAGCAATGTCTAACTTTTATCAACTTTTTAAAGTCTAGGAATTTTAGGCTCTTGAAATTCACCCTTGCAGAATTTTCGGCTCCAACCCTTAACTCAATAACTACCCTTATTCGAAAAATTCAAATTGCCATATTTCGTAAATCAAGCAATTTCATACTTTTATCAACTTTTTAAAGTCTAGGAATTTTCGGCTCTCAAAATTCACCCTTGCAGAATTTTCGGCTTCAACCCTTAAGGCCAAAACAACCCTTATTCGAATAATTCAAAGTGCCGTAGTTCGTAAAAGGAGAAATTTTTAACTTTTATCTACTTTTTAAAGTCTAGGAATTTTGGGCTCTAGAAATTCAACATTACAGGTTTTTTTGCTTCAGCCCTTAAGGGCATGTGATGGAGTATGACGTCACTTGTATAGGCAAAATTTGTCCGTAACTTTTCTCTTAAAATATTGAATATTTTTTTATGAAACTTGGTAGAATTACTTAAATTGTCATTAGGAAGGTCTCTCAGACCCGAGTTTGTTTGAATTTTGTCTCAAAATTGATTTTTAAAAAAGTTTTCAATTTTTCGAAAATTTCCAAAAATTAAGTTTGGGCCAAAATTTAAACAAATTCGGGTCTGAGAGACCTTCATGATGACATTTTAAGTAATTCGACCAAGTTTCATAAAAAAAAATTCAATATTTTAAGAGAAAAGTTGCGGACAAATTTTGCCTATACTAGTGACGACATAATCCATCACATGCCCTTAAGGGCATGTGATGATAATGCTAAATTTGTCCGTAAACTTTCTCTTAAAGTACTCAATGTTTTGAGACCAAACTTTGTATAATTACTCATAATACCATTAGAATGGTCTCTCTGACCCAAATTTAGTTCATTTTTATCTTTAAACTAATTTTTTTTTCAATTTTACAATTTTTGGAAAATTTTGAAAAAAAAGTAAATTTGAAAAATATTTAGTTTAAAGACAAAAATGAAACAAAATTGGGTCAGAGAGACCATTCAAATGGTGTTTTGAGTAATTCTACAAAGTTTGGTGTCAAAACATTGAGTACTTTAAGAGAAAGTTTACGGACAAATTTAGCATTATCATCACATGCCCTTAACTGCAAAACTACCCTTGTTTGAATAATACGATGAACAATACATATGGGGCAAAATTCCTGAACTGTCCAGGTCGTAAAATAGAATTGATTTAAAATTGGCTAATGTGTTTCCATTGTTAGTGGAAGTGTAAATACCAAATATTTTTAAATTCTATGAAATAGTTTTTGAGTTACGCAGTTTTAAGATTTTGAATTTTTTTAAAATGTAGTTTTTTCAATTCATTATATTTCTAAGTAGATTGCATAAAACTTAACATTTATATAGTGATTTTAAAAGCTTTTTTTACAGGCTATTTGATTATAATAAATGTTTTTTGGAATATGAAAATTTGACCTTGAAACTCAAGGTCAATTTGTTAATTTGATTGTAGCTCGAAATCGGATTTTTTTTAAAAAAAATTGTAATGTATCTCAATGGTAAGCTTGACTTTTTTCTCATAAGATATGTTAAAATCAGAGTGAAACTCTAAACACTTTTGTCAAAAATACATCTCAAATACCCACGCGTACTCGAATAGCGCTGATTACGAATCTAAAGTCAGATTTCCAAAACTTAAAATGGCGTATCCAATAAGACTGACATTAATTTAAAAACATTAGTCTATTTAAATAAAAATTTAGATTTAAGGCTTTTTGGGATTTGGGTCGCTGATTACGAATCAGCAGTTTGTGTTTTCAAGCTGAAAATAGCGAATGTAATAAAACGGAAATTATTTTTAAAAAATAGTGCACTATAATCAAAAGTGACATATTAACAGAACTCTAAAGGGAATTTTTATTTTTAATTGCTCGGTGAATTTCGAGAGCCTAAAATTCCTAGACTTTGAAAAGTTGATAAAAGTTAGACATTGCTTGATTTACGAAATATGGCAATTTGAATTTTTCGAATAAGGGTAGTTATTGAGTTAAGGGTTGGAGCCGAAAATTCTGCAAAGGTTAATTTCGAGAGCCTAAAATTCCTAGACTTTAATAAGTTGATAAAAGTTAGACATTGCTAGATTTACGAAATATGGCAATTTGAATTTTTTGAATAAGGGTAGTTATTGAGTTAAGGGTTGGAGCCGAAAATTCTGCAAGGGTGAATTTCGAGAGCCGAAAATTCCTAGACTTTGAAAAGTTGATAAAAGTATGACATTGCTTGATTTACGAAATATGGCAATTTGAATTTTTCGAATAAGTCTAGTTATTGACTTAAGGGTTGGAGCCGAAAATAGAAATTTTAGGCTATTAAAAAATCTTAATGAATAAAAATGTTTCTGGTTAAAAAAAAAGTCACGGTGTAAGTTTTAGTTAAATGTTTGTTTAGGTGTTAAGGGTTGGACCAGGAAATTCCAGGGATACGTACGAAAACAGAACGGAACGGCAAATGATTTTCGTTCTGTTTCGGGCGCCAGGCACATAACGAAAGTAGGTAGGGATAATGTTTACGTGCCGCGGCACGTAACAAAAGTCGATGAGCAATCGGTTTTGTATACAAACACGAAACGAAAACTCAAGAGACTTTTGTTTTGGGCTGCGGCACGCAACGAAAGTCGACTTTTGTTCCGGGCCATGTAACGGAACGAAAGTCGACTTTCGTTCCGGGCCTAGACACGAAACGAAACGAAAATACTTTCGTTCTTGGCCAAGTAATGAAACGAAAGACACAGAAGGGAACTTTGTACAGTCTAAATCTTCACGTGTATAAGACAAGCGTTGACGAGATAAGCCATGTATGATTTCGACTGTATCTTCTCGATATATCGCATTATGTTTTTGTGTCCAACTTAAGGTATATCTCTCGGTTGAATACAAGGTATCAGAAAAAAAGTTCCAGTGTCCTTCAAAGGAATTAAAACTTTTTGAAAACTATATTTTTGGGAATTGTCATTTTTTAGGGAAAAAAATTTGTAATGTTAAAAATTGTTTATACACATTTTTATGCAATCAAACTGTTCTCTTACATCGCTTCTTTACAAATTTTTAAAATTTGATGCGATTTTCATTTATAATAGCTCATTTTCTTCAGAATTCGATTATCTATAAATTAACTTAAGGTAATTTTTAAAAAACTGCACCGTTTTTGATATATGATTATTTGTTTTAAAAAAATTGCACTTCATTTGTTAAACAAATTATCATCTTTGAAAAACGGTGCAGTTTTTTAAAAATCCACATCCGTTAATTTATAGATAATCGAATTCTGAAGAAATTGGGCTATTATAAATCAAAATCGCATCAATTTTAAAAATAAAAGTAATCATTTATAGAAAATAAGTTGTGAAACAAGTTATTGAAGTTTCTTTACAAAATATAACATATTTGTTACATTTTATAATTTTTGTCTAGGAAGTATTTTTATTTTTGAGAAATGGACCTTTCTTAAAAATATGCAATTATTTCAACTTTACTCTCTTATAATCTTAAGTCGCTTTCTATTTTCATTGTAGAAATATAAAAAATTGAACCTTCAAAAGTAACGATTCTGGATTTGAAGATGATCTTTAAAGTTATAGTAAATCTTCATCCGACACATCAAAAAAGTATAATTTTTTTAGAATATGTATAGCAAAGTGAAATCTATCTATTAGCTTCTTAAGGTTGGCGTTTTACATTTAGTTACGATTTTGAAATAACTATACACACAGAAAAGTGGTATATTTGATACAAAGATAAGTTATTTGTATCAAAAAAAAAATATCTTTGTCTCACAGCCAACTAACTTTTTATTTGTTTGAAATAAAAAAATTTATTTGATTTAAATAAAAAAGTTAGATGGCTGGAAGTTAATATATTTTTTCTCTGAGTGTATAAATTCAAAATTTTTGTATATCTTTCAGATATAACCAATCAGTATACTTGATACTTACTAAACTTTTAATCTATTTCTTTTTAAAAATAGCTTCTGCTAATTCAAATTTAGAGTACCTGTATATTATAAAAACTATGAGAATCTCTCAGTCTTTCTATTGACAAGTTTACTCTTGAAAATCATCTTTAAATCCAGAATCTTTACACTGTTAAAAATTTGGGGAGTTAACGGTTGCTGGAGTTGGGAGTTGAGATTTTCGAGTTAAAAATCGACTCCCTAAGGTGAGTGAGTCACATACGCTCCATATTTAAGAAGAGTGGGGACTGAAGGATTAAGCATTAACTCTCTTTACTTCAACTCTTCAAGGCGTGCGACTTTTATAGAGTCCCGTAGGGAGTTAAATTTTAACTCCTTTTTTTAACAGTGTAATTTTAAAGTTAAAAGTTTTTATCTTTTTACAATAATAATAAAAAATGGCTTAAGATACAATGAATTAAAACATTCAAAAGTTCGTTATATATGAAGAATTTTTTATTTTTAATATATAAGTTTTTATATTTTTACGCTGGACATCAAAAAAGTAGTTACATAGGTTTTAATAACTTGTTGTATATCTTACTTTATATTGAATATTTTTATGGAATAAAGTTAATTAATTAAATTTTTTTTAAACAATTATCAAACATTTTTTACGTATTTTTTTAATTATTTGTTTTTAAACAAATCTTCGGTTGACTGACATTGTGTCATTTATATGTGTCTAGTTTACTTTAAAATCATTTTTTTGTACAAAGAATTAATTTTTTAAAGAAACTATTAAATGTAAAATACCACATATTATTTGTTTTAATTTTTAGATTTTTCAAAAATTAAATAAATCAAAATAAACATTAGTAAAATATAACTGATTGACATATTCTAGTAAATTAAAATACAGTGAAATGTTTACTAATCTTTAATTTTTAGTATGAGATAATTTTTCAATATAAAAATAAATAATGAAATCGCAAAAACTATTTAAAAACTAAATTAGTATTAGAAATTACAACATAAAAATATTGAAGATAGTTTTATTTTGGTATAAAATCAAACAAAAAGTTCTTTAAAATGACATCCATTATCGTTATTTAAACTTTGAGAAACGGACATTTTTGAGATTAAAAAATATCCTTAATTATCTCCGTAAATACAAACAAATATTTTTTAGAATCACTGCTTTATAAAGATTTGCAAAGCCTAGCTCTTTTTCAGTAAAAAAGTCGGGGTTATTAAATGATTTACATCAAGCTGATCACATATGGCATATTAATAAACTTTGTTTTAAGCATAATAACAAAATTCCTGGTTTGATGTACAATCAGAAAAAAATTTATTAACTCACAACCTACTAAATTTTTTATTTCAATGAAATAAATTTTTATTTGAATCGAATACATTTTTATTTGTATCAAATAAATTTTTATTTGATTCAAATACATTTTTTTATCTGACACAAATAAAAAGTTAGTTGGCTGTAAGAGAAAAATATTTTCATTTGTCACAAATAACTTATCTTTGTGTCAAATATATCTCTTCTCTGGGTGTAAAATTCCCGGCTGGTTTCCGGTTTTTCTCGATTAATTTAAAATCCCGGATATTTTCTGGTTTTCTCAGTTATAGTATTTCATATATTAAATATAAAATTCTACACACAGAGAAGTGATATATTTGACAGACAGATAAGTTATTTGTGCCGAATAAAAATATATTTGTCTCACAGCCAACTAACTTTCTATTTGTTTCAAATAAAAAATTTTATTTAACACAAATACAAATTTATACGATTCAAATAAAAATTTATTTTATTCAAATAAAAAACTTAGTAGTCTGTGAGTTAATATATTTTTTTTCTGAGTGTAAAAGATAATTATTTTTTAAATTGCAAACATTAATTATTTTTAGTAATTTTTAAAATATGACTTTTAAAAATTTGTTGAGTAAATTTTTATACTTGTAATTTCAGAAAAATATAATTTTTCTTTAGAGTCTATTTGCATTTTTCCAGTACTTTTGATAAAAATCCCTGACTTTTCCCTGACCCATTTCAGTTTCCTGGACTGTGGTAACCCTGGTTTAAAAAAAATAGTTATAGACAAATAATAATTAACTGTTTATAACCTTTGTATGAATAAAATACAACTGGCAAAAAAATGTAGTTGATACTAAATTTTCATAATTTTGTTCATTTTATACACTTTTTAAATCAATAGTTTTTAATTTTATTCATAAAGTATTAATTATAACAACTTTATAAAAAAAATACAGCTTCTTTTAAATAGTTATTTTCGTATAAAGAGAGCAAAATAGGTGATTATAGAGAAAGCAAGGTTTAATTAAGAAAAATCGTTCAGTAACCTCACGTACACAATAGAGTACACTCTACACATTTCATTACCCAGATAACCAGCGTACAATTACTGTACACACCATGTACCTTTGCACTATACTAGTACCATACGTGTATAAAGGTACTGATTTTCGAAGTACTGATACTAAATTAGTACAGTGCCAGTATGTATGTACATTTTTATTACATTTGTACGACGTACTAGTATCGTACTAGTATTACACTTGTATGTAATGAATAGAAACTTTAATATTTTCACTTAGTACGGCGTACTAAATAAATATGGAGTCGTACCAGAGTCGTACTTCTCCGCCATCTTGAAAAATAATTTGTCAGTTTGAGTACTTAGAAAGAGTATAATACCAGTACAGTGCCAGTACGTCATACTGTTGAATAAAAAAGAGTATGCACATACTGGTACTGTACTATTTTAATGCAAGTATCTCAAGATAATTACGCTATACTCGTATAATACTAGTACAATGCGAAGGTACATGGCAAGTACAGAGCTGGTATACCGGGTATTTTGGATTAGTACGCTTGGCTATCTGGGTACATATCATTTCACTAAAAACATGTCTGTTTACATTTATTACTTATATTCGTATTTGGAGATAAAGTGGTGGTTCAATGATCCACGAAAATAAATCAATTTCTTATAATAAAGTAATAAATATTTTCGCATTGTCAATTTACAAATCCAACGTTTACGCGCGCGTACTCTCATTTTTTAAGACATTTTTTTAATAATGTGTTTAAATAATTAAAAATTATAAACAAAAATGTACGTGAAACTTATTTTTAAAAAATGAATATAAATCATATAGTTATTACGATTCTAGCATAGTCAGTTTTATTTTCGTATTTAATGAGTTAGATGTTAAAGAAAACAATTAAATAAACAAAATAATTAATTTCAACAATTGATTAAATTGTAATTTAACAATTAATATTTTGTATTTCTTTTCTATTTCATTAAGTTGAAAACAAAAATATAATGCGCTATCTCGAGGCGATACAAAGTTTCCTTCTGTATCTTTCGTTTCATTACTTGGCCTAGAACGAAAGTATTTTCGTTTCGTTTCGTTTTGTGTCCGGGCCCGGAACGAAAGTCTCTTGGATTTTCGTTGCGTGCCGCAGCCCAAAACAAAAGTCTCTTGAGTTTTCGTTTCGTTTTTGTATACAAAACCGATTGCTCATCGACTTTTGTTACGTGCGGCGGCACGTAAACATTATCCCTACCTACTTTCGTTATGTGCCTGGCGCCCGGAACAGAACCATAACAATACTTTCGTACTCATCCCTGCTATTTACTGACTTATTTATTTTAAAAACTCATCATTTACTCACTTTTTAAATTAAAAAGTCTTTTTTTTACTATACTGAGAAAATAAGTTGACTAAATATAACCAATTTTTGATTAAATTTAGCAGAGAGAGGTAGTTAATATAGCACCTGCAAAGCTCTTTGTTTATTATTAGCAGATTAAATGCTGCTGTTAACCTTGAAGTTTGGTTGTGATCCCCGGTATCTTGTGTGTTTTGTTCAGAGTCCCTTAAACTAGAAATTGGCTAGAGGTATATTTTCTAAGTGTATTTTTAATCTGCAAGTCCACTGGCAGCCCTCCTTATTAGATTAATATTATTCATCGATTTGTTTTATTTATTATTACTGTAGTTTAATTTCTAAAATGTACGGAAAACTAATCGAGTATATTGTATTTTACTAGTTGTCTTTAAAAAAGGTATAGTAATTTTTATTGTTTTTACAAACCACTTCTTTGGGTTTAATTTATCTTATAGTGTAATAATAATATACAATCGACCCCTTGTAACCAACCCTTATTAGGACATTCAAGCCATAGCAGTTTTGCTCAGATTCATAAGCCCCAAAAATTTTTTAAAACGTATATCAGACCTAAAAATGTCTTTGGTACAGCTATGAGTGATGACCACTGATGACGAGCTACAATGAACCCCTTGTAACCTACCATTATTAGGATATTGAAGCCATATCACTTTTGCTTTAATTAACTAGCTCCAAAAATTTTTTAAACTCTTGTATCTGACCTAAAGAATGTCTCTGCTATACCTGAAAGTGATTCCCACTCATGACAATCTACAATCAATCCCTTGTAACCAACCCTTATTAGGATATTCAAACCATATTACTTTCGCTTATATTCACTAGCCCCAAAACTTTTTTTAACCTTCAAGTCTAATTTAGAAAATGTCTTTGGTACACCTGAGAGTGATGACCACTGATGACCAGCTACAAACAATCCCTTGTAACCAATCCTTATTAGTGGTCATCACTCTCAGGTGTATATAAATTAGCTTTATAATAGATGAGAGGGGTTTAATAATGTGGTAAACGTTTTTACAACCATCCATAAGTCTCGAATAGCATTTTTGGTCTATTTATCCATTTTTCTCGAAAACCTGAAGTGTTAGGGCAAAAGTAAACACGCATTCGGATTGTCCTATCACGTAATTTTAAAAACGAAACCTAAACCGAAAACAAAAACGAAAACGCAAGTTCGATTTTCAAATTTTTTTGTAAAATGTCAGTTTGCCTTTGTGATTATTATGATCATTGTTTGTATTATGAAATCGTCACTATTTTGGGGTTAATAGAATTTCAAAAGTTTAAAAAATTAACCACTGGCGTCATGCCTGAAGTGTCCCAGAGCTTTAAAAAATAAGCAAAATGGCGTCATGACTATTTCTCGATTATTAATGTCTGTTGGAATTTTTTATGTTTGTAAACATAGTATTCTTATATTTTGGGAGTCGGTGATCACGAATATAATACTAAAACTTTAATTTTTTGAGGTTTCCATTGTTTTTTAGCAAGTTAAATATTGACGATTTTTAATAATTTTCGGGAATGGCGTCATACGTTTATTCAGTTATTATCTTTCATTTTTGGTTTTTTTTCTTTAAAAATTTTTGTAACAAATATACCGCCTGAGGAGGACCCAGCAGGGGTCATTTGTATGTGGGGGGGGGAGCTATTTGCATCCACGTGAAAATTAAAATCAAAAAATTGAAAACTTATTTTTGTCAACAAATGTCCCGTTTCAGGATGATCCGTTGGAGGTCATATTTATGCGGGGGGTAACTTGCACCCACGTGAAAATTAAAATAAACAAATTAAAAACCTATTTTGTCAGCAAATATAGCGTCCAGCATTACCTACTCCCACATAGAAATGCTCCCGCTGACCCTTCCCCCGATTGACAAAAATAAGTTTTCAATTTTTTGATTTTAATTTTCACGTGGGTGCAAGTCACCCCCCGCATAAAAATGACCCCCATTGTATCATCCTAAAACGGAATATTTGTTGACAAAAATAAGTTTTAAATTTTTTGATTTGAATTTTCACGTGGGTGCAAGTAGCCCCCCCCCCACATACAAATGACCCCCGCTGGGTCATCCTGAGACAACATATTTGTTGAAAAAATAAGTTTTTAAAAAAAAATTAACTGAAAATTAAGGACAATAACTGAATAAACATTATGACGCCATTCGCATAAATTATTGATAATCGTCAATATTTATCTTGCTACAAAACAATGAAAACCTCAAAAAATCAAAATTTTAGTATTATATTCGTGATCACCGATTCCCAAAGTATATAAGAATACTATGTTTGCAAACATAAAAAATTCCAACAGACATCAATAATCGAGACGCCATTTTGCTCATTTTTTAACAGCTCTGGGACACTTCACGCATGACGCCAATTTTGGCGTCATACCGCCGAAGTGGTTAATTTTATAATCTTTTAAAATTTTTTTAACCCCAAAATATAGTGACGATTTCAAATTATAAACAATGGTCATAATGATCACAAAGGCAAACTGACATTTCACAAAAAATTT
The DNA here is from genome assembly GCA_037103525.1 of Ganaspis brasiliensis. Taxonomy (NCBI): domain Eukaryota; kingdom Metazoa; phylum Arthropoda; class Insecta; order Hymenoptera; family Figitidae; genus Ganaspis; species Ganaspis brasiliensis. Next base: position 1,100,383 of record JAZKLR010000013.1, on the reverse strand, counting down.
TAAAATCGAACTTGCGTTTTCGTTTTTGTTTTCGGTTTCGTTTTCAAAATTACGTGATAAGAGCCCTGTTTCGGCCAATGTATATTTTACATCATTATTTTTTGTGGTCCTGTGTTATTGAATGTTATTCTTTGAACTTTTCTGAAAAGACAGAGTGCACCGTTAAAAAAATATTGATATTCGTAAATTCAATACTAAATCTTCGAAAAAGGATTTTTTTCTGCATTCAAAATACATATTGGAAGCAACTTCTTGACGAAAAGAACATAACTTTTATCAAGGGAAAAATATTAGACAAAATATTTTTATTTCAATTTGCAAAAGTTTGGTATGAGTTTTTAATAGTTATTTCAAAGCTAAATATGACTTCCGCATTTACTTTTATATTTATTTTTTCAAAATTAAAAATTTCTTATATTAAAAGTTTGTTTTTTAGTACTAACTCTTTAAGTTGTAAAATATTTAAGTAAAATTTGTTAATTTGTTTTTCTTTTATATTGTATAGATTATTTATTTTATATTTAAAATTATGAAAATTAACTTGAATGACTGAAATCTATTCCAAGGTTTAAAGTTTAAAAAAGAAATCTAAAATCGTGATGAAAGTATTTCGAAATTTATACGCATATTGAAATGCTGTAATAAAAAAAAGCAAAACTTTTAAACGACGAAGTAAATATTATGCATTAAAAAAGTATAAATTATTCTGATTTTTGAATTATTTAAAGCTAAATAATGTGGGATAATAAAAATATTTTTACATTTTTAATTTTAATAGAAAATTCTATTCTTTTAGGAAACAAAAATTAAATAGAGTTTTAGATTTATTTAAAAAATAGAAATTAAATATCCCAATTTTGAAATCATATCTTTTTATTCTGATATATATTGTTAAGGCTGGTCGAACCCGATCAAACCCACAATCAAAAAAACTCGCACCTAATATATATTTTGGCCTTTCTCGAGTTTGCATTAACTTTAATTTAAATAATTCTGGAGTGTAAAACTATAGTTTGAAGCAGTTCATAATACTAAAAGAAAAAATTTATTATGTTGTTTAAACATTATGACTTTTAAAACAATTATTACTTTAAAACTCAATTATTTAAATATTTTATTGAGTTTCTAGTAAGTTTCCAACCGTCAATGCCATTCTCGATACGAGATTCAAATGATAAAAAATTATGCCCAATTTTATCTTTATACATTGTTGATAAATTTATTTTCTTGTTTCAGTATTTTCTAAAATTATTTTAAACAGAAGTGTTTGACTATAATTGTTTAATTCTATATAGTTTTTCCTTAACCTAATAAAAAATATATTTTATTTTATGATTCTATAAACAAGATTAAAAAATAATGTCATTAAAATCTTTAATTACTTCATAGGTCTTTAAAATATGGAATAGATTTAATATATTTTTGATTTTTAATTTAAGGTGTAAGTACTAAAAAGCGAAATTTTAATATATAGGAAATTCTAAATATGGGGTATATAAATGCTAAAGTTAATGCAAAAGTCATATTAAACTTTAAAATTGTCATTAAAAAATGAAAACTTTTAATAAACTTTCATAAATTCAAAAAAAAAACAAACTATTTTAATACAATTTCATGATAGTTGATAATTCGATATGGCTGGTTAAGAAAGTTAAGTTAAAAACCTGCGCCATTTGATAATAAATTTAAAAAAAAAACTTTTTAATTCTTTTAATTCAACTTCTTTTCTATGTTCAATTTTATGTTCAATTCAATGTTAAAATTTATTCTAAGACATTTTTGAACAATTTAAGACACCTGTTTTTTGCAGTGTACTGTCTGTATAAAAAAATTAATGTCTATATAATAAAAATTATTATTAAAAAAAAATATTGTCTATTTATTCAAAAAATGTATTTACAATCTTAGAATTGCTGTTAAATTGTTCCTAATATTAGTATATGGATTTTCTTAAAAATGTATTATTCATATATTTAAATTTTGGTTTCGCGCTTTTACGAAATTATGGTTTAATTTTACATTCAACTGTTTGCTTTTTTATACATATTCGATTTAGAAAGGTTGTTTTGAAATCGCGACGTATATGATTCAAATGCTATCGTAAAGCGAAGTTTTTCAATTCAAATTCCGTTTTAACAATTTATTTTTTGTTTGACATCAAGATCTCGAAAATAATATTCTGATTACCATGATCAGTGAGACTTTCTGTTAAAATTATTTAATTCAATTTTGCGTTGAATTATCTTTAATCTAAGTCAATACCGTGTTTAGAAATTACAAAAGACGTTACTACAGAAATTTTTATGTCAATCAAGTCCTTTACTTTTAAAACATTATTAAAATTATTAATATTTAATATTATTTCCAATTTATGGCTTGATTCATGTCTTTAATTGAGTAAATGTCCGAATTTCGACAAATCTGTTAACAAAAACACAAAGCTAACGGAATAGTGATTTAGAAAGTAAAATATGCAACGTGGAATGACCAAATAAATAATTAATTATAGGTACTGATATAAACCTAATAAAGAATATAAATATTAGATTTTTTTCTTTATTTGACAGAATATTAAATTAAATTATATTAAAAAATTTTTGAATTATTAAATTAAAATTTATTTAATTTATTTAGGTATTTACTTGTTTTTAATTATTAAAACTCCACCAATATTTTACATTACAGATTAAAAAATTATTTTAAATGATTAACATAATTATTTCTATATCCAATAATTTTTTGCGAAAAGGTCAAAAAGGTTACGAACTGTTTTTAAAAATAAAATAATCTTGTAAATTTTACAAACAATTGAACATTTTGGTAAAAAATATAGTAAATATAGTAAATTTTTAATGCATGTAAGGAAAATTTTCTAAAAAAATGTAAATATTTCTATCCTAGACTTAAATTTTTTTAAACAAAATGTAAATTTTCCTATCCAGGGTTAAAACTTTACTATCTACGCTGGGAAAAATTTTCTTTTTGCATGATTATCCCAGAATAAGAGTTTTTATATTAAAAATTAATGGACAAACTATAATAATTAGTGTCTTAAAGTCTTTGATTGTAAGGAAAAAAAATTATGTTACTTTGAAATATAACTCCTTAATTTTAATTTTGAAAAAAAGGTTTAATTCAAACAGTATTGCTTGGTAATTATTATTTTTTTCTATTAAGTTTTTAATATATATAAAAACTGTATACTAACTAAAAAGCGAAATTTAAATACATAGAAAATTCTAAACATTGGGAAAAGAAATGCTAAAGTTAATGCAAAAGTCATATTGAACTTGGAAATTTTCAGTAAAAAGTGAAAACTTATAATAAACTTTGATAAATTCAAATAAAACTATTTTAAAATAATGTCATGATAGTTGAAAGTTATGTGCACATTTATGTGAACGTGTTGTTTACACGTTATTGGCCATCCATAAACCACGTCGACAGTTTTTTGCCTATTTTTGCCCCTTCCTCTCGTTGACAATCGTGGACGTTATACCAAGCTTCCCTCTTTTACAAAATTGTCCACGTGGACATTGAAAAAAATTCTTTGTATGTGGCAAGCAGATAAGTTAATAAAATAAAAATTATTTTTAAATGTTTAAAAAAAAATGATGGAATAAAGAAGTTTATGAAAAATAATAAATAATCACAATTTTTATTATTTTGTAAAAGAAAAATATTTAATCTTATAAAAAAATACTCATTGATACACTATAAGATAAGTTAAACCGTAAGAAGTGATTTGTAAAAACAAAAAAAATCATTACCCCTTTTTTAGTATAAAATTTGCTATATCAATAGTTTGTAATCCGTGAACTCAGTGTCTTTTCACAAACGTTGGAAAAATAACAACAACAATTCAATAATTTATTAAAAATTTTTTATTTATGAACCATTTTTACTGACTTGAAATTTTTTCTCAATATTAAAATTTTTTAATGCTTGGGGAAAAAACAAAACCCCGCTCGCTTCTAATATTATCATAAGCTAATGAATAACAAAAATTAATTATTTAAACAATTTTTATAAATAAAGTGTAATGATTCTGTTTATTTTTGATTGCTTGAAAAATAAAAAGTTAAAAAAACACAAAAAATACGTAGGAAGCTTCATCGGCTTTGAGCTACCTCGCAAACAAAAAATCATAGGGAAATTTTTTTCGATGAAGATTAATCCTAGGGGATAACATTAAAAATTACACTGTTTGACAAAATTGGTGACTTTTTTTATTTTAAAATATTGATAAAATATTATTTATTCTGAACAAATATAAATAATATTTTGTAACGATTAAAAACTTTTCTACTTAAATTCTTGAAATCGCACATTTAAATTATATTAAGATTAAAAATGAATATCAATAAAAATCAGAAAATTTAATAAATATATAAATTTATAACACAAAAATAGTAAATTAAAAGAAAATAAAAATCGGAAATTATATGTCAAATAAATCAAAATTAGGTATATTTCGTCAAAATTAAAATTATAAATCAAAATTCGTCGTCAAAATTAATAAAATAAAGAATAAATACCCGACACACACATAATTATACATACACGATTGTCTAAAATTGAGAGTCCGGATTCCATAAGGTGTTACGCGTGACTAACGTAGGCCCCGCGTTCAGCGAGAACTCACTGAACGAGGGGCCAACAAAAATCACGCGTAACACCTTATGGAATCCGGACCCTCAATTATATATAAAAATAAATAAACAGATAATTCGAACTTGAACCACGTGGATATTAAATGTACATATATGAAAAATTTAAATAAATTAAAATATACGAGAAAGGCAATTAGACAAAGACAATAAAATATATATAAAACTCATCGATTCGGCATCTTCTATTTTCAATTTCTTTCAGGGCTGGGGCGATTATTGTTGAGCAGCATAAAGACTGATGAGCAGAATCATTATAATTGAACATTATCTCTTTTTTTATAGTGGACCACTGATTTGCTCCCAATCCTGTCAATTTAATTAAATTTTGGCAATGTTGTTCCCCGAATCATTTTATCCACCCCATCGTCCTCTTCATTGGGAAACCGTCACATAATTTAAAAATCGCCACACTTCAAAAAGATAAAAAAATATATAATTTACAAAAATTGCACGAAAACACAAAACACTAAATTAGATAGATAAAAATAAAAATAAAATAAAATAAAATAAATAAATAAATAAATCACTAAAATAGATGATTTCATCTATTAAAATAAAATATGCACCTTCGGGCTGCCAGTGACACACAAAGCCGTGACAATTTCCGATAGATAACCGATAAATGATTGTGAGGACGATGGACGCGGAAGAAACTATATTCTAATCAAAATTTCTCCCTCCCCTCGTCAGTCCCCACGCCCTTAATACCTTCTGGCGCTCAGGTGATGAAGAGACTACTCATATTTCTAAATTTTAAATTAAATTCTTTTCGTCGTAAATATCGAATCCCTTCAATTTTAAAACCGGATTTTTACATAATATTATATATTATAATTTTACTCTTAATTCATTTAATAACCTCCATATAGTTCTAAAGATGAGCTTCTGATACATTGTGGGTTAATTTCCAGAGCCGGAAGTTCCTGGCTGCAGAAAAAACGGAATGAATGTAAATTTATCTGTGGATCCAAGAATGCATATTTGGATTGATATAAAATTTTCTCAAATCTAGAAATAGTCGTACTATGTTTGATTCTTAGAATAATTTATGCTTGATGAAATGTGTGAAGTCATTGGTACAAGAAAATAGTTAGCTGAGGGTATTTAATGATTAACTAAAATCATTTTGGCTGAAATTGATTTAGCTTTTGTGACTTTTTGATAGTGAATAAAATTTTTTTGTGAAAATGTATAAATTGAAAAATTCAATTTTTAGCCCTTTCCTTTTTTTTATTACTTTGACCCTTTTTTAATTTTTGAGATAGAAAGAAGGTTTTAAGGGAAACTTGTAGCCGTTGTGGAGCCGAAAATGTTGACTATAATAAAATGTTGGAATGTAGGTTTTTTAAGGGTTTTCTGCAGTGGTGCTGCTATCTATGAGCAAAGCTGACAGCACCAGTGCATATTTTTTATTAAATTACATTAGTTTTGGTTCGGAATTGGGTAGATTTGGAGCCTTAAATATCATGAACATAATTCTAGACTAAAAATTAAAAAATTATAATTTTGGCCCTTTGCCCTTTTTTTATTACTTTGTCCCTTTTTTAATTTTTGAGATAGAAAGAAGGTTTTAAGGGAAACTTGTAGCCGTTGTGGAGCCGAAAATGTTGACTATAATAAAATGTTGGATTGTAGGTTTTTAAGGGTTTTCTGCAGTGGTGCTGCTATCTATGAGCAAAGCTGACAGCACCAGTGCATATTTTTTATTAAATTACATTAGTTTTGGTTCGGAATTGGGTAGATTTGGAGCCTTAAATATCGTGAACATAATTCTAGACTAAAAATTAAAAAATTATAATTTTGGCCCTTTGCCCTTTTTGAACCTTCTTGTCCCTTTTTTAATTTTCATGATAGGAAGAAGGTTTCAAGGGATACTTGGAGCCCTAATTGAGCCGAAAATTTTTAGGATATAAAAAGTTGGTATATGTGTTTTTTTAAGTGTTTTCTGGAGTGGTGCTGCTAGCTTTAAGTAAAGCTGACAGCACCATGCATATTTTTTAAAAAATAGGGAGCCGAAAATTTCGGTTTGTGGCATTAAATTAGCCCTAAATGAGCCCTTAATTTTGATGTTGGTCTCATCATGATCCGACGTTTTGGTGCTGTCAGGTTTACGTAGTTCATTTATGAGATAGTCGGTACGAAAACTAACACTTATAAAATGACTAGGGCAAAAAGTAACATTCTTTAAATGGTCAGCGCGAAAACCAATACTCTTATTTTATACAATTTATACAAATCACAAGACCTAGTTAAAATGTAAAATTCAAATTTTAATGCAATTTGATATTTAAGAATTTCCATAACCCTTTATTACGAACTTGAAATCCTATTTTCCAAACAAGTAAGTATACAAATATGAGTCAAAGAAAAAATCTTTTTAAAGATTCAACAATATAATTTACAGAGGTCATAGGACACAATTTATTGACATTTGATAAGAAATTTTTAACTGGAACATACTTAATGTGCCATTTAAAATATTTGTATTAATCAATTTCTTATTAAAATTCCGTCGGTACTGTAATTTAATTAATTAAATGTTAATATTATTAACTTCTTATTATTAATAATAATAAGAAGTCAGACGTGTTTTTATTTGCTCAGAAGAAGAAAGAAGTGTTTTTGTTCATCCCAAAAAATTAGGAGTGTTTTTATTCGTCTTGAAGAAATTGGAAGTGTTTTTCTTTGACCCGAAGCAGAAAGAAAGTTTTTATTCTCACTGAAGAAATCAGGAGTGTTTTTATTCGTCAGGAAGCTAAATTGTGTTAGTCTTCGCCCCGAAGATCAACTGTGTTAGTTTTCGTACCACCCGTCGATATTGTGTCATTGTAATATTCATTATGACTTATGTGGAAGTCGATAGTAACCCACTGAGTATCTTACAAAAAGAATTTTTAAAATTTATGAAAGATTGGAGAAAAAAGGAATATTTAGGTTGTACCAAAAAAAAAGTTGTATATTTGTATATTTATACATATCTCAATAATTTCGATTACAAATGTAGAAGATTATAATATAATAATAAATTATAATAATAAAACCTATTTGACCTCTTTTTTGGCCCATACGACTTATTTTTACGCGTTTCGACGCAAAATATTACGGCCTTTCAAAAACTATAAACAAATATAATATTTTAGATTGTAGAAATCACAAATTAAAGTATAAATCTATTACAAAAAATTATAAATACAAAAAAATTTTCGAGGACTAAAAATTCTTTATACAAAAAAACAATGATTTAAAATAATATTAACATACTATTAATTAGATATGAAGAATCTCACATCAGAAAATATAAAAGCATTAGCATTCGGAGACATGTCTGGAAAATAAAAATTCCATAGATTATTAAGTTTCAAAAAATTTTCTTTAATTAATAAAACTTTTTTTTAAAGAATATATTCTAAAATAAATACCTGAATAAAATCCATAAAAGAATATATCTCTTTCAATAAAAGTCACAAAGTTTTAACGTCACTATATAGTCGTATAAATAGAAAAGTCGTATAGGCCAAAAAAGAGGTCAAATAATTTTTATTATTATTACCTAAATATTATTTAATTTAAATAACAAACAGATTTCCGACCAAAAACAATTGAAAGCTCAATCTATCAAGGAAACTGGATTTTCGACTAATAAAATAATTGGAAGCTCAATCCTACAAGAAGAAAAGAAAATTAAATAAATTAAGCTTGGCTAGCTAGTCCCAAATCTGGATAATAATAGAGGGAATGGCTCATTTTTAAATTGATTTAAATTTTAAATAAATTTCGAAAGAATAAATTAAATTATGCAAAATAAACTAAGTTTCGTAAAGATAAACTAATGTTTGTAAAATAAATCAAACTTTACGTGGATAAACCAAATTTTGATACAATGGATCAAATCCTTAAAGAATAAATTAAATCTTAATTAATTAAGTTAAATTTCGCGAAAGTAAGTTACATTTCACCAAATAATTGAATTTTGTTCAAATAAATTTAATTTTAATGAAAGAAATTAAATCTCACGAAAACAAGTTAAATTTCACAAAATAAATTAAATTTTGTGAAGACGAGCTAAATTTAGCTAAATAAGATTAATTTCATGAAATTAGGACAAATTAAGACACATCCATCAAACAATAATGTTTACTAATTAACAATTGATATAATTATTAACATCAGAGATCTTGAACGAAATCACAATTTTGAGGTTAAGAAACTTTAAAAATTCGGTACCTTTGAAGTTAAATTAAGGAATCGAAAAGATATCATTATTCAAAAATTTCAGACAGTTTTATGAAAAGGAAACAAACATTTAGGTTAGTTGTTAATATCAATATAAACAATATTGTCAATCAATGACTCGATCAACAGATTTAATATTTTATCAAGAAAATTTACATTTGTAAATAATTTAGTTTCCCGATAAATTCAAAAGGTTGATGTTTGAGGTTAGGATTCTTGATTTTATTAAATCCAGAATCTTTCAATATTTCAAAATATAATTGAAGAATCAAAACAATATTTTGAACAAAACATTTAATTAAATCAAATTCAAGTGTAAAATTAAAAATGGTTAATAAAGTAGCTGGAAAGAATTATACAATTTTGAAATAATTAAAAGAAAATCTAAGATCTAAACAATTAAATTAATATCAAGGTTAATAATAATCAATATTGATAACGATTGATTGGTTAAATCATCTTTTTGATACATTAGAGGAATCAAAATAAGGATTAAAGTCAAAATTTTAAGAGATGAAATAATCAAATCAGGTTAATAAAATTTAATTACTTTAAAAAAAAAAGAATTAATAAGTTAAAAGAAAGGGTCAAAATTAAAATTAATTAAAAGTTTCCAATCAGGAAAGTTCATAAATGAAAGTGTCCTGGGATAAACAAAATTTTATATTCTTGTAATTAATTAATAATATCTTACCGAATTTTTAATATAAATGAAGCAACAAAAGAAGCCAAAGCAGCAGCAAAAAGGAGTCGTTGAAATCGTGGAAAAGGAATTCAGAAAATAATAATAGGGAAAATTTTAAAACTATGTCTGATCTCAATGGCTGTCGTTGAGAAAATAAATAAAATGGCCGTTTGTTTTTTTACCATGACAATTAAAAGGCACTAAGTTAGTCAAGAAAACAACTAAATTAATTTAACATAAAAATAACGCATCCGGTAAGTTCTTGAATTCTATTGGTCGATGAAATGGCGTCTAAATTTAAATCTTCTTAATAAATATTTACAGAATTAAATTCATCTTCTGAATTAATTAACAATATTAATTCGATCTATGAGATGGTAAATCATTATTAGACTCTTCACAGATTATTCTTGACCAGTAAATCAGCTAACTTGAATCCAGAATCCCAAGAAAATGACACAACAATAATAGTCGACAAAACGGGAAGATTTAAATTCATCGATAATCCAAAACTTCAAAATCAATATCGGCATCAATAAGATTCCTCATAAGTTTCGTAATCCAGTGTTTAGGTTAGGCGGCAAAATTCAAATGAACGGAAATTTAATTTTAGTTAATTTTAAAGAATTTTTTCCTAAATTAAAATCCATTCATTCATTTTGAACTTCTTTAAACTTTTTGTCCAATTTTAAATAGACTATTGTCTAAATATTTTCGATTTTTAAATAATTTAAGTCTAAATTTATTTCACTTTAAATTGTTCCATTTTTAAATTTTTGAAATTTCAGTTGCCAAATCAAAATTTGAATATTTTTTAATCTTTCTATATTCTTTTGAGCAGAAAATTTAACAGTAGAAAGCAATTTAAATACATTTTCCAAGTAGAAAAATCAATGTACAGTCAGCCATGATCGTTTAAAAAGACATTGGGTATAATGTTCCGTCAGATAAATTATAAATTAATAAACACATATTTTCATGATAGAATTTCACCGAATTTTAACTAAACAATATTTTTACATGTCCCAATTTTTATACAACATAATTTTCATGTCGCATAAAGCATTAACAATACACACTAATTAACAATAGTTTCGACTATGATTCGACTTTCTGATTTTTAAAAAAAAATTTATAGTGAAATATTAAAATTTAATTTTAAACTTACTTTACATGACATTTTATTGCTTTGGGAATTTAAAATTATAATAATTTTAATTACGTTGACCGTAATTTGAAAATGAGATTTGACCTTATAATTTATAAAAGAAATGCCTTTCGACAAACTTCAAACGTATAAGACCCTGTTTTGCTCTCTCATTGGTCAACAATATCTTCGATACTTATCGGTAGTTTTTTGTTGTTATTTTGGTGGTAGTTTGCTAAGAATAATATTTTTGGTTAGTTGTTCTCTTTTTATTTTGAAATATTTAATTGAAATTTTAATTTACTTTAGGAGAAAAGTGTTTCATAAAAAAAATCAGGGAAGTGTTAGTGGTTAATAGTGTTTTAATTTTAAAATAAAAGTGGTGTGTTTATCTAGTGAATAATAATAATAATAATTCTCATGACCTTTTTTTAAATTGTAAATTGAAAAGGTACAGAGAATTTTATTATAGTTAATTGTTATTTTTGTTTTTATCATATCAAGTTAATAGTTTTACACTTTTAATAGAAAAATAAAAGTTGAAGCATTGTTGTTATTTTTTAGAAAAATACATGTGCCAATTATATGGCGACAGGTAAGAAAGAATAATGTTCTTCATTAATTTATTTTGATTTTACAGCAAATCTAAAAGTTATATGGAATTTTATTATTTTCAATTATTATCATTATTCATATAAAACAAGATTAGTAGTTTTGAAATTTCAATTTACATACTTTATAATCCAATTTGAATGTTCTAAATCACCTTAGGTATTGAGAAAAACAAATATGCATTTTTGAATCCTACAAACATTTCTGTTAGTGTTTATAAAGTATCCACATTTTATTTCACATTTAAAATTACTTATTTTTGTACGCACTAAAACTTCCAAAGCGCATCTAATGCACGCCAGAACCACAAACTGTGAACTCTCCTTGCGTTTCGCACGCTATTGTTGTCTTTATCTATCCCAGGTAACCTTATTCTCTCTTGCTTCTAGAACCACAACTGTAAACTCTCCTTGCGTTTCGCACTCTATTCTTGTCTTTATCTATCCCAGGTAAATTCTATAACTTATTCTCTCTTACTTTCTGAAAAACATAGCAGTATACCTATATCTATAACTAACTGATTTCTTATTATTAGAAAAATTAAAATGAAACTCAAATTTAAAATTTTAACGTTTTTTTCTTTGCACAATGATACAGAACGCCTTTCTCACAACGAAGACACTTAGGTACTAACAATATAAACATTGAGGAGGTATATCCTTTTATGAGCCTTGAGATAATTACGGAATTTCCCAATTTCAATTCCTTCACAGGTAGATTTTCACCATACCTTTTTGTGTCTTCCGGTTGCCAAAGGCGTAGCTATTAATAGAGAAAATAAATAAAATTAATTTTTGCAAATAAAATAAAGGAAAATTTCAACACTTATTTACGATTAGGAATCAGTAACTTCATTATTTTACTAAATAAAACAGACACTTTATGATTTGCAATTTAATAAGTAAGACATAAGCACGCGCGCTTAATCTTGTTATTAGAAAAAAAAATTCTTGGGAAAGATATTTTGGAAAAAATGTCGTACAATCATATTGGCAATCAATTAATTTGAGCAAATAAAAATAGTCTCTCAGACTTAATACAATTATCTTGTTAAGAGTTTACGAGGTAATGTAGACTCCTGATGATGATAATAATAATAATAATAATAATGATAATAGGAGTTATAATGGCGTCGTCTAGACTGAATTGCTCAATTACTGCATCAGAAGCGGTCCTTTGTTGAAAATGGCCTATAATGAGGAGACAGGTGTAACGATAATAATGAGCTTCTGAAAGCAAGAAGCGACCTTCGCATAACTCTCGTGACTTCTCTTCCGTGTTGTGAGTAACCCGAATATCTCAATGAACAAGATGTGCTGCTGGCACATCCCCCAGGAGCAAGAACAGGGAGAATGCACTCTCAAGATCCAGAGACAATGCTAACGACGTAAACAAAAGGATGGATGCCAGATGATGAGATGCTATCCTTCGTAAAGCACTTGAGCGTCCTGCAAACATAATGTTCTCCTCCCAGCGGAGACTAGTCTGACGTCGGATGGACTTAAAGTTTGAGTTTCAAAGTCACCAGGGGGATAAAACTGTTTACGTTCTGTCATTCTGCAAGCATATTAATTTTATGCCCAAACTAGTCCGGATTTAGTATTCTTGTTTCGAATTTTTACAGAGCAATGTTTAAAATACAGAGTAGTACTCTATTTTATGTGAGAAATGATAATTTAAGGTCTTGAGAAAGTTTTCGAGATGAAAATTAATTACGACAAGGTCCAATTTTTGATAGTGGAAATAATGGGTGGATATACTTTTAAGATGGGGACAATATAATAAAAAAGTTTAAAAAATGGAAACATTCAAGGATTTATTTTAAAAAAACCAATAAATGATCTTAGGAAGGTAAAATTGAATAAAACTTCAACAGTTACGTCAACTTAGCATAGCGACGTTTCCTTTCAAATTTTTTTTGAAATAATAAATAAATAACAAACATGTTTACCTTCACACACACAACAAATAAACTTCCGTCACTCTACGACAAAAAATTCGTTAAACATTAAAATTAAATTCGTTAAAATTATTTTAATCTCGTCATATGTCTCAAAGACAACCATCCTTAGTCGACGAAAAGTGGCTACTGAAGATTTACTTTAGATTTGGAGCAAAATGTTAATCTTAATACAGATATAAAAACAAAGTCAATGAACTTAGACGTAAACAAAACAGACACAAGGTACATGCATATTATTTCGTGGTCAAGACTTTAATCTATTTAGTAAAGGAAAGAAGATCTTATTTAGAGAGAAAACATCTTCCTTTCTATTAAGTGTATTAGAGTTTGAATTTATATGAATCATTTCTGAAACCCTTCTTTTCATCCAATTAGATTGAAGTTTTTATTCAATTTTACCTTCCTAAGATCATTTATTGGTTTTTTTAAAATAAAATAATATGGAAGGATTTACCTCTATTTTAATTCAAGGATTTATGTAAAAAATGAAGGAAGAAGTCACAAAATTTGAATGAGGAAAAGAATCCTATGTAAGAAGTGAGTACTGAAGGTAAGCGTTAAAAGTTAACGGAAAAGGAACCTCTTATATTGGTTTTGTGAGTAAGAGAGAGAAGGCAAAGCGTTAAAAGTTAACGAAAAAGGAAATTCTTATACCGGCTTCTTTGGTAAGAGAGAGAAGGTAAGTGTTAAAATTTAACGGAAAAGGAAACTCTCCATCATTAAAATCTCTCTAAATTTAAATTTTAATTTCTCTCTCTCTGTCTCTCTCTCTCTCTCTCTCTCTCTCTCTCTCTCTCTCTGAAATTTTACCTCATACAAATATTCTTCAAATTTATATTTTATTTCTAAATATAAACAATAAGCCCATCATTGTTCGAGCAAACCTTTGCATAATGAGGGTTAATGGTTTTAGGAAGAGAGACAAAATTTTCGAGGTATGCCAAAACGAGAGATAAATTTAGTGTGTTGTATTGAAAGTTATTAATAAATAGAACGGAAATATGTATAACGTGAAAATAAATATAATATAATTTTGACAAATGATATAGTTCTCTAAATAGTATTAGGTATATCATAATTTTTTATAATTAATCTTCATATTCTTCATTTTAAGATAAAAATTAATTTAAATCTATTCCAATGTCTTCTTATCATTAATTTCTTTTTTTTTATTATATTATGTATTTCTTTCATTTCACATAATTATACATAAATGAAACACTATTTTTAGAAATAATAAAATTTGGCGTGCGGCTTAGCGCGCGCTTTTTTCGTAGTTGAACAATAATAATTGAACTCTTGAAATGAAAAAAATATAGAAGGAAAATTTAAAAAATGGAATTTGAAAAATTAATGGAAAACAATGAAGGATACATGTAGAAAATTAATGAAGAAATAACCAAATTTGAAATATAATTCATATGAAGAAAATAATTGAACTTTTAAAATGGAGAAAATATAATAAAAAAGTTTACAAAAATAGGATTTGAAGAAACAATTGGAAACATTGAAGGATATATGTGACCAAATTTGAAATATAATTGTTAGAAGAAAATAATATGGACTTTTAAAATGGTGAAGAAACAAGTACAAAAATATAATTTAAAAATAATAATTGAACTTTTAAAATGGTAAAAATAGATAAGAAAGTTTTAAAAAAGTGGAATTTGGAAAAAAAAATCGGAAATATTAAAAGATAAATGTAAAAATTGAAGGAAGAAGTGAAAAATTTGAATTATAATTGATATGAAGGAAATAATTGAACTTTCAAAATGAAGAAAATGTGATAAGAAAGTTGAAAAAACGGAAATGTTGAAGGATATATGTGCAAATTGAAAGAAGGAGTAAAAAATTATAATTAAACAATAATAATTGAACTTTTTAAATGGTGAAAACATAATAACAAAAGTTAAAAGAAATGGAGTTTGAAGAAAAAAAAGGAAATATTGTAGGATAATAATTAAACTGTTAAAATGATAAAAATATAACAAGAAAGTTTGAAAAAAATGAAATTTGAAGAAAAAAACGGAAACATTGAAGGTCATCTGTGAAAATTGAAAGAAGAAATGGAAAACTTTGAAATATAATTCACATTTGAAGAAAATAAATTGAAGAATGAGGTAAACATTTTTAAAAAATGCGAAACAGTTTATAGATAAAGTTAAAATACCTTAAAAATTTGAAAAAAATTATAAAATAACAAAAAAATTTAAGATATTTACAGAAAATTATTACAACAATTAGAGATAATTAAAAATGAAAGTACCTAAATAAAGAATTTCACAGGATATTGAAAAAATTGGTTAAAAATTGAGGCAAATAATTAAAAAATTAAAGAATGCATTTAAAATGTAGAAGAAAAAAAAATAAAAGAAAAGCGTTATAGAATTTAAAGAATGTTTTCAGAAGATACATAAAAAAATAATTGAAAATAGAAAAGACTCAATTAAAAAAATAAAAGTAAACAAATGACGTTTCAAGAAAATAAATAAAAATTTATTAAAATAATTGAAATAGCCGAAAATATTGAAATATGTAATTGATTTATATCAATTCAAGAAAATATTTAAATTTGGGAAAATAATTTAAATTCTGAAAGACATTAAAAATAATAAAGGACAATATTTAATAAAGAAAGAAAGAGTTCAAATATTAAAGAAAGTAATTGAAATTGGAGGAATCAAGTACATATTAAAAAAACTGTTAAACAAATTTAAAAATAATTGAAAAATAAAAGAATATTATTTAAAAAAATCTGACTTCGCGCTTCTCTCCCTACGACATGAACCAGTTTAATCTTCAGCACTCTTTAGCATTATTCTAAATTGGGTTTCCATTTGAAAGATAAAACTTTTTTTGTCTTAAAGTTCTACGCCTTTAAGGAATACATTCTCACCACGACACTCGCGCTTCGCGCTTAATGCTCAAAAACACATTTAATATATATTTTTTTATTATACCTATATATTATCTTTAATTTGTTTCTCTTCACTCAAATTATTTCAGTTATTTATTTTATTCTATTTTGTATCTATGTTATTTAAAAAGATTTTATTAAATTTTACATTTTGGATCGAAATACAATTTTTTCTTTAATTTTATGAGTTTCTTTTTATTTTCACTCACTTTTTTGTACATTTATTCTATTCTACTTTATGATTTGAAAAAAAATTTATTGATAAAATTATTATTAAAATATACGCTCAATTTAATGTATTTAAATTTATTTCGGTTTAAAAAATTCTTTTCATATTATTTTTTTATATTCTTCATTTTGAATAAGTTCTGAAACTTTTTTTTAAAAGAATGTTACATTTATTTTATAATTTTTTTATCGCGCTTTATATTTATCTTTTTACATTTTCTGTTTTTATTATTACTGTTTTTATATTTCAGTTTATTCTCATACTTTTTATTTTTTTGTTTTGTTTAAAAAGATTTCTAATTTTTTTTTAAATTTGTCACATTTTGTTTTAAGATATTTAATATTTATTTCAAATGTCACGTCGGAAAGACAATAACTTTATATTTTTATTTAAATTTTAATATTTATTTAAGCCTACGAAATTAATCGCAATAGCTCGGGAAATCGTTCTGTTTGGGGAATTCTAGTGTTTTTTTCGGAATTAAAACATTTATAATTTCTCAATTTTCTAATCAAGGGTTTTTCCTAAACTCAAAAATAAAAAAAAAGGTGGGGCCACTCTCTATAATAATAGGGGAACCCTGCAATAAAAAAAAGTACTCTACCAAAATAACAATACTAAAGGACCAACTCCAGCCATCCAGAACCTAATCGGTACCGGAGTTGGGAAGCTAAACCTGAAAAGGTCAAAAATTAATTTGTAAAGGAAAGAAGTGAAAATAGAAAAAGGTTAAATTTATTTTGATTTTAACTTTATTCAACTTACTTTGTTTGGTTGTATGTGACACTTATGATGTATAAAAGAGAATCCAGATCCTTGGAAAATGGCACAGGCATCCAAGAATTTAAGGAGAAAATTTTCGTACAATTAAAAATTACTGATAATCTTAATTAAATAGATATTTCAACGTCAAATATTTATTTAATTTTTATCTTACAATTTTTGTAATTTTTTCAAAGCATTTATTAGGTATATTTTTGTATATTATTTTTTATAATTTCAACAACTGTTTTATTTTTAAACAATTTATTTATTTTTGGCAGGTTTTTCTATCATTTTTTTTTCTTTTCTTTTTGTTTTTAATTTTCTTTTTAAATACCTAATAGGGGTCGTCCATATATCACGTGATATCTTTAGGGGTGGGAGGAGGGTAGGCAAAATATCACGGTCCATGGAAATTTAATTTTTTAGCAATAGAAAAAGTATCACGAGGAGGGGGGAGGGGGTTCAAATTAGCTCAAATTTGTATCACGTGATATGTGAATGATCCCTAAGTAGATTATTCTTACTTTTTATACTTTTGAATTCATATAAAATTAATGTTTTTTACATTAAAAGTGTTTAAAATTCAATACAAGTATAGCACAGTTTTTGATTTTTTTTTTTTTTTATTCCAGTGCTCAACTTATTTTGTGTTTCCACCAAGGTCATTATTTATTACACTTTTGCTTGCACTGTTTTTCATTTTATTTTTTATATCCGGCCCTCAAATCGCGAGGTTATACTTGGTAAAAGTAATGAAAGCCATTCAAAGAGCGAATCGTGTAGAGCGACACGCGCTTGATTGGCTCTCAACTCATAACGTTGCACACGATACGCTCTTTGATTGGTTCTTATTCACCGCATCTACTTTTTTTACCCTATAACTTTTAAACATTTATCACCTGTATTTACTCTATAAATACGGTTACGGCGACTAGTGTCGTTACTTTTCCAGTTGCCGTCCACTTTTAAGGTATTTCTCCGGTAGTTATACTTGAAAAAATCGATTTTCGATGAATTTTCTTGAAATTTTGAGAAAACCTTATTTTATATCTGCTTTTGATCTATCTGGTACAAAAATTTCAGTACCCCTAGCGATGCTCAAAATAAAAATATTCAAGTTAAAAATTCCAATTTTGTATGGAAAATGATAAAAAATTGAAATTTCGAATCTGAACACATCAATTTTGAGCATCTCAAGGGATTCTGAAATATTAACCAGATAGAAGACATATATAAAATTACGTTTTCTCACAATTTAAAGAAAATTCATCGAAAAACAATTTTTTCAAAAATAATTGCTGCAGAAATACCGTAACTTTAAACATATTAATTAATTAATTTTAAAAATAATTTACAGATACCTCATAAAAAATTCCAGATAGCACAAACCGAAAAAACCAAAAATCCACAGAAGTTTGAAAAAACGGCCCAGATAGCAGAACATCTTAAGGCGATCTCACCGTGAACTGAGGATATATACTTAATATATATTCAGAAACTCCACCTAGAAGCTCAAGGTAAGCTTACAGTAAACTTTAAAAGTTCGCCTTAAGGTCACTGAATTTTCATTTAATGCTGAAGGAAAGTTATGATAATTCACAAATATGTAAATTGAATTTCATTCAAGTATGCATTAATTTTAAGTTAATTGCGCATTAAAGTAAAATTAATGCAATATTACCTTAAATTTGAGTTACCGATGAATGACAGTTATTTTCGCGTCGGTAATAAGATAAGGTGCAGAATTATTGTCGTGCAGTTTGTGGTACAGTTTTATAATACTTATAGTGTAAATCTTGTTCAAAATAAACTTCTTTGATGAAGATTAAAATGAACTTTAACTTTGTGACTATGGTTTCTTGCCTCTTTATTTTTAATAACTGTATTTAATTAATATTGTAACCAACAATTTGTAGGTTATGTTTTTAGTGCGTCTATTTCTATTCGCGTGTGTATTTTTTAAACAAATGAAGAATTATTAAGTGAATACTCTTATTCGTATGTTTTTTAAAGATCCCGCTTAGAATTGTTAACTTGGCTGAAGTTTTATGTTTGCATGAAAAATGTTGTATCTTGAGAGCATTTATAAACATGACACTGCTCGTTTTTAAAAGCAAAATGCTCTATTTCACAATAAGATGTGATATTTCACTTTTTTGTAGTTTTCGTCGTTCCTGAAATTATGGAAAAATTCCAAGGATTAAATGATGATGCACATGTTACTGGTTAAACTTCTTGCACATTTATTCAATTGTTGAAAGATAATTGTTACAACGGTTACAATGGTGTCAAGGGTCTTGACAATATCTGACTGAAGTCGTAGGTCGGTTCTGTTGGGCCTGAGACCCAAAAGGTAGCCAAAGCAAGTACATAGTAGGCATAGTGGGGAGGATGAGTAAGCCTTGAGGAGGCAAATGACAATTTGGCGTAGACAGTTACGATGGTAAATTTGGGTTCTACGAAACGATCGAGTTAGATGGAAAACAGATGATAATATAAATGATTCTTTCAAGGTCTGAGTCCATCAGCTTAAAAACGGTAATAAAAATCATCTTCGGTTTTTCGATTTTGTCACGTAGCTGTTGTTGATACAAAAAACATAGATCTATAAAATTTTGTCAATTTACTCAGAATACAATAATAAAGATTCAGTTTCTAATTTTTACAGATTGTCGATTTTTATGGTTTAAAACATAGACTAAAAAATTATAGAACCGATTTATAACAATTTTTACCTTGATATATAATTTCATAATTCAATATTGGTAGGGATTTAAATCATGGCTTCAACAAAAAACATAGATTCTATGTTTCTATTTTAAAACACAAACAATTTATTAAAGAAAAAAAATGGATAAGTAACAAAATAATTATCATTATAAATTAACTATATAAGTCAATGAAGTGTAAAATTTATTATTAAATATAACAATTATGAACAATTTTAAAATGAAAGACAGTAATTTAAATTTGAGAAAAATACTTCAAAATCCTAGGATTAAAATTTTAAAAAAAATTCAGGTAATAAAAAATTGAAGAATATAATTGAAAATTAAAAAAAAAATGATTTAAATTGAGATAAATAATTAAAATTTTAAAAAACTAATTCAGAAATAATGATGAAAATGATTAAAAATTTAAGAAAATTATGAAGAAATAATATAAATAATTTAAAATTGAAGAAAATAATTAAAATTTAAGAAAGTAATTGAAATAATTGCATAATAAGTTTAAATAAAGGAAATTTAAAGAATATTTTAGAAAAATACTTGAAACTTTTAGAAGTTGATTAAAAAAAAAAAAAAAATAATTAAAAATTAGAGAAAATACATGAAAAAAGATAAACATAAATTAAAATTAAGAAAAACAATTTTGAATTTAAGAGAAATAATTGCAAAACATACAGAATATAGGTACATAAAAAACAAGAAAATTGTAAATACAATTAAAAATTGAATAAAAAAAATGAAAATTTCAGATAAATAATTAAAAACTTTTTGGAAATTATGAAAAAGAACGTAAGTAATTGAAAATAATAGACAAGGAATATAAATAATTGAAAATGATTAGAAATTCAAGAAAACAATGTAAAATTTGAGAAAAATATTTAAAAATTTTAGAAAATAATTTTTAAAAATAAGAATAATTAAAACTTGTGGAAAATAAATGGAAAACGATTTTAAAATTTGAAACTTGAAGACAATAATTGTAATATGATGAGAACAATGATAAGTTGATAAAAAAGTTGTTATTTTTCTTTGAATTATCAACTGTTTTTTTAAAATTTCAATCTTTAACCTTCCATTTAATTCTTTAATCTTCCATTTATTTCTTTTATTTTCAATTATTTTCTACAATTTTTAATTGCATTCTTAGTTTTTTAATTACTTTATTCAAAATCCAATAAATCTCGCATTTTCTCAATTATCAAATATTTTCTTCAAATTTCAATTCAATTCTTCAACATCCAAATGATTTCTTTAATTTTCATTTATTTTTTAACAATTGTTTCCATTATTTGCATTAGTTTTTAATTGACAATTCATTTTTCTCCTTTAATTTTATGATTATTCATCAATTAAATTTTTTTTTAAATGCCGATAATTCTCATCATTATTTTAAATTTTTATTTCAATAGTTAATTATTTTCGTCAATATTTAATTATTTTCATCATATTGTAATTTTTCTTTTAATTATCAATTATTTTCTTAAGATTTACATTTAAGTCTTAATTTTCCAATTTATTTCTTCAATTTTTAATTATTTTCTTTAATTCTCAAAAATTCTCTTTAAATTTCAATTATTTTGATCGATTTTCAATTAATTCCATAAAATTAATTGATTCCCGCATTTTTTTAATTATCAATTATTTTCTTTCAATACAATTGTGGAATTTTCAATAATTAAATTATTTAATTTTCATTTATTTTTTACCATTTTTTCCCAAAATTTACATCAGTTATCAATTAGCAATTTATTATTCTCCTTCAATTTTATGATTATTTATCAATTTAAATTTTCTTTAAAATGACGACTATTCTCATTATATTTTGAATTTTTTTTAAATTGTTAATTATTTTTTTTAAAAGTTAATTATTTCCGTCAATATTGAATTATTTTCATCATATTGTAATTTTTCTTTTAATTATCGCAATTATTTTCTTAAAATTTACATTTAAGTCTTTAATTTCCAATTTATTTCTGCAATTTTTAATTACTTTTTCTCGGTCACGCCCAAGCGCGCGACAAACTGTGCATTGTTGTTTGTCCTTTAAAACTATAAATTTTTTCAAATTCAAAAAATGAAAATTACGAAATTGAAGAATTATGTGAAAAGTGACAAAAATAATTGACAGTTGAAAACAAAATTCGAAAAATGGCTACATAATAACACGATTGAACAGAATTTAAAAAAAAAAATTTTAAAAAAAGTTTAAAAATTTAAACAATAAATATTTTGTACTTTAAACAAAATAATTGAAGAACTAAAGGAATAACTATTGCAAATAATTAAAAATTGAACAACTGGTTTAAAAAATCGAAAAAAAAAAATAAAAATTGAAGAAAATAATAAAAAATTGAGGAAATAAATTACAAATTTAAAACATAAATTAAAGATTTAAGAAATAAATTGAAAATTTAAGAATTAAATCAAAATTAGAAAGTAGATAATATTAATCAATTATATCAAATTTAATTGGAGAAGTTATAAAAAAATGAATTTTAAAAGCAAAAAAAAACATGAATTATTTTATGAAGTTTTGATAATTTATAATCTTTTTACAGGTTAATCGATTTGTTTTGAGATAAGGAATATGATTTTTGTATCCAGTAAGTTAAATTTTTAGCATGAAAAATTTTTTTTGTCAAAAGACGATTTTTTTCGACAAAAGAAGGTGCTAAAAAAATGGTTGGGTATTTTCAAAAATCCCTGTGTCCAAATTTAGATATTCATGAGATTAATAAGTCATCCAAATTTTATTGAAATCCGTTAAAGCATTCTCGAGATATCTTGTACACAAACAACGCTATACACACACATGCACACACATGCACACACACACACACACACACACACACACACACACACACACACACATATACATCTGGACATTTGCTTAAGAATGAAAATCTACGCTTTTTAGATGAAAATGAGTGGATTTAGACTATTTTTGTAAAATCAAAAATGTTAACGATCACAAAGCTTCCTCTAATAGGAAGCGAAAATAATTAAAAATTGAAAAAAAATTACAAAATGAAGAAAATAATTGACAATTAAAAACAAAATTCAAAAAATGAATAGAATAATAAACAAGTGAAAAAAAGAATTAAAGAAATTAAACAAGAAATATTAAAGTTAAATAAAACAATTGAAAATTAAAAAATTAAGAAAATTACTGGAATAATTGTTGGAAATAACTGCACATTTAACAAGGGAATTAAAAATTGAAAAAAATAATTAAAATTGAAAAAACAATTAAAAATTGAAGAAATAAATTAAATGGAATTGAATGAAAATTAGCATTAGAATGGAATTGAAATTTAATAAACATATTTAAAAATTGAAAAAAAGTAATTGAAAAAAGCAGAGAATCAATTAATATAGAAGAAGACAATTGAAAACTGAAATATGGAATTAAAAATTATCGAAAAATATTTAAAATTAAAGAAACTTAATTGATAATCGAAAAAAATATTTAAAAAAGGCGATAATGTTTTAATATAGAATGAAAATAATTGAAAATTTAAAAGCGGAATTAAAATTTGAAAAAATAAATGACAATTGAAGAGAATAGTTCTAGAATTGAATAATTGAATTGAAAATTTAAAACAATTTTTATGAGTAAAAAAATAATTGAAAAAATCCAAGAATTATTGAGTATTGAGGAATTAATTCAAAAATTAATAAAAATAATAGAAAATTAAAGAAAATATTTGAGAATTAAAGAAACTAAAGAATAAATAGAGAAAAAAATAAAATAATTAAAATTTTAAGAAATTAGTTGGAAATTAAAGAATTAAATGGAAATTTCAAGAAAATAATTGATAATTAAAAGAAAAATTACAATATGACGTAAATAACACTAGTTTGCAAAAAAAAAGAATTTTATGTACATTCAATGTCACTACTTTTTTCTTATGTACTAAGCTTCTCGTTACTTAAAAATTACATTAAGAAATTTTTCTATGGATAGGTTTTCGAAATATGAATGTTTTTAATTTTTTTACGTTTTTTTCGGAGGTGACCTCACGTTTTAGGCCGTATCTCGAGCTACAGACGTCCGATTAGGTTTTTCTAGGTGTCAAATTAAAGGTAATCAAATTCCAAACAATCGCTTTTAACATTATTTTTTATTCGGTTAAATATTTTAACTGATATAGTCCAAAAAAAAATAGAAAATTTGTGTTTTTGACCCTAAATCTGAAAAACAAATTTATTCTACCGCCATGCAAAAATAGAAAACGTCAAATTATGTCCAGTTTTAAATTTTTTACATATATTGCTCACTTTTAAGAAGAAAAAAATGTATGATTGAAAACAATCTATAGGTAATTATTGAAGTTATAAGCCAGGGTATTAAAATTCTCGTTTTACGCCATTTCGGTATTTTACCTCCTTTTATAGTGATTACGTTGATTAATTTAATGAATACAATATCTAATTAGAAAATGGACTTTTTTCACAGATTTCAAATAATTTTCAGTGCTTTACTAATTCAAATTTAACTGAAAAATTTTTTAAACTTTTTGACAGAAATTTCTGAAGAGGCATAAATTGATTAAAATCTGCTTCTTTGACAAGTTGAATCAGATGCGCAGAAGTTCAATTTTTGTTAATTTTGTTAGTTAATAGATGAAAAAGTTTGAAATTAGATATCGAAATATGAAAAATAAATGATATTTGACTGAAAAAGTTTTTGGAGTTTTTGACAAAAATTTCTGGAGAGGCATAAATTGATTAAAATCTGCTTTTTTGACAAGTTGAATCAGATGCGCAGAGATTCAATTTTTAGTGAATTTTGTTCGTTAATAGATAAAAAAGTTTCAAATTAGATATAGAAATGTGAAAAATAAATTATATTTGACTAAAAAAGTATTTGGAGTTTTTGACAAAAATATCTGAAGAGGCATAAATTGATTAATATTTGCTTCTTTGACAAGTTGCATCAGATGCGCAGTGGTTCAATTTTTGTTGAATTTTGTTCCTTAATAGATAAAAAAGTTTGAAATTAGATTTAGAAATATAGAAAATAAAAAATATTTGTCTGAAAATTTTTTTGGAGTTTTTGACAAAAATTTCTGGTGAGGCATAAAATGATTAAAATCTGCTTTTTTGACAAGTTGAATCAGATACGCAGAGATTCAATTTTTGGTGAATTTTGTTCGTTAATAGACGAAAAAGTTTGAAATAAGATATAGAAATATGAAAAATAAATTATATTTGACTGAAAAATTTTTTGGAGTTTTTGACAAAAAATTCTGAAGAGGCCTAAATTGATTAAAATCTGCTTTTTTGACAAGTTGAAACAGATTTGTTGAATTTTGTTCGTTAATAGATGAAAAAGTTTGAAATTTGATATAGAAATAGGAAATTAATTTTTTTTTTTTAAAAAAATATGTCCGCAGCAGCCCTCAGTCGAAAGTCAATGGTTTTTCTCCTCCTAAATTAAAAAAGGATTGAACCTCTGCCCATCTGATTCAACTTGTCAAAGAAGCAGATTTTAATCAATTTATGCCTCTCCAGAAATTTTTGTCAAAAACTCCAAAAAATTTTTCAGTTAAATATCATTTATTTTTCATATTTCTATATTTAATTTGAAACTTTTTCATCTATTAACGAACAAAATTTAACAAAAATTGAATCTCTGCGCATCTGATTCAACTTGTAAAAGAAGCAGATTTTAGTCAATTTATGCCTCTTCAGAAATTTTTGTCAAAGATTCCAAAAAATTTTTCAGTTAAATTTGAATTAATAAAGCACTGAAAATTATTCGAAATCTGTGAAAAAAGTCCATTTTCTAATTAGATATTGTATTCATTAAATTAATCAACATAATCACTATAAAAGGAGGTCAAATACCGAAATGGCGTAAAACGAGAATTTCAGTACCCTGGCTTATAACTTCAATAATTACCCATAGATTGTTTTCATCCATACATTTGTTTTCTTCTTAAAAGTGAGCAATATATGTAAAAAATTTAAAACTGGACATAATTTGACGTTTTCTATTTTTGCATGGCGGTAGAATGAATTTGTTTTTCAGATTTTGGGTCAAAAACCCAAATTTTCTATTTTTTTTTGGACTATATCACTTAAAATATTTAACCGAATAAAAAATAATGTTAAAAGCGATTGTTTGGAATTTGATTACCTTTAATTTGACACCTAGAAAAACTTAATCGGACGTCTGTAACTTGAGATACGGCCTAAAACGTGAAGTCACCTCCGAAAAAAACGTAAAAATATTTAAAAAATTCATATTTCGGAAACCTATCCATAGAAAAATTTCTTAATGTAATTTTTAAGTAACGAGAAGCTTAGTACATAAGAAAAAAGTAGTGACATTGAATGTACATAAAATTTTTTTTTTTTTTAGTAAACTAGTGTTATTAAAGAGAAAAAATTAACAATTGAAAAAGAGTTCGAAAAATCATGAGAAAAATCGGCGTTGGAACAAAAAATGTTTTGAAATTAATGAATTATCATTTAATTAAAGAAGAATAATGTATTGTTAATTAAAAATTGATGAAAGTTTTTGAAAAAATTGGAGAAAATAAATTAAAATTGAATTGTATTAAAATTTCAAGAATGTGAAATGAAGAATATTTAAAAAATGATTATAGAAAAAAAAATTGAAAATTTTGAAAAGGATAATTAAATATGCTTTTATAATTTGATACTGAAGAAGTTAATTGTAATTTGAAGAAAACAATTAAAAAATAGTGAAAGAAATTGGAAATGAATAGAATAATTAATGAGTTAAAAAACTTATTTAATGTTAAGAAAATAATTGAAATGCAGTTTAAAGCAACATAAAACACTAGTGCGCATGCGTAACGGTTTTAATTGACATCTCGTGCTTTCTTTAATTAATCGTCATAGGGAGTTCATGGTCGAAAGCTGTTAATGAATTGTAGCTAGGCTCATGCTTGGCTCGTGGACAGGAGCCAAGCTTGAGCAAACTTGAGCCAAGATTGAGCAAACTTAAGTCAAGCTTATGCCAGGCTTGAGCCAACTTGAGCCAAACTTGAGCCAAGCTTGAGCAATCTTGAACCAAGTTTGAGCAAAATTCAGCCAAGTTAACAATTCTAAGCGGGATAATAATGCAAGTGTTCATAAATTGCTGTGCTTCTATTTGAAAAAGTTTTCTACACGTTTTGTTTCTTTGGACTTTCTTGCATACGCGTATTTAAACAAATAGTTCATTAAAATCTAAGACAATATGAATGAATTTTCATTATAATCAAATTTAACTTCGGTTTTACTGAAAATGCGCATTATAACCCCGTTGAAAATTAAAGTATCAAATTTTCAATTTCAGGAACCGAAATCTGCAGATTGTGAGTTCAACAAAAACTATGGCAATGTATTTACAATGTCTAATTGGACTCTGCATGATTTTAATGGTGCACTCCAATTGTGAACGCAACTCTTCTCATCCGATACCTCCAGTGAATGAAGAAATTGGTGACGTTACCCTTGATGTAGATCTAATGAATTATAGGGCAACTATAAAATGTACAAACAATTCGCAACTGCAATTTGTGAATTTCAACTTTTCTTTTAATAATCCTCCATGCCCTAAATGGGAAAATCATTCTTATTTTGGAATTGAAAATTGTAATATTCGAGACCATGTCGATCTAGCGAATATGTTAAACAATAATGAAACAGTGACTTCAGAACTCAGGATTGCTAATAGTCCAGATGAAATTATTCTTTCTGAAAATAATCTACAGCATTTTAAAGGTATTACGACATTTCGTTTACACTCGAACAATAATGTAACATTGTCACCCGATGCACTAAGTAGAATATCATATATACAGGCACTCTCAATAACGAACAATTCAAACTTATTCTTGACAAGATCTACAATAAAAACTTTAAAAACTTTGATCATAAAAAACAATGAACATATTGAACTATCACAGGACGCTTTTGAAGGAATGAGAAACCTGACATATTTAGATTTAAAAAACAATAATTTGGCATCTATTCATGAAAACCTCTTCCAAGCTACGATTAATTTAAGTGAATTGGATTTAAGCCACAATCTCTTAACAGTTTTTGATAATGGAACTTTCACGAGTTTGTCAAGACTAGAAAAATTGGATCTACAGCATAATAACCTAAGTGATATTCCCTTGAAATCATTTGAAGCATTGACAAATTTGAAGACACTTGATCTTAGCAACAATAATTTAAGATCAATACATGACCCGATTTTCAAAGATTTATCAAATCTACGATCTTTAAATTTAAGTAACAATCTTCTCGAAGAACTGTCTCCGAAATCATTTGAGGGATTATATCTTTTAACGACTCTTAGACTTAGCCATAATAATTTGACCATGTTAGATGAAAACATTTTCTTGGGTACATCTTACCTGGAAGAATTGTTTCTAAACGACAATAAACTTGAGAAGCTTCCTGATAGTTTTGGTAAAGAATCTGTTCTAAGTACGATTCAGCTACAAAATAATCTATTGCAGTCGTTACCGAAAACGTTTTTCGACCACGTTCATATATTTTCAGAAGTAGACGCAAGAAATAATAATTTTACAGATCGCTATAATTATCTTCTGAATTTTCGTATGATTTTTTGGGGACCATATGTTGAATTTGATGACAGACTTTACTTTAATTCGTGGAATGAAACTCGAGAATTTTTGAAAAAAGAAAACAAATGATGAACTGATGAGTCATTCTATTTTCTTTTGTGCATGGTTCTATTTTACAAACCACCTCTAGAATTCTTACAAACTCCCCGATAGAAATACTATTGCTTCATTTTGTATAATTAACGGAATTTAAGTATAATATATATAAGGAAATTTAGTGATTCATACAAACCATGCTATAAGAGTTTTCACAAAACTTTTTCACGTATCCAAGAGTCCAAAAAGAGTTTTGTAAATATCAATAAATTTTGTTTTTCCGTGTATTATTTTATATAAATTTACAAATTGTGATAATTATTCTCAGAAAATAAACGTTAAGCAAACACTAATGTAATATCATGGCGTAAAAAATTAGTCACCTAATGACAAACAGTGAATTATGTAATAGTTTTATTGGAGAAAAATATCTAAAAAATCTAATAAAAAATTGAAAATACTTATTAAAAACATTTTTCTAATTACTACATAGGCTCATTTACTTAAGTTTATTTCTTTGTGTAATTATAAAAATAATGACATGGTTATATGTGTGTCAATATTTAATTATCTTATAATGTCAATGTAAAAAGTGTATTCCTTCATAATATTCAAATATTTAATCGTATATATAAAGAAGAGCTCAAATCCAGTAGTAGTAGTTTACAATAACTATAACTATCCAAAGTTAGTATTTTACTATGAATTTGTTTTTTTAATAATTTAGAACGAACTTTTTTTTCAATCTATAAAGTTTTATTTTCAATAAAAGACATGCAATGAAATGGAGAATTTGACTCTTTAATGTGTTTTTTCTTTAAGAAATATAAAAGAGAATTGGCTGTTTTTATTAAAGTTGAAGAAACTATTGATATTAACATTTTTTATCAAAAATAAATTAGTTTTGTTCAAATTTGTTTCAAAATTTTTTTTAGAAATAAGCTATAAAGCACAATATTCCCTCATCTTGTAGAAATACCCAGATAAAATTCCTTCTTATTATATTACTAATAACGACATAATATTATTTGCTAAAAAATATTTTTATTTAAAAAGAACTTTAATTTTTTCGAAGATTTGAATTCCAAAATATTAATAATATTCTTGAAGAATGAGAGGCGAATTTCATATTTTCCTTTAAAGCAAGACGCATGTGGCACTTGAAAAAAACATCTTCGTAAAACTCCTTTTTTCGGAATCAGGAATTAATTAAGAAAATAATTGAAAATATTGAAGGGAATCATTGAAAAACGAATAAAACCATTAAAAAATTCTGATGAAATTTCAAGAAAAGGAATGAAAAATTAAAAGAATAATTTAAATAACAGAAAATAATGATAATCTTTTGTTTTCTTTGTACTTGCCCGTTTATGTATAAATAAATAAATAAAATAAATAAATAATATTTGAAATTTGGGATAACACTTTTAAATTAAAGAAAGAAGAAAACAATCAAAAATTGAAGCTAATTAGGAAATAATAAAATTTGTTACTAAAATTAATTAAGATATCATTTAAATTTTGGAGAATAATTTAAATTCCATAAGAAATTAAAAATTAAAGCCAATAAATAGTAATAAATAAAAGAATAGAGTTAATGTTTAAGAATATAATTGAGATTTGAAGAATCAAGTATCTACATATACTGAGAAATACTATTAAACAAATACAAAAGAATCTAAAAATAGAATAATAATATTTGATTGAAAAAATAATTTTAAGTATTGAAAATTATTAAGAAGAAAGAAAGAAAAAAAGTTTAAGAAAAAAAAAAGAATTTGAAGTTGAAGAGAATCATCAAAAAGTAAATAAAATTATTAAGAGATTAAGAAATAAAAATGACGTTTCATGAAAAAGTAATAAATTTTATTAACATAGTTGAAAAAATTGTAAAATATAATTGAAATTTTTAGAAATCAATTATTGTAAAAGACAGCAATTAATTAAAGAAAATAATTGAAAAATTAATAGATGCAGTTGAAAACCCAAAAAAAAATTTCAATTGAAGAATATAATTTAAATTTGATAAATCAAACAGACGTTGAAGAATACTATTAAAAATATACAAAAATACACAAAAAATTAAAGATATAATTGAGAATTGAGGAAAATAATTAAAAATTAAAGAGAATCATCAAAAACTAAATAGAATTAATAAAAAATTAAGAAATAAAAATGACAGATTTCAAGAAAATAAAAGAATTTTAATTAAAAAAATAAAAATAATAAAAAAATATTGAAAAGCATAATTGCAATTTTTCAGAAATCAATTAGAAATGTAAAAAAGGAAGGAAGAAGAAAATACTTAGAAATGACGAGTCTAATTAAAAAATATTAAAAGCAATTGTGCATTAAAGAAATTTAATTTTTGAAAAAAAGTGAAAAGTATAAGTTTGTAAAACAAGTACTTGAAAAATGTTTACAAAAAAAGTGGTTGAAATAGAAAAAGTAAGACACAAATTGAGAAATAAAAAAAAATTATATCCAAACAAAATTTCCATTCTTAATAAAAAAAAATTTATATTGAAAAAAATAATTGACAAATTTGAAAACTGTAATTGAAAATAGAAAAAAAATGTTATAATTCAAAACTGAAGAAAATAATTGACATTTTTTTAATAATTGAAAAAGAAAATTGATAAATGAAGAAAATAATTGATATTTGCAGAAAGTAATTGAAAAATAATTGAAATTTTCTTCAAAATAATTAAAAGTTGGAGAAATTAATTGGAAAAAAAGATAATAAAAAATGACAAAGAAAAATTGAAGACCAATTTCAACCAAATAGTTTAAAATTTATGAATGTGGAGATTAAAGAAATAATTTAAAATCGGAGAAAATAATTGAAAAGTACAGTTGACTTTTCAAGAAAATTACAAAGTTTTATTTTTGTTTTCTGTAAATTTTGAGTTTTTCAAGGTTCAAAGAGAATTTAAGGTTTCCACTGTGAGCATAATTTTGAAAATTTTTTTAGGAAGAGTTACTGTAATGAATAACTGAATGAAAAATGTCTGGGATTAAAGAGGCTCTACTGTATTTCAGCATCCTTCCTATCGGACACGTATGATATATATACAGTTCAAAACGTAGATTCAAAGATGAAAAAGGCGGAACTATCCGATTCGCTTGAACGTCTCAACAATTCATCTGACTTTTTCACAAACCAAATTCATTTTTCTAGTCACGTCCCTGATATTCTAGCACTATGTTTTCCGGATTTGAACCAACACTGCACTGGCTCTCACCTCAGAATGGAGAAATCAAAGTTGCGGGGTCGATTTTCACAAGTATTATATTTGGAGATTTTATTTCTGTCACTCTCTTCGTTTTTTCAGCGAATTTTCAAATTTAACAAATTGCGGACAAAATTTTATTTAAGTTAAAAAAATTTAGTGATTTATTTTATACGGTTGTTTAATAACTAAATATTATTAAATAACGTCATCAATTAATTAGGTAATTAATTTTAATCAACAGAACATAACCTGAAAATTCTTTTTGGAATTCCTCGACAAATGATAAGCAATCACAAAAATCTAGATAGATTAAACCTTTATGATAAAAAAAAATCAAAAATAAATTTGTATCAATTTCATGTACATCACTTGCAATTAATTAATTATCAAAATTAAAAAATCGAGTTTAAAATAAAATGTAGCAAGTGGATTTCTGATCCCTAGTGTCTAAAAAGAGAACCATAATTGAAAAACGGACCGGAATATGAAACGCACGAAAATCCAAACTACACAATAAAAAGACATGTCTAATCTAATAAACCAAAATCGATTAAATAATTAGAAAGGAAAAAAATTTTAAACTAATTGTAATATTGTGTTTAAAATAACTTTGGTAATATTGCAGAAGAAGGACATTTTCGAATTTTTGATATTTTCTCACGGGCCAAATTTTATTTCCACATATTTTAGTACCAAACTAAAAAATCCGGTCTGGGAGGTTAAAAAAGTTGAGTAGTTTTTTTTAATTTTTAAGAAAAACTTCAATTTCAATTTTTTTTATTACCATAACTTTTAACACGAAATCAGGATTTTAAAGTATAACTAAAATGAATCAGGCGAAATGAAAAATTTATAAACCCTTTATTAAAGTAAGTGAACATTAAAATTAATGATCCAGAAAAGTTTTCAAGGTTTCAATTTATTTTTCAGGTTGTCGGTTATTGGAGGTGATTAATAGAATGGCCTAATAATAATAAACTGAGAAATATGTCTTTAATTTATTATGAGAAAGGTCGCAATGAAAACTAAAGATGAAGATCCCGGTACCCAGGAGCGATCAAACTCTTAAGTTTGCTCTTGTGAATTCTCGTTCCTTGCATTGCCGTCTTGAAATCGCTCTCTTGGGATAATAAACTTTTATGAATCGCTCGAGCATTTCGCGGTAAGTGAGCAGAAATAAATTCTTGTACAGAGCACATTCAATTCTCTTTTTGTCCCAACTTGTGAGGAATCCTAGAATGAAAAATACCCTAATTTTTCCCCGTTATTTGATCGATCAGTTTCAACAAATTGGAGTTTTTTTTTATTTCTCAAAATTCAGCTTCGTTGGAAAGTTTGATCTGGTGCTTTATACATTTGAATTTAAATCATCGAATTTAAATGGATCCTTAACATTCATTAAATATTCGCAATAATTGTTTACATTAAATGACACCGAAAATTAAAAAAGTTTTAAAAAATTAATTCTAAGAAGCTAGAAAATTTATTAAATCAATTGAGAAAAAGAGTGGGGTCGGTTTTAGCAACAACTGCTTTATTATTCCGGAAAATCGATTACAAAGATGATTTTGATTACATGTCTATGACGACTATAAAAACATAATATAACATACAGATATTTAAACAATATATTTGTCTAAATAATAGACTAGTAACCATTTTTATCAATTATAGAACAATAAAAAGAAAATACATAAAAAAAAGTACAGAAATCTTGAAAATCAATATTTTTCAATCGCCAAACTCTGTTAACTACAAAGAATAATGCCAAATCCTTTATTTAACCCTTTTTCAATATTAAATATTTTTTATGCATCCCCTAAAAATATAAAAATACAAAAAAAAAAGATTAAAAAATATTTTTAACTATTTTTTTTTACAATTTTTTGCAATATTTTTAATAAATAGCACAAGTTTAAACTTTAAAGAATTGTGTTATGGAATTGATTATTTGTTTAAACGAATTAATATTGTCTATTTAAAACTATTTATCAAATTAGGTCACAAAGTTGCAACATTTTCTCAATTTTGCAACTTTTTAAGATAAATGTAACCAATAACTAACATCAAACTAAATATAATAACTCTTCCAATTGTTTAACTTCAACTGTTTATCAAATAAAGCTACAAAGTTTCAATTTTTTCTTAATTTCAAAACTTTTTAGGCTTATTAATACCAATTAATAACAAAAAATGTAAAATAATAATTCTATCAATTATTGTAATATTATGAATTTATTTCCATAATATTATGAATTTATCACTCAGTTAATAATTATTGAAAAGATATTATCGATTTCACTGAGTCAAATAAAACGAAAAAATCTTCACTTTTTTAACGTTTCAACAGCTATGCTGCCCTCATCAGAAACTAAAATTTATTAATAACATGTTTAACAAAAAATTAATTTACAAATTATGCATATAATAAAATGAAATGGTGTCAACAATAATTACCGTAAAAAATTAACAATAAATAAATTAAATATAAAGACGATGACAAATTTTTGACAACAAGTGTCTCGTCCGTTTACTAAAATTAAACTGAGGTAATTAGAATATTATTGAACTAATCAATGCGATCGGATTATTATAAGTCATTGTGTACAAAATATAAGGGTACATTCTTGATTGTCGAAAGTTAAAATAAAATTAAATTTAAATTCTACTTTGAAAAAATATTACAAACTTAAAAATTTGTTTATAAATTATATGAAGTAGATTATTTAAAAAAACACATTTTTTTTACATAAAGAAATATATTACCTAGTCAATCAAAACCTTGAGAAGGAAATCAACAAATTAAAGAAAGTAATAAAAAGATAGTAAAAAAATTTTTTTCTTAAAATTTATTGTTTTTGATAAAATTATTGTGTTATTTTAAAAGTAATGTTAATATTCATTTCGATATCTATATTTACGTTCATTAAGAAAATGAGTATAGGTCTTACTAAGATTCTTTGTGTCATCTTTTTTGTTAATTGGATTTCTCTGCATGTTGATGTGAATCATTTCTGAAGTTAATCTTTTATCTAGATTAGATTCTTTGTCTAGAATTGAAAAATTATCCCAGTCAAAATCATGTTTTAAGTAATTTTTGTGAATATTAAACACCGAATTTTGATTTTTTGACGTTCTGTGTTCATTAATTCTTTTCAAAGTCCTTCTTTTTGTTTCCCCGACGTAAGATGCTGTGCAATTTTTGCAATTAATTTTATATACTGTATTGTTTGTTTCTGTTTTTTTATTTTTATCTTTTCCTTTTTTTATTAAAGAATTTTTGTTTTGTTGATTTTTTGTAGGAATAGATGAAATTAAATAATTTTTTAATGAATAAGCTATTTTTTCAAAAAGGCCATTGACATATGGTAGGAAAACTTTAGGTGATCTTTGATAAAGAAGTTTATTTACATTATTGTTAATATTTGATTTAATTATGTTAATACGTTTATAAATAAATTTTTTAATTAGTTGTTCTGGATAATTATTGTTTAAAAGAATCTGTTTTATGGTTTTTATATTTTTTTCATGAAATTTTTGATGTGAAAGTTTTATGGCTCTATCTGTTAGATTATAAATAATAGCAATTTTTTGAGCCTGAGAATGTTGTGATTTAAAATTTAAAATACGTCCAGAAAACGTGGGCTTTTGATACCAATCGGTGATAAGTTTGTTATCACCTTTTATTACTAAAACATCCAAAAAGTTAAGACTATTGTTTTCTTCTATTTCATAAGTAAATTGAAGTCTATTGTCATAACTATTGAAAATATTAATTGTTTCATGTAATTTGTTTTTTGGTATGCATGTAAAGATATCATCAACATATCAAACAAAAAATTTTGGTGTTTAGGACAATTTCTCAATGCAAGACTCCTCTAAATCTGACATAACAATATCAGCAAACAAACCTGATATTGGTGAACCCATCGGTGTTCCATAAATCTGTTTATAATATTGGTTGTTAAACTTGAAATATGTGTTGTGAAAAAGGAACTCAACTATTTTAATTAATTCATCAAGAGAAATATCCACCATTCGTGTAATGTAACTATAACGTTTTGTGATACTATCAACAACATGCCGAGAACCCACATTAGTGAATAATGATTGAACATCAAGACTGATTAAAATATGGTCATCTGGAATGCTAATATTTTGTATTTTGTTTATAAAATCAAAACTGTTTTTTACATATGATTTTGGTTTGGTAATGGCTTTATTCAGTAAATTAAATAAAACTTTAGATAAAAAATGAGTTGGTGAACCTATGGAAGAAATAATAGGTCTATAAGGACATTCTATTTTATGAATCTTAGGAAGACCGTAACATTTTGCTAGACTGGTATCTGTCTGTGTGAGTTCTTCATTTTTATATTTTTTATTGAGTAAACCATTATCATTCAGTGTACTTAGTAACTTGTGAGTTCCCTTCTGTACAGAACTTAACGGGTTGGTTTTGATTTTTCGATAAGTGGTGGTATCACTCAATAAGATTTCAATTTTTTTATTATAATCTTCACGATCAACTGCTACCGTGACATTACCTTTATCTGCTGTTGTAAACATTATATTTTTATGTTTATTAATAAAAAGTTTGGCATTATTAAGTTTGTTAGCAAGAATTCTATCTGAAATATTGATATGTTTTTGTTTGTTGTTCCTTTCAAATGATTTAATATTATGCATTAATTGTCTTCTAATGTTATTCGCTAATTCATTGTGTACTTTATAAATTGAGATAAAATTTTCAATCGATTTAATATAATCAAAAACTAAATTTAATTTTATATCCTCATTGAAGTTGAAACCACCACCTAACGCAGCAATTTCAATGACCTCTTTTGGGATGTCATAATTAGTTAAATTTTTAAACCATTTTTTTGAGACTGATACATCAAGAATGTTAGAACTAAAGTTATTTTTATCTTTTAAACGATTTAATTTACAGTTTGCACTATTTTTTAATTTTTGACAAAAGTTATGACTATTTTTTTCAAAAATTTCGTTATTTACTTCAAAATCAGACGGTGAAAGCAGGTTTTTTAATTGAAGATTTGAAAAACTTTGATTTTTCTTCATATATTCAATGTGTATACACTTGTCTTCTATCATAATGTTCAATAATTTCCTTTTTACCTGTCTTAAAAGATCAAAAAATTTCCTTTTTCCGGTGTTGCTGTGAAAATCGAAATGTTGCAAACTAGCATCGATGGAATCAATGTTGGAGTGTCGCATGTATGATTTACATCCAAAGCACATTGATTCCATCGATGCTAGTTTGCAACACTTCGATTTTCACAGCAACACCGGAAAAAGGAAATTTTTTGATCTTTTAAGACAGGTAAAAAGGAAATTATTGAACATTATGATAGAAGACAAGTGTATACACATTGAATATATGAAGAAAAATCAAAGTTTTTCAAATCTTCAATTAAAAAACCTGCTTTCACCGTCTGATTTTGAAGTAAATAACGAAATTTTTGAAAAAAATAGTCATAACTTTTGTCAAAAATTAAAAAATAGTGCAAACTGTAAATTAAATCGTTTAAAAGATAAAAATAACTTTAGTTCTAACATTCTTGATGTATCAGTCTCAAAAAAATGGTTTAAAAATTTAACTAATTATGACATCCCAAAAGAGGTCATTGAAATTGCTGCGTTAGGTGGTGGTTTCAACTTCAATGAGGATATAAAATTAAATTTAGTTTTTGATTATATTAAATCGATTGAAAATTTTATCTCAATTTATAAAGTACACAATGAATTAGCGAATAACATTAGAAGACAATTAATGCATAATATTAAATCATTTGAAAGGAACAACAAACAAAAACATATCAATATTTCAGATAGAATTCTTGCTAACAAACTTAATAATGCCAAACTTTTTATTAATAAACATAAAAATATAATGTTTACAACAGCAGATAAAGGTAATGTCACGGTAGCAGTTGATCGTGAAGATTATAATAAAAAAATTGAAATCTTATTGAGTGATACCACCACTTATCGAAAAATCAAAACCAACCCGTTAAGTTCTGTACAGAAGGGAACTCACAAGTTACTAAGTACACTGAATGATAATGGTTTACTCAATAAAAAATATAAAAATGAAGAACTCACA
The DNA here is from genome assembly GCA_037103525.1 of Ganaspis brasiliensis. NCBI lineage: Eukaryota > Metazoa > Arthropoda > Insecta > Hymenoptera > Figitidae > Ganaspis > Ganaspis brasiliensis. The sequence continues at coordinate 1,062,413 of JAZKLR010000013.1, read as the reverse complement.
CAGACAGATACCAGTCTAGCAAAATGTTACGGTCTTCCTAAGATTCATAAAATAGAATGTCCTTATAGACCTATTATTTCTTCCATAGGTTCACCAACTCATTTTTTATCTAAAGTTTTATTTAATTTACTGAATAAAGCCATTACCAAACCAAAATCATATGTAAAAAACAGTTTTGATTTTATAAACAAAATACAAAATATTAGCATTCCAGATGACCATATTTTAATCAGTCTTGATGTTCAATCATTATTCACTAATGTGGGTTCTCGGCATGTTGTTGATAGTATCACAAAACGTTATAGTTACATTACACGAATGGTGGATATTTCTCTTGATGAATTAATTAAAATAGTTGAGTTCCTTTTTCACAACACATATTTCAAGTTTAACAACCAATATTATAAACAGATTTATGGAACACCGATGGGTTCACCAATATCAGGTTTGTTTGCTGATATTGTTATGTCAGATTTAGAGGAGTCTTGCATTGAGAAATTGTCCTAAACACCAAAATTTTTTGTTTGATATGTTGATGATATCTTTACATGCATACCAAAAAACAAATTACATGAAACAATTAATATTTTCAATAGTTATGACAATAGACTTCAATTTACTTATGAAATAGAAGAAAACAATAGTCTTAACTTTTTGGATGTTTTAGTAATAAAAGGTGATAACAAACTTATCACCGATTGGTATCAAAAGCCCACGTTTTCTGGACGTATTTTAAATTTTAAATCACAACATTCTCAGGCTCAAAAAATTGCTATTATTTATAATCTAACAGATAGAGCCATAAAACTTTCACATCAAAAATTTCATGAAAAAAATATAAAAACCATAAAACAGATTCTTTTAAACAATAATTATCCAGAACAACTAATTAAAAAATTTATTTATAAACGTATTAACATAATTAAATCAAATATTAACAATAATGTAAATAAACTTCTTTATCAAAGATCACCTAAAGTTTTCCTACCATATGTCAATGGCCTTTTTGAAAAAATAGCTTATTCATTAAAAAATTATTTAATTTCATCTATTCCTACAAAAAATCAACAAAACAAAAATTCTTTAATAAAAAAAGGAAAAGATAAAAATAAAAAAACAGAAACAAACAATACAGTATATAAAATTAATTGCAAAAATTGCACAGCATCTTACGTCGGGGAAACAAAAAGAAGGACTTTGAAAAGAATTAATGAACACAGAACGTCAAAAAATCAAAATTCGGTGTTTAATATTCACAAAAATTACTTAAAACATGATTTTGACTGGGATAATTTTTCAATTCTAGACAAAGAATCTAATCTAGATAAAAGATTAACTTCAGAAATGATTCACATCAACATGCAGAGAAATCCAATTAACAAAAAAGATGACACAAAGAATCTTAGTAAGACCTATACTCATTTTCTTAATGAACGTAAATATAGATATCGAAATGAATATTAACATTACTTTTAAAATAACACAATAATTTTATCAAAAACAATAAATTTTAAGAAAAAAATTTTTTTACTATCTTTTTATTACTTTCTTTAATTTGTTGATTTCCTTCTCAAGGTTTTGATTGACTAGGTAATATATTTCTTTATGTAAAAAAAATGTGTTTTTTTAAATAATCTACTTCATATAATTTATAAACAAATTTTTAAGTTTGTAATATTTTTTCAAAGTAGAATTTAAATTTAATTTTATTTTAACTTTCGACAATCAAGAATGTACCCTTATATTTTGTACACAATGACTTATAATAATCCGATCGCATTGATTAGTTCAATAATATTCTAATTACCTCAGTTTAATTTTAGTAAACGGACGAGACACTTGTTGTCAAAAATTTGTCATCGTCTTTATATTTAATTTATTTATTGTTAATTTTTTACGGTAATTATTGTTGACACCATTTCATTTTATTATATGCATAATTTGTAAATTAATTTTTTGTTAAACATGTTATTAATAAATTTTAGTTTCTGATGAACCATAGCTGTTGAAACGTTAAAAAAGTGAAGATTTTTTCGTTTTATTTGACTCAGTGAAATCGATAATATCTTTTCAATAATTCTATCAATTGTTTAGACAATTTATTAATATTTAATTTCAATTTTTTAAGAAATTTAAATACAGATTTGCAACTTTCTTTCAATTTTACAATTTTCGAAGATAAATCTAACCAATTACTAACCACAAACTGAAAATAACATTTCTACCAATTCTTTAAAAAAATTATAATTGTTTAAATTCACTTTTTAGCAAATTAAACTGTTAAGTTGCAATTTTTTCTCAACTTTGCAACTTTCCAAGCTGAATAATAGCAATTAAGTTTGTTGTTACAAACTTAAAATAATAAATCTACTAATTGTTTAAACAAATTGTTAATGTTTAATTTCAACTTTGTATCAAATTTAACTACAGAGTTGCAACTTTTTCTCAATTTTGCAATTTTTAAAGACGAATATAACCGTTCACTAACATTAAACTAAATATAACAATTCTACCTATTGTTTAAACAATTTATTACTGTTTAATTTCAACTTTTCATAAAGTTAAACCACAGATTTGCAACTTTTTCTCATTTTGCAAATTTTTTCAGTCTGAGAAAAGCAATAAAGAACATTTAAAGAAATTCAAAGATTCTAAAAAATGAATTTTAAAATATAATTTTTCATAACCTGCAATTTATACATAAACATACTTTTGAATTTTTTTTTTTAATTTTATAAAATTATTTTTACATTTTACACATTTTTGCAAATATTTTTCTCTGTATAAGGCAGATTCTAAATATGATTTAAGTAGACGTGTCAATTAAAATTCATTTTTTTGTTTTGACATTTAAAAACAAATTGAAGTTAGTTACATATTAATATTCGAACGGTTATAATTACATAACAGCAACAACAAAAGTAATTATGATTAAAATATACTTTTTTTAAAATCCGTGTTTTTTTATTAAATTTAGTAAACGTATTTTAAAGAAAAACCTTAAATAATAAGACTAAAATTCCGAAAACTAAAAATATATCTTAATTTTTTATTTCACAGAACTAACAATAAGATAATATTAAAACTGGTTTATGTCAATATAATGAGAATGCAGTTATGATATTCTGCCTTTCAGCCACAGAATTGGTATTAAAAAGCCTAAAAAGTTTCAAAATTGAGAAAAAATTGCAACTCTGTAGCTTAATCTGATAAACAGTTAAAGTTAAACAATCATAATTTGTTTAAAAAATTGATAGAATTGTTATTTTCAGTTTGCTGTCAGTAATTGATTAGATTTATCTTCAAAAATTGCAAAATTGAGAAAAAGTTGCAAATCTGTGGTTAAATTTCATAAAAAGTTGAAATTAATCAATAATAAATTGTTTAAACAATTGATAGAATTAGCATTTTAATTTTATTGTTACCAATGGGTATAAATAAGCCTAAAAGTTTTTAAAACGCCGAATAAACTGCAACTTTGTAGCTTAATGTGATACACACTTGAAGTTAAACAATTATAATTTGTTTAAAAAATTGGTAGAATTGTTTTTTTTAGTTTGTTGTTATTAATATTGGCTTTATTTGTCTTTAAAAGTTGCAAAGTGAAGAAAAAGTTGCAACACTGTAGCCTAATTTGATAAATAGTTGTAATTAGTTGTAATTGTTTAAACAAATTAGCAATTGCATTAAACAATTCTTAAAAGTTTATGTAAAGATGTAAGAGTTAATAACAGTTTATAACTAAATGTCTGAAGAGGTTCATCGTAGATGAACGAAAAGCTTAACAACACACACTCTTTGTAAATAAATGTGGATTTTTCTTAAAAAAACAAAACATCTTAAAAGTTTATGTTAATGCTATTTATAAAAAATATTGCAAAAAATTGTCTCAAAAATATTTAAAAATATGTTTTAACTCTTGTTTTCAAATTTTTGCATTTTTGGGGGTTTTGGGGGATCCACAATCTAAAACCCTTAACCATTTTTTTCAATAAGAACTAAATATTTAGCCTCGTTCGACTAAGCCATATATATATACGAACTATAGATATATATTTATAGACTTGATTCTTGTAATTCAAATTTTCCCAGGATATTTTGTCACAAAATTTCATATTTTAAAATAATTTAATCTTGAAATAACAAAAAATTCATTGAATTTTCGTGTTCAACTTGATTTAAATATCGAAAAAATCTCTTTGAATTTTCGAAAAAAAAAGTCGATATAGTAGGTTTTGTTACACAAATTGTGGACAGCTGACTAATAATTGGCAAATATGATTCGACTGCATAATTCTGAGAAAATTTGAATTAAACAAACAAAAGTTATTAAAAATTCTTATTCACCAAGTAACTCCTTCCCATCATAATCATAAAAAGTCTTCTTACAAATATCTATATCTGGATACAAATACTGACCCTCTCCTACTAACTCTATCTGTACTTTATTGAAATATTTAGTCAAAGTGTCAAAATTCTTTTCCCGTAGATTATTATTTCTAAGAAGAATAGACCAAGTGGCATAAGGACTCAACACGTAATCCAAACTACCATAATCAGCAAACCGTTTTCTTCTTGAATTGAAAAACTTACTACCAAATTTAAAAGCACCTGATTGAATTAAATGCACATTATCGTCACATCTATAATAAGAATCACCTCCATGAGTCAAAGTTATTGAAAACTTTCTCAAATCATCCTGTAAATCCTCAACTAAACTTGAATCAGTAGCAACAAATAAAATATTAATATCCCGAAACTTTACAGCATTCCATTCCTTTTGCTCTGATATATTTGCAAATAATCTTACTTCCTTCCCTTCCAGAATTTGATTAACTTCAAGAGCGCTATTGTTCCATACATAAAACGAAGGAAGAGGTCCATTACTTCCAAATTTAGCCGATGATATTATACTCTCGAATGGTTGAACTTGTCCCTTTTTTTTGTCCAAGTCTGTCCTGAAGGATTTCATCTGTTTTATCACGAAATTTGCCTTATTAACAGAATCTTTGAAAACTTCAACTGAAGAATATGAAAGTTCTGGAAATTGACTGACAAAAGGAAAGGTGTACTGCAACAGGGCATTTTTTATTTTTTTGTATTCGTCGAGTATATCATTTGCATAATATATTTGCAACAGGCTTCTTAAAGACTGTTTTTCTTTTATTTTCACATTATCATTATCAAAAGGTACACTAAACATACTTTCCATGTAGTCTGCTTTTTGAATCTTTGTCTTAAAATCTTTTATGAGACGATGGAGACGAATAACTGCATTCATTGCACTTTTGAGTTTTCTCATTGTGGTTTTAATAGAAGGTTGAACCTTAAATTGTTCAGTGTAAGACTCAAGCTCTGTTGTAACATCCGACAAGTAGTCATCCATCTCCCAACTTTGAAATTCAAGATACGTGATAGAAGACACTGCAAATTGATCAGACTTCTTAGATATCTTTTGCCGAATCTCATCTATTTTCGGCTCTAAATTCTTTTGAACTTTTGTCTTAAAATCCTCTAATTTTTTTACCTGATCTAAGGACTGCTGAATCATATTATTCAACTGTTCCTTTTCCGATGATTCACTCGAAATTTGTTTAGCTTTTTCTATACCAAACTCAAACGAACTTATCGCCATAGTTGCTCCCTGTATGAATTTTAATTGCTTCTTGGACTTCTTCTGGTTAATTTCAGTATTTGCAATTAACTCCTCTTCTTCCTTGAAAATATTTTTCAAACGTCTGGCAACACTCGATTTTCCCTTTTTAGATTTTATATCAATAGAAAGTTCAGTTACCTTTGATTCAAGCTTAATCAACTCTTCCACATCTTCTCCTGCCTGGCGACCCCTATCAATCTCATTTTTTATCTTATCTAATTGTTCTTCAACAAGTTCTATTTCTTTTTCTTTCTTTTCATCATAGCTTGCACAAGCCTCTTCTGTGGAGCTCAATACAGTTGATGGTATTTCGATTGATTCAAGTATGGAACCGCCAGAATCCAAAGTCTGTGATTCAATGATATTGAGACCTGCGCCTAATAGTGAACCGACTACTGCGCACACAGGATTAATAAAAGATAGTGCTAAAAACATAAATTGAAAAACGGCGAACATAGCCCTCAAGGCTATTTTCCTGTCCAGTTCCTTCTTTTTTTCCTCCAATTGCTCAATTTCATCTTTCTTCTTTTTAATCAAATCTTCTATTTCCTGCATCAGCTTTTGAATCTTAGCATTCAACTTTTTGATTCTATCATTCAGATAAACCTCAAGTTTATTTTTAATTAAACGATTGGCTTCTATAATTTCGTTTTCAAATTCAATCTTAAATTGACTGCTGATAGTGTTGATTGCCATTACAGCATTCGTGTTTAATAAAGATTCACTATCTTGAATGTAACTTTCTAAATATATTTCAATTAGGAGAATCGAATTATCATAAAAACTACTATCTAATTTAATTATTTTTTGCTAACTATAAGATTCAAATTTGAAATTACCGTTGTGTAGTCATCGGTATTTTCATTTGCCAGTCGCTTAGAATTGTACTTGAGCAATTCTTGTCTCCAGTCTTTGAATAAGGATAATAAAGAAGATCCGTTTTCATGTACAAAATAGTAATTTTCCAAAGCTTTCAGTTCTTCAATAAAATACCAAGTGCTGTAGTAATTTGGAACTAGGTTGAATTGAGTGTGAAACTTTGTTAAATTATATGTCTTATATCTTACGACAGACTCAGTAAATTCTTCCAAAACAACTGATGCCTTCGGTCGTTGATATCCTTTATCATTATAGTCAGCTTTACCACGGGCTGTTACTGGAATATTCAAAAACCTTGACAAGGAATCTGAAGGCGATAAAACACTCTTTCCAGATCTTCCCCCTTTGCCATCACTTCCATTTTTTACGGGATAAATTAAATTGAAAAGGTTCTTATCAGGAAAAGAGTATAATTTAATAATTCCGTGAACACCGCCTGCACCTCTTTTACCACCATTCCCAGGATATATGGGTCGTCTCGTAGTGACATTCCCGTCACAAGGATGTTGTCCATCGCCACCTCTTCCACCGTCACTAGAAATTCTTAAGTTTTTTGCTTCGATAAACTTTTCCAAGAGCCCGTAAAAATTTCCTCCTGGACCACCAGGTAGCCCTGGTAGCCCGTCTACTGGTTTTCCAGTCGACGTACATTCTGCTGCGTCAGGTCTCTGAAAAGTGTATGAATAAGTTTTATAAAAGCAATTTTAATTGGCCATTTTGTTTTTTCCTAGCATGCAATCAAGGAATTAGTTTTGAAATAAATGCATCACTTTTTATTTTAACAATGATTAAACATTTATTGGTAATAGTAGTTGAAATTAATTTTACATTGTGATTTTTTTTAAAAGCGGGAGCCGATATTGCTAGATCGGTGACCCTGGCTAGACTGGCGAAAATTTTGAATACAAAGAAAAATCCCAAATTTTAGATCTGACAACATTGCATTTTTGACCTGAGACTTGACAACGTGGCATTTTTAAATGTGGCAAAATCATAAAATTGATGGAAAGAGTGGTAGGTAGCAAGACCTAGGTACAAATTTTTAAAAGGCAATTAGGCCTAATCCTCTCTATCGCTGACCTTTGCAATACAGGCAGATTTCAAACTTGAAAAGTTTTTAAGTTTTCGTAGTTTACGAAATAATAAATTCTTCAAGAATTTCATAATCTAAAAATATTAATTTAACTACTTCAAATATTTAAACATTTTAACTCGTGGTGTCATCTTGTCGTGGTGAGGGGGCTTAGGACCGGCCAGGCGCTTGTCCTTCGGACGCCATCACTGGACGAGCTGTTCGGCTCTTCCTGGAACTCATTGATCCCGATGTCTGGCGAGTTTGGGCACAGGGGAATGAACGGGACCCCGTTAATTCGTAGCCGCCGTTTTTCGAACCTGTGCACTAGCTATCCTGTGCGGATGATGTTAATTCAGATTCCAAATGGGCGCTAACCATCCTCATCAGCTGTGGACGACATGGTTTCTGGGAGAAATAGGACACTCCTGCCTTCTTGGTTTTTCTAAGTTGGTGTGGAGTAGTCTCGATCTAGTGTTGGCGTCCGATGGACCGGTTGTCTGTCCGATCTGACCAACGACACTAGTCCGATCGGCACCTTACAGGCAGCACACTGGGAGTGATAAGTCCTGTCGCGGCGGTTCCAACCGTGGCAGGTACGAGTCTGATGTGAGCGTAGCTCTTCTGAGGTGGATCTGCGGTAGGGTGTCAGGAGCCAGCCCCTTCGGGATTGATCGGCAAGAGCGTAATGGATGTAAGGGGTCGGAACCTTCATTGCTACTGGCGAGTCCGTTCCGTCCGTGTATTTCGGGAATGGCTAAGCAGTTGATTGGACCCCAGTGATCTGGGGTAGGATCACAGTATCCCAGGGTGCACCCGCTCCCAATCATGATGGCCCGCCACTTTACGCACCATGCGCTGGTAATCTTATCTAGCATGGAAAATCATATGGAAACGTCAGAAGCAGTGATGGAAGTCATTAATGACCAAGCAGAGGCTTCACCCTCTACGTCTCATCAGCCCAACTCAGCGGAGAAGGCCGAGAACATAAGAACCGAGGTGTTCTTAGAAAACATCGTTAACCAGTTAGACAAAGTTCCGCAAATCTTCGAAAACATAAAGAAAGGAACTGGTAAACAGAAGAATATCAAGAAAGAGGTCCAAGAAGGCATTAAACTTCTCGAGGAAGCCTTTGAAACAATTCGCAAAAACTTGCGTTTTATTCAAATTCCGACACAGATGTCGGTAAGGCTAGAAAGGCTACCGCTGAGTGCTGCTGGTGTGAAAACACCATCAGATTTTAAAAAGCGCCCCCGCGGTAAAGACGATGGAAGTCCTGAAAAGATCTCACCACAAGTGAGCTTAAAGAAAATCAAGTGAAGAGGCAGTCGTAGCGAAATCCCCCCAGCTACTACATATTGTGAAATTCTTAAGAGCATTCACAACGTGGCCGCTGAAAGAATAGTTGCTGGTCCTTCTAAGGAAGAAGGTGACTTCCAAATGAAAATAAATAAAAAAAAGGAAGCAAAACAGCAGAAAAAAGCTGCCAAAAAGGCAGAAGAGGAGAAGAAGAGGAAGATGACGGAGAAAAGACCGTCTAAGGTTAGAACCACCGAGGCGGTGAGGATTGCGGTCGAAGACCCAAAGTCTTACGACCAGATCATTAGAGAGATGAAAGCACCAGTTAAGCCGCAGGACTCTAACATCGAGGTTCTCAAAATAAGAAGAACCCTCAAACAAGAAGTCCTTCTCGTTGTTAAAAAAGGTAGAGAGTCATCGAAGTTTGCTGGAGCTCTCGCCCCGGCCGTGCAAGACAGGGCGAGGGTGACAGCTCTAGTAAATAGAAGAAGCCGCGAAATCCGAGACCTCGATGAGACGGTAACTGAGGACGAGGTTGTTTCGGCCGTAAGAAATGTAGTGCAAGCCTCCAACCTGGAGATTACATGCCGCCTTCTTCCACGGTACGGTGGAATGAGGATGGCATTAATCCGTTTGCCCGAGACAGAGAGTAATACTCTGCTCAAGGAAGGTAAAATCCGGGTTGGCTGGATTAACGCCCACATACGAGAGCACCTCGAGGTCCCCAGATGTCAAAAATGTCTGGGATTTGGGCTCCCCTATCTATAATGAAGAGTTGCAGAAACTAAAACTGGCAAAAACCTAAAGTTTCTGCAGGTTAACCTGCATAAGTGCGTGGAGGCCCAAGACCTCCTAATGCAAACAGCCGGGGAGAAGAAGATCGATGTCTTGTTCTGCACAGAACAGAACAGAAAGAACGATCTCACTCCCCGGTATCAGGATAAATCGGAAAGAGCAGCCATTCAGATCTGCAATTCCGAGTTGCGGGCAGATAAGTGCCTGGAGACGAACAGTGGATTCGTGTGGGTGGAAATGTCAGGCATACGTATGTATAGCTGTTATTTCTCGCCCTACGATAAACTGTCAGCCTTCGAAGATCAGATTTATGACCTGGAAATGAGCCTTAGAGAATCCAGGTTGGATACCCTCATTACATTTGACTTTAATGCTAAGTCACCAGAATGGGGCGAGAAAAGGCTCGACAATCGAGGAATCTTGGTCGGAGAAATGATCTCCAGGAACAACCTGATGGTTGCGAACCGTGGGAGGTCTTGCACTTTTAGGAGAAACGGTCAGGGATCGATAATTGACTTGTCGATCACAACGGCCTTCCTAAATAAACGTATTAAAGATTGGCGCGTCCTGGAGGATTATACCCACAGTGACCACCAGTATATCGAGTTTTCAGTCTCAAGGGGAGACACGCTGCGGGCCAGGAACCACGGAGTTCTCCGTGAGAATGGCCCAAAGTGGAACATTAAGAAAATCGACAAGGAGAAGTTCGGCCGGTCCCTGGAAGAATCCCGCCTCATAGAGGATCTGGGATGGGTGAAGAGGCCGAATAACCTTGAAGGGGAGGAGCGGACGGTGAAAAATATGATTGTCACCGCATGCGACGCATCTATGCCGCGTTGTAGAAGCACAACCCCAAGAAGAAGAAATGCATACTGGTGGTCAGAGCAATTGGCCTCTTTGCGAAAGGCATGCATCAAAGCAAAAAGGAGATATGACCGTTCAAACGGAGATCCTCTGCTGAAGGAGGCATATACAGAGGTCAAGAGAATCCTCAGGAAGGAGATACGCGCTGCAAAAAGAAAGAGCTGAAAGAACCTAATCGGTGACGTCGAAAATGACCCATGGGGTCTGGCTTATAAAATCGTTAACAAGAAATTGTTATCGAGGCAAAAGACCCCCGGTCTAGACAATCCCGATTGGGTCCGGCAAATTATAAAGGCCTTGTTTCCTCCAGCAGAACCATGGCCTAGGATGGACTGGAGTGACTGTCAAGTCGGTGAGGATCAACTCCAAATTCGCCGAGATGCGAGAACCAGACTCGTCGACAGATGGCAAGAACGATGAAGGGGGGAGAAGACAGGCCGATGGACGTATCGGCTGATACCAACACTCGCCACCTGGATAAGTAGGAAACACGGAATTGCTTCCTACTACTTAACCCAAGCTCTCATAGGGCACGGATGTTTCGGCTCATACCTTGAGCGATTCAAAAAGATTGAAAGCTCGGAGTGTGTGTACTGCGGGTTCCCAGTGGACGATCCAGAGCACACACTCTTCAGCTGCAAGCGTTGGGACGCGGAGAGGCAGATCATGTTCGCCGGTGTAAACCGCAAGTTTACACCGGGGAACATGATCCTGCTTATGACTCGTTCTATCGAGTATTGGTGAACCGTCGAGGCCTTCATAAATCATGTTATGAAAGTCAAAGATCTCGACGGTCGTCAAAGAAGGGAAGTCCCGTAGGATAGGGAAGAAAGGGAAAAAACTCCTGATAGCGATACGCGCGGAAAGTGCTAGCCGGGAGTGGTCTTAAGGTCCCTAAAAAGGGTGTGTTTTTAGCGGGTCGGCAGAACATCGCCACCCCCGCATAACCCTGTAGTACGGGCTACAGGGTACCCGGCAGCAGGTTTTCACATTCTACGCAAAAAAAAAAAATATATATATTTCACAAATTTTTATTTGAGAAATTTACAAATGTTAAATCGTCATACAAAATATAATAAAAAAGAACAAAATTTAAATGTAAATAATTATTATTATTATATTTTAAACCTAACTCATTTGTTTACTAGCGACGCAACATATTTGAAAAAACTTTTTCTGTTATAAATAAAAAATAGCCATTAATTCTACTTATTTCCGGGAAAATATATACTGCTCATAAATCAATCAATTTGTTTTACAATCTAAAATAGTTTTTCTGAAGATACAATTGTTATAGAATTAAAATGAGAGTGATAGTAATAAAAGAAGTTTTAAATGTAGAAAAAAATAAATCAATAAATTAAAAAGAATGATTATTATGTATTTTAGATTAAAGTGTACCTATTTTAGAAAAATCGAAAAGCTTAACAAAACTTACTCTATAAATGGGCAATTCTATAAAAACAATTGAATTTTCGTCCGTGCGTCACGAGGAATAAAACAGCTACAACTTTTTTAAATTTCTTTATATAATTAAACACTCAGTTGGACATGTTTCTATCTTTTTAAATTTATCACAGGAAAGTTTAATTTTTATTATAAAATAATTTTTGAATAAGTAAGAGACCAATTTAATCAACGGTGACGCACGGACAGAATGTCCGCTTTTTCGTGGAAATACCCAAATAAACAAAATACTGATACAAAAATTGAAGAAATAGTAGAGAGGAAGTTTTAAAAGCATTTTACAAACGGTAAAGAAAAATCAGAATTACAACCAATATGTCAAAACTTTATGAATGATTTTGTAAAAAATAAAACAAACAGGGGCGGCAACTTGTAAATTTTTGCCATCTGCAAACTTAATATTGACCGAGGGTAGGGGGAGGGGAGAGAGAATTAAAACAAAAATAGATTAAAGAGTTTCTTAATTAGCGTAATTATTGTAACACAAAACTTGACAATTTTATTTGGTTTCAAGTACATTTTCAGAATTAATCAACAAATAATCAAAATAATATAAAATTTGTGAAAATTATTGCTAATTGAAAAAAAAATTAAAAATTGACGAACTTCATTGAAATTTAAGAAAAATAATTAAAAAATTATTAAAACATTGAAAATTTGAAGAACAAAAATAAAAAAAAAACAAAAAAATTAATAAATAATGAAACTTATTTAATATTAAAGAAAATAATTGAAAATGAAAAAGATTTATTTGAACAAATCAAAAAAAAAAAAAAAAAATAATAAATAATGAAACTTATTTAATATTAAAGAAAATAATTTTAACTGAAAAAGATTTATTTGAACAAATTAAAAAAAAATAAAGTAAACTTCCGGAAATTAAATTTAAAATTTAGGGGAAAAATTAAAAAATAATGGAAATCCCTGAAGAAAATTTTTATAAAATGATAAAAATACTTAAAATTTGTAGACATTAATTCCAATTTTAGAAAAATTATTTTTAAAAATACAGAATATTTGTGAAGTAAAAGAAAGTACATTATTACACAGGCTTGGGTCCGCAAAAAGTCTGATTCACTATAAAAGTAAATTCTATAGTGAAGTAGACTATTTTCAGACTCAAGCCTCATATTATAACATAATTTCAAGTTTCAAGAATTTTAAATTTTGGAAAATAATTACATACAGAATTAATTGAAAATTGACGAAAATAATGGAAATTTTTATTTATTTATTTATTTAACATATATACGGGCTTACAGAAATTAAAATTTGCCCTTTCGTACAATTGTACTGGTATACAAAAAATAATAATTAAATTGATCGAACCAATATAGTGAAACAATATATATATATATTTTTAATAATACATATTTTTATTAATATAAACACATATATATACCAATATGGTATTATGGCTAGGTAGCCTTATTTAAATTCTTTATTCAAAACGTTTGATCGTAATAAGGCTGTGAAGGCACTTAACGAATAGTAAAAAAAATCTAGGTTTGCGCAGTGAATATTTGCTTCTCTACAAAGTCTATTATAAATTGCGTTTGTTCCTTGAACTGATCGCTCAGTATCGACATAGAATAGAGGGTTCTTCTCATGTGTTTTTACATCCGGGTTTCGAGTTTTTATTGTGGAGCGATCTCTAAGTGTCTTTAAAGTGACTGGTGGAATCGAAAAATTTATATTCATTAATACCTCCGAGCAATTAACTTGACCATTCAATATACGGTAAAGAAATAACAAATCAGTATATAATAGTAAAAGCGAAATTTTGGGAATCTTAAACAACTTCCTTAAGTCCGTGTAATCATGGTCAAATCTGTCATGACTTATTCCACGCTGGCGCGCTATAAAACGTAGATATTTATTCTGAACACGCTCAAGACGAACAAAGTTGTAATCTTGATAAGGCATCCATACAATAGAGTTACAAACCAGAATAGATCTAATAAGTGAGAAATATAATGATTTTAATGTCGAAAGATCAGTGAAACGCGTTGCATTTCTCGTGACGAAGCCCAGAACCGAGAGTGATCTACTAATTGTGTTTGAAATGTGAACATTAAATGATAAATCGGTAGTAAGCATTATACCAAGATCTCGAACCGTCATTTCTCTTACAAGATCGCTACCACCAATTACGTAATTGAAAATTTGCAGATCTTTATTTTTGGAGAAAGAAATAATTGAACATTTTTTCACATTAACAAGCAGATCATTATTAATAGACCATTCGATAACAAAATCGAGGTCTGCTTGAATCTCTAAAAAATCACTTTGATTAATAATAATTTTGTAAAATTTTAAATCATCCGCAGAAAGACTAAAACAACAATATCGTATTACAGAGGAGATATCATTTATATATAATAAAAATAAGAGGGGGCCAAGATTTGAGCCCTGAGGAACACCCGATGTTGCTGAGAATACTTGAGAATAAGATGATTTTATACGAACTGATAATAATCTGTCAGTTAAGTAATTCTTTATCCAACTCAAAATGAGGTCTGAAAAACCCAAGGCCCTGAGCTTAGTCACGAGAATATCGTGATTAATTTTATCGAAGGCTTTGGCAAAATCCAGATAGATCGCATCCACTTGACGGTCATTCTCGAATGCTTTAAGTACATAATCAGTAAAAACACATAAGTTCGTGGTCACAGATCTTCCTCTAACAAAGCCGTGTTGTTCCGGAATGATAAAACTAATTGAGTAGGCATAAATAATGTCGTATATGAGACTTTCAAATATTTTAGGAATAGTGCTCAAAATAGTTATAGGTCTATAATTACGAACGTCGTTCTTATTACCACTTTTGAGAATTGGTATAATTATACCCTTCTTCCACTCAAAAGGAAAGATGCCATTAGAAAGTGACATATTAAACAATAAAAATAGTGGATGTAGGAAAGACGTTCTGCAGGATTTTAATAAAGAAGGTGGAATATCATCAGGTCCAGCACCTTTAGATATATCTAGTGACTTTAATTTATTTAAAATATCCTCTTTTTGAATTATTATTTTATTTAAAAAGTTATTATTAGCCGGCGCATAGTTAGAGGAATGTGACACTGGGTTAGAAGCTGAGTAAACGGATTCAAAAAATATTGCGAAAAGTTCAGCAATATCCTGACTATTATTTACATTGCAATTGTCTAAAAACATATTATTTGGAATTCGAGAATCGTTCCGTAAATTATTCACATAATTCCAAAATTGCTTTGGACCGGATTTAAAAGCTTGTTCCATTTTAATAATATGTTTACTATAGCACGACTTAGAGATCTTTTTACTGAGAGATCGTAAATAGGAAAATTTGCGATAGTCAGATAAACAGCCAGAACGCTTGAATTCTAAATGTGCGACTTTTTTGAAATAAATTAAACGTTTAAGTTCTGCGCAAAACCACGACGGATATTCTGAACTATTAATCGTTCTAATCGGAACAAAAAAATCAAAGGCAGTGTGAATATGTGAATAAAAAATACTTACAGCTTCGTCTACGCTAGTTGAATCAAATACCAACTCCCAATTAATTCCACTTAAATAAGAGCAAATTGCTGCCAAGTTGGCATTTTTAAAATCATATTTAAATTCACACTGTAATTTATTATTTAAAGGAGAAATCTCACTATTATTATGAATACACAATAACAGTGGTGGGTGATAATTATCAACTGGTACTATTATTTCTACTGCTAAATTTAAGTCGAAATTAAAGGAGCTAGTTAACACAAGATCCAATAATGAGCCATAAGTATTGAGAAAACTGTTAACTTGGTACAGATTAAGATAGTCAATAGTGTCAGAAACAGTGTTTGCTATCGTAGAATGAACACTTAAATTATCACTGCTTACACAAGAGGGACCGTTGCCAGGCACTGTATTCCATGCGACAAAAGGCATGTTAAAATCGCCAAGGATGTAAATCACTGCAGAAGGATATTGAACCATAATATCCTCTAGGATCTGGCACACCAAACGATAGACTTCCGCTTCCATATTTGGGGGAATGTAAAAAGACCCAATAATATAAACAGTCTTCTTAATAATAAATTTAATGAACACATGTTCAACTGAAAAAACTTTAGGGGGTATAATAATTGCCTTCAAAGAGGTGACTGTTGCAATTAGTACACCACCTCCACGAGTGTTTGTACTGGAAAAAGCACTCCTGTCACTTCTAAAAACGTCGTAATTATGCAGTCCAAGTTCCGATGAATTAAAACTTTCCTTCAACCATGTCTCTGTGAGAACCAAAACATCGTAAGAAGGAAGTAAAGCGTATTGACGTAGGTGAGTCAGTTTAGTTCTAAGGCCTCTGACATTCTGGTAATAGAGAGAGACATTCGTAGAGAGAGAATGATTCATTGATGCGGTAGGGAAGATAGACTCTTCGAGCACACATTCAAATGAATTAATGGGAGACTCAGCACTACTATTGGCAGAACACTCGCGTGAGGAGTTAGATAATGGAGGGGAAAAATCACACGTCACTGGTACAGTGCCGGGCACTGATTTCTGGGTGCCTAATCCATTATTGGTGTTTCTTTGGGATCCGTGGGGTGGTAATTTTTCTTTATTATTACTGGAATCCCATTCCTGTGCACTAGTTTTAACTCCTTTTCGCCTCCCAGGCGACGAGAAGATAATTCCTTCCTCTTCATTGAGATTTCTTCCAATTGTATTTTCGTTTTGTCTGGGTTCAGCCACATGTTTTTGAGAAGGCCAAGATGAGCTGTTTCTCCTTTGGCAGCTACAAACATTCGAAGGACTGCTTGTGCCTGGTCCTCCGTCACAAATATTATTTTGACAGGCCTCGGCTTTAGATCCGATATCTGCAAAAATTTACCCAGTCTAAAGACTTTTATACCCAACAAATTATCAGGCGAGACAAATTTGCCAAAGAGATTTGTTATTTGACTACCAAGGTCATTTTTAGCTTTTGCAGGGTCCTCAGACAAAACAGAACTCCGATCATGCTCCGGGAAACCAAACAAAATGAGGTTTCTCTTTTTTCGTTCACGTAGCTCAACCTCCACCAAACATTGTCGAACATTTACGTTTTTGTTTTTATCATTGTCTATTTTATTGAGCTTACCCTCAGCAACAGTTACGCGGTCAGTTAGGTTGTTAATATTGACTTCATTGTTTGCAACTCTAGTAGAAATGTTCTTCAATTCCTCGGAAAGTGTGTCGAATCTACCATTAAAGGTAGTATTAAGTTTTTCAATGGCCTTGAGAACAGGGTCTGAGTCGTTGCCTAGTGATGACAAAGTTGATGTAGAGCGAGATAACGGCTTACAACACTTCGTGAAGGAACCATCCGCGTTTTTGTCAACTTGCGTGCTGCATCTGAGATGATATGGTTTTTCGCATTTTGAACAAGGGACAGGGTCAGCAACAGGCTTGGAGCACTTAACACATTTATTTTGCGACATCGTGCACTTCACAATAGTTTACAAAAAGTCAGAAAATAAAAAGTTAGGTACAGCAACAAAATTTCATTTGCAATTACCAACAAATATAATTGCAATTATAAGCAGTAGAATCACAAATGTTAATAAGCACGTGCTTAACACTAGCACCCGGCACTTTGAGGTTAGGAATAAGAAAAACTCGTCAAACAGGGGGAAAATTACTATATAAAACAATCATTTATGGCTACCATGGTAGACCAGGTGTTAGGCACCGAAATAAGAGTCCATTTGCTATTACTAACAAATATATTAGCAAATTATAAGAATTAAATCACGATCGATAATATACACGTGTTTGTACTTAGCCACCTAGCGGCATTTGAGATTATATATTTTATATAATATTAAATATTATATAAAATATTATATATTTGAGATAAATAGTTGAAATTTTCGAAATTAATCAACAAATATTCAAAATAATAGAAAATTTGTGAAAATTATTGCAAATAAAAAAAAATAATTAAAAATTGACGAACGTAATTAAAATTTAAGAAAAATAATTGAAGATTGATTAAAACATTGAAAAGTGGAGACGAGATAACTTAGATTTGAGATAATAAATAAAAAAGTAAATATATCTATAATTAAAAGGTGGAGAAAATAATTGCAAAGATAATAGAAAATGAAAATTGAAAAAAATAATTGAAAAATGAGATAAATAATTAAAATTTTCGCTATTTAATTGAGGATTGAATAGTGAGAATAATTAAAAATGGAAGAAATTGATTGCAAAATGATTAATTTATTTAATTTAATTTAATTTAATTTAATTAATTAAAAAAAAATGATAATAATTGAAAATAAAAGAAAAATGATAGAAATAATCGTAAATTGGAGAAAATAATGGAAATTTAAGAGAAATAATTGAAATTTTCGGAAATAATCAACAAATGATCAAAATAACATAAAATTTGTGAAAATCATTGCAATTTAACAAAAAAAAATCAAATATTGTGGAAAAAATTTGAATTATGAGAAAAATAATTAAAGAATGATTAAAACATTGAAACGTGGCTACAGTAATTTAGATTTGAGTTAATAAATAAAAATTTAGGAAATTAATTAAAAAAAAAAATTTATATATCTAGTTAAAAGGTGGAGAAAATAATTGCAAAAAGATAGAAGAAAATGAGTTTGGAAAAAATAATTGATAAATAAGATAAATAATTGAAAATTTAGGTATTTAATTGAGGAATGAATAGTGAGAATAATTGAAAAATGAAAAAATTGATTGCAAAATCATAACAAAAATTGAAAATTAAAGAAAATTATTAAAATTTGAGAAAAATATTTTAAAATCTAGGAAATTAATTGAAGAGCAATGAAAATAATAAAAAATGCGAGACGACAATATTTGCAAAGTAATAAAAATAATTAAAAACTGAAGAAAATTATTAAAATTTGAGAAATATATTTTAAAGTCTAGGAAACTAATTGAAGAATAATGAAAATAATAAAAAATTGGAAAAAATATTTGTAAAGTAATATCAAGAATTAAAAATTGAAGAAAATAGTTTTAGTTTGTGAAAAATAATTGAAAAAATTTCAATATATATTTGTAATATAAGAAAATAATTGCAGAATAATGAAAATAATTGTAAATTAAAATGATATGTAAATTTTGAGTTCAATAATAAAAAAATTAGTAAGTAAATCGAAAAATAATTGAAAATGAAAAAATTAATTGCAAATTAATTGAAAAATAAATTTGTTTATAAAATAATTAATAGAAATAATTGTAAAATGAAGAAAACAATACAAATTTGTATAAAATAATGTTAAAAATTATAGAATACATTTGAGATAAACAATACTACAATTACAATTATATACTTAAATTTTTTGAACTTCAATTAATTTGAAATTTCATTGATTAAAAATTTAATTAATCCACTCTTTGAGAATAGAAAATTTAAAATTGTATTCAAACATTTTTTCAATTTTAAAGAATTCTTTTCTTTTATGATTTCAAATTTTTGCTTAATTTCTCAACTATTTTTATTATTTTTCATAAATTTTCTTCATTTTTATTTTCATTTTTTTTTCATTCTTTCAATCTATTTTTAAATTTTATTTTCCAAGTTTCAATTCTTTTCTTTAATCTTTGAGAATAGTACATATAAAAATTATTTTAAAATTTCTTAAATTTTTAACAATTATTTTCTTTTATGATTTCAAATATTTGCTACAATTCTCAACTATTTTTATCAACTTTCAAAAATTTTCTTTAATTTATAATTATTTTCATTATTTTTCAATTTATCCCCTAATTTTTAAATTCAAATTCCGCAAGTGTCAGTTATTTTCTTTAATTTTTTTAAATAAAACTTTTTCAGTTTTAATTATTGCCTTCAATATCAAATTAGTTAAATTATTTATTAATCAATTTTCAACTTCTTTCGTTACTTTTCAATTTATTTTTACAAAATATGTTTTTTTTTTAATTTTAATCATTTTCTGCGAATTGTAAATTTATTTATTCATATTTTTATTAAGAAATTTATTTTTTGTCTGTAATTTTGCCATATGGAATTCCACAGGGCGATTTTTTTGCTCTATGGAATTTGCAGACGTGCCATACACAAGTCGCCGCGCCGCCCCTGAAAACAAATTAGACCAATCTACTTTTTAAAGTAGCGAAGAGCAGATTAAATCCGGTCACTTTTGATCAGAAAGTTAAAAATCTAGAAAATTATTCTCTAAATCCAAGTTAATTTATATAATTCGAAACCTTATCATTTCTACTACCAAAATAAAAAAGATTTTTTGATTGATCTTTTTTAGTTTTACTTATTGATAATTTTTAATTCATATATACCAAATTTCAAAATCTCAGTTTTCCAGGGTAAATTCGGTCAATTGGTTTTTTCAAACATTTAGTGTAACCCCGAAAGTTTTATTTTTTAAAAATTAAAATTCACCTTATATTCCTGTCTTAAGTATGATTTATTAAAATTTATTAAGATTTTAGATTTATTAAGAGAAAGTAAAATGTGAAATGTGGGTACTCATGCCCTTAATAATAATCAATTGTTAAAACCTTAACTTGATAATAAATATATATTTATGTTCCTATTGAACGTCAAAAGTTAGAAACTTGAACAAAAATTGCAAAAACGCTAGATACCTATAGGTAAATAACAATAATAAATTGTTTACACAAATTATGTAACATTTTTTATGAAAACTCACGTTGGTAAACAAAGCTCCGGGATTTCCTCTATGAGGAAGCAAAAGTAAAAACAAATACAGAATAAATTTGTTGATTAAATTAGAAATTATAGGAAAAAATTTTAACACTTACCCAGCTATTGCTTCCATTAGCCCCGTTTAAATTTATAGTCCTATTGTAAACTACTTCCCAAATTGGCGCAATTATATTGACTTGCACTCCTTCACCGACTTTGATAATATCTTCATCAAAAATAACTTTGTCAAGAGCAAAAATTTCCAAGATTTTAATTTTTCCGGGACAATTTCTATGTACTATACTACTAAGTTTCAATAATATTCCTTGAGCTTGGAGTTTATATCCATTTTGAAATTGAGAACACAAAATATCAGGTTGAATCATTACTATGTTATATTTTACAGTTGATAAAGCTGTTCTCATAGAATCTTGGTTTTTTTCGTCTTTTTCTAGTATCTTGTCGTGTAAGTAACGCCAATCACTAGCAGTAGTTATTACATTTCCAAAATTGCCGTTATCATACAATCTTTTCAATCTCGAAAAAAATGCTTGTTTCTCTTGTAATTGATTTTGAACAAAAGTTTGTAAGGTGTCAATCCAAATTTTTGTAAAGTACGAACTTTCATTAGACATGGATTTAATAAAGCAGAATAATTTAATAATTTCAACATTTCCAATCATATTACAAAAATTTAATACAACTTTATCATCTTTCTTAAGTGAGAACAAATTGTGAATTAGTTGTATATAATCAGAATAATTAAGTACACCTGTTAAAGTAGATAAGTCACAGTGATATCTTTCTAAACTATTGTTTCCCGATGTTAGCATTTTTTCTTTAAAGCACTTTAAAGTTTTATTATTTTCATCAAACTCAAGAGAATTATTAAACTCATAATGGGAAAATGGCCATTGTGAATCCTTAATTAATGGAAAATCAAAACCTTGAAATATTTCACAACTGAGGTTCCAATTATTCCAAGAAAAAATCGAAGTTTTTAAACTGATGAAATGTATGGATATCATAAGAATAATTTTTTCTTGAAGGTTAAATCTTGTAGAACTTTAAAATGATTTTTCTAGTTTATGAGAGCCCACTTCACTATAAACATTTACAAATTTTCCAAATTTTTCAAATCTCTTATAGAAATAATTTTGTAGATTGTTATAAGCATTTAAAGTATCACATTTCTTGTCTCCGATTATTGATAAGGGCAAAAAATTTAAAGGGCTAGTTGTAGAATTTGTGTCAATTTTTAAATCCTGTGGACGGAGAAAATTTGAAGCTACCTGAATCATGTTTTTAAGATTGTCATTGTTAACTTTTTCATGACAGGTTAATGCAAATTTACATTTGTTCGTTGAATTTATTGTTTGTTTTAACAAATATACTGCTAATATTTCATTCGATACATTTCTTGGGCAAACAAGAATAAAAGAAGATTTCTTCACATCATGATATAAATAATAATTTTGCATTATTTCCTCGTGTAACAACTGTTGAACAGGAGATGGATTTTGAAATGTTTCATTAAAAAAAACTCTATTGTTGTTACTCATAAATTCAGCTAAAGAAATTCCATCTTTCATATAATCTGCTATGATTACAATGAGTTTTTTATTTTCTGTTATTATAAATTTATTCACATCATTCAAGTGATCATAAAGTGTACACAAATTCGTTATGGTAAGTGAAACTCGAGAACTATTGAAAACTTCTGAAATATTCTGTTCCTTTGTTGAATTTTCGATCTAATGTAAAATTTATTTAATGAAAGCATTTTTCAGAATTAGAATAAAAAGCCATTCTTTTAGTATTTGTTTTTCCATTAACTCACCTTCACCACTTGAATAGTATCATTATTTAATCCTTCTGATGAATCAAAGTAGTTGAAATTTGTCAACACCAAAAGAATCACCAATCCTTTTCCTTGAAACTGCATTTTTTTTTGTTTTTATCCAAAAACACCTTTGTGTCGAACTCAAATTACAAACAATTTTGAATAATGTTATTCTTTTGCGTCAATTTAAAAATTGTTGGAGCACTTGGTTACTTATTTACAGATAACTGTGAAGTTTTTAAATATTATTTTAAATAATCCTGCAAAAGGATTTTTGACAAATCAGAAAAACATTACAATTTAAAATGCAAATAAAAAAGTGGCAATTTCAGTAGAATCACTTATAAAAATTTTATAAAAAATACTTTTTATCCATTTTATAGATAATTGAGAAACACATCAATTGGCATATTTAAAAATTCTTTGCCACCCAATAGTAATAAAAATTTAGAGATGTTTAAAGAATCAAAAATATTTTTCAATTTATTTATTAGGGTTTTTTGTTATTGTATCGGAAAATTTATCTGATTGATTTAAAAAATGATATAAACACACAAAATAAGTAATCTCTTTGAGAAAGCAATGTGCACAAAAAATTAATACAAAAAAATTACTCACTTAAAATAAATAATTGAGATACAACTTGGCGGCGGTTTTAGTCTAAACCAGAAATATCTTTAATTCTCGTTTCAAAATTATATTTCTCAACTCGTTATCAGGATTCTTGACTTTACATACAATGTTATGTTTTAGTCTTATACTAGTCCTAACTGAGGCTATTCGGCTTGACTCTAAAAAATGATTTTAAAGGTCATACGCTGAGTAATATATATAGTAGTTGATAAGTCTTATTTAAAAAGTATATGTCATACGTATGTATAAAGCACTATTAAAATTAGTAAATTGCATTTTCAAGAAAGCACAAATGTAGTTTATAGACATTACCAATATTTATTGAGACGCACTTTAATAAAATATCATTTTTGTATGAAAAAAGTCGACTACGAAAAATGATAAGAAGTAATGATAACAGAAATATTATTACCTGAAATTACAGGAATTCTTAATAATAAAATCTGAACTTCTTTTTTATCCCACAACGCCGATATTTGATGAATTTAAAATTAACTTTAAATTTAGAAGAAGTATGAACTAAATTTTAAGTTAGATTTTAAATTAGGTTTTAGGTTTAAGATTTTAGTTGAAAGAGTCAGTTGTACAATTATCAGAAAAAATCTAAAATTAATTTAAAGAATATACGAGTATATTATATGTTTTTGTAATTTTCATCCAATTTTGACAAATAGTAGCTCATTTTCTTTTTTGAAACATTTTCTAAGTTGTCAAACAAGTAAAATTTGTTTTTTTTTTAAACAAAATTTAACGAGTAGAATTGTACACAATGTTTTAAAGATAAACATGAGCTATTATTTGTCAAAATTTATTATTTTCTTGATACTCTATAATATTCATGACTATTTCACAGATACATTGTAAAAATTTATATGAAAATCATGTTAAAGAAAATTTTAAGAGATTATTTTTTAGATAAGTGGAAATAAAACAAGTTGTTATTTTTATTTTATCGACAACGTTCTCCGACAAGGAGAATATGTCGGGAAATATCCTACAGATAAAATAATAAAAATTCAGTCGGTTTCAACTTTTCTGAAAAATAAAGTTTTATAACATTTTTGATATAGTTTTTACATACATTTTTTAACATATTCGAGAAATAATAAAGAGAATATTAATGAATAAGGAAATAGAAATACTAAACAATAAAATTATTTTAATAAAATAATAATACTATTTTGTAATAACTTACCTTTCACCACATTGACCACTTTCTTTTACTAAATGACAATTAAAATTTGTTATACAAATTTTAAAAAATTGTTAAAAGAAACAGATGTTTAAAATTTCTTTAAGGAGGATCTCGGCATTGACACAACCTCAAACTAGAAAATAGATTTTCAAGCAAAATAAAAATATGATTAAAATTTTTTTTTTTAATAATAACATTATTACATGTTTCTAATCATAAAAAAGTTACAATAAATACTTGATTCGACTTGAGACATAAGGTACAATGTAGTCTGTTTTCCGGGCCCGTATCATTTTGACACAAATTTTTTCGTGCAACTTGTTATATTGTACTCCCGAAGATGAATGTTATATTTTACTCCTAGTAAAATCAAAGATTTTTAAGTTTTAATTATTCAATAATTGAACTTACTGGATTAATAAAGTCTTTTAATATTAATTTAATGTATTAAAATCAGTTATTTAATAAATAAGACTTAAAAATCTTTGATTTTAGAAGGAGTAAAATATAACATTCATCTTCAGGAGTACAAAATATCAAGTTGCCTGAAAAAATTTGTGTCAAAATGATACGGGCCCTGTTTTCCAGTGATAAAAAACCAAAACCTAAACCTTTTTTAAAAAAAGACGAACATCTCGGAAAATATAACATAATTATTAAACATCAATTATATCTAAGATACGTAACAATTATACTAATTGAAACCATATAAAAAAAGTACAAACAAAAGAATGTTTTTAAAAATTCTTACGCATTAATTAACTCCTTTCCATAATAATCATTAAAACTTCTTTTACAAATATCTATATCTGGATATAAATATTGACCATCTCCTACCAACTCTATCTGTACTTTATTAAAATATTTAGTCAAGGTGTCAAAATTATCTTTTCGTTGATAATTTACAAGCCGAATAGACCAAGTGGCATAAGGACTCAACACATAATCCAAAGTACCAGAATCAGCTAACCGTTTTTTTCTTGAATTAAAAAACTGACTACCAAATTCAAAAGCACCTGATTTGATTAAAAGAACATTATCATCACACCTATAATAAGAATCACCTCTATGAGTCAAAATCAATGAAAAGTTCTTTAAATCATTCTTTAAATCCTCATCTTCACTTGAACTAGTAGCAACAAATAAAATATTAACATCCAGAAACTTTACTGCATTCCAATCCTTTTGCTCTGATATGTTTGCAAATAATCTTACTTCCTTCCCCTCCAGAATTTGATTGACTTCAAGAGTGCTATTATCCCATACATAAAACGGAGGAAGAGATCCATTATTTCCAAATTTAGCAGAAGATATTTTACTCTCGAATGGCATTTTTTTGTTTAATTTTATCCTGAAGGATTTCATCTGTTTTATCACGAAAATTGCCTTATTCACAGGATCCTCGAAAACTTCAACTGAAGAGTGTGAAAGTTCTGAAAATTGACTGACAAAGGGAAAGGTGTACTGCAACAGGACATTTTTTAATTTTTTGTATTCGTCGAGTATATTATTTGCATAATGTAATAGCAACAGAGTTCTTAAAGGCTGTTCAAGTTCTTTTGTGTTAACATTAGAGATACCAAACAGTACCCTAAACATACTTCCCATATAGTCAGTATTTTTAATCTCTGCCTTAAAATCCTTTTTGAGACCATGGAGACGAATAATTGCATTCACTGCACTTTTGAATTTTCTCACTCTGGTTCTAATATAAGGTTCAACCTTGAATTGAGCAGTGTAAGACTCTAGCTCTGTGAAAACATCCAACAAATACTCATCCAACTCCCAACTTTGAAATTCAAGATACGTAATAGAAGACACAAATTGACCAGACTTTTTAGATATTTCTTGACGAATTTGGTCTATTTTCGGGTCTAAGTTTTCCTGAACACTGTCCTTAAAATCCTCCAATTGTTTTACCTGATCAAAAGACCGTTGAATTATATTATTTAACTGTTCCCTTTCCGTTAAATCAGTCGAAATTTTATTCGGTATTTCAATTCCCAACTCAAACGATCTTATCGCAATCAATGAATTCTTAATTAATTCTAACTGTTTTTCGTACTTCTTCTGATTAATTTCATTCCTTGGAATTAATTTCTCTTCTTCTTTGAAAATATTTTTCAACCGTCTGGCACCACTCGATTTTCCTTTTTTAGACTTTATATCAATAGAAAGTTCAGTTACCTTTGACTCAATCTTAATCAACACTTGCACATCTTCACCTACCTGACGTCCCCTATGTATCTCCCTTCTGATATTAACTAATTGTTTATCAACAAGTTCTATTTCGTTTCTTTTCTTTTGATCATAGTTTTTAAAAGTCCCCTCTATGGTGCTCAATATGTCTGATGGTATTTTGATTGGTTCAAATCTGGAACCGCTAGAATCCAAAGTCTGTGATTCAATGACATTGAGACCTGCCCCTAATAGTGAACCAATTCCTGCGCATACAAGATTAATAAAAGATAGCGCAAAAAACATAAATTGAAAAACGGCGAGCATAGCCCTTATGGTTATTTTTCTGTCCAGTTCCTTTCTTTTCTCCTCCATTTGCTCAATTTCATTTTTTTCCCTTTTAATCAAATCTTCTATTTCCTGCATCAGCTTTTGAATCTTAGCATTCAACTTTTTGATTCTATCATTCAGGTAAACCTCAAGTTCATTTTTAATCAAACGATTGACTTCTATTATTTCGTCTTCAAATTCCTCCTTAAATTCACCGATGATTGTATTAATTTTAATTACAGCATTTGTGTCTAGTGATGATTCACTGTCCTGAATGTAACCTTCTAAATATCTTTCGATTAGGAGAATCGAACGATCATAAAAACTGCTTTCTAATTTGACTATTTTTTTCATAACCATAATGTTTAAATTAGAAATTACCATTGTGTAGTAATCGGTATTTTCACTTGCCAGTCGCCTAGAATTGTACTCGAGCAATTCCTGTCTCCAGTCTTTAAATAATAATAATGAAGTAGATTTATTTACATGAACAAAATAGTAATTTTCCAGAGCTGTTAGTTCTTTAATGAAATATAAAGTGCTGTGATAACGCGAAATAGGGTTATAATGAGTGTTAAACTTTGATAAATTAAATCTTCTATATCTCTCGATAGACTCATCAAAATCCTCTAAAACAATTGATGCCTTTGGTTGTTGATATTCTTTAACGTTGTAAACAGTTTGCTCAGGTATTTCGATAAAATTTCTTACAGGATAAGTTAAATTGAAAAGGATCATGTTAGAAAAAGAAAATAATTTAATAAGTCCGTGAATACCACCTGTACCTCTTTTACCGACATTTCTAGGATAGATGGGTGGTTCTGTAGTGACATTCCCGTTACAAGGATTTTGGCCATCGCCACCTCTTCCACCGTCACTAGAAATTCTTAAGTTTTTTGCTTCGATAAATTTTTCCAAGAGCCCGTAAAAATTTCCTCCTGGACCACCAGGTAGCCCGTCTACTGGTTTTCCAGTCGACGTACATTCTGCAACATCAGGTCCCTAAAAAGTGTATTAATAAGTTTCAGAAAAGAGATAAATAATCATTGTGCATATTTTTATTGCGAAAAATGTGTTTTGGTAAAAGAAAAAATAGGCATTCATTCTACTTATTATCGTGGAAATAAATGGGGCATTCTTTGTCAAAACATCCATCTCACCTGCCCATTCTATTTTTGCGTTAAAAGCTTAAAATGTATGTCTCGCGATTACACATAACCAACAATCACATCCATAAAAACACAAATTCTAAACTATCAATACACATTTTTACTCAAAAGTCATACACTCAAGTTAATATTTAAAATTGTCAAGAGCACAAATGATATTACACACAGCTAAACCACAAATCCACAAACGTTTTAATGGTTATGCTCAACAGAATTGACAACGCAAACATAACATATGACCATATGACATACCAATTTTTTGTAAAAGAGAATATATTTTTCAAATTCTATTCTATGTGGCACTTAAAGATCCTAAGTATTTCTTAGATTCTTGTTCAAATAAAAACAAAATTTAAAAAGAAATTAACAAAAATATATTTATAATTTATGGAAACAAAAACGGTTTACAGACTATAGGCAACATATCAATTTTTGTAAAGCACAATATTTACTTGAAATTCTATTCAACGTGGCACATAAAGTTGCTAAATATTTTTCAAATATTCTTTAAGATATTCTAATTTTCTAAATTCAAAACTCTATTTAATGATATTCTTATAAATTATGGAAACAAAATCAGGTTTTAGAATAAAGACAAAATATAAATTTTTGTAAAACCGAATACTCTTTCCAAATTCTATTCTATGTGGCAAATAAATTTCTGAAATATTGTTTTAAATTCTTTAAAATATTTGTATTCAAACCTGTATTTAAAAAAAATAAGAAGATATTTTTATCATTTATGGGAACACAATCAGGTTTTAGACTATACAGACCAAATAAAAATTTTTGTAGAATTGAATATTTTTTAAACATTCTATGGCAAATAAATTTTCCAAATATTATTTTAGAATCTTTAAGAAAATCCAAATTCAGAATTGTATTAAAAAAAAAATAGATGATATTTTTATAATTTATGAGAACAAAATCAGGTTTTAGACCAGAGACCAAATGTCAATTTTTGTAGAATCAAATATTTTTTACACATTCAATGGCAAATAAATTTCCCAAATATTATTTTAGAATCATTAAGAAAATTCAAATTCAGAGCAAAAAAAATTAGATGATATTTTTAAAATTTATGACAACAAAAACGGGTTCTAGACCAGAGACCAAATATCAATTTTTGTAGAATCGAATATTTTGTACACATACTTTAGAAAAAAAATTTCCCAAATATTATTTTATAATCTTTAAGAAAATCCAAATTCAGAAAAATAAAAAAAAATAGCTGATATTTTTATTACTTATGAGAAGAAAATCAGGTTTTAGACCAGAGACCAAATGTCAATTTTTGTAGAATCGAATATTTTTTACACATTCGATGTCAAATAAATTTCCAAAATATTATTTTAGAATCTTTAAGAAAATCCAAATTCAAAACAAAAAAACAAAAAAGATGATATTTTTATAATTTATGAAAACAAAATCAGGTCTTAGACTAGAGACCAAATATCAATTTTTGTACAATCGATTTTTTTTTACAAATTCTATGGCAAATAAATTACCCAAATATTATTTTAGAATCTTCAAGGCATTCCAAATTAGAAAATTGTATTAAAGAAAAGGCTATTGATATTTTTATAATTTATGGGGACAAAATCAGGTTTTAGACTAGACACAAAATATAGATACTTGTAGTATCTAATATTTTTTACAAATTCTATGGCAAACAAATTTCCCCAATATTATTTTAGAATCTTTAAGGAAATTCGAATTCAAAGCAAAAAAAATAGATGATATTTTTAAAATTTATGAGAACAATATCGGGTTTTAGACCAGAGACCAAATGTCAATTTTTGTAGAATCGAATATTTTGTACACATTCTATGGCAAATAATTTTCCCAAATATTATTTTAGAATCTTTAAGAAAATCCAAATTCAGAACAATAAAAAAAATTGCTGATATTTTTATTGTTTATGATAAGAAAATCAGGTTTTAGACCAGAGACCAAATATCAATTTTTGTAGAATGAAATATTTTTTACACCTTCCATGGAAAAGATATTTCCTAAATATTAATTTATAATCTTTAAGAAAATCCAAATTCAGAACAATATTTAAACAAAATTGCTGATATTTTTATTATTTTTGAGAAGAAAATCAGGTTTTAGACCAGAGAGCAAATGTCAATTTTTGTAGAATCGAATATTTTTTACACATTCGATGGCAAATAAATTTCCCAAATATTATTTTATAATCTTTAAGAAAATCCAAATTCAGAATTGAATTTAAAAAAAAATAGCTGATATTTTTATTATTTATGAGAAGAAAATCAGGTTTTAGACCAGAGACCAAATGTCAATTTTTGTAGAATCGAATATTTTGTACACATTCTATGGCAAATAAATTTCCCAAATATTATTTAAGAATCTTTGAGAAAATCCAAATTCAGAACAATAAAAAAAAAATTGCTGATATTTTTATTGTTTATGATAAGAAAATCAGGTTTTTGACCTGAGACCAAATATCAATTTTTGTAGAATCGAATATTTTTTACACATTCTATGGAAAAGAAATTTCCTAAATATTATTTTATAATCTTTAAGAAAATCCAAATTCTGAACAATATTTAAAAAAAATAGCTGATATTTTTATTATTTATGAGAAGAAAATCAGTTTTTAGATCAGAGAGCAAATATCAATTTTTGTAGAATCGAATATTTTTTACCGATTCTATGGCTAATAAATTTACCAAATATTATTTTAGAATCTTTAAGAAAATCCAAATTTAGAATTGTATTTAAAAAAAATATATATGATATTTTTATAATTTATGGGAACAAAATCAGGTTGTATACTAGAGGCCAAATATCAATTTTTGTATGACTGAATATCTTTTCTAATTTCTATTCTATGTGTCATATAAATTTCCCAAATTTTATCTGTTATTTTTGAAGATATTTAATTTTTAATACTGTATTTAAAAAAAATTATATGAAATTTCTATAATTTATGGAATCAAAAATAGGTTATAATCTTTAAGAAAATCCAAATTCAGAATTGAATTTAAAAAAAAAAGCTGATATTTTTATTATTTATGAGAAAAAAATCAGGTTTTAGACCAGAGACCAAATGTCAATTTTTGTAGAATCGAATATTTTGTACACATTCTATGGCACATAAATTTCCTAAATATTATTTTAGATTCTTTAAGATATTTTAAATTCAGAAATGTATTATATAAATTATAAAAATATCATTTAATTTTTTTAAATACAATTCTAAATTTAAAATATCTTTAAGAATCTAAAAAAATAATTGGGAAATTTATGACACATAGATTAAAATTTGGAAAAATTATTCTGTTTTACAAAAATTGATATTTTGTGCCTATTCTAAAACTTGTTCTTGTTTCGATAAAATTTAAAAATATAATCTAATTTTTTTTTAATACAGTTCTTATTTTAACACAGCCTAAGGAATTGCAAAACATATTTAGCAAATTTATATACCACATAGAATAGAATTTGGAAAAAGTATTCGGTTTTACAAAAATTGATATTTTGTCTCTATTCTAAAAACTGTTTTTGATTTAATATTTATAGAAATATCATCCAATTTTTTTTAAATACAGTTTGAGTTTTTTCCATCAAGTTTTCTCTATTATAAAACCTGTTCCTGTTTTTCTAAATTGTAAAAATAAATTCTAATTGTTTTTAAACACAATTCTGAATTTTAAATATCTTAAAGAAGCTGAAATAATATTCGGGAAATTTATATGCCACATAGAATAGACTAGAGAATTGAATAAATTGATATGACATTATTTTCAATACTTTGTTTAGGTTATGTCGTCGAGTAATCTTTTTTTGTTTTTATTTATTTCTGTGTTTTATTGTTTTTCACTTTATATATTAAGTTACATTAGGTATATTATGTTTTTGATAAACTGGATTTATCATATTTAAATATTTAGTAATCATTTAGTTTACTAATAATGGGCTGTTTCAATTTTGAACGTGGGAAAAACATATCGCGCGTTCGCGCATCGGAAACTTCTAGTCATGTCATATATATAGTTGTCTGCTAGTGGATTCAGTGAAAACGAAAATTAGAAGAAAACGTAAAAATGGCTATTCTCAGATGTTGACAAAGGGGGCGAAGAGAGGGACAGTTAGACAAAGAAACTGATAATCGCACTTTTTGGTGCGATTTGATAGTCCGTTTACACCGCTCGGTTGTAAATGCCAATTTGTTTTAAGTTTACACTCGGCCGGTGTAGTGCACAGCCAAAATCGCACCGATTGCTTAACACCGGTGTAAAGTTGTAAGCGCATATACCATTTTTTTAACAGTGTGCTAATTAAAAAAAAAATTCCATTTCCATTTCCTTTTTTTTTAACATTAGAGTTTTATAGTACAACTACACATGCGCACTAGATTCCTCTAAATGTTATAGATGCGCATTAAAGTTTTGTGATAGATATGCATGCGCATTACAATTTTATCGTTAACAGACATGCGCACTAGAGTTCTCTAAATGTTACACATGCGCAGTAGTGTTCTGTGATAGATACGCATGTGCATTATACTTTTATTAACAATAGATATTATTATCAATAAAAAACAGTTTATTTTTGAATTTTATGATATAATAGTCCGCCATTTTGTTATTTATTAACAAAAATCTTTTATTCTAGTTCGGGCGATAGCCACTTACATACAGAACAATAATCAATTTGGTTTTTTTGTTTTAGATAACGCCAACAAATGATATCACCTGCGCCAGCGTCCTACTTAATTTTTTGTTCTTATAAACATTAATTATAAGTATATATATCAATATAAATTTAAAAGTAGTGGAACACAATTGTTTTTAAGAATTCATAATAAGAACAAAAAGATGTTAAAAGATTTTATTTGATTAAAAATTATTTTCTAATAAAAAAAGGAATATTAAAATAAGCTTTCAAAACAGGCTCGGAACACCAGACTACCCCCTTAAACAAAAAGGAAATAGAATTTAAAAAAAATGTTTAACAATTACTTTCGTTCCAAAAAGTTAAAAAATTTTAATTTTCTTTATTTTGATTTCAAGTTTTCGACCATAGTTCGCAAGATTCTTCGGAACGCGTCACATATCTGTTTTCAAAGAATTTTTTTTTTTTTAAATAGGGAAATTTAATTCTTAAAACGTATTTAACGTTTATTTCGGTTCCAAAATGTTTGGATATTCCAATATTATTTTTTTTAAATTTCAAGTTTTCTCCCACAGTTCGCCAGATTTTACATTTTTTTAAATTATATCTGTTTTCAAACATTTTTTCTTAAAAAAAGTTAAATTTAATTCGTAAAATGTTTTTAACTTCATTTAGGTGCCATTTATGTTTGGAGATTCAAAAATTTTTTTTTTTAAGTTTCAAGTTTTCTCCCACAGTCCGCCAGATTTTGCATTTTTTTAAATTATATCTGTATGCAGTCATGTTTTTTTTAAACAATTAATTAAAAAAATGTTTTTAATGATTTTTTTAGGTGCCGCAATGTTTGGAGATTCAAATATTATTTTTTTTAAGTTTCAAGATTTCTCCCAGAGTTCGCAAGATTTTGCATTTTTTTAAATTATATCTGTATACAGTCATGTTTTTTTTAAACAATTAATTAAAAAAATGTTCTTAATGATTTTTTTAGGTGCCGCAATGTTTGGAGATTCAAATATTATTTTTTTTAAGTTTCAAGATTTCTCCCAGAGTTCGCAAGATTTTGCATTTTTTTAAATTATATCTGTATGCAGTCATGTTTTTTTTAAAAAATAAGAAATTTAATTCATAAAATGTTTTTAACGTTATTTCAGTTCCGAAATGTTTGAAGAATCAAATATTATTCTTTTTAAGTTTTAAGTTTGCTCCTAACGTTTGCAAGATTTTGCTTTTTTATAAATTATATCAGTTTTCAAACGTTTTTTTTTTTTTTTTTAAAAAGCGAAATTTAATCTATAAAATGTTTTTAACTTTATTTAGATGCCACTTATGTTTGGAGATTCAAATATTAAAAAAATCATTAAATATATTTTCTTAATTAAATTCCCCTTTTTCTTTTTACAGGAATGGTTAAGAATCTGCAATTATATATAAAAATGCTAAATCTTGCAAACTTTCAGAAATAACTTGGAACCATTGTAAAAATAAAATTTGAATTTCCAAACTTTTCGGCACCAAGAAAAAAGCTTAAAAATACTTTATCAATTCAAATTCCCTTTAATTTTTTTAAAAAAATGGTTAAAATGTGATATTATATAAGAAAAAAGGCAAAATCTTGCAAACTCTGGGAGAAAACTTAAAACTTAAAAAAATAAAATTTGGATTTACAAACATTTTTGAACCGAAAAAAACGATAAATACAGTTTATAAATTAAATTTCCCTATTTTTTAAAAAAAAAAATATTTGAAAACTGATATGTGACGCCTTCCAAAGAAAGGGACCTCAGAAGCAAAACGGTAATTTTACAGGAGTGCGAAAAGAAAAGACGAGCGCGCATGGTTTTCTGTACAAAAAAAATCTTTAGACTTTCTGTCTCCAAAACGTTTTTGGTTAAATTATCTAAGACATTTTTTACAGTGCAACTTTGTACAAAAGAGTTAGTAAAGGTATCCATTTTGTTGTTTCATCGATCCAAGCAAATTAGTTGCTATATCCAAATTTTACTTATATAATAAAAATAGCTCCTTCAACCTACCAAATGGATGGCGCTCCAAAACACTACTGCGCATGTGTGACTGATAGAATAATATTGACCATAAACGTCTAGTGCGCATGTCTGTTGTCGATAAAAAGGTAAGGCGCATGCGAATCTATCACAGAACACTATTGCGCATGTGTAACATTTAGATAACTCTAGTGCGCATGTCTGTTGTCGATAAAAGGGTAATGCGCATGCGCATCTATCACAGAACACTACTGCGCATCTTGTAACATTTAGAGAACCCCAGTGCGCATGTCTGCTAACGATAAAATTGTAATGCGCATGCATGTCTATCACAAAACTTTAATGCGCATGTATAACATGTAGAGGAATCTAGTGCGCATGTGTAGTTGTACTATAAAACTCTAATGTTAAAAAAAAAGGAAATGGAAATGGAAATTTTTTTTTAATTAGCAAGTATTTTCCAATTTATGAAAATACTTGACTTTTGATGAAGAAAATGTGTAATTTATAAAAAAAATAGAATTTCGAAAAAATTAAGGAAAATTAATTTTGCAATTAAAAAAATTTTAAATTTTATGTTTTTTTCAAAATGTGAAAAAAACAGTGTTGAAGGCGGTAGAATGAGACTTGACTTTCTTTGGAGTCCCATGGTTTAACAATCGGATTCGCTATGAACCCAAGGTTGGCCAGTTTTTAATTATGGGCAGAGTCTTATGAAATATGGGATTAGACTTTGTCAAGATTTGGCCCATGGATGGCAAAATTTCGCCCATGGTTCGCGTTATGATACAAACAATGATAAGTTGTAAAAAAAACAAATGAGACTTGAGTGAAAGCGTTAAAAAAATTACAGAATTTTTTTAAAATAAGATTTTAGAAATGAATTGATATAAATGAGAATAACTAAAAATTTGAAAAAAAAAATGGAAAAAAGGCTAAAAAGAATTGAAATTTACGATAATAAATAAAAATTTTTGAAAATTATGAAAACAATTGAAAATAACTAAAAATTGAAGGAAATAATTAAAATTTTAGGAAAATACTTAAAAATCTTTTGCATATTTAAGGCCTTAAAAATTAATTTTACAATAGGAGAATAATAATTAAAAATTGGTAGATTGAACGAACTTACCTAAAGTGAAGTTAAATCGAAATTGTACGTGCTGCCTCGTCTAAATAGATCAAGTATGTGTAGTAACGTTGGTACTATCCGTTCCGTCACAGTTATTTCAAATTCAAACTTTTTTCCCTCCATTTCTCGCCCTAACGCCTCTGCTGGCGATGCCCGGTGGCCCTCATGGTTTCGTCATTATATTTTAAAGCTGTTCCTTTTAAATTGTGCTTTAGGGTTATGGGAATTGGGTGGGTTTGATCTATTCGGACGAGGCAGCTCGTACAATTTCGATTGAACTTCACTTTAGGTAAGTTCGTTCAATCTACCAATTGTACTTTGCTGCCTCGTCCTCTAGATCAAGTATGTGTAGATGTTTAAAGAACTGATATTTAAAAGGAATGTGTTTATTTCTGACACTTGTTGTCAGTTTTTATGTAATAAGTAGGAAATATTTAAACATAGTTATTAAAGTAAATAAGAAAAACCCCAGAGGTTTAATAATCATAATCGTTGAATGATTGTTCTGATTTTTGGGTTTTTTGGTCTGAAGGCTAAATATTGAAGACCGTAGCTGCAAAACTAGTTGACTGATCCACTGGCCTGTTGTAGAAATTGGTAAAAACATTCGAATTCGCACTCCAACCTGCTGTTTGACGTATTACCTCGATACTTAATCCTCTTTGAGCTGCTACTGACGTACTAGCATGCCTTGTGCTATGAGCTGAGAATATGCGGGTGTCTATTCCACTTTCATGTAAGGTTTGTTTTATCCATCGACTAATGAATTGAGTTGTCGCTTGGTGATGTGGCTTTTTGAAAGTTATAAAGAGATTTTTGACATCTTTCCTTATGCCAGCTGTTTTGTCAATGTAAGCGTTAAGTGCTGATGTAACGCAGAGGTTTGGCTGTTCTGAAAATATTGGAATTGTCAGCAGCGGTTGCTGTTTATTTCGACCAGACTTTTTTATGGGTGCTGGTATTTTGATTCGCACCAAGTCTTTGAATTTAGTGATGTTATCGATCTCGATGTTCCACAGTGTTTGTGCTCTTTGTGCTGTGCACAGTGCTAGAAGAGTGACTAGCTTCTTCGTTAAGTTCCCCAAGTCTATTTTCTTTGTATCAAGTGCTTCCAGGTAGTCGAGGACTGGCTGTAGATCCTAGGTTGTTTGATACTTCGGTTTTTGAGGTCGTAACTTAGCAATGCCTTTAAAAAATCTTGAGATTTGTGGATCGATGCCGAGTTCGGTACCCATAATTAAGGAAATCGCAGCTCTGTATACGTTGAGGATACTGTATGACTGAGTATATTCCATAACCTCTGTAAAGAACTTCAGGATCATGTTTTTTGGACTATTGAATACGGAAGTTTTGTTAGCTTTGCAGAACTGCCACCACTTTTCCAATCCTTTACTGTACTTCTTTATGGTTCCTTCCGACAGGGAAGCTAGCATTACTTCCGCTGCTTCGACAGAAGTTTCTCTTGTGATGTAGACTTGCCTGATAGTTTCGCGGCAACCAGGGAAAGCGTCGTTGCCAGCGGATGAATGTCCCTGCAAAAAGATGATAGTAAGCTCTTATTAGGCCTAAAGAAAATCGGTTCTGATATTAAAAGGGAGACAAATGTGGGATACCAGGGTTGTGTTGGCCAAAAAGGCACCAATACAACCCCTGCCGCTCTTTCTGCCTTTATTTTTTGCAGCACTTGAAGGACCAAACAAAAAGGTGGGAAAGCATAGAAATAGTACTCGGACCAGTCTAGAGTGAACGCATCTATGGCCAAGGAGTTAGGATCTCGTTTCCAGGAGACATGTACCTGGAGCACTTATTGTTTAAATTGGACGCAAATAGGTCGATGTCAAAAGGCCCAAACTTTTTTACAATTTTTTGGAAAGCCAAATCTGACACTTCCCATTCAGTTTCTGGAGGAAGGATTCTTGACTGTTCGTCAACTTCTTTGTTCTCTTTGGACTGTATATAAGAAGCGTGAATCCAAATTCTTCTACGTTCGCACCATTTCCAAATGTCCCTGGTTATCTCGTTTAACTTTGGGTATTGAACTCCTCCCATCTTATTGATGTAGGCTATTGCTGTCGTATTATCTATACGCAGCAAGACTTGACAGTCTTTGAGTTCTTTGGCAAAGCACTTCAAGCCGTAGAAGGATGCTCTCAGTTCAAGGTGGTTGATATGCAGTGTCCTTTCTTGCTCATTCCACCATCCGTTAGCTTTTTGACCCTCGCAGTAACTTCCCCAGCCTGATAGTGATGCATCAGTAAAAATGATTATCTGATATTTGGTCTCTCTGATTGGATTAACTGATGACGTAGACGCTTGTATCCACCATTTCAAGTCTTCGTCTACCTTGTCAGAGAGAGTGAATTTTTTGCTAAAATCGTTGTTGGCTTTTCTTAAAGCTAAAACTTTCTCTCTTTCTAATTGCTTTATGTCCAACCAACCATAGCCGATCGCTGGACAAGCGGCTACTAGGGTGCCAATAAATCGAGCAAGATCTCTAATTCTGCAAGTTTTCTCTCGTAAGAATTTTTCAGCTAATTTCTTGATTATCTGTCTCTTTTCCTGGGGAAGTTCTATGCAGAAAGAGTCGCTATTTAATATAAAGCCTAGAAATTTGCATTTTCTTGAAGGATTTAGTGAACTTTCACTGTAATTGATTATAAACCCTAATGATTCAATTAATTTAACGATTATTTTAATTTTAGATTTACATTCATCTACAGATTTATCTATTATTAACATATCGTCAAGATAATAAACTAGTTCTATTCACTGCTCCATGAGTTTTTGAATAACCGGTTTTAGAATTTTGGTAAATAGATAAGGGGCTGTGCAGAGCCCGCCCGGGAGACAAGTAAATTCAAAAAGGGTTTCATCAAAAGTAAATCTTAAGTATTTTCTAAATTTAGCGGCAACTGGAATAAAAAGGTAAGCATCTTTTAAGTCTATTGATGCCAGATAACAGTCGCGAGTCATAAGCTTTAAAGCTGTTTTGACGTTTTTCATTTTAAAATGCTTGGGACTTATAAATTTGTTTAGACCTTTCAAATTTAAAATAAATCTATCTTTATCTGTACTTTTTTGTCTCAATAAATAAGGAGAAAAAAATTCTCCTGCAGAGTGTGAACAGATTTTTAATGATCCTTTATTTACTAGCTCTGTTATAGCGTTTTTTGTTCTAGAGTGTTCCTCTAGTGTTAAGCTACTTTTGTTTGGTTTTATATTTTGAAAAGGTGGACTGTCAAATGGGATTTTGTATCCGGATACAGTATTCAAAATAGACTGATCCGAAGTTAGAGCTTCCCATGCATGAATAAAATATTTAAGGCGTCCACCTAATTTTCTTACCTCCAATTCCTCCGTTGTTGTCGGTTGTCTCGGTAATTCTGGTTGCGAGTCTGGTACGTGGATCGCCCTTCCCTCGAAGCATTCGGACGGTTCTTCTTGGGAGGGCCTTTTCAGTTTAAATTACTCGGTTTTGATGGTCCTGGTGCACTTCCTTGACGATATTTTTTCGAATCTGCCTTTGGTCCGTTTTTCGCGAGCTGCTTACCATGTTTTTCAATTTCCTGAGCTGTTTTTATTTTCTCCCCAAAGTTATTTCCGAATAATGTCTCGTCTACTTTTGAGTCTTCGACAATTGTTTTTCTCAGCAAGTCCATACCCGGGGTGATAAAAGCTCTGCGAGTTACCGAGATTCCGTTATGTAAGTCGGACAGTATTTTGCTTGCGTCACTTATTATTGCTATTGTCTCGTTCACGTTTGATTTCTCGGTTGATTTTTGCTTCCTCATAGAGGAAGCGTTGTGATCGTTAAGATTTTCGATTTTCCAAAAATAGTGTAAATCGACTCAGTTTCATCTGAAAAGTTCAAATTTTCATTCCTGAGAAAATGTCCGGATGTGTGGGTGTGTGTGTGTGTGTATTTGTGTGTATATGTGGTAAATTTTTTGTCGCCAGGATATCTCGAGAACGCTTCAACGGATTTTAATAAAATGTGGATGACATATGAAGCTCACAAATATCTAAATTTGGACACAGGGATTTTTGAAAATACTCAATCAAATTTTTTTGAGCACCTTTTTTCATCGAAAAATATCGTTTTCTAAAAAAAAATTTTTTCATGCTAAAAATTCAGACAAATGAATGGAAAAATCATATTCCTTGTTTCAAAACGAATCGATTGACTTATATAAAGTATATAA
This sequence comes from Ganaspis brasiliensis, assembly GCA_037103525.1. Classification (NCBI taxonomy): domain Eukaryota; kingdom Metazoa; phylum Arthropoda; class Insecta; order Hymenoptera; family Figitidae; genus Ganaspis; species Ganaspis brasiliensis. Next base: position 1,022,369 of record JAZKLR010000013.1, on the reverse strand, counting down.
TTGACCAAAAACTCACGTAATAATTCATGATTTTTCAGTTTTTTTCATCGAAAAATCTCGTTTTTTGGCAAAAAAAAATTTCATGCTAAAAATGCAACCAAACGAATTACAAAATCATATTCCTTGTCTCAAAACAAATCTCGTGTTTTGCCAAAAAAAAATTTCTTGCTAAAAATTCAAACAAATGAATTAAAAGAATCATATTCCTTGTCTCAAAACGAATTGACTAAAAATAATTGACTAAAAACCCACGTAATAATTCAAGATTTTTCATTTTTTTTCATCGAAAAATCTCTTTTTTTGCCAAAATATTTCTAACAATTATTATTTTTTGACCACAGTTCCTTTAAAAAAAAAAAAAAATTCTATTTTAAAAAACGAATATGCTATAAAAAAAAATTTTTATATTAATTATTCTATATATTACACAAATTTGGTTATAATAAATAAATAAATATAGTTTTGGAAGATAGAAAAAAAATATATATATTGATTTATTATTATTTTATTATTATTACTTATTTGCATAAAAATAAATAATAATTAATTTAAAACTAAATTATTATTTTTTATATTATAAATAAATTTATTGCTTTCTTGGAAGCAAAGTGTCAATGAAATGGACAGAATTCACACCTAGTTTATTTTCTAACATGCGAGTAAGTGCTTGACCAAGAGCGCTTAGCGCTGCACCTAATTGATTTTGTGTTGAAACCTGGTAATAATCTCTTTTTAGTCCTGTTGCGCCCATAATCGATTTTACCTCTGGATTTATTGTTGGCGCTTTCATTGTCGGACAATTTTCCGCTGGAGGGTATTTTTCAATTAATTCCATTCGGGATTCTTTGCTTAAACCGGTTGACATAATTTTTGTCCACATTTCAGCTAGAGTTCCATTTATTTTTTGTTTCTTTACAGACTTCGCAAAAGGATCTCCGCCGATCAAGTCAATTAGCGATTCTTCTTTATCGGCCGTTGGGTTGACTGTTTCAATGATACTATCAGCGCTCTTCTTTATCGACTCCGAACCGACACTTTTTTCAGGGTCCTCGCCTCCTAGTGATACGGTTCCAATTTATTGTGACGTGCCTCGCGGGTCACGCTCTTTATTATTTTTGTTCTCTAGATTTCCACTTGACGTTCCTCTCAGGTAACACTCTGTGTGGTTTTGTGAGAGGATTGATGTTTCGGACGCACCTCGCAGATAACGCTCGTCCTCTTTACCTGGATCAGATTGAGGTGATGTTTCCCTCGATTGTCGATCTTTACTTCTCGATCTTGATTCTCTCCTACGAGAATAACGTGATGAGTCGGATCTGTCAGAGCTGCTGGAATCTGACGACGAGGTAGATTGTCTCCTCCGGCGTCGTTTCTTATTCTTCTTGATTTTGTTCCGCAACTTGTCTAGTTTCTTCAGAATCTTATCATCAGATGAGTGTCGCTTCTTCCTTTTTCTTCTATACTCCGATTCAGATGAACTCATTATTAATTTTCCACTTTTCCCGTTTTTTGTCTCGGTGAACGTGTGAAACGTAACGCACAGAAAAACGTAATGGCGAAACCTTCTTCTTCTTCTTCTTCTTAAATGACTTATGGCATAGCCGACTGTCAGAACTAGCAAAAACGAAGAAGACAAGAAACTACTATTGTGATTCTCGCTCTTGAAACAAGCTGCAGTCAACGTGTAGTGTTCCGCAAATGTCCGTCCACATTATCCGTGAGACATCAAACCGACTGTAGGTATAAAGCGTCTTAAGGAGGGGAAAGGCGGGAAGGATGAAAATTGCACTCGACAGCTTGTAGACCAAAATTAAATGAAAAATATGCAACAACAAAATACAATAACAAAATACAAAGTTAAAACAAAAATTAAATTAGCCTGCAATAATTACAGTGAGTAGTCAAAACAAATCGTTAAGAATAAACAATGAGGCAGCCCCCAACCAAATAGATAAAAAATCCAACCGTAGTATCTAATAGCTCAAAATATTGCGATGCAATAGCAACGATTTCACCAGCAATCAATCTAATGAATTAACCGATTACCAGTTCGATCATTAGACATTAACATCAGCAATCATTATGTTACAGAACTATTAGCACAATTGCATTACAGAATCATAGTGATCAGAAGGCAACCCTACTAACCTCAAATTAAATAAATAAACAAAATAATAGGCAAAAGTGAGTCTTTAAAGATTGACACGAGTCCCCAAGATCAGAAAAGTTATAAGCTGAATCTAAATTACGGATTTTATGTTTGAATTAATTTGAGCTGGCAATGTAAACAAGGAAACAATTTATAGTAAGATTACAAGTGAATTGGAAAGGAAAAAGGTGGCCTTGACCAAAGTAAACAAAGGAGAGACAATACCTGGCTGATTCATATGTACGACCTTGGCAGACGAAAAGTTGACAAAATTACATTAGAGTGCTTCAGTTTGCAGAAAAATCCGGAATAAAATTTAAAAACGTTGACTTGGAAGATTGGCGATTTCTCCCCAAAGGTGTTGGAGTAAAGCAGAGAGCCGGACCGATTGAATCTTGGTTTCCATGAATTTGCGACGAGCATGGAGTTAGGGTCCCGACTGCTGATTGATGATAAGGAAGACGATATAAATTTTTTTGGGGGGAAGATGTTTCGCCACCGTGTCAGATTCCGCACAGGCACAAGTCACGCAGCACCATTTTTAATTAAGAGTCAAATAGTTCATTTCACTTCGTTAGAGTCCTTAAAATTGAGAAGCACGTGGCGTGAGTAAATCCTCACGAAAATATGGGCTATAGAACTGAACACGAGAACGGTCGAACACCGACTCCCCAATGGCGAAACCATGAGGGCCACTGGGCATCGCCAGCAGAGGCGCCATGGGCGAAAAATGGAGGGAAAAAAGTTTGAATTTGAAATAACTGTGACGGAACGGATAGTACTAACGTTACTACACATAATTGATCTAGAGGACGAGGCAGCAAAGTACAATTGAGTGAAATAATAGACAAATGATAAAAATAATTTAAAATTGGAAAAAAACTAATTGAAATATGCTGAAAATAATTGAAGATTGAGGTAAATATTGAAAGATGATGAAAATAATTTAAATATGAAAAATTGAAAAAAGTAAATAAAATTTGAGAGAAATAATGGAAAAAAATATAGAATATATGTTTAAAAAAAAAATAATTACAAAATTACTTAAAAATTGTTAATGCAAGAGAACAACTAAAAAATCGCAGAAATAATCAAAAATTGATGAAAATAATTAAAATTACAGATAAGTACCTACTTGAAATTTTTGAAAATTATGCCAGAATAATGAAAATAATTAGAAATTGAAGAAAATAATATAGAAAAATTGCAGAATTTATATTTAAGTAAAAGAAAGTAATTGAATAATCGTTTAAAACATGGAAAATTGATGACAATAATCTAAATATTAATATTACATATTCTAAATTTGAGATAACTGAAAATTTAGGAAATTAATTGAAAAATAATGACAATATTAAGAGATGGAGGAAATAATTGCAAATTAATAAAAAGAATTGAAAACTGAACAAAATAATTGAAAATTGAGATATATATTTAAAAGTTCAGGAAATGAATTCAGAAATTATGAAAATGATTAAAAATTGAAGATAATAATTGCAAAATAAAAAAAATAGTACAAAATTGTAGTTTATGTAATTGAAATCTCAATAGAAAAGAATTATTAAAAATTGAAGAAATTTTTAATTGACTTCAAAATTACCATATTTGAATCGTGGATTAATTAAACTTTTAATCAATACAAGTTTACGTTAACTAAAATTTAAAGAAATTAAAATTGCTTTAAATTTAAAATTTGAGAACATTTCAAAAAGGTGAAACGTGATTTAAAATTTTACAAGAAAAAAATATCTATAGTGACAAATATCAGGTGTGGACCGAATGAATGAATGAATTAAACTTGTAAATTATTATATATAATAATTGGGTCTCCATTTTAATTTTTGCCCCAAGGACCTTGCCCTCCCAGTTACGACACTGAGTAGGGATTCAAGTTTAAATTTTTAAAATTGGTGTTTCCTAATCTTTTTGCGGAGAGGTCAAGAAAATATAAACACATTTGAAAAAGATGTATAACAAATTAACAAATATGTACAAATTAGCATATATTATTTATTATCAAAAATATAAATTAAGCTTACCCAGCTATTGTCTGCATCAGCCCCGTTCAAATTTATCGTCGTATTATGAACGACTTCCCAAATTGGTGCAATTATATTGACTTGTACTTCTTCACCAACTTTGATAATATCTTCATCAAAAATAACTTTGTCAAGAGCAAAAATTTCCATGATTTCAATTTTTCCAGGACAATTTTCATGTACTATTGAACTAAGTTTTAATGATACTCCATGAGCTTGAAATTTATATCCATTTTGAAATGGCGAACACGATATATTAGGTGGAATCATAATGCTATTTTTTACAGTTGACAAAGCTGTTCTCATAGAATCTTGGTTTTTTTCGTCTGCTTCTAGTATCTCGTAGAGTAAGTAATGCAACCCACGAGAGGTACTTATTATATTTCCAAAATTAACGTTATCATACAATGTTTTCAATTTTAAATACCATGCTTGTTTTTCTTGAAATTGATTTGAAAAAAATGGTTGTAAGGTGTCACTCCAAATATTTGAGAAGTATGATCTTTCATTAGACGTAGACTTAATAAAGCAGAGTAGTTTAACAATTTCTACATTTCCAATCTTGTTACAAAGATTGATTACAACTTTATCATTTTTTTTAAGTGAAAATAATTTGTAAATTGATTTTATGTAATGATTATAAGCTAATACACCGGTCAAAGTAGATAAGTCAAAGTAATATTCTTCTAAACTGTTGTTTCCCAATGTCACAATTTCTTCTTTAAAGCACTGTAAAGTTTTATCATTCTTGTCAAATTCGAGAGGATTATTGAATTCATAAGAGGAGAATTGCCAATTTGAATTATCACTTAATTCAAACTCACGAGATGTCAATGTGTCGCAAGTGAAGTTTGTTTTACTCGGAAATAACATTTTTAAATTGATAAAAGGTTTTATAATCTTCACAATCATTTTTTCTTGAAGGTTTAATCTTGTTGAATCTTGAATTAATATTTCTAGTTTACGATAGCCTGCACCACTGTAAAAATTAACAAAGTTTTCAAATTTTTTAAATCTATCAAAGAAATAATTTTCTAGATTGTTATAAGCATTTAAAATGTCGCATTTCTCTTGTCCGATTATTGCCAATGGTAAAAAAGTTATACGTCTAGTCGTAGAATTTGTGTCAAATTTTGAATCTTGTTTATCGAAAAAATTTGAAGCTACCTGAAACATGCTGTTAAGATTTTCATTATTAACATTTTCATGACACGTTAATGCAAATTTACACTCTTTCGTTGAATGAATTGTCCGTTTTAACAAATATGTCGCTAATATTTCGTTCGACACATTTCTTGGGTAAACCAGAATAAATTGAGAATTTTTCTCATCATTATATAAATAATAATTTTGCATTATCTCCTCGTGTAACAATTGTTGAAAAGAAGACGGATCTTGAAATGTTTCCTTAAACAAGACTCTATTGTTGTTACTCATAAATTCAGCTAACGAAATTCCGTCTTCCATAAATTCTGCTATGATTACAATGAGTTTTTTATTTTCGGTTATTATAAATTTATTTACATCATTCAAGTGATCATAATAAAGTGTACACAAATTTTTTATGTTTAATGAAACTCGAGAATTATTGAAAACTTCCAAAATATTCTGTTCCTCTGTTGAATTTTCGACCTATTATAAAATTTATTTAATGAAAGCACATTATTGTATAATTATAACAAGCAATTCTTTTAATATTTGTTTTTCCATAAACTCACCTTTACCTGTTGAACAGCAGAATTATTTAATCCTTCTAGTGAACCAAAGCAGTTAAAATTTGTCAACACTAAAAGAGTCACCAATTGTTTTCCTAGAAACTGCATTCTTTGTGTTTTAATCCAAAAACACTTTTATGTGTCGAACTAAAAAATTAAGTGATGTTTAAAGAATCAAAAATGTTTTTTAATTTAATTATTAGGGTTTTTTGTTATTGTTTGAGAGAATTTATCTGATTGCTTTATAAAATGATATAAACACACAAAATATGTAATCTCTATGAGAAAGCAATGTGTTAAAAAATGAATACAAAAAAATACTTACTTAAAATAAATAATTGAGATACAACTTAGCGGCGGTTTTAGTCTAAACCAGAAATATCTTTAATTCTCGTTTCAAAATTATATTTCTCAACTCGTTATCAGAATTCTTGATTTTACATACAATGTTATGTTTTAGTCTTATAATAGTCCTAACTGAGGCTATTCGGCGTGACTCTAAAAAATGATTTTAAAGGTCATATGCTGAGTAATATACAGTTGTTGATAAGGCAATTTTATTTAAACAGTAGGTGTTTCACATATCTATAAAAAACTATTTAAATCATCAAATTTTATTTCCATGAAAACACGTGTATTTTACAGATATTAACAATTTTTATTGAGACGCAATTTAAAAAAATATCATTTTTGCAAGACAAAAGTTGACTTTGAATAATGATAAGAGGTAATGAAAAAATCAAAATAATCAAAATAAAATTATAAAATATTTTTTGTTTTTAATTAGAGATTTGTAGAGTAAGTACCTATGAATTTAAAAAAAAATCAGAAAAATTACATTTTTTAAAATTTATAATTTGATCTATTTGGTTTATTTATTTTGTTTAAAAGTAATCAAACAAATTAAACTTGTTTATTATATATATTTTTAAAAAAAAATTCACCGATTAGAATATTGTAAAAAATGTTTCAAAGAGAAACATGAGCTATTATTTGTCAAAATTTATTACTTTCTTGATACCTTATAATATTTATGACTATTTCACGAATACATTGTGAAAATTTATATGAAAACCATGACAAAGATATCAGAGAACATTATTTTTTATATAAGTCGAAATAAAAGAAATTCTTTTTGCATTTAACCAAAGTTTCGAGTAATAAAATTTAAAATTATATTTTGAGAGAATGGAATAGGATTTCAAAAACATAATAAATGTAATAAAAAGTGTCTTTAAAAGTAACATTACACTATTGCTTTTTTTCTACAAAACAACTTTGTCTATAATTACATTTAAAACAATTTAAGAAAAATGTTCAATTAATAACTTAATGTAAAATAATTAATCTAATGCAGTTAATCTATTTGATACCTATTTTTTACATTTATGGCAGTTAAAATTATAAAAATAAATTTACGTTTAATAAAATTCCCTTTCATTTTCTTTATAAATCTTACAGAATAGCATTTTTTATTAAAATGAATAAACGTTAAAATTTTATCATTTAAATACTTTTTTTATTTCAGTATTTTAATTTACAAACTTGCAATCTAAAAAATAATTATTAAATTTAAATTTAAAATTTGAAAGTTTTGTTTTCTCAATTTTTCTCAAATTTTAAATTAATAGCAATTTTAATTTCTTCAAATTTCAGTTAATGTGAACTTGGATTGATTAAAAGTTCCAATTATTTTACATTTCAAATATTCTAAATTTGAAGTAATTTAAAAATTTCTTTAATTTTGAATAATTCTTTTCTATTATGATTTCAATTACTAAAACTACAAGTTTGTAATATTTTTATCATTTTTCAATTATTTTCGGCAATTTTTAATAATTTTTAAATTATTTCCCTTAATCTTAAATTTGCCTTCTTCAAATTTCAGTCATTTTATTTAGTTATTTCAATCACTTTTTCAATTTAAATTGTTTTTCCTTGACATTAAATCAGTTTAATTATTCATTATAACTTTCATTGTATTCATCGCAAATAATTTCCTGAACTTTCAAACATGTATCACAATTTTCAATTATTTTGTTCAATTTTCATTTTTTTTTTTATTATTTGGCAATTATTTTCTCCATCTTTCAATATTTTTCAATTAATTTCCTAAATTTTCATTTATTATCTGAAATTTAGATTATTGTAATCCATTTTCCATTTTTTAAACGATTTTTCAATTTTTTTCATTATTTTGGTATAATTTTCAAAAATTTCAATTATTTAGATGAAATTGCAATTATTTTCATCAATTTTAGATTATTTCGGCGATTTTTTAATTATTCCCTTTAATTCTAATTATTTTCTTTTTTCAAACATATACTTATTCAATGATTTTTTCAATTATTTCTCTCAAATTTTATTTACATTTTTTAATTTTTCATATTAAAATTATTTTAATCATATTTCATTATTTTTTTTTAATTTTAAATTAATTTTTTCATTTTTATATTATTTTCCTCGATTATTAATTATTATTTTCATTTTCTAAAGTTATTTTCTAAGATTTTTATGTATTTTTCTAAAATTTCAATTATTTTCATTTGGTTTCATAATTTCAAAATTTTTTTTATCAATTGTCGTAAATTTCAATTATTTTTAGCTTTTTTCAATTTTTTGCTCCAATTTTTAGTCATTCTCATTTTTTCCATTGATTTCTAAGATCTTCTTGTATTTTTCTCAAATTCCAATTATTTTTCTTTATTAAAAAAAAAATGTCTGTAATTAATTCAATAATTCACTCAAATGTCAATTATTTTTTACAATCGACCATTGTTTGGATCACATTTTTATTATTTTCTTTATATTTTAAATTTCAAAATCATTTTTCAATTATTTTCCATAATTTATTTTCTTCAAATTTTAATTTTCTTTATTTGTTTTATAATTTCAAAAATTTTAATCTATTTATTTGATATTCCATTTATTGCATTCAATTGTCAATTACTTTCGTTCTTTTTCATAATTTTCCTACAGTTTTAAAATATTTCTCTTTAATTAAAAACTATTCTCTTCAATTTTAAATCAAGTTTATCTTTTTTCATTCATTTTCTTTAATTTTTAATTATTTTCTTTTATTTTACAATGATAAAGTTTTAAGTCTTTTTCTGAAATTTTCTTTAACATTCCTTTATTTAATATACATTATGTAATGTTTTTAGTTATTTTCTCCAATTTTAATTATTTTTTTGAATTTTAAAAACTGTAATTCGAAGTCTATTTTATGCCTCTTGATTCTATCCAAGATACACTTAAATCGGTAAACTCATTTAAGAAATATAAGCTATTTTGAAAATGTTAATTTTGCAATAACTTTTGTAACATATGTTTATGAAATCAATAATTTTATAAAATAATAATTTTTTATTAACACTTTTATCTTAATAATATAAATAATAAACCAGGTACGTGAATTTGTTTATAATAAATGTTGTTAACCATAGAAATTTTCCAATATCTTTTTTTCTCTATTTTTCTCAGTGCATCCTTCAACAAGTGTCGAAAAAAAAAAAATTTTAGTAAAATAACACACATAAGAAATTGTTTATTATAATTGTTATTAATAATCAACATTTTTTAATATACCATATGTTTTCAAACAACAATATCTTTTAGAAAAAGAACAACCAATTGCAGTAAAAAAAACTTTACTCTCATTATTTTTAGAATGTTGTAAAAGGTCTTAGACTTTCTCAGATAGAGAATTTGCAACTCTGGAAGGAATGAAAGTTAGAAGTTTTAAGACTTAGTTTTCAGAGAACCCAGTTTACAGTTAAAGTTTACCATTAGCTACTGTGATAATTAAAAATTAAAAATAACTTTATTACATGTTTCAAATTATGGAAAAGTTACAATAAATGCTTGATTCGACGTTAGAAATTACGTAGTTTATCTTACAGTAATAAAGAAAGAATAAGCCAAAACCTTAATATATTTTAAAAATCACGAATATCTAGAAGGATATAAAAATATTAATAAAAATCAATTATATCTAACTCACTTAACATTTTTATCAATTAGAACTCTATATAAAGAAAATACAAATTAAAAAAAAATTTAATTCTTATTTGCTAAATATTTTTTTCCTGTAATTAACCATACTAACCGGGAAAAACCGGGAATTTTCCGTCAAACCGGGAATTTTTTTTTGGAATAATGAATTCTTTTCAATTTTTAATTATTTTCTTCAATTTCCAATTATTTTCTACAATTCTCAATTATTTTCTTCTATTTGGAATTATTTTCATTAATTTAAAATTATTTCTTCATTTCTCAATTATTTTCTTCGATTTTCTACTATTTTCTTTAATTGACAATTATTTTCTTCAATTTTTAATTATTTTCATCAATTTCTAACTAATTTATTTAATTCTGAAATATTTTCTACGATTTTCAATTATTTTAATCAATTTTCAATTATTTTTTTCAACTATAAATTTTTTTTTTTGAATCGCCAATTATTTGATTCAATTTTCAATTATTTTCTTCAATTTTTAATTATTTTCTTCAGATGTCAACTATTTCCTTCAATTTTTAATTATTTAATTTAATATTCAATCATTCTCGACATTTTTCAACTATTTTTTCAATTATCATTTATTTATTTCACATCTCAATAACTCCTCCATTTCTTAATTATTTTCTTCTATAATCAATAATTCTCGGCTTTCTTCAATATTTTTATTCAATTATCAATTATGTTTTAGAAACTTGAATTCAATTCATCAATTATTATTCAACGATTTTCTTCAATTCCAAATTATTTTCTACAATTTTTCATTAATTTCTTCAAATAACAATTACATTTTTCATTTTTGATTGTTTTTTTTTAAATTCTATAATTCTTGGGTTGTTCAATTTCTTTTTTCTTCAATTATCACTTATTTTCTTCTATTTTCAATCCCATTTTTCAATTCTTGAATTATTTTCTGTAATTCTCAATTATAATTTTCGACATTCAATTCCATTCTTTAATTTTCATTTTTTTTTAAATTATGTTTTTTAAATATGTTCAGTGAAACTCGAGAATTATTGAAAACTTCCAAAAAATTCCGTTCCTCTGTTGAATTTTCGATCTAATATAAAATTTATTTAATGAGAGCATCTTTTAGGATTAGAATAAAAAACAATTATTTTAGTATTGGTTTTTTTATTAACTCACCTTTACCTTTTGAACAGTGTCACTATTTAATCCTTCTAATGAACCAAAGCAGTTAAAATTTGTCAACACTAAAAGAGTCACCAATTATTTTCCTAGAAACATCATTTTTGTGTTTTGATCCAAAAACACTTTCATGTGTCGAACTCAAATTATAAACAATTTTTAATAACACTAATCTTTTCCGTTAAATTTAAAATTCTCAGATCAAATTATTGTTTATTTACAGATAACTCTGAAACTGAAATTATTATCTAAATTATGACTTTTTTTTTTAAATAATAACGATTAGGGCACGTATGATTAAGTTCTAAAGTAAATTATTCAGAATATTTATTTCATAGAATTTCATGAGGAAGAATCTTCTATTAGTCGAAATTTCACATTTTCGAATATGTCTTCAATCGAACATAAGTTAATCCGAATTTTGACCTAACAGAATTTTTAGATCACCGAATTCATATTCAACAGAATTTTCATTTTACAGAAATTCTTTTAACCAACTTTCCATTTAAAAAAATTCCACTTTGAACGTATTTTAATTTAGAAGAATTTTTATTTTACAGAATTTTAGGTTAATCGAATTTTTTAATACCAAAATATTCATTTGACAGTATCTTCATTTGTCCAAAATTGTATTAGTACGAATTGACATTTGATATAGGAAACTTAAAATGCAGAATGTTCATTTGTCCGAAATTGCAAATGGCCAAAAAAAGTATCCTACAGAATTATTTTGGCGCAAATTTTGAAATTTACCAATCAGAAAATATGAAGAAAATTGCAATTGGTCAATTTCAAAATTCGCGCCAAAATATTTCTGTCGGATACTTTTTCGGCCATTTACAATTTTGGACAAATGAACATGCTGCATTTTAAGTTTTCTATCAAATTTCAATTTGTAAGAATTAAACAAAATTGTTAAAACAAACAATTGTTTTTTGTAAAATTACTTTAAGAAAATAGTAATAAAGTCAAAGTTTTAGTATCTAATATAAAAATAACAAAACAACAACAAATTCTTTAAGTGTTATTAAAAAGTTAATGAAAATTACTGCTGAGAAAAAATAATGCAAATGTTTTCAGTACAAATATTGATTTATTATTTAGGAAAATCAATTACAAAGATTGCTTTAATTATAGATTTATGATAACTGTAAAGACATATTCTCTAAAAAGAATATATGTAGATGTCCACGTAAAAAGGGACAGCTTTGTATTTGGACTTATCTATATGAGCAAATTCTTGATTAAATATAGAATATTGTTGATTTTAAGCTTTGTCAGATGCAAAATTTGGAACATTGGTAAGAATCAAAGTTAGAAGGTTTAGAACACAGTTTTCATTAAACGCAGTTTACAATTAGAGTTTACCATTAGCTCCCAGCCTAATTAAAAATTAAAAAAAAACATTATTACATGTCTCTAATTATGTAAAAGTTACAATAAATGCTTGATACGACGTAAGACATAATATAGTTTGTCTGCCAGTGATAAAAAAAAACCAAAATCTAAACCTATTTTAAGGAGGTTCTATCGTAAGAAGAATTAACATTAACATTTTAATAAAATTTGGTCCACTGCAAAAACCATATACCTCTTTCAAGTGGTATATTGCTTCGAGTAATGTGATATATGGTCAACTGATTTAACGTATTTAAGAAAGAAATATGGTTTTAGCAGGTAACTAAACGAATTCAAATCAATAAATAAACTGTACAAAATGTAGATCTACTATGACGGGAATAGCTTATTTCATAAAAAGGAATAATAATTGTGAGGTTATGTAGACTACATATGGCTACCACCCTACCAACTCTGTTTGTATTTAACGCGCATATATTTTTAATATATGTTTTAAAGAAAAAAAGCAAATATAATTAAAATTATATTAATTAATTAAAATTTATTCAATCATTATATAAAGAGAAATTTTAAAATTATTTTTTTGTTCAACAATTTCAATTTCTTAATTTAAAATTTTTAAATTATTTCAAAATTATTATTAGTAAAATTATTATTATTACTTTTGAAATTAATAAAAAGAAAATATACAGGTACTAGAAATAATTTTAAATTAAAATAAGAAATATAACAAATTTTAGAATACACGAAATTTGATTTATTATTATTATTTTAATTTAAAACATTGAGAAAAAGCAGCAAATATAATATATTATATTTATAAAATTTATTATAATTAGTTACGATTTATTCATAAATGAAATGAAATTAATTTTAATATATCTATTTTATTAAAAAGTTTTCTATCTGAAATTTAATTGACAATTATTTCAGAATAATTATTCGAAAAGTTAATATAGGAAAGACAGCAAATATAATTTATTTTAATTAAGTAGCATTTATTTATTCGTTCACAAAATTTATTTATATTATATTCATTTAATTCAAAATTCCTTTTTACTTTAAATTAAAATTTTTTTCAGAATACAAATTTGAAGTGTAGGTACTTTAAAATTATTTCAAAATTAGTATTATTACTATTATTATTCATTGTGAATATTATTATTTGTAAAATTAATAAAATAAAAGAAGAATAATTTTGAAATAATTTTAAAGTAAAATTAAGAAGTCATGAATTTCAAATTTAACGTAAATAAAATCTTACTTATTATTATTATTATTATTAATATTATTGTTTTAATTAAAAACATATAAGAAAAGCTGTAAATATATTTATTATTATATTATTAACATTTGGTTGTAATTATGTAGACTTTATTCACACTTAAAATAAAATTAATAACAATATTTTTGTTTAAAATATAATTTCCCAATTTCAATTTACAATTTAATATAAGCTTATTTCAAAATTATTTATTTAAATTAATTATTTTTAATTGACGTTTAACAAGGATAAAATTTAAATTTTTAACGTAAATTAATTAAATTTAATGTTCTCTTCCTTATATGATGTCTTTAATGCTTTCAATTAAAACATAACTATAATATATTATATTTGCTGCTTTTTCTACAATTTTTTAAATTAAAATAATGATAATAAATCAAATTTATTACATTTAAAATTTTAATATAGGTATATTTTTTGATTACATAATTTAAAATTATGTCAAATATATAATTGTTATATAACAATATCATTTTCATATTTTTCTTTAAAACGCTGCAGTAAACGCAGAAAATATAATACATTGTATTTATAAAATTATAATTTATAATTTATAATAATTTATAATAATTAGTTCCGATTTATTCATAAATAAAATAAAATTAATTTTAAAATTATTTATTTTATAAAAAAATTTTTTATCGGAAAATAATGAGTTTTGAAATAATTTTTAATTACAATTAAAACATCATAAAATTTATTTTCTTAACATAAATTAGAATATACTTATACAATCTGTATAAGTAGTAGTAACTTTTTTTATTATAATTAATTAAAATTTATTTATACCTAAATAAGAAGAATTTTTAAAAGTTTTGTTCTTTTTCAATTTAATTTCCTATTTTTAATAAAAAAACTTGAATTAAAATTATTATTGTTGTTTGTTAAATTAATTAAAAGAAATATTAATAATTTACAAATAATTGCAAATAAAAATTATAAAAATATAAATAAAAAATGTTTCTAAATTTATTTGCAAATTAAAATTTTAAATTTTAAATCCAAAGAAGTAGGTGATAATTTAAAAGTTTTATTGTCAATTTTAATTCATTATTTCCTAATTTAAATTTAAATATATAAGATAAAAATGAGAAAAATCAATTTAAAAAAATAATAAATTTTTTTTATAAATTTTATTTTGTTCATAAATAAATTCTAATTAATTTATTAATTAATATAATTTAATTTAATATTTAATATTTTATTTAATATTTAATATTTTATTTAATATAATTTAATTTCAATTTTCTCATTGTTAATCATTGTTCGCGCGTTAAATTCAAACAGAGTTGTTAGGGTGATAGCCATATGTAGTCTACATAACCTAACAATTATTATTCTTTTTTATGAAATAGGCTATTCCCGTCATAGTAGATCTACATTTTGTACAGTTTATTTATTGATTTGAATTCGTTTAGTTACCTGCTAAAACCATATTTCTTTCTTAAATTCGTTAAATCAGTTGACCATATATCACATTACTCGAAGCAATATACCACTTGAAAGAGGTATATGGTTTTTGCTCGGAAACCATATACCAGGTCGACAAGTGATATATGGTTTCCCGGGACCTGGTATATTATTTTTTTTACTGGGTAATGGCTTTATAATGATGTAGTTAAATTTTTGAGACTTCAAGGTACTTTTGAAAATACTTGTAAAAATATGAGTATATATATACATGACACATAACTCATTTCCCATAAAACTCAATGTAAAATTTAAAAATGAAAACCCTTATAAATTTTTTCACAAGTACCTTGAGGTCTTAAAAATTTAACTGCATCGTCATAAAGATAAAGCCAATATCTACCTCGGTCCCTGAAGCTTTTATGACTACGAGAATGGAAACAGAGGATTTAAATGAAATGAGTGAGTTTGAAAACAACCTACCCTAAGGAGGAACCCCGAAAGGGGACTATACTCCCGTCGGTCACACCGACGTAGGCCTTATGGATTTTGGGGGGGGGGGGCAAAACCACTCGGTTGCTGCTCCTTCAGGCAGCAACAAGGAACAGGAAGTTCTAAAACTATCCCAGCTGGATATACCGATTGGGAAGTTTTTGAACAACCATGAAGAGGTTGTGCTCGGCCCCATGGGGATCTCTTCGCCTTTGACCTCGAACTTTGGTCACAACAGAAGAGGCAGCACAGCAAGTGCCAGTAGCGTGGGCAGTGCGTCCAGCAGCGCTACCCACATCGAGCACAACCAAGAGAAGGAGATGCGCGAGGAGTGCATAAGAATGCGAGCCGAGGAGAACGACATCTTGAAAAAGATGAAGGACGAAATTGATTTCGTTATGACCTTCCTGCCAAAGCAGAGAGGGGTCAAAAACGAGATCAAATCGGGCCTCGAGAAGTTCAGCAAGTGGATTCCAGAGCTTCTGGAAAGACACACAAGGGCTGATGCACAGGACTCAAACTTTTACGACTGCCTTAAACAGTCAGAAAAACAGAGGGAGTCCCGAAAGCAGATTAGGGATCGCTTCCAGACGAAGGTAATTAAAAACCTCGTCTTGGATAAAGAGAAGCGTAAGCGATCCCTAGAGGAAAAGAGTCCTCCTGAACAAAAGGAAAAAAAGAAAAAAGGTCCGGTACCCTTTGGCGCAAAGGAAAAACCCTAGAACGAGAAACCCTCGATCGCGTTACCGAAGGTCGTGGTTACCCCGGCAATCTTGGGGGAGGGGCCATCGTTAGCCGAGGTCGTCTCGAACGGCAATTCGGCGCAGAAGAACTCCACCCCAAGCGAGGCGGCTACGGGAGATGACGGTTTTAAAATCGTAGTCGACAAAAAAGCGGAATCCCACAAAAGGAAGGAGGCAGCCAAGAAGGAAGCCAGGAAGAAGGCGGAGAAGAACAGAGTCGCAAAACCCAGGACCACTGAGGCTATCAGAATTTTGGCGACGGATACCACATCCTACGCCGGAATTCTGAAAGACCTAAAGAAGACTCTGAAACCAGAGGATCTGGGTACAGAAGTAATTAAGACCAGGAGAACTCTGAATAACGAAGTTCTCCTAATCGTCAAGAAAGGTGGAGACACTTCGAAGTTCGCGGGAGCTCTATCTGAAGCTTTGCAAAACAGAGCAAAAGTTACAGCTCTCGTGACGAAGAGAACAATTGAGATCAGGGACCTCGATGAGGTGACATCTACAGAAGATGTCCTGGAGGCCCTGACAGATAAATTAGGTAACCCTAACCCGGAGAGGACGGTAAGTGTCGTTCCACGGTTTCGTGGAACCAAAGTGGCACTGGTCCGCCTGCCAGAAGCAGAATGCCGCACTCTGCTCAATTAGGCAAAATCCGGATTGGCTGGCTAAATGCACCAATACGAGAGCACCTAGAGGTGACACGATGCCAAAGGTGCATGGCATACGGCCACCCGACGCACGCCTGCAGCGGACCGGACAGGATTAAAAACTGTCGGAAATGCGGAGGCGCGGGTCACCAGGCCAAAAGCTGTACGCTTTTAAAACCCATGTGCATCACTTGCACGGATATGGGCAGGAAGGAGACAGATCACTCGGCCGGCAGTACTGCCTGCCCAACATATAAGGCAGAACTGCAGAAACTTAAACAGGCAAAAGCCTAAAGTTTCTGCAGATAAACCTGCACAAATCTAAGAAGGCCCAGGATCTGATGCTAGTGACAGCCAGTGAGGAGATGATCGACGTTCTGTTCTGCACTGAGCAGAACAAAAGAAACGATCTAGCTCCCTGGTACCAGGATTCATCGGGAAGAGCAGCCATTCAGGTCTACAATCCCGATTTGAGGGTAAACAAGTTCCTGGAGACGAGCAGTGGGTTCGTGTGGGTAGAAATTTCAGGTATACGCATGTATAGCTGCTACTTCTCACCCAACGACCCACTGACAACCTTCGAAGCGGAGATAGACGAACTCGAGTCGAGCCTGCGAGAATCCAGGCTGGATGTTCTCGTCACAGGCGACTTCAATGCGAAGTCGGCAGACTGGGGCGAGACAAGGCTCGACAATAGAGGAATTCTAATCGCAGAAATGGTCTCCAGGAACAATCTGATGGTTGTTAACCAGGGCCAAAAGTGGACGTTCAGGAGAGACCATAATATCGGATCTATTATTGATCTAACGATAACAACGTCTCTCCTAAAAAAGCACATTAAAGACTGGCACGTCTCTGAGGATCATACCGAAAGCGACCACCAGTATATTAAGTTTTCAGTCTCAGGAGGAGACACACCTAGGGTAAACAAGCAGGATGCTCCCCATAAGAGAGGCCCTAGGTGGAACATTAAGAAGCTAGACGTCGAAAAGTTCGGTCGGTCCCTTGAAGAATCCCGCCTCTTTGAGGAACTTGGATGGGGGAAGAGACCGAACAACCTGGATGGGGAGGTGCGGCCGGTGATGAATATGATAATCACCGCATGCAACGCGTCAATGCCGCGCTGCAGAAGTACCACTCCCAGAAGACGTAATGTATACTGGTGGTCAGAGGAGCTGGCCTCTTTGCGAAAAGCATGCGTCAGAGCAAGAAGGATATACACCCGCTCTAAGGGAGATCCTATGCTAAAGGACGCATATACAGAGGCCAAGAGGATCCTCAGAAAGGAGATTCGAGCTTCACAGCGAAGGTGTTGGAAGACCTTGATCGAGGATGTCGAGAAGGACCCATGGGGTCTGGGCTATAAAATTGTCACCAAGAAATTGGTAACGAAGCAAAAGACCCCCGGCCTGGACAATCCCGATTGGGTGCGTCAAATAATCAGGGCCTTGTTTCCACCAGCAGAACCATGGCCTAGGATGGACTGGAGTGACTGTCAAGTCCGTGAGGAGGAACTCTTCACTCTTGCAGAGCTCCACCAAGCCGGCAAAAGATTGAAGCCAGGCAAGGCGCCTGGAATCGATGGGATAAATAACGAGGTACTTAAACAAGTGGTCGTTGTTTCACCCCAGATTCTCTTAGATTGCTTCAACAATTGCCTAAGAAGAGGAGAGTTCTTCCGGGACTGGAAACAACAGAGGCTAGTCCTCCTAAGGAAAGGTAACAAACCTCTAGATAATGTCTCATCTTACAGGCCAATATGCCTGTTAGATACGATGGACAAACTTCTGGAGGACATGGTTCTGCAGAGGATGCAGCTCCACCTGACTGGAGAGAATAGTCTATCCGACTACCAATTTGGTTTCCGTAAAGGCCTGTCCACAGTAGATGCCATACAAAAGGCAGTGGACCTAGCCAAGGAAGGAAAGAACAAATTGGGTCCGGAGAAGAAGAAAAGCTTCTGCGCTTTAGTAGCTATAGATATACGCAACGCGTTTAATACCGCTAAATGGGAAGATCTCATCAAGTCGATGAGAAACAAAGGAATACCGCCCTACCTGTTGCGGATAATGAATAATTATCTTAGCGACAGGTGGGTAATATACGAGGGAGACACCTGCACTTTGAAGGAAGAGATGCAAAGAGGTGCCCCTCAAGGTTCAAGGATAGGACTATTCGTATGGAACGTCTCCTATGATGACTTCTTGCGAATGGGTCTACCCGAAGGTGCGATGATCATCGGCTTCGCGGACGACGCGTTGATCGTATGCTCTGCCGAAACTGCAGAAGAGCTCGGAATCTTGGTGAACGAATGTCTGCGACGAACAAAGAGCTAGCTGGATGCCCGAGGCCTTCAAATGGCCCTGGACAAAACTGAAGCGCTCATGGTCACAGACAGACGTGGTTACGAACTTCCCCGGATCGAAGTAGACAGATTCGAGGTCAGGTGGAGCACGCATATAAAGTATCTTGGTGTACAACTCGACAAGTTTCTGAATTTTAAGCATCACATCGCCGTGGCTTCCGACAAAGCTGCAAAATGTGCAATAAGCTCAGCCTGTATAATGCCGAACGTCGGTGGACCTTTTGAAAAGAAAAGGAGATTGGTGGCGAGTGTGTTCCACTCAAAGCTGCTTTATGCAGCACCAGTGTGGGCTCCCTCCCTGCGAACGGATAGAAGCAAGACCATCTTGGAGAAGATACTGTCCTCGCAAAGGATTATCACTAAGCGTATAATCTCTGCCTATAAGACAGTATCCGCGAGTGCTGCTCAGGTCCTTGCCAGCGTCCCGCCGGCAGATCTTTTGGCGCAAGAAAGGGAGGAAATTTTCCTCCTTTTCAAAGATAGGATGTCCACCCGTTATACGGATGACAATAGACCCAGCAAGGACCAAATTCGCCGAGATGCGAGAAGCAGACTCGTCGAAAGATGGCAAGCAAGATGGAGCGGGGATGAGAAGGGTCGATGGACACATCGGCTCATACCCACACTCGCCACCTGGATAGATCGAAAACATGGAGTAGTCTCGTACTACCTCACCCAAGCGCTCTCAGGTCACGGGTGTTTTAACTCGTACTTAGAGCGCTTCAAAAGACGACAAAGTTCAGAGTGTGCGTACTGCAAATCCCCAAAGGACGACGCAGAGCACACACTCTTTACATGCACACAATGGAACGACGAAAGACGGGTCATGTTCGCCGGTGTAAACTGCGAAGTTACACCGGAGAACATGGTCCTATTAATGACTCGATCCAAGGAGAATTGGCGGCACATCGAGACCTTCATCCAACATGTTATGAGGGTTAAGGATCTCGATGGCCGCCAACAAGGGTAGTTCCCGTAGGTTGAGGAATGATATCGTTTAGGCGATAGAGGTGGGATGTAAGACCACTCCTGAAGGCGATACGTCAGTAAACTGGCTCTACCTGGGAGTGGTCTTAAGGTCCCAAATAAGGGTGTGTTTTTAGCGGGTCGGCAGAACATCGCCACCCCCGCATAACCCTGTAGTACGGGCTACAGGGTACCTGAAGGCAGGTTTTCACATCCTACGCAAAAAAAAAAATATCTATCAGTGAACCAAATTTGATTAAAATGGTAATGTTAATTCTTTTTACGATAGAACCTTCTATAAGAACACAGGAATATCTCGGAAGATATAAAAATTTTAATAAAA
The DNA here is from genome assembly GCA_037103525.1 of Ganaspis brasiliensis. NCBI lineage: Eukaryota > Metazoa > Arthropoda > Insecta > Hymenoptera > Figitidae > Ganaspis > Ganaspis brasiliensis. The sequence goes on along the minus strand of JAZKLR010000013.1, from coordinate 1,001,683 downwards.
ATCATTTATACCTAACACATTTAACATTTTTATCAATTACAACCATATAAAGAAAATAGAAACAAAAGATGGTTCTTTAACATTCTTATTTATTAAAAAAATTATTAAAAAATAAAGAAAATAACTAGATTATTAGACAACTAAAAAAAATAATTGTAAAAATTAAACAAGAAATATTAAGTTTTAAGAAAATAATTGCAAATTTAAAAATTAAGAAAATTTTAGAAATAATTGTTGGAAATAATTGCACATTCAGCAGCTGGATTAAAAATCGAAAAAAAAAAATTTAAATTAAAAAAAATAATTGAAAATTGAAAAAAGCAATAAAAAATTGAATTGAAATTTATAGAATATACTTAAAAATTGAAAAAAAAAATTAATTAAAAAAAGCCGATAATTAATGAATATAGAAGAAAACAATTTAAAACTGAAGAATGGAATTAAAAATTGAAGAATTGAATTAAAAATTAAAGAAAATAATTAAAAATTTAAAAATGAAATTTAAATTTGAAGAAAATAAGAAATAACTGAAAATTGAAGAGCATAGTTCTTGAATTGAATAATTGAATTCAAATTTTAAAATAATTTTTATGAGTGAAACAATTTATTGAAAAAAAAAAAAACTAAAATTGTTGAATATTATGGAACTAACTAAAAACTGAATAAAATAATTGACAATTAAAGAAAAATTTTGAGAATTAAAGAAAGTAATTAAAAATTGAAGAAATAAATTGGAAATTAAAGACTTAAATGTAAATTTTAAGAAAATAATTGCGATAATTAAAAGAAAAATTACAATATGATGAAAATAATTCAATATTGACAAAAATAATTAACTTTTAAAAAAAATAATTAACAATTTAAAAAAAATTAAAAAAATAATGAGAATAATCGTCATTTTAAAGAAAATTTTAATTGATAAATAATCATAAAATTGAAGGAGAATAATAAATTGCTAATTGATAACTGATGTAAATTTTGGGAAAAAATGGTAAAAGAAATGAAAATTTAAAAAATTTAATTATTGAAAATTCCACAATTGTATTGAAAGAAAATAATTGATAATTAAAGAAATGCGGGAATCAATTAATTTTATGGAATTAATTGAAAATCGATCAAAATAATTGAAATTTAAAGCGAATTTTTGAGAATTAAAGAAAATAATTAAAAATTGAAGAAATAAATTGGAAAATTAAGACTTAAATGTAAATCTTAAGAAAATAATTGATAATTAAAAGAAAAATTACAATATGATGAAATTAATGAAATATTGACGAAAATAATTAACTATTGAAAAAATAATTAACAATTGAAATAAAAATTTTAAAAAATGATGAGAATTATCGGCATTTAAAAAAAAAATTTTAATTGATGAATAATCATAAAATTAAAGGAGAAAAATTAATTGTCAATTAAAAAATAATGAAATTAATGGAAACAATTGTTAAAAAATAAATGAAAATTAAAGAAATCATTTGGATGTTGAAGAATTGAATTGAAATTTGAAGAAAATATTTGATAATTGAGAAAATGCGAGAGTTATTGGATTTTGAATAAAGTAATTAAAAAACTAAGAATGCAATTGAAAATTGTAGAAAATAATTGAAAATAAAATAAATAAATGGAAGATTAAAGAATTAAATGGAAGGTTAAAGATTGAAATTTTAAAAAAACAGTTGATAATTGAAAGAAAAATAACAACTTTTTTATTAACTTATCATTGTTTTCATCATATTATAATTATTGTCTTCAAGTTTCAAATTTTAAAATCATTTTCCATTTATTTTCCAACAGTTTTAATTATTCTTATTTTTTAAAATTATTTTCTAAAATTTTTAAATATTTTTTTCTCAAATTTTACATTGTTTTCTTTAATTTTTAATCATTTTCAATTATTTATATTCCTTGTCTATTATTTTCAATTACTTACGTTCTTTTTCATAATTTCCAAAAAGTTTTTAATTATTTATTTGAAATTTTCATTTTTTTATTCAATTTTCAATTGTATTTACGATTTTCTTGTTTTTTATGTACCTATATTCTGTATGTTTTGCAATTATTTCTCTTAAATTAAAAATTGTTTTTCTTAATTTTAAATTATGTTTTTCTTTTTTCATGTATTTTCTCTAATTTTTAATTTTTTTTTTTTTCAATCAACTTCTAAAAGTTTCAAGTATTTTTCTGAAATATTCTTTAAATTTCTTTTATTTAAAATATATTATGCAATTTTTTCAATTACTTTCTTAAATTTTAATTATTTTCTTCAATTATAAATTATTTATATGTGACGCTCCGCGAGAGAAGGGACCTATCGCTGAGAAAGAAAATTTTAAAGGATGGACGGGCAAAGAGAAAGAAGAAAAATCGAGACGCTTAACATTTCCATGTTTAAAGCTTCATAACAAGAAAACTAATTGCAGGAATCAAATTTTGTTTTTTGAAACTCAAAATGCAACTAAAAAACTATCAATTACCATAAAAAATTCAAAATAATTAATTGTTAATTTCATGGGACGGTCGTTCAAAGAAACATAAAAAAATGCGATACACTTAGTACGTCTAGGTTTGAAGCATTATAACAAAAAGTGTAATTAAAAAAAAAGTTTTTGAAATATCGAAATGAAAGAACAGCTCAAAAATTATCTTTTAGCATAAAAAAAATAAAAATTGATTTTTTCCGCGATAGGTCCCTTCTCTCGCGGAGCGTCACATATTATTTCTTCATAATTTTCTTAAATTTTTAATCATTTTCATCATTATTTCTGAATTAATTTTTTAAAATTTTAATTATTTATCTCAATTTAAATCATTTTTTTTTAATTTTCAATTATATTCTTCAATTTTTCATTACCTGATTTTTTTTTAAATTTAATCCTAAGATTTTGAAGTATTTTTCTCAAATTTAAATTACTGTCTTTCATTTTAAAATTGTTCATAATTGTTATATTTAAGGGCATGTGATGGATTATGACGTCAGTGGTATAGGCAAAATGTGTCCGTAACTTTTCTCTTAAAATATTGAATCTTTTTTTTATGAAACTTGGTAGAATTACTTAAAATGTCATTAGGAAGGTCTCTCAGACCCGAATTTGTTTAAATTTTGGCCCAAAATTAATTTTGGGAAATTTTCGAAAAAATGCATACTTTTATAAAAATCAATTTTGAGACCAAATTCAAACAAACTCGGGTCTGATAGACCTTCCTAATGACATTGTAAGTAATTCTACCAAGTTTCATAAAAAAATATTCAAAATTTTAAGAGAAAAGTTACGGAAAAATTTTGCCTATACCAGTGACGTCACTTCCATCACATGCCCTTAATAATAAATTTTACACTTCATTGACTTATATAGTTAATTTATAATGATAATTATTTTGTAACTTATCCATTTTTTTTCTTTAATAAATTGTTTGTGTTTTAAAATAGAAACATAGAATCTATGTTTTTCATGCAAACATAGAAAATTCTCATAAATTCTCCGGAAGGAGAATATTCTCGGTTATATATATTATATACACAGAAAGTTGTTTTGGATTAAATTAATTTGCAACGCTCTTTTTTAAATACCAAATTGAATTTAAATAAACTGAAATTGGCTTAAAACAATTGCGCTGCAGAAAATAGTTATATTGTTTAAACAATTTTATTTTGACCCACTCCTATACAGTGGGTAACGTAATTTAAAAAATCATAGAAATTTTCGTAAAATAAAAAAAATACCTAATTTAAATCAGAGAAAAATACTTAAGAATTTTAAAAAGAAATTGAAAGAAATTAAATAATGAAAAATTAGAGAAAAATATTGAAAACTGAAAAAAAAACTGATTGAAAATTGAAATGAAGAATTTAAAATTGAAGAAAATAATTCAAGTTTGAGAAAATAATTTAAAAAATCGCATAAATACTTTAAAGTTGAAGAGAATAATTTGTAATTAAAGTGAAATAATATAATACTTTTTGGAAATTACAAAAAAGAAAAAAAGTAATTGAGAAATCAAGAAAATAATAAAACAAAATAATATAAATAATTGAAAATTGTATGAAATAATTGAAATGTCAGAAAAATAGTTTACAATTTTAGAAATCCTACAACAAATGAAAAAAATTAAAAACTGAAGGAAATAAATTTTGGAAAATAATTGATGTAATATAGGACAAAATTTATAAAATTTGAAAATTTAATGAGATTGAAAAAAATAATAAAAGCATTAAAAATTGGGGGAAATAATTTAAAAAATCATAAAAATGTTTTAAAATTAAATAAAAAAATTTGAGAAAAATACTTGAAAAACTTAGAAATAAATTGAAAAAAATTAGAACAATGAAAAATTGGAGCATATAATTGGAAATTGAAAGAAATAATTTATAATTAAGACAAATGATTCAAAATTTAGGAAATTAATTTTTAAATAATGAAAATGATTCAAAATTTAAGGAAATAGTGAAAAAATAATATATATAATTTAAAAATGAAACAAAAGGTTAAAATTTGAGAAAAATAATTTGAAAATTTACATAATATACTTTAAATTAAGAAAAAATTTAAGACACGTTAAAATAATACTTTAAATTTTTAGAAGTTTATTGAAAAAAAAGAAAATAATTTTTAAAATAAAAGAAATAATTAAAAAGAATACAGAATATACATAAGATATAAGAAAATCGTAGATGTAATTGAAAATTTAATGAAATAATGAAAATTTTATTAAATAATTAAAAACTTTTCAGAAATTATGAAAAACAACGAAAGTTATTGAAAATTCAATAAAATTTTCAAAGGACAATATAAATAATTGAAAATTGAATGAAAAAATTTAAAGTTTAAATAAATAGTTTAAAATTTTAGAAATTAGGAAAAAGAATGAAAATAATTGAAAATTGAAGAGAAAATTGAAAATCTCTTAAAAATTTCAGAAAATAATTTTAAAAAATGAGAATAATTAAGAGTTGGTACAAATAATTGAAAAGTAAATTTAAATTTTGGAATTTGAAGAAAATAATTTAAATATGATAAAAATGATGATAAGTTGAAAAAAATAAATGAAATTTGTGAGAAACAATTAAAAAAGTTTAAGAATTTTTTTAAAATAAAAAAAATTATTGAAAATTTAAAAAAAATTCTGAATATCTTAAAAATTGATTTAAGAAAAGTAAGAATAATTAAAAATTGGAAAAAAGAATTGAAAAAAGCAAAAAATAATTAAAATTCACGACAATTAATACAAAGTTAAGGAATTAAGCAAACAAATAAGGATAATTAAATATTGAAGAAAATAATTAGAGTTTTAAAAAAATAATAAAAAATCTTAGAAAATAATTTTTAAAACTAGAATATTAAAAATTGGTGAAAATAATTGAAAAGTAAAAATAAATTTTGAAATTTAAAGAAAATAATTGAAAAATGAAAAAGAAAATGATAAATAGAAGAAAATAAATGGAATTTGTGAGAAATAATTGAAAAAATTAAAGAAATTTTTTTTTAATTAAAAAAAATAATTCAGATTTTAGAACAATTCTGAATACCTTATATGTTTAAAAAAGAAAATAATTACAAAATTACTAACAATTTTCTAAATAAAGAGAATAATTTGTAATCACCAAAATTATAATTATTAAAAATTATAACCCTGATTTAAAACAATTATTTTCGGAAGCTAAAGAAAGAAAACAGAGGGCGCCAGACCATCTTTGATCACTTCAACAAAAGGACTAAAAAAAATAATAAATCTAAATTTATTCAATTTACAAAATACATTGACCGATCTTTAAATCTTCCGAAAATTTCCAACAACTGGCTCAGCCCCTTATGCTGGATAATGGTAGAGGGGGGTGGGGGGATCACTACTAATAATATTTGAAAAGATTTATTTACTCAGAAAATTAAAATGCGAAAATCAATTTAAATAACAATTTATTTAATAAAATTAATAATGAATTTTTAAGGTTATAAAAGACAAAATTTTGATAGTAAAATTAGATAATGAAATAGTAAAATCAAAGAGTTAAATTTCCAGTTTTGAAATAGATTTAAAAAAAAATAGTTTACAAAATTAATTTACTAAAGAATTCAATAATAAAATTTATTAAATATTAATATAATCTGATTTTTCTTAAAAGAAAAGATGGAAATGAGATCTTACCAATAATCCTTAAAATCCGAAAGAAAAGATCAATATTATGAAAAACTTATAATCCATAAGTCAAATCCAGGAAGCTCAATAAAAAAAGTAGAAACTTTGATTAAATAGGTCGAAATAGTTCTGATATAATTAATAATTCTTCATTTGATTAGATTCTCCAAATATAATTTTTAATAATATTAAAATTAAATAATAAGTAAAATTTATTCCTTCTATTTTCAAATTCAATAAACACATCCTAGTCTCTCGAAAGTTACCAAAAGAATGAAAAGAAAATCCCTAGTTATTCACTAAAAAAAAAAAACTGATTTGTGAACTAAGTTAATCAAAATTTCTGTTGTTTCTTTACTTCCTAACTTCTGATCTGTGAGAATCAGATTATATTAATTTACAAATTTAAATTTAAAATTACAACTAATAATGAATACAATTGATTAAAATCTTTAAATTTAAATATATAAATTAGGCTTCTTTAATAATCCTAGGTTCTGAAGATGGTAATTTATCATAATTCTTCTCCAATAAAATTATTTGAACAAGCTGGCAGCTAAGTTCTTAATTTTCTCGAAATATATGATACTCAACAATAAGGTGGTCATCAATAGCTCAATAATTAAAACAAATTCAGCACAAGGAACATCAAAATAATAAATTGGGTTTTGGCTTTCCTCAGCAATAGAAGATTCGAACTTAGAGTTGAAATATATGATAAAGCCTTTCAAGAAATGAAAATTTAAGGATATCACTCCAGGTGACGAAGTCAAATTATATAATACAAGGCAGGAAACGCAGCAAGATTATATTTGGCATTCCAAAATCTTCAAGATTCTCAGGTTCAACCAAAAAGGATTCCATTATCCAAGATAAATTATGCATAAAATAAGAATCCAAATTCTTAATCGGAACAGGAACTCAGAAAACAACAGGAAACTCAATAATTCTTCAAATTTTAATTTTCAAACTTAGTAGCCAAAATATTTCTCAATGGTTCTTCAATTTGGGGTTGTTTTTAATTGAAATAGTCTCGTCATGTAGATTTTCATAAAATAATACAATAAATTTTTAGAATTAAATATTTAAATAAATAAAGAAATCAATTTCAAAGTCTTGGTATCGTGTGTAACTTTCGAGATAATAAATTTATATAGAAAAATTAACCAAAAATTATTATTATTAAATTTAACTTGCAAAAATTAATCAGATGAAAGAAAAATTTAAAAATTGTAAGTTGTAAAAATTAGTGAAACGATTTTACAACGTTACAAATTAAAAAATAGCAAAAATAATCGAAAACTGATGGAAATAATTAAAATTTCAGATAAATAATTTAAATTTTTGGAAATTTGAAAAAAATAATGAAGATAATTAGAAATTGAAGAAAATAATAGAAAAATTACAGAATTTATTTTTAAGCAAAAGAAGATAATTGAAAAATCGTTTTAAACCTGGAAAAATAAAGACAAACATCTAAATTTTAGATAAAAACTAAAAATTTAGGGAATTAATTGAAAAATAATGAAAATATTAAAAGATGAAGTAAATAATTGTAAAATAATACAAAGAAATATGTAAATTAAACAAAATAAATGCAAATTGAGATATATATTTGAATGTTCAGGAAATTAATTCAGACATTATAAAAATAATTAAAAACTGAAAATAATAATTGCAAAATGACAAAAATAATGGTAAATTAAAAATCTGTATTTCAATTTACGATGAAGAATATAAAATTTAGGAATAAATAATTAAATTTATTTAATGTCACAGGAAAAATAATTAAAATTGAAAAAGTGATTAAAAAAACTAAACAAAATAATTGAAATTTGAAGATGGTAAATTTAATATTTAGAGGAACAATTTAAAAATAATTTAAAATTGCAAAGAATAATTAAAAATTATAAAAATAATACAAAACTACAATTTTTCGAAAGTTTGTTTCCACCTCTTTCAAAAAATGTAAAAAAAATTTGAAAAATTTAATCTCTATTTATCTATTTATTATTTATTTATTTAACCTATTTTTTTAATTTTCTTTTAAATTCAGGTTAATTTAAATGCGACCAAAAACCAATTCAAGAAACAAAAATTCGTCTTGATAGGTTTTATAAGTATTCAAATAATGCCTCTTTAGCACGCCCTTAAAATCAATAAATCTTACTCGAATAAATAAGACAAAATAACGCAATTTATTGCTCATTTTCGAGAAATGGTTCTGTCTTCTTCTGAAATAATTATTATTAAGATAATTTAGAAAGGGAGTAAAATTGATTCAATGCAACAAAAAATCGGTTATTATTTAAGAACATTGTTTACAAAGATAGTTTCAATTACAAGTTTATTATAACTGTAAAAACTAATTCCTTAATTTAAATAATATATGATTTAATAATAAAAATCAACTACACCTAAAAGATTAACATTTACATCAATTAGAACCATGTAAAAATACAAAAACAAAAGAAGGTTTTTAAAATTCTTATTCACTTAATATCTTTCCATAATAATCATTAATATTTTTCTTACAAATATTTATATCTGAATACAAAAACTGACCCTCACCTACCAATTCTATCTGTACTTTATTGAAATATTTAGCCAGAGTGTCAAAATTCTTTTTTCCTTGATTATTTCTAAGCCGAATAGACCAAGTGGCATAAGGACTCAACACGTAATCCAAAGTACCATAATCAGCAAACCGTTTTCTTCTTAAATTGAAAAATTTACTACCAAATTGAAAAGCACCTGATTTGATTAAAAAAACATTATCATCACATCTATAATAAGAATCACCTCTATGAGACAAAATTAATGAAAAATTCTTTAAATCATTCTTTAAATCCTTATCTACACTTGAATTAGTAGCAACAAATAAAATATTAACATCCCGAAACTTTACTGCATTCCATTCCTTTTGCTCTGATATATTTGCATATAATCTTACTTCCTTCCCTTCCAAAATTTGATTGACTTCAACAGTGTTATTATCCCATATGTAGAACGGAGGAAGAGGTCCACTATTTCCAAATTTAGCCGACGTTATTATACTCTCGAATGGTTGTACTTGTCCCCTTTTTTTGTTTAATTCCGTTCTGAACGATTTCATATTTTTTATCACAAAATTTGCCTTATTCACAGGATCCTTGAAAACTTCAACTGAAGAATATGAAAGTTCTGGAAATTGACTTACAAAAGGAAAAGTGTACTGCAACAGGGCATTTTTTAATTTTTTGTATTCGTCAAGTATATCATTTGCGTAATGAAATTGCAACAAAGTTCTTAAAGGTTTTTTCAGTTCTTTTACGTTCACGTCAGTTACATCAAATGGTACACTGAACATACTTTCCATATAATCTGTATTTTTAATTTTTGCCCTTAATTCCTTTATAAGACGATGGAGACGAATAACTGCATTCATTGCACTTTTGAGTTTTCTCATTGTGGTTTTAATAGAAGGTTGAACCTTAAATTGTTCAGTGTAAGACTCAAGCTCTGTTGTAACATCCGACAAGTAGTCATCCATCTCCCAACTTTGAAATTCAAGATACGAGATAGAAGACATTGCATACTGATCAGATTTCTTGGATATTTCTTGCCGAATTTGATCTATTTTTGGTTCTAAATTTTTCTGAACCTCTTCCTTAAAATCTTCCAATTGTTTTACCTGATCTAAAGACTGCTGAATCATATTCTCCAACTGTTCCTTTTCTGCTAAATCATTCGAAACTTTATTCGCGGTTTCTATTCCCAACTCAAATGTCCTTATCGCCATAGTCGCACCCTTCATGAATTTTAACTGCTTTTCGTACTTTTTCTGGTTAATTTCATTCTTTGCAATTAATTTCTCTTCTTCGTTGAAAATCTTTTTCAAACGTCTGAGACCACTCTTTTTTGCTTTATTAGACTTAAGATCTATAGAAACTTCATTTCCCTTTGATTCAACCTTAATCAACACTTGCACATCTTCTCCTGCCTGACGACTCCTTTCTATCTCCCTTCTTATCTTACCTAATTGTTTATCAACAAATTCTATTTCGTTTCTTTTCTTTTGATCATAGTTTGCAAAAGTCCCCTCCGTGGAGCTCAAAATGGCTGATGGTATTTTAACTGGTTCAAATCCTGATCTACGAGAATCCAAAGTCTTTGATTCAATTGCACTGAGACCTGTGCTTAATGCTAAACCAACTACAGCGCACACAGGATTTATAAAAGATAGTGCTAAGAACATAAATTGAAAAACCGCGAACATAGCCCTCAAGGCTATTTTCTTGTCGAGTTCCTTTTTTTGCTTCTCCAATTGCCGAATGTCGTCTTTCTTTGTTTTAATCAAATCTTCTATTTCTTCTATTAGATCTTGAATTTCATCATTTAAATCATTGATTCTATCATTCAGGTAAGCCTCAAGATCATTTTTAATCAAACGATTGGCTTCTAGTATTTCGTTTTCGAATTCCTCCTTAAATTGACTGCTGATTTTGTTGATTGTAATAAGAGCATTTGTATTTAGTAATGATTCACTACCCTGAATATATTCTTCTAAATATGCTTCAATTAGCAGAATCGAACGATCATAAAAACTACTTTCTAATTTGACTATTTTTTTCGTAACCATAATGTTCAGATTTGAGATTACCATTGTGTAGTCATCGGTATTTTCACTTGCCAATCGCTTAGAATTGTATTCTAGCAATTCTTGTCTCCAGTCTTTAAATAAGAATAATGAAGTAGATCTATTTACATGCAGAAAATAGTAATTCTCCAAAGCTGACAATTCATCAATAAAATACAATGTGCTGTAATATTTCGAAATTAGATTTGATTGAGTGTGAAACTTTGTTTGATTAAACATCCTATATCTTTTGACAGACTCAGCAAAATCTTCTAAAACAATTGATGCCTTTGGTTGTTGATATCCTTTAACGTTATAATCAGCATTACCATGTGATATGATTTTTAAATTCCATGACAGTACATCAGACAACGAAGCTCGACCCTGTCCATATCTTCCCCTTTCACCATCACTTCCATTTTTCACAGGATAAGTTAAATTGAAGAGTTTCATATCAGGAAAAGAAAATAATTTAATAAGTCCGTGAATACCACCTGTACCTCTTTTACCGCCATTTCCAGGATAAATTGGTGGTTCCGTAGTGACATTCCCGTCACAAGGATGTTGGCCATCGCCACCTTTTCCACCGTCACTAGAAATATTTAAGTATTTTGTTACGATAAACTTTTCCAAAAGTCCGTAAAAAGTTCCCCCTGGACCACCAGGTAGTCCAGGTAACCCGTCTACTGGTTTTCCAGTCGACGTACATTCTGCAACGTCAGGTCGCTGAAAAAGTGTATGAATAAGTTTTATAAAACGAGTTTTAAATGGTCATTACGCATATTTTTATTTAGAAAAACTTTTTTTTGATAAAAATAAAAAATAGTCATTAATTCTACTTATCCTATATAAGAAATCAATCAGTTATAGATATAAGTATATTGCTATGCTTTTCAGAAAGTAAGAGAGAATAAGTTATAGAATATTCCTGGGATAGATAAAGACTAGAATAGAGTGAGAAACGCAATGAGAGTTCACAGTTTGTGGTTCTAAAAGAAAGAGAGAATAAGGTTACCTGAGATAGATAAAGACAACAATAGCGTGCGAAACGCAATGAGAGTTCACAGTTGCGGTTCTAAAAGGAAGAGAGAATAAGGTTACCTGAGATAGATAAAGACAACAATAGCGTGCGAAACGCAAGGAGAGTTCACAGTTTGCGGTTCTAAAAGAAAGAGAGAATAAGGTTACCTGAGATAGAGAAAGACAACAATAGCGTGCGAAACGCAAGGAGAGTTCACAGTTTGCGGTTCTAAAAGGAAGAGAGAATAAGGTTACCTGAGATAGAGAAAGACAACAATAGCGTGCGAAACGCAAGGAGAGTTCATAGTTGTCGCTCTAGAAGCAGAAGAGAATAAGGTTACCTGAGATAGATAAAAACTACAATAGCGTGCGAAACGCAAGGAGAGTTCACAGTTTGCGGTTCTAAAATAAAAAGAGAATAAGCTTACCTGAGATAGAGAAAGACAACAATAGCGTGCGAAACGCAAGGAGAGTTCACAGGGGCCCGTATCATTTTGACACAAATTTTTTCGTGAAACTTGTTATATTGTACTCCCGAAGATGAATGTTATATTTTACTCCTACTAAAATCAAAGATTTTTAAGTTTTAATTATTCAATAATTAAACTTACTGGATTAATAAAGTCTTTTAATATTAATTTAAAGTATTAAAATCAGTTATTTAATAAATAAGACTTAAAAATCATTGATTTTAAAAGGAGTAAAATATAACATTCATCTTCGGGAGTACAATATAACAAGTTGCCCGAAAAAATTTGTGTAAAAATGATACGGGCCCGTTCACAGTTTGCGGTTCTAATAGGAAGAGAGAATAAGGTTACCTGAGATAGAGAAAGACAACAATAGCGTGCGAAACGCAAGGAGAGTTCACAGTTGCGGTTCTAAAAGGAAGAGAGAATAAGGTTACCTGAGATAGATAAAGACAACAATAGCGTACGAAACGCAAGGAGAGTTCATAGTTGTCGTTCTAGAAGCAGGAGAGAATAAGGTTACCTGAGATAGATAAAAACTACAATAGCGTGCGAAACGCAAGGAGAGTTCACAGTTTGCGGTTCTAAAAGCAAAAGAGAATAAGGTTACCTGAGATAGATGAAGACAACAATAGCGTGCGAAACGCAAGGAGAGTTCACAGTTTGCGGTTCTAAAATAAAGAGAGAATAAGGTTACCTGAGATAGAGAAAGACAACAATAGCGTGCGAAACGCAAGGAGAGTTCACAGTTTGCGGTTCTAAAAGGAAGAGAGAATAAGGTTACCTGAGATAGAGAAAGACAACAATATCGTGCGAAACGCAAGGAGAGTTCACAGTTTGCGGTTCTAAAAGGAAGAGAGAATAAGGTTACCTGAGATAGATAAAGACAACAATAGCGTGCGAAACGCAAGGAGAGTTCACAGTTTGCGGTTCTAAAAGCAAAAGAGAATAAGGTTACCTGAGATAGAGAAAGACAACAATAGCGTGCGAAACGCAAGGAGAGTTCACAGTTTGCGGTTCTAAAAGGAAGAGAGAATAAGGTTACCTGAGATAGATAAAGACAACAATAGCGTGCGAAACGCAAGGAGAGTTCACAGTTTGCGGTTCTAAAATAAAGAGAGAATAAGGTTACCTGAGATAGATTTTCAAATTCCCGGCCAATTCTCGGTTTTCCCGGATCTAAAATCACATTTTTTCCGGATTTCTTTTATGTATGATTAATAGCTATAATATTAAAATAGTGAAAAAATTAAGTGCGTAATATATAAGTTTTTAAGTAAAACTGATCTTTGAAGAAAATAATTCCAAAATGTCAAAAGTAATAGAAATTTGAAGAAACAAAATGAAACATGACAAAAATAATTAAAATTTGAAGAAACAAAATGAAAGATGATAAAACTAATTAAAAATTAAGTAAATAATTAAAAATTTGAAAAAATGACATGGAAAATGACAAAAATAATTGAAAAATGGAAAAACAAAAAAAAATTGATGTCAATACATAATTAAAAAATTGGAGAAAAAAATTGACCATGAAAGAAAATAATTAAATAATTAAAAAATCACAAAATTGATTGAAGTTTGAAAAAAATACTTGAAAGATGATGAAAATAATTAAAATTAAAAAAAAATATTTGAGAAATGACAAAAATAATTGAAAATTACAAAAATAATGAAAAATTGGAACAAATAGTCGAGAAATGACAAAAATAATTGAACTTTGAAAAAAAAATGAAAGATGATAAAGCGAATTGATAATTATGTAAAAAATTTATGATTTGAAAAAAGACGTAAAAAACGACATAAATAATTGAAAAATGGAGAAAGAAAATAAAAATTAGAAATTAATAATTCAAAAAGTGGAGATAAAAATTGACATTTAAAAAAATAATTAAATAATGACAAAATAATTGCAAAATCGCAAAAAATTTAAAATTTAAAGAAAATACTTGAAAAATGATAAAAATAATTAAAAATAAAAAGCAATGACAAATGACAAAAATAATTGAAAAATGAAAAATTTAATTTAAATTAAAGTAAAAAATTAAAGAATCCATGACAATAATTAAAAGATATAAGAAAATCAGTTGAATTTGGAGAAAGTAGGTAATAAAAAATTAATGTCGAAAATATTGATAATACTTGAGAAATGACTAAATTATTTGAAAATTTTAACAGCAATTAAAAAATAAGAAAAATAATTATAACAGGAAAAAATAATTGAGAAATAACAAAAAGAACAGAAATTTGAAGAAAATAATTGAGAAATCACAAAATATTTAAATTTGAAGGTAATATGTGAAAATTAATAAACATAATAAAAATTTGAGACAAATAATTGAAAAGTGACAAAACTAATTAGAAATTAGGTAAAAAATAAAAAATTTGAAGAAAAGACTTGAAAAATGATAAAAATAATTAAAATTTAAAAAGAAATTGAGAATTGACAAAAATAAATGAAAATTGAAGTAAGAAATTAAAAAATTCATGACAATAATTAAAAGATATAAGAAAATAAATACAAAATTTGAAGAAAGTAATAAAACAACGTCGAAAATATTGACAATAATTGAGAAATTACTAAAGTAATTAAAATTTTTTAAAAGCAATTAAAAAATGACAAAAATAATTGAAAATAGGAAAAAATAGTCGAGAAAAAATTAACAAAATAGAAAAATTCGTAAACTGGTAAATAGAGAAATTGGAGATTTTTTTCATTAGAAAATTGTCAAACTAAAAAAATTGGTAATGTATAAAATTGGACAATTAGAAAATAAAGAAACGAGAAGAGAATAATTTTGGATGTTCTAGTACAAAATATAAAATTTATATAAATACATAAGTAAACAGTGTACAAAATAAAAAAATTCGTTGAAAGAAAGATTTGTTTTAAAAAAAGAGGAAATTACAAAAATATAGCAAATGAAGTTTAAAAGAACGAAATAGTCTTAAAATATTATGAAGTATAATGTAAAAAGTGCAAAAAAATTAAATTTAAAAATAAAACTTGGGAAATAATGCGGTAATATTCGAAATAATGTTTTATTAAAATAAAAACTCCACGTAAAAATATAATGCAAAAGACTGAAAAAAAATTAAAGAACTAAACACTCGTATGACAAATTTAAAAATTGTAAAAGTATGACAATTTATGAAAGATTGTAAAATTGGTAAGTGGTAATTGGTAATTGGTTTCCCACACTGAAAGAAATTTTAAAATAAAATTTAATATAAGATTAGTGAAAGGATACTATTCAAGACCTACTGAAAAAAACTAATTGGTTTATTTTCAAACGGTTGCAGTAAAGAAAAGAGAATTTAATAGTGACTATGTTAAACACTAAAACGAAATTTTCAATAATAATATAGTCACAATTAAATTTTCTTTTCGTCAATGTAACAGTTTAAAATTGCCCCAATTAGTTTTTTCCAGTAGGTCTTAAATAGTTTCTTTTCAATATTTAATTTCAATTAATTTAATGAAGTTTTATAGTGTCCTTTTTAAATATTATTCTAAATTGTCATTCAGTGTATACACTTTTACATGGAAAAAAACATGAAAAAACATGGAAAAAACTAAAAGTTAAAAGTAGAAAAGTTACAAAAATAAAAGTTGCATTGATGAAACTACTCTAATTTGTAAACAAAATCAAAAATTAAATTTAAAACACTAAAAATCTTCTTTTTTTAAAAAGAAAAAATTGTTATAAGCTTCATTATTATTTGAAAATAGTGTCACTCGTAGCTTTTTATTCAAAATAGCAGCTAAACTGTTACATTTTCTGAAAAAAGTGTCGAAAAGTAGCAATTAGTGGGAACTTTAGTTTAAATTTTTTAAATTTGTTTTTCCTAATCTTTTTGCGGAAAGGTCAAGAAAATAAACATGTGTACAAATTAGCATAAATTAATAAAAATATATAAATTAACAAAAGCTTACCCAGGTGTTGTCTGCATCAGCCCCGTTTAAATTTATGGTCCTATTGTAAACTACTTCCCAAATTGGTGCAATTATATTGACTTGTACTTCTTCACCGACTTTGATAATATCTTCATCAAAAATAATTTTGTCAAGAGCAAAAATTTCCATGATTTTGATTTTCCCGGAACATTTTTCATGTACTATTGTACTTAGTTTCAAAAATTGTCCTTGAGCTTGGATTTTATATCCATTTTGAAATGGCCAACACGAAATATCAGGTTGAGTCATTATTATGTTATTTTGTACAGTCGATAATGCTGTTCTCATAAAATTGTGGTTTTTTACGTCTGCCTCTAGTATCTCGTAGTATAAGTAATGCAATTCACGAGCGGTACTTATTATATTTCCTATATTGGCATTATCATACAATCTTTTCAATTTAAAAAAAAAATGTTTGTTTCTCTTGCAATTGATTTTGAACAAACGCTTGTAAAGTGTCAATCCAAATCTTTGTGAAGAATGATCTTTCATTAGACATGGACTTAATGAAGCAGAATAATTTAACAATTTCTACATTTTCAATTTTATTACAAAGTTTTGTCACATCTTTATCATCTATTTTAAGTGAAAATAAGTTGTGAATTGATTGTACGTAATCGTAATAAGTAAATACACCTGTTAGTGTAGATAAGTCAAAGTGATATCCTTCTAAACTGTTGTTTCCCGATGTTACAATTTTTTCTTTAAAGCACATCAAAGTTTTATTATTTTTATCAAATTCGAGAGGATTATTAACCTCATAAGGGGACAATTGCCAATTTAAATCAAAATATTTAAACTCATTTGATGGGAATTCTTCACAAGTAAGGTTTATTTTGGACCAAAATAAAGCAATAAATTTTAAAGTGATAAAAGGTTTTATAATCATCAAAATAATTTTTTCTTAAATGTTAAATCTTCTAGAATTTTGATATAATCTTTCTAGTTTATTATAGCCTGCTTCACTATAAATATTATTCAAGTTTTCAAATTTTTCAAATCTGTCAATGAAATATCTTTCTAGATTGTTATAAGCATTAAAAGTCTCACATTTCTTGTCTCTAATTATTGTTAATGGCAAAAAATATAAAGGGCTTATCTCCGAACTAGGGTTAAATTGTGAACCATGTTAATCGAAAATATTTGAAGCAACCTGAATCATGTTATTAATATTCTCATTGTTAAGTTCTTCATGACAGGTCAATACAAATTGACGGTGTTTTGTTGAATCTATTGTTTGCTTTAACAAATATGTTGCTAATATTTCATTTGATACATTTCTTGGGTAAACAAGAATAAAACAAGACTCCTCCACATTATAATATAAATAATAATTTTGCATTATTTCACCGTGTAACAACTGTTGAACAGGAGATGGATCTTGAAATGTTTCATTAAACAAGACTCTATTGTTGTTACTTATAAATTCAGCTAACGAAATTCCGTCTTCGATATATTCTGCTATGATTACAGTGAGTTTTTTATTTTCTGTTAGTATAAATTTATTCACATCATCCAAGTGATCATAAAGTGTACAAAAATCTGTTATGTTCAGTGAAATTCGAGAATTATTAAAAACCTCCAAAGTATTCCGTTTCTCTGTTGAATTTTCTGTCTATAAAAATTATTTAATGAAAGCTTTTTTTGATTATATAAAGCAATTCTTTTAACATAGTTTTTTTTTATAACTTACCTTCACCTGTTGTACAGTATCATTGTTTATTCCTTCTAATAAACCAAAGCAGTTAAAATTTATCAAAGCTAAAAAAATCACCAGTATTTTTCCTAAAATCTGCATTTTTTGTTTTTTAGTCCAAAAATTTTTCCATGTAACAAACTCAAATTATGAATAATTTTCTAATATAATGACACTTTTTTTTCGGGTGAATTAATAACTCTCGGAGAACATGGTAGTTTATTTACAAAAAAACATTGAATTACTTTTATCTTAATTATGGTTAATTTACTAATTTTTTTTTTGTTTTAAACCAAAAATATCTTTAATTCACGTTTGAAAATTACATTGTTTAAATCGTTATTTGAGTTAAGTTTCTTGACTTCACATACAATGTAATCTTTTAGCCTTACTTGTCGTTACTAAGATAATTCTATATAGATTTAATTTAAAGAGTATATGCTGAGTAGCTTCTATTTGTATATGAAAAAGCTGATAAGGCCGTCTTAATTTAAGTGTGTGCGTCTCACATACATAATTATGCATATAGAAAAATTTTTAAATTATTAAGCTGTAGTATGAGAAATCATTTTTGTATTTTCAAGAACGTAAATATGTATGTTGGACATTACCGTTTTTTATTGAGGCGCAATTTTATAAAATATTATTTTTGCATGGCAACAGTTGACTCAGGGACGGATCAAGGCTGTCATGGGCCTGGAGCACAAAAAAATTTAAGGGCCCCCCTAAAAAAAAAGTTTCTGCATTTTTATCATATAGGATTGTCTAGCGAATTATCATTTAAACAATGGAGAAAATGTTGAAAGAATCTTAACAAAATGTAAAAAAATAAAATTTTAGATAAATTAAAAAAATTACAAAATTTTATTAAAACCAGTATTATGAATCAACAGGTAAGAAAGTTAAGGATAATTTACATTGAAATGGAAAAAATAAAGCAAAAAGATGTAAATAATATACTTATTGAAAAATCTGCAAAAAAATAAATAAATTATTCAAAAATAAAAAAGTTTAAAAAATCAATGAAAGTAAAATAAAGAAAATTAAAAAATATGGTAATAATGCGTTATGAAATATTAAACAGTTTAAGGAAGATTGATTCAATTGCTTTTTTAAAATAAAAATACTACGCAATAAACAGTAAAAGTTTTTAAAACAAAAAATTGAAATTAAAAAAGAGAGGAAACAATGATTTTCAAAAAGTTAAAATATTTGCGGACATGTTTTTTTAAATTAAGAAAATAAATAAGATAATCGGTAAAAGAACGGAAAAATGTTACTAAGGATAAAAAAAATACTTTAAAAACTTGTTATGAAAATCAAGCAAAAAGCAATAATTTTTTTTTAAATGAAGAATTAAGTAAAAACAATTAAACAATTTTAAGAAAAAAAAACCATCATTTCTAAGAAATAGAAAAATTCTTATCAAATGAAAAAATTTATAATAAATTCAAATTTACGAAAAAATTAAATAAAAGAAGAAAAGTCTTTAAAAATTATAAAAATTAATAAGTTATGACAAATAACAAACAACCAAATAAATATTTTAAAAATCATAAAATTGAAAAAAGATTTATTTTACAACTTCCAAATTATAATAATAAATAAAATTAATCACTGGAAAAGTAAATAAATTTTTTTAAATATTGTTAAAAAAAACTGTATCAAATTAACTGAAGTAATTTTTGTAAAAAGATTAAATTAAAAAAAATCTAAAAAATAAAAAAGTATTATTAAACGCATAAAAAAAGAAAAATCTACAAAAAAAATGAAAGTTACCTAAGTGATTTTCTAAAAATACAGAAAAGCAATATTAAACATAAACTACTAAAAAAATTGTTTGAAAAAGAAAAAATTGCAAGAAAGAATAATTAAATATTTCAAGAATGTGATATAAATTATTGTGTAAATAAGTCTACAATTTTTTCTACAATTTTCAACCGTTTTCAATTTAAAAAATTTTGTGATAAATTGTTTGTGATTAAAAATTTTGATAAATTTATTTTTGTGATAAATAAATAAATAAATTATTTTCTTTAATATTAAATTATTCTCGTCATTTTGTAATTTTCTTTAAATTATGAGTTCTTTTCTAAAGTCAATTCCATTCTACAATTTTCAATAAGGTTTATTCAATATTCCAAAAAACTTGACATTTTTCAATTATAAACGATTATTTCAAATTACAATTTATTTCTTCAATTTTTGATTATTTTCTTCAAATTTCAATCACATTTTTTAATTTTCATTATTATTATTTATTTATTATTATTTATTTATTATTATTATTATTATATATTATTATTATTTTTTTTTTCGAATATTAATATGCTTCTTTAATTTTAAGTATAATTGTTCAATTATTCTCTTCAGTTCTTAATTAAGTTTTAAAAATTGCATTTCCATTCTTCAATTTTAAATTTTTTGATCAATTTCAATTATTATGTTCGATTCAATTTTTTTTAATCCAGTTGTTTAATTAGCAATTAATTCCAACCATTATTTCTATAATTTTCTTAATTTTTCAATTTTCAATTATTTTTTAAATTAAATATTTATAGTTTGATTTTTTAAATTAATTTTTCCAGTTGTGTATTAATCTAGTCATTTTTCAGAAATTATCTTCAATTTTGCTATTATTCTTGTTATTTTTCAATCATTTTTTTTTCATTTATTAATTATTGTATTTAATTTTTAGTTATTTCTTACAATATTTCAAATTTTTATTTTCTTCAATTCTCAATTTTTTTTCAAATTTCAATTCCATTTTTTAGTTTTTAATTATTTTCTTCTATATTCAATAATTCTCGGATTTTTTCAATTTTTAATTATATTCTTTAAATTTCATTTCCATTCTTCATTTTTCATTTATTTCTTCAATTTCAATTATATTTTTCGATTTTCAATCCAATAGTTCAATAGCAATTATTTCCAACAATTATTCCTGTAATTTTCCTCATTTTTCAATTTTTAATTATTTTCTTTCAATTTAAAGTTTTTGCTATATTTTTATCAATTTTTTTCAGTAGTCTATTAATCTAGTCATTTTGGAGATATTTTCTTCAATTTTTTAATTATTTTCATTTTTTAATTATTTCTTTTAATTATTAACTATTTTTCGCAATTTGAAATTATTTTATAAATTTTTTTTAATTTTCAATTAGTCTCTTAAAGTTTTATAATAATTCTTTGCGTTTTTCAATTATTTTTTTTTTTTTTTGGTTGTGTATTATTCTAGCCATTTTTCGAATTTTGTTTTCAATTGTGAATTATTTTCACGTTTTGTAATTTTTCTCCATTATTATCAATTTTTTTTAATTTCAGTTTAATTTTCAAATTATAAATTTATTTCTTAAAGTTTTTATTAGTTTCTCTAAATTTTTATTATTTTCTACAGTTTTCAATGATTTTCTTTAATTAAAATTTTTTTTGTTTTGATTTTCAATCCAGTTGTTCAACTTGCAATTGGTTTCAGCAATTATTCCTATAATTTTCTTAATTTTTGAATTTTTCAGTTTAAATTGAATGTATATTGTTTATTTTTTTAGATTATTTTTAACGATTGTGTATTTATTTAGCCATTTTTCGAATATAGTTTTTAAGTGTCAATTATTTTCGTCATTTTTCATATATATTCTTTTCCACTTTGTAATTATTCTCGTATTTTTCATTATTTGTATTTCCAAAAATCTATAGTTTTAAATGATAAACAGCAATGTAATGTTTCTCATTAATTAATTGATTAATTGAAAATTATTAGTTTCAAAAAATTAGAGTTTGAGTTTATTGACGTTTGCGATTTATATAAATAATAATGTCTTGGAATTAATTAAGTTTAATATAGTTTTCGACTTTCTTTCGATCAAAATGTTTTTAGATTAAATTCTGATAATTTTAAGTTCAATTTTTCATATTATTATTAAAGAATACAAGATTGAAATTGAAGTTTTTAGGATTTCTCTACCTTCCCAGAGTTTCTTAAAAATTTACGAAT
This sequence comes from Ganaspis brasiliensis, assembly GCA_037103525.1. Taxonomy (NCBI): domain Eukaryota; kingdom Metazoa; phylum Arthropoda; class Insecta; order Hymenoptera; family Figitidae; genus Ganaspis; species Ganaspis brasiliensis. The sequence continues at coordinate 979,795 of JAZKLR010000013.1, read as the reverse complement.
TGTTTTAAAAATCTTTTGGATCATTTTAAAAATTCTCGTCAATTTGAAATTTTTTTTCACGATACCTTAAATTCTGGCACCGGGCCCTTTTGGGTTCCGGGCTAAAAAAAAAAACATGAAGCACGTGCTTCATGTGCTTCAAATATAGATCCGCCCCTGAGTTGACTTTAAATATTGATAACAGGTATCAAAAATAGTAATAATATTGTTTCAACAATTTTTTTTTTTCATTCATTCCTTTGATATTAGATAGATTTAGTTTGTTAGAATTAAGAAATTAGCTATAGAATAAACACACTTGAATTTTTTAAAACAATACATTTTATACTTAAAATTATTACCTATTATAAAGTTTTGAGACTGTGTTATTAAAAAAATAATCGGAAATTATTAACTAACTATAACTTTCAGGTTTGGTTTTAGATTCAGGTTTTAGGTTCAATAGGTTTCTTCAGTTAATACATTTTATTTATTTACACATTTTTTACACATAAAAAACAAATTTGTTTTTGCAGTAAAATTTTTCCAATGAAACAGTCCCTTTTTGGGCTCTTTACAGTTTCCTCTCTATCTCTTTTTATCTTTCTTTTCTTTCAACATCCCCCACTCCTCTTTGCGTCCGTAGCCGGCTTTATTAGAAGTACTCGTATTTACCTGACCTTTTCGGACCAGAGTAGAGGAAAACTACGGAAAACACTCTACTGAGTACAACCGATTTTGCACCAAATTCAAATAACTCTATTCGACTTAGATACAAAAATGTTAAATTTCAGTAATTCCGATTCATTAATCAATTTATATAGTTATTTTAGAACTTGCTTGTAATTTTTTTGTAGGAATTTATAATTTTTTTAAAAATAAATTTCGATTATTTTAGAAGTGGTTTTTTTAGGGTTCGTTAACTTTCGGTTAATTGAAAAATTAAATTAAATAACTTTGTGATAACTCTTAGTTTTTACATTGATAATTTTAATTTCTGTCTTCTAAAAAGAATTACATATATACAGATAAAAAACACAAAATCATTAAACAGACTATTAAACAAATTTATTTACTAAAACACAATTTCTTCACCATAATAAGCCATGACATTCTTTTTACAAACTCCCATATGCAATGGAATGTATTTCCCCTTTCCCACCAACTCTATTTTAACTTGATCATATTTAGCCAACAAATCAAAATTGTTTTGATCATTCAAAAGTTTCATAGACCATGTTGCATAAGGACTCAAGACGTAATCAATTTTATCCTCATTATCAACACAAGTATTATTTCTAGAAATTTCCAATTCACTTCTCAGCACCTTAGGACCTGTTTCGATCAAAAACACTTTATTACCACATCGATAATAAGAATCTCCTCTATGGGTTAAAAACGCCGAAAATTTCTTTAAATCAGTTTTCAATTGCTCATTTAGTTTCGGATCAGCGCAACTAAGTAAAATATTAATTTCATTAAATTTCACTGAATTCAGATCCTTATGGTCTGAAATATTTGCAAACAGCTTTACTGTCTTGCCTTTTAGAAGCTCTTGTATCTCATTTCCGTAAGAATTGCTGCTCCAAGAATAAAACGAAGATTTAGAATCACCATAACCAAAAGTAGCCTCTGATCTCACTTCATCCCCTTCTTTGTCTTTCAACTGATTTGCAATAATTTCCAATTCGCCGACAATATTAAAAGCTTCCCTCAGAGGGTCCTTCAAAGTATTTTTTGAAAATTTCGTCAATTGTGGAAGTTGATCAGTGATTGGGAAAGTATACTGCAACAATGAATTCTTCAACATTTTGTAATTATCAATTAGTTCATTAGCGTAATATATATGCACTAATTTCGTTACAGAATGTCTAAGCTCTTTATCCTTGATACTCGATGTTCGAAACTGCGCCCCTACTATATCCGCCAAATATTCCGCTTGTCTAATCTGAAACTGAATTTCCTTAATGGCCTCATGAAGACGAATAACCGTAGCTATTGCACTCTTGAATTTTGACATCGTCGTTTTAATAGAACTCGAAACATTAAACTTATCTGTATAGGTCTCCAATTCCCTAGTAACATCAGTCAAATAATCATTTAATTGCCATTCCTGGAAGATAAGATTCACAAGTGAAACATCACCAAATGTGCTAGTCTTCTTGGATATTTCTTTCCCAATTCGTTCTATTTTAGGTTGCAAGTAATTTTGCACCTTGATCTTAAAACTTCTCAACTGTCTTAACCCTTCTATAGATTGATCGATCGTAACATCCAATTGGTTCTTTTGAGCTACATCATTCCTAATTTTATTGGTATAGTCCACTCCCAATTCAAAAACTTTTATCGCATTATTTGCTCGGTTTATGTACTTCAACTGTGTATTGTAACTCTTATATTTTCTTTCTTTTACTCTACTCCACTTATCCTCCTCATTCTCCAGGATACTTTGCATCCTCCTAGTACCATCAGAATCTTTAACTTTCCCCGACTCTAAATCCTTTTTAAGAAGTACCACTTTTTCTTCAACATTGGTCAATGGTGACATACCTCCTCCTTCTAAAATTTCCGGATATTTCTCCTTCTCGATTCTTATCTCTTTCAATTTTTCATCAACAAGGTCCAAACTTTTCTTCTTACTTTCGGAATAGGTTTTGAAACTTTCTTTCATTGTACTCTGCACTCCCGGAGGTAGAGCGATTGTTTTGTTAATAGTACCACCATTAGAATCTAAAAGTGACGATTCCAGTGCACCAGCACCGATGATTAACAATGTACCCGCAATGGCACAAACAGGATTAATAAAAGACAGAGCTAACATCAAAACTTGAAAAACAGCAAACACTGCTCTAAATGCTATCTTCTTTTTCAATTCGTACCTTTTGGTTTTTAAATCATCAATCTCTTGTTCCTTCTTTTCCAATAACACCTCCACTTCTTCTATAAGTTGGTTAATCTCCCGATTCAAGTCCTTGATACTCTTATCCATATCATCTTTCAGTTCCTTATTAATAAACCGATTAGCTTCTTCAATATCTTTTAAAAATGTTTTCTGGAATTCGCTGCTCGTCTTGTTGATATTATCCAATGTATCTGCCTTTGTCAAAATACTGCTATGCTGAATGTACTTATTCACAGTACCCTGAATTTGGAGAATCGGAGAATCATAAGAATTTTTCTCCAAATCGCTTTGTTTGATAGAAGTCAAAATCTTTGAGATTCTAATAGCTTCCTTCGTATCATCACTTGTCGCATCCAGATTAGATTCATACTCTTCTAATTCCCGGGCCCACTCGTTCAGCATCACTAATAAGGCAGATCTGTTTAAATGCACCGAATACGAGTTTTCAATATCCGTTAATTCTTGAATGAAATAACCAAGACTGTAGTAGCTTGGAAGTTGTGATTCACTTTTCAGACGATTATACAAAGGTGTGTACTTTCTATTCCCAGTTATGAATACATTGGTAAAAACAAACTTTTTGTACCTTCTAACAGACTCACTGAATTCTTCCAAAGCCACTGGTTCTTTGGGATATTTGATTCCTTTAGTGTTAATAGTGCGTCTGACACAGTTATGCTTGCTCTCAAATAGAATTGGACATATTTTTCTATAATCCGGATAGTCGCCAAAATTCCATCGAGCTTCCTCTGATCTAAAATTAATAGGTTCATTTACTCCACTGTTCCCTTCAAATTCACCATGACTTCCATTTTTTGCCACACTTATAGCATCTACTGTTGCGCTGTCATTCAATGAAAATATCTTTATTTGACCGTGAATACCACCAAATCCATACTGGCCACCTTCTCCTGGTAAGACTAATTTTTTTGTAGACACTACTCCGCGACAACCAGTTTGACCGTTGGAACCACTTCCACCATTACTGGTTATTATTAAATTTTGACCATCGATCATCCTTGTCATCATCCCGAAGAAAAGTCCTCCTGGACCACCAGGAAGTCCGGGTACACCATTAGGGGCCGCAATACCATTTATCGTGCAGTCCGTTTCATCAAGTCTCTAAAAATACGAAAAGGGAATTTTTAAAGTCGGTACGCTTTCCTATTTAACATTTTTTAGGAGATTCTGAAAAGGTACACTACCGGCCAAAATTGTGGGACCACTTACAAAAATGAGATTAAAAACATGATGGTCTGAAAATGTTGATAACTTTGTCAGATATTAGCGAATTGAAATTTCTTATGGACCATTGGAAAGCTTATAAAATTTTCCGTTAAATGACCCTAGTTTAAAGCATTTTCGATTAATAGAAACGGAGATCAATATGGTAAAAAAAAAGTGGAATTTTCGTTTTTAGTGGATTTTTATTGTTCAAGTTTGGTGAGCTGCATTTTGTAGAACAGTAATTGGAAAAAATTTTAATTAACCTGGATTAAACCTTGAACTATTAGCTTTAAAATAAGACAAAGAAAATGGAAATATCTTGATTGGTTCAAAAGTTATAAGCAAATGTGTATAAAGTACAAAACGCACAATTCCTTTGTTTTCTCCCCTCTCAGTCTATTTTCCAAAAGTGGAGCGAGAGTTGCATTTTTCCGTATCATATATTTACTTATAACTTTTGAACCAATCAAGATATTTCCATTTTCTTTGGCTTATTTTGAAGTTAAAAGTTCAAGGTTTCATTTAGATTAATTTCAAATTTTTCCAAGTTTTTTTTCTAGAGAATGCAGCTTACCAAACTTGAACAATAAAAATCCTCTAAAAACCAAAATTTTACTTTTTTTTACCATATCGATTTCCGTTTCTATTAATCGAAAATGCTTTAAACTAGAGTCATTTGACGGCAAATTTTAAAAGCTTTTCAATGGTCTATAAAAAGTTTCGATTTGCTAATATCTGACAGAGTTATCAATATTTTAAGACAGTCATGTTTTTAACCCAATTTTTGTAAGTGGTCCCACAATTTTGGTCGTTAGTGTAGATAAATCCTAAAAACTATTTCAATCTTGTATTCTTTAAAAATAATTGACAAAACTAAAAAAATGGCTAAATAAACAATTGAAGAAACTAATCTAAAAAATTAAACAATAAACACTTTATACAAAGAAATTGAAAAATTAAGAAAATTATACGAACAATTGCTGAAAATAATTGCAAAATGAACAATTGGATTAAAAAAAAAAAAATAATTAAAATTGAAGAAAATAATTAAAAACTTTAGAAAACAATAAAAAATTGATAAAATAAATTCAAAATTTAATAAATGATCTGAAATTTGAAAAGAAATTGATAATTGCAAAAAAAAATTACAAAATGCGAAAATAATTGAGAATGGAAAACGAAATTCGAAAAATAGCTAGAATAATACACAACAGCAAAAAAAAATAATTGAAAAACTCAAAGAATAATTATCAAATTTTAAAAGACTAATTGAAAATTGAAAACATTGTAGGAAATAATTCAAAATTGCGAAAATCAATTAATAATTAAAAGAAATAATTGAAAAATGACGAGAATAATTGAAAAATTGATGAAAATATTTGCAAAATGACTAGATTAATAGACAACTAAAAAAAATATTTGATAAAATTTAGCAAAAACTTTAAATTTAAAGAAAAAAATTGCAAATTGAAAAATGAAGAAAATTATAGGAATAATTGTTGGAAACAATTGCGCATGGAAAAGATGGATTGAAAATTGAAAAAAAAATTAAAATTGAAGAAAATAATTGGAAATTGAAGATTGAAATTTAAATAAAAGAAAATCATTTAAAATTGAAAAAAGTAATTGAAAGAAGCCGAGAATTATTGACTATAGGAGAAAGCAATTAAAAACTAAAAAGTAGAATTGAAATTTGAAAAAAAATTGAGAATTGAAGAAAATAATTTGAAATTAACGAATCTTCTTGATAATGGAGAAAAATAATTGGCAAAAGGCGAAAATTTTTAAATATTAAAGAAAATTATTAAAAATTGAAAAATGGAATTAAAATTTTAAGAAATTAATTGAAATTTGAAGAAAATAGTTAAAGAGTTGAACTATTAATTTGAACTTTATAAACAATTTTTATGATTGAAAAAAATAATTAAAATAGCCTAGAATTCTTGGATATTGAAGAATTCATTGGAAAGCGAAAAAAGTAATTGAAAATTAAAGAAAATAATTGAAAATTGAGGAAAATAATTAAAAATCGAAAAACTAAATTAAAAATTTAAAATAAAATGGAAATTTAATAAAAAAATTAATAATTAAACGAAAAAGTAAAAAGAAACGAAAATAATTAAACATTAAAAAAAATTATTCAGAAATGAGAAAGCTATTTGACAATTAAAAAAAGTCTTAAAATGACTAGAACAATACACAAATGAAAAAATAATTAAAAACGGTAAAGAATAATTATAAAGTTTTAAAACAATCAATAAAAATTTAGAAATTATTGTGAAAAATAACTAAAAATTGAAGAAATAATTAATAACTGAAAAAAATATTTGAAAATTAACGAGAATAATAATAAGTTGGACAAAAACATCTGAAAAATGACGAAAATAATTGACAATTGAAAACAAAATTCGAAAAATGGCTAGATTTATACACAACTGGAAAAAATAATTTAAAAAATTAAACAGTACATATTTAATTTAAACTAAATAATTGAAAATTAAAAAGTTTAAAATTGAGAAAAGTATTCAAATAGTTGTTGGAAATAATTGCTATTGAACAATTGGATTGAAAATCGAAAAATATATATGAAATTGAAGAAAAAAATGAAGAATGAAGAATGGAAATGAAATTTAAAGAATATAATTAAACATTGAAAAAATCCGAGAATTATTGATTAAGTATAGAAGAAAATAGTTGAAAACTGAAAAATGGAATTGAAATTTTTAAAAAATAATTGAGAATTTAAGAAAATAATTGAACAAATACAGAAATATATAAAATTAAAGAAGCGTATTGATATTCGAAAAAATAATTGAAGATGACGAGAATTTTTTAATATTAAAGAAAATAATTAAAAATTAAAAAATGAAATTTGAAGAAAATAATAAAAAATTGAATAAATACTTTGTTATTTGAAAAAATAGATGATAATTGAAAAATGACAAGATTTTTGGAATATTAAATTAAATAATTGAAAACTACGTAGAATGGGATTGACTTTAAAAAATAGTTGATAAATAAAAATTAAAAAGAAAATTCAAAATACAGGTCACGGATTATTTTTGTGGCACGAAAAAAGTCTGTTTAGTCACATTATATTATTGAAAAAGTCCCACAAATGTCGATTTTATTTATCTTTGTAGAAATTAGTTAATAATTATTTTTATCAATTATTCCTATTTAATACTAACTAAGGATTTATTTTTTAATCAGAATAATTTATAAAATTATTGATAAAGAATTTTATTTAGAATATTTTAGTAATCAACTTCGAAAAAGTTTCAAGATTTTTAATCTTTTTCGTATTTTTTTTAATTTTGAAAGTTTTTAAACTTTAATGTTTTTTAGATGTATGACTCAGTAATTTGTCAAGAAATAAATAATAAATACTTAACTTTCTTAAAAAGAAATTTTCGAAGTTTCTAATGATTATAACTTAACAATTTCGCTAAACATTTCTAATAATTATAACTTAAAAATTTTAATAAACATTTGAATCCGTACTGAAATCTTAAACTTTTTTTATTAGCAAACAATAATTAGATTTAAAGATATGTAAAAAATTTGCCGCTTGTTAATATTTTTATGAATTAAATTCTTGAGAAAATTTCTAATAATTTCCATTATTAAAGTGAACAATTTTTTAAATTTAAACTTCGATAATTTTTTTTAAGCAACATTAAAAGTTTTTGACAATTTTAATTTAAAAGTTTTACCTAGCATCTGAATTGATAAACTAAAATAATTTCCACAAATCTAATTTCAAAAATTAAAGAAAGCATATTTTTAACATTTTTATACATTTGTAAATCTAAAAATTTGTTTTTACAAAACTCTTTTTAAATGTGTATGAGTTGGTTTCTTAAAAATACTCTTAGTTTAAATTTTTTTTAAATTTCAATTCATATTTTTTTTTAATTTTAATCAGTTTAAAATTTTAAAATTTAGTTTAGCCAAATTTCAAAGCACTCTAATTTCTCGATTTACTTAAATTTTAATAAATTCTAGTTTTTTATGGTAAAAAATATCATTAAAGTAAGTTTTTATGGATTTTTTTTTATTTTCTTATTTATTTCATAATTTTTTAAAATTTTCAGTCTTGCAGGTTTTAATTCTTTATTTTATTTGATTTTGTAATTTTCTTGAGAATTGTTGCTAAAGTTAAAAAATATACTTGCTGCGTTGGACAAAATAGAATTTTAATTTTATCTTCAATTTTCTGCTTTCTTTTAGATTTACTCGCTTTTTTAACGATTTCGTAAAATTTTCTTCTATTTTTGGCACATTTTTAACAATTTTTACATTTGTTTACAATTCGTTGGATTCTCAAATAAAAATTTTCTTTAAATTTTTTCTCTATAATTATAATTATTGTTAAAAACAAATTTCTTTTAGAAAGCACTTTTAATCCTACCTCAGTTTTAGAATTTTAAAAATTTAAAAAGGCATCGCTATTGGCAACCCTTAATATTTTTTAAACAACTTAAAACTAAATAAAACATCTTGTAATTTTATTTTAAAATTTTTTTTTCAACTTACCCCGTTGTTGTCTGCATTAGTACCATTTAAAGTTATGGCTCTATTCGAAATGATTTTCCAAACTGGTGCCAGAATATTAACTTGCATTTCATCTCTTACTTTGATTATGTCTGCATCTATTATAACCCTTCTAAGAGCAAAAATTTCAATAAAATTTATTTCCCCGGGACAAGTGGCATTTATTACATGACTGATTTTTACGAATTCTCCTTTTACTTGAAGTTTATAATCGCCTTTGAATGGAGAACACGAAATAGTAGGTTTTAATTCTTCGGATAGATCGAAGCTATAACAGCTTGTCAAAACCAAAAGAAGCAAAAATGCTTCGTTTAGAAGCTTCATTTTTTATATCTATTGCCTCTTAGAATTTTTAAAATCACAGAATAAATTTATTTTTTCAAATTTAATTCTACCAGAGGAGAAATTTAAAAAAATCTCGTTTTAAATCGACTATTTTGAAGCCATCTTAGTGTAACTGAATTTTTCTGATAACCGAACTTGAAGTTTCTAATCATTTATACTATGCGACTTTCAAGATTTTAATAATCATAGATAACATAACATCTGGATAAATTTCGGTTTGACGTAAATTTAAATTTATTCAAACACTGAAACATATTATAAGGGACTATTATAGAACACTAATATTTTTTATACAAACTAAATTGTTGGTAGTTTCAATGTCAATTTAAGTTTTTATGTATTTGATGCCAGTTTCAAAAATATATCAAACTACGCCTAAGGTGTTAAATAATACATTTATTTTTTTTTCTCATCAAAAATTTATCGGATCAAATAATTTTAAAGTAGCTAATTTTAAGAACAATTTCTCTATTCAGGCAATATGGAATTTTTGAATGATTACAATTAAAACAAAATCCTGGTAAATTTAACAACTCGTAAAATGAGACAACAGATGGAAATTTATAATATAGAACATTATTTCAGCTAAATTTAATTTTTCTTGAAAAAATATTTGCCAGAATAAATAAAAATAATTGGAAAAAATTTTATTTATGCATGACAACAGTTCCCACTCCTCAGATAAATTATTTTTGAAAAATCGTAAATCTTAACCATCACAAAGCTTCCTCTATGGAGAAACAAAAATCATAGAAATGTTTTAAAATTAAAGAAAAGAAATTAAATTTGTGAAAAATACTTGAAAATCTTAGGAATAAATTGAAAAAAAGTAAAATAATGAATAATTGGAGAAAATAATTGAAAATTGAAGAAAATGATTTAATTTAAGATAAATAATTTAAAATTTAGGATATTAATTCAGAAATAATGAAAATGATTAAAAATTAATCAAAAAATAATATAAATAATTTAAAAATGAAGAAAATAATTAAAATTTGAGAAAATAATTAAAAAATTTTCTCAATATTTTTTAAATAAAGAAAAGTTAAAGAAAATTTTTAAAAAATACTTGAAACTTTTAGAAGTTCATTGAAAAAAAATAGAAAATAATTAAAAACAAGCGAAAATAATAAATAAATGAAAAAAGATAAACATAACTGGAAATTGAATAAAATAATAGAAGTTTCAGATAGATAATTAAATAATTTAAAATATTTCACAATTTTATGGAAATTATAAAAAAGAACGTAAGTAGGTAATTGAAAATTAAAGAAAATAATAAAAGAATAGTATAATTAATTAAAAATTAAAGTAAATAATTGAAATATCAGATTAGTAGTTTAGAAAATTTGAAAATTATGCAAATAATTTTGAAAAATTAAAAATTGAAGAAAAATATTTAAAAATCTTAGGAAATAATTTTAAAAAATAAGAGTAATTAAAAATTGTGAAAAATAATTGAAAAAGGATTTTAGAATTTGAAACTAGAAGAAACTAATTTAAATATGATAAAAACAATTGTAAATTGAAAAGAAAAAATGAAATTTGAAATGAATAATTGAAAAATTTGCAGAATTCTTTTTAAATAAAAAGAAAATAATTGAAATTTGTGAAAAATACTTGAAAATTTTTAAAATTAATTGAGAAAAAGTCTGAATAATTAAATATTGAAAAATAAAATTGAAGAAAGCTAAAAATAATTGAAATTTAAGATAATTAATTAAAATTTCTGGAAATTATGAAAACAAATGAAAAAGCCGCTGCCAAATTGTACCTGAAGTATTTATTTGGTGAGAGTAATTATTGGTATTAATTTTTTAAAAACATTGCTTCTTCATAGAGATGACTACAGACATCACTAAGTTTTAATTATTAGCTCGTAAAAAAATATTAAACAGACCAATTGATGCATTTTTGATTTGCCTACAAAACGAGCAAATATTATTTTTCATAAAATTTATATAAAAAGCAAAACAACATAAAAAAAAATTAATTTTTATAGCAATTTTAAATAACCGAACAAAATAATTTAAAAAATCAAAAAATAATTATAAAATTTTAAGATAATAATTAAAAATTGAAAAAATTGAAGAAAATAGTTGAAAAACTGAAGAAAATATGTGAAAAATTACGAAATTTATTGTCAATTGAAAAGAAAATTCAAAAAATGACTAGATTAATAGACAACTGAAAAAAAAATTGTAAAAATTAAGTAAGACATATTAAGTTTAAAGAAAACAATTGCAAAATTAAGAAAATTATAGGAATAGTTGTTTAAAATAATTGCACATTTAACAACTGCATTAAAAATAAAAAAAAATAATTAAAATTGAAAAAAAATAATTGAAAATTGAAGAATTGAATTGAAATTTATGGAATATACTTAAAATTTAAAAAAAAAATTAAAAAGCCGAGAATTATTAATTATAGAAGAAAACAATTGAAAACTGAAGAATAAAAATAAAAATTGAAAAATAGAATAAAAAATTACAGAAAACAATTGAACAATTGTATTGGAAATTAAAGAAACTTAATGATAATCGAAAAAAATAATAAAATAAAAGCGATAATTTTTTAATATTAAAGAAAATAATTGAAAACTTAAAAGTGAAATTTAAATTTGAAGAAAATAACTGAGAATTGAAGAGAATAGTAGTTCTAGAATTGAATAATTGAATTAAAATTTTAAAACAATTTTCATCAGGGAAAAAATTAATTGAAAAATAAGAGAATTGTTGAATATTGAGGGATTAATTGAAAATAGATAAAAAAAAAATTGAAGATTAAAGAAAATATTTGAAAATTGAAGAAATAAATTGTAAATTCAAGAAAATAATTGATAATTAAAAAAAAAATTAAAATATGCCAAAAATAATAAAATATTGACAAAAATACCTACTTAACTAAAGAAAAAAAATAATTAACAGTCGAAAAAATAATTCGAAAAATAATGGGAATTATCGGCATTCAAAAATAAAAAATTTAAATTAATGAATAATCATAAAATTCAAGGAGAAAAATAAATTGTCAATTGAAAACTGATGAAAATAATAAAAAAAATTTTTAAAAATAAATGAAAATTAAAGAAATCATTTGGAAGTTGAAGAAAAAATTTGATAAATTCAGAAAATGTGAGAATTATTGAATTTTGAATAAAGTAATTGAAAAATGTAGAATGCAATTGAAAATTGAAGAAAATAATTGGAAACTAAAGAAATAAATGGAAGATTAAAGAATTAAATTGAAAATTAAAGATTTAGATTGAAATTTTAAGAAAATAGTTGATAATTAGAGGAAAAATAACAAAATTTTTTTCAACTTATCATATTTTTCATCATATTTCAATTATTATTTTGAAATTAACTTTTAAAAGTTTCAAGTATTTTTCTGAAATTTTCTTTCAATTTCTTTTATTTAAGATATATTATGCAATTTTTTCAATTATTTTTTAAATTTTAATTATTTTCTACATTTTTAAATTATTTATATTATATCTTCATAATTTTCTTAAATTTTGAATCATTTTCTAAAATTTCAATTATTTATCTCAATTTGAATAATTTTTTTCAATTTTCAATTATTTTCTCTAATTTTTCATTACCTTTATATTTTTCAATTTATTTCCTAGATTTTTAATTTTTTTCTGAAACTTAAATTACTTTCTTTCATTTTAAAATTGTTCATAATTGTTATATTTAATAATAATTTTTACACTTCATTGACTTATAGTTAATTTGTAATGATAGTTATTTTTTTATATTTCCATTTTTTTAATAATAAATTGTTTGTGCATGAAAATAGTGGGGCTCATTTAAACATAGAAAATTCTCATAAATTCTCCGGAAGGAGAATATTCTCGTATATATTCTCGAGAATGTAACCGGATTTTAAATTACCGAGAATTTTGCAACTCTACTATTAACTATATAACTAACTTTTAGGTTAAGAGTTAGATTAAAGATTTAGGTTCAACAGGTTTCTACTATGCGAATACATTTTATTTATTTATTTACACATTTTTTACATATATAGAAAAATAAATTTCCAAAAAGTAGTATATAACGTATTATTATCAAAAGCTTATAAATATTTGAAATTTTTTATTTTCCCGCCACTTAAGCGTAAAATTGTCTTCTGCTACATATTTCTATTTCTAACCTCAAAACAAAAACTCGTCAAACAAATTTAAGAAAGTTACGAAAACAATTAATTCTTTATTGTAAAATTACTTCAATACGAACAATTTAAAGTTTTTAGAAAGAATTAAATGATGCTGATGTACAATTTTCTTTGATCAAAATCGACAACATGATCAATGTTAAAATTTAAACACACCCAAATAATTAACTTAACAAAATTAACTGAATCAATTTGATAAAATTATTTGATCCGATTTTACAAAATGAACCAAATTTAATTTGTCAATATCTATTAGTTATCATAATTTAAGATATTAACTTTAGACAAATCAAATGCTTATATTCAATTTTTTATTTCTATCTTTAATATCGCGATCATATATTATCAAGGCCTTGTCAAAAATTATTTAACAACAAAGATTACTCTTATTCTATTGTTTTCAGTCGATTTCTTCCAAGACTTACATTTACAGATAGAATATATAAAAACATAAACGAATCATATAAAAACAAACTATTTAACAAATTTATTCACTAAAACACAATTTCTTCACCATAATAAGCAGTGACATTTTTTCTACAAACTCTCATATGTAATGGTATGTATTCCCCCTTTCCCACCAATTTCAATTGTACTCGATTAACATATTTATCCAACAAATCAAAATTGTTTCCATCATTAGTAAGTCTCACAAACCACGTTGCGTATGGACTCAAAACATAATCATTTCTTTCCTTATCATCAAAACAAGTATTATTTCTAGAAACAACAAACTTACTTTCCAATTGAATAGAACCTGCCTTAATCAAAAACACTTTATCATCACATCGATAATAAGAATCTCCATTATGAGTCAAAATCGCCGAAAATTTCCTTAAATCAGTTTTCAATTCCTCATTTACTTTCGAATCTGCAGAAGTTAATACAATACTAACATCACTAAATTTCACAGAATTCAGACCTTTATGTTCCGAAATATTCGCAAACAGCTTCACTGTCTTGCCTTTTAGAAGCTCCCGTATCTCAGTTGCGTGATAACTACTGTTCCAAGTGTAAAAAGACGATAAAGAAAATAAAGAATCACCACATCCAAACGTAGCCACTTTTCTCGTCTTATTCATATTTCTCGTATTCAAGCTCAATTCTTCCTCCGCTGTTTCCATCTCAGAAATAATATTATAAGCTTCTCTCAAAGGGTCCTTCAAAGTAGTAATTGAATACTTGGTCAAATGTGGAAGTACACTAGTCATTGGAAATGTATACTGCAACAATGCATTCTTCAACATTTTATACTCATCGATAATTCCATTCGCATAATGTATATGCACAAGTTTCGTTAAAGCATGACTAAGTTCCTTATCCGTAATACTCGAAATTTGAAACTGCGTACTGACCAAGTCCCTCAAATATTCCGAATTTCTAATCTCCGACTGAAAATCCTTAATAACCTCATGAAGACGAATAACCGTTCCAATTCCATTTTTGAATTTAGACATCGTCGTTTTTATAGAACCCGAAACATTAAACTTCTCCGTATAGGTCTCCAATTGCTTAGAAACATCAGTTAAATACTCATTCAATTGCCATTCCTGGAAGATAAGATTCACGAGTGAAACATCACCAAATTGACTAGTCTTCTTGACTATTTCTTCCCCAATTCGTTCTATTTTAGGTTGCAAGTAATTTTGCACCTTCACCTTGAAACTCTTCAACTGTTTTATCCCCTCTAAAGATTGATCGATCATAACATCCAATTGGTTCTTTCGAGATACATCATTCTGAATTTTATTCGTGTAGTCCACTCCCAATTCGGAGGCTTTAATCGCATTATTTGCTCGATTTATAAACTTCAACTGAGTTTTGTAACTCTTATCTTTTCTTTCTTTTACACGACTCCACTTATCTTCTTCATTCTCCAGGATACTTTGCATCCTCCTAGTACCATCGGAATCTTTAACTTTCCCCGACTCTAAATCTTGACGAAGAAGTACCAATTTTTCCTCAACATTGGTCAATGGTGACATACCTCCTCCTTCTAAAATTTCCGGATACTTCTCCTTCTCGATTCTTATTTCCTCTAATTTTTTATCAACCAGATCCAAACCTTTCTTCTTACTCTCGGCAAATGTTTTAAAACTCTCTTTCATGGTACTTTGCACTCCCGGAGGCAGTGCGATCGTTTTGTTAATAGTACTACCACTAGAGTCCAAAAGTTGCGTCTCAAAGGTGGCAGCACTGATGCTTAATAATGTACCAACAATGGCACACGCAGGATTAACAAAAGACAGGGCTAAAAACAAAACTTGAAAAACAGCAAACACTGCTCTTATCGCTATCTTCTTTTTCAAATCCTCCCGTTTGATTTTTAAATTCTCAACCTCTTGTTCCTTCCTTTCCGTCAATTCCTCAACTTCTTGTATAAGTTTGTTAATCTCGTCGTTCAATTCCTTGATACACTTATCCATATCATCTTTCAATTCCTTGTTGATAAACCGATTAGCCTCTTCGATATCATCCAGGAACTTTTTCTGGAATTTGCTACTGACCGAGGCAATCGTAACCAGGGCGTTTGCATTTGTCAGTGTTTTGCTAATCTTAATGTACGCCTGCAAAGTATTTTGGACTTGGAGAATCGGGAATTCATAAGTGTTTCCTTCCAATTTGCTCTTCCTGATAGAAACCAAATTCGTTAATCGTCTAATCACCTCGTTCGAATTGTCAGTTCTCTCATTTGGATGAAAATCTTTATACTCTTCTAATTCCCGGGTCCACTCGTTAAGCATCACTAATAATCTAGATCTGTTTAAATGCACCGAATACGAGTTTTCAATCTCGGTTAATTCTTCAATAAAATACAAAATGCTATAATAACTTGGAAGTTGTGTGTTATTTTTCAGTCTATTATACAAAGGTGTGTACTTCCTCTTACCGGTTATGAAAACACTGTTGAAAACAAACTTTTTGTACCTTCTAACAGACTCACTGAATTCTTCCAAAATGACTGGTTCCTTTGGATATTTGTATCCTTTGGTGTTCGCTAGAGGTCTAAAACAGTAGCTCTCTCTCTGAAAATAAATCTTACACAAATCTTCATAAGGTAGATAGTCGTCAGGATTCCATTGTGCTTTGTCCCGACTGAAAAAAATTGGCGGAGTTGTTCCACCTTTTCCTTTTCTTTCACCTCGACTTCCATTTCTTGCCAAACACTCGGCATCGATTGTCAAACTTTCGTTTAGTGAAAATAGTTTCACCTGACCGTGAATGCCACCTAATCCGTACTGGCCACCTTCTCCAGCAAATACTAATCTTTCTTCAGTCGCAATTCCATTACAACCGGGTTGACCACTCGTGCCATTTCCACCATTACTGGTAATTTTTAAATTTTGTCCATCGATCATCCTTGTCACGAGGCCAAAGAAAAATCCTCCTGGCCCACCAGGTAGTCCGGGTACACCACTAGGCGCTACAAGACCTGTTGTCGCGCAGTCGGTTTCGTCAATTCTCTAAAAATATTATGTGAATTAATAAAAATTGTAGCCTTAAAAAATAAGATTAATATACACATAATTTATTTTATGAACTTATCAGCCCACAATTAAAAATCGTGGATCCAATATCAATTGTCAAAGATAATAGAATTTTGAAGAAAATAATTGGAAAATGACAAAAATAATTGAAATTTGAAGAAACAAAATGAAAGATGACAAAACTAATTAAAAAATAAGTACAAAAATTAAAAATCTGAAGAAAAGACTTAGAAAATGACAAAAATAATTGAAAAATGGAAAAACAAAAAAAAAATTTTATGCGTCAATACATAATTAAAAAATTGGAGAAAAAATTGACGATTAAAGAAAATAATATTAAATAATTGAAAAATCATAAAATTGGTAGAAATTTAAAGAAAATACTTAAAAAATGACAAAAATAATTGCAAAATCACAAAAAAATTGAAATTTGAAGAATATACTAAAAATAAAAATAATTATATTTAAAAATAAAAAGCAATTGATAAATGACAAAAATAATTGAAAAATGAACAAATGAAATGTAAATTAAAGTAAGCAATTAAAGAATACATGACGATAATTTAAAGATATATGAAAATAAGTAAAATTTGGAGAAAGTAATAAAAAAATGTGGAAAATATTGATATTAATTGAAAAATGACTAAATTAATTGAAAATTTTAAAAAAACAATTAAAAAATGAGAAAAATAATTTAAAATAGAAAAAAATAGTCGAGAAATAACAAAAATAACAGAGATTTGAAGAAAATAATTGAGTAATCACAAAAAATTTTAATTTGAAGGTAATACGTTAAGGGCATGTGATGATAATGCTAAATTTGTCCGTAAACTTTCTCTTAAAGTACTCAATGTTTTGACACCAAACTTTGTAGAATTACTCAAAATACCATTAGAATGGTCTCTCTGACACAAATTTATTTCATTTTTATCTTCAAACTACTTTTTTTTTCAATTTTACAATTTTTGGAAAATTTTGAAAAAAATGTAAATTTGAAAAATATTTAGTTTAAAGACAAAAATGAAACAAAATTGGGTCAGAGAGACCATTCAAATGGTGTTTTGAGTAATTCTACAAAGTTTGGTGTCAAAACATTGAGTACTTTAAGAGAAAGTTTACGGACAAATTTAGCATTATCATCACATGCCCTTAAAAAAGAAAAATAAATAATAAAAATTTGAGATAAATAATTGAAAGATAACAAAACTAATTAAAAATTAAGTAAAAAAAAAAAAAAATACATAAAGGAAAGACTTGAAAAATGATAAAAACAATTAAAATTTGTAAATAATTTTGAGAAATGACAAAAATATATGAAATTTAAGTAAAAAATGTAAAAATTCATGAAAATTATTTAAAGATATAAGAAAATAAGTATAAAATTAGGAGAAAGTAATAAAGCATTGTCGAAAATATTGACAGTAATTGAGAAATTACTAAATTAATTGAAAATTTTAAGAAACAATTTAAAAATGACAAAAATAATTGAAAATGGGAAAAAATAGTCGAGAAATGACAAAAATAATTGAAATTTGGAGAAAACAATTGAGAAATCACAAAAAATTTAAATTTAAGGGCATGTGATGATAATGCTAAATTTGTCCGTAAACTTTCTCTTAAAGTACTCAATGTTTTGACACCAAACTTTGTAGAATTACTCAAAACACCATTTGAATGGTCTCTCTGACCCAATTTTGTTTCATTTTTGTCTTTAAACTAAATATTTTTCAAATTTACTTTTTTTTCAAAATTTTCCAAAAATTGTAAAATTGAAAAAAAAATTAGTTTAAAGATAAAAATGAAATAAATTTGGGTCAGAGAGACCATTCTAATGGTATTTTGAGTAATTCTACAAAGTTTGGTGTCAAAACATTGAGTACTTTAAGAGAAAGTTTACGGACAAATTTAGCATTATCATCACATGCCCTTAAAGGTAATACATGAAAAATAACAAAAGTAATAAAAATTTGAGATAAATAATTGAATAATGATATGAATAATTGATAATTAATATATACATAATTAAATAATAATACATAATAATACATAATAAATAATAATACATAATTAAAAGAATGAAAAATTAAAAAAAAAATAATTGAAATTTGAAAAAAATGAATGAAATTTGTAAAAAGTAATTAGCAGTTGGTGTAAAGTATTTAAAAATTATTGATACATAATAATAAAATTATTGCAGAAAATTGCTGTAATTTGAAGAAAATAATTGAAATTCGTAGAAAAAAAATAGAAAACTGTAATAAATTGAGAAATTTATGTTCATAAAAAAAAGATTGAAAAAAATTATTGAAATTTGACAAAAAGAATTTTCAAATGTCAAAATTAATAGAAATATGCAGAAAATGATTGAATAATAACAAAAATAATTGAAATTTGATGAAAAAATTGAAAGACGACAAAAGTAGTTGACAATGCTGGTTTAAAATTTTAAAATTTGTAGACATTAATTAAAAAACTTTGAAAGTAATTAATATTAGAGGAAACTAATTAAATAGAATCAAAATCAAGCGAATTTGAAGAATTATGAAAAAAATGTCCGCCATATTGGTTAACGATTTAGCGGAAATTTTTAGAAATTCCCGGATATATACTTTTTTCTCCCGTCAATTTCACGGGTTTAATTAAATTATCAAAATATTCTAAATAGAATATTTCTTAGGGCCAAATAGTTATAATGGCAGAAGGGGTGATTCGAGATTTTTTGAAAAGATTAACTTAATCTAACAAAAATACCAAGACGCAACATTTATTATTTTTTTTTTTTAACATTTATTTATTTACATTTTATTAAAAAATAAAGTCTAAATTGTTTAATAAGAACATAAATGACACAAATTTTGAGGTTAGTTTTCATAAATAATTTATAAAATCAAAATTGAAGAAATTGGCAACCACTGAACTATATTATAGTTCAGTGTTGGCAACATTATCAAAAATTAAATCCTTTTAAATTAAAAGGCAATTAAATTTAGAAATACTTATGTTTAAATAAACTTAATTAGGTTAAATTCACAGACAGGTTAATAAATTAAATCAATATATTAAGAATTGAAATCTAAATTAAATTTACATAATTTTCAGACAAGTTTAAATTAATCGAGAAATGAAATCAAGATTAATCTACACACAAAATCAATAGACTAATTAAATTTACATTTAATTTGGATCAATTAATTTGAGAATAAATAAAAAAGATACTAATTTTGTGATTCTGCAAAAGGGAAGGAATAAATTTCGGAATGCAGGAAAAGAAAGGAATTAATAAATTTGTAATTTTAAATAAATTAAATTAATAAAATCAAACACACTAAATTAAATATCACTTGGAGATTAGTTAATTAATATTAAATAAGGTTAAAGAAACTGAAACTTCTCTGAAATCAAAATGAGATCTTAATGAGATCTTTGAAAAATCAACTTTAATGCTCCGTAAATATCTTTTTCTCAATAAAATTTTAATTTTCAATTTAAGATTCCTTATAAAATTTAGACAAAATTCCTGCAATCTTTAATAAAGCGTCCGACCTCTTCAAAAGGAACAAAAATTTTAAAACTTCAGTTTTCTTTTTCAAAAATTCTAGAAATTTTCAAAATTATGCGTCTCGTTTGCAGGATTACATAAAATAAGGGAACTAAATACAAATAAGTCTTAAATAATAAATTATAAATTTCGAAAAACCAGTCTTGGAGTTAAGATTTGATTAACCTTTGAGATCAGAAGAGTCTGTCGAAAAATTGATTAAATTAAATAGAAATTAACTGAATTTTTGAATAAGAATAAAAAGTTTATAATTGAAAATTAAAAATTAGTAATTGAAATTAAATATCTTTGGAATACCTATATTAAATTGTGAGATGTAAAATTGTTTAAAAAAATTTTTCAACGTTACAAAATCTTTCTCTAACAATAACAGAATTGATGGTCTTTTGCCTTTAACAGATAAAAAACAGACAAATTAGAAAAAAATAATTTAGACAATAGTTGTAGATTTTGTTAGAACACTTTTATATTCTGTATGATTTTTCATAACAATAAATATATTTTTTTCAATATTTTTTTTTTATTAAATTATAATTTTTTTGAAAATCTTAAATAAAAATTCTTTTTAATATAAATTCCACTTAAATATAAAAAATCATATTCCTTGCTTTTAAACAAATCGATTAACCTTTATAAAGTTTACATTTTGTCAAAATTTTAGAAAACAAATCGCAATTTTCAAATTTTTTTTAAAATAAGCTTATTGCTTTTTCCATGAGGAAGAAAATCTTTTTGTTGACGTCGAAGTAAAATATTCGCGAAATGAACATAATTTTCAGGTTTTTTTACGATTTCTACCATAAATAAATCTGCGCTAATTTTTATTGTAATTTTTGTAATCGAAGAATAAAAAGAAAATAAGTATACGAGATTTCAAAACAATCTGAATATTTTTTGTTTGTTTGTTTTTTTTTTGTTTCAGAAGACATGATATTAAGGGATGAAAATAAAAAGAAAAGGTTTGTTTTTTTCACAAAATTCAAAAATTTTAATTCTCAATTTCTACTCGCAGGCTGTTGAGATTGCTTAATCAAATTTTGATGTCAGATTTTCGAAAATGGTTGATTTTTAGGAACTGTGACTAAGAATTATCAGGTTTTTAAAATCCAATGATATGGTTCACAATTTTCTCAAAATTGATAAGATTTATTTTAAAATTGTTCAAGTAGCTAAATTTTAAATCGAATAAAAAATGTTAAAAATCCCAAATAGTGGACAATTTTTAAAAGAAATATTGAATTTCCAAATGCAGTATTTTTTAAAGAATCGTCGGCTATATTGAAATTTGAAAATCAAACGACACTGAAGAATTCAATTATTTAGAATTTTAATCAACTTCAATTTTAATTCGCCAAAACTTTGGCATCTTTTTCAATCTTGTAGTTTTAATTTTTTTACGGCTTGTTGTTTAGTTTTAAAAAACTTTTTGTGTCAAAAAAGAGAATTTTTACTGTTTCTTTAATTTTAATATTTTTTTTAAATTAACTCGTCTCTTTAACAATTTCGACGAAATTTTTGCCTATTTCTTGCACATTTTTAATAATTCTTTAATTTTTTATTATTCGTTGAATGCTAAACTTTTCTATTTTTCAAATATTCTTGAATTATTTTTCATTCTCAATTGCACTCATTTCCATTCTTGATAAAAAAAAACATTTTATAATTTATTCCAAAATTTTTTTATCAACTTACCCCGGTATTGTCTGCATTAGTGCCGTTTAAACTTATGGTTCTATTCGAAACAATTTTCCATACTGGTGCAAGAATATTAACTTGCATCTCCTCTCCAATTTTGATTATGTCTTCATCGATTATAACCCTTCTAAGAGCAAAAATTTCAATGAATTTTATTTCTCCAGGACAAGTGACATTTGATATTTCACTGATTTTTACAAATTCTCCTTTAGCTTGAAGTTTATATTCGCCTTTGAATGGAGAACACGAAATAGTAGGTTTTGATTCTTTGGATAAATCGAAGCTATTACAGATTGAAAAAACCAAAAGAAGCACAAATGCTTCGTTTAGACGCTTCATTTTTTTATCTTATGCCTCTTAGAATTTTTAAAATCCCAAAATAAATTTATCTTTTTATGTTTAATTCCTCCAGAGGAGATTAGTTCCTCAATTTCTCAATATGGAAATTATTTTCGAAAATTAATTCCTCGTGTTTTGTAACATTTGATTTAATAAAACCGTATGGAAAAATAATGATAGAAAAACAATTATAGAAAACTAATTATTGAAAAATAATTGTTAAAAACTAATTATTGAGAAATAATTTTTCGAAACAATCTTGTTTCAAATCGACTTTTTTTTAGCCATAATAGTGCAATGGAGTTTTTACGTAAATGACTGACAACCGAACTTTAAATTTCTAATAATTTATACTATGCAACTTTTAAGATTTTAATATAATCATAGATAACATAACATCTGGATAAATTTCAGTTTGACGCTAATTTAAATTTATTCAAACACCAAAACACACTGTAAGGGCTTTTTTGTGTAACAATAAGATAGGTTTTGTTTTTTTAATTCATGTATGACGTAAAGTTAAATTCAAACATTTATTTTATTCAAACATCAAAATACATTCTAACAGTTCAGTATCAGTACAAAAATAAACTTTGTTTTCAATTTATGAATACGGCGTAAATTAAAATTTAAATATTCAATTTTTATTCAAACCAAATTGTAGTAGTTTCAGTGTCAATACAATTTTTGATAAGTATTTGATGTCAGTTGATATTGACTTAATACATCAAACTACGTCTTAAGACTTAAATAATAAATTTGTTTTTTTCGTTGTCATCCGATATATTTATCAGATCAATAATCAATTCTAAAATCGCTAGGAACAATAGTATGGAATTTTTAAATGGTTACAGCTGAAAAAAGTAAGTTTGACTACTTGTGAAATATTTTAGTGTAAAATTTAGTTAGTAAGGAATAGGAAATAAAAATATTAAGAGATAAAAAAAATATTTTAAAAAAGTATTATACTGCTTTGCCGTAAAATTTTGAAAGGTCATATTTACACTCATATAAAAATTTCTCCCAATATTTTGCCTCCCCCACCAATTCTATTTGTATCTTATCCTTATATTTAGCTAACAAATCAAAATTTTTTCTTCGCCCATTGTATAAAATTTTTAGTTGAATAGACCACGTAGCAAAGGGACTAAAAATGTAGTCAAATTGCTCGTAGCGATACGAAACTTCTTCCCTTGATAAGTGTAACTTGTTTCGAAATTGGTGAGCTTTGGATTTGATTAAATATACTTTATCATCGCATCTATAATACGAGTCCCCGTTGTGAATTAAAGTCACCTTAAACTCTTTCAAGTCATTTTGTAATTCCTTATTTACTTCCGGATAAACAGAACTTACTAGAATATTTATATCCCGAAATTTCACTGCATTATAATTTCTTACCTGGGAAATATTTGCAAATAGCTTCACTTTTTTTCCTTCTAGAAAATCTTTAATCTCGGACGAATAAATACTACTATTCCATACAGCGAATGAAAAAGAGTCTCTATTGTTTTCAAATCTTTCAATTTTTTGAAGTTGGAAAAGATTTGTATTTTCAGCAAATATTTTATGTTTAATGTATTCCATGATTTGAAATTGTAAAGAGCTTTTTTTCAGAGGATCGGTTATATTTTTGAGAAGAAAATCTTTTCTCTTTTTTTGGTTGGGTTTGTAGCCTTGGAATGGCCAATTCAAATCACTTGAGTGAACAGAATCAATGGCCAATTCAAAATGATGTATGAATGGAAAGCTGACTTGTAAGAATGCGATTTCTAAATTTTTGTACTCGTCGATAAAGTCATTAGCATCATGTGTTTGAATCAATTTCGACAATGGCTCTTTAATTTTTGGAATTCTCGAGTATATTTTGACAACAACTGGGTCATATAAGTTGGTCGAGTCCATACCAAGTGATCACACCAATTTCAGTCATATTGAGTAATATTTACGAAATTGATATTTTGGGTTCCTTTAGGAGTAAAAAAAATAAATTTTAATTATTTTTAAAAAATTCAAAATATTTTCGAAAATATTCAAATTCAAAATTTTGAGTACTATTTTCTTTGTTTTATCATAACTTCTGTAATTTTGAAGCAATTGAGATCATTTTTTTTTAAATTACTCGTATTTAAATACTCTTTCAAGAAAAATTATAATAATTAAGAAATTGTTTATAATTAAATTTTTATTAAAAAAATTAAATTATTTATTTAAACAAAATCTAAAGTATATCATCGATCTTTTTCAAAAAATTCATAAACATAGCCTATAATGTGCTTAAAAATTTAAGCCAAAGAAAAAGATGGTATGTATTATAGTTTTTGAGAAAAAAATTATTAAGTTATGCTAGCGCGGCGCAGACCGGTGTCACCGCTACTCAACGCGTAGTTCCGTAGTAACCGAAATGTATGTATATTTTTACATAATGTAAATATAGTTAGTGTATTATAATTAAATTATAAGCTTCAGAAAGTCACACTGATCTTTTTATAGTACATGGACATCAAACTTTAGAATTAAAAAAATCGGAGAAAATAATTAAAGTAAAAAAAAGTAATTAAAAAATTGGTAATTTACAGAAAAATAATAAAAATAACTAAAAATTGGGAAAATTATTAAAATTTAAGAATAATAATTGAAAATTTGTTAAATCAATTGAAAAATAATTAATATAATTAAAAACTGGTAAAAATAAGTGAAAATAAGAGAATAATTAAAATAATTTAAAACTGAAGAAAGAAAAATAATGGACTGGTAAAATTATCAAAATTCGCGATGTTCAGGGGTGTTAATTTTTTTTCTTATGCAATTTTAGACCTAAAATTTGAAATTTGAAATTTTTTTTTACAAACATTGATTAAAAATAGTTATTTATAATAATCTTCAAATTTCATTCATTAATTCAATCTGTCAACACCTGCGAAGTTTGTCAGTACTTCGCAGTACTGACAAATTTTATGTTTCATACTTTATGTTTCAAATTTTTAATCATTTTTCTCCTTATAAAATTTTGTCATCTTTTAAATTTATTATAGTTTTCATTTCTTTCAACTATTTTCAAACTATTTTTATCATTCTTTAAGGGGAGAGATAGGTGAAATTTTAACTCAACAAAATTTTTGATGCTCAGAGGTGTCATTTTTTTTCTTACATCAATTAACATGTAGAATTATGGTATTACATAAAAATTAAAAAACAATATTTTTTTGGTCATTTTCGAAATTTTATTTTTCAAAATCCATACGATGGATTGTAGAAAATCATTTAAAAAACCCACAAAAAAATTGTCGATGGAAAAAATGAAAATTGTGAAAGAGGTTTAATTTTTAAAATTTAAGTTTTTCTTAGAATAAATTTCTCAAACTCCGCAAATTATTTGTTTCTCTATTTTTGACATTACCCCATAATTTTAGGTCTAAAATTGCATAAGAAAAAAAATTAACACCCCTGAACATCGCGAATTTTGATAATTTTACCAGTCCATTATTTTTCTTTCTTCAGTTTTAAATTATTTTAATTATTCACTTATTTTCACTTATTTTTACCAGTTTTTAATTATATTAATTATTTTTCAATTGATTTAACAAATTTTCAATTATTATTCTTAAATTTTAATAATTTTTCCAATTTTTAGTTATTTTTATTATTTTTCTGTAAATTACCAATTTTTTAATTACTTTTTTTTACTTTAATTATTTTCTCCGATTTTTTTAATTCTAAAGTTTGATGTCCATGTACTATGAAAAGATCAGTGTGACTTTCTGAAGCTTATAATTTAATTATAATACACTAACTATATTTACATTATGTAAAAATATACATACATTTCGGTTACTACGGAACTACGCGTTGAGTAGCGGTGACACCAGTCTGCGCCGCGCTAGCATAATTTAATAATTTTTTTCTTAAAAACTATAATACATACCATCTTTTTCTTTGGCTTAAATTTTTAAGCACATTATAGGCTATGTTTATGAATTTTTTGAAAAAGATCGATGATATACTTTAGATTTTGTTTAAATAAATAATTTAATTTTTTTAATAAAAATTTAATTATAAACAATTTCTTAATTATTATAATTTTTCTTGAAAGAGTATTTAAATACGAGTAATTTAAAAAAAAATGATCTCAATTGCTTCAAAATTACAGAAGTTATGATAAAACAAAGAAAATAGTACTCAAAATTTTGAATTTGAATATTTTCGAAAATATTTTGAATTTTTTAAAAATAATTAAAATTTATTTTTTTTACTCCTAAAGGAACCCAAAATATCAATTTCGTAAATATTACTCAATATGACTGAAATTGGTGTGATCACTTGGTATTGACTCGACCAGTTATGAACATATATTTTCGACCCAAAATATTCAATGAAACTAAACGAGTAATCGACGATATGAAGAACAGGACCATCGTAAAATTCGTCCTCTAATCTACGCATCCTCCTAACAACCATATTTTTCAATCTGGAAATTACTTCGTTATAGTCATCACTCTTCTCAAATTCTTTCAGATCATACGTACCGAAATCTCGTTCCCATTCCTTAAACATTGATAAATAAATAGATCTGTTTGAAAGTAACGAATAATATGTTTCCAAATCTGTCCATTCTTCTATGTAATATAAAACGCTTTTATTCACAAATTGACTATTTTTTAGTTCATAATAAAAAGGTAGGTATTTTTCACTACTAGTATTAAATATCGTGTGTACAATAAACTTCCTGAAATTCTTAACAAACTTGTAAAAATCCATTAAAAAAATTGCTCTCCTCGGATTTTCGTATCCTTCAGTGTTAAAACTTGATTGAACAGTCGAATTTTGATTTTTGGTTAAAATTCGAAAAAATTCGGATTTTTTAATAGATTGAACTAACTGAGATCTAAATTGGCTTTCTCTGGAAAGGTTCAAGTCTAATTTTCCTTCTTTCATTATTTTGTATACAATCTGTCCTTCTTTACCGAAATTTCCATCAGTTCCATTTTTGGCATTCTGTATGATATTTATTGTATCGTTGTTTAATGAAACTAATTTGATTGGACCATGAAAACCGCCGGCTCCTTTTTTGCCACCAATTCCGTTCGATACTATTTTTGCTTCAGTTGCAATTATTTCACGAGCATCTTGACCATCAGAACCTTTTCCGCCGTTACTGGTAATTGTTAAATTTTGTCCGTTGATTAACGTTGACATGATTCCGTAAAAAGATCCTCCTGGACCACCAGGTCGTCCAGGTTCACCGTCTATTTTCGGTTCTTGAAAATAGTACCATTCTCGTATTTTAGGTTCCTAAAAAAATATCTATGTGTTAAAATTGCATTTTTTCCAATAATGTAGGTGAAACCTCCCTACAGTAAATAATGTCTAACAGTACCCTGTTGAAAAAGCTGACATCAGAAATGACATCAAAATTGATATCAGAAATAATATATGATTTGGGGACTAGAACTGATGTCAATTCTGATATCAGAACTGAAATTATTTCTAGTACCAAAATCAGATATCATTTCTGATATCAGTTCTGATGTTATTTCTGATGTCATTTCTGATATCAATTCTGATATAAGTTCTGATGTCAAATTTTTCGACAAAAAATGTCATTATAAGTTTAATTTAGCTCATTATAATAAGATTTTAGGATTAAAAAAAAGAAACATAACAATGTTTTTTTGAAAGAATTAATATGAATAATACTTTTCAGAAATATAAACAATCGTTTTTGAGTACTCAAAAATAAAATAAATATATTTATTTACGCACTTTTCTCAACTAGTGTAAATTCCTACAGTAGATAAAAGAATCGAGCATAAAAAAACCGAAAAAAAATATTTAGAGGTGGCTCAAAGCGCTTAAAGTTTCCCATGTAACATGATTGGGGAAAAAACACATTTTCATAGAAATGGTATAGAATCCTTGAAAATATATATTTTTCAGTGGGCAAACTTTGTTCCTCTTCAGAAGACTTGAAAAAATATTGCTAAATTATTTATTTAACCATTTTTTAATATTAACAATTTTTAAACGGGTCCCAAAAAACCCTATAAACACCCAAAAAACCCTAACCCTAACAACAATCTAAGAATAACAATTTAAACAATTGTTTAAACAAATTACTATTGTTTCACTTCTACTTTTTATTAAATTAAACTATAGATTTAGAATTCTTTTTCAATTTTGCAACTTTTCAAGCTGAATGTGACTAGTGACTAACAACAAACTGAGAATAACATTTTTCAAATTGTTTAAACAAATTACTATTGTTTAACTTCTAGTTTTTATAAAATGAAGCTACAGATTTGCAATTTTTTCTCATTTTTGTAACGTTTGAAGCGGAATGTAATCAGTTACTAACAACAATTTAAAAATAACAATTTAAACAATTGTTTAAACAGATTACTATTGTTTAACTTCTACTTTTTAATAAATAAAGCTACAGAGTTGCAATTTTTTCTTAATTTTAGAACTTTTGAAACTGAAAGTAACCAGTTACTAACAACAAACTAAGAATAACAATTTTAAAATTGTTAAATAAAATACTATTGTTTAACTTCAACTATTCATTAAATTGAGCTATTGTTTAAACAAATTAATATTGTTTAACTTCAACGTGTCATCAAATTGAGCTACAGAGTGGCAATTTTTCTCAATTTTGCAACTTTACAGGCCGACTGTAACCAGTTACTAACAACAAATTAAGATTAAAATTTTTTAAACGGTTTAAACAAATTACTGTTGCTTAACTTTAACTTTTCATCAAATTAAGCTATAGAATTGCAATTTTCTCTCGATTTTGCAACTTTTTAAGCTTAATGTAACCAGTTACTAACAACAAACTAAGAATAAAAATTTTAAATTTGTTTAAACAAATTACTGTTGTTGAACTTCAACTTTTCATCAAATTGAGCTAGAGAGTTACGATTTTTTTCCAATTTTGCACCTTTTCAGGACGAATTTAACCAGTTACTAACATCAATCTAAGAATAACATTTTGAAAATTGTTTAAACAAATTACTATTGTTAAACTTCTACTCTTTATTTAAGTAAGCAAGAAAGTTGCAATTTTTTCTTTATTTTGGAACTTTTGAAGCCGAAAGTAAACAGTTACTAACAATAATCTAAGAATAACAATATTTAAATTGTTTAAACAAAGTACTA
Source organism: Ganaspis brasiliensis (assembly GCA_037103525.1). Lineage (NCBI taxonomy): Eukaryota > Metazoa > Arthropoda > Insecta > Hymenoptera > Figitidae > Ganaspis > Ganaspis brasiliensis. Next base: position 950,367 of record JAZKLR010000013.1, on the reverse strand, counting down.
TTGTTTAACTTCTACTCTTTATCAAATTGAGCTACATAGTTGCAATTTTTTCTCAATTAAACATTTGTTTTTTGAGCGATAAGATTCAATGCCATACCTTATAATCGTGTAAAAATTATGAACAAATTATTATTATGAAAATGTTAAAATTAAATTTGATATTCTCAGTTTGTTGTTAGTAACTGAATATTTTTGACTTGGGAAGTTGCAAAATTGAGAAAAATTCGGCCATCTGTCGCTCAATTTGATGAAAAGTTGATTTCCAACAATATTAAACAATTTGTTTAAACAATTGGTTGAATTGTTATTCTTTGATTGTTGCTAGTAACTAGTTACATTTAGATTGAAAAGTTGCAAAATTGAGAAAAAATCGCAACTCTGTAGCTTAATTTTATAAAAACTGGAAGTTAAATAATAGTAATTTGTTTAAACAATTTGAAAATTGTTATTCTGAGATTGTTGTTAGTCACTGGTTTTATTCATCTTCAAAAGTAGCAAAATTTACAATTAATTGAAATTCTATAGCTCAATTAGATGATGAGTAGAAGTTAAACAATAGTAATTTGTTTAAACAATTTTAAATTTGTAATTCTTAGATTGTTGTTAGTAACTCGTTACATTTGGCTTCAAACGTTGCAAAATAGAAAAAGAATTCCAAATCTGTCGCTTAATTTAATAAAAAGTAGAAGTTAAACAATAGTAATTTGTTTAAACAATTGTTTAAATTGTTATTCTTAGATTGTTGTTAGTAACTGGTTACATTCGGCCTGAAAAGTTGCAAAATTGGAAAAAATTCGTAACTCTCTAGCTCAATTTGATGAAAAGTTGAAGTTAAACAACAGTAATTTGTTTAAATAATTTAAAAATGTTTATTGTTAGTTTGTTGTTAGCAACTGGTTACTTTCGGTCTGAAAAGTTGCCAAATAGAAAAAACATCGCAATTCTGTAGCTTAATTTGATGAAAAGTTGAAGTCAAACAATAGTAATTTGTTTAAACAATTTTGAAATTGTTATTCTTAGTTTGTTGTTAGTAACTGGTTACATTAAGCTTAAAAAGTTTCAAAATTGAGAGAAAATCGCAATTCTTGAAGCTTAATTTGATGAAAAGTTGAACTTAAGCAATAGTAATTTGTTTAAACAGTTTAAAAAAATTTAATCTTAGTTTGTTGTTAGTAACTGGTTACATTCGGCCTGAAAATTTGCAAAATTGAGAGAAAATCGCAACTTATTATAGCTCAATTTGATAAAAAGTTGTAAATAAACAATAATAATTTGTTTAAAGAAATTAGGAATTTAGCAATGGAATAATGATTTAAAACAACTATTTATGTTATTTATTTAGAATCTAGGAAAAAACTTCAATAAATGTAGTAAAAAATATTTTTTAACGATTTTTCGTAATTTTGTAATCTATGGGGTTTTATGTGACCCCTTTAAGAAATAGTTTATATTAAAACATGATTAAATAAATAATTTAGCAATATTCTTTGAAGTCTCCTGAAGTCTCCTATTTTCAATAATTTTCTTAATATTTACATGTTCTTAATTTTTTATTAAATCTTATAATTCTCAGATTTTTATCTTCAAATTAATTTTCCCAATTATTTTAAATTATGATCTTTAGTTTTTTGAACTATTTTCTCAATTTTCAATTATTCGGATTGCTGTTTAATTATTTTCTTCAAATATCAATTATATGTTCATTTTTTCTACTTTTTTCTTTAATTTCTATCTAATATATTTTGTACATTTTTAAATTTTGTTCTTGAAATTCCATTAGTTTCTTATTTTTATTAAATGTCTAATTATTTTCCAAATGTTAAAAAAATATTTGGATACTGTCGCAGTTATTAAAAAGTGGATCTTGATATAAACAACTTGATAAATTAATTATGAAATAACGTTGCCTTAAATTTTTTCATAAATAAAATTATAGTATAGGTTTAACTAGGAAATTTTAGTTTTAACAGTTCTCTGATTTTAACGATATCACATACAAACAATATAATCATACAATATTTTTATTTACTCACCAAATCGTTGACAGCATCAGAACCGTCTAAATTTATAATTTTTTCACCTACAATTTCCCACACAGGTGAAATTATGCTAACTTCAATTTCCTTTCCAACTTTAATTAAATCTTTATCAATTATAATCTTGTCAAGGGCAAAAATTTCAATAATTTTTATTTCTCCACGACAAAATACATTTAATATTTCACTCAGTTTTAAAACTTCTCCTTTGGCTTCAATTTTGTAAATGTCCTCGTATTCAATTCGTAAACACGAAATATCTTTTTTCAATTCTTCAGACAAAATAAAAGAGGAAAAATTTGGTAAAATTAAAATAAACCAAATCACCACTGATTTACATTGAAAATTCATTTTTTATACTTGAACTTGATTTTAAATTGTCAATCACAGAAAAAAATCGAAAAAATACCATGCTGTTATTTTTTTTTACGATCTTTGCTTGATGTAGTGATCTGGAGTTTTTTTTCGGAGAATGACAAAATTAAGACTCTCTGACTTCTAATAATATCTCTGTTCTCTGAGGAATAGGCTTTGGTAAGGGAAAGGGCAAATTTAAAAAATTGGAAACTATCATTATTTTCTATTTTTATCTTCTCCCAGAAAAAAGTCGTTCCTGTAGGCTTATTTAATGAAAAGTAAATATAAAAAAAATACTGAGAAAATAAAAACATAATTGCAAATTAAAGAAAAACAAATATAAAAACAAATTAAAATAACATAAATTGAAAGGAAAAAAATATTTAGACATTAAAAACTATTACTAGGAAATAGAGAAAAATTTCTCGAAAACATTTTGTCTTCAAGATTTTGTAACTACATTTTGATTAAAATAAACAGAACAGGAAGAGGGATTAGGAAATAAAGATAAAATATTAGAGTATTAAAAAATAACTAAATACAGATAAAAACGAGCAGAATTTATTAAAAAGTAACAAGGAAACGATGAAAAATTATGAGATCGAAAAAAGAACGATAAACTGATAAAACAACATTGTACTTTACCAGAAAAAAAAAACAACAAGTGTATTATTATAATTATAATTAGAAGAAATAAATATGGCCTTATTACATCTCAAAATAACCTCAAAAATTGTATACTGTTATTTATTGATTATTTACTATTATTTATTATTTATACTAACCTCCAAATTACCATGTGATTTTTTAACCTTTAAATTGATACTAGAAAAATATTTATCCAATAGGCAGAGCTGCTTTTTTTTTGAAAAAAATAATTTGAAAATCTAAAAAATAACTGAAATATAAAGAAAATAATTGAATAATGACGAAAATAATTTAATTTGAAAAAAAAGTTGTAAATGACAAAACAAATTGAAAAATTGATTAAAAATCAAAAAATGAAGTCAAACTCTCTAAATCTGAATTATTCAAAAATCACTGAGTTGAAAGCAAAATCTCAGTCACTAATTGAAATAGTTATATTTCTACTAACCATGTAGTAAAAAATAACTAATTATTAGTCAAATTCATTTTTAGGCTATGTCAAAATTTAACTATTTTTTAGTTATATTTTTACTAATAATAATTAGTCATAATTAACTAATAATTAGTTATTTTTAACTAATTGCAGAAAACAAAAACTCAGGCACGATTTTACTAATAATTAGTTATTTTTAACTAATTTCAATTTAGAGAGAAGATTGAAACGAAAAAATTGTAATTTGAAATAAATAATTGAAAAGTTATAAAAATAATGGAATTTACAAGAAAATAATTGTATGATTGAACGAACTTACCTGTAGTGAAGTTCAATCGAAATTGTACGAGCTGCCTCGTCCGAAGAGATCAAAATTTTGTAGTAGCGAAGTTACTGACCGTTCCACACAGATTTTAAATAATTCCAATTTTTCGCGCCTCAGAGGTAGCGCCCTCCCTACGCCATGTTGATTTCTCATTTATTTTAAATAATTGCGATCATTTGAAATTTGAATAATTTCAGTAGGGTTTGGGAAGAAAGAATTAAGGGGGAGTTTGATCTCTTCGGACGAGGCAGCTCGTACAATTTCGATTGAACTTCACTACAGGTAAGTTCGTTCAATCATACAATTGTACTTCGCTGCCTCGTCCTCAAGATCAAAATTTTGTAGATGTTTAAAGCACCAGTGATCGCGATTAAAGTAATGTTTTTATTTTGCAAAAAGATAAAAACGAACGTTTTCCAGTGTTACAATTAAAAAAGAGGATAATTAAAAAAGAAAGAATGAATATGTTATATTATCAAAGTAAATATATAAAGCTTCTTATTCAAATATGGCCTGAGCGAAAGTATTTTCTGAAACTAGAGGCATATTGTAAAAATTAGCAAATACAGAGGATTGCTCAGTCCACCCTGCTGCTTGGTGTATAGTGTCCACATTTACCCCTCGCCTGTTTGCTGCCGAAGTGGAAGCATGCCTTGTGCTATGGGCTCCAAACGTGTCAACGTCTATACCGCTCTCACGAAGAATGTCCTTTATCCATCGGCTGATGGTCTGTGTCGTCGCAGTATGATAAGGTTTTTTGTGTGTGATAAAAAGTTTATCTTTTGTATTATCTTGCCTGAGTTCCGCTGTTCGGGCTATGTATGTTTGCAACGCAGAAGCTGTACACAATTCTGGTTGTGCATTGAAACCTGGAATATTCAACATAGGTTGTCGTCTATTCCTACCCGAGGTTTTAATTCTCTCTGAAATCTTAATTTAAATGACTCCATTTTCTGTCCTGCTTATGTTCTCCAGAGATATCTTCGATAATGTCTGCACTCGCTGCGCTGTAATTAAGGCAAGAAGCATTGCCAACTTTTTAGTAAGTTTTTCAAGAGAGACTTCTTCATTTGGATAAATTGTGGCCAAGTATTTAAGAACGATATCTGGATCCCAGGTGTTTCTATATTTAGGTGCTGATGGCTTCAGTGCTGCTATCCCTTTAAAAAATCTAGTAATAAGAGGTTCTTTAGCCAATTTATTATCCATTAATAGTGAAATTGCCGCTCTGTACACGTTTAGCGTACTATAAGATTTCACTGTTTTGGCTAATTCTGTGAAGAATTGTAGAACTACTTCAATGGAGCTTAAATACAATTGATGATTATGATCCCGACAAAATTCCCACCATAACTGTATTCCGCGATTATATTGTTTGAGAGTACTGTCAGCAAGTGAAGCTATCAACACATTCGATGTTTCTTCTTAAACTCCTCTTATCCGGTATGCTTCCCTGATAATGAAGCTGCCACCAGGGAAAGACTCGACGATAGCGGATGACGAATTCCCCTGTAAGGACAAACCAATAAATTTTTATGTTGAAAATACATAGGCTCACTGGCTAAAAGGGACTTGAAAATCGGGAACCAGGGTTGTGATGGCCAGAAAGGTACGACGACCACACCTTCTGCTTTATCATTTTTTATTTTCTTTAGCATCTTTAAAACCATACAGAAAGGAGGAAAGGCATAAAAATAGAAACTGTCCCAGGGTACAGTGAATGCATCAATGGCTGTAGTTTCTGGGTCTTTATGCCATGCGATAAACTTTTGACATTTTTTGTTATTTCTGGATGCAAACAAGTCTATGTCAAACTCCCCAAATTTGTTTTTAATTTCCTGAAAGGCTCCAGAGTCTAGTTCCCACTCTGTTTCAAATGGTAAAATTCTGGATAGTTCATCAGCTTCTACATTTTGTTTTGATTGTAAATATGATGCGAAGATCCAGAGGTTCCGTTCCTCGCACCACTGCCAAATTTGCCTACTTAAATTTGTAAGGTTAGGATATTTTACACCTCCCATTCTGTTAATATATGCGATAGCTGTGGTATTATCTATTCTGAGCAATATTTCGCAGTTACTAGCTTTTTCTGCGAAACATTTTAACCCAAAAAAAGCAGCCTTGAGTTCTAACACGTTAATATGTTCATTTTTTTCGTTTTTATGCCACCAGCCGTTAACTTTTTCTTTCCCACAAAACGCACCCCAACCAGTTTTAGATGCATCCGAAAAAATTGTTAACTTGTAATTTTGCTCCCTTATTTGATTGTATGAATTTTCTACAACCGAAACCCACCAGTTAAGATCTTCCCGTATTTGATCTGATATTTTCATTTTTGCACTATAATTATTCCCGAAATTCTTAAGAGCTAGAAACTTCTCTCGCTCTAGCCTCTTAGTGTATACCCAGCCATATTGAACAGCTGGGCAAGCAGCTACTAATGTACCTATAAGGCGTGCTAGATCTTTTATCCTACATTCACTTTTGCTTACAAGATTTTTAATTTCTGTTGTAATAATTTGTTTTTTCTTGTCAGTTAAACAAACTTGAAAATTAAGACTATCTAGTATGAAACCCAAAAACTTACATTTATTTGCTGGTTGCAGACAGCATTTATCTTTATTTATGATGAACCCTAACAATTCAAAAAATTTACAAACTCTTTGTACATCGATCTGACACTGACTTTCCCGACAAGATAAAATAATCATGTCATCTAGATAAACCGCTAATATGATGCCTTCTTCTCTCAGTTTTTGTACTGCTGGTTTTAATAATTTAGTAAATGTGTACGGAGCCGTACAGAGTCCAAACGGTAAACACTGAAATTCAAATAACTCTCCGTCAAAACTAAACCTTAAAAATTTTTTATATTTATTAGCGACAGGTACTAGAAAATAAGCATCAGCCAGGTCAACGGATGCCATGAAGCATTCTCTGTTAATTAACCTCAACACTGTTTTAAGGTTTTCTAATTTAAAATGCGGAGGTTCAATAAATTCATTCAGGCTTTTTAGGTTAAGTATAAACCTGTCATCCCCGTTAGCTTTAGGCCTTAAGAAATAAGGAGATAAGAATTGGCCTTTAACCGGAGAGCAGGCCATTACTGCCCCTTTTTGCCGTAAAGAATCTATGGCTACTTTAATTCTTTTGAATTCTTGAGGAGCCATAGTCTGATCTTTGGGGATTCTTATTTGTTGAGGTTTTTTAAAAAAGGGAATTTTATAGCCATCTACATACGACAGTACAAGTTTGTCATTTGTTATTTTTTGCCATTCGTTTGAAAAATACTTTAACCGAACTGCTACTTTGCTTACCTCTACTTCTTGTACTGCTAAAACTGCTGATTCCTCTGGTCAGGTTGCTGACGTTGATGCCCTCCCCCCCGACTTGTCATTTGCGATCCCCGTCTGGGAGGGCCCCGGAAGTTTAAATTTTTGCTCGTTGATCGTTCTGGAACTGTATTTTTCTTAAAATATGGTGTTTTCCTTGCATCATCTTTATTCCCTACTTTAGTCACTTCCTTGCTTCTTTTCTCTACTTCCTTTGCCGCTTTAAATTTATTTGAAAATTGTGTGCCAAATAGCAATGTGTCAACATCAGCTGTGTCTGCCACCGATTTCACCACTTGATCCAACACAGGCGTTATTATGGCTTTTCTCGTTAGTGAAATTTTATGATGCAAATTAGCCAAGATTTTCCCCACTTCAGTTAGCACCTTAAAGATTTGTTTATAATCTATTTTATTTGAATTTGCGAGCAAAATAGTCATCACTTTACCAAGGGCACTTAACGCGTAACTCACTTGATTCTGAGTAGAAACTTGATACGCATCTTTTTTCTTAACTATGCCGTAATTAGTTAAAGCTGATTATATTTCAGGATTAATTTTCGGCGCGGCCATCATTGGACAGTTCTCAGCTGGTGGATATATTTTGAACAGTTCATCTTGTTGTTCCTTAGGCAGTCCTAATTTCATGATATTGGTCCACAGCTGAGCAAGTGTTTCATGAATCGGACCGCTTGTTTCCGGTTTTTGAACGTCTACGTTACCTAAAAGTGTCAGAAAGGGATTTTCTTTATCGGCAGGCAAGTCAGTAGGTTTGGATACCGGCTGAGTATTTGCTGCAGGTGCCGACAATGTCGGAGTTTCCGCGCCATTTTTTCTCCCTTTTCTGGGCGTTCCGAAAATTGAATTTTCCTCATCTGATCTGGGACTCAAAATTGACAATTCTCTTCTTATAGATCTTCGACGTGACGTGCTTCTCGAGCGACGCTCCCTGTCGTTATGATCTTGGCGTGGCACGTCTCCCGGATCGCGCTCACCACCGTTTTCTATCAGACACTGAGAATCGCTGTGCGGCGTACCTCTCGAGTAACGCTCACTGCTTTGTGATAACGATCTTCGTGCTCTTTTATACCTCCTGTGACTTTCCTCACTTGAAGATCTACCTGAACAACTTTCTGAGGAAGAGGAACTCGGGCGACGCCGTTTCTCCAGTTTCTTTTCGAGTTTCCTAATTTCTCGACGAATCTTCTTCCTTTTTCTCTTCTCTTTTCTTTTGCTTCGTCTATCCTTTGACGAGGACATAGTTTTCTTTAATTTAGGCACAAAAAATTAAACAATTACACTGAAAAATAAACTTTTTTCTCTCACTTTTGATCTGATACGGAATGCACAGAAACACGCAATGAGAAATCAACATGGCGTAGGGAGGGCGCTACCTCTGAGGCGCGAAAAATTGGAATTATTTAAAATCTGTGTGGAACGGTCAGTAACTTCGCTACTACAAAATTTTGATCTTGAGGACGAGGCAGCGAAGTACAATTGAAGAATAACAAAAATAATTAAAATTTGAAACAAAAGTTTTAAACTGGTATAAAAAATTTAAATTTTGCGCACAATAATTGAGATATTGACAAAATAATTAAAATGCAAAGAAAACTAATTAAATAATGACATAAATAATTAAAAGCTGGCACAAAAATTACATTTTTTAGACAATAGTTGAAAAATTAAAAAAAAATAATGGAATTTTCAAGAAAATAATTAAAACTTGAAAATAATAATTTAAAAATATCCAAAAAATGTTTATGTGTAGAAAACAGTTGAAAAATGACAAAAATAACTAAAATTTAGAAAAAAAATAATAGAAAATGAGAAATATATTCAAAAATAGAGTAAAAAATAAAAAATTTAATACATTATTATTGAAAAATTGTGTAAAATAATTGAAAAATTAACAAAATAATTAAAATATGAAGAAACTAATTGAATATTGACATAAATAATTGAAAACTGGCCTTCAAATTTAATAAATTCATGACAATAATAAAAAGATTGAAGAAAATGATATTTAAAGATAATAGTTCTAAAATATAAAAAATATTTGAATATTGAAGGAATTAATAAGAAAAAAAAAATGATGTGCGACGAATTATTAGTTTCTAAAATATAAGGAAATAATTGTAATTTGAAAAAAGAATTGATAATTGGTTTAAAAAATTAAAATTTTGAAGACAATAGAAAACTTGACGAAACAATTAAAATATTAAGAAAATAATTAAATAATGACATAATTAATTGAAAACTGGTGTAAAAATTCAAAATTTGTAGACAATAATTGAAAAGTTGATAAAAATATTAGAAGTTTGAGAAAAATAATTGAAATTTTGAAGAGAATCATTCAAAAATGTCAAACAAATTTGAATAATGACAAAAGTAATTGAAAGTTGAAAAAAATAATTGAAAAATAACAAAAGTGAATTGAAACTTGTGTTGAAAATTTGGATATTCCTGACAATAATTTGAAGATTGAAGAACATAACTGAAATGTTAAAAAAATAATTGAAAAGTTTAAAAATTAATTGAAATTACAAGAATATAATTGAATAATAACAAAAATAATTGTAATTTGAAAAAAAATAATTGATAACTGGTGCATAAAATTAAAAAGTTGAGGACAATACTTAAAAAATTAATCAAACAATTAAAATTTTAAGAAACTAATTGAATAATGACATAAATAATTAAAAGTTGGTGTATAAATAAAAAATTTATAGAGAATAATTGAAATTTGAAGAAACTAATTGAAATTTGTTGAAAATAATTAAAAAGATGTACAAAATTAATAAACTAAATGATAATAATAAAAATAATGAAAAAAATGATTAAAATTTCTAGAAAATAATTGAAAAATGACAGAAGTAAATGAAAACTTGTGTAATTAATTTAAATATTCATGCAAATAATTTAAAGACCGAAGAGAATAATTGAAATTTGAAAAAATTAAATTCAGAATCACAAAAATATTTGAAAATTGACTAGAATAGTTTAGTGTTGACAAAAGTACTTTAAAAATGACAAAAGTACTTTAAAAATGACAAAAGTACTTTAAAAGTGACAAAAATAATTGAAAAGAGGTGTAGAAATTACGTATTTGTAAACTGTAATTAAAAAATTGACGATGTAATTGAAATATGAACAAATTTCCCGAAGTTTGCATCAAACTTGATGCAAAGTTTCTCGGAACTCCAGAAATGGTTAAAAAAGTTGCAGAATAATTTAACCTGTTTTTAATTTTTTCCAATAAAGTAAAATAACGTAATTTGAATTTGTAATAAATCCGACTATTCGATACTTTAAACTAGTCTATATTATTATTAAAACTCATATAATATATACCTCATCTGCATATTTTGTCTGTAAACTAAAACAATTTTAAAATTTTCTGATAAAGAGAATCAATGTTAATAAAAAAAAAAAAAACAGTGACTAACTTCACTCTGGCTTTTAAAACGTGGACAGAAAAATATGAATAAATATAAATAGGAACTAACTTCAGGAGTTTATGGAGATTATTATTATTTAATTTATTTTAACATGTAAAAGATTGTAAAAAGTTTACTATCAATCATTTTAATTTTTTATAATTATTTTTTACAATTTCCAAAATTTTCAGATTCCACATTCTAATATTTTGAAATTCTGATATCGAATTCTAAGATTTTAAATCTCTGATTTAGAATTCTAAATCCCGAATTCTAAGATTTTCAACTATTTAAACTTTTGTAATTTTTTGTTTATAACATTAAAAAATTTTAGTTGATTAATAGAATCAAATACGAAATGATTAAAAACTCAATAAATCAAAACTATAAGTTGACAAAATTTGAATAAATGAAAAAATGTCTTCAATTTTTAATAATTCTTTCAAAATTGTTATTAATTTCTGCAATCTATGATTTAACTTATTTTTTTCAATTTTTAATTATTAATCACATTCTCTTAAGATATATATTATTAACATGTTTCTCAATAACTTATTGTTAGTTAAAACTGATCAAAATACTGATGACATTTCTTTTCCGTAAGATTCTGAAAAGTCATTCTTACACACATCTAAATCTGAATCAAAAAATTGTCCGTCTCCTACCAACTCAATTTGAACTTTATTTACATATTTAGTCAATAAACCAAAATACGCATTGTATCCATCAGCTTGGAGTTCGATAGACCAAGTTGCGTAAGGACTTAAAATATACTCGTAATATTTAAAATTTATGTTCGACTTTAGATACTCGATCTGATAAAATACAGAACGACTGGATTTGATTAAATACACCTTGTCATCACATCTATAATACGAGTCGCCGTTGTGAATTAAATTTATTCTAAAGTCTTTTAAATCACTTTGTAATGCCTCATTTATATCTGGATCAAGAGAAGTTATTAAAATATGAATAATGCCATCAATTTTCACTGCACTTAGACTCTGTTCGGAAATATTTGCAAATAACTTCACTTTTTTCCCTTCGAGAATATCTTTAATCTCGGACGAATAAACACTGTTGTTCCATACGTAGAATGGAGAAAAAAGTCCACCGTCTCCAAATCCGGTCTTTATTGTTGTATTTTCCAAAAACCTGTCCAGCCGTAAATCTCTCTGAATATATTCCATCATTTGAAGAAGAAATTCTCCTCTTCGCTCAAGGTCGGTTATATTTTCACCTGATATTGCAAAAATGCAATGTTTAACATTTTGTACTCGTCGATTATGTTATTTGCCTTGAATATTTTATTCAGTTTGTAATAAAGAATCGCAATTTTATGATCCTTTAGATCGGAAACCGCATAAGCAATCTCTGTGTTATTATATTCAAAATCATACTTGAAAAAACTGAAAGATTCGAATTTAATAATATTACGATGATGAAAATTACTTTCTAGTTTATCAGCAACCTTGTCTTTCAACTTGTAAATTACTAGTGAACAGATGAGACTTTTCTCTCTTTTTTTGCAATCATAGTTAATAAATTCTTGATACCATTCCTTTAGCATCGCTAAGTAAATAGATTTATTTGAAAGTACAGTACAATAAGTTTCCAAGTCTAACAATTCTTCTATGTAGTTTAAGATATTTTTATTAACGAGTTGAGTATTATTTTTTAGGTCATAATACAAAGGCACGTATTTGTCAATACCTGTGTTAAATATAGTATGTAAAACATATTTCTTGTATCTCTTAAAAACTTCTAAGATCATTACTTTCCTTAAATATTCGGATCCTCCAGAGTAAAAATCCAATTCATCGACAATCGTCAAATTATCATCTGTTTCACTTTTGGGAGTGATTACGATATTTATTGTATTATTTATTAATGAAAATAATTTGATTATACCATCGGCTCCTTTTTTATCATCATTTATGTTTGGTACTACTTTTGCTTCAGTCGTGATTATATTACAACCATTTTTACCACTGGAACCTTTTCCGCCATTACTGGAAATTGTTAAATTTTTTCCGTTTATTGACGCCGTGATAATTCCGAAGAAATTTCCCCCTGGACCACCTGTTACTGATTTTTCAGAATTATCACATACTTGTTCTTTAGGTTCCTGAAAAAATATATTTGTGTTAAAAATAATGTCATTCTGAAAATGTTTTGAAATATCTAGAGTTGCAAAATTCTCGGGTAATAGGCTGAAAATGTATTACCTTATACGGACTGTTTCTCCACGTTTAAATAAAAAATGGGTTAAAATTCACATCTCGTTGCAGTTGGTTTTTACCGAAAAACGCGGATTAATATTCCAAACAAACAAATCAATAGAACCATTGTTACTATATACAAAGTACTTGTTTGAAGTGCGAAACGACAATTGAAAATTTACCAACAAATGAATTCACAATAATTATTTAAGACTAAACATTTTTATGTCACATATCAATAACTTAGATTTCGCTGAAAGATCAAAAATTGAATAATCTTTGAAAAATTATATCACACACAAAATTAAATACAAATTGACTCAATATAGTGAACATACTAATTGTTACTAAAATGGTATAAATCACAAAATATAAAATGAAATAAATTAAATAAGTAAATAAAAATAATGTTTTTACTAAAAATCATCAAAGCAATCGCATCATCAACACATCTTACAGATGTAACTTTTAGCTGTGACCAAACCATTATATTTTCAAGCATAATTTGGATAGAAGTTAGATTCTAAAATACACTGCATATAATGATGCATGATTCCTAGGCTAAGAAGACAGCAGATAATTTTTATGATTTAGGAAAATCATTTCTTTTAAATAAGACAAAATTTAAAATTAGCCTTTAAAGGTCCTTTCTACCATATTTTAATATAAAATATAATAAAAGCTTTATCCCTTATCATCATGGGCTATGAAACTTAAACATAATGAAAATATTACAAAACCATATACAAATCAAAGTGAACGACAGTATAGATTAAATATAATCAAATGCTAAACATTTGTCCTGACATTAATATTCAGATCATATTAGGAATCTTCTTTGAACATCTACAAGTGGAATTATTGAAGGAAGACAAGCCAAGAATAATTAAAAGATTGATCGACTTACCTGTAAGGAAGGTCAATCAAAATTATTCGAGCTTGTCTTCCGAAAAAAATTACATCCCTCCCACCCAATTTTTCTTGTTTACCCATTAAATATGATCTGAAACGACAAACAACGAAGTGAGGTAAGAACAGAGGGCTCCGGACGAGGAAGAGTGGGGATTTCGAAAATTTGGCTATCTGAAATGCTGTAAACGTGTACCGTCGGGTGTAAATATGCGATACTACAAGTAGAATTATTTTCGGAAGACAAGCTCGAATAATTTTGATTGACCTTCCTTACAGGTAAGTCGATCAATCTTTTAATTATTTTCGTCAATTTTCGATTATTTCTATAATATTGTAATTATTTTCCGAAATTTAAAATTCTTTAAACTTGAAATTATGTTGTAATATAATAATGTACTTTCTTTGACTTCACAAATATTCTGTATTTTTAAAACTAATTTTTCTGAAATTGGAATTAATATCTACAAATTTTAAATATTTTATCATCATTTTATAAAAATTTTCTTCAAGGATTTTCATTATTTTTCAATTTTTCCCCTAAATTTTAAATTTAATTTCCAGAAGTTTCAATTATTTTTTTTAATTTGTTCAAATAGAACTTTTTCAGTTTCAATTATTTTCTTTAATATTAAATTAGTTCCATTATTTATTAATTAACTTTTAATTTCCTTTGACATCTTGCAATTATTTTTAAAAAATATGATTTTTTTTCTTCAAATTTTCAATGTTTTAATCATTTTTTAATTATTTTTCTTAAATTTCAATGAAGTTTGTCTATTTTTAATTTTTTTTTTCAATTAGCAATAATTTTCACAAATTTTATATTATTTTGATTATTTGTTGATTAAAATTTCTTTTAATATATTAAAATGATTATTTTGTAAATAACTTCTGAAATACGCTAAATAAGATTATTTTTCAGGTGAACTTTGAATTCATCTTTCATCTATTATTCTATATAAATAAGAGTTTTAATCATTTAAAAATAATAAATTCAAATTATTCTAGACAAGTACAAATAATTTTTTTCACATTTCTGAGGACAATTCTAGGTTTTTTCCGCAATTTTTACTAACTGAAAAAATGACAATTTTTCATAACTCCTATGATAATTTAGAAGACAAAATATTATATCAAAAATAAAAAAAATACTTAAAAATTATCACCGAACCATTCCTGTAAATATCAATTTTTTAAAAAATTTATCCGCGACCACTTTAGTTAAAATAAAATTTCTATAAATTAATTTGAACACTTTCTAAATCTAGATTAGTGAAAACTATTTGAATTAGTTAATTTAAAATTTGTACTATTATTTTAGTGAAAATTGACTATAAATTAGTAGAAATTTTCACTA
The DNA here is from genome assembly GCA_037103525.1 of Ganaspis brasiliensis. NCBI lineage: Eukaryota > Metazoa > Arthropoda > Insecta > Hymenoptera > Figitidae > Ganaspis > Ganaspis brasiliensis. Next base: position 935,306 of record JAZKLR010000013.1, on the reverse strand, counting down.
ATCTGAGTTAGTAGACATTTTCACTAATTGACCGATTTTTTACTAATTCAGATTTAGTGAGTATAAATCAAAATAATGAAAATAACTAAATATAAAATCTATGTGGTTGAAAACAGTAATTTAATGCTCACATTATATTTTACATATTTTATATTAAAATAATATAAATTAACGAAACTATAATATACACACTTATACCAAAACAAAGTTATAAATTTTTTTCTCCATTGAAATATTTTCAAAAATAACTTTTTGCAACTCAAAATACAAAAAATAAATTCAACTCTTAAAATATCCCAATTAATTTTGTGGTATTTAAAACATTATTTTTTGCCAGAACTGAATTTAAAGAATATTAAAACAATAATTTCGTTCATTAAAACGTTCAAAACTTTAAGTTCATGTTTTTTTTTGACAAGTAAGTTAAAAATTAAAATATCGATGACATTTCTTTTCCGTAAATTGCCGGAAACTCATTCTTACACACATCTAAATTTGCATCCATAAATAAAGCCCTTCCCACCAATTCTATTTGTACTTTATTCACATATTTATCCAATGAATGAAAACTCATTTTTTGTCCTTTGTCTCGAATCTTGAGTTGAATAGACCAAGTAGCATAGGGGCTTAAAACAAAGTTAAATGTACTACTGTTATAATCAAATTTTTTTTTTCTCAAGTACATCCAGTCTCGAAAATAATGAGCTCCGGTTTTGAATAAATACACTTTCTCGTCGCATCTGTAATACGAGTCCCCGCTGTGAATTAAAGTCACCTCAAAATTTTTCAAATCATTTTGCAACTGCTCATTTACTTCCCGATCATCAGAACTTATTACAATTTTTACCAACCTAAGTTTCATTGCATTAAATTCTCGCTGGCTAGAAATATTTGCAAACAATTTTACCTCTCTTCCTTCAAGAATATTTTTTATCTCCGATGAATAAAAACTGCTATTCCATACAAAAAACGGAGGATAAAAACTCTTCTGTCCAAAGTTTGTAATTGATGCACTTTCTAAAAAACTCATACTTGCTTGAATGTGACTAAGGATTTCAAATTCTAAGTAGCTTTTTCTTAAAGGATCGACTATATTTTCGAGCCGAGAATTAGTCACAAGTGGAAATCGATCTATAAACGGGAAACTGACTTGCAAGAATGCGATTTCTAAATTTTTGTATTCGTCAATTAAGTCATTTGCATAATGTATTCTAATCAGTTCCGACAAAGCTTCTCTAATCTCTGGAATTTTTGAATCTCTTCTTCCGATTGAAAAACGTATCCCTGATCTAAAATACTCAGTGCAACTCTCCAAGTACTCACGAAATCGAAGAACAGGTCCATCGTAAAATTTGTCCTCTAATCTGCGAATTTTTCCAGAAACTATATTTTTCAATCTGGAAATTACTTTTGAATAGTCATCTCTTTTCTCACTTTCGTTCAGACTATATGTACAAAAATCTCGTTCCCATTCCTTAAGCATCGATAAATAAACAGATCTGTTTGAAAGTAACGTATAATGATTTTCCAAATTTGTCAATTCTTCTATGTAATATAAGATGCTTTTTTTCACAAATTGACTATTTTGTAGTTGAAAATACAAAGATAGGTATTTGTCACTACTAGTATTAAATATCATGTGTTCAACAAATTTCCTGCATTTTTTAACAACGATTCTAAAATCTTCTAAAATAATTGCTTTCCTCGGATATTCGTACCCTTCAGTGTCTCCTATTTTTCCGAAATTTCCGTCAGTTCCATTTTTGGCATTGATTACGATATCTATTGTATGATTTTTTAGCGAAAATAATTCGACTAGACCATGAAAACCGCCTGATCCTTTTTCGCCACCAATTCCGTTTGAAAATATCTTTGCTTCAGTCGCAACTATTTTACAACCATTTTGACCGTTAGAACCTTTTCCACCATTAGTGGAAATTATTAAATTTTGTCCGTTGATTGACTTCGACATAATTCCATAAAAAGTTCCTCCTGGACCACCAGGTCGACCAGGTACACCGTCTATTGCTGATTTTTGAATATTATCACATTCTCGTTGTTCAGGTTTCTGAAAATAAAGTCTATGTGTTAAAATGACAATTTTTATAGAAGTAACTAGAGATGCAAAATTCTCGGTAATTTAAAATCCGGTTACATTCTCGAGAATATAACCGAGAATATTCTCCTTCCGGAGAATTGATGAGAATTTTCTATGTTTGAATAAACTCAACTATTTTGAAACACAAACAAATTTATTGAAATAAAAATGGATAAATAACAAAATAATTATCATTACAGTTAAGTCATTGAAGTGTAAAAATTTATTGTTAAATGTAACAATTATGAACAATTTTTATTTTAAAATGAAAAAAAAATTAAGTATGAGAAAAATATTTTAAAATCTTAGAAAGAAATTAAAAAAACTTAAAGTAATGAAAAATTAGAGAAAATAATTTTAAATTGAAAAAAATGATTGAAATTGAGATAAATAATTAAAAATTTAGAAAATTAATTCAGAAAATGATTATGAAGAAATAATATAAATAATTTAAAATTAAAGAAATTAATAAATATTTGAGAAAATAATTTAAAAAAGTAAGAATAATTGAAACTTGAGGAAAATAATTGAAAAGTGATTATAGAATCTCAATTAATCTCAATCTGACTTCATGAAAGATTTATATAAATATGTAAAGACTTTGAGAGAAGTAATATACAACATATGCATCACATTATTATTTTTTTGTATAAATACTTTATATGGTTCCCACAGTGGTCTACTTTTGACTTCGGGATTTATGATGAAATAAATTTAAATATATAAGAATAAAAAAACTTGCATTTTGAGAAAAATACTCGAAAATTTGATAAATTAATTGAAAAAAATGAGAATTATTAAAAATTGAAGAAAAAAATTGAAAAAGGATAAAAATAATTCGATCTTAGAAAAAAATTAATAAATTTTTTTTTGGAAATTATGAAAACAAATAAAAATAATTTAAAATGGAAGAAAATAATTAATATTTGAGAAAAACATTTAGAAATATTGAAAAAAAAGTTTACAAAATGAGAATAATAATTAAAAATTCAGGAAAATAATTTATATATGATGATAATAATTTAAAATTTTTTAAAATAATTAAAACATGATGAAACAATTAAAATTTTAGATAAATAACTGAAATTTTAGGAAATTATGCAGAAAGAGTGAAAATAATTAGAAATTGAAGAAAATAAAAGAAAAATTACAGAATTTATTTTTAAACAGAAAAAAATAATTGAAAAATCTTTGAAAAAGTTGAAAATTAAAGACAATAATCTAAATTTCAGATAATACTTAACTGAAAATTTAAAAAATTACTTGATCAACAATTGAAATAATTAAAAGATGGGGAAAGTAATTGAAAATTGATTTTAAAATTTATAATTTAAAAAAATAATTGAAATATAAAATAAAATAATGATAAGTTGAAAAAAGTAAATTAAATTTGAAATCAATAATTGAGAAAAATGCAAAAAAAATTTTTTTTAACAATAATAATTAAAATTTGAGAAAACTATTTGAAAATCTGCGAAATTAATTGAAAAAAATGAGAATAGTTAAAGAAACGATTAATAGATTTGAGGAATGCTAAGAATAATTGAAATTTAAGATAATTAATAAAAAATTTTGAAAATTATAAAAACAAATGAAAATACTTCAAAATTAAAGAAACTAATTGAAACTTGAGATAAATGCTTAATAATCTTAAAAAATAATTTGACCAAATGAGAAAAATAATTAAAAATTGTAGAAATAAATTAATATATGATGAAAAAAGTTAAAAATTTAGAAAATTAATTAAAAAGTAATGAAAATAATTAAAAAATGAAAAAAAATAATAATTAAATAATATAACTATAAAAATTAAAGAAGATAATTAAAATTTGAAAAAATAATTGAACAAATTACAAACTATATTTTGAAGAAAGAAAAGATTGAAGAAAATTTCAGAAAAATATTTAAAATTTTAGAAGTTTATTAAAAACCAAGAAAATAATTAAAAATTAGAGAAAATAAATAAGAAAAGATAACCATAATTTAGATTCGCAGACAACTAATTAAGTTTAAGAAAAATAATAGCGAAAAATACAGAATATACATAAAATATAAGCAAATCATCGATATAATTAAAAATTGAATAAGATAATGAAAATGTTAGATAAAAGATTAAAAATTTTTTAATTTTTTGAAATTATGAAAAAGAACGTAAGTAATTAAAAATCGAAGAAGATAATAAAAAAATATTACTAATAATTTGAAATTGAATTAATTAATTGAAATACTAGAAAAATAGTTTAATATTTTGGAAATTATGAAAAAAATTGAAAATAATTTTAAAAAAATAAGAATAATTAAAAATTGGGAAAAATAAATGAAATATGATCAAAACAATGATAAGTTGAATAAAATCAATAAAATTTAAGAAATTAATTGAAAAAAATAAGAATAATTAAAAATTAAAGAAAAGAATTGAAAAAAGCTAAAAATAATTGTAACTTAAGATATAATTAATAAAATTTTTTGGAAATTATGAAAACAAATAAAATAATTAAAAACTGAAAAAAATAATAGAAATATGATGAAAATAATTTAAAATTTCAGATAAATAATTGAAATATGTTTAAAATAATTAAAATTTCCGATAAATAATTGAAAATCTTGAAAATTATGCAAAAAGAATAAAAATAATTACAAATTGGAGAAAATAATATAAAAATTGCAGAATTTATTTTTAAGCTAAAGAAAATAATTGATATAATTTAGTTCAGGATATTAATTCAGAACTAATGAAAATGATTAAAAATTGAAGATGATAATTGTAAAATGAAAATAATAATGGTGAATTAATAAAATTATTTTAATTTTGTCATAAATAATACGAAATTTATCAATAAATAATGAAATTGTTTTATTGTCGTCGAGAAAATAATTAAAACTTTGAAAAAGTGATTGAAAAAATATAAAAAAATAATTGAAATTTGCGAAAGGTAGATTTAAGATTTAGGAGGGAAAGTGAGAAACAATTAAAATAATTAAAAATTGCAGAAAGTAATTGAAAAATGATAAAAATAGTTGAAAATTGTAGTTTAAGTAAATGAAAACAAAAGAGAACAGAATTATTAAAAAATTCAGAAATTTTAAAATATCACTTCAAATTTAGTAGGTATATTTAAACCATGGATTAATTAAACTTTTAATCAATGCAAGTTAAAATTAAAAGAAATTTGAAGAAATTAAAATTTGAGAACATTTTAATTCAAATCATTATCAAGATGAATGACACTAGATTTCTATTTTCGTACATTGACTGAGAAAATTTGGCTAAATTTGATAAATAAATAAAAAACTTAAATTATCATAAATTCTCGATTAGAATTTTGGTCGATTATATTCCCAGATATATTCTCGTTCTCATTACCGTTCTCCAGGTAATCTTACTTCTTCTCAACTCTAGAAGTAACATCCATGAGACAAAATTGTACTTTTTAAAAATTAGTCTCAAAATCCGAATTAAAATAAATAAATAAATCCAAACTTTAGGTTGACACAATTCGAATAAATTAAAAAATTTCTACAATTTTTATTAATTCGTTTAAAAATTCAGTTCATTTCTTTGATCTAATTGAATTATTTTCTTCAATTTTCAAATACTTTTATCATCTCTCAATTATTTTCTTCAATTGGTATTAATTATTTTCATTAATATTTATTAATTTTTAAAATTTTTTAAATTTTTAAACAGTTTTACAAATTTTTACAAAATTCAATTATATTCTTAAACTTTTTTCAATAAATGTTTCAACTTTAAATTATTTTCTTCAATTATTTTTATTATTTTTCAATTATTTTCTTTAAATACTATTAATTATTTTCATTAATATTAATCAATTTTCTAAATTTTTAATTAGTTATTGCTTGTAAGTACTATAAAAATTCAATTATATTTTTAACTTTTTCAATTAATTTTTCGGTTCTTACTAGTTTTGTCACTTTTGAATAATTTTCTTCCAAATTTAAAATCCTTCTATATTTATCAATTATTGTCTTTGATTTTTCATTTTTTCTTCCTTCCTTATTTCTTCTAATAATTTTAGAAATTATTATCTTTAATTCACATTTATATTTTTGAATTGTTCCATTATTTTCTTTAATTTTCAATTATTCTATGATCTTTCAACTATTTTCTTCGTATGATATTATTTTCATTGATATTCATTAATTTTTTAAAATTTTAACTAGTTTCATAACAAAATTCAATTATATTTTTCGGGGGCGTAGCCAGAAAAAAATTTCAATGGGGGTTTTGAAATTTTTTACATTTTAGGGGAGGTTAGTTTTTGCAAATTTTAATTATATTTTTAACTTTTTTAAATTATTATTATTTTCTAAAATTTTAAATCTAGTTCTTCTTTTCTTGCCTTTCAATTTCAATTTTTTTCTTCTTCATTTTTCAACTAATTTCAGAAATTTTAAATTATTTTCTTCAAAGTAAAATTTATTATTTTCTGCAATTTTTCAATTCATATCTTCAATGCCCGATTAATCTTATTAGATTTTATTTAGCTTCGTCACATTTTAATTTCTTTTTTCTACAATACGTTCCTTCATTTTTTATTTGCATCAACAAATATTTTTTCGAATCCAAATAATTTTCTTCAATATTAAATTATTCTTATTTTGTTTAAAGTGTACTCGCCAATAAATTCTCCTCAATTTTCACATTTTTTTTTATTTTTCAATATTGTTGTTTGGTCATTCAATTATTTTCCTTAATTTTTAAATAAATTTCGTCAATTTTTAATTATATATTTAACAATTTTTAATAGATTTTTTAAATTCCAATTATATTCCAAAATTTTTAAAATTTCCTTTGTCAATTTTTAATTAGGTGCATCAAATTAATTTCTAATTATTAATACAAATTATAAGTATCCACTTTACAGTTTTCAATTGTTTTCTTTAATTTTGAACTATGGTCTTGTCAATTAATTTCATGAATCTTTTGTTCTCTTCTTTATTATTTCATTAAATTTTGTATTATTTTTCACATTATAAAATTTTTATTTACTCACCCAACTATTAACTGCATCAGAACCGTCTAAATTTATAATTCTTTCACCTACAATTTCCCACACAGGTGAAATAATATTAACTTGTATTTCTTCCCCGACTTTGATTAAGTCTTTATCAATTATTATCTTTTCAAAAGCAAAAATTTCAATAATTTTTATTTCTCGATGACAAGTTATATTTAATATTTCACTGAATTTTAAAACTTCTCCTCTAGCCTCAAGTTTGTAAAAGTCTTCAATTCGAGAACACGAAATATCACTTTTCAATTCTTCGGACAAAATGAAGGATGAAAAATTTGTTAAAATTAAAACAAACAAAAACACTGGTGATTCACAGTGAAAATTCATTTTTTCTTTCGTTTATTTAAATTTAAATTCAACTTACACTTGAATTTGATTTTAAATTGTCAGTCACAGAAAAAATCTAAAAAACAACCATGTTGATATTTTTTTTAAGATCGTTTCTTGATGTAGTGATCTAAAGTATTTTTTTCCGACGAATGACAAAATCTAGACTCTCTGACTTCTAAATTCTAATATTACTTGACCCTGAATAGTAGTTGGTAAGGGAAAGGGCAAGTTTCAAAAATTGTAAACTAAAAGATTTTTTTTCTATTTTTATCTCTCATTAGAGAAAAAGGTTGCTCCTGCGCTTCTAAAAATAATAACAGTTGATTTAAATTAACTAAAAAATAAAAAAGATACTATTGAAACGAAAAAATAATTAGACATTAAAAATTATTATTAGAAAAGAGAGAGGAAATTTCTAGAAAGTAAAATAATAACTTAAAATTGATTAACAAAAATTGTCGAAAAGTAACTAGAAAATTAGAAATTTTTATAGAGTAGAACAGTTACTGAACACTTTTTAAAAGTAACTTGAAAAAGAAGAAAGTTGACTGTAAAAAAAAAGAATGTGAAATTATCGAAAAAAAAAAATAAAAGAAGGTGAATAACTTTTTCAAAGTGGAAAAAAGACTACTAGATATTTGAAAAGTACCTAGAAAGCGATGAAGATAACTAAAAATTGATAAAAAATTACGAAAATGTATGTATAAGAATAAAAAAATTACAGAAAAAACAAAAAAGAGAAATTAATAAAAACAAAATTAGACAAACAGAATAACTCAAAAATACAGGGAAATTTACTGGAATGTGAAATAAATACTAGAATGAAATCAATGATTAAAAAATGACTGAAAGTCACTGAAGAAAAAGAACAAGATTTACTATTAAATTAAAAGAAAATTAGAAAAAAATTATAAAATTCAAAAGAATTACTAGAAAACGAAAAAAATAACTAGAAGTTAAAGAAAAGAAAAATCTGAAATTAAAATGTATCAGAATTTTAAAAACTAACTATCTATAAACTTTTTAGAAAATGTAGTAAAGTTTCTAGAAAGTAATATATTTTTGGAAAAATTGATGAACTGTACTAGAGAGTATTGAAAAATAACTTGAAAATAGAGTAAATTAATGAGTAATTAATAGAGTAAAGCAAATTATTTTTAGCAATTGATAATTAGAAATGGCAAAAAAATTACTTTAAATCTGCAAAAGAATGATAAATTGAAAAATCAAAACTAAATAATAAACAAGTATTAGGTACTGGAAAATAAAAAAAAAGAAACTAGTAGTTGAAGGAGGATAATTTTAAAAAAGTACTAAAATTTTATAAAATAATTATACACTGCGTAAACAAAAAAATTGTATGATAAATATTCCATAATATATGGAAATAATAGGTAGGTACCAGAAAATAAAGGAAAATTACTTTAAAGAGAAAAATAGACACAAATTCAACAAAAAAAAAAATTCAAAAACACAGACGATATTCTAATATTTTAGTATTAATTAAAATATTTATTTAAATTTTAAATTTATAGTCACACATCGAACTGAATAGTAATACATAGTTTTGATGTTAATAACATTTTATTGTGTATATGGTGTCAATGTAAATTTATGTTTTTAGTAAAAAATAACTAATTATAAGTCAAAATAACTAATATTTTAGGAAAATTCTGTTTACTAATTCAATTAACCAAATCTTAACTATTTTTTAGTTTTTTTTTTTTTACTAATGATTAGTTACGTTTCTCTATTTGCTGAAACCAAAACTCAACCACGATTCAACTAATAATTAGTAATTTTCAACTAATTCAGATTTAGAGAGTATTCAATACTACTAAAAAATTCACTAATATTTGGTAGAAAACTATTAAATTGAAAGTGAAATAACTACTAATTGAAAAAGTAAATTTTCACTTTCAAATTAGTAGTTTTCTACTAAATAATAGTCGAGTTTTTTACTATTTAATAGTAACCGATTTTTCTCTAATTCATTAGTAGAAAATCACCATTTTAGATTCAGGGAGAAGAGATAAAATATACAATATACTTTCTGAATCCGAATTAGTGATTTAGTACTAATGAATAATTAGCGAAAAGTGAGCTACTATTAAATAGTAAGAATTTCGAAAATTTTTAGAAGAAAACTACTAATTGAAATAGTAGAAACTTAGTCATTGAATTCAGGGGTGGCGACTTGTAAATTTTTGCCATCTGCAAACTTAATATTGACCAAGGGTGGGGGGAGGGGAGAGAGAATGAAAACAAAAATAAATTAAAAAGTTTCTTAATTAGCGTAATTATTGTAACGCAAAACTTAACAATTTTATTTCGTTTCAAGTACATTTTCGGAATTAATCAACAAATAATCAAAATAATATAAAATTTGTGAAGATTATTGTTAATTAAAAAAAAAAAAAATTAAAAATTGACGAACTTCATTGAAATTTAAAAAAAATAATTAAAAAATGATTAAAACATTGAAAATTTGAAGAACAAAAATCATATTTTTTTAAATTAATTGAGAAATGTGGAAGAAAATTGAAAATTAATTAATAAATAATGAAACTAATTTAATATTAAAGAAAATAATTGAAACTGAAAAAGATTTATTTTAACAAATTAAAAAAAATAATTGAAACTTCCGGAAATTCAATTTAAAATTTAGGGGAAAAATTAAAAAATAATGAAAATCCTGGAAGAAAATTTTTATAAAATGATAAAAATAGTTGAAATTTGTAGATATTAATTCGAATTTTAGAAAAATTATTTTTAAAAATACAGAATGTTTGTGAAGTAAAAGAAAGTACATTATTACTTATTACAACATAATTTCAAGTTTCAAGAATTTGAAATTTCGGAAATTAATTGCAATATTATAGAAATAATCGAAAATTTACGAAAATAATGAAAATTTGAGATAAATAGTTGAAATTTTTCGGAATTAATCAACAAATATTATCAAAATAATAGAACATTTGTGAAAATTATTGCAAATAAAAAAAAATAATTAAAAATTGACGAAAGTTATTAAAATTTGAGAAAAATAATTGAAGATTGATTAAAACATTGAGAAGTGGAGACAAGATAACTTAGATTTGAGATAATAAGTGAAAAATAAATATATCTATAATTAAAAGGTAGAGAAAATAATTGCAAAGATAATAGAAAATGAACATTGAAAAAAGTAATTGAAAAATGAAATAAATAATTTAAAATTTCGGTATTTAATTGAGGATTGAATAGTGAGAATAATTAAAAATCGAAGAAATTGATTGCAAAATGATAACAATAATAATTAAAAATTAAAGAAAATTATTCAAAATTGAGAAAAATATTTTAAAATCTAGGAAATTAATTGAAGAGCAATGAAAATAATAAAAAATGCGAGACGACAATATTTGCAACGTAATAAAAACAATTAAAAATTGAAGAAAATTATTAAAATTCGAGAAATATATTTTAAAGTCTAGGAAACTAATTGAAGAATAATGAAAATAATAAAGAATTGGAAAAAATATTTGTAAACTAATATCAAGAATTAAAAATTGACGAAAATAGTTTTAGTTTGTGAAAAATAATTGAAAAAGTTTTAAAATATATTTGTAATATAAGAAAATAAGTGCAGAATGATGAAAATAATTGTAAATTAAAAAGATATGTAAATTTTGAGTTAAATAATAAAAAAATTAGTAAATAAATCAAAAAATAATTGAAAATGAAAAAAGTAATTGAAAAATAATTGAAAAATAAATTTAATTCTAAATTATAGTCAAGTTTTTTACTATTTAATAGTGACCGATTTACTCCAACTCATTAGTAGGAAAGCACCAATTCAGATTCAGAGAAAAGAGTTAAAATATACAATATACTTCCTATTCTGAATTAGTAATTTTCTACTAATGACTTAGCGAAAAGTGAGCTACTATTAATTAGTAAGAATTTTACTAATTTTTTATAAGAAAACTATTAATTTTTAGTGGCAAGCTAGTAATTTTTAGTAATAAACTATTTATTTTTAGTAGAAAACTACTAATTGAAATATTAAAAAAATAGCAATTGAATTAGTTAAACTTAGATTCTCAATTAGTAGTATTCTACTAAAAATTAATAAAATTCTTATTATTGAATAGTAGCCCACTTTTAGCTAATTCATTAGTAAAAACCTCTAATTCAGATTCAAAGACTTTAATTTTTTCTTCGTCATCCCAGCATCTGAAAACACCTTTACTCAAAGCAGCTTTTACTAAAGTATCTTTTGTTGAGTTCCTTAAAACTGATAAAAACTTAAAATATCGATGACATGTCTTTTCCGTAAGATGCCGAAAAGTCATTATTACACACATCTATATCCGGATGCAAAAATTGTCCCTTCCCCACCAACTCTATTTGTACTTTATTCACAAATTTAGCCAATGAGTCGAAATTATCTTTAATTCTATAATGTCCAATTTTCAGTTGAATAGACCACGTTGCATACGGACTTAAAACATAATCAAAATGTCCAAAAGCCATAACTTCCTTCAGCACCGCGCTTCGTTTAAATTCGAAATCATCGGTTTTGATTAAATACACTTGGTCATCACATCTGTAATAAGAGTCGCCGTGATGAGTTAAAGTGACCGCAAAGTAATCCAATTCATCTTGTAATTCTTCATTCATTTTTGGATCAGCAGAAGTTATTAAAATATATACCAAGTCCTCAATTTTCACTGCATTTAGACGCTGTTCGGAAATGTTCGCAAAAAGTTTCACCCGTTTCCCTTCGAGGATATCTTTAATCTCGGATGAATAAACACTGCTATTCCACACGTAGAATGGAGTAAAAAATCCACCATCTCCAAATTCTGCCTCTAATGTTGCATTTTCTAAAAATCTATCTATCCTTAAATCTCTTTGAGCAGAATCCGAAATTTCAATGCTTGAGTATCCTTTTTGTACAGGGTCGCTTATATTTTCAGCTGACGAATTAATCATATAAGAGAAACGATTAATAAATGGAAAAGTGTATTGCAAGAATGCAATCTTAAAAATTTTGTACCTGTCGTTTATGACATTTGCATGATATAGCCTCAACAGTTTCGAAACAGGCTGTAAAATTTCTTCATCACTTACCCCATAAAGGACATATTTAGTATCACCTTCAAGGTCGCTCAAATCATAGCTCGAATAAAAAGATCCCAAGACTCGAATAATAGGACCATTAGCAGCTGTACGTTTTATTTTTTCTACAACTTTTGTTTTCAGGCTAGAAATTACTTTAGAATAGTCATCAGTCCTCTCACTCTCCTTGCACTTATAATTGACAAATTCCTGTTGCCATTCCTCAAGCATTGATAAATAAATAGACTTATTTGAATGTACGGAATAACATGATTCTAAGTCCGTCCATTCTTGAATGTAATTTAAAATACTCTTATTGACAAGTTGAGTATTATTTTGTACTTGATAATACAATGGTAAGTACTTATTATCAGTTCTAAATACAGTATGTAAAACATAATTCCTGTACCTCTTAACAGCCTCACTGAAATCTTCTAAAATAATTCCTTTCCTTGGGTATTTGTAACTCTCAAAATTTCGTTCGTCGTCAGTCAAATTGCTTTTTCTCGTTAAGATTTGAAAAGATCTGGATTTTTGAACAGATTCATTTAATTGAGACAGATATTGACTTTCTTTTGAATCTAATTTCCCTTCTTTGATGATTTTATATACAATTTTTCCTTCCTTTCCGAAATGACCATCAGTTCCATTTTTGCAAATTTTTATGACATCTATTGTATCATTTTTTAATGAATATAATTTAATTAGTCCATGAATACCACCTGATCCTTTGTTGCCACCTTTTCCGGCTAAAAATATTTTTTCTTCAGTCGCAACTTTGTTGCAACCATTTTGACCGTTGGAACCTTTTCTGCCGTTACTGGAAATTGTTAAATTTTTTCCGTTTATTGACGTCGAGATAATTCCAAAAAAAGTTCCTCCTGGACCACCAGATAGACCGGATATACCTGATTTTTCAGAATTACATACTCGTTCTTCAGATTCCTAAAAAAATATATGTGTGTTAAAATTACAATTTTCTGAAAACAATATCTATAGGGTACTTCAAAAATAGTCATCTAAATCCGGTTACTGAATTATTTTTCAATAAATCTGTAATAATTTTTATATTGGTTAAATTTGTAAATTTTTGAAAGTCACGTAATTTAATATCGAAATGAGATCATCTCGTTTTAGAAGATATTAGGAATAGCTAAACTCCGCTACGCCATCTGGTGGTTTGAATTTAAATTGAAAGAAGTAGGTAAAGAAAGTAATTAAACACGTAAAAATTCTGTGGAAAGAAAAAAAAATGAAATTTTTTAAATTTATAAATATAAAGCTACATTTCATTTTGAGTACGGGTTAATAGGGGAAAAAAATAACAGTTAAAAAAATTCTTAAAATTACAATTTTCTACTCAGTATATATGGAAACAACAATTGATCGGTCAAAAATTCTAACCTATAAATTTTTATTATTATTTCAAAAAATGGATGGTTAATGGCATAAAACTAATTAATAAATATATGGAACTGTTTTACAGATTTTAAGTTTAATTTAATAAAAGAAAATTATTGCAGAATTATAAAAATAATTGCGAATTAAAAAAATAACTAGAACTTTTGAGATAAATAATAAAAAAAAATTAGAGAATTTATTAAAAAATAATTGAAAATGACAAATACTAATTTAAAAATTATAGAAATAATTAAAAATTAAAGAATTTAATAAGAATTTGTAAAAAAAATTTACTGTCAAAATTATACAGAATATATTTGAAATAAACAAGACTACTTCAACTTGGATAAAAATAATTGAAAATTAAAGTTAATTATGGACATTTAAAAACAAAATAGAGAAAATAACAGAATTTATTTGATATAAAAGAAAGTGATTAAAAATCGAAGAACATTATTTAAATACTTAAAAAATACAATTAAAATATAAAAATTGATGGAGCATGAAACAAGTTCTTTTTTAAATTAAAAATTATTTGGAAAATTATTATGGAAAACGATGAAAATAGTGAAACTGATAATTAAATTAACAAATTTAATGAATTATGTCCTTCCATTATTTGACATTAAAAATTGACATTCATAATACGATATTTAAGAAATTAATTGTAATTTGAATAAAAAAATTGTAATTTAAAAAACAAAAATAATATTTTGTAAAAATAATTTAAAAAATGACGAAAGAAATCGAAAGTTAATTAATAATTAACAAAACTAATTTGATAAAAAGTAAAAAAGTTTTATCTGGAAAAATTAAAGAAAATGACTGAAACTCGGGGAAATTTTGATTTTAAAATGTAAGGGAAAAATTGAAAAATAATGATAATCATTAGAAAATGAAGAAACTTTTTGAAAAATGATAAAAATAGTTGAAATTTGTAGATATTAATTGCAATTTTAGAAAAATAATTATTTTAAAATACAGAATATTTGTAAAGTAAAAGAAAGTGTTTTATAAGAATGGTATTCTTCAATTTTCAATTATTTTTTATCATTTTTCAATTATTATTGACAAATTTTAAAATATTTTTATTATTTTTCTACTAATATCTAAACTTTTCAATTATTTATCTCAATTTTCAATTATTTTTGTCAATTTTAATTTCTTTTATTATTTCAATTGTTTTCCCTATTTTTAAACTATTTTTATTATTTATCAATTAATTTCCTAAATTTTCAATTATTATCTCAAATTTCGATCATTGTCTTCAATTTTAAATTTTTAAATTATTTTCTTCTATTTTAAATGCATCATGTAATTTATTTTTAAACATTTTCAATATTTTTCATTGTTTTCCTAAAATTTTAATTTTTTTAGTTAATTTTCATTTATTTCTTTAATTTTTAATTTATTTTCTTCAATTAAAATTTTTTAAAAACAATTTACGATTATTTTTCTATATTTAAAATGTATTCTGGAATTTGTTTAATAATTTCTCCCAAATTTTATTACTTTTTTTTCAATTAACCATTGTTTATATAATGTTAAAATTATTTTATTTTATTTTATGTATATTCTGCAACTTACTCAATTACTTTTCTTACATTTTAATTATTTTCTTGAATTTAAAATTATTTGAGTTTTCGATAATGTTGGTCAATTTTTCAATTTTTTTTTCATTTTTTAACTATCCTCATTTTTTCAATTAATTTCAATGATTACCAAGTTTTCTTCTCAAATTAAATTATTTTTTTCGATTTTCTATTATTTCGGTTATTTATTTTTCTTAAATTTCAAGTATTTTAATCAATTATCAATTATGTTCTTTAATTTCTTCAATTGTTTTTTTGAGTTTCCAATTAATTTGTTTACTTTTTAATAATGTAATTCCATATCCAATTAAGCTCTTCCATTTTAAATTATTCTCTCAAATTCCAAATATATTTTACAATTTTTAAAACGTTGCCTTTAATTTTCTATTGTTACTAATGTAAATTTTAATTATCAATTTCAATATTTTCAGATTTTATGTTCATTTAGTTTACTCAACAGTTTTAATAAGTTTTTATTTCTTTTCTTAAAATATTAATTATTTTATTTTTTAATTATATTCTCTTTAGTTTTCTACGTAGTAAGAGAATTAAAAAATTCCCAACTATTTTCTTTAATTTTTTTTAATTTTATTTCTTAATGTTCAATTATTTTCTTCTGTTTTAAATTGACATTTCAAATTTTCATTATACTCTTTAATTTAAAAAAATGTTTTTTCTGTAATTTTAAATAAAACGCTTTTCAATTTATTTTCCCATTGTAAAATTATATTCTTTAACTTTAAAATATTTTCTTTAATTTGGAATTATATTTTTAAATTTTTTTATTAGTACACTTCAGTGCAAAATTATTTTATATTTTTAATATTTTTTCATTAATTTCGTCATTTTTAAATAAAATTCTTTTTTCTTTAATTAATTTCTCTAATTTTTAGTTCCCACCTTTTTGAATTATTTCCTTCTATCTATTCCATATATTTTCAATTATTTTTTATAATTGTTATTATTTTCTGCAAATACCGTTCCACTATTTATAATTAGTTGTTTTTCTCAATTTTTATTTATTTATGCAAATTTCGGAAAAAATTCATACTACTTTATGTTAGATAACAATCGGTTCGTTGTTCAATCTAAACAATTTTTTGAAACTCTGCTATGGTTCTAAAATTCAAATTTTTTAATATTCTAAGACAAGAAATGTGATTTTTAGCGTTCTGTTTGTTTCCTTTTAGAATCCAGGTTTTTTGTTGTTTCTGTACTAAAGTATAGCAATAATTATTATAAATACCGAGCTCTAATTAGTAGAAATAATGAAGATGAAGATTTTCCTATTTTATGTTAAATTTTCATTGTCATTTGTTTAATATAACTTCTTCAGTTATGGCGGTCGCAGGGGCGGCGACTTGTGTATGGTACGTCTGCGAATTCCATAGAGCAAAAAATTCGCCCTATGGAATTCCATAAGGCAAAATTACTGACAAAAAACAAATTTCTTAATAAGACTGTGAATAAATGCACTTACAATTCGAAAAAAATGATTAGAATTAAAAAAAAACACAATTTTGTAAAAATAATTGAAAAATAACGAAAGAAGTTAAAAATTAATTAATAAATAATTTAACTAATTGGATATTGAAGAATATAATTAAAACTGAAAAAGTTTTATTTGAAAAAATTAAAGAAAAGAATTGAAACTTGGGAAATTGAATTTAAAAATGAGGGGAAAAAATAAAAAATAATGAAAATAAAATTGAAGAAAAATGTTGAAAAATGATAAAAATAGTTCAGAATTGTAGCAAATATAATTAAAATCATAAAAAAAGAATTCTTAAAAATTAAAGAAATTTTTAAATAGTTCTAAATTTACTATTCTTGAAGACTGTATTAATTAAAGTTTTAATCAATGAAATTTCAAATTAATTGAGGTTTGAAGAATTATAATACATAATAATTGTAATTGTAGTCTTGTTTATCTCAAATATAGTCTGTAATTTTTTAAATTATTTTTTACAAATGTTTATTATTTTCTTCAATATATAATTATTTTTATCAATTACTTTAATATTAAATTTATTTTTCAATTAATTTTCAATTACTTTCTCTCATTTTCAATTATAATTTTATTAATTTTTTAATTATTTACCTCAAATTTTAGTTATTTTTTTAATATACAATTATTTTTATCATTCTGCAATTATTTCCTTATATTAGAAACATGTGTTGAAATTTTTTCAATTATTTTTAACAAACTAAAATAATTATTTTTAATTTTAAATTATTTTTATTACTTTACAAATATTTTCTCCAATTTTATATTATTTTCATTATTCTTCAATTAATTTCCTGGATTTTAAAATTTTTTTTATCAAATTTTAATAATTTTCTTTAATTTCAAATATTATTATTATTATTTTGGAATCAGTTTTTTTAATTTTCAATTATTTATCTCATTTTTCAAACATTTTTTTCAATTTTCATTATTCTTCAATAAATTTCCTAGATTTTAAAATATTTTTCTCAAATTTTAATAATTTTTTTAAATTTCAAATATTATTATTATTATTTTGGAATCAATTTTTTTAATTTTCAATTATTTATCTCATTTTTCAAACATTTTTTTTCAATTTTCATTATTCTTCAATAAATTTCCTAGATTTTAAAATATTTTTCTCAAATTTTAATAATTTTCTTTAATTTCAAATATTATTATTATCATTTTTTAATTAATTTTGACTTTTTTTATAATTTATCACAACTTGCACTTATTTTTTTAATATACAATTATTTTTATCATTCTGAAATTATTTTCTTTCACTACAAATATATGTTGCAATTTTTTAAATTATTTCTCAAGAAATAAAATTATTTTCTTCAATTTCTAATTATTTTTATTACTTTGCAAATATTGTCTTGAATTTTTGATTATTTTCATTACTTTTCAATTATATTTAATAGATTTTTAAACATATTCCTCAAATTTTAGTAATTTTCTTCAATTTTTAATTTGTTTTATTACTTTGCAAATATTGTCTCGAATTTCGTATTAGTTTCAGTACTCTTCAATTAATTTTCTAGACTTTAAAATATTTTTCTCACATTTTAATAATTTTTTTTAATTTCCAAATATTTTGTTATCATTTTTCAATCAGTTCTTTCAATTTTTTATTAATCTCACTATTCATTCCTCAATTAAATACCCAAACTTTCAATTATTTTTCTCATTTATCAATTATTTTTTTTCAAATTCATTTTATTTTATCTTTTTGCAATTATTTTCTCCACATTTTTACAAAATATATTAATTATTTTCCAATTAATTTCCTAGATTTTTATTTATTATCTCAAATCTAAGTTACTGTATCCACGTTTCAATTCTTTAATCATTCTTCAATTTTTTTTCTCATATTCCAAACACTTTCAACAATTTTTGATTATATTTTTGTTAATTTGCAATGATTTTCACAAATTTTATTTTATTTTGATTATTTGTTGATTATTTCTCTCAAATTTCCATTATTTCTCTCAAATTTCCATTATTTTCTTCAATTAACGATTATTTATATCGTTTTTCTTCAATTTTTAATTACGATTCTTATCATTTTGCAATCAATTTCTTCAATTTTCAATTATTCTCACTATTCATTCCTCAGTTAAACTCCTAAATTTTCAATTATTTATCTTCTTTTTCAATTATTGTTTTCAATTTTTATTTTCTTTTATCCTTTTTCTCCACCTTTTAAGTAGATATATTAATTATTTTTCAATTTATTTTTTTAATTTTCATTTATTATCTTAAATCTAAGTTATACTCTCCACTTTTCAATGTTTCAAACAATCTTCAATTATTTTTCTCAAATTTTAATTACGTTCGTCAATTTTTAATTATTTTTTTTCATTTGCAATGATTTTCACAAATTTTATATTATTGTGAATATTTGTTGATTAATTCCAAAAATTTTAATTACTTCTCTTAAATTTTCATTATTTTCTTGAATTTACGATTATTTCCATAATGTTGTAATTATTTTTCAAAGTTCAATTTTTTTTCGACATTTTTCAATTATTTTAAAAAATATGATTTTTGTTCTTCAAATTTTCAATGTTTTAATCATTTTTCAATTATTTTTCTCAAATTTTAATTAAGTTCGTCAATTTTTGATTTTTTTTAACTTGTAATGATTTGACCACAAATTTTATATTATCTTGATTATTTGGTTATTATTTTCGAAAATATTCTTGAAATCAATTGAAATTGTCAACTTTTGAGTTACAAAAATTACGCTAATTAAGAAACACTTTACTTTATTATTGTTTTATTTCTCCCCCCCCCCCCCCCCCCTCGGTCAATATTAAATTTGCCGATGGCAAAAGTTTACAAGTCGCCGCCCCTGGGCGGTCGAACTTTTAAAAGTTTAACAGAGAGAAAACTACTAATATGTACTTTTACTTACCCATTTATTAACTGCATCAGCACCATCTAAATTGATAGTTCTTTCACCTACAATTTCCCACACAGGTGAAATTATATTAACTTGTATTTCTTTCCCGACTTTGATTAGATCTTTATCTATTAAAATTCTGTCAAGAGCAAAAATTTCAATGAATTTTATTTCCCCGGGGCAACTTACATTCAATATTTCACTGAGTTTTAAAAATTCTCCTTTAGCCTCAAGTTTATATTCGTCTTTAAATAGAGAACACGAAATTTCTGATTTTATTTCTTCAGATAAAACGAGTCGGGAATTTATCAAGACTACAAAAAGCACCAATGTTTCACTTATAAAATTCATTTTTTCTGTTATTTTGCTCCACTTTGTGATTAAACTTTTTTAATCTTATACGTTTAATTAATTAAATTGACAATATCATAGGGAAAACCCAAAAAAACTCCATTCTATAAATTTTTACGATCGTATTTCCATGTAGTGATCTGAAGTATCAGTTCAAACGAATGAGGAACTTACGACTGTTAGGCTTCTAATTATGTCTCTTTACTGGTTTTCAGGAAGGGAGAGGACAATTTTAAAAATGTCTGAGTTGACAATATAATCAGCTGAACCTTGAATGACGTGTTCTTTAGATTTTAGATTTTTTTTAGAGATTTTTTAAATTTGAAAAGCTTAAGATCGAATTCTAAATTAGTGATCACAGAAACCTCCAAGTATAAGCATTTTGAGTATAAAATTTTATAAGATTTGTTCTATGTAAATAAAACTTGTTTTATTTATTTATAATACTTATAATTGTTGATAACATAAGATGTAGAAACTAATTGCACATCACGTGTTGTTTAATTTAAATAATTAATTAAAAAAATAAACTTTTAAAAATTGGTGAAGACTCTTAAGCTTTCAATTCCGAGATTTTCAATATGTAATATAAAATAAGGCTTTTTTCATTTAGTAAATTAGTACAGATTTAATTTTTATTTTCTCTATCCTACAACATTTATATACGGAAGATATTCCGAAAAATTATTCTTACACTCTTCTAAATCTGAAGTTAAAAATGTTCCCTCTCCAACCAGCTCTATTTGTACTTGATTAATATATTTAACCAACAAATCAAATTTATTTCTTAACTTATCGACAATATTCAGCTGCATAGACCAAGTAGCATAAGGACTAAAAACAAAATCGAATTTTTCATCTTGACTTAAACTTTTGTCTCTCGATGAGTATAATTTGTCTGGAAATTGATAAGCGCCGGTTTTTATTAAAAACACTTTATCATCACATTTATAATACGATTCACCATTATGAATTAAAGTCACCTTAAAATCTTTTAAATCATTTTGCAATTGCTCATTCACTTCCGGATTAACAGCAGTAACTAAAATATTTATATTCCAAAATTTCACTACATTAAAATGCCCTTGCTCAGAAATGTTTGCAAATAGCTTTACTTTCTTTCCTTCCATAAAATCTTTGATCTCCAATGAATAGATACTGCTGTTCCAAATGTAGAACGAAGGACTGTATCCACCATCTCCAAATTTCTCGTTTATCCCAAAGTGCAAGAATGGACCTAAAATTATCTGTTCATAAATGGACTTCATGTTTCGCAATTTTTTAAAACCATTTGCCACCGGATCGGTCATATGTTCATCTGTCAATTCAATCAAGTCCGAGAATCGATCAATAAACGGAAAAATGTATTGAAAGAAAGCGACTTGTAAATTTTTGTATTCATCGATTATGTCATTTGCATAATACGTTAGAAACAGTTTCGCTAAGGGCACTCCATTTTTTGAAACGCTCGAAATTGTGTCTTTAAAATCTGCCTTGGAATCGAAATAGTCTATGACGAACATCAACCTTTTCTGGAATTGGAGAATCGGACGAACATAAAGTTTGTCTTGTAAACTACTTATTCTTTTAGAAACTATATACTCCATATCGTCAATTGCACTTAAGTAATCACGATTTTTTTCGTTTTCCTTCAGATTATACTTTTTAAATTCTACTTGCCATTCCTTAAGCATAGATAAATAAAAAGATCTGTTAGAAACTAAAGAATAATATGTTTCTAATTCTATCAGTTCTTCCGTATAATACAAAATGCTTTTATCCACACGCGAACTATTTCGTAGTTGATAAAACAAAGGTAGGTACTTATTACTACCAGTGTTAAAAATAGTATATAAAACATATTTCCTGTACCTTTCAACCCCTTCAGAAAAATCTTCTAAACCTTTCGCTCTTCTTGGATGTTCGTATCCATCAGAATTAAAAACCGATGTATCAGAAGACATCGAGTTTTCATTCTTGGTTAAAATTTTAAATGATTTTGATTATTGAATTGATTGGATTAATCGAGATAAAAATTGAATTTCTTTAGAGAGCTTCAAATCTAATTTCCCTTCTTTGATTATTTGATTCACAGTTTGGCCATCATTTCCAAAATCACCATCAATGCCATTCTCAGACATTATTTTAACGTCTATTGTATTATTTTCTAAGGATAATAATTTAATTAGTCTATGATAACCACCTGCTCCACTGTTGCCACCTTTCCCAGCTAAAAGTAATTTTGCTTCTGTCGCAATTAGCTTACAACCATCTTGACCATTGGAACCTTTTCCACCATTAGTGGAAATTTCTAAATTGTTTCCGTTTATTGACGTTGACATGATTCCGAAAAAAGTTCCTCCTGGACCACCAGGTAAACCTGGAACACCGTCTGTTTTCGATTTTTGAGAATAAGTACACACTCGTTCCCTAGGATCCTAAAAAATATTTTTATGTTAAAATTGTTTCATTTCTTGTATAGAAATTTGGGGAAAATTGCGCAGCCCCAAAAAAAAAATAAAAATATCTTGAGGATTGAGACCCACATGTTCCTATATGTTTTTGATTCGCTGAATCCGAATCCGCCATCAGAATTCGCCCAGCACGAGTTGTTTTGACCCTTACCTCAAAAACACCTCAAAATGGCTAAAATGACACTTTCTGTCTAAATATTTTAAATACATTACTTAAAAATAAATAAAACAAGATTTATTAATTATTTGTATAAGACAACATTTATATAGTTTTGGAATTGAAAAAATTAAAAAAACAATAATTGAAATTTGATTAACAAATGCTTAAAATTTTTAGAAATTGATTGGATAAAAATGAGAATGATTAAAATTGTGTGAAATAATTGAAAAACGATAAAAATAATAAAAAATTGAAGATAATTACTGCAATTTTAGAAAAATAATTGAAAAAATACAGAATATGTATGTGAAGTAAAAGAAAGTACCTATAATTACAAAATGATTTTAAGAATTTTAAATTGAAGAAAATAATGGAAATTTGAGATAAAGATTTGAAATTTTCGGAATTAATCAACATATAATCAAAATAATATAAAATTTGTAAAAATCTTTGCAAATTAAAAAAAAATTAAAAATTCACGAACGTAATTGAAATTTAAGAAAAATAATTTAAAAATGAGATAATTAATTGAAAATTTGTAAATTTAATTGAGAAATAGCAGAAATAATTAAATTTGAAGAAATTCATTGCAAAATAATAACAATTAAAACTGAAAATTGAAGAAAATTATTAAAATTTAAGAAAAATATTTAAAGATATTCTAAAATTAATTGAAGAGTAATGAAAATAATAAATAATAATAAGTAATAAATGAAAATAATTGCAGAATGATAAAAATAATTATAAATAGAAAAAATAACTGGAATTTGAGGTAAAGAAAAAAAAAATAGAAAAATAATTAAAAAATAATTGAAAATGACAAAAAGTAAATTCAAAATAATGTATATAAATGAAAATTAAAGAAATTAAAAGTGACAAAGTGAAATTACGAAATGATTTCAGGAATTTTAAATTGAGGAAAATAACTAAAACTTTATAATTAATTAAAATAATATAAAATTAGTTAAAATTAATTCAAATTAAAGAAAAATAATTAAAAATTGACGAACGTAATTGAAGTTTGAGAACAATAATTGAACAATGATTGAAACATTGAAAAGTGGATTAATAATTTAGATTTTAGGTAATAAATGGAAATTTAGGAAATTAATTGAAAAATAATTAATACATCTAATTAAAAGGTGTGGAATGATTAAAATTTAGGAATTTAATTGAAGAATAGTGAAAATGATTAAAAATTGAAGAAATTTATTGCAAAATAGTAACAATAATAATTGAAAATTGAAAAAAATTATTGAAATTTAAGAAAAATATTTTAAAATCTAAGAAATTAATTGAAGATTAATGACAATAATAATGCGATTCCAAGTGAAATTTACGTTTTTTTCCGGTAGGTTAACGGCGGGCACTGAAACTTTAGAATTTTATTATATTTAGTATGATTAATGTTTTACATAAATATTGGGTCAAAATATTATTTAGTTTACGAGAATTAAAATTTGCAAAAAAAATTTGAAATGGCAATATCTTCCGTTCTATCAGTCGTATCAAGGTTTTCTTTTTTTTAAAATGCTCAGAAAAATACAATTTTTTATAATTTTGAAATTAAAAATGTTATTAAATAAAAATTATATAACTTTTACACAGCTAAAAAAAATTCAATGACCCAAATGCTGAAACGATCTTACCTGTGTTCTTTTCAAGATTGCAAAAGAGTTGAAGTTAACTGTTACCTCCTTAATATTTAATTTCAATAAATTATAAATGTAAACATTGGAATTTCAAACTAGTAAACATTGCTAATACGTTGCGCGCGCACCTCCGGCTGAGAAGTGCAAAGCCCATGTTACCAAACACAGTGTTTACGACTTTTTCATGTGTGTGTTATGCCACCGAATGTCCAGTAGCTTAATATAATTCTAGAAAAGAATTTTTGACAAAAATAGTTAAAAATAGTTTTTAATTCTACAAAGAGATACAAAGTTTTTTTGCTCTGGCACTGATTATACTGAATTCACGTCGTGTAACATGGGCTTTGCACTTCTTAGCCGGAGATGCGCGCGCAACGTATTAGCAATGTTTATTAGTTTCAAATTCCAGTGTTTACATTTACAATTTATTAAACTTAAAAATTAAGGAGGTAACTGTTAACTTCAACTCTTTTGGAATCTTGAAAAGAACACAGGTTAGATCGTTTTAACATTTGGGTCATTGAATTTTTTTTAGCTGTGTAAAAGTTATATAATTTTTATTTAATAACATTTTTAATTTCAAAATTATAAAAAATTGTCCTAAAATAAAATTATTCCTTATATTTTTCTGAGCATTTTAAAAAAAAGAAAACCTTGATACGACTGATAGAACGGAAGATATTGCGATTTCAAATTTTTTTTGCAAATTTCAATTCTCGTAAACTAATTAATATTTTGACCCAATATTTATGTAAAACATTAGTCATACTAAATATAATAAAATTCTAAAGTTTCAGTGCCCGCCGTTAACCTGCCGGAAAAAAACGTAAATTTCACTTGGAATCGCACAATAATAAAAAAAAAATATTTGCAAAGTAATAGCAATAATCAAAAAAATGAAGAAAATAATTTTAATTTGTAAAAAGTAATTGAAATATTTGCAATATGTATTTGTAATAAAAAAATAATTGCAGAATGATAAAAATAATGGAAAAATTAATGGAAAAATTAAATGAGAAAATAGAGACGAACGAGAGTTCAGATGCGCCGGAACCTTCCACATCGGCAGGTACAGCTACTTTTGCTGCCCGTGCAACGGAGACTCCGAGTAAAGGGGAGAGTGCTGCTCCTCCGAGAGCCGACAGATGGGAAGGCATCATTCGGCTTTTGGAACAGCAAGTGGTCGTCACCCAGGAAATCACGAATCCGCTGTTGTACGTGCAGTCAAATCGGCTGGAAAAAAACGCAAAGTCGGTTAAGAAATCGATTAACACGGCAGTGGAATATAGCAAATGCCTCGAACAAGTGGCTATAGACTTGAAAGAGGAGATGCTCAGAAAGCTGAGAGGCGTCCCTAAACAAAAGGCAAAGGCAAAGGTTCCCCTTCGCCCAAAACCCAATGAGTTGGAGACCCCAAGATCTAATGGTAATGGAGAAAAAAGAGGTGAAAAGCGAGAAGTTTCGAGGACCCCCGAAGAGAGGTCCTCGAAAAAAGGGCAGAAGCCCGAGGGATCCCAGGCTGGGATCAATAGATCCTTTTCTGCGGCAACCCGAGGACTAATCGACCCAATGGTGGAAAAAGAGTGGCAGGAAGATCCAGCCACACAAAGGAAAAAGAAAAAAAAAGAAAAGAAGAAAGAGAAGGGAAAAGCCGCAAAAGAGAAGAAAGAGGCAGAGGCGAAAAAGAAGGCCTCTTAGCACGGTAAGGAAAGGAGAAACGATGCTATCAGGGTGTCACTAAAGGATAACGTTTCCTTCGCTGACGCCTTGAAGCATATGAAGTCGGTAGTCAACCCTGCTGACTCTCAAACGGAGGTCCTGTCGATCCGGAAGACGTTGAAGAACGACATGCTTCTCGTCCTTAAGGGAAGAGAGGATTGCTCAGAAATCAGTAGGACACTAACTGCTGCCTTTCAGGAAAAAGGAGAAGTCGCTACTGTGGTCACAAAAAGGTCCGTGGAAATCAGGGACCTGGATGAGTCCACAGTGGTGGACGAAGTGGTGGAGGCAGTGAAAAAGACACTGGACAGGACCGACCTGCAGGTGTCTTGCCGCCTTTTCTCCCTTAGTGCCGGAAGCAAAATAGCGGTGCTTCAACTTCATGAAGCATCTGCTAGAGCATTGCTAAAGGTAGGTAGGGTGAAAGTAGGATGGATAAACTGCAGAGTCCGGGCCAGGCTGGAAGTTGAGAGGTGCTATAACGGTGCCTCGGATATGGACACCTGACCAAGAACAGCAGTGGCCTTGACAGGAGCAACGCTTGTTGGCGGTGCGGAGAACCAGACCATCAGAGCAAGGGGTGTAATGTGGAGTTCCACTGCACCACCTGCTCGGATAAAGGAATGACGGATTTCAAACACCGTCCAGGAAGTGGGTCCTGCCCTGTGTACAGTGCAGAACTAAAGAAGTTTTAAAGGAAGGAGCTAAGGTGTCTTCAGATTAACCTTAACAAGGGAAAGCTCGCAAAAGATCTCATGTTTTTAACGGCCATTCAGAGGGGGTTGATATACTGTTTTTCAGCGAACAGTGTAAGAAACCGGACCACTCTGTCTAGTACCAGGACAAAACATGTACATCTGGGATTCAAGTGTGCAACCCGGATCTGAGCGTCAGCGATTTTCTGGAGACCGATAAGGGGTTCGTTTGGATAGAGGTGTCGGGTATACGTATGTATAACTGCTTCTTCTCTCCGAACGATCGCTGTAAAGATTTCGAGGCCGAAGTGCAATCTCTTGAAGAAAGCATAAAAGCTTTCGGCGGGGGGACCTTCATAACGGGAGACTTTAATGGTAAGTGTCCCGAATGGGGTGAATTCCGTTTAGACAAGAGGGGCACTCTGATAAGCGGAATAGTGGCCAGAAATGACTTGGTCGTAGTGAACCAGGGCCAGGAGTTTACATTTCGGCGAGGTGAATCGGGATCAATTTTGGATCTAACAATAGCCTCGCCAGATTTGGCACGGAAGATTAGGGACTGGGAAGTGCTCGATGAAACAACCTTGAGCGATCACCAGTATATTGAGTTCGTTATCTCGATGGATGAGCTTGTGAGAGGCAAAAGACCCGGTAATCTTAGTAAGAACCCCTCATTGAACACCAGTAAGCTCGATCGAGATAAGGCAAGAAAGTACCTGGAAGAAGCCAAGCTGATCTCCGAACTTGGCTGGATAAGGGAACCGGAAACGTTTGAGGAGAGGGTGCGTGCCGCGAGGCTTAAGGTGACTTCAGCGTGCAATCACTCTATGCCCCGACGTAGACGCGATTGCTCTAGGAAGAAGTCAACATACTGGTGAAACGAGGAATTGGCCACTCTGGAAAATGAGTGCAATAAAGCGAGACGGAGGGAGATATACCCGTTCAAAAGGGGACATCTCGCTTGAGCAGGAATGGCATAAAGCAAAAAAGGCTTTTAAGCAGGGAATAAGGAGTAGTCAACGGAAATGTTGGAAAGACTTAATCAGCGACGTCGAAAACGACCCATAGGGACTGGCGTTTAAGATTGTGACCAAGAAATTGGTTATTAAACAACAGATCCCCGGTCTAGACAAACCTGATTGGGTCCGACAGATCATAAGAGTCTTATTCCCATATGTGGAACTATGGTCTCGAGAGGAGTACGGAGCGAAGATCTTTTCACGCTTGAGGAGCTAAGAACTGCGGGAAAAGGGTTAAAATCTGGCAAGGCGCCAGGAAGGGATGGAATACCCAACGAGATCCTGAAATTGGTGATCGATGTGTACCCCGAACTTCTCCTTAACCCTTTGAACAACTGTCTCAGGGCTGGAAGGTTCTTTATGGACTGGAAAAAGCAAAAGTTAGTTCTTCTCAGAAAAGGAGACAAGCCTCTGGATAAGACGTCATCCTATAGACCCATATGTCTTTTGGACACAATGGGTAAACTTCTAGAGGGTATGGTTTTGCAGAGACTTCAGGGTCTTTTGACTGGCGAAAATGACCTATCAGAAAACCAGTACGGTTTTCGCAAAGCCCTATCTACTGTCGACGCTATTTCGGCAGTAGTGGAAGAAGCAAAGAAGGCCAGAGAAGGCACGGGGAAGAAGAAAGGATTTTGCGCATTAATAGCAATAGACGTACGTAATGCGTTCAATTCCGCGCGATGGAACATCTACATCGAGTCGATGAGAAGGAAAGGGATACCGACCTACCTATTGCGAATGGTAGACAACTATCTTAGTGATCGGTGGATCGAGTATGAGGGCAAAACATTTCAGATTCGCGAGGAGATGACTTGTGGAGCCCCCCAAGGTTCAAAGGTAGGGCCATTCGTGTGAAACGTCATGTATGATGATTCCCTGCGTATGAAACTACCTACGGACACCAAATCATTCGACTTCGCGGACGACAAAATTATCGTATGCGGTGCGCAAACTACAGAAATCCTTGGCATAAGGGTCAATGAAACTCTGCGACGTGTCAAACGCTGGATGGACACCAATAGCCTGGAAATGGCCTTGGAAAAAACCGAAGCACTGCTCGTCACAGACCGGAGATCCTTTGTGGCCCCACCCATTGAGATTGATGGGCCTGAAGTAAAATGCAGACAGACCATAAAGTACCTGGACGTCGAGTAGGATAAGAAGCTTAGCTTCAACCAACATTTAACATCTGCGACGATTAAAGCCATCCAATGTGCAGGAAATATTTCTCGGCTTATGCCAAACATTGATGGTCCCAGGGAAGCGAAAAGAAGATTAGTAGCGAGCGTGGTAAACTCGAGACTGCTTTATGCAGCTCCAGTGTGGGCATCAGCCCTAGAAAAACACGCCATTTTTATGAGACTACTTTCGGCTCAAAGAATAGTACTGCTGAGAATAGTCTCAGTCTACCGGACTATACCTACTAGCGCTGTGCAAGTCCTAGCGAGCGTTCCGCCGATAGATCTTTTGGCTAAAGAGAAACAATCCGTCTATTCTGTCACTAAAGATCGGGCAAGCTCGGTCCCCGAGGAGGACAGACGGCGACTAAATGCCCAGATTCGCAGAGTCGCGAGGAGTAGATTAGTCGAGGAGTGGCAGGTGAGATGAAATGGGGAATCTACCGGAAGGTGGACTTACCGCCTTATTCCCCACCTCGCTAAATGGCTAGAAAGAGGGCACGGAGAAGTTAGCTATTACCTTACACAGGCGCTAACAGGTCACGGTTGTTTCAACGAGTACTTGAAACGCTTTAAATTAAGAAGAGAGGGATTGTGCTCCTATTGCGACGCCTCCGTGGACACCGCGGAGCACACCCTCTTTGTTTGTAAAAATTGGGAGGAGAAAAGGCAAGATATGCTTCGGGTGGTGGGCACTGAAGTCACCCCCGAAAACATGATTGACCTTATGTTGAGAAGTGTGGACTCGTGGCAGCACATTGAATCCTTCATTACCCAGGTAATGAAAATCAAGGATTTCGATGGACGCAGGAAAAAGAATCAGGGTTGATCTGAAGACATTGGAAGGTAAGAAGATCATGGAAGAAATCCGTATAGAATCCTCCACCTGACATCACTTCGAAATCAGCCGTTGATCGGAGGGGATCCTTGCCCCCCTCGATTCGTCGGCTTTTCGACATCTGATTCTGGGCTGATGGATCTATGGGTATGGTTGGAGTTAGCCCTCGGCGATGTTGGTTGCTTAGCTCAATCGTCCCGCTGAGGGTTAAATACTCCTGTAAAGCAAGGAAGGTTTAGTGGGTATTACCCAGAGACAAACTTACGGGGGAATATTTATATTCCCAAGTAAACTATTCTCTGGATTCGAGTCCCACGCACGGGAGGCCCCCTCTTTTAATGATGCCTGCATCCTTCATTGTAAGGTGCTTATTATGGTGGGTAAATGCATTTTCCAAACCTCGTAAGAAAAAAAAAATTGTAAATAGAAAAAATAACGATAAATAATGGAAAAAATTAGAAAATTAATTGAAAAATAATTAAAAATAACAAAAAGTAATTGAAAAATGATGTAAATAATTGAAAATTAAAGAAAGTGAAAGTGACTAATTACAAAATGATTTGAAGAATTTTAAATTGAGGAAAATAATTAAAACTTTATAGAAGTAATCGAAAATTGAAGAAAATAATGGAAATTTGAAATAAATAATTAAGATTTTCGGAATTAATCAACAAATAATAATTATAATATAAAATTTGTGAAAATCATTGCAAAATAAAAAGAATAATTAAAAACTGACAAACGTAATTGAAATTTGAGAAAAATAATTGAAGAATGATTTAAACATTGAAAAGTCACTGCAGAAGCTTATATTTCAGATAATAAATGCAAATTTAGGAAATTAATTAAAAAATAGTTAATATATATAATTAAAAGGTGGAGAAAACTTATGCAAAAAAAAAGAAATTGGAAATTAAAAAAGATAATTAAAAAATGAGATAAATAATTGAAAATTTATCAATTTAATTGAGAAATAGTAAAATAATTAAAAATTGAAGAAGTTGATTTTAAAATAATTGCAAAATGATAACAATAATAATTTAAAATTGAAGGAAATTATTAAAATTTGAGAAAAGAATTGTTGAAAATTAAATAAATTTTTAAATAATTTTAAATTTACTATTCTCAAAGTGTGGATTAATTAAATTTTTAATCAATGAAATTTCAAATAGTTAAAGTTCGAAGAAACTAAAATTGCTATAAATTATAAGCATGACAAAATTTTAAGTATGTGATTAATGATTTAAAATTTAAAAGAAAATACATCTAGTAACAAATTTCAGGTGTAGACAGAATAAATGAATGAATAAATGAAACTTGTAAATTATAATATAAGTACAATTGTAAATTCATTTATCCACATTCTTATTAAAAAATTTATTTTGTGACCGTAATTTGAAAAAAAAAATTTTTAATAAAATATAAGTATATCATATCTTTTTTGTTAAAAATCATAGTGGAATAACTTTTAAAAAACATTTTAAAGGTCATAATTTAAGCTTTCCATTGACCTTAGATATGTATCAATTCGGAATTGGGTTTAGTTCTTATAGTAGATAGAAAGCCATTTTAGATTTTTGAGGTTAGGGTCAAACCTGGACGCGCTAGATTAATTTTGATGTCGAATTTGGATTATGGACATCAAAATACATAGGCATAAAAATTTATGGGTCTCATATCTCAACTTTTTTTGTGTTATTTTTTGTAAATGAACAACTTTTAATTATCAAATTGTTTACAATTTTAAAATATTTAAAAAACTTTTAATTATATTATTTTAATAAATGTTAAGTCAAAGTATTTGGTAAAACATCATTTCTGGCTTATTTTAAATAGCAATTTTTGTTATAAAACGTCGTAACATCACCTTAAAATTCAGTGATTATGTGTGTGCGTGTGTTTATTTTCTTATAAATGAAGCTAAAATTTGTAACCTAATTAAAAAGTATATAAAGGGAAAGAATTTGAATTTTTAGATAAAATCTTCAAATTCAGGTATTTATTTATATTTTAGCAATGATAAAGATGTATTCAATGACACTTAAATGATTAAAATTGATAATGAGAAAAGGTATATAAAATTCCAAAATAGGCTTTTTTAAATGTATAGTCAAAATTTAATATTAATTAACGATTTTTGGCTAATTCAAACTTGGAAATAACCTACATTTTAGAAATCTAAAATGGCTGATCCAAAATGGCGAACAATTTTTCTAAAATCGGGCTATTTAAAAAGGGACACAGTGAGAATGTTTATACAAATAAATAAAAATTGTTTCAATTTTTTGAGAACTCATTACCAAAAAGTTTTAGATTGACTAATTTTGAAACTTGGTGATATTTACATTAACTTACCCAAAGGTTAACAGCATCAGCACCGTCTAAATTTACAATTCTTTTAGATTCGATTTCCCACACTGGTGAAATTATATTAACTTGAATTTCTTTTCCGACTTTGATTAAATCTTGATCTATTAAAATTCTGTCAAGGGCAAAAATTTCGATGAATTTTATTTCTCTAGGACAAGTAACACTCAATATTTCACTGAGTTTTAAAAATTCTCCTTTAGCCTCAAGTTTATGTTTGTTTTCAAATAGAGAACAGGAAATTTTAGATTTTATTTCTTCAGTTAAAAGGAGGCGTTTTATTTAAATAAAACTTGTTTTATTTATTTATAATTTATTATTTAATAATAACATTTATAATTTTCGATAACATAAGCATGAAACAAGACTTTCTTCATTTTAGTACATTTTATTTTTATACTTTACATTTAATCCACATATTTTTTTTCTTCATTATACAACATTTATATAAGGAAAATATTTCGAAAAATCATTCTTACACTCTTCTAAATTTGAACTTAACAATGTTCCCTCTCCAACCAGCTCTATTTGTACTTGATTAACATATTTAACCAACAAATCAAAATTATTTCTTAGCCTATCGCCAATACTCAGTTGCATAGACCAGGTAGCATAAGGACTAAAAACAAAATCGAATTTTTCATCTGGATTTAAACTTTTGTCCCTCGATGAGAGGAATTTTTTTTGAAATTGATAAGCGCCGGTTTTTATTAAATACACTTTATCATCGCATCTGTAATACGAGTCACCATTATGAATTAAAGTCACCTTAAAATCTTTCAAATCATTTTGTAATTGCTCATTCACTTCCGGATTGACAGAAGTCACTAAAATATTTATATTCCGAAATTTCACTGCATTAAAATGCGAAATATTTGCAAATAACTTTACTTTTTTTCCTGACAAAAAATCTTTGATCTCCGACGAACAAATACTGCTGTTCCAAATGTAGAACGAAGGACTAGATTCACCATCTCCAAATTTTTCCTTTATCCCAATTTGGAATAATTTACCAACGATTATCTCTTTAGAAATGGACTTCATGATTCGAAATTTTGAAAAACCCTTCTTGACCGGATCGGTTATATTTTCATTAGTTGAATCAATCAAGTTCGGGAATCGATTCATAAACGGGAAAATGTATTGAAAGCAAGCAACTTGCAACATTTTGTATTCATCGATTATCTCATTTGCATAATAAGTTAGAAACAGTTTCGCTAAGGGCTGTCCAATTTTTGAAATTCTCGAAGTTGTGTCTTTAAAAAGAGCCTCTGACTTAGAGTCGAAATAGTCTATGTCGAATTCTAAAATTTTTTCGAATTGGAGAACAGGACGAACATTGAGTTTGTCTTGTAAACTATTTATTCTTTTAGAAACTATATACTCCATATCTGAAATTGTACTCAAGTAATCATGATTTTCTTCGTCTTCCTTCCGATCATACTTTTGAAATTCTATTTGCCATTCCTTGAGCATCGATAAATAAACAGATCTGTTAGAAAGTAGGGAATAATATGTTTCTAATTCAGTCAGTTCTTGCATATAATACAAAATGTTTTTATCGACGAGTGAACTATTTCGCAATTGATAAAACAAAGGTAGGTACTTATTACTACCAGTGTTAAAAATAGTGTATAAAACATATTCCCTGTACCTTTTAACTCCTTCTGAAAAGTCTTCTAAACCTATTCCTCTCCTCGGATGTTCGTATCCTTCAGAATTAAAAATCGATTTATCAGAAGAGCTCGAGTTTTCATTCTTTGTTAAAATTTTAAACGAATTTGATTTCTGAATTGACTGGATTAATCGAGATAAAAATTGAATTTCTTTAGAGAGCTTCAAATCTAATTTCCCTTCTTTGATGATTTGATACACGATTTGTCCGTCCTTTCCAAAATTTCCATTAATGCCATTTTCAGACATTATTTTAACGTCTATTGAATTGTTTTTTAAGGAAAATAATTCAATTAGTCCAGGATAACCACCTGCTCCACTGTTGCCACCTTTCCCGGCTAAAAGTAATTTTGCTTGTGTTGCAATTCGCTTACAACCGTCTTGACCATTTGAACCTTTTCCACCATTAGTGGAAATTTCTAAATTTTTTCCATTTATTATCGTTGACATGATTCCAAAAAAAGTCCCTCCTGGACCACCAGGTAGACCGGGAACACCGTCTGCTATCGATTTTTGAGAATAAGTACACACTCGTTCCCTAGGATCCTAAAAAATATTTTTATGTTAAAATTGTTTCATTTCTTGTATAGAAATTTGGGGAAAATTGCGCAGCCCCAAGAAAAAAATAAAAATATCTTGAGGATTGAGACCCACATGTTCCTATATGTTTTTGATTCGCTGAATCCGAATCCGCCATCAGAATTCGCCCAGCACGAGTTGTTTTGACCCTTACCTCAAAAACACCTCAAAATGGCTAAAATGACACTTTCTGTCTAAATATTTTAAATACATTACTTAAAAATAAATAAAACAAGATTTATTAATTATTTGTATAAGACAACATTTATATAGTTTTGGAATTGAAAAAATTAAAAAAACAATAATTGAAATTTGATTAACAAATGCTTAAAATTTTTAGAAATTGATTGGATAAAAATGAGAATGATTAAAATTGTGTGAAATAATTGAAAAACGATAAAAATAATAAAAAATTGAAGATAATTACTGCAATTTTAGAAAAATAATTGAAAAAATACAGAATATGTATGTGAAGTAAAAGAAAGTACCTATAATTACAAAATGATTTTAAGAATTTTAAATTGAAGAAAATAATGGAAATTTGAGATAAAGATTTGAAATTTTCGGAATTAATCAACATATAATCAAAATAATATAAAATTTGTAAAAATCTTTGCAAATTAAAAAAAAATTAAAAATTCACGAACGTAATTGAAATTTAAGAAAAATAATTTAAAAATGAGATAATTAATTGAAAATTTGTAAATTTAATTGAGAAATAGCAAAAATAATTAAATTTGAAGAAATTCATTGCAAAATAATAACAATTAAAACTGAAAATTGAAGAAAATTATTAAAATTTAAGAAAAATATTTAAAGATATTCTAAAATTAATTGAAGAGTAATGAAAATAATAAATAATAATAAGTAATAAATGAAAATAATTGCAGAATGATAAAAATAATTATAAATAGAAAAAATAACTGGAATTTGAGGTAAAGAAAAAAAAATAGAAAAATAATTAAAAAATAATTGAAAATGACAAACAGTAATTTAAGAATTATTTTATTTATTAATTATATAAATAATTGAAAATTAAAGAAAGTGAAAGTGCCTAATTAAAACATTATTTCAGGAATTTTGAATTGAGGAAAATAACTGAAACTTTATAAAAATAATCTGAAAATTGAAGAAAATTATGGAAATTTGAAAGGAATAATTATAATTTTCCGAATTAATCAACAAGTAATCAAAAAAATATAAAATTTGTGAAAATCAATGCAAATTAAAGAAAAATAATTAAAAATTGACGAACGTATTGAAGTTTGAGAACAATAATTGAACAATGATTGAAACATTGAAAAGTGGATTAATAATTTTGATTTGAGATAATCAATGGAAATTTAGGAAATTAATTGAAAAATAATTAATTTTATATCTGATTAAAAAGTGTCGAATGATGAAAATTTAGGAATTTAATTGAGGAATAGTAAAGATAATTAAAAATTGAAGGAATTGATTGCAAAATGATAACAATAATAATTGAAAATTGGAAGAAATTGTTAAAATTTGAGAAATATATTTAAAAATCTAAGAAATTAATTGAAGAGTGTTGAAAATAATAATAAAAAAAATATTTGCAAAGTAATAAAAATGCCCAAAAAAATGGAGAAAAAAGTTTTAATTTGTGAAAAGTAATTAAAATATTTGCAACATGTATTTGTAATAAAAAAAATAATTGTAAATAGAAAAAATAACTAGAATTTGAGATAAATAAGGAAAAAAATTAGAAAATTAATTAAAAAATAATTGAAAATGACAAAATCTAATTGAGAGATGATGAAAATAATTGAAAATTAAAGAAAGTAAATGTGCCTAGTTATACATAATGATTTCAAGAATTTTAAATTGAGAAAAGTAATTAAAACTTTATAGAAATAATCAAAAATTGAAGAACGTAATAGAAATTTGAAATAAATATTTGAAATTTTCAGAATTAATCAACAAAAAATCAAAGTAATTAATAAATAATATAAAATTTGTAAAAATCAATGCAAACTAAAAAAAAAATTTACGAACATACTTGAAATTTGAGAACAATAATAGAACAATGATTAAAACATGGAAAAGTGGATACATTAACTTAGATTTGGATAATAAATGTAAGCTTAGGAAATTAATTGAAAAATAATTAATATATCTAATTAAAAGGTGGAGAATGATGAAAATTTAAGAATTTAATTGAAGAATAGTAAAAATAATTAAAAATTGAAAGAAATAATTATAATTTGTAAAAAATAATGAAAAAAAAGTACAACATATGTTTGCAATACAATAAAATAATTACAGAATGATAATAATAATTCTAACTTGAAAACATAACCAGAATTTAAGATAAAGAATAAAAAAAATAAACTTATTAAAAAATAATTGAAAATAGCAAAAAGTAATTGAAAAATGATGAAAATAATTAAAAATTGAAGAAAAAAACAATTTTTAAAAAACTTTTGAAAAAATTATAGAATATATTTGAGATAAACAAGACTACTTGAAAAATGATAAAAATAATTGTAAATTATTGATAATTACGGAAATTTATAAAAAAAAAAAGCAAAATTGCAGAATTTATTATTGATTTAAAAGAAAGTGAATTGAAAATCGAAGAACATCATTTAAGTATACTTAAAAAATACAACTGAAATTTAAAAACAATAAAAAAAAATTAATAATTCAGTTTTTTTAATAAAAATGGTTGAAGCATGCATGAAAATGGTTTTTTAATATTGAAAAATATTTAGAAAATAATTATTGAAATTTAAAATTAATTAATTAATTATGAAACTAACTTGACATTGAAGGAAATAATAAAAACTGAAAAAGTTTTATTTAAAAAAATTAAAGAAAATATTTGAAACTTGCGGAAATAGAATTTAAAATTTAGGGGAAAATTTGAAAAATAATGAAAATAAGTAGAAAATAAATAACATTTTTGAAAAATGATAAAAATAGTCAAAAATTATAGCAAATAATTAAAATCGTAATAAAGAAAATAATTGTTAAAAATTGAAGGAATATTAAAATAATTTCAATTTTAGAATTCTCAAACCGTGGATTAATTAAATTTTTAATCAGTGAAATTTCAAATAATTGACGTTTGAAGAAATTAAAATTGTTATAAGTTATAAACTTGACAAAATGTTAAGTAAGTGATAAATGATTTAAAATTTAAAAGATAAAAACATCTAATAACAAACTTCAAGTGAGGACAGAATGAATGAATAAATGATTTTATGAATAAAAGAAACTTGTAAATTATTTATTTATTTTTTATTTATTTATTATTTTTAATCATTTTCCGAAATTTTAAAAATACTTTAAAAATAATAAAATTGACATAAAATTTATATAAATAATTTTAGTTTGTAAATAGTTTTTAAATAGTTTTTAGTTTATAAATAAATTTAGTTTGTCTTTTAAGAGCGAGAAACGTCAACATTGAAATTTGGTGAGAGCATTTTTCTTTAAAGGTTTGATCAGCCTTAATTAGTAGTTTTCTATATAACAATTTTTTTTTCTACTAAATTATAAATTAAGAATTTGACTAATGAATTGGGAACTTTTTTCTGATTTAACTAATTCCGTAATAGTTATTACACTGAGAATAAATGAATTAGCCATAATCGGAGTTACTAACTAATAATAGTTTCTAACTTATTCAAAGTAAAAAAATCAGTCCAATTTCAGTTACTCAAATATGACTATCAATTAGTCGAAAATGACTATCAAATAACGATTTTTTACTAATTTACTTTTAGAAATAACCTAAAATAAAAAAATACAAAATAGCTGATCCAAAATAGCGAACGATTTACTTAAAATCTGGTTATTTAAAAAAGAGCCACAGTGACACTGTTTATACAAAGATAAAAAAATTGAATCGATATTTTAAAAATTATTTTTAAAAAGTTTTGAATTATACCTAATTTTGAAAACTTGGTAATATTAACATTAACTTACCCAAATGTTAACTGCATCAGCACCGTTTAAATTTACGGTTCTTTTAGAAACGATTTCCCACACTGGCGAAATTATATTAACTTGCATCTCTTTCCCGACTTTGATTAAATCTTCATCTATTAAAATCCTATCAAGAGCAAAAATTTCAATAAATTTTATTTCCCTCGGACAAGTAAAATTCAATATTTCACTGAGTTTTAAAAATCCTCCTTTAGCCTCAAGTTTATATTCCTTTTCAAATATAGAACATGATATTTCAGATTTTGTTTCTTCAGACAAAAGGATTCGGGAATTTATTAAAATTATAAAAAGCACCAAAGATTCACTTAAAAAATTCATTTTTCCTGTTGTTTGCTACACTTCCTGATTAAACTTTTCCAATTAAATATGTTTAATTATTTAAATCGTCAATCAAAGAGGAAACACAAAAAACTCATCATATTTTCACGTAGTTGTCTGAAGTATTCCATTCAGACGAATGAAGAAATTCCGACTCTTAGATTTCTAATAACGTAACGTTAAGCTGAATAGTAAGTAGATCTTTAGAAGGGAAAGGGCAAGGTTATAATGTCCAATTTGGCATTACAATCACCTGTTATTCGTGTTCGGAGTTTACCTGAACTCTGAAGGTCGTATTTAAAAACTGATAAATATTTATACACTTCCGGGTAAAATAATGGGATGACTGATTTTTTGAGATGAATGGAAATAACCATCTTTAAACGTAAACAGTTTAGAAACTGTTTAATGTTTCGTTTAGATAATTTTTTCAAAACTTTAATTTTCAATTTTGCGTTTATCCAATTTTTTATCGATAAATCAAAATTTATCCAAACTTTTATATTCTAGAATTTGCGGATAAATAACAAACAATATCTGCATTAAATATTTTACGGAATTTTTAAAATTCTCTTCTAGTTTGAAGTTTATAATTTATTCTGTCTATAGAAGATTCTACTGAAGAACACAAAATATCAGATTTTAATTTTTTATGTAAAAGAATCCGGAAAAATTTGCGAATACTTGAAAAAGAAGAAATAATTTTTCTATAGAATTAATTTTCTAAATAATTGAAGCATAAAAAAAAGATAAAATTTTGACTCAAATTCTAATTATGTCACTCTACATTGCGTAGTAATCCGTAAAAAGAAAGGTCAGGTTTAAAAATGGGTTGTTGATAATTTAATCAGCTATTACGTTTTTGAACTTTGAAGGACGTACCTATTGAAAATATTATAATTATTTACACTCTACCGGTCAGAATAAAATATTACTTTCTCCAAAAAATAATAAATATGTATATCTAAAAATAGAAAAGAAGAACCTAAAAGAGATGATTTTACAATATCTTCACCCTTTTTCATATTTACTTAATTAATTAATTGTATTTAGTTTTAGATTAAATTAACACATGAAGTTTGAAAAGTTAACAATAGAAAATCTGGCTACAGAATTGAAAAATAAATATTTCAAAATTGATTAGAAAAACAATTGAGATATTGTAAGGTAAGATTTATTTTATTATTCATAACACTCTAAGAGAAATTGGATATATACTTAAAAAACCAAAGCAAATGTTCATCAAAGTGTTGGTTATTGAACTTTATATTAAAATAATAAAATGCCGTTTAAGATATTATTTCACTTGTTTTTCGATTATTGCAAAATAAATACATAAATTAAAATAATCTTCTTCTTAAAAATTTTCAGTTATTGAAAGTTCGTTTAACATAATAGTTAATTTAAGTAATTTATTTATAACTGAATAAAGAATAAAGAAATAATATAGAAAAAAAACTTAAATGTTATAGATAATTCATATTTATTAAATAAAACATTTTTAGGTTATAATAAAATGTATAACATATCAATACGCTTCAATTTATTTAATAATTCTTTAAAATAATGAAATAAAATACTTAATGGTAGAACACAAATAAAACAATTTTTAATTTATAATCACAATACAAATTACATTGAGTCAAATAAATGGAAATATTTTTAAAAATGCTGTTGTTATTAGATATTTAATTAGTTTGCAAAATAATTTTTATAACTTCGGTTTTATTATTTACATCATTAATATAAAGTATACTAAACCAGTGTATCACAGATTTATAGTAAAAAAAAAAAAAATTAAAACGATAATTTTAAACACTCTTGAAAAATGTCTGATTATCGCAGGTTTCGCCTTCCGTAAAATTTAATCATTGTTTTCTTAACTCTCGTTACATTTCACAGTAAAATTTTGTGTGTTATATAAAAAATTTTTTAATTTCTTTAATAATAAATATTACAGACAGTAAGCCGTATTATCCTTAATACGGTTCGTTTTAAACTGATTAAACCTGAAGGTCCTGGCATCTGAGATTTTCTTTTTGATTTTGTTTCTCGAGTATAAAAACATGATTTTCTAACAAAAATGAAAATAATCACTGGAATCATTTTTAAGAAACGACGATTTTGAAATTTAAAATAACGATTTTTACAACGAAAGTGACACATAGATGGAAAAAATACTTTCTATAGGAAAGAAATTTATAAAACTAAAGACTATTTAGAGTTGCAAAATTCTCAGTAATTTAAAATCCGGTTACATTCTCGAGAATATAACCGAGAATATTCTCCTTCCGGAGAATTTATGAGAATTATCTATGTTTGCATGAAAAACATAGATTCTATGTTTCTATTTTAAAACACAAACAATTTATTAAAGAAAAAAAATGGATAAGTAACAAAATAATTATCATTATAAATTAACTATATAAGTCAATGAAGTGTAAAATTTATTATTAAATATAACAATTATGAACAATTTTAAAATGAAAGACAGTAATTTAAATTTGAGAAAAATACTTCAAAATCTTAGGATTAAATTTAAAAAAAATTCAGGTAGGGGAGACCGAGGAGGAAAGTAACAAAAATCAGTTTTTTGTTGCTAGCATTAAAACTATTTGTCGGATAAGTTCTGTAAACATATTAATCGAAAGCTTGGACTTTTACCTATTGAATAAAATTGGAATTAAACATTAATAATAATTTGATAGTTCACTGCAGGACTTTTTAATCAGCTCTTTATTTGTTACTTTCCTCCTCACCCCTGAGGTGGAAAGTAACAGCACGAAGGAGGAAAGTAACACTTTAAAATTAAGGCTATCATTTCAAATATAAAACTGCTATTAATTTAAATTATTTTTATTATGAACATATAAAAAGACAAAGTGATATTAACTACATTTTGTACATAATTGGCAGATATTTTTGCACTTTTTTGAAATCAAGTTTTTTTTATCTATTTAGTTTTCGTTGAATAGCAATGACATTAAAAAAGCATCGTTTCTTAAAAATTCAAATCAAAAGTTCAATATTTAATCTTTAAAATATAAAGTAAACATATAAAATCACATATTTATAAAAAAGGAGGAGGTTTATAAAAATAAAGCATTAGATGAGGAGGAAAGTAACAACGTGTTACTTTCCACCTCACCCCTCTTTTCCTTGGATTTCAAAAAACAAGTTTAAATTACACAAAAGTATTTCGCATTTTTTAATTATACACTAGCACGACTTAAAGATAAATAAAAAAGCTTCAAAAAACGAAAAGTATATTTAAAATATCTATAAAATCAAAAAAATATGACATTTTGAAAATTTAGACAAAAACTTACTTTTGACGTAATTTTTGCACAAAAGGTCAGTATCAGATATATAGCTTATGGTAGACCCCTTACATAATTTGGGGGAGTTAGAGGGGTCAAAACTGACTAAAAATTATTTGAGGACTATGTCTGTCCGCTCATTGGTTTAGAAGTTATAAGCGTTGTTACTTTCCACCTCTGTTACTTTCCTCCTCGGTCTCCCCTAATGAAAAATTGGAGAATATAATTGAAAATTAAAAGAATGAAGAATGAAGAAATAATATAAATAATTTAAAATTGAAGAAAATAATTAAAATTTAAGAAAGTAATTGAAAAAATTGCATAATATATTTTAAATAAAGGAAATTTAAAGAATATTTCAGAAAAATACTTGAAACTTTTAGAAGTTGATTGAAAAAGAAAAAAATAATTAAAAATTAAAGAAAATACATTAAAAAAGATAAACATAATTTAAAATTAAGAAAAACAATTTTTAATTTAAGAGAAATAATTGCAAAACATACAGAATATAGGTACATAAAAAACAAGAAAATCGTAAATACAATTGAAAATTGAATAAAAAAATGAAAATTTCAGATAAATAATTAAAAACTTTTTGGAAATTATGAAAAAGAACGTAGGTAATTGAAAATAATGGACAAGGAATATAAATAATTGAAAATGATTAAA
Organism: Ganaspis brasiliensis; assembly: GCA_037103525.1. Classification (NCBI taxonomy): domain Eukaryota; kingdom Metazoa; phylum Arthropoda; class Insecta; order Hymenoptera; family Figitidae; genus Ganaspis; species Ganaspis brasiliensis. The sequence goes on along the minus strand of JAZKLR010000013.1, from coordinate 892,352 downwards.
AATTAAAGAAAACAATGTGAAATTTGAGTAAAATATTTAAAAATTTTAGAAAATAATTTTAAAAAATAAGAATAATTAAAACTTGTGGAAAATAAATGGAAAATAATTTTAAAATTTGAAACTTGAAGACAATAATAATAATATGATGAAAACAATGATAAGTTGATAAAAAAGTTGTTATTTTTCTTTCAATTATCAACTGTTTTTTTAAAATTTCAATCTTTAACCTTCCATTTAATTCTTTAATCTTCCATTTATTTCTTTTATTTTCAATTATTTTCTACAATTTTCAATTGCATTCTTAGTTTTTTAATTACTTTATTCAAAATTCTCAATTATCAAATATTTTCTTCAAATTTCAATTCAATTCTTCAACATCCAAATGATTTCTTTAATTTTCATTTATTTTTTAATAGTTGTTTCCATTATTTGCATTAGTTTTTAATTGACAATTAATTTTTCTCCTTTAATTTTATGATTATTCATCAATTAAAATTTTTTTTTTAAATGCCGATAATTCTCATCATTTTTTAAAATTTTTATTTCAATTGTTAATTATTTTCAATAGTTAATTATTTTCGTCAATATTTCATTATTTTCATCATATTGTAATTTTTCTTTGAATTATCAATTATTTTCTTAAGATTTACATTTAAGTCTTAATTTTCCAATTTATTTCTTCAATTTTTAATTATTTTCTTTAATTCTCAAAAATTCTCTTTAAATTTCAACTATTTTGATCGATTTTCATTTAATTCCATAAAATTAATTGATTCCCGCATTTTTTTAATTATCAATTATTTTATTTCAATACAATTGTGGAATTTTCAATAATTAAATTTTTTAATTTTCATTTATTTTTTACCATTTTTTCCCAAAATTTACATCAGTTATCAATTAGCAATTTATTATTCTCCTTCAATTTTATGATTATTTATCAATTAAAATTTTCTTTAAAATGACGATTATTCTCATTATTTTTTGAATTTTTTTTAAATTGTTAATTATTTTTTTTTAAAGTTAATTATTTTCGTCAATATTTAATTATTTTCATCATATTGTAATTTTTCTTTTAATTATCGCAATTATTTTCTTAAAATTTACATTTAAGTCTTTAATTTCCAATTTATTTCTTCAATTTTTAATTACTTTCTTCAATTCTCAAAAATTTTCTTTAATTTTCAATTATTTTATTCAATTTTTAGTTAGTTCCATAATATTCAACAATTTTCTTTTTTTTTTTAATAAATTGTTTCACTCATAAAAATTGTTTTAAAATTTGAATTCAATTATTCAATTCAAGAACTATTCTCTTCAATTTTCAGTTATTTCTTATTTTCTTCAAATTTAAATTTCATTTTTTAATTTTTAATTATTTTCTTTAATATTATTATCGCCTTTTTTCTCTTATTTTTTTCGATTATTATTAATTTTCTTCAATCTTAAAGACAATTGTTTAATTATTTTCTTTAATTTTTAATTCAATTCTTCAATTTTTATTTCCATTCTTCAGTTTCAAATTGTTTTCTTCTATATTCATTAATTATTGGCTTTTTTTAATTAATTTTTTTTTCAATTTTTAAGTATATTCCATAAATTTCAATTCAATTTTTATTGATTTTTTCAATTTTCAATTATTTTTTTTAATTTTAATTATTTTTTTTCGATTTTCAATCCAGCTGCTGAATGTGCAATTATTTCCAACAATTATTCCTAAAATTTTCTTAATTTTTAAATTTGCAATTATTTTCTTAAAACTTAATATTTCTTGTTTAATTTTTACAATTATTTTTTTTAGTTGTCTATTAATCTAGTTATTTTTTGAATTTTGTTTTCAATTGCCAATAATTTTCGTAATTTTTCACATATTTTCTTCAATTTTTCAACTATTTCCTTCAATTATTAATTATTTTCCGCAGTTTTCAATTTTTTTATTTTTTTATTATTATCTTAAAATTTTATAATTATTCTTTGATTTTTTAAATTATTATTTCCTCAATTTTTGATTATTTTCTTCAATTTCAATTATTTTATTTTTATTTTCAATACAGTTGTTTAACTTGCAATTATTTCCAACTGTTATTCCTATAATTTTTAACTATTTTGTTTAAATTTAATATATTTATTATTAATTTTTTTAAAATATTCTTTTCAATAATAATTGTGTAATTACGTAGCCATTTTTTGAATTTTGTTTTCAACAGTCAATTATTTTCGTCATTTTTCAGATATATTCTTTAATTTCGTAATTTTTATTACTTGAATTTGCAAAAATTTATAGTTTTAAATCACCAACAACAGTGCAAAGTTTGTCTTTAATGTTGCTATAGTTATTATATGTAACTATTAACATTAAAATTGAAATCATTACTAATAAGAATGACACTAGAGATTCTATTTTCGTACATTGATTGAGAAAATTTGACTTAATTTAATAAATAAATAGAAAACTTAAATTTTTATAAATTCTCCATTAGAATTTTGGTCGGTTATATTCCCGGTTATATTCTCGTTCTCATTACCGTTCTCCAGGTAATATTACTTCTTCGCAACTCTAATACTATTGGGGGTGTGGTATTAAAATTTTAATACATTTAATTTTTAATCTTTAAATCGTGTATTTAAATATTTGTTTAGCTAAACAAATTAAATTTTTTAATTTTTTTTTCGCTTCCTGTATACGTAAAAAAATTATTCATATAATGTAAATTTTTAAGTATTATGACGCATTTTTAGTAGTGTATGTTTGCTTTTTAAAGTTTAAATTTAAATTAATGTTTAATCAAAACAAATAATCTAATTCCACCGTGTGAAATCATAAAAAATATAAATACGTCCAATAAACTGAAACGTGTCTAATAACTTAGATCTATTCCATAAAATTTTGAAAAGTCATTCTCACACACATCTAAATTCGAAATCAAATATTGTCCCTCACCAACCAACTCTAATTGTATTTTATCAACATATTTCGCCAGTGATTTAAAATTATTTTTTTCTACTTTGTTTATAAGGTGAACAGTCCAGGTAGCATAAGGACTTAAAACATAATCGAATTTTTCGTAGACATTTGAATGTTCTTTTTTTGATGAGACCCAGATGTCTTGAAGTTGGTAAGGACCGGACTCGATTAAATATATTTTGTTTTCACATCTATAGTAGGAGTCACCGTTGTGTCTTAAAGCAATCTTAAAATCCATTAAATCCCTTTGTAGTTCCTCATTGATTTTTGGATCAATAGAAGTTATTAAAATCTTTATATCCCGAAACTTCAATGCGCTAAAATTTCGATGCTCTAGAATGTTTGCAAATAATTCCACTTCTTTGCCTTCTAGAATATCATTAATTTCGTATGAATAATTACTGCTGTTCCAAATGTAGAACGGAGAAAAAGATCCGACATTTTCAAATTTTACCGATTCCGTAGATGTAACCGACAGTCCTTGTGAATCTTGGATTTCTAAATCTGACTCAAAGGTTGATATTTTCTTGAGTACGTTAATTGCACGCTTAAAAGGATCATCTAAATAGTCTTTTGCACTCAAAATCACAGCGTCAAATTTATGTATAAATGGAAAGGTATACTGCAAAATTGAGATTTTTAATTGTTCATACCCAGAGAGCATAATATTTGTATCATGTATCTGCATCAGTTTTGTCATAGGCCTTCTGAGTTCTCTGTCTATTATATTTGTAAGATCAAACTCTGAAATGAAGATATCTCGTAAAAATCCTGTATTTCTTTTCTTCTCCTGATTTTCCTTTATAAGAGTATGAAGTTCAATAACCGCATTTATTGCTCTCTTAAGTTTTGCTACTGTTTCTCGAATTGAATCTTGAGCATTAAATTTCTCTGTGAACGAGTCTAGTTGTTTTAAGGCATCATTCAAGTATTCATTTATCTGCCAGCTTTGAAATTTAAGATACGTGAGTGAAGCGACAACAAATTCAACACTCTTGCTTGATATTTCTTGACGAATCTGTTCAATTTTAGATCCCAATTCTCTTTGGACCCTATCTCTAAAATCTTCCAATGCTTTTACTTCTTTTAAAGATTGCTCAATCAAAAGATTTACTTTATTCTTTTGTGAAACATCATTAATAATTTTATTGGTGTAGTCTATCCCTAATTCAAACGTTCTTATCCCATTGGTCACTTGGTTTATGTATACTTTAACTGTTTTTCATAATTTTCTGTTTTCCTTTCTTTTACTGTACTCCACTTCTGTTCCTCATTCTCGAGAATATTTTTCAATCTCCTAACTCCATCTAAGTTTTGTGATTCTTCCTTCATTAAATCTTTATAAAGATTGGTTACTTTCTTTTCAACGCTAGTCAATGGTTGTATTTAATCACCTTCAGTTACTGATGAATATTTTTCTTTCTCTATTTTTATTTCCTCCAATTTTTTTCCAATAAGCTCTAAATTTTTCTTCTTGTTTTCGGCATACTTACTAAAAGCGTCCTTCATGGATGCCTGTACTCCGGGAGGCAGTGTAACTGTTTTGTTGATAGTACCTCCACTAGAATCTAAATCGTACGACTCAATGGCAGCAGAACCAGTATTTAACGCAGTACCAACTACTGCACACACAGGATTAATAAATGACAATGCTGAGAAGAAAATTTGTAAAGTAGTATACATTGCCCTTGAGAATATTTTGTGGTTTAGTTCTTTCTGTTTGACCTTTAATTCCTTGACATTATCTCTCTTCATTTTTACCAGATCACCTACTTCTCTTACCAATTTGGCAATCTCATCATGCAATGTATCAGTGCCTTTATCCAAATAATCTTTAAGCTCTGTTTGAATCAACTTATTAGCTTCTTCAATTTGACGATCTAATCCTTTGTTGAATTCTGTACTGATTGTATCAATTTTATTTATGACATTTGCACCTGTTAATTTCTTACCAGCTTTCATAAAGACCCCCAAGTGAAATCTCACTTGGAGAATGGGACGAAAATAAAAATTGTCTTCTAAATTTTTTATTTCCTTAGAAACCATTTCTTCCAAATCGGTAATTACTGTAGAATAATCTCCACTTATCTCATTCTCGTCTCGATCATACTTGAGAAATTCTTGTCTCCATTCCTTAAGCATTGATAATGAGATCGACTTATTCGGAAGCATCGAAAAGTATGTTTCTAAGTCTGTCAATTCTTCTATGTAATATAGGACGTTTTTGTTGATAAGTTGACTATTTCTTGTTAGTTGATAATACAAAGGTAAGTATTTGGTACTACCAGTACTAAATATCGCGTATAAAATATATCTCTTGTATCTCTTGATAGCCTCAGTGAAGTCTTCTAACACAATTGCTTTCTTTGGACCTTTGTATCCTCTATCATTGAAATTCGATTTACTTATAATACTTATTTATAATTGAAAAATCAAAACTAAATAATATACAAGAATTAGGTACTGGAAAATAAAAAAAACAAATAGTAGTTAAAGGAGGATAAATTTAAAAAAGTACTAAACTTTTATAAAATAATTATACTGCGTAAACAAAAAAGTGTATGATAAATATTCCATAATATATGGAAATAATAGGTAGCTACCAGAAAATAAAAGAAAATTACTTTGAAGAGAAAAAGAGACACAAATTGAAAAAAAAAATTCAAAGACACAGACGATATTCTAATATTTTAGTATCAAATAAAATATTTATTTAAATTTAGTCACTCATCGAACTGAATAGTAATACATAGTTTTGATGTTAATAAAATTTTATTGTGTATATGGTGTCAATGTAAATTTATGTTTTTAGTAAAAAATAACTAATTATTAGTCAAAATAACTAATATTTTAGGAAAATTCTGTTTACTAATTCAATTAACCAAATCTTAACTATTTTTTAGTTATTTTTTTTACTAATGATTAGTTACGTTTCACTATTTGCTGAAACCAAAATTCAGCCACGATTCAACTAATAATTAGTAATTTTCAACTAATTTAGATTCAGATTAGCGTAATTATTTTAACGCGAAAATTGACAATTTTATTTGGTTTCAAGTACATTTTCGGAATTAATCAAAAAATAATCAAAATAATATAAAATTTGTGAAAATTATTGCTAATTGAAAAAAAAAATTAATTAAAGTCTTATTTGAACAAATTAAAAAAAATAATTGAAACTTCCGGAAATTAAATTTAAAAATTAGGGATAAAATTAAAAAAAAATGAAAATCCGTGAAGAAAATTTTTATAAAATGATAAAAATAGATGAAATTTGTAGATATTGATTCCAATTTTAGAAAAATTATTTTTAAAAATACAGAATATTTGTGAAGTAAAAGAAAGTACATTATTACTTATTACAACATAATTTCAAGTTTCAAGAATTTTAAATTTCGGAAAATAATTACAATATTATAGAAATAATCAAAAATTTACGAAAATAATGAAAATTTGAGATAAACAGTTGAAATTTTCGGAATAAATCAACAAATATTATCAAAATAATAGAAAATTTGTGAAAATTAATGCAAATAAAAAGATAACTAAAAATTGACGAACTTCATTGAAATTTAACAAAAAAAATTAAAAAATGATTAAAACATTAAGAATTTGAAGAACAAAAATCATATTTTTTTAAAATAATTGAAAAATGTCAAAGGAAATTGAAAGTTAATTAATAAATAATGAAACTAATTTAATATTAAAGAAAATAATTGAATCTGAAAAAAATTTTATTTGAACAAATTAAAAAAAGTTATTGAAACTTCTGGAAATTAAATTTAAAATTTAGGGGAAAAATTAAAAAATAATGAAAGTCCTTGAAGAAAATTTTTATAAAGTGATAAAAATAGTTAAAATTTGTAGATATTAATTCCAATTTTAGAAAAATTATTTTTAAAAATACAGAATATTTGTAAAGTAGAAGAAAGTACATTATTACTTATTACAACATAATTTCAAGTTACAAGAATTTTAAATTTCGGATAATAATTACAATATTACAGAAATAATCGAAAATTGACGAAAATAATGGAAATTTGAGATAAATAGTTGAAATTTTCGGAATTAATCAACAAATATTATCAAAATAATAGAAAATTTGTAAAAATTATTGTAAATACAAAAAAAATAATTAAAAATTGACGAACGTTATTAAAATTTGAGAAAAATAATTGATGATTGATTAAAATATTGAAAAGTTGAGACAAGATAACTTAGATTTAAGATAATAAATGAAAAAATAAATATATCTATAATTAAAAGGTGGAGAAAATAATTGCAAAAGTCTTAAGAAAATAAAAATTGAGAATAAGTAATATAAGATTAATAATTGGAAAATAAGGGACTTAATTAAGATATAGTAAAAATAATTAAAAATTAATAATTGCAATAATAATAATTGTAATTGAAATTGCAAATGATAAAAAAATAAATAAAAAATTGACGAACGTAGTTAAAATTTAAAAAAAATAATTAAAGATTTATTAAAACATTAAAAAGTGGAGACGAGATAACTGAGATTTGAGATAATAAATAAAAAAATAAATATATCTATAATTAAAAGGTGAAGGAAATAATTGCAAAAGGATAATAGAAAATGAAAATTGAAAAAAATAATTGAAAAATCAGATAAGTAATTAAAATTCTCGTTATTTAATTAAGGATTGAATAGCGAGAATAGTTAAAAATCAAAGAAATTGATTGCAAAATGATAAGAATAATAATTTAAAATTAAAGAAAAATGATAGAAATGATCGTAAATTGGAGAAAATAATGGAAATTTAAGAGAAATAATTGAAATTTTCGGAAGCAATCAACAAATGATTAGAATAACATACAATGTGTGAAAATTATTGCAATTTAACAAAAAAATAATCAAAAATTGTGGAAAAAATTTGAAATATGAGAAAAATAATTGAAGAATGATTAAAGCATTAAAAGTGGATACAGTAATTTAGATTTTAGTTAATAAATAAAAATTTAGGAAATTAATTAAAAAAATAATTATTATATCTAGTTAAAACGTGGAGAAAATAATTGTAAAAAGTTAAAAGAAAATGAATGTGGAAAAAATAATTCATAAATGGAGATAAATAATTAAAAATTTAGTATTTAATTAAGGAATGAATAGTGAGAATAATTAAAAATTGAAGAAATTGATTGCAAAATCATAACAAAAATAATTGAAAATTAAAGAAAATTATTAAAATTCGAGAAAAATCTAGGAAATTAATTGAAGAGCAATGAAAATAATAAAAAATGCAAGACGACAATATTTACAAAGTAATAAAAACAATTAAAAATTAAAGAAAATTATTAAAATTTAAGAAATATATTTTAAAGTCTAGGAAACTAATTGAAGAATAATGAAAATAATAAAGAATTGGAAAAAATATTTGTAAAGTAATATTAAGAATTAAAAATTGAAGAAAATAGTTTTAGTTTGTGAAAAATAATTGAAAAAATTTCAAAATATATGTGTAATATAAGAAAATAATTGCAGAATGATGAAAATAATTGTAAATTAAAAAGATATGTAAATTTTGAGTTAAATAATAAAAAAAATTAGTAAATAAATCAAAAAATAATTGAAAATGAAAAAAGTAATTGAAAATAAATAGAAAAATAAATTTAATTACACGGAGAAAATGTTTCAGATAAAGTTTACCATGTTAGCATGATACACCTCGGATCAAAGTGATTTTTAGAAAACTTTACCATTCAATTTATAATAGAAATTATTCAAGAATTAGAAATGTTTTATTCAAAAATATGGATACACATCACTCTCCAGCATGGTAATTTGATGGTCGGAGGGCGATTCCTCGATTGCCAGAAAGTTGAGTAGTATTATACACAGCACGTGGGAAAACTTTACCATGCTGGATGACAAGGCGCTGAGCTCGAATTCTTGACAATGTTCTTGTCAAGGCTCCTGCTCACCAGCATGGTAAAGTTTTGCCAACTAGATGATCTTTTCTATTCAACCAAAAAATAAAAAGATTTCCTTCATATTAATTACAGATTTATTACCTATAGAGATTACTTATTTCGCTAATTATAATTACATTTAACGATACAATCACGATCATAGTTTTAACCTTAAGATTAATTTAATATTCTTTTCAACTATATACAAGACGCGATTTACCTAAACTAAACTTACGCCGCAATATACAAATATCTAAATACACATTCACGCACACCGAACACGCTCGAATACATTTGGAATTAGAGATTCAAACTTTCCTCATATACTAACTGAGTAGAATTATTGTATCCCTTTATGAGAATCGGTTTTAATTCTTATATCTTTAGACTGAATAATTTTAATTTAAAACAATTATGTGTTAATTATTGCTTCCTTCCTTGATCAATTTTTTATATAAATCAAGTTTAAAAATTTTGGTAATTTCTATTAAATCTTTCTTTTTTGTCTTGCAATAATCTGTGAATCAAATTCAAAATGTTAATTTAGAACTTATTTTGTATTTTAAATTCTAAAAAGTACGACCAAAATATTATATTAATGTCAAATAGTTTTTTAATTTAAAAAAAAGTTTTATTTAATGTATAAAGTTATAATTATGCAGTTTATTAATTAAATAAAACTTAAAGGTCTTGTTATAAAAATAACTTGTAGATATTTTAAAAAATATTTTTTATAATGTGTACAAATTTAACAATTATCTAAATATTAAAAATAGGTGTAATTAACAAAATCTTTGACTTTATCTTTTATTCACTTTAGATCAATTTCACTTGTGTTAATTTCGATTTCCGAGACTCCTGTATTATATAATTTTTAAATAAAGTAATTTAATAATTAGACAGAAAATTCTTATTTATTAAAATTTTCATTCTTACAATGTTTAAAAAACCAAATATTCATTTATTAAAAATATATTATATGTATTATATATAAAAATATTAATATAAATGTTATTTAATATAATAATTTTTATATAAACAAATTTGTATTTTCTGCATTAAAAGTTTAATAACCTAGAAAATCCTATCTGTTCTTTAAATCTGAATTAGTTAAAAATAATTAATTATTAATAATAATCAGAATTTTACTAAAATATTATCTATTTTGATATAACTTAAAAATAAACTAAACTAATAATTATTTATTTTTTACTAAATGATTAGTAGAAATATAGCTATTTGAATTAATAGCTAACTAAATATTATTTTGAATAAGAATTTGAATAAATAAAAGTTATTACAACTAAAAATTGAAAGTAATGAATTAAGTAGATCTTATAAAGGTATAATAAATGAAAAGTAAGAAAAATAATAATTTTAAAAAATTACATTTAGCTATTTAAAAATAGTAAAGAGTAAAAATTACCATAATTGAAAATTTTCAAAGCAAGAAAGAAACTTTAAAATATAAAAAATCTGCCTTTAAATTACAAGAAATTTTTATTTAAAAAAATTTACAAACATAGAAGTTTAGAAGTTGTAAAATATATGTTTGATAGTTTATTTTTACAATGATAAAAAAACCAAGAAAAGCATCATACCTGAAATATTTTAGGTAATTTTCTTTTTAATTAATGTAAAATACAAATATTGTTTAATTTATTATAAAATTTATTATTTTAGTATTAAATGTAAATAAATATTAAGAATTAAACTATTTACAGAAATACACAATTAAAGAATCAAAATATTATAAGAATTTAAAAAATAAACTAATTGAAAGAGTAGTCAGTAAAATATGAAATAACTAACAAGTTTTCGTTTAAAATTTGTTTGTCATAGTTGCATGTTATATAATTCAACGTAAGCTAGGCTAGCCTCTAATATAAGTATTAAAATTAATAATTTAAAGATCATTCTTTTTCCTTTTAATAGAAAGAGTTCTTGTGGAATTAACAGACAAATAATATGTGATCGCATCTGCAAATTAAAAATGGAAAAAGAGGGAGAAAGTTTGATTTATCATGCGATAGGAATAAATTGCGAGTTTTGAGGAGAGTTTACCATGCTGGAGAGTCATTGGACTTGACGCTGAGCCCGAACTCCGATTACCCGTAGCATGGTAAACTTCTGCACATTTCTCGGCAAACTCTTTTCAACTTCAATGCACATTTTACAGCTTTAAGCGAGTAGTCTTTTTCAGTCTACTTTTGACTCTCAAGTACCACGTATATGGGAAAATTTTTCTTATTTTTTGAAAATAACTATCAGAATTTTGAACACAATATCTCAATTGTACCTTTGATCCGAGGTCCTGCATATAATATGGGAAAGATTACCTCAAACGTTTTCCCCGTGTATAAAATAATTGATAGAAATAATTGTAAAATGAAGAAAATAATACAAATTTGTATAAAATAATTTTAAACATTATAGAATACATTTAACATTGATTAAAAATTTAATTAATCCACTCTTTGAGAATAGAAAATTTAAAATTGAATTCACAAAATTTTTCAATTTTCAAGAATTCTTTTCTTTTATGATTTCAATTTTTTGCTTAATTTCTCAACTATTTTCATTATTTTTCAAACAAATTTTTCATTTTTATTTTCATTATTTTTCAAAAAAATGGTTTATTGGAAAATTTGTTATTTGAAAATTGATAAGTTGGTTATTGGAAAATTAAATTTGCTAAATTGGTTACTTTTATGAACACTTTTAAACTAACGAAGATCTAAACAGAAGTTTGAAGACTTTGAAAAAGTTTAGCTTGATATTAACAACTCTAAAAACTTTTTTCTGATTTCTGATTAAGACTGTAATGCTGAGAGAGACAGATATAAGATAGGTATAGTGTGATGGCAGGTAGCTTAAGATTAAAATTTAATTGTCAATTGTCTTTAAAAGTGGAAAAGTGGTTATTGAAAAATATTAAAAAAAGTAAATTGTTATTGGAAAATTGGCAAAATAAAAACATTGGTAAATTGGAAAATTAGCAAATTAGGAAAATTAGTAAACTGTCGAAATGAGAAATTAGAGATTTGGTTATTTGAAAATTGGCAAATTTGAAAATTGAAAAAGTGGTTCTTGTAAAAGTGGAAAAATTGAAAAGTGATAAATTAGTAAATTGTGAAAATAGAAAATTGTTTATAGTGGTAAATTGAGAAATTGGAAACTAGGTTATTGCTTATTGGAAAATTGACAAAGTAAAGAAATTGGTAAATTGGAAAATTAAGAAATTAAAAATTGCACTGTTTTTTAAATATGATTATTTGTTTAACAAATAATTTAGTTTTAAATTATTTTGAATTGAATTGAATTGAATTTTTTTAATTTATTAATTAAATTTAATAATTTAAAAGAAATTTTTAATTTCCTTTGTGGATATTTTATCAATCGTTAGGTATATACATTTTTTTGTTTCATTTTTATTAATTCTAATTTTTTAGTATAGTTTTACCAAAATTTTTTATTTTTTGTACTTTTTACATTTTTTTTTTACAGTTTGTATTTTTTACTTTTCTTAAGACTTTGATTTTTTTATTTTATATTATGTAAATTTAATTTTGTACTAAATATTCTTATTTTAACACCGTTTTCTTATCACCCATAAATTAGGAATTTATCCTCAGGAATGTATTTTAACGTTTTTTCAAATCAAAAAATAAACTACTTACAAATAAACATTTGACATATCTAATTTGTTATTTTGTGTACAATTTTAAGTTGCATTGAAAAATTTTAATAATACGATTAGATGAAATATTTTCATCAACTCACCCAATTATTGACTGCATTAACACCGTCTAGTGTTATTTGTCTTTTAGAAATGATTTCCCATACTGGTGCAATTATACACGGGGAAAACGTTTGAGGTAATCTTTCCCATATTATATGCAGGACCTCGGATCAAAGTTACAATTGAGATATTGTGTTCAAAATTCTGATAGTTATTTTCAAAAAATAAGAAAAATTTTCCCATATACGTGGTACTTGAGAGTCAAAAGTAGACTGAAAAAGACTACTCGCTTAAAGCTGTAAAATGTGCATTAAAGTTGAAAAGAGTTTGCCGAGAAATGTGCAGAAGTTTACCATGCTACGGGTAATCGGAGTTCGGGCTCAGCGTCAAGTCCAATGACTCTCCAGCATGGTAAACTCTCCTCAAAACTCGCAATTTATTCCTATCGCATGATAAATCAAACTTTCTCCCTCTTTTTCCATTTTTAATTTGCAGATGCGATCACATATTATTTGTCTGTTAATTCCACAAGAACTCTTTCTATTAAAAGGAAAAAGAATGATCTTTAAATTATTAATTTTAATACTTATATTAGAGGCTAGCCTAGCTTACGTTGAATTATATAACATGCAACTATGACAAACAAATTTTAAACGAAAACTTGTTAGTTATTTCATATTTTACTGACTACTCTTTCAATTAGTTTATTTTTTAAATTCTTATAATATTTTGATTCTTTAATTGTGTATTTCTGTAAATAGTTTAATTCTTAATATTTATTTACATTTAATACTAAAATAATAAATTTTATAATAAATTAAACAATATTTGTATTTTACATTAATTAAAAAGAAAATTACCTAAAATATTTCAGGTATGATGCTTTTCTTGGTTTTTTTATCATTGTAAAAATAAACTATCAAACATATATTTTACAACTTCTAAACTTCTATGTTTGTAAATTTTTTTAAATAAAAATTTCTTGTAATTTAAAGGCAGATTTTTTATATTTTAAAGTTTCTTTCTTGCTTTGAAAATTTTCAATTATGGTAATTTTTACTCTTTACTATTTTTAAATAGCTAAATGTAATTTTTTAAAATTATTATTTTTCTTACTTTTCATTTATTATACCTTTATAAGATCTACTTAATTCATTACTTTCAATTTTTAGTTGTAATAACTTTTATTTATTCAAATTCTTATTCAAAATAATATTTATTTTCGTAAATAACGTTTAACAAATTCTCTAAATCTGAGTTAGTTAAAAATAACTAGCTTGAAATCAAAAAGTTAGCTATTAATTCAAATAGCTATATTTCTACTAATCATTTAGTAAAAAATAAATAATTATTAGTTTAGTTTATTTTTAAGTTATATCAAAATAGATAATATTTTAGTAAAATTCTGATTATTATTAATAATTAATTATTTTTAACTAATTCAGATTAAAAGAACAGATAGGATTTTCTAGGTTATTAAACTTTTAATGCAGAAAATACAAATTTGTTTCTATAAAAATTATTATATTAAATAACATTTATATTAATATTTTTATATATAATACATATAATATATTTTTAATAAATGAATATTTGGTTTTTTAAACATTGTAAGAATGAAAATTTTAATAAATAAGAATTTTCTGTCTAATTATTAAATTACTTTATTTAAAAATTATATAATACAGGAGTCTCGGAAATCGAAATTAACACAAGTGAAATTGACCTAAAGTGAATAAAAGATAAAGTCAAAGATTTTGTTAATTACACCTATTTTTAATATTTAGATAATTGTTAAATTTGTACACATTATAAAAAATATTTTTTAAAATATCTACAAGTTATTTTTATAACAAGACCTTTAAGTTTTATTTAATTAATGAACTGCATAATTATAACTTTATACAGTAAATAAAACTTTTTTTTAAATTAAAAAACTATTTGACATTAATATAATATTTTGGTCGTACTTTTTAGAATTTAAAATACAAAATAAGTTCTAAATTAACATTTTGAATTTGATTCACAGATTATTGCAAGACAAAAAAGAAAGATTTATTAGAAATTACCAAAATTTTGAAACTTGATTTATATAAAAAATTGATCAAGGAAGGAAGCAATAATTAACACATAATTGTTTTAAATTAAAATTATTCAGTCTAAAGATATAAGAATTAAAACCGTTTCTCATAAAGGGATACAATTCTACTCAGTTAGTATATAAGGAAAGTTTGAATCTCTAATTCCAAATGTATTCGAGCGTGTTCGGTGTGCGTGAATGTGTATTTAGATATTTGTATATTGCGGCGTAAGTTTAGTTTAGGTAAATCGCGTCTTGTATATAGTTGAAAAGAATATTAAATTAATCTTAAGGTTAAAACTATGATCGTGATTGTATCGTTAAATGTAATTATAATTAGCGAAATAAGTAATCTCTATAGGAAATAAATCTGTAATTAATATGAAGGAAATCTTTTTATTTTTTGGTTGAATAGAAAAGATCATCTAGTTGGCAAAACTTTACCATGCTGGTGAGCAGGAGCCTTGACAAGAACATTGTCAAGAATTCGAGCTCAGCGCCTTGTCATCCAGCATGGTAAAGTTTTCCCACGTGCTGTGTATAATACTACTCAACTTTCTGGCAATCGAGGAATCGCCCTCCGACCATCAAATTACCATGTTGGAGAGCGATGTGTATCCATATTTTTGTATAAAACATTTCTAATTCTTGAATAATTTCTATTATGAATTGAATGGTAAAGTTTTCTAAAAATCACTTTGATCCGAGGTGTATCATGCTAACATGGTAAACTTTATCTGAAACATTTTCTCCGTGTATTAATTTGCATTTCCTCTCTAATTTTGATTATGTCTGCATCAATTAATATCTCGTCAAGAGCAAAAATTTTAATGAATTTGATTTTTCCGTGACATTTTGTATCTAATATATCTCTGAGTGATAAAAATTGACCCTTGGCTTGTAGTTTATATTCGCCTTTAAGGGCATGTGATGATAATGCTAAATTTGTCCGTAAACTTTCTCCTAAAATACTGAATATTTTCAAACCAAATTTTGTAGAATTACTTGAAATACCATTAGAATGGTCTCTCTGACCCAATTTTGTTTCATTGTTGTCTTGAAACTAAATTATTTTAAAATATCCTGATTTTTCAAAATTTTCAAAAATTCTTAAAATCGAAAAAAAATTAGTTTAATCACAAAAATGAAACAAAATTGGGTCAGAGAGACCATTCTTATGGTATTTCAAGTAATTCTACAAAGTTTGGTCTCAAAATATTTAGTATTTTAGGAGAAAGTTTACGGACAAGTTTAGCATTATCATCACATGCCCTTAAATAGAGAACAGGTAATAGAAGTTCCTAATTCTTTAGAAAAAATAAAGCAATTTAAGTTTGCCAATACTAAAAGAAGCACCGATGCTTCGCTTAAAAAATTCATTTTTCAGTTGTTTGGGTCAATAATTTTTCAATTATGAGATAAATACATCAACTTTTGTTTAAATCTTCTAAGCAGTAAGTTATTTAACTTATAATTATTAAAACAGACATTTAATCTTTGAATTTCTTTTTATATCGAGAATTATTTTCAGAAAATTTAAGTTCACTACTAAAAAGTCAAATTTTAAATAATTGCCATTGTGCAGCCTTAATATACTACAATTATAGACAATAGAACGCATGAATAAATTAGAATTAGACGTAAATTTAAATTTATCCAAACACTAAACTATATTAAAATATTCTAATATCAATAAAGTAAGAGAATTTGTTTTATAATTTCTGTGCTTGACGTAAAATTAAATACAAACATTCAACTCAACGAACGTCATAGTACATCTTCTAATAGTTTAAAAATAAGGTTTATTAATATTCAATTAACAAATGTTTTCAATATTTTATGCATCCAATAAAAATTTATATTTATTCAAGATATCGATTTGCGTCTTAATAAATTGAAGTTCATCATAAAATACGAGAATTTATAATTATAAATTATGTGCTTGACGCAAACTTAAATTCAAACATTCAATTTCAACTTCTTTAAACATCAAACTACACAAAATAATAATAGTTTCGTGATATAAAGTTTAATAGTGTACATTTAGAACGTTTTTTAATAATTTATGTATCTTATCAAAATTTAAATTTATTCAAAGCAATCAAACTTCATCTTATTGTAGTCAAACGTACGTAGAATAAGAGCATTTGTTTTTTAAAAATTGGTATAACTAAGTGAGAGGAAAATCGTTATTTTGTAAAATTGTCGATAAATAACAGAAACTATTATTTTGTGCAAGTGGTTAAAAGAGTAAGTATTAAAATAAAAATGTCTGTTTCTAACTGTACTTTCTACGTTGAAAAAGAAAACAAAACTTTTTTAATTATTTTTTTTTAATTGGGGAATATTTAGAAGTTGCTTGAAATCTACGTTTAAAATTAATTTCTCATTGAAAAAAACACTTTTTCCGGTAAATTAGTATAGAAACATGAAAAACTAATAAATAGTTTACCAATTTAAAAAATATATTTTTTAAAAATAATATCATGTTTTAAAAAATTATTTAAAAATCGATTATTACAATATTATACTATTATATTTTTCGTCATCTGAAGGACGTATCTATTAAAAATTTTATAAATATTTACACGCTACTAGTTATAATTAGAAGATTACTCATCTAAAAAAAGAAATAAAGATGATTGAAAAGACATAAAGATTAAAAATACTGAAAAAAAAGCTTTAAACGCATAAAGAATTAATATCCACCACTATGTTTTTACGATATTTTCCAAAAGTTAATAAATTTCTAAAAAGGAATAAGAACCTAAAAGAAGCGATTTTATAATATTCAATTTCAATATTTTAATCAAATTGTAAATTCAATATTAGATTAAAACTCAAATATTATTTTTGAAATATTAAACGTTATTCAATGTTCTTAGGCCTATGGTAAAGGTAATTTTTCAAAGAATTGGCATTATTAATAAACAACTATAAAATCAGCAGAAGAAAATCGAAGGAACTTAAAATAATGAAAGTGAAAAGATAGAACTAAACTTTATTTTTATTAATAAAATACAAAAAGAGAAACAATACATAACATAATAAATACTTAAAGTAACATAATATAATATAAAAATTACATCAATTCTTCAATCGAATAAAAATTATAATTATTTAAACTTGATCATATTATTTTATAGTTGATAAGAAAAAGATTCGTACTTGCTACTACTACTTTTAAACATTCTTTGTAAAAAATATTACCTGTATCTTTTAACCGCCTCACTAAAATCTTCTAACACAATTGCTTTCTTCGGATATTTGTATCCTTCAGTATTAAAATTGAGCCAGTATCATTTTGACACATGACTTAATTTTAGATTGTTATATTGTACAGAATGGAAATGTTATTTTGTACAACTGCTAAATGATATTTTGTACAATTTTGAAAAATGAATTTGTTATTTTGTACAATTCTTTAAAAAAGCTAAAATATTGTACTTCCAATGTTTTATTGCTTTTTTAAAAAATTGTACAAAATAACAAATTCATTTTTCAAAACTGTACAAAATAACATTTAGCAGTTGTACAAAATAACATTTCCATTCTGTACAATATAACAATCTAAAATTAAGTCATGTGTCAAAATGATACTGGCTCTTAAAATTTTCCCGACCATAATAGTGCAAATTTTCATGCCCGGCCATAATTTTAAATTCTTCCTGGGTTTTTTTAGTTTGTTTCGAAAAAATTTTAATTGCCTTGGGAAACATCCAATCTAAGTGTCCGTTTATGCAAACTTGAAACAAAGTCTCTCCTTTTTTACCAATTTTACCGTCGCTCCCATTTTTAGCAACACTTGTGAAATCATTTTTCAATGAAAATATTTTAATTAAACCATGAAAACCACCTGATCCTCTTCTGTCGCGATTCCATTACAAGCATCTTGACCATTGGAGCCATTTCCACCATTACTGGAAATTTTAAAATTTTTTCCGTTTATTGACGTCGACATAATTCCGAAGAAAATTCCTCCTGGACCACCAGGTAGTCCGGGAAGACCATCTGCTACTGATTCCCCGGAATAATCACATTGTTGTCTTTCTGGTTTCTGAAAATTGAAAATTTTTTATCCAAATAGCATTCTTAGGAATGAAATTTCTGACAAATGAAATTTAAGAAAAATACAATTTAAGACAAATGAAGTTTAAAACAAGTGAAATTTCTGATAAATGAAATTCCAGGCAAAAGAAATTTTAGATAAATCGTAAACCAGGTTTTTTGTATGATGAAATTTCGTATGTTTAAATCAAATTCTGCGAAATGAACAATTGAGTTTTGGAGAAATGGCGACCTCCATTTTGTTTCTGACATTTTGAATATTTTCATTGACTCACTCAACTATTAACTGCATCAGCTCCGTTGAAATTTATAGTTTTTTCACCTTCAATTTTCCACACTGGTGCAATTATATTAACTTGTATTTCTTCTCCAACTTTGATTAAGTTTTCATCTATTAAAATCTTGTCTAGAGCAAAAATTTCGATAAATTTTATTTTACCAGGACAACTTACATTCAATATTTCACTGAGTTTTAAAATTTGTCCTCTAGCCTCGAGTTTATGTTCGAATTGAAATGGAGAACACGAAATTTCAGATTTTATTTCTTCTGATAAAATGAGGCGGGAATTTATTAATAATAAAAAAAAACACCAAACATTCACTTGGAAAATCCATTTTTTTTTGTTTCTTGTTTTTTAGCACTCCACTTTTTCTTGATTCACGAAAATTATCGTTTTTTCACAGATGACAAATTATTATAAAAAACTATCATTGTTTATGGTTTTGTAATTAAAAACTGAAATCCTTGTATCAAAATTACAATTTTCTTATTTTTTGTAGAACAATTTTGTGATGATGCAAATCAATTTCACTACCATATTAAATTTCATTATTATTATTATTATTATTATTCTATTATTATTTAATTTGATTAAAGTTATAACCTGCCTCTTGTTAGGCGCAGATCATTACTGAACAAATTAGTAATAACAAATGATAAAATTTTCACTCAATGACTTCTAATGATGACACTCTTAACTGATTGGTAGGTTTTGGAAAAGGAGAGGGAAAGTATAATAATAGCTAAGCTGACATTATAATCAGCTTTTTGAACTGTGAAGGTCGTTTTTAAATTCTACCAGGTTACGGAAACATATTTGGTTTTTATAATGTTGAATTAATAAGCTTGGACTAGTTGAATAAATTAAAAAAAAAGAACTTATTTAAAAACTGGGGAAAACAAGAACTGATAATGAATTTTTCGTAATTTGAATGTATGTGACTCACGGATATTTAAATTTTAACTAAATTTGTAAAT
Source organism: Ganaspis brasiliensis (assembly GCA_037103525.1). Taxonomy (NCBI): domain Eukaryota; kingdom Metazoa; phylum Arthropoda; class Insecta; order Hymenoptera; family Figitidae; genus Ganaspis; species Ganaspis brasiliensis. The sequence goes on along the minus strand of JAZKLR010000013.1, from coordinate 872,308 downwards.
GTTGGTTTTACGATGTCACCTACATTACAAACTTTTGAATTTTTATCTATATAATCAGCAATTAGTAAAAAAAAAAATAACTAATTATTAGTAAAAAAGTGACTATTAGTAAAGTCTTAAACGTCCGAGAATCAATTGTTAAAAAGAAGCAAGGAAAAACGAAATTATTCAGATGGAGCTTTTCTAGCTCCTTTTAACAAAAAATTACTAATTATTAATCAAAAATAACCAGAAATAGTTAAAATTTGACTAAATTAATTAGTAAATATAATGTTACTAAAATATTAGCTATTTAGAAATAAGGTAAAAATGCATTTAAGTAATAATTATTACTAGGATTTTACTGAATGATTAATAGAAATATGAATATTTGAATTAGTGGCTGACTTTTTGCTTTAAATTAGTTATTTTTAACTAATTTAGATTTAGAGAGTGACTATAATTATCCAGAAAATCCCGATAAACTCCAGCAATTTGTAAAAATTTCCGGAAATTCTTAAAACAATTTAAAAATTCCAAGAATTCCTGGAGAAATTCTGAAAATTTCAAACTTGTATTTTTCAATAATTTCAAAAATTGAATGCAAAGTGGTCAAAATGCGATCTAAAAATCTTGAACAACTTTTTTCCATATTATAGATTTTCTTTAATTTTATTTATTTATTTATTCACACAAAGTTTTTTATTACGCAAATTATTTCAGTTTATTCTGTATACAATTTTGTTTTTAGCAAATTTAGGTAAATTTATTTATTATTATTATTATACTTTGTGGTAGGAAATATAAATTTTTCTTGAATTTTCAAATTATTTTTAATTTGCTTAATTTTTTTAAATCTTAATAGATACGTTTCTTTTTATTTTGCCTATTTTTCACAACTTTATTTACTCTTCAATAAAATGTCTAGATTTTATGATTTAAAAAAAAACATTATTTTTAAAGTTGTTATCAAAATATATTTAATGTTTTAAACCAATTTCTCTTCTTTAAGAGTTTGTTCGAATTTATTTTCGAAATAATTTGCTAAAAATTGTTACGTTTAAATAGGATTATTTTAATCTTTTTCTAAATTTTTAACCTATTTCTTTGCATTTTCTGATTTTATTATTAGGTACTGGTTTTTTTTTCTTTCTCTTATATTTTATATTTATATCATTTTAATTTTATTCTTGTTTTTTCATAGCTTAATTTGTATATTTATTATTTTTCATTTGTTTCTCATTTTTCAAAATCTTGCCAAATTATTTTATAATTAATGTTTTTAGTTTTTTCAATTCCTTAAAACATTTTGACATCACCTTAAATTAAATATCTTTAATTATTCTTTAATTTATTCGTTCTTTTTAATTTTGTTAATCACGTTTTCAACTTTTAATAATTTTAGTATTTTTTATTTTATAATTTCTAATTTTTTCAAAATATTCCTTTTGTATATAATTTTCTGCATTTTTTTTTTACAATTTATTAATTTCTATAACTTTTCAGAGACTCTTCTTTTTTTTATTTTATATAAATTTTATCTTATAATAAATTTCGCATAACATCATTTTTCTTTTTTTTTTAAACTATTTTTCCTTTTCTCAAAATGCTTAATTTCTTTTCATTTCAATTTTCAATTATAAAAAAAATTTACAATTTGTTGTTGTTTTTCTGAATTATTCAAACAATTTTTTAAAAGTTATTTCTCATTAGTAAAATTTTTACGTATTTTTATGGACTTTGTTATTCATTTTTATTATTTGACAAAACCTTTTCCTTAAAAATTTTAATTTTTTTTAACAAATTTTCTTATTACTCTTGTTTAATTTTATTTCTTGATTTTTTAAATTTTACTGTCTTTTGTATATTATTGTCCAGGGTCTTAATTTTTCCGTCAATTTTCTTAACTTTTTCAAATTTTTAAAAAATTAATTTTTTTGTCGGCTTTTTTTACATTTTCTTTTTGTTTCTAAGTTCCCTATTTTAAAGTATCTAGATTATTGTCAACTTTCTTATTTTTGCATTTTTAATAATGTTCCAATTAGTTTTTGTGTTTTTATCGTCTTTTTATAATTTTTTAGACTTTTTGATGATTTATGACGCTTTCCGAAAAGAAGGACCTAAGAAGCAAAAAGTTTTTGGTTATTTTCAGAGACAGTTTTACCTTTTAATTAAGAGTTCCTTTTTTATTATGTAAAATCAAAACCAGTTTTTACCGAAAATTTTGGATGAAATGAAGACTTAAACAATTAGGTTTGGCATCACTTTCTTTATTTATCCAGTATTTTATCCGGGAAATTAAAAAGCATTATTCATGAGATACCCTTTTATTATTATATAAAAGTTACAAAACAGAATGCGTAACATAACAAAACTAAAATAGACTTTTTCCGTAAAAAAATGAAAAATCATTCTCACACACATCTAAATTACTAGACTCCAAATATTTTCCATCGCCGACCAATTCTATTTGCACCTTATCTACAAATTTTGCCAATGGCTCAAAACTATTTTCCACTGTTTGGTTTGTTCCCATAAGAAGAATAGACCAAGTGGCATAAGGACTAAGAACAAAGTCCATTTCTTCTTTAGCATCAGGACATTTTTCTGTCGACATGAACTCCTTGCTCCTAAATTGATAAGCACCGGATTTAATTAAATAATATTTATTATCACACCTATAATAAGAATCGCCTTTGTGTGTCAATCGGAACTTGAAATTTTTCAACTCATTTTGCAATTCCTCATTCATTTCCGGATCAAACGAAGTGATCAAAATATCCACATCCTTAAATTTCACAGCGTTCAGTCTGTCGCTGAAAATAAACGAAGTCAACTCCACTTCCTTTCCTTCCAGAATTTCCTTAACTTGCCTTTTATAAACACTGCTGTTCCAAATATAGAAAGCGTCAAGTTTCCCACTGCCAAATCTTCCCGAAGCCATACCCGGAATCAAATTTCCATTTTTTTTATATTTTTTATAAATTTCATTAAACGATTTTATTTTGTCGAATGCGCGAATCGCCAATCTTCCGCGGTCCTCGAAAGTCTCATTCAACATCACATCTCGAAATTTATAAATGTGTGGAAAAGTGAGCTGAAGAATAGCAGTTTTCAATTGTTCATACTCATCAAGTACATTATTCGTGTAATATATGTGCATCAATTTCGTCAAAGGCTGATTGAGTTCTTTGGAATTAATGTCAGTGAGTTTATACGACAAACTAAACATATCCTGGAGAAAATCTGCTTTTCGTTTCTCCTCCAGATTCTTCTTTATGAGTTTATGAAGATCAATAATAGCGCCTATTGCTCTTTTCAGTTTGTCCATTGTCTCTCGAATCGAATCATGAGCTTTAAATTTTTCCGTTAAGGTATCCATCTGTTTTGAAACATCTGCAAAGTACTCGCCCATCTGCCAGCTCTGAAACTGCAAAAATGTGAATGAAGAAACGGCAAATTGTTCCTCCTTGATTGATATGTCCTTTCGAATTTGCTCAATCTTGGGCCCCAAAAATTTCTGCATCTTGTTCTTATATTCCTCGAGCTGTTTCACCTCTTTCAAGGAATTCTCGATTAAAACATCAATTTGCTCCTTTTGCGCCACATCGTTCAAAATTTTATTAGTATACTCGACTCCTAGCTCAACGGCTTTTACCGCATTGTTCGCGCGTTTTATGTACTTCAACTGTTTTTCGTTTTTGATCGTCAGCTTTTGTTTCTTCTCATTCCACTTGTCTTCCTCATCCTGGAGAATATTCCGTAAACTACCAACCCCATCTGAAGTTTGGTTTTTTTTTAAATCTACAGAAAGAGCTGTCACCTTCTTTTCAACATTGGTCAATGGTTCGCCCTCTTCTGCTAGATAATCTTCTTTCTGCTTCTTAATCTCTTCTAATTTCTTGTCAACCAATTCAATAGCGCTCTTCTTACTTTTGTCGTAGTTATCAAAAGTTTCTTTCATAGTGTTTCGGACTCCTGCGGGTAGTTGGATTGTTTTGCTAGTAGAAGCGTTATTAGAATCTAAAAGACTCGACTCTAGAGTAGATGCACCTATGGTCAACAAAGCACCAGCAATCGCGAATGCAGGATTAATAAAAGACAATGCCAGGAAGAGAATTTGAAACGAAGTGAATATCGCTCTTAAAATTATTTTATTTTGCAATTCTTTCTTCTTTTCTTTCAGTACCTCAACTTCGTGTTTCTTTGCTTTTATCAAATCAGCCACTTCCTCCATCAATTTGTCAATATCACTGTGCAACTTGTCAATGCTATTATTCAAATACGTTTTAAGATCTTCATTAATCAACTTATTAGCCTCTTTAATTTGGTTATCAAACTCGCTTTTGAACTCACTCCCGATTTCTTCAAGCTTCTTTAGAGAATTTACTTGCTGTAACGTGGTACTAGATTCAATGAACCCGTTTAAGTAAGACTCCATGTGAAGAATCGACCAATCGTATGAATTGTCTTCCAGTCTAACTATCTTCAAGATAACCAGACTCTTCAAAGTTGAAATTAGTTGTGTATAGTCATCATTTTTTTCACTCTCCTTACGCTGGTACTTGTGAAATTCTTGTTCCAATTCCTTAAACACGGACAATAAAATAGCCTTGTTTGAAAATGTCGAAGATAGTGTTTCCCAGTATGACAGTTCCTCGATATAATCTATGAGGCTTTTATTCATAAGTTGTTTATTATTGTTTATCTGATAATACAGAGGTAAATACTCGCTACTACTTGTGTTGAGTACGGTTTCTAAAACATAACTCCTGTACCTCAAAGCCCCCTTGGTGAAATCTTCTAAAACATCTGCTTTCTTTGGATATTTGTATCCTTTAGTGTTGAAATTCTCTTTACCGTAATAAGTCAAGTTTTCAAATCCACCTAAAATAGAAAAGAAGTCATGAGTTATGTTAGCTTGTTCCTTCAAATATTCCGTTTCCTCGGAATTCTTCCATTCAAAGCGTCCTTCCGTGTAGACGTGAAACAAGGTTTCTCCCTTTTTTCCAATATTTCCATCAGTTCCATTTTTTGCAATGCTCCTCACATCTATCCTGTCATTTTTTAATGAGACTAATTTAACTAGACCGTGAGAAGCGCCTAATCCTCTTCTGCCACCATTTCCGGGTAATATTGTCTTATTTTTATCCGAAAATCCGTTACAGGCGTATTGACCATCGGAACCGTCTCCACCGTTACTGGAAATTTTCAAATTTCGTCCATTGATGGACTTTGACATGACTCCGAAAAAAGATCCTCCAATACCACCAGGTAACCCAGGTACACCGTCCATTACTGATTTTCCAGAATCATCACATCTTCGTTCTTCCGGTTTCTGAAAATTGAAACCATTTGTTAAAATTGCATTTTTCTAGTAACTTCTACTAATTTAATGAAAAAAAAAAACTTCACAATATCAATTAAATAATAATAATAAGAATCTCCGTAAACTCCTAAAGTTGGTTAGTATGTGGGGCATTCCACGTGACATTTTCATTCAAAATTTTTTTTTGCTTGGAACAATTTTTTTCTGATTCTCTATGAAAAATAAGGAAACACGTATTTTTTTATTGAATGAAAATTGCAGAAGTTATGAATTTTTAAAATTTAACGTTTTTTCAAATAGAGCATTTTTAACCTTCGTTTTTCTCCGTTATTCTTAGTAAATTGAAAATAATGCCCAATATAAAGTTTGTTCAATTTTTCTTAGATTTTTTAGACATGTTGTAAAAAATAATGAATTTGCAACAAAAATACATGAAAAATTGAATTTACGCCTAAAAAGTGACTTTTCTCAAAACCGAAGGTCTCGATTTCCGATTTTTTTCTTTCAATGCAGTCACTGATTAATAAAGAAATTTTTCTTGTAAGTCTAAAAGTGGTACTCTTTAATGTTTCAATGATATTTATAATAATTCCTTGTTGCAAAAAGTTTCAATTATGAATTATAGAAATGAAACAACTTCAACTTACAAATTTCTGTGTGTGACAGTTCTTTTGTTTTGTAACAGAAGGTTAAAATTTAAAAAAATGTAAAAGTAAACTATATAAATGCAAATATGATTAAAACGCTAAAGAGCACCACTTTTAGACTTACAAGAAAAATTTCTTTATTAATCAGTAACTGCATTGAAAGAAAAAAATCGAAAATCGAGACCTTCGGTTTTGAGACAAGTCACTTTTTAGGCGTAAATTCAATTTTTCATGTATTTTTGTTGCAAATTCATTATTTTTTACAACATGTCTAAAAAATCTAAGAAAAATTGAACAAACTTTATATTGGGCATTATTTTCAATTTACTAAGAATAACGGAGAAAAACGAAGGTTAAAAATGCTCTATTTGAAAAAACGTTAAATTTCGAAAATTCATAACTTCTGCAATTTTCATTCAATAAAAAAATAAAAAAATACGTGTTTCCTTATTTTTCATAGAGAATCAGAAAAAAATTGTTCCAAGAAAAAAAAAATTTTGAATAAAAATGTCACGTGGAATGCCCCATGTATTTATATTTATTTATCTTTTTCTGTCCACGTTTTAAAGTCTGAAGTGAAGTTAGTTAGTATTTATATTTATTCATCCTTTTTTGTCCACGTTGTAAAATCCAGAGTGAAGTTAGTCCCTGTTATTTTATTTTGTTGTGCTGGTTTATAATTGTCTTGATAATTGTCATTTGTGTAAAAAAAAGTTTCGAAAAATGCTTTACAAATTTATTATGGTTTTTGAAGAAGTTTAAAATATATACACATTCAATTAATTTCCTAAATTTTCCGTTATTATCTCAAATTTAAGATAATTGTCATCAATTTTCCATTATAAAACGATTTTTTAATTATTTTCTTTTGCTTAAAATTAAAAATAAATTCTGCAATTTTTCTTGATTTTCATCAATTTATAATTATATTCATTATTTTGTCATTACTTTTAAAAATTTCAATTATTTATCCGATATTGCAATTATTCTCATGAATTTTCGTTATTTTTGCAATTTTTTAATTATTCTCTTTAATTAAATTTTTTTAAGAAATTTTGTTATTATTATTTTTTTCTAAACATATACTCTATGATTTTTTCAGTTATTTCTCTCAAATTTTATTGAATGTTTTCAATTTTTCATACTTAAATTATTTTCATCATAATTCAATTTTCTTTCTCAATTTTAAATTACTTTCAGCATATTGCAATTATTTGTTTAATTTTGAATTAATTTTATCATTTTTCAATTATTTTTCTCGATTGTTAATTATTATTTTCATTTTCTAAAATTATTTTCTAAGATTTTTAAGTATTTTTCCGAAAATTTAAATATTTTCATCAATTTCTAATTATTTTTATTTGTTATCAGAATTTCAGACTTTTTTTTTATTAATTAGCGTAAACATTAATTATTTTTAGCTTTCTTTCAAACTTTTCTCCAATTTTTAGTTTTTCTCATTTTATAAAATAAATTTCTAAAATTTTTTAAGTATTTTTCTCAAATTTCAATTGTATTCTAACATTTTTAATTATTTTTATCTGTTTTCATAATTTCAAAATTGGTTTATTAATTATCGTAAATTTCAATTACTTTTAGCTTATTTCTTCCCTTCTTTTCTTCAATTTTTAGTTACTTCTTTTTCTTTTTTTTAATTGATTTCTAAGATCTTCATGTATTTTTTTCAAATTTCAATTATTTTTTCTTTATTAAAAACAAATTCTGTAGTTTTTTCAATAATTACACTAAAATGTCATTTATTTTTTACAACTTATTATTGTCATCATATTTTAATTATTTTCCTCAAGTTTTAAAATTTCACAGGTTTACAAATTTCAAACTTTATTTTGCCAATCGCAAGTTTCCTGTTTACTTCGATTAATTTGAGTATTCTAAGAGAGAAAAAATGGTTTATATTGTTTTCCCCTCGTGCAGTTTTGCTGAAATAGAAAATTTCTGTTTTTTGTAGTGAAAATGACAAGTAGGGAGAACAAGTAGTTTAATTTCAACGAATATTACATAGTTAAAAAGGCAATTAAATTGCCTTTCAAACCATCTGTTACCCGTTTAAATCGAATAAAAAATGACCGAGTTATAGTCAATCAAAGTTCAAATTTCATAAATTTTTTGAAACTTTGCCACACAAATTTGCGTAAAAATCAAAACTTTGATTGACTATAACTCAGCTGTTTTTTATTCGATTTAAACGGATAATAGATGGTTTAAAAGCTAATTTAATTGACTTTCTAACGATGTTCTACTCATTGGAATTAAACTAATTGTTCTCCCTACGTGTCATTTTTACTATAAAAAACAGTAATTTTCTATTTCAGCAAAATTGCACGAGGGGAAAACAATATAAACCATTTTTTCTCTCTTAGAACACTCAAATTAATCGAAGTAAACAAAAAATATCCAATTGGCAATTTCACTGTAAACCTGTGTTTTTAATTCTTTACATTTGTTTCATAATTTCAAAAATTGTTAACTATTTATCTGACTTTTCAATTCTTTCATTTTTTATATTATTTTTTATATTATTTTCTTCAATTTTCAATAACTTTCGTTCCTTTTCTCCTTCTTCTTTATAATTGCCAAAATTTTTTTACTTATTTCTCTTTAATTAAAACTTTTTCTGTTCAATTTTAAATTATTTTTTTCTTTTTTCATTTATTTTCTCTAATTTTTAATTATTTACTTTTATTTCAATGAACTTCTGAAAGTTTTAAGTTTTTTTCTAAAATTTTGTTTAACTTTCCTTTATTTAAAATATTTTATGTAATTTGTTTAATTATTTTCTCAAATTTTAATTATTTTTTTTAATTTCAATTTATTTATCTCAATTTTTAACCATGTTTTTTCAATTTTCAATTATTTTCTCTAATTTTTCATTATTCAATTTTGTTTTAATTTACTTTTAAGATTCTCAAATATTTTTCTCAAATTTCAATTATTTTCTTAATGATTAAAACATTTTTATTATTGTTTATAAATTACTTTTCCCAATTTTTAATTGATTTCATTTTTTTTTCAATTAATTTGCAAAATTTGCAATTATTTTGTTTAATTTCAATTATTTTTTACAATTCTTATTAATTCTAAAATATTATAAATTTTGTCCTAAATAAATATTTATTTTATTTATATTAATTGATTTTTAAATATTATATTTAAAATATTTATTTCTTCTTATTAGATAAATAGTATTTACCGATTTTTTATATTTATTATTGTATTTTATAATTTTTAAAATGTATGAAAAACTAATCGCGTGCTTGCGCGTTTTATTTTGCTAGTGAAGAATGTTTTACGGGAAATAAACTGTTGAAAAATTGGACAGAAACTTCTCACTGGAAAGAAATTCTAGAAAATAATTTCACAGGAAATTTTTATAAACCAAATCTCGTTGATGATTTTGTATATTGAAATCAGAATCTTTTTTGGCCGAAAGTTTTAAGAAAAAATGTTTTTATTCTTGAAAACATGAAGACCATTTTTTGTATTTCTAAAACATATTTGAAACATGAATTTCAAGTTTTCAAATATAAAAAAATTTTATTTCAATTTTCGGACATAAAAACTCTAATTTCAATAAGCAAAATCAGCAGCGAGTTTTAGTTTATAAAATTGTCAGTAAAATATTTTTCCAGAAGATTTAAATTATTCTGAAATATCTTTTTTCTTTTTGTGGAATATTTAAAATTAGAATTTCAAGTTTTGAAGGTTAAAAATTTTTTTTTCGATTTTCGGCAAAGCAGAAACTTTGATTTGAATAAACGAAATCAACGAGATTTGGTTTGTCTTTAAATTTTTTAAATTAACTCAAAATAAAACATAATTAATTTTCAACTGTTATACTTTGAAGTATATAAATGTAATTTTAAAGTTTGAATAAATTAAAGTTTAATTCACCTGGAGTTTGGGATTTAATCAAATTATACAAAATTACTAAATTGGACATAAAATTATTAAAATCTAATATTTTTTTCTTTCTTTCTACACAAAATTTTTAGATTGTGCTCTGAACCATTTTACATTCAATTTTTCAAGTTATTAAAGAATACAAGATAAAAATTACTTTTTTCTGTATTATTCTACTAATTCCTGGAATTTCATAAAAATTTCCGGAACACTTAAAAAATTTTCTAATCTTTTTACAAATTCTCAGTTTTTATCTGGGAGCACTAAATTGCTAACAATTTCTCGAAACCCTTTTAAATAGATTTCTGTGAAAAAAAGAGATATTGGGGGGAAATGTTAAAAATACGGGACTTTTAGGGAAAATAGCCTGTGAAGCCTGAATTCATTATTTTGTGTACAATATTAACTTGTACAAAACTAACAACATATATTATCATTTTCTTTCAAAATAATTGAGAAAAAATATTTTTTTTAACTTACCCAAGTGTTGGTTGCATTAGTACCATCCAAATTTATTATTCTGTTAGAAATCACTTCCCATACTGGTGCAAATATATTAATTTGCATCTCCTCTCCAATTTTGATAATGTCTTCATCAATCCATATCTTATCGAGGGCAAAAATTTCTATGAATTTTATTTTTCCTTTACATTTTTGATATAATACTCCACTAAGATTTAAAACTTTTCCCTTAGCCTGAAGTTTATATTCGCCTTTAAATGGAGAACAGGAATAAGAAATGTTTTTGAGAGCAAAGCAATTTAAATTTGCAAAAAATAAAAGAAGAAGTGCTTGGCTTAAAAAATTCATTTTTTAGGAGAATAATGTTCTAATTCTTGTATTGTTATTTTCTCTGTCTTAGATTATTTTTATATGTTTGTGAAAATGTATACATGCACAATATATGTTTATTTTTTCATATTAGTTGAAGATAGTAACTTTACCACTTTAAGTGACAAATTACTATTTCGAAGAATTTTTATTATGCAGCCTTAATATACTAAAAGTTGTAGACAATAGAACATCTGAATAAATTTCGATTGACGTAGATTTAAATTTATCCAAACACCGAATTATGTTAGAATATTTAATATATGTATCAATAAATTAAAAATCAATAAGAGATCAAAAAATAAAAAATTATTTTACTGTTTTTGTGCTTCATGTCAATGGAAATTTAAACATGCTTACACTTATCCAAACATTAAATTAAACTTACCATTATTAAATAACGTATAATTAGAAAAGTTTTGAATAATTTTACATATCTGGTGAAAATATTAATTTTTTTAAGATATTGAACTGCACTTTAATAGTTTAATGTACATAAGATTAGACAAAGTATAATCTAATTTATATGCAACGACGTAAGCTTGAATTCAAACATTCTATTTAAATTTATTCAAATATTAAAACTCTGTTTAACAATAGTTGATTAATAGATAATAATGTGAAAATAAGTGTCTCAGTGTTAAACGTTTTGTCCTCTGTTTTTTAGTGTTTTGTGTCTCAATTTAAAAAATTAACAAAAAAATTTTATTTTGAACTTAAGAATATACTTAACACTTAATTTTAAAATATTATTTACTTAAATTTAGTTAATATTGTTTTTAAAATAAGAATATATTCTAAGTATTCAGTATATGTGACGCGATATAAAGAAAGAGGCCTAAAAAGAATTATTTTAAACAGTTTTAAGCAGCTTTGAACTCACAGAAAATTGTTTTGGATTAAATTAATCTACAACGCTCTTTTCATTATACCAAATAGAATTTAAATAATCTGAAATTGGCTTAAAACAATCGCGCTGCAGATTATTTTAATACATAAAAGTTTTCAGTGCTTGCTCCAAACAGCTTTACCCAGTTTAAAATTATTCTAAATCATTTTAAACAGTTACAAACATGATCGAAATAATTTTGAACAGTTTCAAACTAGTTTTTAACAGTCTGAAACAGTTAAAAACTTGTTTTAAGCAGTTTTAATCTGTTTTAAACTTTTTCCAATAGTTTTTATCAATCTTAATAAGCTCTAAACATATTTGAACAGTTTTAAACTTATTCCAAATAGTTTCAGTTGTTAAACAAAAATTAAAAACTATAAAACTATAAACAGTTCAAAGCAAGCTTCATACAGTTCCAAACAGTTTTAAACCAAATCCTAAGTAGTTTTAAGTTGTTTCAAACAGTTTTTATCTCGTTCTAAGTAGTTTTTAAAACTTTGAAACATGTTCCAAATGATTTTGAATGTTTTTAATCTTTTTTTAATCAGCTTTGTCAAGTTTAAATTTGTTTTCAGATATTTTTAAACTTGTTTTAAAAAGTTTTAAACTTGTTCTAAACAGTTTTGAACAGCTTTAAACTTGTTTCGAACAGTCTTAATAGTTATATACGGTTTTCAATAAGTTTTAAAAAAACACAAGTTTCTGCATTTTTATCTTATCAAAGGGTCTAGCGAATAATCATTTAAACAATGGAGAAAATTTTCAAAACATCTTAACGAAATGTAAAAAAAATGAAATTTTACGCATAAATTACAAAAATTACAAAATTTTATTAAAACCAGTATTATGAATGAACAGATAAGAAAGTTAAGGATAATTTATATTGAGATGAGAAAATTAAAGCAAAAAGATGTAAAAAATGTACTAATTGAAAAACCTGCAAAAAATAAATAAATTCTTCAAAAATAAAAAAGATTAAAAAAACAATGGAAGTAAGAGAAAGAAAATTAAAAAATATGGTAATAATGCGTTATGAAATTTTAAACAGTTTAAGGAAGATTGATTAAATTGCTTTTTTAAAATCAAAATTCTACGCAATAAACAGTAAAAATTTTAAAACAAAAAATTGAAAAATTACAAAAGAGAGAAAAAAATGATTTTCAAAAAGTTAAAATATTTGCGGACATGCTTTTTTAAATTAAGAAAATAAATAAGATAATCAGTAAAAAAAAACGGAAAAATGTTACTAAGAATAAAAAAATACTTTAAAAACTTGTTTTGAAAATCAAACAAAAAGCAATAATTTCTTTTAATGAAGAATTAAGTAAAAACTATTCAACAATTTTATGAAAAAAATAATATTTCTAAGAAATAGAGAAATTCTGATCAAATGAGAAAATTTCTTATAAAATTAAAACGAAAAATTAAATAAAAGAAGAAAAGTCTTTAAAAATTATAAAAATTAATAAGTTATGACAAAGGACAAAAAACCAAATAAATATTTTAAAAATTATAAAATTGGAAAAAATTATATTTTACAACTTCCAAATTATAATAATAAATAAAATTAATCACTAGAAAAGTAAATAAATTTTTCTAAATATTGTTAATATAAAAGTTTATAAAATTAACTGAAGTAATTTTTGTAAAAAAAAAAAAAAATTAAAAAAAAATCTAAAAAATAAAAAAGTATTAATTAACGCATAGAAAAAGAAAAACATTTAAAATAAAATGAAAGTTACCTAAGTGATTTTCTAAAAATACAGAAAAGCAATATAAAACATAACCTACCAAAAGAATTGTTTGAAAAAGAAAAAATTGCAAGAAATAATAATTAAATATTTCAAGAAAGTGATATAAATTAGTGTGTAAATAAGTCTACAATTTTTTCTATAATTTTCACACATTTTCAATTTACAATTATTCTTCTTAAATTTTATAATTATTCTTTAACTTTTTTAATTATTTTGTTCTGTGCAAGATTATTCTCGACAGTTTTCGAATTTCTTCTTCAATTGTCAATTATTTTGCGCATTTCTTAAGTACTTTCTTTAATATTAAATTATTCTCTTCATTTTGTAATTTTCTTTAAATTATAAATTATTTTCTAAAGTCAATTTCATTCTACAATTTTCAATTAGGTTTATTCAATATTTCAAAAAACTTAACTTTTTTCAATTATAAACCATTATTTCAAATTACAATTTATTTCTTCAATTTTCAATTATTTTTTCGAATATCAATATGCTTTTTTATATTTAAGTACAATTGTTCAATTATTCTCTTTAGTTTTTAATTATATTTTAAAAATGGTATTCCCATTCTTTAATTTTAAACTTTTTCCTCAATTTAAATTATTTTGTTCGGTTCAATTTTTTTCAATCCAGTTGTTCAATTAGTAGTTATTTCCAACAATTATTTCTATAATTTTCGTAATTTTTCAATTTTCAATTATTTTTTGAATTAAATATTTATAGTTTGATTTTTTAAAATATTTTTTCTAATTGTTTATTAATCTAGCCATTTTACGAATTTTGTTTTCAATTGTCAATTATTTTCGGCATTTTTCAGAAATTATTTTTAATTTTGCTATTATTCTTGTTATTTTTCAATAATTTTTTTTATTTTATTAATTATTTTCTTTAATTTTTAGTTATTTCTTACAATATTTAAAATTTTTATTTATTCTCTTAAAATTTTATAATTATTTTTCAACGTTTTCAATTATTTTTTTCAGTTGTGCATTATTCTAGTTATTTTTTGATTTTTTTTCAATTGTCAATTATTTTCATTAATATTTTAAAATCCTCGCCTTTCGCCAATTATTTATTTTTCTCAATTATCAATAATATTCGTTAATTTCAAATTTTTATTTTCTTCAATTTTTAATTATTTTCTTTAATTTTAAAGTTTTTGCTATATATTTTATCAATTTTTTTTCAGTAGTCTATTAATCTAGTCATTATGTATATATTTTCTTCAATTTTTTATTTATTTTCATTTTTCAATTATTTTGTTTAATTATTAACTATTTTTTGCAATTTGAAATTATTTCCTACAATTTTTTCAATTTTCAATTAGTCTCCTAAAGTTTTATAATAATTCTTTGAGTTTTTTAATAATTTTTTTTTTTGGTTATGTATTAATCTAGCCATTTTTCGAATTTTTTCAATTGTCAATTATTTTCACGTTTTGTAATTTTCTCCATTATTATTAATTTTTTTTTAATTTGAGTTTAATTTTTAAAATATAAATTTATTTCTTTAAGTTTTTATTATTTTCTCCAAATTTTTATTATTTTCTAAAGTTTTCAATTATTTTCTTTAATTTCAATTTTTCTTGTTTTGATTTTCAATCCAGTTCTTCAACTTGCAATTGGTTTCAGCAATTATTCTTATAATTTTCTTAATTTTTCAATTTCTTAGTTTAAATTGAATGTATATTGTTTAATTTTTTAGATTACTTTTAACAGTTGTGTATTTATCTAACCATTTTTCGAATTTTGTTTTACATTGTCAATTATTTTCGTCATTTTCATATATAATCTTTTCTATTTTGTAATTATTCTCGTAATCTTCATTATTTGCATTTCCAAAAGTTTACAGTTTTAAATGACGAACAGCAATGTAAAGTTCCTCATTAATATTGCTGTTAATTAATATTTTACTATATACATGTAATAATTGCAACTTTCATTAATTGAAACTTATAAGTTTGAAAAAATTAAAGTTTGAGTTAATTGACTTTTGGGATTTATATAAATAATAATGGCTTGGAATTAATTAAGTTTAATATAGTTTTCGACTTTCTTTCTATCAAAATTTTTTTAGATTAAAGTCTGGTCATTTTAAATTCAACTTTTAAACAGTTTCTAACATATTTTAACAATTTTAAATTTGTTTTAAGCAGATTAAAGCTTGTTCGAAAAAGTTTTAAATTTATTCAGCAAATTGTTAATATTAACTATTTTTTATAGGGTTATAAACAACCCTCATAAATGAAAAAAATGACATTTTTGCAAATTACTAGTTAATGATTAATTTCTTAATGATTTTTCAACAAATTAGTTACATACCGTCAATTTACGAATGTTTACAGATATTTTTATCTATTTTTCAATTTTGAAACTTTTTAAGGGGTATCAGCAAAACATTTCAAAATTTTGTTTTTGTTCATTTTTTAACCACCCTAATATACACTATAAAAAATGTTCTACAGCATTAAAAGATAATTACTTAAATTTCAAATAAGCTAAAAATGAATATTAAATCATAATTATTAATAATAAATACAATTTTTAATTGTTGAGTCCAATTTCCAAATATTGTTTATTCTTTAACCAACGAATTCAATGAAAGTACACGATAATAAAACTCGGCATCACAAGAAGTTTATTCTCTTTACAACTTTCCTATTTACTGTTTCCTCTATAAAATACTTATAAAAAAAAACTTTTATGAGAGTGTACAGAGGTATTAGCTGTCCTACATTCTCATCAAATGACAAATTATGAAACTATTTCTGACAACAGATATTTGCCATTTTTAACAAAAAAGTTTGAAGGAGGCCTTGAGTTAAATTATATTTTATGTAAGAGATATTAAGTCAGAAGAGGTGTTTTCATTCTGCCATAGAAAAGTGATTTAATTTTTATTGTTATAAATATCTTTTTTGAGGAAATTTCTTGCTCGCGTTTAATTCTCGTTTTCACTCTTATTCTGCAAAAGACAATAAAAATAATTCGAGAAAATTAGGGGAGTAAATGAAATAATTAAATTTTGCCGTATCAAAGCAGAACTCGTATGTCTGTGTTTAACATTCCATCAGCCTTTGAGCTGACATCCACTCTGAACATTCTTAGTATGACCATAATGAATTCAACACACTGGAGAGATATTATTTCAGAAGTTTCGCGAGAGATACGCATATATGACTTTAAATTATACATATTTCCATTTGTTGCACGATTCTCCAAGTGTATATTGTATCAGATGCAACCAAACCTGCGACTAGCAGTAAAGGTAAATGAAATTCGTTGACGCGAATAATGCACTCTGATCTATCTTAAGAACAAAGCTGAAAGTTGTTTTGTCAAGGAAAATAGTTAAATTGCTTCATTTATAAACAGAAATTTATAATTTAGCAATTTTTAAAGTATTTTTAGAAAAGCATAGTAAAGCTATTTTTATAAAACTGTAAATAATTTTTTTCTTTTAAAGTTCGTTAAAATAAAAAAGCGATGATTAAGTTACAAAAAATGTATTACAGAAAGGATGTAAAAAACTTGGGCGTTGACCCAAAGCTTTTTTTAATTGATACGCTCCTGGTTAATGAATTCTTCAATTTTCAATTATTTTTCCATATTTCATTATTATTTTACTAGGTTTTCAATTTTTTTATAATTCATCAACTATTCTCATCAATTTTCAATTACTGTTGTCATTTTGGAATTATATTCTGCAATTTTTAATTAAGTTCTTCAATATTCAATTACTTATGGAATTTTCAATTATTATTTTCAATTTTAGATTGATTTCTTCAAATTCAATTATTCAATTATTATTTAATTTTGAAAAAAGTAATTTTCAGATTTCAATTATTATTTCTCTCATTTTTAAAATGAGATTATTCAATTTTTTTTTAAGTTCAATTATTTTTCCATATTTTAATAGTATTCTACTAGATTTTTAATTTTTTTTATTATTACTCAACAATTGTCATCACTGTTCAGTTACTTTGTTATTTTGGAATTACTTTTTCAGTTATTAATTAATTTCCTTAAATTTCATTTATAAATTTCCAATTACTTATGGCATGTTCAATTATCGTTTTCAATTTTAGACTAATTTCTTCAAATTCAATTATTCAATTATTATCTAATTTAAAAAAAAAATTCAGATTCCAATTGTTTCTCTCATTTTTAAAATGAGATAATTTTATTTTTTTAGTTCAATTATTTTTCTACATTTTAATAGTAATCTACTATGTTTTCAAATTTTTTTTTATTACTTCCCAACTATTGTTCACAATTGTCAATTTAATACTTTTGTCTCTTTTAAATTATTTTTCCACTTTTTTTTTAAATTCTTCAAATTTCAATTTTATATTCCTCAAAATCTAATTACTTATGAAATTTTCAATTATTATTTTAATTTAGGACTAATTTTTTTTCAATTATATTATTTAATTTTTAAAATACTATTTTCAAATTTCAACTATTTCTCTCATTTTTAGAATGATTAGGTAAATTCTAAATAATTACATTACCTTCAAATTTTTAATAGTATTCTACTAGGTTTTCAATTCTTTATGTCTCAACTATTGTATTCAATTTTCCATTACACTGGCATTTTGGAAACATATTTTTCAATTTTCAATAATTTTCATGAAATTTTTAATTAGTCATTTTGGACTTATTTTTACAGTTATTAATTAATTTTTTTAAATTTCATTCATATTTTTCAATTTTCAATTACTTGAGGCATTTTCAATTATTGTTTTCAATTTTAGACTCTCTTCTTTAAATTCAATTATATTAATTAATTTTAAAAATATTATTTTTAGATTTAAAGTATTTTTTTCACTTTTAAAATAATTTACTTAATTTTTAAATACTTCCATTACTTTTCAATTATTCTTCATCAATTTTCAATTATTTTTCCATATTTTAATAGGACTACTAGGTTTTCAAATTCTTTTATTATTTCTCAACTATTGTCATCAATTTACTTTTGTCATTCTAGAATTAATTTTTCAGATATTAATTCATTTCCCTAAATTTTATTTATATTTTTAAACTTTCAATTACTTGTGGCATTTTCAATTATCGTTTTCAATTTTAGACTAATTTCTTTAAATTTAATTATTCAATTATTATCTAATTTAAAAAAAAAAAATTCAGATTTCAATTAATTCTCTCATTTTTTAAATAAGATTATTCAATTTTTTTAAGTTCAATTATTTTTCCATGTTTTAATAGTATTCTACTAGGCTTTCAATTTTTTTTTATTATTTCTCAACTATTGTCACGAATTGTTAATTTATTATTTTTGTCTCATTTAAATTATTTTTTTTAATTTCTTCAAATTTCAATTTTATATTCTTCAAAATCCAATTACTTATGAATTTTTCAATCATTATTTTAATTTTAGACAAATTTTTTTTTTCATTTATATTTTTTAATTTTGAAAATACTTTTTTCAAATTTGAATTATTTCTCTCATTTTTAAAATGATAAGATATTTTTTAAATACTTACATTATTTTTCAATTTTTAATAGTATTCTACTAGATTTTCAATTTTTTTTATTATTTCTCAACTATTGTATTCCTTTTTCAATTACTTTTGTCATTTTGGAATTATTTTTTCAATTATTAATTAATTTCTTCAAATTTCATTTATATTCTGCAATTTTTAATTATTGTTTTCAATTTTAGTCTAATTCTTTTAAATTCAATTATTCAATTTTTATCTAATTTTAAAAATATAATTTTCAGATTTCAATTATTTCTCTCATTTTTTAAATGAGATTAGTCAATTTTTTTTTAAAGTTCAATTATTTTTTCAAATTTTAATAGTATTTTACTATGCTCTCTAAATCTGAATTAGTGGTTGTCTACTAATGAATTAGCGAAAAGTGAGCTACTATTAAAATAGTAAGAATTTTACTAATTTTTAGTAGAAAACTACTAAGAATTAGTAGAAAACTACTAATCTTGTAGTAGAAAAATACTAATTAAATTAGTAAAAAAATCTACTTTTTTGAAAAGTAAAGTTTCACTATTTCAATTAGTAGTTTTCTACTAAGAATTAGTAATTTTCTACTAAGAATTAGTAGTTTTCTACTAAGAATTAGTAATTTTCTACTAAGAATTAGTAGTTTTCTACTAAGAATTAGTAGTTTTCTACTATTTGAATTAGAGAAAAATGAGCCATGAATTTGACTAATTCATAGTAGAAAACTACTAATTCTTAGTAGAAAACTACTAATTCAGATTTAGAGAGTGTTCTCAAATTTTTTTACTTTATTTCTCAACCACTGTCAACAATTGTCAATGTATTACTTTTGTCTCTTTTAATTTATTTTTTCACTTTTTTTTAATTTCTTCAAATTTCAATTTTATATTCTTCAAAATCCAATTACTTATGAATTTTTCAATCATTATTTTAATTTTAGACAAATTTTTTTTTTCATTTATATTTTTTAATTTTGAAAATACTTTTTTCAAATTTGAATTATTTCTCTCATTTTTAAAATGATAAGATAATTTTTAAATACTTACATTATTTTTCAATTTTTAATAGTGTTCTCCTAGATATTCAATTTTTTGATTATTTCTCAACTATTGTATTCAATTTTAAATTACTTTTGTCATTTTGGAATTATATTTTCAATTATTACTTAATTTCTTTAAATTTCATTTATATTCTTCAATTTTCAATTATTATTTTAACTTTAGATTAATTTTTTTTCTATTATTATTATTTATTATCTACTATTTTTATTTTGAAAATTATTAAATTTTTGAATTATTTTTTTCAATTTTTATAATTAATTCCTTTAAATTTTAATTGCATTCTTCAATATTCAATTACTTTTATAGCATTTTCAATTATTGTTTCCAATTTTTGACTAATTTCTCCAATTTCAATTATATTTTTCAGTTTTTAAAATATTTTTTTCAGATTTCAATTATTTCTTTTATTTTTAAAATAGTGATTTTTAAATATTTGCATTATTTTTCAATTTTCTTTTTCATTTTTTGATTATTGTCATTAATTTTCAATTACTGTTGTCACTTTTCAATTATGTATTTAATGTTAAATTAATTTCTTCAATTTTCAATTGTATTATTCAATTTAGAAATATTTTCTTTTTAGTTTTCTTATAATTTCAATTATTGTTCTAAAGTTTAGACTAATTTTTTAAAATTTCAATTATATTTTTGTATTTTTTAAATTATTGGCGTTTTCAATTATTTCCTGGAAACTAAACATTTTTTTTTTACTATAGTAATTTTTGTTTTTAATTTTCGAATTATTTCTTCAAATTTTAAGTATATTTTTTAATTTTAAAATTACTTTCTTCAGATTTCAATTACTTCCCTAATTTTTTAATTATTCCTATTTTTTCTTCTGTATTATCTTTTTATTATCTTTAACTTCACTTTTTCTTCAGTTTTCAATTATTTTTGTCAAATAATAATATTTTACCTTGTTTTAATTATTTTCTTCAGTTTTTAATTATTTTCTATAATTTAATATATTTTTTCTTGCTTTGGAGATTATTTTCAATTATTTTCGTCATTAGTCAATTTGTATCTTCAACTTTCCTTTTTTAAATTTCAATTATATTCTTTAATGTATCTTTTTTTTCTATAATTTTCAATAAATTAAACTTTTATCTTCCATTTTAATTAAATTTTTCAAATTTTTCTTATCATTTTCTTTTATTTTCAATATAAGGTTCTCTCTTATTTTTAATCCTATTTTGTACCGTTTCAATTGTTTTATTCAATATTCTTTTTTTTGTGAAAATTCATTGATATTCTTTTATATTTTTTAATTATTTTTCAATTCATTAATTATTTTATTTATTTATTTGAGAACATGTTATGTCTATATTTTAAGTGTTTATTTCTCCTAAAGTTTTTTTAATTCCTTATTTTTTGATAAAAATAATTGACATTGAGTATTTCAATTGCTCGGAATAACTAACAAACCTAACATTAATTGACCATTTCAGTAAACAATAATATTTTACGAGTAATAAACGTCGATATTGCACAATTTATCATGAGAACTATTTCCTTAGTGTAAAATCAAATTGCATCGTGTATCTATCTATAAACATACATTTTGAGGGAATGAATCATTATTGTCAAATAATAATGCCAAAACGTGATATTCTGAACCATAAAAATTATTTTTTTTAATAAACTGTTAATATCTTAAATTTTACAAAGAAAGGCTTTTCTTAATTTAAAACTAATTTCTACTCTTTCTCTAATTTATAATTAAAAAGGCTTTTTAATAATTAACCATTCGTTACCAATTAGACAATAATTAATTATAATATTTGATAGTATAAGTTAATAATATTGACATTAGCTTCATAAATGAATAATAACAGTATTATTGTCTTTAGAAATGAACAAAAATAATATTTATATTCTCTCTAAATAAAAAGTTTATCAATAATAAAACATACAGCAAAGTGATTCTTTTTCTTGCACAACATAAAACTTTTCTTCCTGTCTTAATTAAAGTAGACAATGAAACAATAAAATCCAGAGAAAAATCCTCCGAGTTCTGAATGCAAGAAAGTACATTTCGCTCTATTGTTCCTCAAACTTTTTGGTTCAATTTCATTTTTAATTAGACGATTGTTTAATTTTATTTAAGTTTCTTATTAAAATGCTTTTTACTATTGTTCATATTTGAATTTAATCCACAAAATGAATTTGGTTTTGTATTAATAAAAGTCGTTTAGGTTTTTAAAATTCTTTCACGACCATTTGTTAAAAACAACAAATTCAATAAAGAAACGAATTTTTTTAAACATTATCAAGTTTAATATTATTTTGATATTAGCAACATTAACGACAAACTTTCCATTCTTGTTGGTCATTTAGAACTATAAATTTTTGCATATACAAATAATGGAAATTACGAAATAAAAGAATATATCTAAAAAATGACGAAAATAATTGACAGCTGAAAAAAATTCAAAAAATGACTGCATAATTACACAATTGAAATGAATAGTTTAAAAAATTAAAAAATGAATATTAAATTTAAACAAAATAGTTGAAAAATTATAGGAATAACTGTTCGAAATAATTATTGCAAATTGAACAACTGGATTGGAAATAAAAAAAATTATTAAAATTGAAAAAAAGTCGATGAAAAAAATGGAAAATTTAAGAATTAAATTAAAATATGAACAAAATAATTGGTAAATTACAAAATGAAGAAAACATTCAACAATTGAAAACAAAATAAAAAAAATGTCTAATTCAACATTGAAAAAATTGTAGAAAATAATTGAAAATTGACGAAAATAATTAATAATTGAAAAAAATATTTGAAAAATAACGAAAATAACTGTCAATTGAAAACAAAATTCGAAAAATGACTAGAATAATAATAGACAACTGAAAAAAATAATTGAAAAAATTAAACCAGAAATATTAAATTTAAAGAAAATAATAGCAAATTAAAAATTAAGAAAATTGAAGGAATAATTGTTGGAAATAATTGCACATTTAACAACTGGATTAAAAATCGAAAAAAATCATTAAAAATTGAAGAAAGCAATTAAAAAATGAAGAACTGAAATTAAATTTGTGGAATATACTTAAAAATTGAAAAATGGAATTAACAATTAAAGAAAATAATTGAATAATTAAATTTAAAATTAAAGAATTTTAATGATAAATACAATAATAATAGAAAATAAGTGATAATAATAATAATAATAATAACAACAATTGAATTGGAATTTTAATACAATTTTTATGAGTGAAAAAAGTAATTGGAAAAATCCGAGAATTATTGAATATTGAGGAATTAATGGAAAATCGATAAAAATAATTGAAAATTAAAGAAAATATTTGAGAATTGAAGAAAATAATTTAAAAATTTAAGAAATAAATTGAAAATTAAAGAATTAAATGAAAATATCAGGAAAATAATTGTAAATTAAAAAATAAAATTACAATATGACGAAAATAATTAACAATTGAAAATGTTTTATTTTTTAAATTAATGAGTAATCATAAAATTGTAAATTAAAACCTGAGGAAAATTATAAATAAAATTGTAGAAAAAAATGAAAATTGAAGAATTGTATTGAAATTTCAATATAATAATTGACGATTGGAAGAAAATTTACAAAATGACTAAAATAATTCAATATTAAATAAATAAGATAAATAATTTAATGAAATTTGTAATTCAAATAATTCTAGATAAATATAACTTTTATTTTATGCAAATTAAAATTGGTGCCGACTTCAAGAAATAAACAAATAAGTGAAAGTAAATAAAAAATGCTTTAAAAGAGCACGAATTTTCCAATTTTATATTTAGAAAAAAAAATAATAAGAAAAATAAATAAAAGGAGAAAATAGCGTAGATATAGATACATTACAAAAAGTTGAAATATTTTTGTGGAAAGAATAGTTTTTTGAACAAAATGTATTCAAACTTCTATAATTTACAATAACTTCAATCGTTCAAAATTTCTACTGAGGATTATTTCTATTCTTCAAAAGTTCTAACAATTCAAGTTTTAATTTTTCCAAATTTAAAATAGTTCCAAACTTAAAACGCAGTTTCAACGAAATATTGACTCAAATTTATTTAAACTTCAATTAATTCAAATTTTTATTTGTTAAAGTGTTTAGACTAATATTTAATTTTTTTTAAATTCCTTTAAATTTTAAATAATAAAAATTTAAATTAATTTAAATTTGAACTGTTATAAACTTTACATATTTTCAAAATCTAAAAATGCATATTTACATTATTTTTAACATTAACCATTATATAAACACTTCTAATTATATAAAAAAATTTCATTGTATATTAAAGCTTTAATCAGTCAAAATTTTGAAAATAATAATTTAGACTATAATTTGAATCAATTGAAAATTGGGTCTAATGGAATTTTAAATTAAGTGAAATTTATATTTACAAAAACAATTAAAATTGTGAAAAGTTTAAATGTTTAGTTATTAATAATCAGAATAATAAAAACGTAAGGATTGATTAAAATTTAGATAATTTAAAGCCTAATAACCAATAAAAATTTAGATGAATTCAAACTTCAATAAATTAAAACTTAAATATATGTGTACGTCCATATGAAAAGGGCACACTTTGGCACTATTGGACTTATCTATATGACCATATTCTTTATTAAATTTTGAACATTTCGAGAGGTCTTGGACCCCTTTAGATGAAAAATTCACAAAATTATAAGCATTCAAAGTTAAAAGTATCAAAATCCTAGTTTTGAGAAAAACGAGTTTAAAGTTCAAGATTTCCATTAGCGCCCATGCATTTTTAAAATTAAAAATAAGATTTCTTTGTGTTTTTAATTACTATAAAGTTATTGTAAATGCATGATTCGACGAAGGACATTACGTAGTTTGTTTTTCAGCAATAAAAAAAAATTTTGAAAATCTGAATCTTCTTTAGAAAAATGCGAATATCTCGATAAATAAAATCTACAACCTGGGCCCTTTTCATATGGACGTACACATATAATGATTCTTAATTGCTAATTTAGATTTTCATTAAAAATAATTATTTCAAAATGTTAATGATCTTAATTTCCAATGATCTAAATATTAATTAATTTAATCACAAGAACATTTTAAGTTAATTTATTTTCTGCCAATGTAGTTAAATTAACTCTTAGGAAAGTAGACTCTAATTTTAATTTAAAGATACATTTTTTCAAACGCAACTGATTTAAAACAAAAAAATATCTAAGTGACAATCTTCAGGTGAATGAATGAATGAATCTTGCGGATTATTAGTATAGATTCAGATATTCAGATATTCATTTTCAGATTTCGATAAAATGCAAACAATTTACTCATAAAAACAAATCTTTTAAATCAAATGTAATTCGAATTAATGAATTTATTATTTAAGCTATTTTTTTGTTTCAATTTCTAATTTTATTTTGTTTTTGAAACAGATGATGTGTTCGGATTAAACAGCCTTGGAGAACGTTTCAAAACTTTTACCGTTAAATTAGTGCCATTGAAGGACAACTGCCCACGGTACTGTAGCAAATTGGTGCCAATTTTCTGCTAAAAAGTTGCGGAACTGCATGGTTAGAGTATCCATCAAACTAATTCCATAGTCTGGACGATGTGTACAAATCGATCGCACGTCGAAGTTCAATTAATCGACTGTCACTTCCATTTATAACGTGTGTATATATTTTCATTAGCCATACAAAAGCACGAATAAAAAACATTATAAGAAGAAGGACAAGTTGATAATTAAATGGCTTTTGATATTTTTAAAAATGGCTACATTATCAAAACCAAAGTAGTTCCAAGTAAAGTAATTCCTTTTTTTTTTAATATATTTTTTTATCTTTATGTGTAACAGAATCAACTAAGCGAAACAGCAAATGGATCATTAATAGTTTTGGATCAATTAGTGTTGAAAAAATTATTATTTTGAATTATTTGCAATTTGGTTCGATTGATATTTAGGATAAATTGAAATATTTATTAATTTATTATGACTTGGAATTTATATTAATTGGAATTCGAAACCAATTAGGATTAATTAGTATTTGGATGAATTGGAATTTGGGTTAAATGATATTTAGATCATTAGGTATTTAAAGAATTAAAAATTGGATAAATTAATATTTGGTTTAAACGGAATTTGAATCAATTGGTATTTTGAATAATTTTAATTTAGATCAACTGGTATTTGAATTATTTGGTATTCCGATTAATTAGAATTATTTCAATTAATCGATTTTTAGTTTACTTGGAATCTATATTAATTGGAATATAGGTAAAAAAGTATTTGGATCAATTTAACTTTGGATTAATTGGTATTTGGATACCTTAGAGTTTGAATTAATTAAATACTTGGATTAGTTGGTACTCATATCATTTGGTGTTCGAATCAATTTAAAATCAAATTAACTGGAAATGAGATTAATTGGAATTTGAATCAGTAGGTACTCGAAACAATTAAAATTTTAATAGATTCCTATTTGGATTAAATGGAATTTGAATCAAGTAGTATTTGGGTAAAAAGTATTCAGATCAATTTAACTTTGGATTAATTGGTATTTAGATACGTTAGAGTTTGAATTAATTAAATACTTGGATAAGTTGGTATTTGGATCAATTATAAATTAAATTGACTGAAATTAACTTGGAATTCATATTAATTGGAATTTGCATCAATCGGTATTCGAATCAAGTGAAATTCAAATCAATTGGTTTTCGGATTGATTCCATATTGGATCAATTGGAATTTGGATAAATTGGTATTTGAATCATTAGGTATTTGGAACAATTAAAAATTGGATTAATTAATATTTGGTAATAAATGGAATTTGAATCGATTGGTATTTGTAAAAATTTTAATTTTAATTAACTGGTATTTGGATTAGGTATTCGCATGAATTTAATTTTAGATTAATTGGTATTTGAGTTGAATTGGAATCAATTGGTAATTGGATTAATTTGTATTTAGATTAACTGGTACTTGGATTATTTGGTATTCGGACAATATTGCATTCGAATCAATTTAAATTTAGATTAATTAGTATCTGGTTTCATTATAATTTGGATTATTTAAATAGTTGGATTAAATGGTATTTAGATTATTTGGTATTCGAATCAATTACAAATTGAATTATTTAAAAATCGGAATTATTGAATTTGGATCAATGGATATTTTGATGAATTGAAATGTGTATCAATTGTTATTTGGATTACTTAAAATTCATATTAATTGGAATAAGCATTAGTATTCGGATTAAATACAATTTGGATCAATTGGTATTTGGATTATTTGGAACAACTATTAAAATGATTCTTTATTATTTGGAATCAGGATTAATTATTATTTGGAAAAATTGATATTTAAATCATTTGATATTCGGATCACCTAAAAATTGGATTAATTGCTATTTGAATTAGTTGGAATTTGGATCAATTAGTAATTTGATTAATTTGAATTTGAACCAATCGGTATTTGAACCAATTGAAAATTAGGATAATTAATATTTAGAATTATTCGAAATTTGACTCAATTAAAATTTGCATCAGTTGGTATTCAAATTAATTAAAAAGCTAGATTTATTGGTACTTAAACTAATTATACACAATTTAAATCAATTGGTATTTAGATTGACTGAAAATTGGATAAATTTATATTTGGACAAATTAAAATTTTTATCAATTATTAATTGGATTAATTGGGATTCGGAACAATAAGTATTAAGATGAATTGGTATTTGGATCATTCGGTATTCGCATCAAGTAGTATTTAAAATATTTGCTATTTGGATCAAATGTTATTCAAATCAATTGGAATTCGGATTATTGACTATTAACTCAATTTTTATTGCCTGGAATTAGGATCAATTTATATTTGGATTAATCTAACTAACTGGCAATTGTTAATAATAATTATATAATTAAATTAATACTATGTGGAATAATAGTAATTTCAGCAAAATTGGTATTTGGATCAATAGGTTATGCAGATTAATACAAAATTAGATTAATTAATATCCGGATTAATTGTAATAGGGATCATTTTGTATTTTTAAAAATAGAAATCATATTATTTCTTATCCGGATTTACGGATATTTAAAACAATTAAATCTAGCGTCAATTTATATTTCGATTAATTGGAATCGTAATTAATCACCATTTAAATTATTTTTTTATCAATCGGATCTAAATCTTTTAGAAACTTTGCAATATCTAAACATCTTTTTATCGAAATTCGAAAATAAAAATGCATATTCTAAACTTTCGAGATATTCCTCGAAAAGCTGTTTTTCCTGAAAGAGAATCACAGAACAAACAGAAAAATTAGACGGATAATAAAATGAAAAATAAAGAATTTCGATTGAAGCAATATAGACACGAGAGATACAAAGTTGTTACGTTCTACTTGAGTTGGCAAACTATATTGTTCGATAGTCTCAACAGCTAAGTAAACCGCACATTGTTCAGGTATTAGACAAAGCAGCTTAACCACAACCTTTTCAGAAAGATTCACTTTTTTTTGTTAAATCTAAGAAGATACTTTAGAATCCCTTTTCCGTACCTCAAGTTTGAACCATTTTACTAGCTTATTTAAATATGACCATTATTTCTCATTTCACCTGAAAAACTTTCAATTATTTCATTAGCTCTAATTATATTATTTTCCTTTATTTATTTACTTTTATACTATTTTCAAAACTATATTTTATTTTTTTACAAAACTAATTTAATCTAATTTCGCATTATTTAAAAATCGAACCGAGTCGAGTTCACTGCTAATTCTAATAAAACACCTCGAATTTCTCCAATTTATCAATTCTCAACTAATAATTCAAAAAGTTTATGCGAATATTGTTGGCAACTATTTTCAGATACGTAATGAAGCATTCCGCGCGCAATCACTTCTCAAATATTGAATTCCGTTGTTCTCGATTTTTCATTCTTCAGTCGTACTCGTTTTCAACTAGAAATGTAAAGCATTTGGGAAAGAAATTTTATCGACGATAAATTCATTAACGAATCGTTTTTTAAATTCCAGAGATTTTTCAATCAAGTTTCAAGATTTTTAGTAGACTAATTTGGCAAAAGTTTACCTATACAATTCTCATATTTCCAATTCCCGGAAAAACGAAAATAAAATTTAAATCGGATCCGAAATGGTTCACTGTCGACATTATTAATGCAATTAAATTAAAGGATAAATATCGAAAACTAGAAGAATTTTGGATCAGATTATTATTGCACACAGTTTAACTATATGAGAGTTTTGATAAAAGATAAAATAAAGAAAGCATTATCTTAAACTGAACAAGTACAGGAAAATATTTAAAAATTGAGAGAAAAATGTAAAAACTATCTGAAAAAATGGAAAATTTTTTAAATAATACAAAGTTTAAGGAAAAAAAGTGAAGCTTAAATTTTAAAAGAAAATTGAGAAGCTATTTTTGTGAATGAAAAGATGGTAAAATTAGAGAAAAAGAATAATAAAATTGCACAAAAAGAAACGAATGGTAGGAAATCTTTTAACACAATCTTATAAATTATTAAAAAATAATAATTATCGCAAAAAATGAAATAACTAAAAAAAGTTTTTAAAAACAATCTAACAAATAGTGACAAATTTATTACTTGTTTATTATATGAATTACAAAAAAATAATAAAAATAAAGCTATGAAGGTGTTTTTTTAAATTTTAAAACGGGGAATTTTTTGAAAAAATTAAAGCTTTTTTAAGAAATCCAAAAGATTTGAAACTTTGAGACAAGATATTTCCGTAGTTAAATTTAGGTTAGGAATTCAGAAAATTAATTTTAATAATCTTTAAAATTTTGTAATCAAAAATCAAAAAAATATTAAAATTGCGGGAAATTTACCAATAACTCAGAAAATATAAGGTTCAAATTAAAATACATGTTAAAAGATGCATTAAAAAAAATTAAAACGATACAAAATTGAAGAAATCACAATAAATTAGAAATAAAAAATTATGTATAAAAAAAAAAAGAAAATATTCTAAATACTTATTGAAACATTTTCATAATATTATCAAAGTATCGTCGAAAAATTGTGAAAAATGTTAAAATGTATTAAAAAATTTCAAATTTTCTGAATTTCTAAAAAGAAAAATTTACTAAATAAATAAATTTTGTATGTTAAATAAAATTATTTAAAGACGTTTTTTAAAGAGTTGTAAAATCAAACAAACGTTTACAATTTATTTTTTACAATTTATTTTTTATCAAATGTAAGAAAATTGACTATTAAAAACTCAAAAAGTGTGAGTGAAAAGAAACAAATTTTGTTTTGCAATTAGAAAATTTCTAAAACAAATATTTTTTGTCAAATCTAATTTTCCAAAAAAGAAAAAATGGGAAACAAAAGTAACAAAAATTAAAAAAAAAAACAATTTTAATAAAAATTTTCTAAAAAATAATTTTTAGAAAATATAGTTCTTAATTATTCCGAGCTATTATAGAAAATACAAAATTAAAATTTTCGAAATGTTTCTTCCTTAGCATCTTCTTACAAATTCACACATTTTTTTTAAAAAGTCTATAGAATTTTCGCCTTTTTTAAGATGTTGTAAATTTCACCTATTTTAAAAAAAAAACTAAATAAATATGAATTTTTAACTGAAGTTAATCATTTATTTATTTTTTAATTTTAAATTGAAAACTGTTCAATTCTAGGTATTGTAAATTATTTTATTAAATTTAAAATTTCCACCAAAAAAAGTCAACTAAAATCGAGGTTCTCTCCATTGACATAACCTCAAATTTAAAAATTTCTTTTTCCATCAATTATTAAAATCAATTTCACCAAATTTTAAATATCCAGTTGAACATTTTCCAGAAAAAAATAGGTTGTGCTAAAATTTGTTGTTAAATAATAATTATTTGACATTTTATGTTTTTTTTTAAATTTAGTTCAAATGTGTTATTTCCATTCAATTTTAACTAATAATAGCTCATTTTTCTCGTTGAAACATTCTCTACAATTTTGTTTGTTGGATTTTGTTAAATAATATTTTGTTTAATTGTTATTAAACAAATAAAATTTTAGAGAATGTTTCAAGGAGAAAGAAAATTATGTCCATTTTGTGGACTTTTCACTTCCAAGTAAGCAAATTATTAATAATATAAAAGTTTATTGGAGAATTTATTAAAATTAATTTATTAAAAATTCATTAACAAATTAATTCATAATCAGCGGCTTTTTATTAATTTTAATCAATAGAATAAAGTTTGCTTTAATAGCAAACTTATTATATTATAATAGCAAACTAATTTAATATTTGGACATTTTCTTCAAAAAATGTGACATGTTGATGTCGTTATTTAAAATAAGCGAATTATGAAAATAATTTATTTTCGTATTAAATAAAATATAAAATTTAAACGAAGTAAAATTTGAATGAATTTAATTTATAGACAAGTAAAATTTTCGTCAATATATAATTTTTGGTTACAAAAATTGGGATTGATGGAAATTTGGATTTATTAAAATTTGCAAAAATTGTAATTGTATATGAAGGTAATGTTTTGTCGCTCTCCATTGTTGATAATAAAGAAAAGAGATTATTCGATCCGGAGGAGCAAAATTGTGTAGGTAACTAACACTAACACATTAAATAAATTCGAATATTAATTTATTAGCGACGTTTCGTCTACAATTCGTAGACATCTTCAGGCTGTAACAATAACAAGTGTGAACACTTAGTAAAATTTTTTAACACGAACCAAACACAGAATGTACATTTTGAGAAAAGAATTTTTACCTCATACGGAAATTAAAAATATTTTAAGACATCACAGATAGTGATTTGTCAATGTGTTCACTAGTCCTAGGTCATAGACAAACTAACAGAAAAATGTGATAATGACGATTAAACGTCTAGACGACGAAAACAAATACAGAATAACATTGAGAAATCAAAACAAATCAAAAATAAATTAAATTAGACAGTTAAAATTACGATTAAAATAAATCAAGAAATCGGAAAATTTTTTTGTAAAAGCTGTTTGTAAGTTTTGTTTAAACCATCGAAATTTTCTTTAACATTTATGCTATTCGGGTCACTATTAATAAAAATCATTTCAGACAGAACACGCTTTCTCCAATCACGTTCGTAGTCAACAATTTTTGTATTTTGATAGTCAAATTTATGATTATTATCACTACAATGAGAATTAATAACAAAATTTGGGATTTTATTAGTTTCATGTTCAGAAACTCTCTTTCCAAGAAATCTCTTGGTTTCGCCATAGTAAACCGCATTACAATTTTTACATGGCATTCTGTAAACAACACCACATTTTTTCCATTTGTCTACTAGATCCTTGCCTAATTTTACAATACTATTTAAGGATTTTTCAACTTTAGGAATGGTGCAGATGTTATAGTTTTTTAAAGTATGTTTACATTTAGAGTAAAAACGTACATTTTTAAAAAGGAACTGAAATTTTAACTTGTCTAGCATACAAAGATTTTTTTTGTGCCGTCAAATCTTTATCGTTATCTTTCTTCTTTAAACTAATACATTTGAGTCTTTCCGAAATACAATTATTAATGAAACTTTTTGGATAACTATTATTAATAAGCAAATTTTTGGCCAATTCAATGTTTTTTTTATGGAAAGTTTTATGTGAGAGAGAAATAGCTCTGTCGACTAGATTAAACACAATATTACGTTTTTGATTAACAGGATGATTAGATAAAAAGTTTAAAAGTCTTCCGGAACAAGTAGGTTTTTGGTACCAGTCAAAAATAAGGCGATTATTTTTTCTTATCAAAATCAAGTCAAGGAAATTTATTCTTCCATCAATTTCAACTTCGTGCGTGAATTGTAACTTTTTATGATAAGAATTGAAAACTTTTAAAACTGTGTCTATGAAATCTTTATGCACACAGATAATCGTATCATCTACGTAACGAAAGTAAAACAGAATATTACAATTATATTTTTGCTTTACAATTTTTAAACATTCATTCTTCAAATCTTCCATGCAAATATCTGCAAAAAATCGTGAACTAGGAGACCCCATCGGAGTTCCATGAATTTGATGATAGAATTTATCATTGAACTTGAAAAAAGTATTTTGAAATAAAAATTTAGTAATGTCAATAATTTGACTATATGGGATGTCACAACTATTGTTTATTTGGTGGTAACATCTGTCTAAGCTCTCAATTACCAACTCCCAAGGAACATTGGTAAATAGAGAAACGACGTCAAGAGACATTAACACGTGGTTTTTGGGAATGTTAACATTTTTTAATTTTTCTTTAAGCTCAAAACTATTGTTAATATGTGAAGAGGGTACAGGAACTATGTTTTTTAATTTATGATGTAAAATTTTAGCAAGAGAATGATTTAGAGAATTAACACAAGAGACAATCGGTCTGAGGGGGGCATCAGCTTTATGAATTTTTGGTAAACCATAAAACATTGGAAGTGTTTTGTCAGTTTATGTGAGAGCGTTATTATGAAATTTTGTGGACAGATAACCATCATCATTTAAAGATTCAAGAATTCCAGAGACATTAGATCGTAATTTTTCCAAAGGATTTTTATTAATTTTTTGATAAACATCATTGTCATTTAATAGAATATTGGCTTTAGCAATATAATCACAGTACGGTTGCCCTTGTCAGCTGTGGTAAAAATCAAATTGTCATTGTTTTTAACGAAATTTTTTGTGAAACTGAGTTTTTTGGAAAATTTTCTATCTTAAGATGTGATTTTCTGTTGATTACTTTTATTTAAAGAAAATTGCATATTATTAACCATGATAGTTCTAATTTCATTTTTTAAATTAGTATCCATGTCTAAGAAGTTTAAGGTTGACTCTATATTTTTAATTGTGTTAATAACGTCAGGTTTAGAAAATTCTGAAATATAGCTATAATTCAGACCCAAACAGACAATATCAACAACTTCATCGGGGATTGTGACCTCACTCAAGTTACAAAACCAATCCTTCCTCTCAATCAAAATTTGTGGATTTTCTTTAACCGCTATTAAACTATCAAATTTATTCTTATGCAAATTATTACACTTTTCTTTCACATTAAAAAAATATTTTTCATTTTTTAGAAAAAAATTGTTTAAAATGTCTCTATTCACAGACTTATTATTTAAAGAAATTTTTATCTTTTTCAAAGTATCCGTTAAGAAAGAAATATGAAAATTTATGTCCTTAATTTTAGATTCAAAATCTTATTGGTATATACATTTAAAGACCCATCGAATAGCTTTTTACACAACTTACTGTGAAAACTTCTTGATTTCAAAGATTTGTTAATATTTTCGAGATGTTTAGGTAGTAGGTTATGCTCCTCCGGATCGAATAATCTCTTTTCTTTATTATGTAATTGTATATATTAAAATTTGAATTATAGAGAGGATTAAAAAACCCAAAACCAAAAATTTATATTTTTTAATATAAAATAAAAGACTGCCATAAAAGAAGTTCCGAAAAAATAATTTATATTTTTTTATTGGTTTTTTTAGTGACATACACATAATATAAATATTTATTAAAACAAGAATATTTTTAAATATTTCCAAATTTTTGAAAATTTATGGAATTTTAAACTTGTTATGTAAACTAAGTTAGTAAGTTATGTGGTTAAGTAAACTCTCTAATTATATATATTTTTTTTGCCTATTTAAAATTTTTAATTATGCCTTATTTATAACTAAAAAATATGATTTATATTATAAAAACTATTATGTACAACATTTTTAAAAATGTTTATATTTTAGAAAATGTTTAAGAATAAACATACGTTTATCATAGAATAATCATAATTAATAGTTAATAGGTTATAACTAACGTTAAAAATAAAAAGTCTTTTTAAATCTTACTTTTAAAATTTACAAATTAGTAAAAAGGCATCAATTAATAAAAGTTTTTTAAGTAAAAAAGTATAATTTTAAATTAGTATTTAATTTTACTATTTTTGTGAAATTTTACTATTCGATATAGTAGTTCTTATATTTTTCGTTAAAGATTAAAAAAAAAATTATGAAAAATTTAACTCAAAAAGTTAGTGCTAGATTCTCAATTTTATTTGTTTAAATAAGTTTTTTGAATAAAAAATGTCTGCAATAATTTCGTAAGTTCCAGTAGATTTTAGTAGGAAGTATTTAGTCCACTTTCAACAAAATTAGTTTTCTTAATTAACTTTATTGATGAGTTATTTCTAGTAAGCAACTAAACTAATTATAATTATAACTATTAGTATGGTATTTAATAATATTTTTTTTTCAAAATTTTTCAATCTTTTTTTTTTAATTTTTAAAATCTTTTTGGTTTTTATTATAACCTTGATTTAAAGTTTGTATATTTTTCTATAAGTACTTTTTTTAATTGATCATAAAATTAAAAAAAAAGTAAACTGAATTTCTTTTTAAATTTGACAAAATATAAGAATACGTTTACAAAAGGAGAAAAATGAAACTATAAATAAAGAACTCGTATAAAAAAGTGTCAAGATCATTCTTTAAAAAAATATGCTATAACTTTAATTTATGAATTTATTTTATTTATTAATATAATTTAATTTATTTTTTTAATTTATTTCCACGGATTTTTTTATATTTTAAAACAATATTATAACCTAATAACATAGTAATTTAGAACTTGTTCTTCTTTTAAATAATTTTATTTTATTCATTTTAAAAACACACATAATTCAAAGTCTTTTTCTCCTTCATCAGCACATTTCACAGATAATAATCTTTCACAAATTTAATGATAATTTTACATACTGACTTTGAAAGATAAATAAATAATAATTTTGACATAATTTGATGATTTTTGATGATGAAAAAAAGAAAAACTTTCAAGTGATTGAACAGCCAATCAGGTTATTAACAACAATAAAATCGCGATATTCGATACATTTGGACTTAATAAAATGACTAGAAAAATTAAAAATCACGTCAAATTCCTAATTAACAATTTTTTCCGACCCTAATTAACATCCTGAAACTAATCTCTAAATTTTTCACTACCTCAAATTGGATCCGCCATTTTTAATTTTTTAATTTAGTCTCCAGTGAGCGAGGGAGCGACCAGACCCCGCTCCACAGTCCCAAAACTAATTTTAAAAATTGGAAAAATGTGTGCTTCAAATGATTAATAAAATTTGGCTTAATTTAGAATAGCAAGCATAAAGGAAGAAGCCCGGAATTGCAATTAAAAGGACAGTGTTTCAAGTGTTCATTTGTCGTTGTCGGTGAGACGTGAAAATTGTGTTTTCCCTAAATGCAGAAAGAGTCTCAGGATAAAAGCATTTTTCCACGCTGCGTTAGATTTCGTTATTCGCAAAACAACAAGATATTTCCACACGCTTGTCTGGTGATGTTACACAGTTGAAGCAAATGGAAAATCTAAATTAATCTCACTCTCTCTCCCTGTGAACGCGCATTCTTCAGGAAAGAGTTAGAAAATGCAATCATGATTAAAGACGAGAAAGAAGTAAACAAATGGATAAAGGAAGAACGAGGGCGACTATTGGACGCTGTACCGGAAGTAGGTCAACTCGAAAAAGGATGTTTCGTCTGGGATAATATCCAGACTTTCGTTAGAGGCGGAAACCACTACTTTACTTGAAAATATAGTCGAGAGCCATCACTCTCGGAAAAAGCGTTACTCTAAAAATCATATTTCACACTTTGTTACTTTTTCGGGCAATGATAAATGGCGCCATTCAATTTTCATTTATCATCTTGTCGACACTCTTGCAAACCTATTAACTCTCAAGATTCAATATATCTATAGAACCAAAGCTTCAAGGGCTTTTTATTATTTACAGATGAAAGCTCGCCACAAACAGTTCTTGGACAAATAATTTAAAAATGCATTTGGATTTGTTTTTTCTTAAATCGAAAATTTTTTGTTTTCATTTTGATTGATTTGAGAAAATGTAATGGACAATGGATTTTTGACGAAAAAGGGTAAGAAAAAAAAATTGATTGGGTATTTTTGAAAATCCGTGTGTCAAAATTGAGATATTTATGTGCACAATGAGTGTGCCAAGTTTTGTTAAAATCGGTCGAACCGTTCTCGAGATATCGTTGTGGTAAAAAAACAGAATACTAACACACACACACACATATGTAGAAACAAACACATATGCACAAACCTGAAAAAACTGCATAATGATTTGCTTCTTCTTAAATTGGAAATTTTTTATGTCAATTATAACTGATTTTCGATTTGACAAAATATAATGAGCAATGGATTTTTGACTGAAAAAGGTAAGAAAAAAAATTGATTGGGTATTTTTGAAAATCCGTGTGCTAAATTTAAGATTTTTATGAGTACAATAAATGTGCCAAGTTTTGTTAAAATTGGTCAAACGGTTTTCGAGATATCCCTGTGACAAAAAAAGCGTGACACGCACACTCCTATTTACACACACACCTACTTATACACAGGTAAACATACATACATCTGGACATTTAGTTAAGAAAGAAAATTTATGTATTAAGAGAATTAAATATTTGATTTTCGTAAAAATTTGTATCTAAGAGTTTTTGGAGTCGCTGGTTACGAATCTAAGGTCAGATTTTTAAAATTCAAAATGGCGGATCCAATATGGCGGATACATTTTATTAAAACTAGTTGGATTTTTATGTAAATTGGTATCTGGGGGTTTTTGGGGTCGCTGATGATGAATCCAAGGTCAGAATTCCAAAATTCAAAATGGCTGATCCAAAATGGCGGATCCAAAATGGCGGACAAATTTTTTTAATTGTTAGATTTTTATGTAAATTGGTATCTGGGGGTTTTTGAAATCGCTGATTACGAATCTAAGGCCAAAATTCAATATGGCGGCTACATTTTATTAAAAATAGTTCGATTTTTATGTAAACTGGTACTTGGGGGTTTTTGGGGTCGCTGATGATGAATCTAAGATCAAAATTCAAAAATTCAAAATGGTGGATCCAATATGGTGGACAAACTTTTTAAAAATTGTCGGATTTTTTAAATTGTTAGATTTTTATGTAAATTGGTATCTGGGGTTTTGGGAATCGCTGATTACGAATCTAAGGCCAAAATTCAAAATGGCGGATCTAATATGGCTGACTCATTTTTTTTAAAATTGTTGGATTTTTATGTAAATTGGTATCCGGGGGTTTTTGGGGTCGCTGATAGCGAATCTAAGTTCAAAATTAAAAAATTCAAAATGGCGGATCCAATATGGCGGACTCATTTTTTTAAATCTGTTGGAATTTTTTTTAAGTGTTAGATTTTTATGTAAATTGGTATCTGGGGGATTTTGGAATCGCTGATTACGAATCTAAGATCAAAATTCCAAATTTCAAAATGGCGGATCCAATATGATGGATTTCTTAGGTAACTAAGTATTGTGGTAAAACTATATAATGACACGCGGTTATTTTAAAAATTGATATTATTTTTCATTGGATTAAGTGAAGATTTCTTTAGAGTCACATAAATCTGAAAAGTAGCGGGAGAGGAGACGATTTACTAGGAGTCCAGCGATTGAAAGATTAAGAACATTTACGAAAGTGTACATATCCATTTTCTGAATCTTGACTCATCTTTCGTCAGAGGAATATTACCAGGCCGCGTTTTTCAATAAATATTTTATTGCTGAAATAAAAATGAATGAGGTACAACTTGGAAAACTTTCCTCGCGAAACTGCAATTTCCTACACTACCACTATTACAACATGCTATGAACTATTTTTAAAACCCCACTTTCCACGATGAAATACCTCTTCTACAATCTCCGACTACTTTTTACTTTTCCAGTTCATTTTTCGATTCGTTTCACGATTTCGTAAATTTTTCAAAATCTCCTAATAAAATTGGAAAAATAACTAAGTTTTATTTTGTTGAAAATATAATTATAAAAATTATAATAGATCATAAATTAATATCAATTAGTTAAGATTAGGGTTTAATTCTTGATTATTTAAACCTCGAAATTTGGCTTTGAGTTTTCATGCAAAAAATTGTATTCTCTTTCTAGGGGTAGAAATTATCTACTATTTTTTTTTTATCTTTGTGAATTACTTTAAAACCTTTGATGCTGAAAATTAGGAAAAGGATTCAGGATAATAAAACCTGTTTTTTCATGGATCAAACTTTCGACATTGAGTTTGCTCAAAGATGTGTGATGCAACGGGAAACCTGATAAGACGGTCGAAATCTCAGAGGAATTACTGAAAAAACGACCGAGGAATTTCCAGCTTTACTGTAATCCATTTCTGAATGGAAAATATTCAGGTGTGAAATTACAACAAAAACTCATCCCATGTTAAGCACCTTTTCTCACATTGAGAAAATTTTCTATTATTTACCAAATTACTTGAAAACATTTTTCGATTTTTATCGGATTTCGTCATTATTTTCTGATCTTTAGTCAGATTTTTCATTTTTTCGAATGTATTCAATTTAAATTTTCATTACCATATTTTTACAAATTTATAATAATAAATAAATTGCTTAATTTAATTTACTTTAATTTTTATTTATTGTGAATTATTTTAATTATTTCTTTCTTTCTTTCTGATAAGATTTTTCCTAAAATCTTAACTTTTTTCATCTCTTATACAAATTTTCTATTGCTTTTGAATTTTTCAAAATTAAAATTTCTCGAATTATTGGAATTCTTTTTCTTTTTAAACAAATTATTTTTAAACTGTTTCATGCAGCTTTATTTTTAAAAAGTTTTAAAAAATGCCCGTTTTGTTGATTTGTTATTTATATCGATAATTTTTGTAAAAAATGTTTCTTTAGATTTTTGAGAATACGAAATTTTTTTTGTTATACGTATTTTTATTCTTGCCACTTTTAACATTATTGCATAATTTTAATTTTTAATTTCTTTAAATTTACATATTTTACTCGTAGATCATCCTAATATCTCTTGATTTTGTTTCTAATATTTTTTTAGGTTTACTCTTTAAAATTTATAAAATATTAATATTTTTCTTTTTATTGTTACAATAAAATTTCGTTATTTTAATTTGTTTTAAAATTCCTCATTTTTTAATAACCTCAACTTTTTTAATTCTTAAAATTTTTCTCACTTCTTGCCCTTCTTTTACATAAGTAAAAGTTAAGTAATTTATCTTTATAGATTATCTCATATTTTAGTATTTTTCTCCGATTTTATAAAATTTTGCATTTTAAAAGATTTTTTTGTTATTTTTTCATTTCTTCGTTGATTTTTTCGTTTTTTCATAATTTTTTCATTAATTTTTACCTTTTAGTTAATTTTAAAAATGTTCTTATTACTTTTCTGTTTTTTGGAAAAGTTTTAGTTTGTAAACTAAAAAAATATCTTTTAGATTCCCTTGTTTATAATTTTATATACGCTTTTTTTTATCTGTCGTCATTATTCCATTCTTGTGTATTTTTAAGTCTTTTTTATATTTACATTTAATTTAATAATTTAGTATTAATATTTACATTATCGAGCACTTTTCTTGATTTTTCTCTCATTTTGCAAGAAAAATGGTTTTTTCTTAAATTTGTTCTCTAAGTTTCTTATCACTTTTTTCACCTTATAATAAATTTTTAAATTTTGTAACACAATTTTTTTCTATTTCCTGGAAACGTCTTTAAATAATCTATAAATTTTTAAGAGATATCTCTGTTTTTTATATACCCTTTTTTATTTTTTTCCTTCTTGTTCATTTTTAATTCTTTTTCTTAAATTTTTAAATTTATTTTTTGATTTATTTTATATTCATTTATCTTTTTCCAGAGTTTTTTCATTTTTTCTATTTGTTCGCAAATTTATTAATCCTTTATAAAATTTCTAGTATTTAAAAAAGCAACTAAATTGTTAATAATTTTTTGTTAAATTTTACATTTTTAAATATTTTTTCCTTTCTTGAAAATTCTTTTCGTCTATTTCTCAAATATCCTCATATTTTAGAATGTTTTTAAAAATTATTGTCATTTTTTTCAAGAAGTATTTAATCTTCTATAAATTTTCTGCTATTTAATGAGAAAAACTAAACGGTCAATAATTTTTTGCTAAATTTTACAATTTTAAATATTTTTTCCTTCTTTAAAATGCTTTTCGTATTTTTCAAATATCCTCATATTTTAGAATGTTTTTCAGCAATTTTTTTTTTTTTTTTCATTAAAACCAATTAACCCTTTCATCAAATTTTTAGTATTTAAAAAAATGTGAATTGACAAGAATGATTTACAAACTTTTTTAATTTTTAAAGTTTTGATTTTCTTCTTTTA
The DNA here is from genome assembly GCA_037103525.1 of Ganaspis brasiliensis. NCBI lineage: Eukaryota > Metazoa > Arthropoda > Insecta > Hymenoptera > Figitidae > Ganaspis > Ganaspis brasiliensis. The sequence goes on along the minus strand of JAZKLR010000013.1, from coordinate 831,178 downwards.
AAATTCTTTTCAAATTTTTTCAAATTTCCTCTCGTTTTAAACAATAGCAGGTTTTTTCTATGTTAAAATAATGTTTCTATTTCATTTGCAAAGTTTTTTATCACTTTTTTTTTACTTTTCTCATTTTTAAACAGTTTTTCCGATTTTCGTATTTCTACATTCATTCACAAAATTTTATTCCTTTAAACTTTTTAACTCTTTCAATTCCCTCACATTTTCATTGATTTTTGTACTTTCGCCTTTTCAGGATTTCCAGTTATCTATCACAAAAGTTTTTTGTTATTTCAGTGATTTTTTATTTTCGTCACTTATTTTTATCTACAAAATCTAACAAAAATTTCGTTTGAATATATGACTGGTATAATTATTTTGTTACAGGAGAAAGTAAGGTAAATTGCCTATGATTAAAATTACAAAATTAAAAAATAAAAGTTCTAAGTCAAAAAAGATTATTGTATGATATTTCTGATAAATATAAATCGTCAAACCTTACGACAACAACTTTGAAGAATCAAATAAGATAATTATTTAGTAGCGGTAACATAAAATAAACAGTTTTAAAAGAGACTCTGGTAATTTTTTCCATAAATTAATCATTAATATCAGGGGCGGCAACTTGTGTATGGTACGTCTGCAAATTCCATAGATCAAAAAAATCGCCCTGTGGAATTCCATATGGCAAAATTACAGACAAAAAATAAATTTCTTAATAAAAATGTGAATAAATAAAATTACAATTCAAAGAAAATGATTAAAATTAAAAAAAAAACATATTTTGTAAAAATAAATTGAAAAGTAACAAAAGAAGTTGAAAATTGATTAATAAATAATTTAACTAATTTGATATTGAGGGCAATAATTAAAACTGAAACAGTTTTATTTGAAAAAATTAAAGAAAATAATTGAAACTTGCGGAAATTGAATTCAAAAATTAGGGGAAAAATTGAAAAATAATGGAAATAATTAGAAATTGATGAAAAATTTTAAAATTTGATAAAAATAGTTGAGAATTGTCGCAAATATTTAAAATCATAAAAGAAAATAATTGTTAAAAATTTAAGAAATTTTAAAATAATTTTTATATGTACTATTCTCAAAGATTTATTTATTTATTTGTTTATTAAGAATAAATCCAACAGTCCGAAGATCAATAACAGGATTTTGTACAATATGATAATACAGTATGTAAAATAGACAATATGCATAAAGTAGATATAAAATATAATATAACTCGAAAGTAAACGTAGCTTGTTTAAATTCTCATAACAAAATCATTCACCAATTGCAAAAATTCTTTGAAAGGAATAGTAAATATATCGAAATCACATTCGTTGCAAATATTGTTAATAATCTTACACATATCATTCACAATAGTACCCTTCAGAGGTTTAGTACCAGAGGGGTTTAGTAGACCTAAGATCATAATGAGAAACGAAAATTGGTACGAGAGATAATAAATCTGGACAATCTAAAGTCCTTACAATCTTGAACAAGAAAGCAGCAAAGTTAACCAATCTTCGCTTCTCGAGCGTTCGCACATTAAAAGTGCTACACAGTTCATTGTAGTCAGAACCAGGAAGGAGAAATTCACGGTGTTTTTTAAAATATAGGAATTTAAAAATCTTTTTTGACATTTATCAATTAAATCAGCTAAAAACTTTGCAATATTATGCCAAATAACTGAGCCATACTCCAACCTGGTTCTAACAAGAGAGAAAAATAACGATTTTAACAGAGATTCATTGTTAAATCTTTTGCAAGTGCGCATAATAAAACCAAGGCAACGATTGGCATCTCTTACAATACCATCCACATGCAAATTAAATTTCAATAAACTATTAAAATTTATGCCGAGATCTTTTATAGTAGTAACTCTATCAAGTGGATGACCATCAACAGTATACTGAAAAAATAAAATATTTACTTTCCTAGAAAAAGTCATAACGAAGCATTTTGAAGGATTTAGATCCAGCATATTATTCTTACACCAATCAGAGAAAGAATTTAAATCATTTTGTAAATCTAAGCAATCATTAGTATTATTAATAGATTTAGATATTTTAGCATTGTCAGCATAAAGTAGCAATTTATTTTTTTATAGATAAGTCAAGATCATTCATATAAAGTACAAAAAGTAATGGCCCAAGATTAGACCCTTGTGGCACACCGGAAGTTGGAAAAAACGGAACTGAAGAGAAGCCAGAGTATTGCACTGTCATATTCCTGCCCTGCAAAAACGATTGCAATAAACTTAGCAATTTATCTGGTAAACCCAGAATTTGCAATTTCGAAACTATTTTGCAATGATCAATACAATCAAAAGCTTTTGAAATATCAGTAAAGATAACATCCACTTGATTATGTGTAATTAATGATGATTCAATAAATTGTATAAAAGACCTTAAATTCGTGACAGTGGATCTTCTTTTTACAAAACCGTGTTGTGCTGGAGACAATATAGGTGCCAGATAAGGCCAAATAATGTCACAGATTATTTTCTCAAAAATTTTCGAGAAATTACATAATAAACAGATAGGACGATAGTTTAAAATTTGTGATTTGTCACCTTTTTTAAATATAGGACAAACTCTAGTTTGTTTCCATAAATCCGGAAATGTACCAGAATGCAAAGAGAGATTGAAAATAAAAGTTAACGGTTCAGCTAGTTCGTTAAAGCAGTTTTTAATAAATATACTAGGAATCTTATCGCTACCAGATGTCAGATTACCCTTTAAATTACGCAATTTAACTTCAACCTCACGTTGCAGAATAGCCAATCCATCACCAAATAAAATCAGAAACTTATATATAGAAGGTTGTAATGATTGAGAGGAAGGTTTATAAACTTTAGAAAAATGATCAGCAAAAGAGTCAACAATATCTTGAGCATTATTCAATTCTAAACCGTTATAATACATAATACCTGGAATTCTCGAAGATTTGTTAATATTATTAGCATAAGACCAAATGGCTGATGGATTTTTAAACAACTCTTTTTCCAAACGTGATTGATATACTAAATAAGATTTATTAATTTCTAATTTTATCTGCTGTCTTACATGCTGATATTCAAGTAAATAATAATTACAACCAGATTTTTTATATAACTTTCTCAATTTATCTTTAACTTTTATACTATTAATTATTTTAAAATTATACCATTTAGGATATTTCAATTTTTCTTTATTTTGCGAAATTATACCAATATGTGTCTCAAACAATTCGTATAGTTTTTCATAAAAAAGACTCAGAGCATAATTAATATCAGTACATTTGTACAGAAACGACCAGTCTATATTTAACATACTAATTCTTATATTTGTAAAGTCTATACCTTTAAATTTGAATTTTTTATCGTTAATGTTGCTTAAGAATAAATTCTTTTTACTATTAGTAGGAGAGATGACAGATTCAAACCGAACAATAATTGGCGGGTGGTAATCGTCAACAGGTAACAGTGGAAGTTCATTACTAATTACCTCACAAGGAAATGTAGCAATAACCAAGTCCAAATATCTATCATTTGTATTATTAACGTCGTTATATTGATAGAGATTATGTGGATCTAAAAATGTATGTAAAATAACTGATTTATTGTCGCGAATACCAGAAACCACATATTGCTTTAAATAGGGAATATTAAAGTCACCGATTAAGATATAATTATTTGAACAGTCAGTACAGACATTATACAATAAATCAAAAAATTCCTCAAATTCTAATAGAGGAATATCAGGAGTAATGTAAATAGCAATTAACGTAATAGGATTTGACTCAATGAAAATTTTGCAAGCAACAATATTACAATATGGTGAAATTTGAAATGCGTTTAATAAATTATTATTATGTAAAGAATTAAAAGAAGACAGGAAATTGTTGACATTAGTAATTTTAAGCTCCATTAAATCAGATTTACTCCTCTTACCATCCGTGTTTATTTCCGGGTATCCAAACAAAACAAGATTGTTTTTTCTTTGAAATCTATCTTCCATTTCACTTAAGCAAAATGATGAAGGATGACCTTCCTCAAGGTGTTTAGCGGTCCTATCTGTATTTTGAATCTCACAGACTTGTAGTTCGAGGTTCTCAATCCTCTCCACAGCATCATTAAGTTTTCCAGAATATGTATCAAGAGATTTTTTTAGATCAGTAATTTCCTTTTGAACAACATCAATCTTACTTGTAATAAATTCTTCAGAATCCTTTTTAGTCTTTTCGTAGTGCGAATCAAGTAACATCCTAATATTGTCCAAAGAAACTTGGGGTGGTGTTGGCGACACTGATCTAGAGGTCGGCTTGTGCGAGCAACATTTAAGTTTCCCTGTAGATTTATTAATAGCAACACTTGTACATCCAGGATGATAAAAGTCACCACACGGGCACGAAAAGGCATCACCCGCAATAATTGCATTACACTGGAAACACAATCTAGGATCCGGCATATTAATCACAGTATCCAAACAGTTTAAGAAACACTGAACCACACAGTATTAAAATGAAAAATGATAGTTAACACGCTGATACCACGATGGAAATCATTAGAACTTATATCAATTAAACAATAATGTTCAAGAGAAACAGTCTGCCCGAAATTATCAATAAAATAGTTTATAAGCAAGGCAAAAACTAAGATAAGACGGGAGCGACTTTAATTCACAGCTACGCGCTCGCGGCCATATTAGATTAAAGAAAAGAATTGATACTTGGAAAATAGACTTTAAAAATGAAGAGAAAAAATGAAAAATAATGAAAATTAAAATAAAGAAAATTCTTGAAAAATGATAAAAATAGTTGAGAAATTAAGCAAAAAATTAAAATCATAAAAGAAAAGAATTCTTTAAAATTGAAAAAAAATTTGAATACAATTTTAAATTTTCTATTCTCAAAGAGTGGATTAATAAAATTTTTAATCAATGAAATTTCAAATTAATTGAAGTTCAAAAATTAAAGTATATAATTGTAATTGTAGTCTTGTTTATCTCAAATGTACTCTATAATTTTTAAAATTATTTTATACAAATTTCTTTATTTTCTTCATTTTACAATTATTTCCATTAATTATTTTATAATTAAATTTATTTTTCAATTAATTTTCAATTACTTTCTTCAATTTCGATTATTTTTTTATTTATTTACTAATTTTTTTATTATTTAACTCAAAATTTACATATCTTTTTAATTTACAATTATTTTCATCATTCTGCAATTATTTTCTTGTATTACAAATATATTTAAAAATTTTTTCAATTATTTTTCACAAACTAAAACTATTTTCTTCAATTTTTAATTCTTGATATTAGTTTACAAATATTTTTTCCAATTCTGTATTATTTTCATTATTCTTCAATTAGTTTCCTAGACTTTAAAATATATTTCTCAAATTTTAATCATAGTCTTCAATTTTTAAATGTTTTTATTACTTTGCAAATGTTGTCGTCTAGCATTTTTTATTATTTCCATTGCTCTTTAATTAATTTCCTAGATTTTTATTTATTAACTAAAATTTAAATTACTGTAGCCACTTTCAATGTTTTAATCATTCTTCAATTATTTTTCTCATATTTCAAATTTTTTCCACAATTTTTGATTATTTTTTTGTTAAATTGCAATGATTTTCACACATTTTATGTTATATTAATCATTTGTTGATTACTTCCGAAAATTTCAATTATTTTTCTTAAATTTCCATTATTTTCTCCAATTTACGATTATTTCTATCATTATTCTTTAATTTTCAATTATTATTTTTATCATTTTGCAATCAATTTCTTCGATTTTTAATTATTCTCACTATTCAATCCTCAATTAAATACCGAAAATTTAAATTATTAATCTTATTTTTGAATTATTTTTTTCAATTTTCATTTTCTATTATCTTTGCAATTATTTTCTCCACCTTTTAATTATAGATATATTTACTTTTTCATTTAGTATCTCAAATCTAAGTCATCTTGTCTCCACTTTTCAATGATTTAATCAATCTTCAATTATTTTTCTCAAATTTTAATAACGTTCGTCAATTTTTAATTATTTTTTTCAATTAGCAATAATTTTCACAAATTTTCTATTATTATGATAATATTTGTTGATTAATTCCGAAAATTTCAACTATTTTTCTCAAATTTCCATTATTTTCGTCAATTTTCGATTATTTCTATAATATTGTAATTATTTTCTGAAATTTAAAATTTTTGAAACTTGAAATTATGTTGTAATAAGTAATAATGTTCTTTCTTTTACTTCACAAATATTCTGTATTTTTAAAAATAATTTTCCTAAAATTAGAATTAATATCTACAAATTTCAACTATTTTTATCATTTTATAAAAATTTTCTTCAAGGATTTTCATTATTTTTTAATTTTTCCCTTAAATTTTAAATTTAGTTTCCGTAAGTTTCAATTATTTTTTTTAATTTGTTCAAATAAATCTTTTTTAGTTTTAATTATTTTCTGTAATATTAAATTAGTTTAATTATTTATTAATTAACTTTTAATTTCTTTCGACTTTTCAATTATTTTAAAAAAAATATGATTTTTGTTTCTTTAAATTTTTAATGTTTTAATCATTTTTTAATTATTTTTCTTAAATTTTAATGAAGTTCGTCAACTCTTAATTTTTTTTCCAATTAGCAATAATTTTCACAAATTTTATATTATTTTTATTATTTGTTGATTAATTCCGAAAATGTACTTGAAACCAAATAAAATTGTCAAGTTTTGCGTTACAATAGTTACGCTAATTAAGAAACTCTTTAATTTATTTTTGTTTTAATTCTCTCTCCCCTCCTCCCAACCCTCTGTCAATATTAAGTTTGCAGATGGCAAGAATTTACAAGTCGCTGCCCCTGATTAACATTATCATTAAAAAAAAAAAGAAATTAACTTTTATCTCACAAGCCTTAAACGCTTTTCCATTCAACTCTAAATTTCTCTATTTTTAAGCTATACATCTTTTTTCTCTACGATAATAATTTTCCTATTTTGAAGATACTGCTTTTCGTATTCCTAAGATAATAATTTTCCTATTCCCGGGATAGAGTAGAATTTTCGAAAGGTGAAATTGAGAAAAGATTTCCTGCAGAAAGTGGAGAAATTCCGAAGACAAAGTGCTAAGGATAACGCACCAGAGAATGTGTAAAGGTTCCTTCCAGAGCAATAACTTTATTATATTAATTTTGCCAAGCTCGAGAGAACTTTGGTATTTTTCAGGAAAATATCTAGTGTCCTGCCCTTGGGAGAGGGACAAGTTTAAGCGCAATCTTTTTTCTCTTCTCGTTTCATCGAGCGTCCTCTTTCATCCCTCTCTCGCGTAATGTCTCATATTTTTTATTTTCCTCATTTCTTGCCGACCCGTGGATCGTTTCCCAACCCTTCAACTTTGTCTGGCTGTTTACGATCGATGGAAGTACCTACAGGTGTCCTGTACAGCCACGACTCGACTGGGGAAATAATAATAGAAATAAATGGAACATTTCTCTTGCCAAAACAACGTTTTCCAATAGGATGGTGCGCACCTGCACGATAGATCTGTCAGCAATTCAACCTTCTGGGATTATGACAACCGGAATATTGAATCGTCGTTCACTTCCAAGTTCACAGTCTCCGGGGATTGATCGACCAGTTTCAATACCCAGAACTACACGAGAATAGAGATTATGAATTATTTCCTCCTGTTGTTACAGGATTTTCAAAGCAATTTGTCCAAATTGATGGAAAAAAATTATTTTTTTTAGTTTTTAACAAGCTCAACTGTACTTGATACTGTAACCTTAAAAAAATTGTTAGTTATTTATTTTTTACTTAAAATAATTAATTATTAAACCAAAGTTACACTGGCGTTGCTTTAAAGAAAATGTAATTAAATGTCCTTGGGTGCAGTTTAAAAAAATTAAATAAAACAAGAAAACTAATATTATTTATTATTGTTAGTGGAAATGGTATATGACTGTAATAAATATTCAACGATTTATTTCACACCAAAATTACTTCACTCAAGTTTAAAGAACATTTATATTTTTTATTTTGTTCATTGTAAATTTCTAACTACGTCGACAATCTTAATTTGAAAAGATAAAATCATAATTAATAAAGTTAAGATGATAGGATTCAGATATCTCACGTCCGTGTAGACCCTATTACCTATTGTCAACCGTTTAGGGCCGGTTTAACAAAATCTTTGAATTTTATGGAAGCACTTAACTCATTACCGTATTTGAGTTTGTCCCTGAGAAACATCTTGCTTCCCACTTTGTAATTTGTTTTCCCACTCAGCGAAAACTTTTTATTTTTACAATTTTGTCAGTTAACAAGCAAACTTCCAACTCGAAACATCCACCAACACGCGTTGCGTTTTTCACAAAATGTACCATATTCAAATCTTGACAGCTTTTAAAATATATGTATTAACTTGATCTAGTTCTATTTATTTTTTATCTTGGTCAATTCTTATTAAATTAATGATTGCGATTACGTATGAGAATTTCTCAAACGTATAAACAATTATTTAAATTAATTAAGCAACGTAACTTATCGGGATACTTGTTATAATCGGCAGAGAAGGCGGTTCGAAATTATAAATTACTATAATAAGTTTAATAACTAATTTTTAAATAAAAGACAAGAATCTAGAATTTTAAGGGCATGTGATGAAAAACTACGTTACCGGTATAGGTAAAATTTGTCCGTAAACTTCCTCTAAAAATACTAAATATTTTGACACCAAACTTTGTAGAATTACTAAAAATGTCATTAAGAAGGTCTCTCTGACTTAAATTTCTTTAAACTTTGACATAAAATTAATTTTCTAAAATATTCGCTGATATTTGGAAATGTTAAAAAAATAATTCTAAAGTAAAATTCAATTAAATTTGGGCCAGAGAGACCTTCTTAATGACATTTTAAGTAATTCTACAAAGTTTGGTGTCAAAATATTTAGTATTTTAGAAGGAACTTTACGGACAAATTTCGCTTATACCGGTGACATCATTCTCCATCACATACCCTTAAGAGATTTAATTTAATGAACTATTTTTATTGCACTGAATAATTTTACAATTTTCAATTTTCGTTCTAAATTAATACAATTATTTAAAATTAAAAATACAATAAAATTAAGATTTTTTAGTTATCTTTCTTCACGATATTTCGTAATTAGATAATAAGATAAATAACATTTTTAAGGTGGGTCAAAATTAAAAATTATATTTAAACCGTCAATACTGAATTTAATCAATTAGCTTATCGAAAATTATTCCAAGATTCCAAACTATTGGCAAGAATAACTTCAAAGGAAATGGCACAACACAATTTTAAAAAATCTTAATATTTTTAAATGTTTTTTAAATAAATTAAAAATCCGACAATCCTCATGTTAACTCTTCGGAGGTTGCTGACAAAAGATGATATGCAAGTCGATTTTCCGAAATCTTAATTAGGTCAAAAAATATAAACATTTTAAGAAGAAAAGTGAGTTTTTTTAATGAAAAGTCTTCAAATTTCAAATGCTATTAAATTCAAGACAAACATTTTTTTCTCTATTTGCAAAAATACGTGTCACCTAATTTCTGTTGAAAGTTAATTTAAAAAATTAATTGAAAAACAATTGTTATCTAGTTTTGTCATTCTTTCAATATTTTCTTTTTTTTTCGATCAATTTGTTCAAATTTTAAGTATTGTTTTCCGAAAATTTCAATTATATTTGTAAATATTTTTTTAATACAATCATTTTATTAAATTTCTATTTTATTTCTTGATATTTCAATTGTATTTTTCGATTTTCCTAATTATTTTTTTTTATTTTTGATTATAATTTCCATTATATTTTTAACCTTTAAAACTATAACCTGTATAATTTTGATTAATTTTCTCATTTTTAAATTATTTCATTACTTTTTCAATTAATTTCTTCAAATTTCAATTATTCACTGCTCATTTAAACTATTTTATTCGATTATTTTTTATTTCAATTATTATTTTTTATTTTATTTTTTATTCTTAAATGTCAATTGTATTTTTCAATTTTTGCAATGATGTCCTTCAAATTTCAATTATTTTTATCTGTTACAAATGTATTTTTAATTTTTCAATCATGTTCCTCAAGTTTCAACTATTTTTATCAATTTTCGATAATGTTATTCAATATTTTCAATTATTTTGCTCAATTTTTAATTGCCCATGTTCTTTAATTTTTGAAATATTTTCGTCAATGTTCAATTGTATTCTTTAGTTTTAAGTTTATTTCTCAAATTTCAATTATATTCTTTAATTTTTCAATTAACTTCTTCAGCCCAAAATTTGTTAATTTTTTTTTTTTTAATTCTCGTATTTATTTACAAAATTTTTGTTTTTTCTTTAATTAATATTAATAGCTTCAGTTTTTAAATTTTTCTGCAAATTCGGAATAAATTTTCTTTTTCACTGCCATTTCTTTACTTTAATTTTTATTATCTTTTTATAATGTCATTTATAGGTTTAAGGTATTAGTCGCGTAAATGCTCCCGCAAAACTCCCGCAAAAAAAGAACAATAAATAAACTTTTATATCAACTCACTTGCTTCCTTGTGACCTCTTCTAATGTAATATATGTAATTTTCACGATTTTGAGTCAGGTACTATAAGTTATCGTGATGTATTGCTCACACGTTTTCGACATTTTTCAATGAAACCACGTGAAAATGAAAAATTATGAATTTTTAAATTATTGTATTTTTTATACGACGTGGTCAATAAAGGTAATTTTTTTTTAAAAGACTTATTTTATCTCAATGTGTAACTTAGTAGTTTTATTTAAAAATCTGACGACTTGTTTTTTTATAAATGAATATAAGAGACAATTTTTACATGCATTTTGTGCTATTGCATGTAAAAGGTATAAACTTTGAATTAATATTTTGAAGCTCAGAAGTGGTCAAAGTTAATAGGATAGATCTCATTTCATAGATAAATACCTCATGAATACAGATACAAAGTTTTAAAAAAATCTCACGAAAATCATTTTACGCGACTAATACCTTAAGGATTTTCAATTTTATTATCAATTTTCATTTGTTTTTTCTATTTTCAATTACTTTTTTCTCTTTCAAATGTAGTGTTTAAAATACTCAAATATTTCTCTTAATTTTCAATTCAATTTCTAATTTAGAGTAAGATTCTTTAATTTTTCAACTAATATCTTTAATACTGAATTATTTTTATTATTTTTATCTAGCTTTGTCATTCTTTAAATATTATCTTCTTTTTCACATTTTACACTTTTTCTTTTGATTTCTTCAAATTTTAATCCTTTTTCGCAAATTTGTTTTTTGGCGATTAAATAGAAATTTTGTTAAATACTCAATTATATTTTTATAATCTTTTATTTACCTTCGGCATTTTTTCAATGTAAATAATGTATGTTTTTACCTCAATGAGATTATTAAATTTTTATTTATTCTCTTGAAACGGCAAATAATTTTCTATTTTTTCAATGATATTCTTCGATTTTCAACTATTTATATCAATTGCAAATATAATTTTCCCACTATTTTCTTCAAATTTTAATTATTTTCTTAAATTTTAAATTATATTCTTCAAATTTCTAGATTTCTTTTTCTCAAACTGAAATTATTTTCTTTAATTTTCAATTATTTTTCTTAAATTTTAATTTTTCTCTTCAATTTGCTTCAATTTTTCAAATGCTTGTGGTTTTTATTGTAACGCGATGCGGATTTTTTAGTTTTGTTATTCTAAATATAAGAATCTAATTATTTTTTTTTAAAAAAAGGGTGTTTTTGTAGCCCGTATATCTGGTTAAATAAAATAAATAAATTTCCAATTATGTTCATTAAATTACTTAATTCAATTATTTTTTTCTAATTTCAATCATATTCTTGAAATTTCTAAATTACTTTTTCTCAAATTAAAAATATTTTTTTTAATTTTCAATTATTTTTCTCGAATTTTAATTGTTCTCTTCAATTTCTAATTCTGTTCTTCTGTTCTTTAAATTACTTAATTACTTTTCTCAAATTTCAATTATTTCTTCGATTTTTAATTATTTTCCTCAAATTTCAATTATTCTCTTCAATTTTCAATTATATTCTTTAAATCTCTAAATTTCTTTTTCTCTAATTACAATTATTTTTTCGATTTTTTTGCTATTTGAAATTCCATAAAGACCAGAAAAAAATTTCATTAAAGGACACTACAATATTCTTTAAAACACACCTAAGTCAAAAAACGAAGGATTTTCAATTATTTTCTGCAATTTCCAATTAAGTTCTTTAAATTACTTAAATACTTTTCTCAAGTATTTCACCGATTTTAATTATTTTCCTCAAATTTCAATTATTTTCTTCAAATTCCAATTAATTCCTTCAATTTCCTATTATGTTTTTTAAGTTTCCTCAAGTTTCAATTACTTTCTTCATTTTTTAATTATATTCTTCCATTTTTTAAATTTCAATTATTTTCTTCAATTTTCAATTATATTTATATTTAAAAAAATATATTTAAAAAAATTTTAAATTCTTTTTCTAAAATTACATTTATTTCTTCGGTTGTCAATTTTTGCCCGCAATTTTCAATTATATTCTTCAAATTTCTTAATTCCTTTTTTAATATATTCAATTATTTTTTCTATTTTAAATTATTTTCTTCAAATTTCAATTATTTTCCTTAATTTCCAATAATGTTCTTTAAGTTCCGTAATTACTTTTTTCAAGTACTTCTCCGATTTATAATTATTTGCTTAAATTTCTATTATTTTCTTTAATTTTCAATTATATTCTTCAAATTTCTAAATTACTTTTTCTCAAATTTCAATTATTACGTCGATGTTCAATTATTTTCCTCAAATTTCAATTGTTTTCTTTAATTTTCAATTACATTCTTCAAATTTTCTAAATTTTTTTTCGCAAATTTAAGTTCTTAATTGGATTTTTAAATATTTTCCTAAAATTTCAATTATTTTCTATATTTTTCAATTCTATTCTTCTATTTTCTAAATTTCAATTGTTTCTTCAATTTTCAATTTTATTTTTCAAATTTTTAAATTACTTTTTCTAAAATTACAATTATATCTTCGATTGTCAAAATTAATTTTTCTCAAATTTCAGTTATTTGCTTCAAATTTCAATCATTTTCTTCAATTTTTAATTATATTCTTCAAATTTTTAAATTACTTTTTCTTAAATTTCAATTATATCTTCGATTGTCAATTATTGTCCTCAAATTTCAATTATTATTTTTTATTTTTTTATTTGTCATAATATACAGCCCACAATCATACGATCTTTTATAGACACTAATGAAAAATACAAAAATTTCATGTTTAAATTAATAAAAATTTCTTAACCCTAATGAATTCATTAATCAATTATACAGAAATTTGATGTTACGTAATAGTATTTAATAACCATTATTTTTTTTTCTTTTATTAAATTAATCAAATTTCTTCTAAATTTGAAAAACTTAAATAATATGAATTCGAATTTAATTTAATTGGCTATGTAATGAATAAATTAAATTTTGACGCATTTTCCTACTGTCTAAGTTTAACAGAATCAATAACCAAAAGATTCAACTCTAACATTTTCTGGTGAAAACAAAATATTTATATCGTAAGTTTTTTCTGATGTAAACCATTTTTCTGTCAGCGCAAAAATTTGATACAAATCAAAACCATAAAAATTGAAAACAAAAAAAAACTTGGTATTTAAACCTCTAACTTTTTGGTAGAAAATGTTCATTTGATCAATGCAGGTGGTTTTCTTCAAATTTTAATTATTTTTCAATTTCTAATTATATTCTTCAATATCAGAAATTACTTTTTCTCAAATTCCAATTAATTCATCAAATTTCAATTATTTTCCTCAAGTAAACAAGGATGGAATTACGAATTCCCCAAAATTTAATTATTTTCTTTAATTTTCAATTATATTCTTCAAACATCTAAATTACTTTTCCTCAAATTTCAATTATTCTCTGCATTTTTCTTCAATATTTCAATTATTTTCCTTAATTTTCAATTACCCTTGTTCTTGAATTTTTCGAGTATCAATTATGAATTTTCATTTGTAGGTCTTCGGGATAAATAGACTCAACGATCCACATTTCATCTAATCTAATTAATAAAAAAATTTCCCAAATCTACAAAGTCACCGTAACTCTAAATCAAGCATCCTTTCAAATTGACCCTGGAATTTTGCAAAAACCACTATACCATTGAGTGCTAATGGCTAAATCCAATTTGACCCTTATAAAGAAATTTTCCCTGGTTTCGAGAAAAGGAATTGAACTTTGGAGCGATAAGAAAGTAGTGTTTGAAAATCAGAGCTTTTGAGGTGAAGATTGCAGTTTCTGGAGCTGAAAGCTAGCATCGGTTTTGAAGATAAGACGAGACTGAAGGCCGGAAACTCAAGAAGGTTCCGAGCCGGAGGGGATGAAGCGTCCTTCTTGGCTGCGAGCTTAGATAAGAATAATGCCGAGTAACGTAATAATATAGCACTTGAAAGCCGACTGAAGCTTTTAGAGAGTGAGCACATCCAACCTAACCCAATAGCGTTATACTACTCACTTCTCGCTATACAAAGCAACTCAACTTGGTTAGAGAAACGTCAGTCATGCGTGTACATGACTCGTTGACTGTATGCCACGTTTATATCGGCAGTACCCTACGAAACTCTAATTCCGTTTGCTATCCACGTAAAAGCATTCTACAATTTCTCACCTACTCTAACTACCGGTACAGTCGCCATGACGTATCCACTCATATATACTACACATGTATACAAGTATTTTAGTTCCACAAGCACTAAGTAACAATTTTCTTCACAATGGAAACCATATTAGTTGAAAATTTTTTTCTTCTATAATTATATTTTATAGATTTGAAGATAGAGTTTAATTAATATTTTCTTAAGGTTGTTCTCCTAGATCTGTGGCTCTCAACTCAAAATTTGACATTTTTTACTTATTTTGTGATGTTCAATGTATCGACAATCTTAGAAAGATTTTTTTCTTAATTATATTGTATAGATTTGAAGAAAGTGTTTATTAAAGATTTTCTTAAGGTTGCTCTATTGCATTAGTGGTTCTCAAAGTTTTTCATTTTTTTACTAATTCTGTAATGCTCAATATATAGCGCCAATCTCGAAAAGATTCTTTTTCGTAATTATATTGTATAGATTTAAAGAACACGTATATTACATATTCTCTTAAAGTAGTTCTTTTAGATCAGTGGTTCTCAACGCAATATTGGTCATTTTTTACTTATTTTGTGTTGCTTAATGTATAGCGCCAGTCTTGAAAATATATTTTCGATAATTATATTGTATTGATTTAAAGAGCAATTTTATTACCTATTTTCTTAAGGGGACGCACAGTGGGATGAATCTGGAATTTACTGTTCAAAAATGTCCAGAGCCTCTAATTCTTGACCAAATTTAAAGTTCTTTTTTTTTAAATTAAAGCTTAATAAATTTCTAAAAACATTGTCGGAGCCGATTTTTGAAAAAAAATTTTGTTAACTTTTTTATTAATGTTTAAATGTAATAAAAGAAAATAATGTATCAACATTCCACACGTTTAATCTACGTCACTTAGTGATATTTGAGCAAAAAAAATTAATAACTTTACTTTCAGGAAAGTAAAATTTTATTTAATATTATGTGATCAGATAGAAAAAAACCTTACTCATGGCCTTTAATCTTAATAAATACTGAATATATTGCCTCAATTGCAATAATTTGTTTATAATAATCAGGAAAATTGTGAAAGTTTATTTATTAAATAAAATTTAACTTTCCTAAAATTAAAGTTATTAATTTTTTTTTGCTCAAGTATCACTAAGTGACGTAGATTAAACGTGTGGAATGTTAATAATTAGCTCTTTTATTACATTTAAACAATAATAAAAAAGTTAACAAATTTTTTTTCAAAAATTGGCTCCGACAATGTTTTTAGAAATTTATTAAGCTTTAATTTAAAAAAAAGAACTTTAAATTTGGTCAAGAATTAGAGGCTCTGGACATATTTGAACAGTAAATTCCAGATTCATCCCACTGTGGGACGCCTAAGTGGAAAAATGACAAAAAAAACGATTTTCTTTTTATGTGATTATCCAAAACTAGACTCAGTTAGGAATAAAATAAGACTATTTAAAACCTTTTCTGATGAGTAGAAGTAGCCTAAATAAATTTGTAAAGTTGGATACTTTATCTCGAGAATAATAAATCCTTAAGTTCATCAATAAATTAAGTACGAAAGCTTCAATTGTATTAAAATTTCTTATTTTTATACTAAAAATGAATAAATCAAAACTCCATATATATTTCTCGACATGATTTGCAAATTCAAAATGGCGGATCCAATATGGCGGACGAATTTTTAAAAATTGACTGAATTTGCATGAATCTTGGTTTATTGGGGTTTGCGAGGTCACTGACTTCAAATTTGAAGTCAGATTTGAAAAATTCAAAATGGTGGATTCAATATGGTGGATGAATTTTTAAAAATGAATTGAATTTGCATGAATCTTGGTATGTTGGGGTTTTTGGACTCACTGATTTCAAATTTTAAGTCACTATTGGAAAACTCAAAATGGCGAATCCAATATGGCGGACGAATTTTTAAAAATTGACTGAATTTGCATGAATCTTGGTATATTGGGGTTTTTGGGGTCGCTGATTTCAAATTTCAAGTCAGATTTGAAAAATTCAAAATGGAGGATACAAAATGGCGGTCGATTTAAGATTTCAAATCAGTAAACCCGAAAATTTCCGAGTAACAAGATACAGGTAAATTTTAACAATATTTGAAAATGCAACCCTCACATTAGATTCGAAATTATTAAATTTGAAATATAAATAACAAATTTGTACTCAGCGACCCCAAAAACGCCAAAGTAAAAAATTTTATGCACATTTAGTAATTTTTTAGAAATTTGATCACCATATTGGATGCGCCAATTTGAATATTTCAAATCTGACTTTAAATTTGAAATCAGCGACCCCAAAATCCCCAAGATACCAAGATTTATGCGAATTCAGATAATTTTTAAAAAATTTGTCCGCCATATTCGATCCGCCATTTTGAATTTTTAAGATCTGACTTCGAATTTGAAATTAGCGACCTCAAAAACCTCAATATACTAAAATTCATACAAATTCGTTAAATTTTTAAAAATTCGACCACCATATTGTATCCGCCATTTTGAATTTTGATAATCTGACTTCGAATTTTAAATTAGCGAACCCAGAAACCTCAATATACTAAGATTCATACAAATTCGTTAAATTTTTAAAAATTCGACTGCCATATTGTATCCGCCATTTTGAATTTTGATAATCTGACTTCGAATTTGAAATTAGCGAACCCAGAAACCTCAATATACTAAGATTCATACAAATTCGTTCAATTTTTAAAAATTCGACCGCCATATTGTATCCGCCATTTTAAATTTTGATAATCTGACTTCGAAATTGAAATCAGCGACCCCAAAAACCCCAGTATACCAAATTTCATAAAATTTAGATTATTTGATTCTGAAATTCATGAGATTTTTCTTCTTTTTAGTTATTCGTCTCTCCTGTAAAATTTGATTTTTTAATTTTTTTTTATCTTTCGGTACACTTTTCTTTTGAACTACTGAACCGATTTACAAGTTTTTTTTTTAATTTGTTCAGGAAGGTTTCAAGATTACGAATAAGAAGTTTGACATCATTTTGAGTTATATAAACGGAGATGTGAGTCATTTAATCAGAAAAACTTAATAAGCCAATTATTAAAGATTTTCTTAAGGCGGTTCTCTTAGATAAGTGGTTCTCAACTCAAAATTTGTTATTTTGTACTTATTTTGGGATATTTAATGTATAGCGCTATTCTTAAAACTGTACAGATTTGAAGAAAGATTTTATTAACAATTTTCTTATGGTTGTTCTCTTGGATCAGTGGTTCTCAACTAAAAATTGGTCATTTTTTACTTATTTTGTAAAAATAAGCTAAAAATATGCTAAATTTATAGCGCCAAACTTAAAAAGATTTTTTTTCCTAATTATACATTAGGATATGAAGTGGTATATTTGGCAAAAAGTTAAGTTATTTGTCACAATGAAAATATCTTGGTCTCAGAGCTTACTAACTTTTATATTTGTATCAAATAAAAAACTTATGGTACTTGAATAAAGTTTGATTTGACTTTATTTTATACAAATAAAAAAGCTAGGTGGTTCTGAATTAATATATATTTTTTCTCTAAATGTATTGTGTAGATTTAAGAGAAGAGCTTATTAAATATATTCTTAAGGTAGTTGTCTTAGATCTGTGTTTCTCAACTCAAATCTTGTCATTTTTTAAATATATAGTGCTGCTCAATGTATATCGCCAATTTTAAAAAGATTGTTTTCCTTATTATATTGTATAGATTTGAAGAAAGAGTTTGTTAAGAATTTGCTTAAGGCTGTTCTCTTGTATTAGTGGTTCTCAACTCAAACCTGGTCATTTTATATCTATTTTGTGTAGCTCAATATATAGCGCCAATCTCAAAAAGATATTTTCCATAATTATATTGTATAGATTTAAAGAGCAAGTTTATTACCTATTTTCGTAAGGTAGTTTTCTTGGATCAGTGGTTCTTAACTCAAAGTTTGTCATTTTTATACTTATTTTGTAATGTTTAGTGTATAGCGCCAACTTTGAAAATATTTTTTCCTAACTATATTGCATAGATTTTATAAAAGATTTGACTAATGAGTTTATTAAGGTTGTTCTCTTGGATTAGTGGTTCTCAACTTTTACTTATCTTGTGATGTTCAATGTATAGTGCCATTTTAAAAAAGAGTTTTTTCCTATTTATATTGTATAATAGGTTTGAAGAAACAGTTTATTAAATATTTTCTTAAGGTACTTCTCTTGAATCAGTGGTTCACACCTCAAATTTTGTAATTTTTTACTTATTTTGTGATGCTTAATGAATAGTGCCAATCTTAAAAAGATTTTTTTCCTAATTATACTGCATACACTTAAAGATCGAAGTTTATTAAATACTTTCTTAAGGTAGTTCTCTTGTATCAGTGGTTCTCAACATAAAGTTTGTCATTTTGTTTCCTGATAGAGGAAGCTTTGTGGTCATTAAGATTTTCGATTTTCCAAAAATAGTCTAAATCGACTTATAATCATCTAAAAGCCAAAATTTTCATTTTTAAAAAAGCTCGGATGTGTGTGTGTGTGTGTGTGTGTATGTGTGTGCATGTAATTGTATACTTGAGATCTCTCTTTTGTTGCTATTTGGACACAGGGATTTTAAAGAACAAGTTTGTTAACTATTTTCATGAGGTAGTCCTCTTCGATTAGTGGCTCTCAAGTAAAATTTTTCCCATTTTTACTTTTTTTGTTATGCTTAATGTATAGCGTTAAGCTTGAAAAGATTTTTTTTCCTAATTTTATTGTAGATATAGATTTTAAGAATGAGTTTATTTAATACTTTCGTTAGGTAGTTCTATAGGTTCAGTGGTTCTCAACTCAAAATTTGTCATTTTTGCTTCCTCATAAAAGCGTCTTTGTGATCGTTAAAATTTTCGATTATCCAAAAATAGTCTAAATCGACTTATATATTTATCTAAAAAGCTTAAACTTACATTTTTTAAAAAGTCTGAATGAGTTGATGTGTGTGTGTGTGTATGGTCCCTTTTTAGTCGCTAGGATATCTCGAGAACGCCTAACCAGCTTTTAATAAAATTTGAATGTCAAATTAAGTTTATACATATCTTAATTTGGACGCAGAAACTTGAAAGAACAAGTTTCTGAACTATCTTCTTAAGGTAGTTTCTTTGGATCAGTGGTTATCAACTTAAATTTTACCTTTTTTTACTTATTTTGTAATGCTCAGTGTACAGCGCTCAGTGAGTACAATTCTTAAAAAGATATTATATTGTATAGATAAGAAGAAAGAGTATATTATAGATTCTCTTAAGGTGGTTCTTTTAGATCAGTGGTTTTCAACTCAAAATTTGTCATTTCTTACTTATTCTGTGACGCTCAATGTATAGCGCCAACCTTGAAAAGATTTTTTCCATATTTATATTGTATAGATTTAATAAGCAAGTTTATTACTTATTTGTTTTAGGTAGTTCTCTTGGATCAGTGTTTCTCAACTCAAAGTTGGCCATTTTTTTACTTATTTTGTAATGCTAACTGTATAGCGCCAATTTTAAAAAGATTTTTTTCTTAATTATATTGTATAGATTTGAAGAAAGTGTTTTTATTAAAGATTTTCTTAAGGTTGGATTAGTGGTTCTCAACTCAAAGTTTGACATTTTTTACTAATTCTGTAATGCTCAATATATAGCGTCAATTTTGAAAAGATTCTTTTTCGTAATTATATTGTATAGATTTAAAGAACACGTATATTACATATTTTCTTAAGGTAGTTCTCTTAGATCAGTGGTTCTCAACGCAAATTTGGTCATTTATCACTTATTTTGTGATGCCTAATGTCTAGCGCCAATCGTGAAAAGATTTTTTTCCATAATTATATTGTATAGATTTTAAGAACAAGTTTATTACCTATTTTCTTAATGTAGTTTTCTTGGATTAGTGGTTCCCAACTCAAACCTGGTCATTTTATACTTATTTTGTGTTGCTGAATGTATAGCGCCAATCTTGAAAATATATTTTCGATAATTATATTGGGCAGATTTAAAGAGCAATTTTATTACCTATTTTCTTAAGGTAGTTCTCTTGGATCAGTGGTTCTCAACTCAAATTTGGTCATTTTTTACTTATTTTGGGATACTGGATGTAAAGCGTTAACTTCAAAGTTTTAGAGACTCTATCTTGGATTCGTTTAAATAATAATTGAATAAAAAGACAAGACTATTCTTAAAAATAATGCTTATTTAACAAGATTTCATGAACCATGTTTTCTAGAATCAAAATAAAAAATAATCTAATATAAATGAAATAAAATATTAAAAAACTATTAACGTATTTTTTCAGTTAAATTTACTATTTAACAAAACATGTGAAATGCGAAACAATTTTGTGAATTTGGCATTTGCAAGTCGTCATTTGCAATCTTCAAATTGCATTTTGTAACTGTACTTTACAATTGAATTAGAGAGAATTTAAAGACCTCTTTAATCTAGCATGAACCCCTTATAATTTAAATAGCTTTTATGCAATTATTCTCGTGTAGTTTAAACCTTCAATTTCTACAAGTTGAGGAAGTACTCTTGTAATTTCCCGTAATTCATTGCGAATTATTGTATTCCTCTGTAATCACTGACCGTTTGTTATAATCTCTAGCCAATCTCTTGTGATTCATTGTAATTCCTAGCAGACCACTAAAGTCACTAATCCACCAAAAATTTCTCTCTGAGTCTTGTTAAATCTTCTAATCACTTTTAGGTTTTAAATCTCTTCATCAATCCTTTAAAATTAGACTTTCTAATTAATTTAATAGAAATCATTGCAATTTAAAAAATTATTGAGTTAAATTTTAAATTTGGACTGATTAAAATTTGCGTCGATTAAAAATTGAAACAAATTGGGGTCAATTGCAAAGAACTAAAATATAAAAAAATAGAGAAAAAGTAAAATTTTTAAGAATTGAAATTTAGGTTGAATTAAATTATGACGAATTAAAATTCGGGTCGCACAAAATTTTAACAGACTAAAATTTGAGTCTCTTTAATTTGAGACAGTTTGAACTTGCATCTAATAAAATTGCTACAGATAAAAAATGTTTAGGATTGGTTAAAGTTGGAGTCGATTTAAATTTGGATCAATTAAAATCGGGGTCGAATATAATTTTGGAACGATTGAAACTGGTGTCAATTATAATTAAAACAAAAGAAAAAATAGGGATCAAGTAAAATTTTGTAGAATTGAAATTTGGGTAGAAAAAAATTTTGATGAATTGAAAACTGGGTCGAACAATATTTTAACGGATTAAAATTACGGTCGATTTAATTTGGGACAGTTTCAAAATGGATCTAATAAAATTGTTATAAATAAAAGAATTTTTGGATTGATTAAAATTAAAGTCGATTTAAATTTGGATCAATTGAAATTGCAGTCGATTACAATTTAAACCGATTGAATTCAGAGTCGACTAAAATTATTAAAACTACCAAAATTTTACACAAATGTATAAAATTGAGTTTCGGTCATTTTTAAACCAATTTAAATTGCAACCGATTAAAATTCACATCAATTAATAATAAAAAATTCGTACCAATAAACAATTTGAACAATTTTGAGTTTTTGTAGTTTTTTCCAATAAAATAACAATTTCTAAAATATTTTGTCCCTCCTACCCAACCCATTTAAAAATACTTTCTCATTTGAGATGAGAGCGTAAAAGGAAAAGTTAAAACTATCGGAGGGAGAAAAGCGATAAAAAAAGAAATAAAGAAAACTGTCTCTTGTAAGATTTGAATACGGAATCGTTTGATTTGTGTGCTGGTCCCAAGGCTATTAAGATGCTTCTCCTGAGATTTGAGAAGCGTGAAACTTTTGTGGACAACTACATTTTAAAGCACAGACCATAATTCTACTAGAGTTTCAAAAACTAGATTCTGCGCTGTTTGATCTCTTTGTATATCTCTACCCATTTTATGCCATTTCTCTCTACTTTTTTTTCTCTATCTGTATTTTGTCCTCACACTCAAAACTCTTTTCCCTTGGCTCTACTGTTCTCGCTGATTCTAGTCACGTGTCTCAGTACCATTCAATTATATCACTCGTAATGAGACTTTGTTTTATAGATCTAAAAACACCTTTGTCCCTTTTTACAGGTTGTATCAGTTTTTCGAATGTAGTTATCCTAATAAATTGTAATTTTCGTCAAATCTTCTATACTTATTCTATATCATTCCTATTATTACACTGAGGATATTTTTTTCGAAATTTCTTTTTTTGTTTTTTTTTTTTATTGCTTTTACTAATCAATCTATTGTTACTGTTTAAATTTAAAACTAATTTACTTTCCGAAGTTATATTGATTGATTTCTAAAGACTCATTTTATTTAGCCATATTAGATCCGCCATTTTGAATTTTTGAAAATTTAAACTTGTTTTTAATCTGAAACGCTGAAAACTCCGAAAATTGAGATTTGTTAAATTCAGATCACAAAAATCTATCTCAAAAGAATATCTTTTCTGTGAAAAATTTTGCACTTCTGACCGCGATTTTAAAATTTCGAAAATTTTAAACGAGATGGTTATAAACGAGCTCGACAAACACAAAATATTGAGTTTTGTTAATTTTGGCAAATATTTTGCATTTTTGGCCGCCATATTGGATCCGACATTTTGAATTTTCAAAAACTGAAACAGTAAACCTGAAAACTCACAAATACTAAGATTTGTTAACTTTGTGAAAAATTTTGCACTTCTGATGGACATTTTAAATTTTCTAAAACCGTTAACGGGCTCAGGGGCGGCGACTTGTGTAGCAAATATTTAAAATCATAAAAGAAAGTAATTTTTAAAAATTTAAGAAATTTTAAAATAATTTTTATATGTACTATTCTCAAAGATTAAAGAAAAGAATTGAAACTTGGAAAATAGACTTTAAAAATGAAGGGAAAAAATGAAAAATGATAAAAAGGAAAATAAAGAAAATTTTTGAAAAATGATATAAATAGTTGAGAAATTAAGCAAAACATTGAAATCATAAAAGAAAAGAATTCTTTAAAATTGAAAAAAATTTTGAATACAATTTTAAATTTTCTATTCTCAAAGAGTGGATTAATTAAATTTTTAATCAATTAAATTTCAAATTAATTGAAGTTCAAAAAATTAAAGTATATAAGTGTAATTGTAGTCTTGTTTATCTCAAATGTATTCTATAATTTTTAAAATTATTTTATACAAATTTGTATTATTTTCTTCATTTTACAAATATTTCTATCAATTATTTTATAATTAAATTTATTTTTCAATTAATTTTTAATTACTTTTTTCATTTTCAATTATTTTTTGATTTATTTACTAATTTTTTTATTATTTAACTTAAAATTTACATATCTTTTTAATTTACAATTATTTTCATCATTCTGCAATTATTTTCTTATATTGTTATATTACAAATATATTTTGAAATTTTTTCAATTATTTTTCACAAACTAAAACTATTTTCTTCAATTTTAATTTCTTGATATTAGTTTACAAATATTTGTTTCAATTCTTTATTATTTTCATTGCTCTTCAATTAATTTCCTAGGTTTTAAAATATTTTTCTCGAATTTTAATAATTTTCTTTAATTTTTAATTATTTTTGTTATGATTTTGCAATTAATCTCTTCAATTTTTAATTATTCTCACTATTCATTCCTCAATTAAATATCTAAATTTTCAATTATTCATCTCATTTGTCAATTATATTTTCCAAATTCATATTCTTGTATCTTTTTGCAATTATTTTCTGCACCTTTTAACTAGATATATTATATATTATTTTTTTTTTTAATTAATTTCCTAAATTTTTATTAATTAACTCAAATCTAAATTACTACTGTAGCCACTTTTTAATGTTTTAATCATTCTTTAATTATTTTTCTCATATTTCAAATTTTTTCCACAATTTTTGATTATTTTTTTGTTAAATTGCAATGATTTTCACACATTTTATATTATTTTAATCATTTGTTAATTAATTCCGAAAATTTCAATTATTTCTCTTAAATTTCCATTATTTTCTCCAATTTACGATTATTTCTATCATTTTTCTTTAATTTTCAATTATTATTCTTATCATTTTGCAGTCAATATCTTCGATTTTTAATTATTCTCACTTTTCAATCCTCAATTAAATACCGAAAATTTTAATTATTTATCTCATTTTTCAATTATTTTTTTCAATTTTTATTTTCTATTATCTTTGCAATTATTTTCTCCACTTTTTAATTATAGATATATTTATTTTTTCATTTAATATCTCAAATCTAAGTCATCTTGTCTCCACTTTTCAATGATTTAATCAATCTTCAATTATTTTTCTCAAATTTTATTAACGTTTGTCAATTTTTAATTATTTTTTTTTATTTGCAATAATTTTCACAAATTTTCTATTATTTTGATAATATTTGTTGATTTATTCCGAAAATTTCAACTATTTATCTCAAATTTTTAATATTTTTATTATTTCTATAATATTGTAATTATTTTCCGAAATTTAAAATTCTTGAAACTTGAAATTATGTTGTAGTAAGTAATAATGTACTTTCTTTTATTTCACAAACATTCTGTTTTTTTGAAAAATAGTTTTTTTAAAATTGGAATTAATATCTACAAATTTCAACTATTTTTGTCATTTTATAAAAATTTTCTTCAAGGATTTTCATTATTTTTTAATTTTTCCCCTAAATTTTAAATTTAAATTCCGGAAGTTTCAATTATTTTTTTTAATTTGTTAAAATAAATCTTTTTCAGTTTCAATTATTTTTTTTAATATTAAATTAGTTTCATTATTTATTGATTAACTTTCAATTTCCTTCGACATTTTTCAATTATTTTAAAAAAATATGATTTTTGTTCTTCAAATTTTCAATGTTTTAATCATTTTTTAATTATTTTTCTTAAATTTCAATGAAGTTCGTCAATTTTTAATTTTTTTTTTCAATTAGCAATAACTTTTACAAATTTTATATTAAATTTTGATTATTTGTTGATTAATTCCGAAAATGTAGGAACTTGAAACCACAATATTCAAAATTAATTTTTTTAAATATTTTACAGTTTTGGCTGACATATTGGATCCGCCATTTTAAAATTTCAAAAATTGAAACTGTTTTTTGAACTATAACCCTAAAAATTCCCGAATACTGAGATTTGTTAACTTTGTAAAAAATTTTGCACTTCTGACTGCCATTTTGAATTTTCGAAAACTGTTAACGGGATCGTTCAACTACTCCAAATAACTCAAAATTAATTTTTTTAAATATTTTGCAATTTTGGTCGCCATATTGGATCCACCATTTTGAATTTTAGAAAATCATGAACGGCTTCTTAATCAAGATTCTAAAAGCCTCTTAATTCTGAGTTTTATTAATTTGAATTAGGAAACAAATTAAACTTTATAATTTTCTTTACATTGCCAACCATTTTGAATTTTCTATTTTAGTTAATTTATATTCTTAAGGGTCAAATATTTTTTTTCTATTCTGTGATAATTTTTACTATTTTTTATTTAAAATTTTGTGTGTGTTTTTACTATTTTTAAAATTATTTTGTAACACTTTATTTCATACCCAAATAACATCTTCCTTAAAAAATATTAATTTAAAAAACATTGTGTAGTTTTCTTACCTTTTTGGGAAAAGTCTCCATTTTGAATTTCTTGGTTGTGTCGCCACTTTCAGAATCTGGAAGAAAAAATAACTTTAGACTTGAAGCAAAAAAAAAAAATGATTTGCTTATAAAATTGTTTATAACGATACTGAAGTATTTATTAGGGATAGTCTATAAGTGTATTTATACCGATAAGAGAAAAGTAGAGTAAATGATCTAAGTCAAAGGTTTAAAAATAAACAAAGAACAGGAGTTTCTTTTTTTATATTAAAGATGATATAAATTCGATAATTACTTTGTTTTCTACAGTTTTGGATCATTCTAAACAACAATATTGTGTTTAAAACCAAATTTGCACTAAAACTTATATTAAAGATTAAAAATACCATTAGAGATTAAAAATAATATTGAAAATAAAAAATTAATAATATTGCAGATGAAAAAATACACCAAAAATGCTTATACACGAGTTTCTTTTTGTCATTTTCTCTAAAATGCTCCGGCTTTATACTCATATGCTCTATGAACTCCTTTCTTCAATTCCTTCCATTTAAATAAATTGCGATGCGCATAAAGTTCTCTATATTTGCAAGAAAATAGTGAATTGTTCCTTTACTCGGGGTTCCAGTTGAACTCACAATTCCGTCTCTTGATATATTCCCATCGTTGATTTTTGTGGATTACCGTCTCTTATAAATTTGCCAATCTTGTTTAAATTTTAAAATTCTATTTCTGTCTTAAATTACAGGGGAAAAAAACAAATTAAACCTAATATATTATAATCATTTGCTATTTTTTAAAAAAATACGTTTAATTAAATTGTCAATTTTTCAACTCGGTAAATTGATAAAATCATTCACACTTGATAAGGTCAATATTAATTGTCTCTTATGTAATTAAAATCAATAGAATTGAACATCAAATAAGAGTCGTGTTTAACGAGAGTCGATAAAGATGATTAATATATATATTTTTTTTTTTCAAAATGGAGGGGAATGTAAACAGAAATAATTCAAAAGGTTATCTTATTGTTGTGATAAATTCAGTCTGCTCTACAGTCTCGAACGTGTCTGATCCCTGATAACTTTATCCGCAGACGACTTAACGAGAATTCCCCGAGCATTATCGATAATCGTGCAAGGCGTCTATCGTACCATGAATACGCTTCAGTGCTCCTTTACAACCATAAGCGCCATATCTCGGCAGTATGCTAACCGGCGCAACGCGACACTCCAAGCCACAAACTAAGTAAGGGACCGCCAAATAATTTACACACTAAGAACAAGAGACAATTTATTGTTGCATAAATGGCCAAAAACTCTCTGCAGAATTTTAAAACGGACATTGCAATCTTGGAGAAAAATAATGTGAAATTCGTGTTCTAAGAAAATATCAGCGATATTTTAATAATCTTAACTGGAATAGAGTGGTAAAAGTGCACAAAGTTGTGGTAACTTTAATTTTAATTTTAGAAGAAGAAGTTTTTGGAAATCTAAAATTTAAAATACACACATATGGCAGATATGTCGATGACACATTTATGATAGTACCTACAGATAAAGTGAATATTATTTTAGAATCTTTTAATGCATACAATGTTAGACTCAACTTTACTCATGAAATTGAGAATGACGATTCGTTACCGTTTTTAAATGTAAAAGTTATCAGATCTAAAGAAGGTCAATTGATTACTAATTGGTACAGAAAAAGTACTTATTCAGGGAGATACCTAAATTTTTTATCTGAAAATCCTGAAAAACAAAAAATAGGTTTAATTTATAATTTGGTTGATACTGCTGTCCTACTTTCACATGAATCTTTTCATTCAGAAAATTTAGAAATAATTAGAAAATATTTATGTTTAAATAATTATCCTAAAACATTTATTGACAAGTATATTAAAAATAGAATGTTTTTCCTAAAAAATAAAAATGTAAATAATAAAGAAATTAAAGATATTGATTTTAAACACACAGTTGTACTACCATATTTTGGACGTTTTTCAGTGAATATAAAAAGGACTTTAAATAGGAAAAATATTAATATTATTTTTAGGAGCAATGTTAAGTTAGACAGATTTATTAAATTAGGGAAAGATCAAACGGATTTACTCAAGAATGCGGGTGTCGTTTATAAATTGTCCTGTCTAAACTGTCCAAAGGTTTATATCGGCCAAACGATGAGACTGTTAAAAACTCGTTGTAATGAACATATAAAAAATATAAATTTAAACAAAAAGTACCACAATGTTATCAGCAAACACAGACTTGAAAATATTAATGTTGATGGATCTAATCATGATTTTGATTTTGAGAATATTAAAATTTTACACAAAGAAACAAATGACTTTAAGAGAATTTTTGCTGAAATGATTTTTATAAAAAAAGATCAACTGAACCGAATTAATAAAATCACGGATTTACAAAATTACTGTCTTATTTATAATTCCATCATTAATTACATTTAATTCTTTCTGAATCTAAAGTTATAAATATATGAATTCTGAAATTGTATTGTGAGAATGAGTGTATCTTTGTTATTGTAAATAATCTTTCCGTCAGTTTGACTCTGAGACCTGTTGGTTACAGTCGGTTACTATTTTCATTTAAATTATTAAATTTTAAACACGTTTTTAAACATAAAGATAAATAATTTTTTAGGTAATTGTTATTTTAAATTTTAAATAAAAAATTATTATTGATAATAATTATAAATTTTAGTAAATAAATAAAGTTTTCTTTTTTTTAAATCAACTTATGTGTTTCAAATAAATTGAATTTCAGAGTGGAACGGAAGGAAATATTATGATATTGGTGACTAAGATGATGATTGAATTCCATTTGATTTTTTCTATTGTTGAATAAAAATTTTTTTGACAAAGTTGACGATGAAGCTTATGTAAGTAGTTTTGATCTAATCTAATTTAACTTAATCTAATTTTTGTATATTATAATTGTAATACAGACTCGACTTTTTACATAATAAAAATTATACTTGAATTGTCCTGAAGAGGAAGTCATATGGACTTCGAAACGTCGACATTTTGAACATCTAAATAAATAAATTTGTATTTTTGTCTGAAGCTATCGTTTTTTCTCTCAATTAATTTTGCGGTTTTTTTTTACGGGCTAGAAATACACACACGCTCTAATCGCGCGATTATTCATTGCCAATTACTATATAAAATACTTTATTAAAGACTATTTTTATTTATTTATTTATATATTTACAAGTTTTATCCTATTTATATTCAAAACAACTAGAATTATAGCTTTAATTTAAAATTTTGAGAAAAGTTTCTCTTTTAAGCAAAATTAATGGATGATGTTATATTAAGGTAAGGTATATCAAAGATTTTCTTAAGGTGGTTCTCTTAAATCAGTGACTTTCTTGAATCAGTGGTTCTCAACTCAAATTTTGTAATTTATACTAATTTTGTGATGCTCAATGTATAGCGCCATTTTTCAAATTGTATAGATTCGAAGAAAGAGTTTATTAAATATTTTCTTAAGGTGGTCCTCTTGGATCAGTGGTTCTCAACTCAAATTTTGTCGTTTTTACTTATTTTGTGATGCTCAATGTATAGCGCCATTCTTCAAATTGTATAGATTCGAAAAAAGAGTTTATTAAATATTTTCTTAAGGTGGTACTTTTGGATCAGTGGTTCTCAACTAAAATTTTGTCATTTTTACTTATTTTGTGATGCTCAATGTATAGCGTCAAACTTGAAAAGATTTTTTTCCTAATTGTTATTTTAAGATTTGCTTAAGCTTGTTTTCTTAGATTAGTGGTTCTCAACTCAAATGTCTTTTTTACTTACTTTGTAATGTCCAGAGTACACCGCCAAGCTTGAAAAATTTTTTTTCCTTATTTGTATAGATATGAAAAGCAGTATATTAAAGATTTTTTTAAGATGGTTCTCTTGGATCAGTGGATCTCAACTCAAATTTTCTCATTTTTACTTATTTTTTAATGTTAAATGTAAAGCGCTAATCTTGAAAAGACTTTTTTTCCTAATTAATTTGTATAAATATGAAAAAAGAATATATTAAATATTTTCTTAAGGTGGTTCTCTTGGATTAGTGGTTCTCAACTCAAATTTTGTCATTTTTACTTATTTTGTGATGCTCAATGTATAGCGCTATTCTTCAAATTTTATAGATTCGAAGAAAGAGTTTATTAAATATTTTCTTAAGGTGGTCCTTTTGGATCAGTGGTTCTCAACTAAAATTTGATAATTTATTACTTGTTTTCTGATGGTCAATGTATAGCGTTAAACTTGAAAAGATTTTTCCTAATTACATACTCAGAAATGAAGTGGTATATTTGGCACAAAGTTAAGTTATTTGTCGCGCATAAAAATATCTTGGTCTTAGAGCCTACTAACTTTTTTATTTCTATCATATAAAAGACTTATGCTACTTGAATAAAGTTTGATTTAACACAAATAAAAAAGCTAGTTGTATCTGAATTAATACATATTTTTTTCTAAATATATAGTATACATGTAAAAATGAAAATTTTAAATATATTCTTAAGGGAGTCCTCTTCGATCAGTGGTTCTCAACTCAAATTATGTCATTTTTTACTCATTTTGTGATGCTCAACGCCAATTTGAAAACACTTTTTTTCCTTATTATATTGTATACATTTAAAGAAAGAGTTTGTTAAAGATTTTCTTAAACTTGTTTTCTTGGATTAGTGGTTCTCAACTCAAATTTTGTCATTTTTACTTATTGTGTAATGTTCAGAGTACACCGCCAACCTTGAAAAGAATTTTTTTTCTAATTAACTTGAATAGATATCAAGAAAGAGTTTATTGAATATTTTCTTAAGGTGGTCCTTTTGAATCAGTAGTTCTCAACTAAAATTTGGTAATTTATTACTCATGTTGTGATGCTCAATGTATAGCGTCAAACTTGAAAAGATTTTTTTCCTAATTATTGTTAAAGATTTGCTTAAGCTTGTTTTCTTGGATTAGTGGTTCTCAACTCAAATTTGGTCATTTTTACTTATTTTGTGATGCTCAATGTATAGCGCTATTCTTCAAATTTTATAGATTCGAAGAAAGAGTTTATTAAATATTTTCTTAAGGTGGTCCTTTTGGATCAGTGGTTCTCAACTAAAATTTGATAATTTATTACTTGTTTTGTGATGGTCAATGTATAGCGTTAAACTTGAAAAGATTTTTTTCCTAATTACATACTCAGAAATGAAGTGATATATTTGGCACAAAGTTAAGTTATTTGTCACGCATAAAAATATCTTGGTCTTAGAGCCTACTAACTTTTTTATTTCTATCATATAAAAGACTTATGCTACTTGAATAAAGTTTGATTTAACACAAATAAAAAAGCTAGTTGTATCTGAATTAATACATATTTTTTTTCTAAATGTATAGTATACATGTAAAAATGAAAATTTTAAATATATTCTTAAGGGAGTCCTCTTCGATCAGTGGTTCTCAACTCAAATTATGTCATTTTTTACTTATTTTGTGATGCTCAACGCCAATTTAAAAATACTTTTTTCCTTATTATATTGTATACATTTAAAGAAAGAGTTTGTTAAAGATTTTTTTAAACTTGTTTTCTTGGATTAGTGGTTCTCAACTCAAATTTTGTCATTTTTACTTATTTTGTAATGTTCAGAGTACACCGCCAACCTTGAAAAGAATTTTTTTCTATTTAACTTGAATAGATATCAAGAAAGAGTTTATTAAATATTTTCTTAAGGTGGTCCTTTTGAATCAGTGGTTCTCAACTAAAATTTGGTAATTTATTACTCATGTTGTGATGCTCAATGTATAGCGTCAAACTAGAAAAGATTTTTTTCCTAATTATTGTTAAAGATTTGCTTAAGCTTGTTTTCTTGGATTAGTGGTTCTCAACTCAAATGTCATTTTTACTTATTTTGTAATGTTCAGAGTACACCGCCAACCTTAAAAAAATTATTTTCCTAATTTGTATAGATATGAAGAAAGAGTATATTAAAGATTTTCTTAAGATGGTTCTCTTGGATCAGTGGATCTCAACTTAAATTTTCTCATTTTTACTTATTTTTTAATGTTAAATGTATAGCGCTAATCTTGAAAAGGATTTTTTCCTATTTAATTTCTATAGATATGAAGAAAGAGTATATTAAATATTTTCTGAAGGTGGTTCTCTTGGATTAGTGGTTCTCAACTCAAATTTTGTCATTTTTACATTTTTTTATTTTGTGATGATCAATGTATAGCGCCATTCTTTAAATTGTATAGATTCGAAGAAAGACTTTATTAAATAATTTCTTAAGATGGTCCTTATTATATTACAGGATCCTTGATTGGAAAATTAATTAATTATTAATTAATCTTCTGCTGAAAGTAAAGAAACTCATTTTGAGGATTACCAATTCGGGAATTTAACATTCATTATGCTCAACTTTAAAATAATTTTTCAATTGTAAGATGTCATTTTGATTTTAGAGACGTTTGAGTTTCATTAATCTAATTTAATATTAATTAACTAATTTTCAAGTGATATTTAATTTTTTTTTTTTTTGACTTTATTAATTTAGTTTATTAAAAATTACAAATTTATCAGTTCCTTCCTTTTCCTTCATTCCGAAACTCATTCCTTTCTTTCTGTAGAATCACAAAGTTAGTATTTAACCTAATTTTACTAAATGTTTTATTTATTCTCAACTTGATCTAAATTATGTAAATTTAATTAGTCTATTGAATTTAAATGTAGTTTAATCTAGATTTATTTTCTCTATTAATTCAAACTTGTCTTAAAATCTGTATCTATAATCTCAGATCTTTAGATCTGAGTATTTCTAAATTTAATTGTCTTGTCTTTTAATTTAAAAAGAATTAATTTTTGATAATGTCGACAATTTTAATTAATTTTTATTTTGTAAACTCTTTATGAAAACTAACCACAAAATTTGTATCCTTTAGGTTCTTGTTAAACAATTTAGAGTCCATTTTTTAATAAAATGTTATTGTTGCGAAATAAGTGTCTTATTTTGCGAATTATTTTTGTTAAATTAATTTAATCCTGTCAAATAACGCCGAATTATCCCCTCTGCTATTATCCAGATTTAGGGCTAAACTAGTCGAGATAAAAATTATATTACTAAAGACTATTTGGAATATTTTGGTAATTTAATTAAACTTAATTTTCTAAATTTAAAATTTGATTTTCTGGATTATTTCTTTTGGTCTTTGAGCTTCTTCTCCTCTTTCTTTTATTCTCTTTTGCACCAATAACCTAAATTAATCTTCTAATTGTTTTTAGTTGTCAATTTGGTTAATTTTTGGTTGAGCTTTCAATTATTTTTTGGTGTCAACAATTTGCTTGATTGAGCCTCCAATCGTTTTTTGGTTGTCAATTTGTCTCTTAACTTCTTCCTTTGACTTTTATTTTTTTTGTTTGTAGACTGATTCAAGAAGGATCTAGCGCCCAGCATTTTCTTTCGCATCAATTTCGCCACTGCTTCGCCTTCTATTCGCTTCCGCGCCAAACGAGAATCGTGTCACGGCAACTAATTTTCGAACTACTGATCAGATGCAACATACTCTCACATTTTGATTGATAACTCGATAACAGATTAACTTTTTTTAATTTTCTAAATCTTCTTTTAAAGATGAAATAATAACGAATATTTCTACGTTTTAAAATTCGTCAATTCTGCTCCTCTCTTTCAAGGATTCCTGACTGATTTCTGATTTCTCTGATCTACTTAAGGCCAATCAAAGTAAGTTCAATAAATAATGGAATATTCATCAGTCTCTTCATTTTAATTTTTCTTTAATTTTCTCATATTCAGTTTCCTCATTCTGGTACCGATTAGATTCTGGTTGGCTAGAATAAGTCCCTAATTTTGCATTCGTAATTTATTATCCTTTTTAAATGTTTCCCCTTCATTATAGAGTGTGGCTCCACTTTTTTTTTTTATTCCAGTGTTAGGGAAATTCCCTTATAAGATGTTTATATTAACTGTGACGATGTAAAATTTGGTATAATAATTTTACACCCAAATTTTAAATTTTATTTAATAAAATAATTTTCTTTAGATTCCATTTGGTTAAACTTATAATATTTATTAATCTGGTCTCAATGGCTTCGCAATATTCCAAAACTTGTTCCAAATTTTGTAATCTTAGTGTTTAAGAATTAATTTTATTTATCTGTCCCATATTCCAAAACTCCTGATATTTCTTCTTTCCTAAATTTGCCTAAACATTTAGTTTTAAATCGTTAAAATAAAGAAAAGATTAAATTTAGTTTTATTAAGAATTGTAAATTTAAAAATCTTATTGTCAACTAATTGTATCTTGCCTCTTTCTTTTAACATGATGATGTGTTTATTTAGATTTCTAATTCAATTCAAATTCATTTCTTTTATCAAGGTAACTTTGTATTGGTTCATTGATCAAGTCTTGTGGATTTTTTTTAAAGATCCTTGATTGAATCAAGTTAATTTATTTCAATCTAGAATCTTTAACATTTAGTTTCCTTAATTTCAAAAGTTTGATGATTAATTTAAATTATGTAATCTATTTTTGTAGGATATCTTTTATACTATATAAGACATAGGATAAGACATAATACATAGGATTTAAAAATAGTACACTTATTACTTTTTAGACATTTAAGATTTAATTAAAATGAAAGATAACTATTTGAGGATTCTCACGTCTTTTCTTACATGGTGACCAGAGTTTGACTGACTAATTAATTACTTATATACATTTACATAGCAATTCCTTCATTCTTCCGAAAATGTACGAACACAAACGAAGCTTCCGATCGTCATATGATTAGACCCCAAAGATAATTACAATTCATATTCCTACATTTTATGTTAAGAATTATAGATTGTTTGACATTTATCCTAAATTTAGACTCCCATAACCTCAAAATTTTAAATTCAATTTCGAATTATTATTCGTTTAATTTATGATGGATTTTAAATTATAAATTATAATTTGATCTGACTTTTTAATTTAAAATTGATCCGAAGAAATGTCATAATTTAAATAAAATGTTTTTATTATTTGGCTAAGTTTAATTCAATCTTTTTAGATTAATATCGAATCATCCCCTCGACCATTTTTCAGATACGGAGCTGTATTAGTTGGATATAAAATTGACATGGGAGATCGTTGCAAATTTAATTTGACTTATTTTGATAATTCAATCCAAATTAATTTTTTTTCTAAATTTAAAATTGATTTTCTAAATCGTTACTTTGGTCTTTGAGCTTCTTCTTCTTTCTTTTAATTCTTTTTTTGTAACTTAAATTGAGCTTCCAATTCTTTTCGGTTGTCAATTTGTTCCCTTATCCTCTTCCCTTTGATTCCATTGATTTATTTTTCTTTTTTTTTAATTTGATCCAACAAAGATCTATCGTCCTCGAATTTAATTTTGATTTCTCCCGCGTTGGTGACTACTTTTCTAGTTTCGCAAATCTCAAATTATCCATTTAATTAATCTATCCCAAATTAATACATTTTGAAGTCAGTATTAATTATTTAAATATATTTTTTTAACTGTTACAAGATATTTTTATATATCTATTTACATTTGCACAAAAGAACGATGTACCGAGCTAATAAAATTAATTTTTTAGGCTCAACTAAATAAAATTTTATATTAAAAAACGATTGTAGTGCGTACGTTTAATTTTTGACGTGACATAAATAATAGCTCCAGTTTCGACATTTCGGCACATTCTGAGATTCCTGGTTGGCTCTGGCACGAGAATATCGAATACTTGGTGTACAGAGGGGTGAAGTGATCATGTACAGGAAATTACCCACAGGAACCCAGTTCTGGGGAGAAACTCGAGGATGCTGCGAATTCCAAGGGAACTCTCTTGCATCTTGTCAAATAGCCTAGCTGTAAACTTTTCGTACTCGCAACTTCTACCTCTCGAGAGCTCCAATGTGTACTTCTTCCTACGCTTATTTTTCTTTCTATCGTACATAATTTTTCCCACATTCTTCTCCTCTTAAAGTTTTTCTCTATTTTCTCATTTCTCTTATATCTCGCACACCGAGAGGCTTATTTTGCATCCGAAAGCTTTAAGCACGAGTAAGCCATTTCCGGGACATTGCAATAATTTTTGTAACTGCATAATTCTTCTTGTGCAATGGAATACACTGAGCTATGCAGTCATAAAAGTAAAAAAATTGTCGCAGGTACTGAGGTTACATACTATTTTACTTTCATGAAAAAACACTTTTCTACCTTCTTTTCTTAAGCTCGCTTTTCATAAGGTAATGCTTGTCAGCTTTCAAATTTCTTGTTGGTATTTTACAAAACGAGACATTTAAAAATTAGATGTTAGATCTTAGATTAATATTAAATTAGATGTCGCAACGCGAATAAAATAAAATAATCAAAATGTAGAAATTGAAATTTAACAAATATTTCCAGTTAAAATATAATTGAGCTGTCCTTGACGATAATTATGATAATTAGTGCCTATTAATTAGAATGACAATTTCAATGAATTTGTAAAGGAAAAGGTTTGACGTGAGTTAGTGCTCTATGTGTATTTGTGACGAACAGTTGATTAGTTCACTGATTTAAATTTTCTTTTTTATTTTGTATAAAATTTAAATTTAACTATATGTGGAGTGACTTTTATATTAATTGTATTTAACGTGCCAGACGATTTTTTTGTGCAATAAATGTTTAATGTGACTGTGAACTGTGAATTTTAATTATTTATTTAATAAAATACCTTTCTCGCCAACCTATCAAGAAAATCAAAACTAAATTATATGTGACAAAAAGTAAGTGGCTTGATAGCGTTGAACATTAAATTTTATTGTGTAATTAATAGTCATACATTTTTTTCAACAATTCTGCTTTTAAATTCTTGATCTAATAAATCAAATATTTCGTGAACACATTTACTAACAGGATCCAGGGTCCTCTAATAGAAAATTCTAGATAAATTATAAAATTTAAATAAATTAAATATTATTTGAGAAATTTAATAAATAAGTGAAAATTCGTTAGAGAATGTTCTAGAAAGTTCTACAAGCTTTTAAAATTGTTAACGGTCTTGATTTGGAGGACAAAATATTTATTGGTATCAGAAATTGTCCCAAATAAATAAGAACAATTAGAAATAATAAAATCAATTTTCGCCAAAATATCTAAGATGCAGGAGATATTTGACTTTTGGCACATCCGGGGTCAAAACTATATAAACAGGCGATTTTACAATTTTTTTTCTTCGTCCTATATCTATTAAGAAATTCTTGAAATTTTGAGAATAAATTGAAATTGTTTCTGTTGGCTAAATTTTGCTATTTAGAAATCTTGAGAAGTTAGTCAGAGATAAAAATAAACAATATTGTGATGTCAAATTGGAAGGCATTTAAATTAAATTCTTTTATTTTAAAAAATGTAAGTAAGAAATAATCCTGATTTCTTGATTTAGTGTAAATAAATTGTAATGAAGTAAAATTAAATTCAATAATTAATTAAAATTATTATTTTTATTTATTTTAGAAAAATTAATTTTTAAACTCAGTAATTGAATTAAAATTATTATTTTATTTGTTCAATTTTGAAATGTGTATTGTTCAGGTGAGTTGAGAAATCTATGAAGAAGCTTGATATAAAATTATAATTTACTAATAAAATCAAATCTGAGATTCCTAATAAAATCAATTTATTTGAACAATGAAGGAAAGTAATAAATAGAAATATTAAATTTGAAATAAAATGAAATTTGAGAAATCAGAATATAAAAAAACAAGTGGCTAAATTCCATTTTTTTCCGAGTGCTCAAAAAGAAAAAAAATCCAAGTTTTAGGAATTTTGTTTATTGAATATTTGAACAATTTTACATTGAGCAATTAAATTGAAGGTCTTGGATAGATTTTTGAAAATTATCTAGAAAATGTAGTAAACTTGATATGTAATAAAATAATATTTATAAGTTGATTAAAAGTTAACTAACTAAAGAAATGAAAGAAAATTAGCGCTTTAAATAATGCAAATAAAAAATTAATTTTTTTTAAATAATGTATACCTTCATAATTAAACCTTATTAATTAAATATTATTTCCGCGTATAAAAAGTTAAAAAAAAAATAGTTTCAAAATTGTATAATTTTTTTGTAGCAAACATTAAATATTTTTCTTCGAACTTTAAAAATTTAAACTTTTCCGTATTGGTCGCACTGATTTAAAATGATTTTGCAGAATTTCTAACTTGCACAGAATCTCAAAAATCCGATATGAAATTTCTACGGAAATTTATATTTTTACAAAACGAGTCTGCTCGACTTTTATCCTGTTAGTTTTTATTTCTTTTTAAAGAACTTTTTTTATCGCCCCGGTGAGAATAATTCACAAACAAATGTAACGTTTAATCTTAATTTATTTTTCTTATGAGTTTTAACTTGCTTATAAGTTTTAACTTTCTTGCTGAACTTGCACCTGAAGCTTTATGATACGGGTTATTTAGCAAAGTCGGGATTTAAATTTTTTTTTTCATAGAATTTGAATTTAAAATTAGATTATGTACGAATTTCTTTTAAACTGCGATAAAAATGTTTTTATCAAATTTTGTTTACTTATTTTTGTTTTAAAAGTTCATTGGTTTGTTCATTTTTAGAAATGACAGAACTATCACTTTTTAAATCATCAATTACTGTGAACGTCCCACGAACTTTGTAATTCTCCTCTAATTTGTTTTCCTTTCGGGAAAGAAAATTTATTTACCTTCCTATTACTTTAGAATCTGCAGATCTTTGATAACAGCAGGAGTGAAGAGAACTTTGAGGAGAAACTAATATTAAATCTGCACCCTCTGAAGCCTCTCTTGAAAGGAGCAACACTCTACAGCACTCTACACTGTATTTGGGATATTACTCTAGCAAAGTTACGCAACCTAGACTCAACAACTTCTCAAAATTTATCCTTCAACTTCAGGAATTAAACACTTTCTTACGAGAATTGAATATTAACATTTAACATCCTTTCTGTACTTAAAGTTGCTCTACAATTTTTTTAACCCTGGAAACTTATCTTCAATTTTGTATCA
Organism: Ganaspis brasiliensis; assembly: GCA_037103525.1. NCBI lineage: Eukaryota > Metazoa > Arthropoda > Insecta > Hymenoptera > Figitidae > Ganaspis > Ganaspis brasiliensis. The sequence goes on along the minus strand of JAZKLR010000013.1, from coordinate 791,845 downwards.
TAATTATAACTTTTTCGAAAATTAGTCAGTTTTAGCAATATTTCGTATTATTTGAAATTAGAGGAAATAATTACATAATAAGGTTTTTATTACAATAGAATAGTTATTTATTATAAGAATTTTAAAATAATATTTTTTTGGTCTTAGAGAAAAATCTGTAAAATCAGCAAAAGTATTCTTAAAAATGTTACGTCTATAAATAAGACAGGTTTTCTGTCTTAAAATAAGACTTTCTTTTTACAACGATATAAAGTTTAAAATTACATAGTAAATCATAAAACATTTTAATAAAATTAATGGTTAATTTCTTTACGTGTAGTAATACCAACATTGTATTTATTCTTCAAATTTTCCCATTGTCTTTCTTCTACTTTCTGCTCCACCATTATTTTCTCGTCATTTTTTGAATCAGGACGTGGAAATTAATTTATTGACCAATTGGAATTTTTTTTCACAAAATTGGAAAAGTGGATATTAAAAAATTGTCAAAGTAAAAAAACATTGTAAAATTGAAGAATAACAAAAATTGTCAAACTGGTAAATTGAGAAATTGGAGAATTGTCTATTGGCAAATTGGCAAATTAAAGAATTAAAAAAGTGGTTATTGGAAAATTGGAATAATTTTAAACTCATGAAAACTGAAATATTGGCAAATTAGAAAATTTTGTAAATTTGTAAATTGAGAAATTGGAAATTTGGTTATTGGAAAATTGTCAAAATAAAAAAATTAGTTAATTAGGAAAAGGAAATATAAAAAATTGATAAAAAAGTAAATTTTTTATAATTTTGTTATTTTAATTTTAAGGTTCAGACCTTTTTTTTGTACTAGGGTAATTTTGTCGCCCGTACATGTGGTTGAATAAAATAAAAAAATTAAGAATTTGGAGATTAAATTATTAAAAAAGCAGCAAATTAGAAAATTGGAAAAGTGGATATTGTAAAATTGGAGAAATTGAAAATTGTAAAATTAGCAAATTAGAAAATTGTTTAAACTGGTAAATTAAGAAATTGCAAATTTGATTATTGGAAAGATGATAAATTAAAAAATTGAAAAAGTTGATATCGTAAAATTGAAAAAATTAAAAATTGGTAATTTGGAAATTTGTCAAATTAGAAAATTGTTTAAACTGGTAAATTGAGAAATTGGAAATTTGGATATTAGAAAATTGTCAAAGTGAAAAAATTGGTTAATTGGAAAATTAGGAAATAGAAAAAATTGATAAACGAGTAAATTGAGAAATTGAAGATTAAACTATTGGAAAAGTGTCAAATTAGAAAATTGAAAAAGTAGATATTGTAAGATTGGAGAAATTGTAAAATTTAGTAAATTAGAAAACTGTTTAAACTGGTAACTTGAGAAATTTAAAATTTGTTTATTGGAAAATTGGTAAAGAAGAAAAGTGTAAAAGTTGTTATCGTAAAATTGGAGAAATTGAAAATTGGAAATTTGGCAAATAAGAAAGTTGTTTATACAGATAAATCGAGAAATTGGGAAACTGATAAATGTTAAATTAGTAAATTAGAAGATTGGAAAAGTTGTTATTGTAAAATTGGAGAAATTGAAAATAGGTAAATTAAAAAGTTTTGGTCAAATTATAAAATATTTTAAACTGGTAAATTGAGAATTTGGAAATATGGTTATTGGAAAATTGTCGAAGTGAAAAAATTGGGTACTTGGAAAATTAGGAAATAGTAAAAATTGATAAATGAGTAAATTGTGAAATTGGAGATTAAATGATTGGAAAAGTGGAAAATTAGAAAATTGAAAAAGTGTATATTGTAAATTAGGAGAAATCTTAAAATTGGTAAATTATAAAATTGTTTTAACTGGAGAATTGAGAAATTGGAAATTTGGTTATTAGAAAATTGGTAAATAAGAAAAAAAGGAAAAGTTGTTATCGTAAAATTGGTAAATTTGAAAGTCAAATTAGAAAATTTTTTAAACTGGTAAATTGAGAAATTGGAAAATTGTCAAAGTAAAAAAATTGGTAAACTGGAAAATTGAGAAATTGGAGATTTGGTTATTGGAAAATTGACAAGTTAGAAAATTTGAAAAGTAGTTCTTGTAAAATTAGAGGAATTGTAAATTCTAAAATTGTCAAATTAGAAAATTGTTTATACTGGTAAATCGAAAAATTTAGAATTTGATTATTGGAAAATTGAAAAAATTGTTATTGTAAATGGTAGAAATTGAAAATTGGTGAATTAATAATTTGTCAAATTAGAAAATTCTTTAAACTGGTAAATTGAGAAATTGAAAATTTGGTTATTGGAAAATTGGCAAAATAAAAAAATTGGTAAATTGGAAAATTAGCAAATTAGAAAAATTTGTAAACTGGCAAATTGAGAAACTGGAGATTTGGATATTGGCAAATTGACAAGTTAGAAAATTGAAAAAGTGGTTATTGTAAAATTGGAGACATTGAAAATTGGAAAATTGGCAAATTAGAATATTGTTTAATCTGGTAAATTGAGAAATTGGAAATTTGGTTATTGGAAAATTGTCAAAGTAAAGAAATTGAAAGCTGTCAAATTGAAAAATTGTAGATTTGGTTATTGAAAAATTGACAAGTTAGAAAATTAGAAAAGTGGATATTGTAAAATAGGAGAAATTAAAAATTGTAAAATTGACTAATTAGAAAATTGTTTAAACTGGTAAATTAAGAAGCTGTAAATTTGATTATTGGAAAGATGATAAATTAAAAAACTAGAAAAGTTGTTTACTTTGTTGACAAATTAGAAAATTGGAAAAGTGGTTCTTGTAAAATTGGAGAAATTGAACATTGTAAATTTGGCAAATTAGAAAATTGTTTAAAGTGGTAAATCAAAAAATTTGGAATTTGATTATTGGAAAATTGGGAAATTAGAAAAAAAAGGTGTTATTGTAAATGGTAGAAATTGAAAATTAGTGAATTAATAATTTGTCAAATTAGAAAATTGTTTAACCTGGTAAATTGAAAAATTAGAAATTTGGTTATTGTAAAATTGACAAATTAAAAAAATTGGTAAATTAGAAAATTACCGAATTAGAAAAATTGGTAAACTGGCAAATTGAGAAACTGGAGATTTGGTTATTGGAAAATTGACAAATTAGAAAAGTGGTTATTGTAAAATTGGAGACATTGAAAAGAGTAAAATTGGCAAATTAGAAAATTGTTTAATCTGGGTAATTGAGAAATTGGAAATTTGGGTATTGGAAAATTGTCAAAGTAAAGACATTGGTTAACTGCCAAATTGAGAAATTGCAGATTTGGGTTATTGAGGAATTGACAAATTAGAAAATTTGAAAAGTGGAAAAGTGGATATTGTAAAATTGGAGACATTGAAAAGTGTAAAATTGGAAATTAGTAAATTGTTTAATCTGGTAAATTCAGAATTTGGAAATTTGGTTATTGGAAAATTGTCAAAGTAAAGAAATTAGTAAACTGTCAAGTTGAGAAATTGGAGATTTGGTAATTGACAAATTACAAAATTGGAAAAGTGGATATTAGAGGAATTGAAAATTGTAAAATTGTCAAATTAGAAAATTGTTTATACGGCCAAACTGAGAAATTGGAAATTTTGTTATTGGAAAATTGGCAAAGTAAAAAATTTGGTTAACTGGCAAATTGAGAAAACCGAGATTTGGTTATTAGAAAAGTGTCAAATTAGTGAACTGGAAAAGGGGATATTGTAAAATTGGAGAAGTTGACAATTGTAAAATTGGCATTGTAACAATTTTTCTATTAATTTTACGTAAATTAAAATAATCTTTTTCGTTAAAAAAAAATATAACATTCGAATCTTTATTAAATTAGAAATAATCGCAAATCAAAGATTAAAATTCTCAAATAATTTTATGATTTCAGGTCAAAAGAAAATTTCATCAAATTCAAATCCAACAATTTATTTTAAAAGTCGAGAAATTTCGAAACAATATTTTGATTTTACAAATACTGATTAATTACTCCGTCCATTCAAATGTGTGGTGACGACACTTCAAAACAATAAGTCACTTTTAAACCAAGGAGATACCGAAATCAAATAATATTTTATAATTAATTACAATAAAGTTTCAATTTTCTAACAAATGATACAAAACATAAAAATGAAATAAAATCAGTATCAATAAATAGACGCACTCGCACCAACACACTGAGAATTAAAATACAATAAATATTATAAATGTCATCAAAAATCAATCTTTTACATTGACAAAAAATTAAAGAAAGATTTAGAACACAAAATATTTGAAAATATATAAATGTCAAGAGTTTTAGAAAGAATAAACTCTTTGTCAGTAAAATTTAGCAAATAAATTAGATTGATTGAATTTCATCAATTCTTATAAAAAAAATACTCATCAGTCAATCCTGAAGCTGGCTGCTTAAGGCAATGGCGATCCCGGAAAAATGATTTATGCTTTCTTAGACCAAACAAAATTCACCAAAAATCCTGGGCCTTGTAAGGAAATGAATATGAAGTCCTCTCTAAATACTCAATCATTCAGTGTTGACGGACTTACGAAATGGACTTTTCCAAAAAGACTAAGAAATCAACGGGACGAATCTCAAAAGTCCTCCTCGATCCACGCCCAATTTTTACGCCACACTTTAGTGATTAGAATAAAAAAAATATATAATTATGATTTACGATATTATTCTTAATTATAAATAGAATTCCAAACGTTATAATTTTTATAATTAATATAGTTTAAAGACACTGATTTTATTTTCTTAAAAAAAAAAACTCTTAAAAAGCATAACACAAAATTAGAATTATTATTAGAGAAAACAATATTCAAAGTATTTAAAAAAGAAAAACCAACCTTGAAGCGTCCTCGGCGAGTGCTTATCAGTATGGCGCGGACCAACAGCCAGCTCTCAGGGGTGATGATCAATCAATGATTAATCAATGGACACCCGGAGATTTCGACCGCAGGCCCACAATCTGACTACGACACGCCGATGACGCTCATTGGCTAATTTAAGCACGTGGTATGTTAGATTCTCATCAAATTTTCATATGAAAATTTGCTTATTAATTATTTCTGAAATGAGCGTGGAAAGAGGAAAACGATAGCCCCCGTCAACCCGTACAACAAGGAAAGCCACCGCCTCAGCATATTAGAAAATTGTTTTAACTGGTAAATTGAGAATTGGGAAATTTGGTTATTGGAAAGTTGGCAAGTTAAAAAAAATTGGTAATTTGGAAAATTCCTAAATTAGAAAAATTGGTGAACTGTGGAATTGAGAAATTGGAGATTTGGATATTGAAAAATTGACAAATTAGAAAATTAGAAAAGTGGTTATTGTGAAATTGAAGACATTGAAAAATGTGAAATTGGCAAATTAGAAAATTGTTTAATCTGATAAACTGAGAAATTGTAAAAATGGCAAATTAGAAAAATTTTTAAACTGGCAAATTGCAAAATTGGTAAATTAGAAAAGTTGTTAATGCAAAATTGGAGAAATTGAAAATTTGTCAAATTAGAAAATTGTGTAAACTGGTAAATTAAGAAATTGGAAATGTGGTTATTGGAAAATTGACAGATTAATGAAAATTGGTAAATTTGAATATTATCAATTTGGAAAATTAACAAATTGGAAAAATTGGTAAACTGGCAAATTTAAAAATTGGAGATTTGGTTATTGTAAAATTGAAAAATTGTAAAAGTAGTTATTGCAGAAGTGGAAAAATTGAAAATTGGTAAATTGAAAAATTGGTAAATTAGAAAATTGTTTAAACTGGTAAATTGAGAAATTGGAAAATTGGCAAATTAAAGAAATTGGAAAATGGGTAAAGTATAAAATTGGACTTTTGAAAAATTAAGAAACTTGAAGCATATTATAATTTGACGCGCGTTTTGGAATTCTAATAATAAAAAACGCGACAATTTGAAGTCCAATTTTCTTTGTCTAAATTGGTTTAATTTTCAATAAACCCCTAATATCAATTTACAGAGTCTAATTCTTGAGGGCTTTATCAGGATCTGGAGACTATGAGGTTTCGGTTTGAAATCTCATTGGAGGTATTATGCAGGACCTCATAGGCATTTCTATTTCCAAGGCCATTACGCCGAATGATATCGCTTGTACTCAAATTGGAATGTAACCATTGGACCTTAGCCGGAAATAGGGAACTTTGCAGTGCTTTCCACTGGTAATATCCACTCTGAAAATTGCGAACGATTTTGCCTGCGACGCGTTGTGAATAATACTAAGCAAGCTTTTCGTATAAAGCTCAGGACAGAGCTTCCGGTTTCTTCCATGTAAGAACTAAGAAAACATTGACCTCTCTCTCTCTCTCCTTTATTTCTAAATGCAATAATAGTATTGCTCTGCACGTTCAGACATATACGTAATAAAGAAAATGTATCTTGATTTTAGAAACATGCTAGAGACATGTTCATTGCTACATTATTGGAAATTTCTGATTCTTGATAATGTTCCTTATGTTTCTTTAAATTGAACGATTATTGCTTTTTTTAGAATAGGGGAGAACTGGACAAAATGGCTGTGTAAAAGTTTGGAGTTAAAAATTATTTAATGATATTTTTGGAAAATATAAACCATCACATACTAAACTAGAAACATTTGAGAATTAAATAAGATAATTATTTAAAGAATTTATTTAAGATAATATAGATTAAATTATTTTTAAAATATCTTGATTTAGATTCGATATTTTCGATAAGTTTTGGGTAAATTGGCAAGACAAAAATAATGTATAAAAATGAGGATAAAAAAAAAGTTTTGTTTATTTGTTTTCGAAAATCAATTGGCTTATTAATATTATGAAGAGATTAACTTTTTAATACAGAAAATATCAAGTTTTTCTTTAAAAACCGAAGTGATATTGAAAAACGGTGCTTCGTAAAGAAAAAAAAAAGATTAAAAAAAATATATCAAGCTCCTATGATTGAAATAATTTGTAAAGTTGAATTTCTAATAATCTAATAAATTATTCATATTTTAATTTATTATTGATTTTCATTTTCAACTTCGTTTACAAAATTTTCAATTATTTACATTTTTAATTATATTTTTCAAATTCTAATCACATTCTTTAAGTTTTCAATATTTTCAATTATAGTCATCGACATACATTTATTTCAATTGAAATTTTTATTTTTCTCGATTTAATTATTTAAATTCATTTTCATTTATTTTCTTAAAATACTGTATCTTTCAATTTTTAACTATCTTCCATTTTTAATTTCTTTCTTCATTTTTTAATTTATTGTCCTCATAAATTTGATATTTATTTTTTTTCAATTATTGAATCTAAAACAATATCAATTATTTTATTTATCAATTATTGACTTTTATTTTCAACTTCTTTTAAAAAATTTTCAATTATTTACACTTTTAATTATATTTTTCAAATTCTAACCACATTAATCAATTTTTCAATATTTTATTATACTATTGAATATTATTTTTTATATAATCGAGACTTCACAGTGGCAAAGATAATATTATTATAGTCATCGACATACTTTCCTTTCAATTTAAATATAATTTTGTTCGATTTAATTATTTAAATTTATCTTCATTTATTTTCTTAAAATATTGTATCTTTCAATTTTTAATTTCTTTCTTCATTTTTTAATTTATTGTCCTTATAAATTTGAAATTTATTTTTTTAATTATACAATATAATTCTTTATTTATCAATTATTGACTTTCATTTTTAACCTTTTAAAAAATCTTCATTTATTTACATTATTAATTATATTCTTCAAATTATAACCACATTCATCAATTTTTCAATATTTTCAATTATAAGTCATCGACAATTCGACATACATTTCTTTCAATTGAAATTTATATTTTTCTCGATTTAATTATTTAAATTTATTTTCATTTATTTTCTTAAAATACTGTATCTTTCAATTTTTCAGTATCTTCCATTTTTAATTTCTTTCTTCATTTTCTAATTTATTGTCCTCATAAATTAGAAATTTATTTGTTTCAATTTTCAATAATACTGTCTAATTTGTTCAAATTTTTCAATTATTTACCTCTTTCAATTTTTTTTTTAGTTTAGAGATATGTTCTTAAATTTTTATTTATTTATTTTCCCTAGTTTTAATTATTTTATCATTTTTTAGCTCTTTTTGTCTATTTTTGATTATTCTTCAATTTTAAACTGATTTCTCAAATTGCAATTATATTCTTCAATTTTGAAATTTTTGTTTGTCAAAATCCAATTATATTCTTCAAACTATTCAATTATTTTCTTCTTTATTCAACATCGTTTTATTTATAAATTTATTGTTTTTAGTTTTTTTTTTCTTAATTATTTTCATCAAATTTCATTTATTTTCTTAATTTTTCTAGTCTGTACTTTAATTTTTTTAATTAGTTTCTCGACTTTTTAATTTTTTTCATTAATTTTCAATTACATTCGTCAATTACATTTTTCAGTTTTTACTTAATTTCTCAAATTTCTATTATATTCTTTAAATTTAAAAATTTTAATTATATTCTACTTTTTCAGTTCTTTGTCATAAATCTTCTTTTTAGTTTTAAATCTTTTTTTTTTCGTTTATTTACTGTTATGGTCTTTTATTAAATATTTCTCCTTCATTGCTTAATTATTCTTACAAATTATTAATTATTTTCCAAATGACTATATTTTTCAATTACTTTCTGGAATTTTAAATTATTTTCCTCATATTTTAATTATACTCATCAATTTCTTAATTAAGTCCTACAAATTATACACTTTATTTTTCTTTACTATCAGCATTTTTTATTTTCTTCTTTTTGGAATTAATTTTTTAATTAAACTAATTTTTTTAATTTTAAGACTCATTTTTATAAATTTAATCAAGGTGTTTAAAAAACTAAATCTTTAAGGATTAATTTAAAAAAAAAATTGTATACGTCTGTGAGACAGAAGTGAATATTTTCCAAAATTTAAAAATGAAAAAATTATCCTTGTAAACCTAAACATGAAACTTTATAGAAACCATATTTATCTTAATATACTTAATTTAAAAAAACAAAAATTATTAATATTTGATACTATTAATATTATTAATATTAATATTTATTTTCCGCCAAGTTATCAAGGATTGACAATTTATCCCACTAGTCATTTTACCCGTTTCTCCCTTATATTTGTTTCTCATTCATTACATTTCCGTTTATTTAAAAACGTCGAATGTTTCATTCTGCGCTCGATATCGTAAAAATTTGAATTCGCAATTTGAATTACGGACAATTGCTCGGGAATGTTTATTTCTTCAATATAAAAATACACAATTCAATTGGCTTCATGAAGTAAATGGGCTTGCAAAGGTTTACGTCCGATTTCAGAAATTGCAAAGGCATCCAGGTCACGTAAACATCAAGAGTGACTGAACTTTTCTCTCGTCTTGCGAATTTCACATTGTATTTGATTTTCGCAATATTCGCATTCCAGCAATTTCTCTTTTATGTTTTATCTAGACTCCATATACAGATAAAATGATAAATTTTAAAATTGGATATGAAATAAATACATTAATAACACTCGATAGGATACATTCCCTGTTTTAATGTCCACTCGTAAAGGTATAGCTTCCATTTTGTTCAAAAATCAATTCTGTAATTGGTACCCTATCTTCCAATCAAAAAATTAAATCCAGGCTTCACAGTCACAAAGAATAATATTTTAGGGAAAAAGGAAGACTGAATTCATAAATATAGGGGATTAGTAGAGTAATTTAAAAGTTTATAAATAAAGATAAATAAATTATATAGTATTTTGACTGGATTTTTTATAGTCCTAATTTTAGGGAAGTTACAAAATTTTTCTTCGCATATTGTTAAATATTTAATTTTTATGATAAAAAATATTTTATTTATAAATACGTGCATGTAACGATTTTATAATCAGAATTTTGGGATTATTTATTTTGAAATTAATAATAAATATCCTTGAACGTAGCAAGTATCAAAACTTTTTTTTTTTTCTTATTTCATAGAAGCGAAAAAAAATAACCAAAAAATTTGGATCAATTGAAATTTGAATAGATTGGACATTAGATAAATTTATATTCGGATTATTAGTAAATTAGAACTAATTAATATATAGTGAGATAAAATAAAAATAAAGCAATGCACTGAAAAACAGAGAAAATCTTCAAGAAAAAAAAAGTTGAACAAACTATGAAAATATTACAAACAGTATGAAAAAATATAAAATTATTGGAAAATGAACTACAAAATAAAAATCACTAAATAAAATAAGAAAATGTAAAAATAAGAAGATAAGTAAAAAATACAGAAAAGAAATTGCAAATTCTTTTAAAAAACTTAAAAAGTTTAAGAAATTATTCACAAAATGAAGATAATTATTAAAAAAGAATATGTAAATAACTTAAGAAACTAGTAAAAAAATTTTTTTTCAAATTAGATACATTTTTAAAACAATTTCAAAAACAAATTCTGTTAAAAAGTCATAGAATCTAGAAATTTTATTAGAGAGTAAATAAATTTGCGAACAAATAGAACAGATGAAGAAAGAATTAAATAGATTTAAAAAAAAAAGAAAAGAAATGTAAAAACAATGAGATAAATGAAGAAGAAGTTTAAAACTCCCCACCCTTTAAATTGTCAAAAGTTTTGAAACCTTATAAAAACAAAATTATATAAAACAAACTGAAATAATTTGCTTGAAAAGAAGAAAATCTATAACAGAAAAAAAATTTGAAGGACAAAAAATGCAAATCTTCAAGAAGTGATAAAAATTAAGAAATTATTAATTTAAAAGAAATGGATCAGTTGGAGCCAATTTTTTAGGTTTAAAATTTTAACCCTTTTTCATTTTTAATATAAAAAAGAAAAAATTCAGAACATATTGTGGCAAGGAGAATTTTTTTTCGAAAATTAAAAAATCTTTTCTCAACATATTGACTTTTCTTTAATAAGAACGCTAGGATTCAATTTTCTTTGCTTGAAATAAAATTTTCTTATTTAATAAAGCTTTCCTAATTCTAATAAAAAATGTATTTTTAATTTTGAAAAACAAATATTTGTTTCAAGGAAATGTTCGTAAAATAACAAAAAAGTTTATTATACGACATAAAACCTCCAAAGATAAGTAATTCTTGATTTAAAATGTATTTTAAATTTAAATTTATTCAATTTATTTTAGAGGTACTTTTTATAAACAATGTTTTACCTCCAAAAACATAATAACCTACAAAAATATTGCAACAAAAACAAATATGGTTTAGCCCGCTTTAAATTATTAAGAATTTTTTTTTTTTTTTTTATTACTAAACAATTTTTGGTAAAATTTTAAGCAAAATCGAAGATGGTATTTTCGTGAAAATTGACTCTGTTTCTCTTTTTAGAAAATTAGTCGCCATTTTGGTAGTTTTTAAGATTTTTAAAAGGTTCTTATATATTTATGAAGGGGATAAAAGTACACAAAAGTATTAAGAAAAAAAATTGATTATCTTAATTAGACAAAAAATAGCACACAAAAGAAATTTTTAAAAACGTTTTTTTAAGTTTTTTCAATACAAGTTGACAAATTCATAACTTTGTTGTAAGTGGGTTTTTTTAGAAAATCAAAAAGATACGTATTTAACAATTTTACTTAAAAATTAAAATATATTTAAGTGCTAATAAAATCAATGATCTAAAGGGGTCCGTATCATTTTGACACAAATTTTTTCGTGCAACTTGTTATATTGTACTCCCGAAGATGAATGTTATATTTTACTCCTTCTAAAATCAAAGATTTTTAAGTTTTAATTATTCAATAATTGAACTTACTGGATTAATTAAGTCTTTTAATATTAATTTAATGTATTGAAATCAATTATTTAATAAATAGGATTTAAAAATCATTGATTTCAGAAGGAGTAAAATATAACATTCATCTTCGGGAGTACAATATAACAAGTTGCCAGAAAAAATTTGTGTCAAAATGATACGGGCCCATCTAAAGTTGTCCAGCCTGCCTGATTTAAAATAGATTCCATTGTGAGAGAAAAATTTTATTTTTCGAAAAAATGATAATTCTTAAATATTTTAAAGAAATAGAAACGTCATTATTACGTTAGAAAATTCCATGGAAAAATCAAAGCATGTTAAAAAAAAATTATCAAGGAAGAAAAAATGAATAATATAATTAGAAAATTTAAAAGATGTAAATATTTAAATTAAGTAATTAAGTCAAAATAAACAATAAAATAATTAATTTTTAACTGTTGAATTTTGAAATAATTGTAATTTAAAATTTTGAATATATTAAAGTTTCATTCAATTTAGTCTAGTTTATAACTTATACCAATTTTAATTTCTTCGAACTTCAATTAATTTAAATTTTCGTTTATTAAAAATTTAATAATTCCACATTTTAGAGAATAGCAGATTTGAAATTATTTAAAATTTTCTTCAATTTTTAACAATTCTTTTCTATTATGATTTCAATTATTTGTTACAATTTTCAACATTTTTTATCATTTTTCAACAATTTTATTCAATTTCTAATTATTTTGATTATTTTTCAATTTTTCCCATAAATTTTAAATTGAATTTCGGCAAGTTTAAATTATTTTCATTTATTTTTTAAAATAAAACTTTTTCAGTTTCATTTATTTTCTTCAATATCAAATTAGTTTAATTGTTTATTAATTAATTTTCAATTTCTTTCGTCATTTTTCAATTTTTTTTTTGACAAAATAGGATTTATGCTTTTCAAATTTTAATTTTTTTCCTTTAATTTACAATTAATTTCTTTAATATCGTATTAATTATAATAATTAATGTCAATTTTGTAATATTAATTAAATAATGAAAGGACATAACTCATCAAATTTGTTAATATTTAATTATCATTTTCACGAATTTCATCCATTTCCATAATCATTTTCCCAATATTGTTCAATATTAAGAAACCTGTTTCATGCTTCATCAATTTTTAGTCAATTGTTATTTATTGTTTTAAAATTTTCAATTGTATTTTTCAAGTGTTTAAATGATCTTCTTTGATTTTCAATCTATTTCTTTTATATTAAGTAACTTCTGTAATTTTCTGAATTTTTTTTCTTAAATTTCCATAATTATCTTTAATTTCCAATTATTTTTATTATTTTTCAAGTAGTCTTGTTTATAGTTTATCTCAAATATATTCTGTAATTTGTTCAATTATTTTTTACCAATTTTTATCATTTTCTTTGGTTTTAAATTATTATTTTTATCATTTTTTAATTACTTTTTGTCATTTTTAATTATTTTTTAATTAATTTTCTAATTTTTTTAATTTTTTATCTCAAATTCTAATTATTTTTTCAATTTTCGATTATTTTTATCATTCAGCAGTTTTGTTCTTTCATTTCAAATATATATTGTAATTTTTTCAATTATTTTTCACAAATTAAAATTATTTTTATAACTTCGTAAATATTTTTTGTTTATTATTATTGTTATTATTATTGTTATCATATTGCAGTCAATTTCTTCAATTTTTAATTATTTTTACTATTTCTCAATTAAATTCCTATATTTTCCATTATTAATCTCATTTTTCAATTATTTTTTTCAATTTTCATTTTTTTTTATCTTTTTGCAATTATAATCTCTACCTTTTAATAATAGATCTATTATTTATTTTTTAAATCATTTCCTAAATTTTCATTTATCTGAAATCTCTAATCTCCATTTTTCAATGTTCCAATCAGTCTTCAATTACTTTTCTCGTATTTCAATTACGTTCGTCAATTTTTAATTACTATTTTTAATTTGCAATGATTTTCACAAATTTTATATTATTTCGATTATTTGTTGACAAATTCCAAAAATTTCCATTATTAATCTCAAATTTCCATTATTTTTTTCAGTTTTCGATTATTTTTATAATGTTTTAATTATTATCTTCAATTTAAAATTCTTGAAATCATTTCGTAATTAGATACTTTCTTTTACTTCTGTATTTTTAACTCAGTATTTTTTATAATTAATTTTATAAAATTGCAATAATTATCTTCAATTTTCCATTATTTTTATCATTTTTCAATTATTTTACTTAATTTTAATTATCCTCATTTCTATCCAATCAATTTCTAAAGATTTTTAGTATTTTTTTCCTCAAATTCCAATTATTTTTAAAAATTTGTTTCAATTTTAAAATTTTATAAATTTTATCCTATACAAATGAATCTTGATTTATTTATCTTTAAGTAACATATTTAAAATATTTACAATTTTTGATAACACAAGTTGTATAATCTAGTTATAAATAATTATAAATGAATATTTTACTCGAAATCAAATAAAATTGTTAACTTTGGCGTTAAAATAATTACGTTAATTAAGAAACTTTTTAATTTATTTTTTTTTATTTCTCCTCCCCCATCCCTTCCCTCGATGAACATTAAGTGTGCATCTGTTCATAAACTCACAATTTTTCTAGAAGTTTACATGTAAAAAAGATAAATCTACATTTAATTTTTCCAAGTATTTTAGAATTAAAAAAAAAAGAAATATTTTATGGTTAAAAAAGTAACCAAGCTGTCATTAAAACCAGTAGAATGAAATGGAAACGAAAAAAAGAAGAAAGAAGATAAAATGAACGAGTGTGAGGTGGGGTCATGGTGCAAGCTTAAAACGAGCTCGAGGGTAAAATGACCACCTTAAGGAGAATATATCGTCTATTCCCATGTATTTTTCTTGAAAACTTTTGATAACTTTGTCTACTCTGTACTCAACGTTTCTCATAAAACGTGACTTTGCACGTGACCACGTTATTTATTTCTTTCATACCTTGTTAAAGGTTTCGCTATTACGGCTGAATTTCTTTAAAAATATTAGATTGGATAAGAAAAAAATTAAAGCTCCATTTTCTCTCTAGGAAATAACGAGTTTTACTAATCTTTTTTTTTTTTTTTTTATTAAAGTCGATTGTCAATTTACGTCTTGTCAAACTCTGTTTTTCTACTTTTAATATATTTTCTACGTTTTTTCTATAGAAAAAGTAGAAAAATGTATTACCTGCTAAAAGGCTCCGATTATAAAAAAATAATTAAAATTGAAAATAATGAAGCAGAGTCAACATTTTGAAAATGAGGCACTTAAGTTTCAAGAGTAAAAGTACGGCAAATAGTAAACTTAAAAACAGCAGGCACTTTTTGTGCTAAGTGTGAAACTGACTCTCTGCCAAGAATGAATAAAAACCAAAAAGATGTGCTCGGCATTTAAGTGCAATCTCACGGTCTAAGTAGAAGCTCGTATCTATTGTTTGTGTGAAGTAAATACCCTGGTTTTATAAGGTGCTGTCTACTTCTATTCAGTCGGACTCGGAATATTTTCCAGTTTCTGAAAATGGACTTGTTGCATTCTAAAGTAGCTTTAGTCATAATCGTCAATCTTTTCGTAAACTTATACGCTAAATTTCGAGAAAATTTAGAGCCTGTTTACACCGAGGGTTTAAAACCTAGGTTTAAAGTAAATTCCTCTTTTAAACCTGCTTTTTTGAAAAATCAATTTTTTTTCGTAAATCACAAATCTATAATAATAATAATAATAATAATACGCAAGTTCTTTCATTCCTTCATTCATTTTTAGTATGTTCAAACCTGAAATTTGGCACATAGAAATTTTTTGTATTAAATCAGATACTTTTTAAAAAATGCATATAAATTTATTAAAATTTAAATTTCCTCTAATAAATAAATCTATAATTTTTCCTGAAATTTTCAATGGTTTTCAATATACAATTATTCTCTTTAAATTTTATAATTATTCTTTATTCCTTTTTAATTATTTTTTATTTATTTATTTATTTACAAGTAGACGGGTCAAGCCCTTTAATTATAGCTAGAAGTTACAATCGGTAACTAAACCTAATTTTTTAATATGAGTGATTTGTTACTCATATCATTTGATTTTGTTCTGTTGTCGATTATTCTCGACAGTTTTTGAATTTTTCTATCAATTATTTTCCTCATTTCTCAATTATTTTCTTCAATATTTAATTATTTTAGTCACTTTAAAATTTTTCTTTGAGTTATCATCTATTTTCTTAACATTATTTAAATTAATTCTTTAATCTTCAATTTATTTCTTTAATTTTTAATTAATTTTTTCAATTCTCAATTATTTTCTTAAATTTTCAATTGCATTCTTCGTCTTTTTAATTATTTTATTCAATATTCAACAATTATGTTGCTATAATTTTCAACAGTTTTCAATAATTATACAATTATTCTCTTTAAATTTTATAATTTTCTTTAATTTTTTTAGATATTTTGTTCTGCTGTCTATTATTCTCGACAGATTTTAAATTTTTCTATCTATTTCTATCTATATTATTCTTCTCATTTCTGAATTATTTTCTTTAATATTTAATTTTTTTAGTCATTTTGTAAATTTACTTTCAATTATCCATTATTTTATTGGAATTTCAATACAATTCTTCAATTTTCATTTATTTTCTTTCAATTTTATCCATAATTTTCATCAGTTTTCAATTGGTAATTTATTATTCTCCTTCAATCTTATTAATTTATTATAAATTAATTATTATTCAATAATTTTAAAGGTTTCTTTGCTCAAAAGCCGATTCTTCATACAATTTTCCGATTTTTTTTTCAATTAAATATTTTGTCTAAAAGTTAAATATTTTCGTCAATATTTAATTAATTTCATCCTATTATAATTTTTCTTTTAATCATTCAATTACTTGCTTAAATTTCTATTTAATTATTTAATTTGCAATTTATTTCTTTAATTTTTAATTATTTTCTTCAATTTTCAAATATTTTCTTTAATTTTCAATTATTTTGATCGATTTTCAATTAATTCCTCAATATTAAATAATTTTCAGATTTTTTTATTTATGTTTTTCACTCGTAAATATTGTTTTAAAATTTCAATTCAATTATTCAATTCTAGAACTATTCTCTTCAAGTTTCAGTTATTTTCTTCTAATTTAAATTCCACTTTTCAATTTTTAATTATTTTCTTGGATATTAAAAAATTGTCCCCATTTTTAATTTTTTTTCGCTTATCATTAAGTTTCTTTAATTTTAAATACAATTGCTCATTAATTTTCTTTAATTTTTCATTCTATTCTTCAATTTCTATATCCATTCTTCACTTTTCAATTGTTTTCTTCCATATGCATTAATTCTCCGTTTTTTTAAATTACTTTTTTTCAATTTTTAAGTATATTCTTTAAATTTAAATTTCCTTTTTCAATTTTTATTTTTTTCTTCAATATCAATTATTTTTATCGATTTTGAATCCAATTGCTATATCTGCAATTATTTACAACAATTATTCTTATAATTTTCTTAATTTTTCAATTTGTAATTATTTTCTTAAAATGTAACATTTTTGTTTAATTTTTTTAATTATTTTTTTCAGATGTCTGTTAATGTAGTAATTTTTTGAATTTTGTTTTCAATTGACAATTATTTTCGTAATTTTTCACATCATTTCCTCAATTTTTTCTTAAAATTATTCAAATTAATTTTTTAATTTTCAATTTATTTCTTTAATTTTTAATTATTTTCTTAAATTTTCAATTTCATTCTTCGTTTTTCAATTATTTTATTCAGTATTCAATAATTTTCGCATTTTCTCAGTTATTAATTATTTTCTTGAAATTTAAATATATTTCTTTAATTTTCATTTATTTTCTACAATTTTTTCCATAATATTCATCAGTTTTGAGTTAACAATTTATTATTCTCCTTCAATATTATGATTCTTCATTAATTTAAAAAATTTGTTTGCTCAAATGCCGATTATTCTTACAATTTTTCCGATTTTTTTGCAATTAATTATTTTGTCTAAAATTTAAATATTTTCCTCAATATTGGATTATTTTCATCATTTTGTAATTTTTCTTTTAATTATCAATTACTTTCTTTAAATTTTTATTGAATTCTTTAATTCCCAATGTATCTTCATTTTGTAATTATTTTCTTCAATTTTCAAATATTTTCTTTAATTTTCAATTATTTTCTTCAATTTTTAATTGCATTCTTTGTTTTTCAATTATTTTTTTAAATATTCAATAAAGCTTCAGCTTTACAATAAAAAAAAAATTTGAAGTTGGACCAAAAATGAAGAAGTAACATAACATGTATTTTATACAAAAACTGCAGAAAAACGGATTTTTAGCTCTAAAATGAAATTTTTGGTGTAGGGGGGGGGGGGAGAATTTAATATATATCATTTTTTTTAGTTTTTTATGACTAACAACTTAGGTTAGGTCCGATTAAAAGTAATTTCTATTATTTTCTTGAAATTTCCATTTAATTATTTAATTTTTTTGATTAAATTGTTTTTTAAAATTTTCATCTACTTGCTTCAAATGTCATTTTTCAATTTTGTCAATGATTTTCTTCAATTTAAAATTATTTCTATAGCCTCAAATCTGTCAAATTTTTTATTTACCTTTCATTTCATCATTTTTCAGTCATTTTCATGAATTTTAATTTCTTTAATTCACAATTATATTCTTTAATTATTCAACTATTTCCTTCAATACTTATTTACTTTTATAATTTTTTATTTATCTTTGTCATTTTTTTTTTCTTTCTCAATTATATTTTTAATCTTTTAATCTTTTAAATATTTCCATGCACATTTCAATTATATTTTTCAATGTTTTTAATTATTATCATATAAATTCGTTGCATCACATTTTTAAATTTTTATTGCATTCTTTCAACAATGATCTTCTATTTCAAATATATTAATAAATTTTCAATTATTTTCTTCAAATTAGAATTATATTTTTCAACTATTTATCTTCAATACTCAATTATTTTGTTTAATCTATCAAATTGTCTTCATTTTTCTTCTTTTTTCAATTAATTTCGTTAATTTTCAATTATTTTTCTCAAATTACATTTCCACTTAAACATACAATTATTTTCTTCAATACTCGATTATTATCTTCAATACTCAATTATTTTGTTTAATCCATCAAGTCTTTTCAATTTTCTTTATTGTTCTTCTTTTTTCAATTAATTTAATTAATTTTCAATTATTTTTCTCAAATTACATTTCCACTTGAATATTACAATTATTTTCTTCAATACTCAATTGATTTTATTATTTTTTATTTAGCTTCGTCATATTTTATTTCCTTTTTTTTTCACTTAATTTGGTTAATTTTTAATTTTGTTCACTCGAACCGCAATTATTTATTTTTCAATATTTTTCATTATTTTCATTTAAATTCTTTTTTTCCACTATTCAATTTTAAAACTGTTTTTTCCCCTTTTTTCAATTACGTTCTTCTATTTTCAATTATTTTTTTATATTTCAATATTTAATTAAAGTCTTTAATTTTTAAAATTATTTTTTTAATCTGTTTAATTAGTTCAAGTTTCTTTTATTGTTTTGTTATTGTTGTCATTTATTTTCATCATTTTTTTTTCAGCTTCTTTCAATTTATTTCCTCAATTTTTTATTATTTTCTTTAATTTCGATTATTTTGTTCGATTTTCAATCCAGTTGTTCCTATAATTCTTCAACTATTTTGTTTAAATTTAATATTTATTGTTTAATTTTTGAACTATTCTTTTCAATTGTGTAATTTTGTTGATATTTTTCGAATTTTGTATTCAACTGTCAATTATTTTATATTCATTTTTCAGATATATTCTACAATTTTGTAATTCGAAATTATAATACGTAACTCTTTTTAAATGTTTATGATAAAATATTGTTCATAAAATTTAGATTTTCATATTTTGCGCTAATAAAGCTTTTTAAGCTTCAATATTTGTTTACACCGATGGTTTAAAAAACAGAAAGAAACTCACTTCAAATCTTCTCTTTAAGATGTTGGTGTAAAAAAACTCTTAATTTAATCAATGACTCGAATTAAATTCGTAATAAATTCAAATATAATTTAAATTGAAGAAATAAATCAGTAGAAAAATCAGTTTTCAGTCAGACATTACAAAAACAATCTAAAATTGTTTTTTTTTTAATGTAAATTTTTAAAAATTTTTATAAAACCCGAAAAAATAAACAAATTCTTTCTCTTATTTTCAAATTTAAAAATCCTTCCCAGCCAGGAGAGAAGAGATTGTTTTTCACGATGAAATTCTAGACGAAAATACGAAACTCCAAGAGAGATAACATAATCAAAATATCTCGAATTACAAGATCCCTCAAAGCTGAATGATGCTTTTCAAATATTTGATAAAATTGCCAAGCTGCTCTTTGCGACCTATTTAGCGATCATATATTGACATATATTTTCTAGAAAAATAGAAAATCAAATTTAGAGCTGAATCTCCAAATCCTTGAGCAAACAAATTGTTCTCCTCCCGCCTTTCCCCTTTAACAAAATTCTGTATTAAGTTGAGAAGAGAGGCTTTTGCAATTTTCGTGAAATAACGTCGAGAAACGTGTATTTATCTTGCGGCTCTAGACCATGCAATATCACGCAATATCGCAACTTGAGCTAAATGGAACTCGACGACAAACTCGTCTATTTCATGCAGTTATCTTTTATCTCTCAGAACTCGAGTCAGACATCACTTCAGTTAAGGTTAATTAAATATCCTTTCTGTTATTTAATCAAGTAGATTTGGCACCGAAATTTTCAGTTTGTTACATTATTTGAAAGTTTGGTTTGACGATTTAAAAAACGGGACAGAATATTGTGGTTATTTTTAAAAAAAAGTTAATTACAAGGGATTATTGAATTTAAACAATGAAAATTGTGGATGACTGAAAAATTCTAAATGTTAAAATAATGAAAGATTTATTGAAATATAATATGAAATTGACAATGCAGAATGTGATTTACAATTAAAATGGATGGACAATGAGAATCGTGAAAACAATTTTATACTTGGAGGAATTTTATGTGGTTTTAATTTTTAATTAAATTAAGGTTTTATTGTTAAAATCCTGTTGCGGAAAATTATTATGCTTCAATTAACCAAAGCTTTGAACAATGGCTCCTGTAAAGGATATCGATGTCAATGAATGCAACAATCGTGTTTGAATTTTCAATATTTTGAAATTATTTCAATATTTGAAATGCAATATTAGATTTAAGTATGTCTGTCAAATACAGAGGTACTAAAATTTTTTAAATATTAAAATTGCAAATTTTAATAACGCATCGAGAATTATTTACACTTTCTGTTGAATTTTCGACGATTTTAAAAATGGGATATTAAATTTGTATTGTCTTTATTTGCCAGGGCTATAAAAATCAAATAAATTTAGAAATAATTATAAAGAAGCCGATTCCATATGGTAATTGAAAATTGAAGAAAATAATTGAAATAATAGATAAATGAATGCAAAATGTGAAGAAGAAACTAATTGAAGAAATGGAAAAATATAATTGAGGTTTCAAAAAATGAAAAACTAAAAAATTTAATGTAATAATTTTAATATAAAATTTTAAGATACATGGGATTTGGAGAAATCACTTAGAAATTGAAAAATACAATTGAAGTTTCATGAAAATATTGGAAAAATTAAGGAAGACAGATTAAAACTAAAGAAAAATTTGAAGATTAAGAAATATAAATAACAATATTTGAAACAGAAAAAATAATTATAAATTGAACAAAATATTAATTTTCATAAATTGAAAAATAAAATAAAAACATCAAGAAAATATATAAAAATTTATTAAAATAAATGAAATAAACAATATAATGTTTAAATTAAAAAATGACAAAAAAAAATGGAAAAATTTCAAGAATATACTGACACAAAAAGTAGGTATTTAAATTGAAAAACATCACTGGAATTTGAGAAATCAATTTAGAATTGAAGGTTGCAATTAAACATTGACAAAAAAAATAAAAAATTTATAATAATAATCCAAAGATTAAACAACATTGTTAAAAATTAAGGAAAATAATTGAAAAATTGATAAAATTAATTGACACTTGAAGCAAATAATTAAAATTTGAAGAAAATACTTTTAAAAATTGAGGATTATATTTAAAGAAGAAAAAAATAATAAAAAATCGAAGACCATGATTGTAAAATTATAATCAAATTAAAATCGTATTAAATTTTAGCAAAATAAATATAGTAAATTAAACAATTAAAACAAACAAAAAACTTGTTTTAAACTAAGAATTGAAAAAAAAATATAAATAACTATAATTTAAAATTATTGACTAGGAGTGATTGATAAATTCCTATGAATTTATAATTTAAAATGTTAAAATATATAATTAAAACTTGCATGAAAGTAATTAAAATTTAATGAAATTAATTGCAAAATGAACAAAATAAAAAATGCCGAGAGTTAAGAAAAATTAACTGTGTATTTTATAGGAATTAATTAAAAAATTAATGAATGTAATAGAAATTTGAAGAAAAATAATTTTAAAATTACGAAAATAATTAAAAAATTAAAAAATGTAGTCATAGTTTTAAAAAAATAATTAATTTTTTAGTGTAATTAAACAATGAAGGAGAAATTCGTAATAAACGGATATAATAATTAATGAATAAAAAAAATTGTAATATTAAAAGGGTAATACCTGAAGTTGAATATAATTGAAAATTAAAGAGTAAAATTTTAAATTTAAAGAATATAATGAAAATTTGAGAAATCAAGTCAAAGTTGAAAAATATAATTGACGAAAGTAATTGAAGATTGATGAAAGAAATTAAATAGTCGGGAAAATAAAAAAAGAAAATTGAAGCACATATTGGGAAAATAATAATTGAATAATTGAAATTCCAAAAAAATAATTGAGAAAATAAAACAGAAAAAAACTAAAGACAATAATTTATAAACAAAACGTTACTGAATACTAAAAAAAAAATAATTGAATAGTTGAAGAATAGAATTGAAATTTGTCGAGCAAAATTTCAAAAATTGAAGAATATAATTGCAATTTGATAAATCAATTTAAAATTGAAGAATATAATCAAACATTGACAAAAAAAACTAAAAATGATAAAAATGATTAAAACTAGGGAAAATAAATAAAGAAACATTGAAGAACATACACCTATTTAAAAAAATAATAATATCATCATTCTCTTTATTATTTTTATTATTTTCATGAGTTTTTTAAATTTGTACATTTTTTTCAAATAATTTCAACAAATTTCAATTATTTTTTTTAAACTTCAATTATTCTCTATACATGTTTTATTTATACACCAGTTTCAATTACTTATGTCATTATTCAATCAGTTTCGTAAAATTTCAATTGTTTGGACAATTTTTCAAGTCTTTAAATTTTTAATTTTATGCACCAGTTATCAATTATTTTTTTCAAATTACAATTATTTTTGTTATTGTTCAATTATTTTCTAGTAATTTCAATTATTTTTGAAATTTTTCAATTATATTTTTTAAATTTCAAATTAATGTCAGGAATATCCAAATTTTCTACACAAGTTCAATTCACTTTCGTTAATTGTTAATTGTCAATTATTTTCTTCAAATTTTAATTACTTTTGTCATTAATCAATTATTTTTGTCATTTTCCAATTCTTTTTTTCATATTTTTGTTATTTTTGCCATTTTAGAATTACTTTTTACAAATATCAATTACTTTATTTTATCTTTTTTATTGTCATGAACTTTTAAATTTCTTACACCTGTTTTTAATTATTTTTTTCATTATTTTCATTATTGTTACGAATTAAGTAATTTTTTTACGCCTTTTTCAATTATTTCCTTCAGACTTTCATTATTTTTTTCATATTTAAATGTTTTTAAATTATTCCCTTCAAATTGCAATTATTGTTTTCAAATTTCATTTAATTTTTTCAACTTTCAATTATTTTCCTCAAACTTATAATATTGTTTTTAGCTTTACAACTATTGTCTATACTTTTTTAATTTTTACACCACTTCAGAATGACTTATTTCAATATTTCAATTGATTTGTCAAGTTTTCAAGTAGTTTCTTAAAATTAAACTTTTTTTTAAAATATTTATTTATTGATTTATTTATTTACATATCAACGGGCCATATACAAAAAAGACCCTTTAGTACATAAGTACATAAGTAAATATCAATTATTTTTGTCATTTCTCAATTATTTTTTAACGGTTACAACTATTTTTGTCAATATTCAAATATTTTTCACATTTTTGAAATTATTTTTTTTAAAAGTAATTTTCTTCAATCTTTTTATTATTGTCATGAATTTAATAACTTTTAAAGACCAGTTTTCAATTATTTATGTCATTATTCAATTAGTTTTTTCACGTTTTAATTATGTCGTTAATTGTTTAATTATTTTATAAACATTTTCAAATAATGTTAGAAATTTTTTACTTCATTTTTGAATATATTTCTCATTATCATTAATTTTTTTTCTAAATTTTAGTTATTTTTGTCATTATACAACTAGTTTCTACACATATACATTTTTATGATATTTTTTAATAATTTTTTTTAAATTTTAATTATTTTTGTCAATTATTTATATCATGATTCACTCAGGTTCTTAAAATTTTAATTGTTTGTTTAATTTTTCAAGTATCGTCTCTAAATTTTTAATTTTATGCACCAGTTATCAATTATTTTTTTCAAATTGCAATTATTTTTGTTATTCTTCAATTATTTTCTTGTAATTTCAATTATTTTTGAAACTTTTCAATTATTTTTTTAAATTTCAAATTATTGTCAGGAATATGTAACTTTTCTACACAAGTTCAATTCACTTTCGTTAATTTTCAATTATTTTCTTCAAATTTCAATTACTTTTATCATTAATCAATTATTTTTGTCATTTTCCAATTACTTTTTTCATATTTTTGTTATTTTTGCCATTTAAGAATTATTTTTTACAAATTGCAATTATTTTATTCAATTTTTTTAATTTTAAATTTCTTACACCTGTTTTCAATTATTTTCATCATTTTTTTTATTATTGTCACGAGTTTATAAATTTTTTTTACACCTTTTTCAATTATTTTCTTCAAGCTTGAATTATTTTATTCATATTTTAATTTTTTGCCATTTTTGAATTATTCTCTTCAAATTGCAATTATTGTCTTCAAACTTCAATTAATTTCTTCAACTTTCAATTTTTTTCCTCAAACTTATAATATTTTTTTTAACTTTACAATTATTGTCAATAGCTTTTTAATTTTTCTAACAGTTTTAAATTATTTATTTCAATATTTATACTGAATAAAAAATTATACTGAATTAAAATACTGGAAAACTTGACAAAACAATTGAAATCAGTTGTTTTGTCAAGTTTTCTAGTATTTTCTTCAAATTTTTAATTTTTTTAAACTTATCAATTATTTTTGTCATTTCTCAATTAAATGTGATTTTCTTCAATCTTTTTATTATTGTCATGAATTTATTAACTTTTGAAGATCAGTTTTCAATTATTTATGTCATTATTCAATTAGTTTCTTCACATTTTAATTATATCGTTAATTTTTCAATTATTTTATACAATTTTTCAATTGATGTATTAAATTATTTATTTTTTTACTTTATTTTTTATTATATTTTTCATTTTTCATTAATTTTTTTCTAAATTTCAGTTATTTTTGTCATTATTCAACTATTTTCTACACATATACATTTTTTTGGTATTTTTTAATTTTTTACAAGTTTCAATTATTTTCTTGAAACTTCTATTATTTTTTTCAGTTTTCAACTATTGTCTAAAAAGTGTAATTTTTACACCAGGTTTTATAATTATTTGTGTCACTATTCAATTGGTTTCTTTACATTTTACTTATTTCTTCAATATCTCAATTGTGCGAAAATTTAAATTTTTTACACCAGTTTTAAACTTTTGTTTCAAATTTTAATTATTTTTCTCATTCTTTAATTACTTTTTTGTAACTTCAATTATTTTTGAAACTCTTCAATTATTTATTTTAAATTCCGATTATTTCGTTTCAATTTTTGTCATCATTTTTTGATTTTTAATCAATTTTTCAATTATTTTTGTCGTTTACAACTTTTTGGTTAAATTCAATTATTTTTGTCATTATTTAATTATTTTCTACATATTTCAATTATTTTTCCTATTTTCAAATTGTTTTTTTTTTTCAAATTTTAATGGCTTTTCCTGCTGGCGCCCCCCAATTTAATATCAAACTTTATATTGCTTATTTATTTTTTTTATTTAAAAACTTACTATTTACTCACTTTTTTCACTTAAAGACTAATTATTTACACACTTTTTTAAATTAAAAATACTTTTTTTTCACTATTTTTAATCTGCAAGTCCACTGACACATAATGGGGAAAAAGTGGAATTTACTGTTCAAAACATTCTACAACCTCTAATTGTTGATCGATTATCAACTTTTTTTTTAAATTATCGGAACAAAATTCTGAATAAATCTGTGATCTTCGATTTTTTTTTTTTTTTAATATTTAAATAATAATAAATTGATGAACCTGCACTGACTAACATATAAAAATTTGTTGAATTGCAAAATAAAAAAAGTCTTCAGCTGCATTAGAAACAAATTGTAATAATTAACAACAAATATTTGTTTACAAAACTATTGAAATAATAATTTTATTGTAGTTTTGATAAAATTTTATTCATTTTGAAAAACCGCCAGATTAGAGTAAATTTCGTTTTGCCTATATCTTTATTATTTAAAAATGAATATTTAACAACAATTATTTGTTTAAACAACTAACCATGTTATTATTAATAAATTAAATAGAGTATTATAATGATAAATGTAAAGAATCTTGATAAATTTAGAAGGACATAAAATTTTATTGCATCTTTTTTTAATGTTTTAAATAAACAAAAAATATTTGTTAAAAAAAAAATCGAAGATCACAGATTTTTTCAGAATTTAGTTCGGATTATTTCTAAAAAAAAGTTGAAAATCGATCAACAATTAGAGGTTGTAGAATGTTTTGAACAGTAAATTCCACTTTTTCCCCACAGTGTGACAGCCCTCTTTATTGGATAAAAACTATTCATCGATTTATTTTATTTATTATTATAGATTACTTTTCTAAAATGTATAGAAAACTAAACTCGCATTATATTTTGCTAGCAATTAAATAAGCTGATTATGTCAAAATCATAAAAACAATAAATAAATATAAATAAAAGATTTACTTAAAATAGTGTCAGCAACAGGGTCTAGACGATTATTTCTGGAATGACCCAATAGACAAAATGAACAGAAAGTTACAAACTTTGTAACATCCTAGAGGTGACAATTACTGTTGCTGGCATGCGTCCAACAAGAACTTGTCATTGAATCCCGCAAATACCATTCCTAAAGTTCGACTCGTGCAGTACAGTTGTCACACGAGCGACATGCGTTGCATTTTGAACAAGCGAGTCTTCCGATCTGTGTCTCTTTGTGGCACACATCGCAACTCCACTTTCAACCTGGCAGGATTCAACGACTGAGAACAATTAAACGAAATCCGAATCGTTAATTACATTTTGACTTGAGTTTCGTGGAAACAATACTATCGCATTGCTGACCGGAAATGAATTACTCTCTCGATTGTTAACAACACCTATGCAATTCTGCGCTCGCCTTTGTACTGCGAGAAATTCTAGATAGCTCATTATATTTGTAGTGGAAAGGTTAGGTGGCATCTCAAACGATTTAAACGTGTGCACTTCATTGGACGAGGGATCAGAGGCAGCAACATTAATTTAGATTAATCGGGACTGGCACAAGGCTCTCTTGTACCTGCGGCTGGTTTATTCCACTCCCAAGAGTCTAGCTATGAACTATAAATGTCACTTGCGAGTTACTATCTTGACTAGAATTCGTAGCCGAGCAAGGAAATAGCCTCGTCAATCTATCTCTGATCTTGGTTTCTGCACCATCGACAGCATATGTTGTTAATTCAAGTTCAAAATTGTCACTCTGGACGGAATTAGTCTTGCAGGTGATGACATGTTAATATTTGATAAGAGCCGAGTTGATCCAATCCTTATCGCGATAAATTTCGGCCAATTGTTCGCTTCACTGAGCACTGATTTCATCAAATTGAGGAAGTTTATTGTTTCGTGAATTTCATGTTATGGATGATGGGAACTGAGATCTTGTGCAGTGTATTCAGAACTTAATTGGATTATAGAGGTGACTGGTTGAAAAATCGAATAACAGAAATAACATCGGAAATGATATTAGAAATGACATCAGAAATGATATTCTTTCCTGTATCATTTCCGGTCAATTTATCGAAATGAGGAAAATGAAAAATGTCAATTTCGTAAATGCAATAAGTTTTGTTAATAAATAACTAAAAAAGATATTGAAAATGATATCAGACATGACATCAGAAATTATATCAGAAATTAAATTGAAAATTACATCGGAAATGACATTAAAAATGACATCAGAAATAATATCCATTCCTATATCTTTTCCAATCAACTTATTCAAAAGAAGAGACTGAAAAATTTCAATTTTGTGAGTGCAATAAGTTTTGTCAATAAATAAATAAAAATAATATGGGAAATGATATCAGAAATAATATCAGAAATTATGTCACAAATTACATCAAAAATTACACCGAAATTGACATCAGAAAGGACATTAGAAATCAAATTAGAAAATTACATCGGAAATC
This sequence comes from Ganaspis brasiliensis, assembly GCA_037103525.1. Taxonomy (NCBI): domain Eukaryota; kingdom Metazoa; phylum Arthropoda; class Insecta; order Hymenoptera; family Figitidae; genus Ganaspis; species Ganaspis brasiliensis. Next base: position 763,335 of record JAZKLR010000013.1, on the reverse strand, counting down.
ATATCAGAAATAACATCACAAATTACATCAGAAAAAAAATCAGAAATGTTATCCTTTCGATTATCATTTCCGATCATTTTATTTAATAGAAGAAACTGAAAAATGTCAATTTCGTAAATGCAATAAGTTTTATAAATAAATAAAATAAAAGGAAATGATATCAGAAATGATATTAGAAATTGCATCGGAAATGACATCAAAATTAATATCAGAAATAATATCAGAAACTGTATAAGAAATTACATCGGAAATTACACCGAAAATTACATCAAAAATAAAATAAGAAATGATATCAGAAATTAAATCTGAAATTACATCGGAAATGACATCAGAATTGCTTACTTAATATCAGAAATAATATCAGAATTTATATCAGAAACCACATCGAGAATTACACCGAAAATTACATCAGAAATAAAATAGGAAATGACATAAGAAATGAGGTAAAAAATTACAACAAAAATGATACTGAAAATGACATCAAAATTACATCAGAAACAATATCAGAAATGATAACAGAAATTACATCGGAAATTACACCGAAAATTACATCATAAATATCAAAAGAAATGACATCAGAATTAATATCATACATAATATCAGAAATAATATCACAAATAGTATCAGAAATGACATCGGAAATTGCACCAAAAATTACATCAGAAATAAAATAAGAAATTATATCAGAAATGACATCACAATTAATATCATACATAATATCAGAAATAATATAAAAAATAGTATCAGAAATTACATCGGAAATTACAGCGAAAATTACATCAGAAATAAAATAAGAAATGACATAAGAAATGATGTCAGAAATTACAACAAAAATGATATTGAAATTGACATCAAAAATTACATCAGAAGTAATATCAGAAATGATATCAAACACTATATCGGAAATTACACCGAATATAACATCAGAAATAACACAAGAAATGGGATTAGAAATGATACCAGAAATTAAATCTGAAATTTCATCGGGAATAACATCAGAAATGATGTCAGAAATTACAACACGAATGATATTCGAAATGAAATAAAAAATTACATTAGAAATAATATCAGAAATGACATCAGAATTAATATCATACATAATATGAGAAATAGTATGAGAAATTACATAGGAAATTACACCGAATATTACATTAGAAATGACATAAGAAATGGGATCAGAAATAAAATCAGAAATTAAATTGGGAATTACATTGGAAATAACATCAGACATTATGTAAGAAATGACATCAGAAATGATGTAAGAAAATAAATCGGAAATGATCTCAGATATGACATCACAAGTTACATTTGAAATAAAATCAGACATGTTATGCTTTCGATTATCATTTCCGATCATTTTGTTTAATAGAAGAAACTGAAAAATGTCAATTTCGTAAATGCAATAAGTTTTATAAATAAATAAAATAAAAGGAAATGATATCAAAAATGATATTAAAAATTGCATCGGAAATGACATCAGAAATTAAATCCAAAATACATCGAAAATGACATCGGAAATAACATCAGAAATTATGTCAGAAATAGTATCGAAAATTAAATACTAAATTACACCAAAAATTAAATCAGAAATGACTTAAGAAATGACTTAAGAAATGATGTCAGAAATTACAACAAAAATAATATTGGAAATGACATCTAAAATGACATCAGAAATAATATCAGAAATGATATCAGAAATTACATCTGAAATTACACAGTAAGTTATATACGAAATAATTTAAGAAATGGGATCATAAATGAGATTAGAAATTAAATCGGAATTTACATTAGAAATGTCATCAGAAATGATATCTGAAATTACATCCAAAATGACATCGGAAATGACATCAAAGACGATATAAAAAATTACATCGGAAATGACATCAGTAATGATTTTAGAAACTATGTCGGAAATGACGTCAGAAATTATGTCAGAAATAGTATCGGAAATTACATAGTAAATTACACCAAAAATTACATCAGAAATGACATAAGAAATGACATAAGAAATGTTTTCAGAAATTACAACAAAAATGATATTGGAAATGACATTTAAAATGACGTCAGAAATAATATCAGAAATGATATCAGAAATTAAATCGGAAATTGCATCAAAAATGTCATCAGAAGTGATATCAGAAATTACATCGAATATTACATCATAAATGTCATTAGAAATTGTATCAGAAAAGACATCATAAATGACATCAGAATTTAGGTCAGAAATGATATCAGAATTTATGTCAGAAATGACATCAGAAATAACATTAAAAATAACATCAGAATTAATATCATTTCTAGCCCAAAAAACAGATGTAATTTCTGATGTTATTTCCGATGTCTGTTTGATATAATTTCTAGTGTCACTTCTGATGTCTAATTTTTTAACTGAGTGGGAAAATAAGTGAATAAAGAAGTTTTTAGTCAGACTTGAAAAAAGTATTAGAAACTCAATTTTTTATTTATTAGTGGGTTTTTATATAATTTGCAATTTAGGCATGGGTCAGAATTCCTGAAATCAACGCTCACAGAAAAAAAAAGATTTTTTTTGTAATCGAAATATTAAAAAATTATTACCTTAGATCCTAAAAATGTTTCTAAACAAACAAAATGTTTCTGCGCCATTTATAAAAATGGAAAAAATATTAAGATAAAACTCAAAGGAATCGAAATCCATTGAGAAAATTAATTAAAGATTATTTTTTTTTGTAATTTCATGAGAAATTTGTTTGATTTAAAATAAATATTATTGTTTAGTATTCTTTTTCTTTAAGTATTCTAGGTGCTAAATAAATATGTCAAAAAATTTGGATACATTCTTAATCACTTATTTAGCACACGCAATACTAACACCGAATTTCTCATAGAGTGCCACAAAAAAATAATAGCTCATTAGTATCTTCAATGGATTTCGATTTCTTAGAGTTTTAAGTGTATTTTATTGTTAATATTTTACCCCAATTTTTAAAAGACGCAGAAAAATTCCTAAAAAATTGCAAGTCTTGCTGTATTTTACCAAAGTCCGATAAGTAAGAATATTAATTTGTTATAAAAACTTGTTATAAATAAATTTGTGAGTTACTATTTATTTTCGGTTATTTCGATAACAAAAATTTGCCAAATTCAGAAAAAATTGCATTTATCTTATCAATTGTCGACAATCATGAACAATTTTTTAACAATTGATATAAATAGATTTTAAAGTTTTTCTTTATGTTCGTTTACAAAATGCAATAAAAAGTTGCAAGAAAAAAGTATGCGTGTCTCTAACTTTGGTAGGGAGTCACTTTTTCTAAAAGAAAACTTTTCTAATCCTTTTTTTCTAAAAGAGGCCATTTTTAATAAAGTTCATTTTCTAAAATTGAATTTTCTAAAAACCATTAATTTCTGAAATAAGAATTTCTAAATTTTATCAATTTCTAAAAACTTTTAATTTCTAAAACATACATAAATTTCTAAAATTGGCAGAATCAAAATAGAATATAAATAGAAATAAATTTGTATAGAATTATTTCCTTTTGGCACTTGAAATTTTGAAAATTATTAGTATTATTTCCCTCTGGTACTTGACAATTTTGAATTCATTGACAAGATATTACAAAAACAACTGATACGAGTTTTACGAAGTTGGTTGTAAATAACTTCCTATTAAAAAAAGAAGTAATTACAAATAAAACCTCATTAGAAAAACACAAATAAGAAAATTAAAAGAAATAAGAAATAAAAAAATTAAATAAGAAATAAGAAATAAGAAAATAAGAAATAAGATTATAATATAATAACATTAAGATTATAATATAATAGAATAACAAATAAGAAAATTAAAAAAAAAAAAATTAGAAAATATTTTTTAGAAAAACTGTACCCCAATCCTAACTTTATTCAAGTAAAAGTTAATAATGATAAACAATAATTTGTTTATATAAATAACACAGCTCCCAAAATAAAATAGTATCGTGTATTTTTAACCAGACCACTCTACCTCTAAGTAGAGGTATTACCAAATTTTAAAATGTAATTTAATTTTTAAATTAAAATTGTTCCGCGACCACTTTAGTCGAAATAAAATAGTTTGACCCATTGACTAGAGTTTGAAATATTTACCTTCGTTCAAACTTGAATTTAACAGTTAAAAAATTTTGTGTAAATTTAACACAAATTAAATGTCCGAAACGGTCCACTCAAAATTTGTGTTAAAATAACACAAACTACATGTTAATTTAACAATCTTCTTGTTAAATTATAACAAAATCTTCATGTTAAATTAACAAAATCTTTGTGTTAAATTTAACACAAGAAATAACACAAACTAAATGTTAATTTAACAATCTTCTTGTTAAATTAACTACACAGTTAAAAAAGTTTCTGTAAATTTAACACAAATTAAATGTCCGAAACGGTCCACTAAAAATTTGTGTTAAAATAACACAAACTATAAGTTAATTAACACAATCTTTGTGTTAAATTTAACACAAGAAATAACACAAACTACATGTTAATTTAACAATCTTCTTGTTAAATTAACTACACAGTTAAAAAAATTTGTGTAAATTTAACACAAATTAAATGTCCGAAACGGTCCACTCAAAATTTGTGTTAAAATAACACAAACTATAAGTTAATTAACACAATCTTTGTGTTAAATTTAACACAAGAAATAACACAAACTACATGTTAATTTAACAATCTTCTTGTTAAATTAACTACACAGTTAAAAAAGTTTCTGTAAATTTAACACAAATTAAATGTCCGAAACGGTCCACTCAAAATTTATGTTAAAATAACACAAACTATAAGTTAATTAACACAATCTTTGTGTTAAATTTAACACAAGAAATAACACAAACTAAATGTTAATTTAACAATCTTCTTGTCAAATTAACTACACAGTTAAAAAAGTTTCTGTAAATTTAACACAAATTAAATGTCCGAAACGGTCCACTAAAAATTTGTGTTAAAATAACACAAACTATAAGTTAATTAACACAATCATTGTGTTAAATTTAACACAAGAAATAACACAAACTACATGTTAATTTAACAATCTTCTTGTTAAATTAACTACACAGTTAAAAAAATTTGTGTAAATTTAACACAAATTAAATGTCCGAAACGGTCCACTCAAAATTTGTGTTAAAATAACACAAACTATAAGTTAATTAACACAATCTTTGTGTTAAATTTAACACAAGAAATAACACAAACTACATGTTAATTTAACAATCTTCTTGTTAAATTAACTACACAGTTAAAAAAGTTTCTGTAAATTTAACACAAATTAAATGTCCGAAACGGTCCACTCAAAATTTGTGTTAAAATAACACAAACTATAAGTTAATTAACACAATCTTTGTGTTAAATTTAACACAAGAAATAACACAAACTACATGTTAATTTAACAATCTTCTTGTTAAATTAACTACACAGTTAAAAAATTTGTGTAAATTTAACACAAATTAAATGTCCGAAACGGTCCACTTAAAATTTGTGTTAAAATAACACAAACTACATGTTAATTTAACAATCTTCTTGTTGAATTATAACAAAATCTTCATGTTAAATTAACAAAATCTTTGTGTTAAATTTAACACAAGAAATAACACAAACTAAATGTTAATTTAACAATCTTCTTGTTAAATTAACTACACAGTTAAAAAAGTTTCTGTAAATTTAACACAAATTAAATGTCCGAAACGGTCCACTCAAAATTTGTGTTAAAATAACACAAACTATATGTTAATGTAACAATCTTTTTCTTAAATTAACACAATCTTTGTGTTAAATTTAACACAAGAAATAACACAAACTACATGTTAATTTAACAATCTTCTTGTTAAATTAACTACACAGTTAAAAAATTTTGTGTAAATCTAACACAAATTAAATGTCCGAAACGGTCCACTCAAAATTTGTGTTAAAATAACACAAACTATATGTTAATGTAACAATCTTTTTCTTAAATTAACACAATCTTTGTGTTAAATTTAACACCAAAAATAACACAAAGTACATGTTAATTTAACAATCTTCATGTTAAATTAACACAATCTTTGTGTTAAATTTAACACAAGGACTGTTTTTTACACAAAATTTTTTACTGTGTATGAAAGTTTCTCATAAAAATCCATTAGACTCTATCAGGAGACCACTTAGAAAGGCAACAAAATTGAAAATACTCTCTTCATTTATGAAAAGCATTTAATCATCCCTTAATTTCTCATATTTAGCCTGGACTCTTGGAGTAGGAGTAAAAAGAAATAAAAAACTGAGAGCTTAAAAGACAGACAAATGCAGGCATAATTTACGCTGCTTGGACCCTGTTTATGTGAAGCTTCTCGAGCACTAACGATGTTCGCGCCCGCTTAACAAGTTGAGAAATAATTCAGAGCTTTAATTACGACGGGACTACGACGGCCGCTTAATATTACAGGAAGTCCCTACATCCTGTGACCGTTCTCTTCACTTCCTCATTGTCAGTTAGGCACGCGCTCGAATTTATTATAATCTTGTGGGCAACAGGAGATGAGACGCTGCTTTTACTATTTACCGGATAACATGAATATCCCTAAGTAGATGAAAACCGGAAGTGACCCGGGATAGCGAAACGGCTCCATGAATAATTCCGCGATCGTATACTTAATTTAAAGCTAAATTTTCGTAACTGTGGGAAAAAGTGAATTTTCTTAATTTTTAACACGTTTTTGGTATTAATTTAAAGTAAGTATTTATCATCAGCTACTATTAATCTTGAGAAATTAAATCGACGCTCCCTCCCTGTTTTATTAAAAACTGATAAAAATATAAAAATCCATTGGAATAGAATGCTAATTGGGTCAAACCACTATTTGAACTTATAATAATATTAAGACAAAGTTATTAGGTTGGACATTTTATTTATGAAATTAAATACCCGGTTTTTCGAGGTTCAATTTTTAGATTTCCCGGTCACTTTTCGAACAATTACAATTGGTTTTTTTAATTTTGCGAAATTCACCTTTTTATTTAAAATATAAATTTATACTTAAATTTAAAATTTACACGTTCTTATAATGTTATTAATTATATTTAAAGCTTAGAAAGTTTTATTATCATTAAATAATAAAATCTAAATTTTTGGACAATAATTTATATTAAACATTTAAAAAAGAATTACGTATTGTGATTCCACTAGCAACATAAACAAACTTTGCAATGTTATTGGTCATTTAAAACTATATAAATTTTTGCAAATTTAAATAATGAAAATTAGGACATTGAAGAATATATCTGGAAACTGACGAAAATAATTTACAGTTGAAAACAAAATTCGAAAAATGACTAAATTAATAGACATCTGATAAAAATAACTGAAATAATTGAACAAGAAGTATTAAATTTAAAGAAAATAATTATAAATAGAAAAATTAAGAAATTTATAGGAATAATTGTTGGAAATAATTGCACATTTAACAATTGGATTGAAAATCGAAAAAAATAATTGAAAATTATAGGAAATAATAAAGAATTGAAAAAATAAATTGAAAATTTAAGAATTTAATTAAAATTTGAAAAATTAATTGATAATTGAAAAAAAAATTATAAAAGAATAAAAGTAACTGACAATTGAAAACAAAATTAAAAAAATGTCTAGATTACACAATCAAACAAAATAATTTACAAAATCAAAGATTAATTATAAAATTCTAAGATAATGATTAAGAATTGAAAAAAATGTAGGAAATAATTAAAAATTGGGGAAAATAAATAATAATTGACGGAAATAGTTTTAAAATGACAAGAATAATTACAAAATTGAAAAAAATTGAAAAAAAAATCAAAAAATGACTAGATTAATAGACAAAAAAAAAATAATTAAAGATTTTAAACTAGAAATATTAAATTTTAAGAAAATAAATGCTAATTGAAAAAGTAAGAAAATTATAGGCATAATTGTTGAAAATAATTGCACCTTTAGGAACTGGATTAAAAATAAAAATAAATAATTAAAATTAAAGAAAATAATAAAAAATTGAGAAAAGAAATTGAACATTTAAGAATTAAATTAAGATTTGAAAAAATAATCAAAATTTGAAAAAAAATTACAAAAATATGCAAGTAATTGACAATTGCAAACGAAATTCAAAAAATGGCTAGATCAATACACAACCAAACAAAATAATTTAAAAAAACAAAGATTAATCATAAAATTCTATTTTAATAATTAAAAATTTTAAAAAATGTAGCAAATAATTGAAAATTGCGGAAAATAATTAATAATTGAAGAAAATAGTTAAAAAATGACGAGAATAATTAAAAAATTAAAGAAAACATGAAAAAAAAATGACAAAACTAATTTTATATTGAAAAAAAATTGAAAAATGACTGGATTAATAGACAACTGAAAAAAATAATTGAACAAGAAGTATTAAATTAAAAGAAAATAATTGCAAATTAAGAAATTAAGAATATCATAAGAATAATTGTTTGAAAAATAATTGCATTAGCAACTGGATTGAAAATCGAAAAAAACAATTGAAATTGAAAAAAATAATAAAAAATATCAGAAAATGAATTGAAAATGTAAGAACTAAATTAAAATTTGAAAAAATAATTCATGATTAAAAAAAAATAACAAAATGATGAAAATAATTGACAATTATAAACAAAATTAAAAAATGGCTGGATTAATTCACAACCAAAAAAGATAATTAAAAAAACCAAAGAACAATTATAAAATTTGAAGATAATAATTGAAAATTGAAAAAATTGTAGGAAATAATTAAAAATTGGGGAAAATAAATAATAATTAAAGGAAAACAGTTTAAAAATGACTAATATAATTAAAAAATCAAAGAAAATAATTTAAAAAATGACGAAAATAATTTTATATGGAAAAAAAATCAAAAAATTACTGGATTAATAGACAATTGAAAAAAATAATTGAAAAAATTAAATAAGTAATATTAAATTTAAAGAAAATAATTGCAAATTGAAAAACTAAGAAAATCATAGGAGTAATTGTTGGAAATAATTGCACATTTAGCAACTGGATTAAAAATCGAAAAAAATAATTGAAAATTGAAGAAAAACTTAAAAATTGAAAACTGGAATTAAAATTTGAAGAATATACTTAAAAATTGAAAAAAAAGTAATTGAAAAAAACGGAAAATAAATTAATATACAAGAAAAGAATTGAAAACTGAAAAATGAAAATAAAAATGGAAAAATGGAATTGAAAGTTAAAGAGAAGATATTTAAAATTAAAAAAACCTAATGATAATCGAAAAAAAATAGTAGAAAAAAGGCAATAATTTTTTAATATTAAAGAAAATAATTGAAAATTGAAAAAAGGAATTTAAATTTGAAGAAAATAACTAAATAACTGAGTATTAAAAAGAATAGTTCTAGAATTAAATAATTAAATAGAAATTTTAAAACAATTTTTAAGAGAGAAAAAAATAATTGCAAAAATCCGAGAGCTATTGATTATTGAGGAATTAATTGAAAATCGATAACAATATTCGGAAACTAAAGAAAATATTTAAAAATTGAAGAAAATAAGGAAAAATTGAAGTAATAAATGGGAAATTTAATAATTAAATGGGAATTTTAATAAAACAATTGATAGTTTAAAGAAAAACTACAATATGACGCAAATAATTAAATATTGACGAAAATACTTGAGAAATAATGAAAATAATTGACAGTTGAAAGAAAAATTTCTAAAAGTGTCGAGAATAATCGACAACAGAGTAAAATAAGTTTAAAAAATTAAAGTATAATTATAAAATTTAAAGAGAATAATTGAACAATTGTATTCAAAATTATGAAACTTTATGATAATCGAAAAAAACAATTAATGGAAAGCAATAATTTTTTAGTATTAAAGAAAATAATTGAAAATTAAAAAGTGTAATTTAAATTACAAAAAAATAACTGAGAATTGAAAAGAATAGGTAGTTCTATAATTGAATATTGAATTGCAATTTTAAAACAATTTTTATGCGTGAAAAAAACAAAATTTAAAAAATCCGATAATTATTATTGAATAATGAGAAATAAATTAAAAACCAATCAAAATAATTGAAAATTAAAGAAAATATTTGAGAGGTTAAGAAAATAATTAAAAATTGGAAAAATTAATTGAAAATTAAAGAATTAAATAGAAATTTCAAGATGGTAATTGATAATTAAAAGAAAAATTATAATATGACGAAAATAATAATTAAACATTTACGAAAATATTTAACTATTAGAAAAAATAATAAACAATTGAAAAAAAATCGAAAAATGTGGAGAATAATCGGCATTTGAGCATAAAAATTTTTTTAATTAATGAATAATCATAAAATGGAAGCAAAATAATAAATTATTAATTGAAGACTGATGAAAATTTTGGAAAAAATTGCATAAAATAAATGAAAATTGAAGAATTGTATTTAAATTTCAAAAAAATAATTGATAATTGAGAAAATGCGAGAATTATTGAATAAAGTAATTGAGAAACGAAGAATGCAATTGAAAATTGAAGAAAATAATTGAGAATTGTAGAAAATAATTAAAAGTTAAAGAAATAAATTAAAGGTTAAAGAATTGAATTGAATAGTTTTAAGAAAATAGTTGATAATTGAATGAAAAATTACAAAATGACTAAAATAATTAAAAGTTAAAGAAAATAATTATCAATCGAAAGAAAAATTCGAAAACGGGCAAGAGTATTCGAAAAGAGTACAAAATAATTAAAAGAAAAAAAATTAAAGAATAATTATAAAAAATTATTCATAATTAATTAATAATTAATAATAATTCATAATTAGTTTCTTAATTCATAATTTTTTGTAGTTTACTATATTAAAATTGTAATAATAAATATTTTACTAATTTTTACATTAAATTTATGTTATTAAACTTTGTATCGATTTGAATTAAAAGTATTACCATTTTTTGAGAGTTTAGTATATTTTTTTAAAAATTGAATTAAATTTTATTAAAATAGTACTTAAAAGTACTTTACTACTCATAAAAATCGTTCATGTCAAAAATATTAAATTTCTCGAAAAAAATATACTTATTTCTCAAAAAATGGAATTATATCTAATTTAATTGAATACAAAGTTTAATAAAATAAATTTGCAGTAGAGATATTCCATTTGTTAATTTTAATATGTTTAACTAAAAAATATTATTAATTTGAACAATTTTTAAAACATGATCATATTTAAACTTTTTAAGTGCAAAGTTGGAAAAAGAATATCTCTTCTATAACCTTTTATTAATATTATATTGTATTAAAGATGAAAATAGAATTTTATTGTACAATTTTATGAATAAACATTATATTGAATGTTTGATTAAATCAGCATTTTGTGTCAGGCTACTTTAATTAACATTCTATTCTATTGCATAAACAATTTTAATAAGAATCATATATAGCACTCTTTATTAAATTAACATTTTATACCACTGAATTTTCAATATTAATTATAATAATAATAATGGATTTGAATAAACATTTTATCATCCGAGGACCTCGAAATATTCATCTTGGATTATTCTCATTTTATAAAATATAAAAATTAAATTTGTTTTCATTTCTCAACACACAGTTATTGTTAATCTAAAAAAACTGTTGCTGTTAATTTAAAAAATGGTTATTGTTTTGTTAAAGCACGACTTTTTATAATTGAGAATATAAAAAGGTTTTTTAATCAAGTTACATGAATTTTAAAAGGTATAAAGGAGAATTGGGCCAATTTTTCTGGATGAAATAATTTCCAATGTTGGTGCGAATTAGTCACGCTAAATTAAGCAGAGTGCACTCAGACAAAAATTCCGTGGATCACAGAAAAAATTCTAGGCAATTTTTTTTTAATGCCGAAAATGCGCTTTTTTGGTAAATATTGTAAAATAAACAACAATCTTTTTATTTCTTCGGTATTTTTGTGTATTATCTATATTTACCTACCATTCACATATTTAAATAATCTTCTAATCTTTATCTCATATTTATCGTTATTTTTATTACATATTTTATCTATAATTCCCATTTTATTACTTTTCCTTTATTACTCGTCCTCTACATTTATTTGTATTTTATTAATAATAATGTGTGATTACAAGTTTTTCGACATAAAAATTCGTAATTTCGATCCCCCCAAAAGTTGTCGTTTGAGCTTTAATGTTATTTCAGAATGAGAAAATATATTCTCCGAGTTTCTTTATTCCAAGCACGATTTCAGGGGTAAAATGATAATACTTTGCGTGCCTGAAATAAAGCGAAATTAAGTAACTATGATAGAAACAAAGCTCATCGATCTTTGCCTGAAAACTTTCTCAGTTTGACAGCCAAAGTGATATAACTGAAACTAGGGTAGATGCACTTAGTGACTCATCACCATTTATCAAATATATCGCTGATTTTCTCATATCTGCAAACTTTGCGACTCACATATTAATAAACTTGAGTTCATAATTTATATCAATTAAAAAATACATTGACAGTGAACTGATATTAATGAATTTTTGGAAAATTATGTACGTGTGGATAAATTAATTAATATAAATAAGATAAATGATTGGAATTTTTTTAATTATAATGAAACAAATCTCTTGAAACTTGAAAATACGAAATATTCGCAGTTTTCGAAATAAGTAAACTATATGAGAAAATGATTTTATTTTTCAAAATACAAAATATTCGATAATTTTCCATTGTTATGAGTAAATTGTTACATGAGCGATGAAATCAAGAAGGAATTACAAATTGAAAACAAAGAAAGTAAGAGAATAAAAAAACTCTTAAAAATAATTCTAGCAAGTATCAATAGCAGTCTCTCGAGAGCAAAACTTTTATTTCTCGAAGCTCGAAAAGTTCCTTTTCAAACTTGTCTTTTCACATCATCGTCAAAAGTTTATTTATTTCCACGATAAAGCGATACAGCGATCAAATAAGAATAAAACTCAAACTGTCGAGCATAAAAAAATTCGCATTCATTGATTTTTCCAGAACAAAATAATTCTAAAATCGGAAATTTCAATTCACACTTTTTTAAAAGGGAAAAAAATTCTTTATTCATTGCATTTGTTCTTCAATATTTGATTGACACTCAAATCACTTGAATTAAGTTTAGAAATATTGATAATTTAAATGTTGGATAAAAATTTTTCAATTATTTAATGAAACAATTCAGAACAGATTAAAACTGGTTTGGAACTAATAGAAATTAGAAACTAGTTTGAACCTATTTAAAGCTAGTTCAAAATTATTTTAAACTAGTTCTGTTTGCAAGTATTTTAAACTAGCTTAAAACTAGTTTGAAACTAGTATGAACCCGTTTGAAACTGTTTAAAACCAGATTGAAACTGTTAGAAACTAATTAAAAACTTGTTTAAAACCAATTTAAAAGCAGAATGAAACTAGTTCTAAAATGTTCGCAACTGTTTCAAACTAGTTAGGAACTGTTTGCAACTAGTTCGTATCTGATTTAAAACTAGTTTCAATCTGCTTAAAATTATTTCGAAGGGGTTTAAAAGACTAGTTAAAAAACTCTGAAACCAGTTTAGAACTGTTTACGACTAGTTCGAAAATTATTTTAAACAAGTTAAAAAAACTATTTGGAACTAGTTAAAAACTGTTTTAATAATAGTGTTTTGAACAAATTCAAAGCAATTTGTAAATATTTAAAAATTGTTTCGAAATAGATTAAAACTTACTTAAAAGCTCAAAACTAGTTTAAAACTAAAAGAAACTAATTCGGAACTTGTTAAATTTTTTTTGTAACTATTTGAAACTATTTCGGAACTGTTTGAAACTGGTTAAAAACTGTTTGTAAAAAGTATTAACATTTTTGAAACTATTTTATAATTTGTTAAAACTACTTCGAACTTGTTCTGAATTAGTTTGAAACCTTTTTAAAACTAGTACAGAACAGTCTGAAACTGGTTAAAAACTGTTTGGAAAAAGTTTAAACATTTTTGAAACTATTTTATAATTTGTTGAAACTACTTCGAACTTGTTTTGAATTAGTTTTAAACCTGTTTAAAACTAGTTCAGAACAGTTTGAAACTAGTTATAAAATGTTTACAACTGTTTGAGGGTAATTAATAACAGTTTAGAATTAATTTTGGAACTGTGTAAAACAAGTTTGGACCTATTTGAAACTAGTTCCAAACTTATTGAAACTCGTTCGAAACTGTTTGAAACTTCTGCTAAATTGTTTGAAACGAGTTCGGATCTGTTTGAAATTGATTCTTAACCTGTTTTAAATTAGTTTAGAGCTATTTGAAATTAAATAGAAACTGTTTAAAACTCGTTCGAATCTATCTGGAACTAGTCCTAAACTGTTTGAAACGTATTTGTAACTGTCCGAAACTGATTCATTAACAATTTAAAATTTGTTCTTAAGCGTTTAAGACTAGTTTTAAATAAATTCTAAACTAAATCAAAACTGTTTGGAACTAGTTCGAGATTATTTGGAACTATTTAGCCACTATTTTACTTTTTATACCGTTTCAAAATTTTGTGGGGCAAGTTTAAAATTTTTGAGCTTGTTTTCAACTATTTGAAACTTGTTCAGAGTTTATTAAAACCAAACTAGAGCTTTTTATAACTAGATTTGAACTATTTAAAACTAGTTTGAACCTGTCTGAAATTAAGTAAAAATTTTTTCCAAGTAGTTAGAAACTGTTTTGAATTAGTTTTTGTCAGTTTTGAACTATAGTTACAAATGATTTAGAACCTGTTCAGGACTTTTTTCCAACTTGTTCGGAACTGTTTGAAACTTGTTTGAAACTATTTAAAACTAGTGCTAAACTGTTTGAAACGTATTCGGAACTGCTCTAAACTGATTCTTAATAGTCTAAAATTGGTTCTTAGCGACTCAAGACTAGTTTTGGACGAGTTTGAAACTAGACCAAAACTATTTGAAACTAGTTCGAGACTGTTTGAAACTGTTTAGATACTATTCTGAACAATTTTAAAATTTTACGGAATGAGTTCAACATATTTGAAGTTTTTTTTCAACTATTTAAAACTTGTTTGAAGGTTATTAAAGACAGATTGAGCTGTTTGAAACTAGATTAGATCTATATTCAAAACTAGTTTAAATCTATTTGAAACACGATGACAATTTTTTTTAATTAGTTAGAAACTGTTTGGAATCAATTCATGGTTGTTTGGAACTAGTAACAAATGTTTTCGAATCGTTCAAAACTTTTTCGAAACCAGTTCGGAAATGTTTGAAACTTGTTTTGAAACTAGTGCTTAACTGTTTGAAACGAGTTCGAGACTGTTTTGAATTACTTATGCAATATTTTGAACGGTTTCAAAATTTTTGGTGCTTGTTTTCAACTATTTGAAACTTGTTTGGAGTTTATCAAAATCAGATTGGAGCCGTTTAAAACTAGATTAGAACAATTCAAAACTAGTTTCAACCTGTCTAAAAAAACTGATTTAAAGTTTTTTGCAAGTAGTTAGAAACTGTTTGGAATTAGTTAATAGCTGTTTTGAACTAGTTTCAAATTACTTGGAACCTGTTCAAAACTTTTTTCTAACTAGTTCGGAACTGTTTGAAACCTGTTCTGAAACTATTTAAAACTAGTTCTAAACTGTTTGAAACGAGTTCGGAACTGCTTGAAACTGGTTTTTAACTGTTTGAAACTAGTTCGGGACTGTTTAGACTCAAAAATTTTTTTTATCGTTATTAAAATCACTATTTTTAAATCCTCTAAAAAAAATAAGGAATAAGGTAATAAAACTCTTTTCTTTTCTGTATTTTTCAGGATTTGTTGATAATCAGATCCGGAAATAGCATTGAATCGGATAATTTGGTTCACTCGATTGCTGGCACTCTGTCTTCCGATTAAAGGAAGGAAGGAGCTGACGAGCAGCGGAAGTGGAAAATGGACGATTGTCATAAGTATGACTGTGGCCATAACGAAAAGGTGGTGGAGCCGACTGAGGACTGAGATAGAGAAAAGCGGAAGTTGTGATTTAAATCTACACGGGTAGCTCACTGTAAAGTTCATTAGATTTAAATATTTATGAGACTCCGAGGTGGAGTCTGTTTGAAACCTCGAGAGAACGACTTGCTTCTTTCTTCTCCTTAGAGAACAGGAATTCACAATGTGCACCGGAAAAAGTAGTCGAGAAGGAGAAAAGTGCTCTTAACCAAGGAAAGATATATATTTGAAGTCAGATTTCGATACGAAATTAAATATCCATTCATAGAGAGAATATTTTATCGAACAAGTTTAATTAATGAAAGACAAACTTTTAAAATTTTGATAAACAAGCCGAGGATTATGTTCATTTTATAAATATTTTGATAATATATAAACTTTATATAGGTGAATCGATTTGTTTGGAAGCAAGAAATATGATTTTTTTACATATTCGATTGGATTTATAGGTTAAAAAACTTTTTTTGAAAAGAAATTAATTTTTCAAAAAATCAAAATTCAATAACAATTTTTGTAATGGTTATTTTTAAAAAATCTTGTGTCTGATTTCAGATTTTCAGAGGTAAAAATAACCATATCAAATTTTATTTAAATCCGTTAATGATTTCTTGAGTTGTCGTATTCATAAAAAAACTAAATATATGCATCCGAACATTTAATCAGGAACTCATATGACACATTTCTAGATAGAAAAAATTTAATTTGAAGCATTTTGAAAATTTTGTAAATTTGAACGAATACATAGCTTCCTTCATGAGAAAGCAAAATTGATAAAAGCGAACAAAAATGTTTCGAATTTCAAAAAAGTTAAATTTTCACAAAAATCTATTTATAACTCAAGGTATCTAGTGATTCGAGAAATTGCTGCCAATTTAGTACATCGAGATAAAAACTGGAAATTTGTAGAAAGAGTAGAAGAATTTTGAAGTAATCCAGAAAATTTTAAAAAATTCCAGAAATTCGCAGATAAATATATAAAAACATTTTTATTGTATTTTTGTATTCATCAATAACTTGGAATATTAAATTAAAATGGTTCAGAGTATACGATCTAAAAATTAATTATTTTATGTTTCATTTTGACCTAATTTAAATATTTATGACATGTTATAAATTTTCTAATTATATTGTAAATTTTTTCTTTCCTTGACAATTTTCTTTTATCATTTTCTCATCTTTTAATGAATTTTTAAATGTAATAATAAACTTTCTAATTCCTTACAATTTTTAAGAACTATCATTTTTTACAGCAATTTACTTTTTTCCTTACACTGAAAAATGGGATTCTTCTTTTAAGAATTATTTTTGGCACTATATAAGAGTAGAATAAGAAGAATATTCTCAAACTAAGACAAATATTCTAAATCTAAGAAAATATTTTTAATCTAATAATATTGTTATATATATTCTAAGAATATTATACTCTTCAATTGAGAATATTTTCTTCTTAAACAGGCTCGAAGAAAATATTCTTAACAGTAGAATACCGTTTTTTCTGTGTCTAATTTTTTATTCTTCATAAAATGTTTAATTTTCTATTCCTCGGTATATTAAAAATTTTTTACGTTTTATCAGTTTTTGAAGATTTTTACTTTTTTTTTTGTTCTTAATTTTTTTTTATTCTTTATTAAAATTTCTAGATTCGATGTCTTTTTAACAATATTAGTTTTGAAAATTGTTTTAAAAATGTATCTAATGTTTGAAAATTTATGTTATTTTTTGCAAGTTATTTACACATACTGTTTAAATTTTTTTCATTTTGTGAATAATTTTCCAAACTATCTCACTTATTTTGAAAGGAATTTGTCATTTCTTTTACATAATTTTTACTTATCTATTTACATTTTCTTATTTTCTTCCAATTTTTTTTTATTTTCAAATTTATTTTCCACTATTTTTATATTTTTTTTATACTTTTTGTAATATTTTTACAGTTTATTGAACTTTTTTTTAGACTTTCTGTATTTTTCAATGTTATGCTTTCTTTTTATTTTATTTTATTATTTATATTTATCTCTTTAAGGGCATGTGATGGAAGTGACGTCACTGTTACAGGCAAAATTTGTCCGTAACTTTTCTTTTAAAATATTGAATATTTTTTTATGAAACTTGGTAGAATTACTTAAAATGTCATTAGGAAGGTCTCTCAGACCCGAGTTTGTTTGAATTTGGTCTCAAAATTGATTTTTATAAAAGTTTGCATTTTTTCGAAAATTTCCCAAAATTAATTTTGGGCCAAAATTTAAACAAATTCGGGTCTGAGAGACCTTCCTAATGACATTTTAAGTAATTCTACCAAGTTTCATAAAAAAAGATTCAATATTTTAAGAGAAAAGTTACGGACACATTTTGCCTATACCACTGACGTCATAATCCATCACATGCCCTTAAATATTAATTGCTTCCAATTTACTAATAACTCCAGCTTAAATTAAACAAATTTTCAATCTATTTAAATTTCAATCGATCCAAATTCCCATTCTTTTTGAGAATTTTTTTTAGCTTTTATGAAATATGAACAACAATTAAGTTTATTTATTTTACGTTTAATTTCAATTACTGAAATTGCAATTTTTTAACTATTTTTATAATTTTTCAATCATTTTCTGCAATTTTTAATTATTTTCATTATTTTTCACTTTTATCCCTAAATCTTATATCTACCTTCCGCAAATTTCAATAATTTTCTGCAATTTTTTCAATCACTTTTTCAATTTTAATTATTTTTTCTTCGACAATAAAACAATTGTATTATATATTGATAAATTTTATACGTTTTATCGCAAATTTAAATGAATTTTTTTAATTTACCATCATTATTTTCATTTTGCAATTATTATCTTCACTTTTTAACTATCTTTATTATTTTCTGAATTAAAATCATGTAGTTTTAAATGTATATCTCAATTTTCAACTATTTTGTTCAGTATTAATTCTTTTTTATCATTTTGCAATTATTTTTTCCATCTTTTAATTATTGTAATTATTCTTCAATCAATTTTCTAAATTGTAAGTTATTATATCAAATTTATGTTATTGTATCAATTTTCAATTTTTTAAACGATTTTTTAATTATTTTCTTTTGCTTAAAAATAAATTCTTTTATTTTTTTATTATTTTCTCCAATTTCTAATTATTTTCATTCCTTTGGCATAATTTCCAAAAATTGTAATTATTTATCTGAATTTTAATTAGCTTCATCATATTTCAATTTATTTTTTGAATTTCTAATTGTTTTCTTCATATTTTAATTATCTTCTTCAATTATATTTAGCTTTCTTTACTTCTTTTCTTTAATTTCTATTTATACTAATTTTTTTAATGAATTTCTTAAATTTTCAAGTATTTTTCTCAAATGACAAATATTTTCTTACATTTAAAAAATATTCTGGAATTTTTTCCATTATTTATTTGAAATTTCATTTTTTTTCAACTTGTCATCATTTTTATCATATTTTAATTATTTTCTTCAAGTTTCAAATTTAAAAATCAATTTTCAATTTCAAATTATTTTTATCATTTTTCAGTTATTTCCCTCAATTTTTAATTTATTATTCCCATTTTATAAAATTATAATTATCTTAAACTTCAATTATTTTTATCTTTCTTTACTTCTTTTTCAATTTTTATTTATTCTTTTTTTTTAATAAATTTCTTAGATTTTCAAATATTTTTCTCAAATGTCAAACATTTTCTTTTATTTACAAAATATTCTGCAATTTTTTCAATTATTTATTTCAAATTTCATTTTCATTGTCATTTTTTTTATCATATTTCAATTATTTTCTTCAAATTTAAAATTTAAAAATCATTTTTCAATTATTTTCCTCAAATTTTAATTATTCTTCATTTTTTAAATTATTTTCAATTTTTTTGCATTATTTCAAAAATTTAAAACTATTTATCTGAGATTTCAATTATTTAATTCAATTTTCAATTATTTATAATATTTTTCTATTATTTTCTTCAATTTTCAATTAGGTACTTACGTTTTTTTTTCATTATTTCCAAAAAGTTTTTAATTATTTATCTAAAATTTCAATTTTTTTATTCAATTCCAAATTATATCTATAATTTGTTGCATTTTATGTATATATTGTATTTTTTGCAATTATTTAAATTGCAATTTAAATGCTCTTAAATTAAAAATTTTTCTCTTCAATTTTAAATTATGTTAATCTTTTTTCATTTATTTTCTTTTATTTTTAACTACTTTCTTTTTTTCAATGAACTTCTAAAAGTTCTAAGTATTTTTCTGAAATTTTCTTTAACTCTCAATTATTTAAAATATATTATATGGTTTTTTCAATGACCTTCTTAAATTTTTATTATTTTCTTCTATTTTAAATTTGATTTATTTATTTTAATACATAAACGGGCATAATGAAGACCCTTTTGTACTATAAGTACTAATAATAAAAGTGTACAATAAAAATACATTAAATATAAATAAATTATTTGTATTATTTCTTTATTATTTTCGTCGATTCTTAAGCAGTTTCATTATTTCTGAATCAATTTTAATTAATTTTAATTAATTTTTCAATTAATTTAATTAATTGAATTTCTGAATTTTTTTTCAATTTTCAATTATTTTCTTCAATTTTTCATTATTCCAATTTTTCTCAATTAAGTTCTAAGATTTTGAAGTAGTTTTCTCAAATTAAAATTATTTTCTTTTATTTTGAAACATTTCTATGATTTTTTACATTACTTTCGCCAATTTTTAATTGTTTTCATTATTTTTTAAATTAATTTGCAAAATTTGCAATTATTTTTTGCAATTTTTTTTATTTGTAAAATTTTAGAAATTTTGTAGTATGTAAATGAAACTTGTTTTATTCATTATCTTTTATTTAAAATATTCATAATAAATGTTGATTGCATAATCTCTAAATCTAAATTAGTGATTTTCTACTGATTAGCGAGAAATAGTGAAAGTTTACTTTTTCCAATTAATCAGATTTTTCACTTTTAAATTAGTAATTTTCTACTAATAATTAGTAGTTCTTTACTAAAAAATAGTGCAATATCTCTCTATTTAATAGTAACCGATCTCTTGCTAATTCATTAGTAAAAAATCACTAATTCAGTCACCGATTTTCCCTAAAATATTTTTTATTCTCACTGTGAAGCCTATTATTAATGAAGCTCTTATTATTATTTCCGCGAAATTAATTTGCGGAAAGAAATGTTATGAAAGCAGTTCAAGTCTCGCTTGAGCGCGAATTATGACGCGCGGCAATGAAAAGTTATTTCAGAGAGTGATATTTAGTTGAGACGGGAAATCAATAACAGTGTGATTGATTAATAAATGTATAAAAATATAATTACCACTAATCAATCTCGGCAAATAATAACACAGTGAGAAGGAAATTGTCACTGTTCAAATACTGCGTGATTCAATTCATGAGAATGATTTTCAAAAATATTTTCCACGAAATATAATTATGTTTCAGTAATGAAAAAATATGTAACGATTAAAAGCTGTCATTAAATTTTCGCACATTTAATATTAAATATAAAATTAGAAAATAATATAAATAAAAATTATTTTACAATTTACAAATGTATAAATTTAGAACGCAAAATATTATTGAAATAAAATAAAAGTCGGAATCTATCGTCAAATATAAAAAAATGATATATTATCAAACACAAAATAACAAATCAAAATCGAAGTCAAGAAATAAAATTAATATTAAATACCCGACACACACATAAAAATTCCACACAGCGATTATTAAAAATTTTACTTGTCAAAATAAATACAAAATTACAAAGAATTATGAATAAAATCAACGTGACATATATATAATTTTTAATAAATAAATAAGACAAATAAACAAGACAAGAAAAAAGAAAAAAAAATTCGCCCGATGGAATTCCATATGGCAAAATTACTGACAAAAAACAAATTTCTTAATAAGAATGTGAATAAATTGCATTTACAATAAATTCGAAGAAAATGATTAAAATTAAAAAAAATCATATTTTGTAAAAATAATTGAAAAATGACAAAAGAAGTTAAAAATTAATTAATAAATAATTTAACTAATTTGATATTGAAAAAAATAATTAAAACTGAAAAAGTTTTATTTAAAAAAATTAAAGAAAAGAATTGAAACTTGCGGAAATTGAATTTAAATATTAGAGGGAAAAATAATGAAAATAAAATTGAAGAAAAATGTTGAAAAATGATTAAAATAGTTGAGAATTGTATCAGATATAATTAAAATCATAAAAAAAAAGAATTCTTAAAAATTAAAGACATTCTTAAATAATTTTAAATTTACTATTCTTAAAGAGTGTATTAATTAAAATTTTAATCAATGAAATTTCAAATTATTTGAGGTTTGAAGAATTATTATACATAATAATTGTAATTGTAGTCTTGTTTATCTCAAAACTCAAATATAGTCTGTAATTTTTTAAATTATTTTTTACAAATATTTATTATTTTCTTTAATATACAATTATTTCAATCAATTACTTTATTATTAAAGTTATATTTCAATTAATTTTCAATTACTTTTTCTCATTTTCAATTATTTTTTTATTAATTTTCTAATTTTTTTATTATTTATCTCAAATTTTAGTTATTTTTTCAATATACAATTATTTTTATCATTCTGCAATTATTTTCTTATATGCCAAACACTTTCAACAATTTTTGATTATTTCTTTTGTTAATTTGCAATGATTTTCACAAATTTTATATTATTTTGATTATTTGTTGATTTATTCCGAAAATTATTATTATTATTATTATTACACCTTTGAGGTATTATGGAGTTAAAATATTTAAACTCATAAACCAGTGGGATGGGTCAAAAAATTTCAGGTATAAAGGGACAATTGTAGAGCAATTTTTCTTAATCCTACGCCGATGATAGAAGTATCTATTTCATGCTCCACCTTACTTTATTGCTGTTATAAACTTAAAGTCAAAGCACAAAAAATCAAATATTTTAATTAATTTATTTTTCTGGTACATAATTTTTATCACGTTGAAACCAGTGCTTCCTGACACGTAATCTTGATTTTGTTTCATATTTGTATCTCTGTTTGAATCAGAGATGGAATGTTCAAGGTTTGTTTAATTAACCTTGTAAATTAACTGTCAAAATAGTTTTTTTTTTAAATAGAATTCTTAATGAATGATTGAGTAATGTAGAAAAAAATCAGGAATTTGATAGCTGATAAATTGTTGGCTTTATAGACCATCAAAGTTGACATAAAAATAAAAGATGGAAAAATAGGGTGTATTTTGGTCTTTAAAAATCTGTAACTGCGAGGCAAAATTTTTTTTCTTTCTAAACTCTTATCACTAACGTAATATACTTGTAGCTAATAACTACTTTTTGACACATTATTTTATCATTTTTTTTACCTGAGTTATTAAGGTTCGAAGTCAGAGGACTATTCTTTTTGACCCGATAGTAGATACATTCATTATTTTTTAAATTAATTTACTAAATTTTTATTTATTATCTCAATTCTAAGTTACTGTTTCTACGTTTCAATGCAATATCGAAAATTTCAAATAATATATCAAATTTTTATTATTTCCTTCAATTTACGAATATTTCTATCATTTTTTCATTATTTTTTGTCATATTTAATTTTTTTTTAATTAATTTTGAATTTTTTTATAATTTATCACAACTTGCACTTATTTTTTCGATATACAATTATTTTTATCATTCTGAAATTATTTTCTTTTATTACAAATGTATGTTGCAATTTTTTTAATTTAAAAAAAAAAAAAAAATTATTTTCTGAAATTTCTAAGTATTTTTATTACTTTGCAAATTTTGTCTCGAAGTTTTTTATTATTTTTATTACTTTTCAAGTAATATCCTAGATTTTAAAATATATTTCTCAAATTTTAATAATTTTCTTCAATTTTCAATTATTAATATTATCATTTTGCAATCAATTTCTTCAATTTTTAATTATTTTTATTACTTTGCAAATATTGTCTTGAATTTCTTATGATTTTCAATACTATTTAATTAATTTCCTAGATTTTTGAACATATTTCTCAAATTTTATTAATTTTTTTTCAATTTTTAATTAGTTTTATTACTTTGCAAGTATTGTCTCGAATTTTTTATTAGTTTCATTACTCTTCAATTAATTTTCTAGACTTTAAAATATTTTTCTCAAATTTTAATAATTTTCATTAATTTCCAATTATTTTTGTTATCATTTTGCAATCAATTTCTTCATTTTTTTATTAATCTCATTATGCATTCCTCAATTAAATACTTAAATTTTCAATTATTTATCTCATTTATCAATTATTTTTTCAAATTTATTTTCTTTTATCTTTTTACAATTATTTTCTCCACTTTTTAATTAGATATATTAATTAATTTTCAATTAATTTCCTAAATTTTTATTTATTATCTCAAATCTAAGTTACTGTATCCACGTTTCAATTCTTTAATCATTCTTCAATTTTTTTTCTCATATTCCAAACACTTTCAACAATTTTTGATTATTTTTTTGTTAATTTGCAATGATTTTCTCAAATTTTATATTATTTTGATTATTTATTGATTAATTCCGAAAATTTCCATTATTTCTCTCAAATTTCCATTATTTTCTTCAATTAACGATTAATTATTTGTATCGTTTTTCTTCAATTTTTAATAACTATTTTTATCATTTTGCAATCAATTTCTTCAATTTTCAATTTTTCTCACTATTCATTCCTCAGTTAAACTCCTAAATTTTCAATTATTTATGTCATTTTTCAATTATTATTTTCAATTTTTATTTTCTTTTATCCTTTTGCAATTATTTTCTCCACCTTTTAAGTAGATATATTAATTATTTTTTAATTTATTTCCTTACTTTTCATTGATTATCTTAAATCTAAGTTATATTCCCCACTTTTCAATGTTTCAAACAATATTCAATTATTTTTCTCAAATTTTAATTACGTTCGTCAATTTTTAATTATTTTTTTTTCATTTGCACTGATTGTCACAAAAGTTTATATTATTGTGAATATTTGTTGATTAATTCCGAAAATTTTAATTATTTCTCTCAAATTTCCATTGTTTTCTTGAATTTACGATTATTTCTATAATAAATTAAAACGGCTTAAAAGAATAAGGCTAAACCTTTTAATCTATTTCTATAATGTTGTAATTATTTTTCTAAGTTCAATTTTTTTCCACATTTTTCAATTATTTTAAAAAATCTGATTTTTGTTCTTCAAATTTTCAATGTTTTAATCATTTTTCAATTATTTTTCTCAAATTTTAATTATGTTCGTCAATTTTTGATTTATTTTTTAAACTTGTAATGATTTGATCACAAATTTTATATTATCTTGGTTATTTAGTTATTATTTCCGAAAATGTACTCGAAAGCAAATAAAATTGTCAACTTTTGAGTTACAATAATTACGCTTATTAAGAAACTCTTTAATTTATTATTGTTTTATTTCTCTCCCCCCCCCCTTGGTCAATATTAAGTTTGCAGATAGCAAAAATTTACAAGTCACCGCCCCTGAATTCGCCGAAGAGAAATTGAAAATCGCTCTTGAAGTGGGGGTAAAATCGGGCCACTATTACGAATCAGTAAAAATTGCCACTGGCATGAAAAATGGCCAATTTAAACAAGGACCTCTCGTTTCTTTTTATACTATTCCCTAATTCAAAAAGAGTGTCGCAATTTTGTCGAAATGGAGAAAAGTAGACCGGAAATGTGTCTGATTTAGAGTAGTGTTGGTGCTCAACGAATCGGATCAAATTGAAGATGCGAAAGGAAAAGGAAAATAGAAGCACTTCGTACAGGTGGGTTTTGAAAGTGGAATTGAAGTCCCTCGGGCAACAAGCCTAAGAGATCTATGGTTGATGCGGCTTGTGCCAGGAGAGAGCCGAGATAAAGATGAAAAGGAAGAAAAACCGATCCGCATATATGGGGATTGGCCAATGGGCTAGTCCAAGCTCACCGATCTCTCTCCAATCTATAGCTGTTGATTTAGATGGCTCCAAAGTTTTATCCTCACGTCTGTCAGACTTTCGAGGAACCCCTAAGGATCTTTGATACCTCTCGGTCGAACAGATTCCCCCGTATATATGTTTCTGTTTGTTTTTAGGGTGAAATAATATCCCGCACCAATCTCTCAATAAAACATCCCAGTCACAAAAACAACTTTATGGTTTTATACACCCATCTCGTGTAATAATACACGAATGACAGCTCTTGTTGTATGAGATTTATTTCACTTTTGGAAAAGCATTAAAATTTAATGGATTAGGTGTGGTTCAGTTTAGGAATAAGAAATGTGGTTTTTGTGAAAATGATTATTGTTGGATGAGGGGAAATTGAGATAGGGAGAAGGTAATGGGATTTTTAATATTTGTGTGTGGTTTTTTGGTATAAGTAGCTGATTATATGAATGGGGATAGGTGTTCGTATAAATGTTTAAGGTGGTTGTTTGAATTTTCGAAATGGGTACGAAGATGTTTAAGGTGAGTATTTGATTGTTTAAGATGGTTATATGGAAGTTTGAGATGGGTGTCTGGATGTTCAACATTCAAGTGGTTATGTTAAAGATTTAGGTACCATTTTAAACATATTCACATTCCAAACATCCGGATTACCAACTTAAAAAATTTGATAACTATCTTAAATAGTCAGGTAACCATCTTATACAATCAGATAACAATCCTAAACAACCGTTTTTGTGAAAATGATTATTATGTCGATGAGGGAAAATTGAAATAGGGACAAGGTAATGGGATTTTTAATATTTTTATGTAGTTTTTTAGTATGAGTACCTGATTATATGGAGGTTAAGAATGCGTGTTTAATGTTTATATAAATATTTAAAATGGTTGTTTGAATTTTTGGAATAGGTATGAAGATGTTTAAGTTATGTATCTGATTGTTTAAGATGGTTATAGGGAAGTTTCAGATGGATATCTGGATGTTGAACATTCAAGTGGTTATGTTAAAGATTTAGATACCATTTTAAACATATTCACATCCCAAACATCCGGATTACCAACTTAAAAAATTTGATAACGATCTTAAATAATCAGGTAACCATCTTATACAATCAGATAACCATCCTAAACAATCCTAAACAACCGTTTTTGTGAAAATGATTATTATTCGATGAGGGAAAATTAAGATAGGGATAGGGTAATGGGATTTTTAATATTTGTATGTGGTTTTTTAGTATAAGTAGCTGATTATATGGAGGTTTAGAATAGGTGTTTAATGTTTATATAAATTTTTAAGATGGTTGTTTACATTTTGGAGATAGGTACGAAGATGTTTAGGTTAATTATCTGATTGTTAAGTATGGGTATAGGGAAGTTTGAGATGGATATCTGGATGTTGAACATTCAAGTGGTTATGTTAAAGATTTAGATACCATTTTAAACATATTCACATCCCAAACATCCGGATTACCAACTTAAAAAATTTGATAACGATCTTAAATAATCAGGTAACCATCTTATACAATCAGATAACCATCCTAAACAATCCTAAACAACCGTTTTTGTGAAAATGATTATTATTCGATGAGGGAAAATTAAGATAGGGATAGGGTAATGGGATTTTTAATATTTGTATGTGGTTTTTTAGTATAAGTAGCTGATTATATGGAGGTTTAGAATAGGTGTTTAATATTTATATAAATTTTTAAGATGGTTGTTTGAATTTTTGAGATAGGTACGAAGATGTTTAGGTTAATTATCTGATTGTTAAGGATGGTTATATGGAAGTTTGAGATGGGTATCTGAATGCTGAACATTCAAGTGGTTATGTTAAAGATTTAGTTACCCATCTTAAACATATTCGTATCCCAAACATCATCATAACCAACTTAAATAATTAGATAACTATCTAAAATAGTCGGGTAACCATCTTATACAATCAGATAACCATCCTAAACAATCCTAAACAATCCTAAACAATCCTAAACAATCCTAAACAATCGTTTTTGTGAAAATGATTATTATTCGATAAGGGGAAATTGAGATAAGGATAAGGTAGTGGGATTTTTAATATTTGAATGTGGTTCTTTAGTATAAGTAGCTGATTATATGGAGGTTAAGAATGGGTGTTTAATGTTTATATAAATGTTTAAGATGGTTGTTTCAATTTTTGGAATAGGTACGAAGATGTTTAACTTGAGTATGTGATTGTTTAAGATGGTTATAGGGAAGTTTGAGATGGGTGTCTGGATGTTGAACATTGAAGTGGTTACGTTAAAGATTTAGATACCCATCTTAAACATATTCACATCTCGAACATCCACATAACCGACTTAAATAATTAGATAACTATCTTAAATAGTCAGGTAACCATCTTCTGCAATCAGATAACCATCCTAAACAATCGGATCAGTATTCTAAACAATCAAATAACCATCTTAAACATCTAAATACTCAATCCAGTACCTTTATGATCAAAAAATTTTGAACGTACAAATGAACGAAATTATGATTTTAATAGTTTCGAAATTCAAATTTGACCAGCAATAATGTTCTGCATACCAAAAGATTGATTTGGATATTTTAAGAATTCAATTCCTCTTTTATACTTTGTGTTGCAAAAATTATTCTTGAAAATTAGAAAGGTCTTTTTGACCGAATTTGTTTTCATTCTTGTCTTTAAACTCAGGTTTTTTTTTAACTCACTAATTTTCAAACAGTTTCAAAAATTCGTGAAATTGAAAAAAAATGAGTTTAAAGACAAAAATAAAATAAAATTGGGTCAGAGAGAATTTCTAATGGTATTTTGAGTAGTTATACAAAGTTTGGTGTCAAAATATTTATTATTTTAGTAGAAAGTTTAAGGAAAAATTTTGCATTATCATCAATTGACCTTCAACATAAAAATTTTTACTATTTTTTTTACCTCTTTGAAAGTGTCGAAAGATTTTTGAAAAAACAATCCAAGATCTTTTTAAGGTTTTCAAGGTCAAAAAATCGATTTTAACTGGGTCCACTTTTTAATAAGAGTAATAAAAATACAGATGAATATACTTTTAAGTTAAAGAAAATAAAAACTTTAAAAAACGAATTTAAAGAAAAAAGTTTTCTAAAATTCAAAATATAAATACAAATTGAAGAAAAAAATTTCACAAAATTTAAAAAGATATTTGGAATTTAGAGAAAACGATTAACCATTTATACGAAGAATTAAAAATTATAACAGAAAATTGAAATACGTAATTTGAAAATTGAAAAAAATAATTGAAAGGAAAAAATATTGAAATATTTAATTGAAATTTGGAGAAAAGAATTGAAAAATAAAGAAATTAATTGAAGAAGGAAGAAAATAATTTTACAACGACGAAACTAATCGAAAAAGTAAACTTAAATTAAGCACTTTCAAAGTTAATTAAAAATTTGATACACTAATTGTAATTCGAAGAAAATTATTGGAAAAAAAACAACAAAAGAATAGAAAAGTAACGAGAAAAATTGCTGAATGGGAATTTTTATTGATTAAAATAATAGAGAAACTTGAGGAAAGTAAATAAAAAGAATTGATAAGCAATATTGAAAATTAAAAAAAAAAATATTGAAACTTGAGTAATATAATTGACTTATTAATTCATCGAAAGATGTAATTTTATATTTCTCATAAAAAATAGATTCAGCCAAAATTTGTTGTCAAATAATAATTATTTAATATTTTAGTGTTTTTTATTTAAATCTAGTTAAAATCTGTAATTTTCATCCAATTTAAAAAATTAATATCTTATTTTGCTCTTTGAAACATTTTCCACAATTTTATTTGTTAGATTTTGTTAAATAATAAACTCTATTCAAAAATATTATTAAGCAAACAATATTTGATTTTTATGTATTTTTTAATAAATATTATTTAACAAGATCCACCCAACAAATGAAATTGTAGAGAATATGGAAAAATTGTCCACAATTTTATTTAATGGATTTTGTTAAATAAATATTATTCAAAAATATTATTAAGTAAACAATATTTGATTTTTATATATTTTTTAATAAAATATTATTTAACAAGATCCACCAAATAAAATTGTAGAGAATGTTTCAAAACAGAAAAAAAATACTAAATAAATAAAAAGAATAAATAAAAATTACAGATTTATAAAAAAGCTTTCAGAAAATCAAATAATATTAAATAATATTAAATAATTGTTATTCGACAACAAATTTTGGCTCAATACAATTTTTTCTGAGAAATATAAAATTTCATCTTTTAAAATTTTGTAAAATTAAATTAAATAATATTCTTATTTGGGGTGAAGAAACACTTTTTAGTTTGAGGTTACGTTAATAGAAAGAACTTTCTTAAAAAAAAACATAATAAAGTTTCAAATAGGTGAAAAAAATAGGTGAAAAAAGGTTAAATTCTTCAAAACACTGAAAATAAACATTAAAAAAAAATTATAATGGCTTCAAGAAAAGGCTTCGTAGTTGAAAAGATGATCAATTTGTAATTTTTATAAGATTATAGAGTATAAGCAAAAAATAGTTTTTAGTTGTTTATAAAAATATTTTAGTACAGTTTTATATTCTGATGTTAATATTCAAAAGATTTTAATTATTTACTAAAAAAACGAGACTTCGGAGATGAATTTTTAAATGCGCTAATAATTCGATTATTTTTAAAAACGCCATTTTTCCTTTAAATTATAAAGTTTTTGAGAGAAAAATAATTATTAATTCTTAACTCATGTTTTAAGATGTATTGTAAATTTGTTTAGAATTTGTTTATTTAATTTATATTTTAACTACGCGAAAGAATTTTAAATTTGAAGACAAAGCTTAAAGAATCTTTCTCAATCTGAAATTATTTTCAGCATATTTCAATATTTTTTTAATTTTGAATTAATTTAACATTCTTCAATTATTTTTCTCGATTGTTAATTATTATTCTCATTTTCTAAAATTATTTTCTAAGATTTTTAAGTATTTTTCTGAAAATTCAAATATTTTCTTCAATTTTTAATTATTTTCATTAGTTATCAGAATTTCAATTTTTTTATTAATTATCGTAAATTTCTATTATTTTCAGCTTTCTTCCAGACTTTTCTCCAATTTTTAGTTTTTCTCATTTTATAATTATCGTAAATTTCAATTACTTTTAGCCTTCTTCAATTCTTTTCTTCAATTTTTAGTTATTTTCTAGTTTCTTAATTGATTTCTAAGATCGTCATGTATTTTTCTTAAATTTCAATTATGTTTTCTTTATTTAAAAAAGTTTCTGTAATTTTTTCAATTATCACACTTAAATGTCATTTATTTTTTTACAACTTATCATTGTTTGTATCATATTTTAATTATTTTCGTCAAGGTTTAAAATTTAAAAACATTTTTCAATTATTATCCAAAATTTATTTCATTTAATTTTCAATTTTTTCTCGTTCTTTTTCATAATTGCCTTTAAAAAGTTTTTACTTATTTCTCTTTAATTTAAACTTGTTCTGTTCAATTTTAAATTATGTTTATCTTTTTTGTTTATTTTCTCTAACTTTGAATTATTTTCTTTTCTTTTTGCAATTAACTTTTAAAAGTTTTAAGTATTTTTATGAAATTTTGTTTAACTTTCCTTTATTTAAAATTATTTTTTTAATTATTTTCTCAAATTTTAATTATTTTTTTTTTTATTTTAATTTATTTATCTCTAATTTCAATTATTTTCTCTAATTTTTCATTATTCAATTTTTCCAAGATTTTCAAGTATTTTTCTGAAATTTAAATTATTTTCTTTATTTTAAAAACTTTTCTTTTATTTTTTGCAATTCTTTTTAATTCTAAAATATTATAAATTTTGTCCTAAATAAATATTTAATTTATTTATATTAAATGATTTTTAAATATTATATTTAAAATATTTATTTCTTCTTATTAGATAAATATTATTTATCGATTTGTTATATTTGTTATTGTATTGTAAAATTTTTAAAATGTATGAAAAACAAATTTTATTTTGCTAGTAAATTTGTATAATTTGCATTTTTGTTCACTTAAAAATTCTACATAAATATTACTGAGATTTCGTGTATTATCTTTTTTGTTTATCGGATTTTGTAGTAATTTTCTGAAATTTCATTTCAGAAGTCGAACATTTTTTAAGGACGCTTATACCCTCAAGCGGTTCTCATTCTATCGGACCATGATACTCAATATTTTTTTAATTCCATTTCGTCTTATAATTTGGTTTCTCTATAGTATTTTGTAGTTAAAATCATTACACAAACAAATATTATTGAAAAAATTTTTTTTTTTGAAAATTACAACTTTTTTAAATTTTGTATTCCTGATTATTTCAAAAAAGTGAAGGATTTCTACCCTTAAATAACATTTTCTTAACAACGGAACGGTAAATTAATTAAATATTATTGTAAAAGCTGTATTCTATTACAGTTTAAAATATATTAGTTTTTTAAAAAAATGTGTAGAACTGTGTTTTTTAAATTAATCAAAATATAGTCATTTTGCGCGTTTTGTTACTTTTTCCATGTAAAAGTCCCAACTTTATAAATTTATATCTTAAAAACAGAACGGTAAAATTTAATAAAATTATAACAGTACATGTAAAGTAATGCATTTATTATGTCATTGAAATTTTATAAGAATCTGTAGAAATTGGTTTTTTGGATAAACCTCCTTAAGATTTGATTCTCTTCAATTGACTCAGAGTGATTTACTACTCTTTTCCTACTTTTTATTAAATTTACTACTGTGTGATAATATTTAATCCATAATAATTTTAAAAATTCTTATTTCTTTCAGTTCTTTGAAAGTTTCTTCAGGTACGGAACCTCTAACTTTTTAAAATAGTCTAAAATAAAGAAAATTTCGATCTTTTTGTCTAATAAAAACTGAGAAAAAGTCATTTTTTCGTTTCTAAAATCATTTAAAAAAAGCAATAATAACGAATATTATTAGTAGGTTAGAGGTTTAGTACCTGAAGAAACTTCCAAAGAAGAATTTCATTTTTTTATAGTTGTTAATAAACATAAGAATTTACAGAAACATTAACTTTATTAGATATTAAAACTTCTGAGAGAAGAAATTGTTAAAAAACCTTATCTATTTTTGGCATAAAAAATTTACAAGACCCTTTAATTGATAAATGTTAAAACTGTTAAAACCTTTAATTTCAGGTGTTGTATACAAAACCTGAAATTAAGAGACATCTAATAAACGGAATAAATTTAATGATAATGTTATATTTGTACATTTTTTTTTGTACAATACTACATAAATTCTAAATTTAAACTATGAAAATTGACAATAATTATTATTCTTGAATACTTGTTATATCAAATGAATCAAGACATCCGAAAAGTCACTTTTAGAAGTGACTATATTTAAAAATTGATTCACCCATTTGTTTAAAAATTCAAGCTGATATCAATATTTTCAAGGTGATAAAGTTTAAGCTTTCAAGATGACAAAAAAGTCCAATTAGAGTTCAAGGTTATCAAGATTTTCGCAAGGTCCCTTGACACTGTGCCTTTTATTAAATATCCCCATATTAAATATTTGACGCGAGACACAATTATATTAAATCGAAATACACCATGTAATAATTGCGAGTAAGAGAGCAGTTTAGGAAATGTTACATTGTTCTTGAGAGTTGGGCAACTTTAGTTAATTTCGTGCCCTGCCATACGATATATCTTTCAGTGTTGGTCGTTATCTCGTTATAGTGCGCTAAACTCGACTGGAGGTTAAGGTTCACACGAACCACAACATTGAGCAAGGGACAAATGTGAAGTTTGCAAGTGGCACCATGAGTTTACGTCCATCGAACATTCAAATATTTTGCGGCCGTTGAGAGAGCAATCCCAGTGAAACGCTCCGTCATGATAAATCTCACGTACTTGGACAGAACATACGCTTCTTTCACCCGGATTTCATGCTCTATCGAAACCCACCAAAAAGGACCAAATATTTCTCGTCAATACATGACCCATTTTGTGCTATTCCTGCACAGATTTCTCACCCCTCATCGAGTCGATAGTTTACGGCTGTTGGGTAAAAAATACTCTTCTCCCA
Source organism: Ganaspis brasiliensis (assembly GCA_037103525.1). Taxonomy (NCBI): domain Eukaryota; kingdom Metazoa; phylum Arthropoda; class Insecta; order Hymenoptera; family Figitidae; genus Ganaspis; species Ganaspis brasiliensis. The sequence goes on along the minus strand of JAZKLR010000013.1, from coordinate 729,352 downwards.
GCAGAAAAAAAAGAGCTTGACAAACTCGTATATTGTGCAATTTGAAAAATTTGAATGAATTCAATTTCCACGCTGAAAAATTATATTTATTAAAATTAATTGAAAGTTTTGGGAAATGTTAGTTTGTCTCTCAGTGACTAAAAATAATTTCAATTATGTCACAATTATTAATTATTATATATTGTTTTTAACATTGACGTTCTTGATTTTTTGAAGAAACTATTTTAGAATTTTGTGTCAAGATAAACGGATAAATTATGGATTTTATTAACATTAGGTAAGAGTTCATTAACATCGATCAAAAAATTGTAATTTTAATACTCTTGTTGTTTTTTCTTATTTGTTAAATTAATAAATATTAGTTGTAAAAAATATATAATTATTTTGTATATTTATATTATAGTCTCTGAAGACTTATATTATAGTCTCTGAGAACCGTTCGTTCTCGAAATGTTAAACATTTGTAAATAAAAAGAACAATATTTTCCGTCCGAATGTGTCGTTTTATTAAATCAAACGATCATTGTTTATATTTTAAAATCGTTTCGATAGTGTTTGGGATTAATAGAATTTTTAAAATTCATTAAATTTATAAAGTAAAAATAAATTAATAAATTAAAGTGGAAAAAACTAAAAGAAAGAAGACTAAATAATGCAGTGCAGAAAAAAAATGGAAAAGTGAAATGTATACTGAAATAAAAAAAAAGGCTAAGTAAAAAATTATAAACTAATTATTAAATTAGTAAATAAAAAAAATTATTTTTGTAACACTGTAAAACGATTAATAGTATTTTTGATTGATATAAATATTGTTAATTTAACTAATAAGAAGTGCTTACATTTTCCATTTTATTAGCCTAGTCTAATTTAATAAATAAATATTATGTATTTTGAATAAAGAAAATAAAAAAATATATATAAATTATAAATTTATGTTACTTTAAATTTCTTGAATAAACCGCATTTTTCAATTTAACTTTAAAATTCTATTTTTTTATACTAATTCTTATAAATTAAATGTTTTATAATTTAGAAACGTTACAATAATTTATATCAATAATATTTTTAGTTCTTTATTAAATCTTATTTCGGTAGTACTTTTCTAGATGAATTTGCGCAAAGTGAGCCCTATTAAATAGTAAGATTTTTACTAATTATTTAGTAGAAAACTACTAATTGGAATAGTAGAAAAATACTAATTGAGTTAGTAGTTTTCTACTAAACAATTAGTAAAAATCTTACTATTTAATAGTGACTCAATTTTCGTTAATTCATTAGTAGAAAAGTACTAATTCAGATTTAGAGAGTATGGAGTAGAATAAATATATATTTAAGAAAATTAATTTTTAGAGTAGTTTTAGTATGAATACTAAAATTCGTAAAGTTTTAAAGTTAATCAAATTTGTAACCAAATAAATATTAAATAGATTAAAATTTTGATAAATAAAAGTTTACTTGAATGTAAATTGAAATTTATTTAAAATATAATAAAGGTTATAAAAAATTAATTTCAACCTTTAAAATTTTATTCAACACACTGCAAAAACAGGTGTCTTAAATTGTTCAAAAATGTCTTAAAATAAGACATTTTTCGTGTCTTAGACACCAAAAGTATCTTAATTTAAGACATTTTTGGCCAATTTAAGACACCATGTTTTTGCAGTGGCAGTCAAGGAAAACGTAATTTGTGTTCATCTAGCAATAATTTTTTATCTGTTCACACCTAGAGTATGACACATAGATATTTTTTGTTTTAAATCAGATACTTTTAAAAAAATGCATTTAAATTGATTAAAATTTCAATTTACAAACATCAGTTCAAATAATTTTAATTTCAATTATAAATAATTCTATAATTTTTTCTATTTTTTCAACAGTTTTTAATATACAATTATTCTCTTTAAATTTTATAATCATTCTTTAATTTTTTTAAATTATTTTGTTCTCTTGTCGATTATTCTCGACAGTTTTTCGAATTTTTCTTTCGATTGTCAATTATTTACCTCATTTCTCAATTATTTTCTTTAACATTTAATTATTTTAGTCATTTTGTAATTTTCCTTTCAATTATCAACTATTTTCTTAAAATTTTAATTTAATTCTTTAATCTTCAATTTATTTCTTTAATTTTTAATTAGTTTCTTCAAATCCCAATTCTTTTTTTAAATCTTTAACTGCGTTCTTCGATTTTCAATTATATTATTCAATTTTCAATAATTCTTGCATTTTTTCAATTATCAATTATTTTCTAGAAATTTCAAAACAATTTTTTAATTTTCATTTATTTTCTACAATTTTTTTCATAATTTCCAACAGTTTTCAATTGACTGAGTTATCATTTTCTTTCAATTTTATGATTATTCATTAATTTTAAAAATAATTTTGTTTGAATGACGATTATTCTTACCATTTTTTGATTTTGTTTTCAATTGTGAATTATTTTCTTTAATAGTTAATTATTTTCTTGAAATTTTCATTTGATTCTTTAATTTCCAATTTATTTTTTCAATTTTTAATTGTTTTCTTCAATTCTCAAATATTTTCTTTAATTTTCAATTATTTTGATCGATTTTCAATTAATTCCTGAATATTTAATAATTCTAGAATTTTTTTAATTATGTTTTTCATTTATAAATATTGTTTTAAAATTTCAATTCAATTATTCAATTCTAGAACTATTCTATTCAATTCTTAGTTATTTTCTTTAAATTTTAATTCCATTTTTCAATTTTTAATTATTTTATTTAATATTAAAAAATTATCGCCTTTTTTCACTTATTTTTTTAGATTATAAATTATAATTAAGTTTCTTTAATTTTAAAAACAATTGTAAAATTATTTTCTTTAATTTTTAATTACATTCTTCAATTTTGATTTCCATTCTTCAGTTTTCAATTGTTTTCTTCTATATTCATTAATTCTCAGCTTTTTTTAATTACTTTTTTTCAAATTTTAATTATACTACTTAAATTTCAATTCCATTCGGTAATTTTTTATTTATTTCTTTAATTTTCAATTAGTTTTTTCCAATTTTCAAGTTTATTTTTCGATTTTCAATCTAGTTGTTAAATGTGCAATTATTTTCAACAATTATTCCCATAATTTTCTTAACTTTTCAATTTACAATTATTTTCTTTAAATTTAATATTTCTTGTTTAGTTTTTTTAATTAGTTTTTTCCGTTATCTATTAATTTAGTCATTTTTTACATATTTTATTTAATTTTTTAATAATCCTAGTCATTTTAATTTATTTTAATTATAAATTTTAATTTATTTTCTCTTTTATTATTTTCTTCAATTTCAATTACTTTTTTTTGATTTTCAATGCAGTTGTTCAATTAATCAATTTGCAATTTTTTCTAACTATTTTGTTTAAATTTAATATTTATTTTTTTAATACGTAATTCTTTTTAAATGCTTAAGGGCATGTGATGGAGTATGACGTCACTGGTATAGGCAAAATTTGTCCGTAACTTTTCTCTTTAAATATTGAATATTTTGTCATGAAACTTGGTAGAATTACTTAAAATGTCATTAGAAAGGTCTCTCAGACCCAAGTTTGTTTAAATTTTGGCTCAAAATTGATTTTTAAAAAATTTTGCAATTTTTCAAAAAATTCCCAAAATTGATTTTGGGCGAAAATTCAAACAAACTCGGGTCTGAGAGACCTTTCTAATAACATTTTAAGTAATTCGACCAAGTTTCATGACAAAATATTTAATATTTTAAGAGAAAAGTTACGGACAAATTTTGCCTATACCAGTGACGTCATAATCCATCACATGCCCTTAAGATAAATTATTGCCAAAACAATTAGATTTGAATATTTTGTGATAAAATACACCTTTTCAAGCTTTAATAATAATTAATAAGATTATAAGAATGTGTAAATTTTAAACTTAAGTATAAAGTTATAATTTAACTATAAAGGCGAATTTCCCTTAAATTAAAAATACTGTTTTAATTGTAAATGATTAAACATTCGACAATAAATTGCCCAAGAAAATATTTCAATACGATTTTTAGGTATAATCATTGTTTGATTGGCATTATTGCAAATAATGACAATTTATAGGTAAAATCCGCTTATTTTTAAACATGTAGATTTAATTGAAAAGCTCTTGAATATGTGCAATTTACGTGTCAAAATAAATTTAATAAAAGCTTTCCTGTCGGTGATTCACATTATGGAATAACATCAGCAAATTTTTAATTTAATTATTAATTTAAATAACAATAGGATAATGCCGTTTCAAAATAAAGTTGCACTTTAATCAAACAGAGTATAATCCAGTGTTCGAAATTGGATATGACGAGAATTGTTATTATCAAGAATTCTGCTGTAAAGGTAATTAAAACTTTTTTTTTTTCGTATTTATAAAGAGATATTTGTATTTTTTTTCTTTTTTGTTCTCTCTAGATGATTTTTATTTTAATTACCATTTCACTGGCTCGAGTTCATTAGCCACACGAATGAATTATCTTCAGACGATTTAAATTTGAGAATGAAAATTACTCATCAAGTCTCTCTGGTATGTTTTCTTTCGTGAATTTTCTAAATTGGCAAAAGGTGAAAAAAAGCGAAGAATGCAATATTCGTTGTGCGCAATGTGAAACTGACTTCTTCCAGACGTTGGCAGAATTTCCAGGGAAACGAGCTCACCGCTTTTAGAGAGCATTTCTTGAACAATGCTATCCAAAGCGTGACGGGCAGACGATCGCAGGTATTTTAGCACACTTTCCTAGTCGCCATTGCAGCAGACATTACCCCGATAATTGCAGACTCGTTTTTGCAAAGCACTGAGTGAGTTCCATCCAAAGAAGGTAATACTCGAAACTTCAGACACTTCTGGAATGAACGCTAATTGAAACCTCACTAGTATTTGTTTCTTCCATTTCATTTTCTTGCGTAACAGCTCGTGTAAAATTTGTTTAAACTTTATATTTTAATCACTGTGACTGGCGCTACTCCTTTCGTTCAGTCGGAGACTTGAATATATAATAAATTTAGTTTTCCAGAAGAGTTAAAAAAATTCTGCATAATTTGTGATTTAGTTTTGGTACATTATTGCATTATTAATGAAATGTTAGAGAAGTATTTATAGAGCTGTATTTAATCGAGCTTGCAACATTGAAGTAACATTATTGAAACATTTCTACAACAATATTATCTTGTTATTGAAGAAGTGCAACATTACTGCATCATTTCTGTATTACTAATTAATTCTAAATTACAGCATATTTTTTTAAATATTGTTAGAACATTGCTGCAACATTACTTCATTATTATTGCCAAATTGCAATATTATTTCTACAACATTGTTGCAACATTATTCCTACAACGTTATTGCAACATTACAACAATATTTCTGAATTATTAATTCTAAATTGCAGCATTATTTTTACAACATGATTGCGACATTACTACATTATTAGTGCATCATTATTTTATTATGAATGCAAAATTAAAAAGGAATTTATGCAGCGTTGTTGCATCGAGCATGCAACATTACTACAACAATACAACAGCATTATTGCATTCGGCACGCAGTATTATTGTAACATTATTGCAACATTAGTTCAATATTACTGCATTTCTATTGCTAAATTGCAACATTATTTCTACAACATTGTTGCAACATTACTACAACATTTTTAAATTATGAATTCTAAATTACAGCATTATTTTTACAACATGATTCCAACATAACTACAATATTACTGCAACATTACCAGGGGCGGCGACTTGTGTATGGTACGTCTGCAAATCACATAGAGCAAAAAAATCGCCCTGGGGAATTACATATGGCAAAATTACAGACAAAAAATAAATTTCATAATAAAAATGTGAATAAATGAAATTACAATTCAAAGAAAATTATTAAAATTTAAAAAAAAAACATATTTTGTAAAAATAAATTTAAAAGTAACGAAAGAAGTTGAAAATTGATTACACTCTAAAAAAGAAGTTTTGATTTAAGCCCACTTTGGACTGGTATTGTTTACATGAGACTCAAATTCGACTGGATTTCATCCATAAAATGTATTGAAACTGATTTTAACCCGAAAAATTGGCTGATTTTCAGTTATTTTGGGTTTCAGCTGTAAACGAAGTAAAACTTTGTTTTTCTAGTGTAATAAATAATTTAACTAATTTGATATTGAAGGCAATAATTAAAACTGAAAAAGTTTTATTTAAAAAAATTAAAGAAAATAATTGAAACTTGCGGAAATTGAATTTAAAAATTAGGGGGAAAATTGAAAAATAATGGAAATAATTAGAAATTGATGAAAATTTTTGAAAATTGAAAAAAATAGTTGACAATTGTAGCAAATATTTAAAATCATAAAAGAAAATAATTGTTAAAAATTTAAAAAATTTTAAAATAATTTTTATATGTACTATTCTCAAAGATTAAAGAAAAGAATAGAAACTTGGAAAATAGACTTTAAAAATGAAGGGAAAAATGAAAAATAATAAAAATAAAAATGAAGAAAATTTTTGAAAAATGATAAAAAATAGTTGAGAAATTAAGCAACAAATTGAAATCATAAACGAAAAGAATTCTTTAAAATTGAAGAAATTTTTTATTACACTTTTAAATTTTCTATTCTCAAAGAGTAGATTAATTAAATTTTTAATCAATGAAATTTCAATTTAATTGAAGTTCAAAAAATTAAAGTATATGGGTCATTCCACGTGACATTTTCATTCAAAATTTATTTTTGCTTGGAATAATTTTTTTCTACTTCCATATGAGAAAAAAAGAAAACAATTTTCTTTTATTTTCTCATTGAATTAAAATTACAGAAGTTATGAATTTTTTAAATTTAACGTTTTCTGAAATAGAGCATTTTTATCCTGGGTAAGAATTCCTGAAGTGGGCCCCTAAATTTTTTTGGGTCTGTGAATTTTTTTCATTCTTATATGTTTCGATAGCCAATGATGGTATAATAAAAACCTGTAAATAGTTTTCCGAAATTCGAATATTTACAAAAGTTATTAAAGGTCAAAGTTTTTTGCAGCGTTTTAGTAAATAACCAATTACTCGCGAGTGGATGAACCGATTTTAATAAAAATTGGAAGGAAGCTTAATGAGGAATTGTACTTACGATAAATGATCAAAATTTCAATTAAAAAAAATAATTTGTTTAAATAAATTAAGTTTTTAATTTTTGAGGTTAAAAAACTATGTGTTCTCCCTCTTTTTTTTAATTTGTTTTTTAAGAATCAAATAGAGAATACTTTTAAGATATTATTTGAACAATAAAAAAGTAGGATTCTCAATAACTTAATAAAATACAATATTTTATAATAAAGTTTCCACAGCCTTTTTATGTATGTTTTTAACTATCGCTCGTCTTTTGTTTTCTTGTGTATTGTAACAAGTTTCTACAACATATTTAAAATCTGCAGAGTATAACATGCAAATCATTTCATTTTTGATTAGTGGAGCGTAGAAATAGTATTTTCTTGTTTTTTTAATCAATTGCGCTTTCAAAACAAATAATTGGCCGCGAAAATATTAAAACAATTATGTATTTTTCTGACAGTTGTGGAGCGCAGTAAAAAAACAAATTTAATTTTGTCAATTTAATCAAACATGAAAATGAATTTGGTGTGAAAGCTGGGTAGAATTTTTTTGCAACCCATCGCAAAAAAATTAATATGTAAAAAATATGTGTAAGTAAAGGTGCACCTTTACCGTGTCCGGTCGCAAAAAAAATTTCACTCAGCTTTCACATTAAATTCATTTTTCATGTTCGATTAAATTGACTAAATAAAATTTGTTTTTGTACTGCGCTCCATATCTGTCAAAAAATACGTAATTTTTTAAATGTTTTCGCGAAGAATTTTTCGTTATGAAAGCGCCATTGATTAAAAATACAAGAAAATATTATTTCTACGCTCCACTAATCAAAAATGAAATGGTTTGCATTTTATACTCTGAAGACTTTAAATATGTTGTAGAAACTTGTTACAATACACAAGAAAACAAAAGACGAGCGATAGTTAAAAACCTACATAAAAAGGCTGTGGAAACTTTATTATAAAATATTGTATTTTATTAAGTTATTGAGAATCCTATTTTTTTATTGTTCAAATAAAATCTTAAAAGTATTCTCTATTTGATTCTTAAAAAACAAATTAAAAAAAAGAGGGAGAACACATAGTTTTTTAACCTCAAAAATTAAAAACTTAATTTATTTAAACAAATTATTTTTTTTAATTGAAATTTTGATCATTTATCGTAAGTACAATTCCTCATTAAGCTTCCTTCCAATTTTTATTAAAATCGGTTCATCCACTCGCGAGTAATTGGTTATTTACTAAAACGCTGCAAAAAACTTTGACCTTTAATAACTTTTGCAAATATTCGAATTTCGGAAAACTATTTACAGGTTTTTATTATACCATCATTGGCTATCGAAACATATAAGAATGAAAAAAATTCACAGACCCAAAAAAATTTAGGGGCCCACTTCAGGAATTCTTACCCACCTTCGTTTTTCTCCGTTATTGTTAGAAAATTGAAATTAATGACCTACATAAAGTTTGTTCAATTTTTCTTAAATTTTTTAGACATGGAGTAAAAAATAATGAATTTGCAACAAAAATACATGAAAAATTGAATTTAAGCCTAAAAAAAGTGACTTTTCTCAAAACCGAAGGTCTCGATTTTCGATTTTTTTCTTTCAATGATTAATAAAGAAAATTTTCTCGTAAGTCTACAAGTGGTGCTCTTTAATGTTTTAATGATATTTATAATAATTCCTCGTTGCAAAAAGTTTAAAATATGAATTATTGAAATGAAACAACTTCAACTTACAAATTTCTGATGACTTACAAATTTCTAATGCAAATATGATTGAAACGCTAAAAAGCACCACTTTTAGACTTAAGAGAAAATTTTCTTTATTAATCAGTAACTGCATTGAAAGAAAAAAATCGAAAATCGAGACCTTCGGTTTTAAGAAAAGTCACTTTTTTTAGGCGTAAATTCAATTTTTCATGTATTTTTGTCGCAACACTGTAAAAACAACTGTCTTATTTTAAGACATTCTTGTCTTCACTTTTAAGACGTTTTAAAGTGTCTTAATTTTAAACCAATGAGAAAGCATCTTTCAAAATTATTAACCAATGAAATAGCTTGAAATAAACGTAAAACGCTTTCTTAATATCTTGTGTCTTAAAATAAGACACTTAAAAGACAGCAGTTTTTGCAGTGAATTAATTATTTTTTATTATATGTCTAAAAAATTAAAGAAAAATTGAACAAACTTTATGAACGGCATTAATTTCAATTTTCTAATAATAACGAAGAAAAACGAAGGTTAAAAATGCTCTATTTCAGAAAACGTTAAATTTTAAAAATTCATAACTTCTGCAATTTTAATTCATTAAGAAAATGAAAAATACATGTTTTCTTTTTTTTTTCATATAGAATTAGAAAATAATTATTCCAAGCAAAAAAAAATTGTGAATGAAAATGTCACGTGGAATGCCCCATATAAGTGTAATTGTAGTCTTGTTTATCTCAAATGTATTCTATAATTTTTTTAAAATTATTTTATACAAATTTGTATTATTTTCTTCATTTTACAATTATTTCTATCAATTATTTTATAATTAAAATTATTTTTCTAATTATTTTCAATTAATTTTTTCATTTTCAATTATTTTTTGATTTATTTACTAATTTTCTTATTATTTAACTCAAAATTCACATATCTTTTTAATTTACAATTATTTTCATCATTCTGCAATTATTTTCTTATATTACAAATATATTTTGAAATTTTTTCAATTATTTTTCACAAACTAAAACTATTTTCTTCACTTTTTAATTCTTGATATTACTTTACACATTTTTTTTCAAATTCTTTATTATTTTCATTATTCTTTAATTAGTTTCCTAGACTTAAAAATATATTTCTCAAATTTTAATAATTTTCTTCAATTTTTAATTGTTTTTATTACTTTGTAAATATTGTCGTCTCGCATTTTTTATTATTTTCATTGCTCTTCAATTAATTTTCTAGATTTTAAAATATTTTTCTCGAATTTTAATAATTTTCTTTAATTTTCAATTATTTTTGTTATGATTTTGCAATCAATTTTTTCAATTTTTAATTATTCTCACTATTCATTCCTCAATTAAATACCTAAATTTTCAATTATTTATCTCTGTAGGCCTTTAATACGTGTGGATATCTTACCCCCAACACTTATTCCCCTCTTATCGCAGTATCGTATACAAATAGTTATCTATAATTCAGGTGCCCACATCTCATTTATCAATTATTTTGTCCAAATTCATTTTCTTTTATCTTTTTGCAATTATTTTCTCCACCTTTTAACTAGCTATATTAATTATTTTTTTAATTAATTTCCTAAATTTTTATTTATTAACTAAAATCTAAATTATTGTATCCACTTTCAATTTGTTTAATTATTCTTCAATTATTTTTTTCACATTTCAAATTTTTTCCACAATTTTTAATTATTTTTTTGTTAAATTGCAATGATTTTCACACATTTTATGTTATTTTGATCATTTGTTGATTAATTCCGAAAATTTCAATTATTTCTCTTAAATTTCCATTATTTCCTCCAATTTACGATTATTTCTATCATTTTTCTTTAATTTTCAATTATTATTCTCATCATTTTGCAATCAATTTCTTCGATTTTTAATTATTGTCACTATTCAATCCTCAATTAAATACCGAAAATTTTAATTATTTATCTCATTTTTGAATTATTTTTCTCAAATTTTAATAACGTTCGTAAATTTTTTTTTTTATTTGCAATAATTTTCACAAATTTTCTATTCTTTTGATAATATTTGTTGATTAATTACGAAAATTTCAACTATTTATCTCAAATTTCCATTATTTTCGTCAATTTTCGATTATTTCTATCATTTTTCTTTAATTTTCAATTATTATTCTCATCATTTTGCAATAAATTTCTTCGATTTCTAATTATTCTCACTATTCAATCCTCAATTAAATACCGAAAATTTTAATTATTTATTTCATTTTTCAATTATTTTTCTCAAATTTTAATAACGTTCGTAAATTTTTAATTTTTTTTTATTTGCAATAATTTTTAAAAATTTTCTATTATTTTTATAATATTTGTTGATTAATTAAGAAAATTTCAACTATTTATCTCAAATTTTCATTATTTTCGTCAATTTTCGATTATTTCTATAATATTGTAATTATTTTCCGAAATTTAAAATTCTTGAAACTTGAAATTATGTTGTAATAAGTAATAATGTACTTTCTTTTACTTCACAAATATTCTGTATTTTTAAAAATAATTTTTCTAAAATTGGAATTAATATCTACAAATTTCAACTATTTTTATCATTTTGTAAAAATTTTCTTCAAGGATTTTCATTATTTTTTAATTTTTCCCCTAAATTTTAAATTTAATTTCCGGAAGTTTCAATTTTTTTTTAATTGTTCAAATAAATTTTTTATAGTTTCAATTATTTTCTTTAATATTAAATTAGTTTTATTATTTATTAATTCACTTTCAATTTCCTTCGACATTTTTCAATTATTTTAAAAAAATATAATTTTTGTTCTTCAAATTTTCAATGTTTTAATCATTTTTTAATTATTTTTTTTAAATTTCAATGAAGTTCGTCAATTTTTAATTTGTTTTTTTCAATAAGCAATAATTTTCACAAATTTTATATTATTTTGATTATTTGTTGATTAATTCGGAAAATGTACTTGAAACCAAAGAAAATTGTCAAGTTTTGCGTTACAATAATTACGCTAATCACACCAAAAAAAAATTATCTCATAAGTAGAGGAATATTCCTATTCTATTATTACTCTATTTGTGAGAGGATTTTGCGAGAGGAAAATGATTTTTTGACACTCTTTTGTTTAACTTCAACCTACTTTAATGATATAAATAATTGAAAAGTAATAAAAAATTCTGATATTTGAGATATTTTCGGGAAATTATATAGTATACTTTTAAAACAGGTAAATTTTTAATGTAAAAAAATATCAAGTTTGTGACAAATTTATGCATTTTCAATAATATATAAAAATTTGTAAATTTGACAGAAATGGATAAAAGAGGAAAATTCTCTCAATTAGAAAGGGATACTTTAATGACCATATAGAAGAGGTAAAGTTGCATCAAAATGAGAGGAATCCGTTACTATTAAGAATTTTTTTTTCGGTGTAAGAAACGGGCCCGTATCATTTTGACACACATTTTTTTATGCAACTTGTTATATTGTACTCCGGAAAAAGAATGTTATATTTTACTCCTAATAAAATGGGCCCGTATCATTTTGACACAAATTTTTTCGGGCAACTTGTTATATTGTACTCCCGAAGACGAATGTTATATTTTACTCCTTCTGAAATCAAAGATTTTTAAGTCTTATTTAATAAATAATTGATTTTAATACATTAAAATAATATTAAAAGACTTAATTAAGCCAGTAAGTTCAATTATTGAATAATTAAAACTTAAAAATCTTTGATTTTAGTAGGAGTAAAATATAACATTCATCTTCAGGAGTACAATATAACAAGTTGGACGAAAAAATTTGTTATAATGTATTTCTGAAGATGAATGTTATATTTTACTCCTTTCGAAATTAAAGATTTTTAAGTCTTATTTATTAAATAATTGATTTAAATACATTAAATTAATATTAAAAGACTTAATTAATCCAGTAAGTTCAATTATTGAATAATTAAAACTTAAAAATCTGGGCCCGTATCATTTTGACACAAATTTTTTCGGGCAACTTGTTATATTGTACTCCCGAAGATGAATGTTATATTTTACTCCTTCTGAAATCAAAGATTTTTGGGCCCGTATCATTTTGACACAAATTTTTTCGTGCAACTTGTTATATTGTACTCCTGAAGAAGAATGTTATATTTTACTCCTACTAAAATCAAAGATTTTTAAGTTTTAATTATTCAATAATTTAATTTTCTGGATTAATTAAGTCTTTTAATATTAGTTTAGTGTATTAAAATCAAATATTTAATAAATAAGACTTAAAAATCTTTGATTTCAGAAGGAGTAAAATATAACATTCATCTTCGGGAGAACAATATAACAGGTTGCCCGAAAAAATTTGTGTCAAAATAATACGGGCCCAGATTTTTAAGTCTTATTTATTAAATAATTGATTTTAATACATTAAATTAATATTAAAAGACTTAATTAATCCAGAAAATTTAATTATTGAATAATTAAAACTTAAAAATCTGTGCTTTTAGTAGGAGTAAAATATAACATTCTTCTTCAGGAGTACAATATAACAAGTTGCACAAAAAAATGTGTGTCAAAATGATACGGGCCCAGATTTTTAAGTCTTATTTATTTAATAATTGAATTTTCTGGATTAATTGAGTCTTTTAATGTTATTTTAATGTATTAAAATCAATTATTTAATAAATAAGACTTAAAAATCTTTGAATTCAGAAGGAGTAAAATATAACATTCATCTTCGGGAGTACAATATAACAAGTTGTCCGAAAAAATTTGTGTCAAAATGATACGGGCGGGCCCGTATCATTTTGACACAAATTTTTGCGGGCAACTTGTTATATTGTACTCCCGAAGATAAATGTTATATTTTACTCCAGCTGAAATCAAAGATTTTTAAGTCTTATTTATTAAATAATTGATTTTAATACATTAAATTAATATTAAAAGACTTAATTAATCCAATAAATTCAATTATTGAATAATTAAAACTTAAAAATCTTTGATTTTAGTAGGAGTAAAATATAACATTCATCTTCAGGAGTACAATATAACAAGTTGCCCGAAAAAATTTGTGTCAAAATGATACGGGCCCATACGGGCCCAAAAATCTTTGATTTTAGTAGGAGTAAAATATAACATTCATCTTCGGGAGTACAATATAACGGGCCCGTATCATTTTGACACAAATTTTTTCGGGCAACTTGTTATATTGTACTCCCGAAGATGAATGTTATATTTTACTCCTTCTAAAATCAAAGATTTTTAAGTTTTATTAAATAAATAATTGATTTAATAAATTTAATTAATATTAAAAAACTTAATTAATCTAGTAAGTTCAATTATTAAATAATTAAAACTTAAAAATCTTTGATTTTTGTAGGAGTAAAATATAACATTCATCTTCGGGAGTACAATATAACAAGTTGCACGAAAAAAATTGTGTCAAAATGATACGGACCCCAATATAACAAATATCACGAAAAAATTTGTGTCAAAATGATACGGGCCCAGATTTTTAAGTTTTAATTATTCAATACTTGAATTTTCTGGATTAATTAAGTCTTTTAATATTAATTTAATGTATTAAAATCAATTATTTAATAAATAAGACTTAAAAATCTTTGATTTCAGAAGGAGTAAAATATAACATTCATCTTCGGGAGTACAATATAACAAGTTGCCGAAAAAATTTGTGTCAAAATGATACGGGCCCTAAGAAACTCTTTAATTTATTTTTGTTTTATCTCTCTCTCCTCTCCCCCCAACCCTCGGTCAATATTAAGTTTGCAGATGGCAGAAATTTACAAGTCGTCGCCCCTGATTTCATTGGTTAATAATTTTGAAAGATGCTTTCTCATTGGTTTAAAATTAAGACACTTTAAAACATCTTAAAGGCGAGGACAAAATGTCTTAAAATAAGTCACTTGTTTTTACAGTGTACTCCTATTTCTGCAACTTTGTTGCATTCTTTTTTCAAAAGAAATTATTTTTATTGTAACATTACTGCATCATTTTGTCAACATTACTGCAACATCACTCCGTCGTTTCATCTGCAATAAATGATCAACATTCCTGCCTAATTTATGCAACTTCACTACATTATTTATGTTAACATTATTGCATCAGTTTTTTCTCGTTTTTGTCTCAATTACTGCAAAAGTCATGTAAAATTTCTACAACATTACTCCAAATCATATCTGTTACATAACAACATTACTGCATTATTACAAACATGTAAATTATTGCAAAATAACTACATTATTCATCCAAAAATTTTCATTCCATTTCACTCATTTCTTTAACACAACTTCATCATTTCTGCTACATTATTCCATCATTTCCCGCACCATTTCTGCACACTTTGCTCATTTTTCACCCTAGAAGAACAAAATTAATCACTTCCGTAAACTCCAAACAATAACAAATCTCCTGTTACAATTTCCAATAACTTTTCATTATTCCCCTAAAAAGTTCTCTCACAACAAATTCTCATTATTCCACACTTAAAAATTCCTTTCAACTTTTCCAATTCGACTGAACTCAATTAAAACACATTTGTCCAATTAATTAAAGTCTTACTTAGACTCAAGTCCAATCGGCTCCCACCCAAATCCCCATTAAATTATATATATATATAGATATACCATATTCAGACCGAAAAACAATTAGAGACGCGATTTTGACGTCGTATATTTTCCGAAGGGGGTGTATTCTTTTTTAGCGTCATTTAAAGTAATTTCAAGGTATTTACAGAATGAGACAAAAGAATTACGAGAGGCTCGTCGAGCCATCGGTTTTATCTTTATCAGAGCACGATCTGCCGAACCCCACCTATCCCTTGGTACGTTCAAGCGTTGAAACAAAGGTCTGTAATTATTTCCACGCGATTTTCCTGG
This sequence comes from Ganaspis brasiliensis, assembly GCA_037103525.1. Lineage (NCBI taxonomy): Eukaryota > Metazoa > Arthropoda > Insecta > Hymenoptera > Figitidae > Ganaspis > Ganaspis brasiliensis. The sequence goes on along the minus strand of JAZKLR010000013.1, from coordinate 713,682 downwards.
ATATGCAGGGGGAACGTAGTGAACGAAGCTTCAGCGATTTCGTAAACGTAAAAATGTAATTGTGCGAAATGTATCAAGGTAACGAGCCGGAACATCGCGTCGAGTATCAGGAGGACGTCTTCCTCTTTCCCTTCTACCTCACGGGTCCCAATTCACTTCCGTCGACAGCCGTCGACTATCGATTTAAACATTAGTGCTACGCCGTGATAATAGAATCGTTTATGTACACGTCCGCTTTTGGTATTTAATCTATTGGACACGATTTCCGCTTTACAATTTTCCTGTCCTTTTGTTCCTTTAAATTTTATTTGCATTAATTAATCATTTTTACATCTTTTCAAGAATAATCCAATTATTGGCCGAACAATGATCCACTAGAGCGTTGCAAAAATTCATTTTTTAATGGAGGGGATTTATCGCAATGAAAATAGTGAATTTCGACAATTATTTTTTATTCGGGAGAACTTGTGTGACTTTTTTGTGAAAAGGGGAGTTTTTCCTTCTTTGAATTGACGGGAATAAAAGAGAATTCTGTATTTATTTTAAATGAAGAATAACGTTTGTAATTCTTTTCAATTAATGGGAATAAAATAAATTTTTGGTTTTGGATTTTATAACGTATTTCGAATGTAAAGTAATGTGTATTTTGAAAAAAATGTAATAAAACTATTTAAATGGTGAATAAGTATATTATTTTATGGGGTGTAAATATGTTATGTAATATGTAAATATGTTTCATCATTACTGCATCAGATATTTGCAACATTAATACATAAATTTTGCACCGTTAATGTATAATTTCTGTATTATTTATTCAACAAATTTTCTTAATTTCTACAACAATTCTGTAACATTTATACTCTATTGCTGTAACATTAATGTCTTACTAGCAACATTAACAAACTTTCCATTGTTGTTGGTCATTTGAAACTATAAATTTTTGCAAATACAAATAATGGAAATTACGAAATTAAAGAATATATCTGAAAATTGACGAAAATAATTGACAGCTGAAAAAAAAATCGAAAAATGACTACATAATTACACAATTGAAATGAATAGTTTAAAAAATTAATAAAAAAATTATAGGAATAACTGTTGGAAATAATTGCAAATTGAACAACTGGATTGAAAATCGAAAAAAATAATTAAAATTGAAAAAAAAAAAAATAATAAAAAGTCGAGGAAATAAATTGACAATTTAAGAATTAAATTAAAATTTGAAAAAAATAATTGATAACTGGAACAAAAATTACAAAATGACTAAAATATTCAACAATTGAAAACAAAATCCAAAAAGTGGCTAGATTATTACCAAATCGAACAAAATAATTTGAATAATCAAAGAATAATTATAAAATTTTAAGATAATAATTGAACATTGAAAAAATTGTAGAAAATAATTGAAAATTGCGGAAAATAATCAATAATGTAAAGAAATAGTTGAAAAATGACGAAAATAATTTAAAAAATTCATGAAAATGTGTAAAAAATAACGAAAATAACTGTCAATTGAAAACAAGATTCGAAAAATGAATAGAGTAATAGACTACTGAAAAAAATAATTCAAAAAATTAAACAAGAAATATTAAATTTAAAGTTTTAAAGAAAATAATTGCAAATTGAAAAATTAAGAAAATTGAAGGAATAATTGTTGGAAATAATTGCACATTTAACAACCGGATTAAAAATCTAAAAAAATAATTAAAAATTGAAAAAAGCAATTAAAAAATGAAGAACTGAAATAAAATTTGTGGAATATACTTAAAAATTGAAGAATGGAATTAACAATTTAAGAAAATAATTGAACAATTAACTTAAAAAATAAAGAATTTTAATGATAATCAAAATAATAATAGAAAGTAGGCGATAATAATAACAATAACAACAATAGCATTGAAATTTTAAAACGATTCTGATACGTGAAAAAAGTGATTGAAAAAATCCGAGAATTATTGAATATTCAGGAATTAATGGAAAATCGATCAAAATAATTGAAAATTACAGAAAATATTTGAGAATTGAAGAAAGTAATTAAAAATTGAAGAAATTAATTGAAAATTTCAAGAAAACAATCGATAATGAAAAGAAAAATTACAATATGACAAAATTAATGAAATATTGACAAAAGTAATGAACTATTAAAAAAAATAATTAACAATTGAAAAAAAATTGAAGAATGGTGAGAATAATCGGGATTAGATTTTTTTTTTAATTTAATGAATAATCATAAAATTGAAGGAGAATAATAAATTGTTAATTAAAAACTGATGAAAATTATGGATAAAATTGTAAAAATAAATTAAAATTGAAGAATTGTATTGAAATTTTAATAAAATAATTGATAATTGAAAGAAAATTTACAAAATGACTAAAAAAATTAAAAATTGAAGAAAATAATTCAGAAATGAGGAAAATAATTGCCAATCGAAAGAAAAATTTAAAATCTGTCGAGAATAATTGACAATAGAACAAAATATCTAAAAAAAATTGAAGAATAATTATAAAATTTAAAGAGAATAATTGTATATTGAAAACTGTTGAAAATAATAACATTAATAATAATTTTCAATGCTTATGCATTGAAAAACATTGAATTGTTTCTGGTCATTTACAACTATAAATTTTTGCAAGTACAAATAAGATAAACAATAATTTAATAAAATTTGTAATTCAAATAAACTTAATATTCTAGATAAATATAACTTTTATTTTATGCAAATTAAAATTGCTGCCGACTTCAAGAAATAAACAAATAAGTGAAAGTAAATAAAAAATATTTTAAAAGAGCACGAATTTTCCAATTTTATATTCAGATAAGAAAAAATATTAAGAAAAATAAATAAAAGGAGAAAATAGCGTAGGTAGATACATTACAAAAAGTTAAAATATGTTTTTTTAAAGAATAGTTTTTTGAATAAAATGTATTCAAACTTTTATAATTTATAATAACTTCAATCGTTCCAAATTTCTATTGAGGATTATTTCTATTCTTCAAAAGTTTTACCAATTCAAGAGTTAATTTTTCCAAATTTAAAATAGTTCCAAACTTAAAACAGTTTCAACGAAATGTTGACTCAAATTTATTTAAACTTTAAATAATTCAAATTTTTATTTGTTAAAGTCTTAAGACTTATATTTAATTTTTTTTAAATTCCTTCAAATTTTAAATAATAAAAATTTTAATTAATTCAAATTTGAACTGTTAGAAACTTTACATATTTTCAAAATCTAATAATGCATATGTAAATTATTTTTAACATTAATCATTATATAAAAACTTCTAATTGTACAAAAAAATTTTATTGCATATTAAAGCTTTAATCAGTCAAAATTTTGAAAATAATAATTTAGACTATAATTTGAATCAATGAAAATTGGGTCTAATGGAATTTGAAATTAAGTGAAATTTATATATACAAAAAAAAATTAAAATTGTGAAAAGTTTAAATGATTAGTTATTAATAATCAGAATAATAAAAATGCAAGGATTGATTAAAATTTAGATAATTTAAAGCCTAATAACCAATCAAAATTTAGATCAATTCAAACTTGAATAAATTAAAACTTAAATATATATTGATTCTTAATTACTAATTTAGATTTTCATTAAAAAATAATTATTTTAAAATTTTAATGATCTCAATTTCCAATGATCTAAATATCAATTAATTTAATCACAAGAACATTTTAAGTTAACTTATATTGACAGAATTAAATTTTAATTTACTAAAAATTTTAGTGTACCTATGTAAATTTCAGTTCAATACTTTAGGGTAAACTATATTTTAATTAATTTATTTTCTGTCAATGCAGTTAAATTAACTCTTATGAAAGTAGACTCTAATTTTAATTTAAAGATACATTTTTCAAACGTAACTGATTTAAAACAAAAAAATATCTAAGTGACAAACTTCAGGTGCGGACAGACAAGAATGAATGAATGAATGAATGATTCTTGCGGATTATTATTATAGATTTTTGTAACATTACTGCATCATGAAGATTGATGAATCGTTTCTTTAATCTTTTCTTTAATCACTGCATTATTTTTTAGCATGACTGCATCAGTTTCCCAACATTATTGCTAAATTATTCAATATTACTACTATATTTCTGCAACATTTCTGCAAAATTACTGCACTACTTGTGCAACATTTTTGCTTTATTTCTTTATTTTTAAATTCCTTATCTTTTCTTTACATTCTTCCTCAATATCGCATTAAATTTTACACCATTACTACAAAATTACCCCATCATTCTTTCATTTCCACATCATTACCCTAATTTCGTCAAAAAACCAGAAAAACCCCACTTTTCGAATACTTGGAAATATAACCAAAAATACACTTGCTACTAACACTTGTTTCTTTCGCCTCCGTTTTATCACAGAGAAGCAATAAAACCTTTTTAAGGAGGATTAAATGTACACCCATGTGAATCACAGACAAATAAATTCAGATCTGAAAAAACTTCCACGCTCATAAAAACTGAAATAATTTTGTTTTACGCGTGCAGTAAACGCTTTGCTAAAAAGCTACGATTACTCTCGCTTCAACCAACAAAAAACACACATTCTCCCCCATCGATTAAAAAGTTTCAGTTCTAAAACACTGCTTTTCAATATCTGAAAACAGCAGGTTATAATTTGTCGAGGAAAAAGAAATACACAAGCTCTAAAAACAAAGCAAAGAAAATCTTAAAACTGATGAAAATGAGCGAAAAGAAAGCCCCTCATTCTCGAGAAATAGCAAGCTCTCGAGTTTAAACTTGACATTTTTTTCCAAATGGAGATTTTCATTATTTTGCCCCGAGTAAATTGTCGTGAAGAGATGCTTGCGAACGCAGAGGATATTCTCTCTTTTTCCTTACTGTTCGGCGTCTTTTCTTATCTCCGGGACACAACTCTCGCCTTGATTTTTTTTTCCTACTTTTTTTCCACGAGGAAAGGTGGTCAAGATAAAGAGGATGGTCTGGCAAATAGGCGCGAGATACACGCTCATAAAACAACTGGTACGGAAGAACACGACTCTGTCTTGTTTCTAGCTCGGGTTTATTTCTCTCTTAGACTCTTGAACTCATCCTCAAACGTTCACCATATAACATTCAACTTTCCCTGGAAATGAGAGAGTGAGTGAAGAGCACTGTTTGGACTTAGGTGGAGAGGGGAGGAGGGTTTGAAAGTTTGCTGGAGGGTTGAGAATAGGTGACGGAGAATTCGATGTTTAGCAGACGTTATCTCACCACAGTGTGCCTGATTACGGAACGCCTTGAAACCATTAGCTCCACAGCTATACGGATTCTGAGGAATTTTCTTCTTCCTCGTCTTTCACTCCTGCTCCACCCATCTCGTCTACACGGCTTGTGGAATTCAGTTTGAGTGTCGACATTTGATGAAATTACTCGTGCACAGCTTCTCACTCCTCCTTCTCCTTCTCTCTCGTCTTGTTCCAAGTGCTTCAATCGATATAGAACTTCCCTGTACATGCTTCATCTTAATACAGATACACCAACATACATATATTAGCTGTAAGTGGATCGAGCTAAGCAACAAGGTATTAAACCGCAACATAATCAGAATTCAGTTAATGCCCCGAATTCTTGGAATGTTTTTGAGCGATCCGGCACTTAACTTATCTAATACAGAGGGGAGCTTTTGATTTGGGAAATTAGTAAATTTTGATTAACTGCGTTAATTTAGGGGAATTTCTAATCCTTGAATTTGGAAAAGTTGTTAACTGTTTCGGAAATATTTCTGGATTGCTTTTCTGGGAGATTGGGAATTTAGATGCATCAGGTACACTACCGGTTTAAATTGTGAGACCACTTACAAAAATGGGATTAAAAACATGATGTTGATAATTCTGTCAGATTTTATCAAATTGAAATTTTCCATAGACCATTGGAAAGCTAATAAAATTTTCTGTTAAATGATTCTAATATGAAGCTTTTTTGATTAATAAAAGCAGAGATTCAATATGATAAACACAGGTGAATTAAATTATTAATTTAATTAATTAAACCTTAAACGATTAGCTTCAAAATAAGCCGAAGAAAATGAGAATATCTTGACTGCACTGTTAAAAAAAAGAAACGCACTTTACTTTTTACCAATTTTTTGTAAAAGAGAATATATTTTTCAAATTCTAATCTATGTGGCACTTAAACATCCTAAGTATTTTTTAAATTCTTGAACATATGTTCAAATAAAAACAAAATTTAAGAAGAAATTAACAAAAATATATTCATAATTTATGGAAACAAAAACGGTTTTAAGACTAGAGGCAACATATCAATTTTTGTAAAGCACAATATTTACTTGAAATTCTATTCAACATGGCACATAAAGTTGCTAAATATTTTTCAAATATTCTTTAAGATATTCTAATTTCCTAAATTCAAAACTCTATTTAATGATATTCCTATTAATTATGGAAACAAAATCAGGTTTTAGAATAAAGACAAAATATAAATTTTTGTAAAACCGAATACTCTTTCCAAATTCTATTCTATGTGGCAAATAAATTTCTGAAATATTGTTTTAATTTCTTCAAGATATTTGTATTCAAACCTGTATTTAAAAAAAATAAGAAGATATTTTTATCATTTATGGGAACACAATCAGGTTTTAGACTACAGACCAAATAAAAATTTTTGTAGAATTGAATATTTTTTAAACATTCTATGGCAAATAAATTTTCCAAATATTATTTTAGAATCTTTAAGAAAATCCAAATTCAGAATTAAGTTAAAAAAAAATAGCTGATATTTTTATTATTTATGAGAAGAAAATCAGGTTTTAGACCAGAGAGCAAATGTCAATTTTTGTAGAATCGAATATTTTTTACACGGAGAAAATGTTTCAGATAAAGTTTACCATGTTAGCATGATACACCTCGGATGAAAGTGATTTTTAGAAAACTTTACCATTCAATTTATAATAGAAATTATTCAAGAATTAGAAATGTTTTATACAAAAATATGGATACACATCACTCTCCAGCATGGTAATTTGATGGTCGGAGGGCGATTCCTCGATTGCCAGAAAGTTGAGTAGTATTATACACAGCACGTGGGAAAACTTTACCATGCTGGATGACAAGGCGCTGAGCTCGAATTCTTGACAATGTTCTTGTCAAGGCTCCTGCTCACCAGCATGGTAAAGTTTTGCCAACTAGATGATCTTTTCTATTCAACCAAAAAATAAAAAGATTTCCTTCATATTAATTACAGATTTATTTCCTATAGAGATTACTTATTTCGCTAATTATAATTACATTTAACGATACAATCACGATCATAGTTTTAACCTTAAGATTAATTTAATATTCTTCTCAACTATATACAAGACGCGATTTACCTAAACTAAACTTACGCCGCAATATACAAATATCTAAATACACATTCACGCACACCGAACACGCTCGAATACATTTGGAATTAGAGATTCAAACTTTCCTTATATACTAACTGAGTAGAATTGTATCCCTTTATGAGAAACGGTTTTAATTCTTATATCTTTAGACTGAATAATTTTAATTTAAAACAATTATGTGTTAATTATTGCTTCCTTCCTTGATCAATTTTTTATATAAATCAAGTTTCAAAATTTTGGTAATTTCTATTAAATCTTTCTTTTTTGTCTTGCAATAATCTGTGAATCAAATTCAAAATGTTAATTTAGAACTTATTTTGTATTTTAAATTCTAAAAAGTACGACCAAAATATTATATTAATGTCAAATAGTTTTTTATTTAAAAAAAAAGTTTTATTTAATGTATAAAGTTATAATTATGCAGTTCATTAATTAAATAAAACTTAAAGGTCTTGTTATAAAAATAACTTGTAGATATTTTAAAAAATATTTTTTATAATGTGTACAAATTTAACAATTATCTAAATATTAAAAATAGGTGTAATTAACAAAATCTTTGACTTTATCTTTTATTCACTTTAGATCAATTTCACTTGTGTTAATTTCGATTTCCGAGACTCCTGTATTATATAATTTTTAAATAAAGTAATTTAATAATTAGACAGAAAATTCTTATTTATTAAAATTTTAATTCTTACAATGTTTAAAAAACCAAATATTCATTTATTAAAAATATATTATATGTATTATATATAAAAATATTAATATAAATGTTATTTAATATAATAATTTTTATAGAAACAAATTTGTATTTTCTGCATTAAAAGTTTAATAACCTAGAAAATCCTATCTGTTCTTTTAATCTGAATTAGTTAAAAATAATTAATTATTAATAATAATCAGAATTTTACTAAAATATTATCTACCTATTTTGATATAACTTAAAAATAAACTAAACTAATGATTATTTATTTTTTACTAAATGATTAGTAGAAATATAGCTATTTGAATTAATAGCTAACTTTTTGATTTCAAGCTAGTTATTTTTAACTAACTCAGATTTAGAGAATTTGTTAAACGTTATTTACGAAAATAAATATTATTTTGAATAAGAATTTGAATAAATAAAAGTTATTACAACTAAAAATTGAAAGTAATGAATTAAGTAGATCTTATAAAGGTATAGTAAATGAAAAGTAAGAAAAATAATAATTTTAAAAAATGGCATTTAGCTATTTAAAAATAGTAAAGAGTAAAAATTACCATAATTGAAAATTTTCAAAGCAAGAAAGAAACTTTAAAATATAAAAAATCTGCCTTTAAATTACAAGAAATTTTTATTTAAAAAAATTTACAAACATAGAAGTTTAGAAGTTGTAAAATATATGTTTGATAGTTTAATTTTACAATGATAAAAAAACCAAGAAAAGCATCATATCTGAAATATTTTAGGTAATTTTCTTTTTAATTAATGTAAAATACAAATATTGTTTAATTTATTATAAAATTTATTATTTTAGTATTAAATGTAAATAAATATTAAGAATTAAACTATTTACAGAAATACACAATTAAAGAATCAAAATATTATAAGAATTTAAAAAATAAACTAATTGAAAGAGTAGTCAGTAAAATATGAAATATCTAACAAGTTTTCGTTTAAAATTTGTTTGTCATAGTTGCATGTTATATAATTCAACGTAAGCTAGGCTAGCCTCTAATATAAGTATTAAAATTAATAATTTAAAGATCATTCTTTTTCCTTTTAATAGAAAGAGTTCTTGTGGAATTAACAGACAAATAATATGTGATCGCATCTGCAAATTAAAAATGGAAAAAGAGGGAGAAAGTTTGATTTATCATGCGATAGGAATAAATTGCGAGTTTTGAGGAGAGTTTACCATGCTGGAGAGTCATTGGACTTGACGCTGAGCCCGAACTCCGATTACCCGTAGCATGGTAAACTTCTGCACATTTCTCGGCAAACTCTTTTCAACTTTAATGCACATTTTACAGCTTTAAGCGAGTAGTCTTTTTCAGTCTACTTTTGACTCTCAAGTACCACGTATATGGGAAAATTTTTCTTATTTTTTTAAAATAACTATCAGAATTTTGAACACAATATCTCAATTGTAACTTTGATCCGAGGTCCTGCATATAATATGGGAAAGATTACCTCAAACCTTTTCCCCGTGTACACATTCGATGGCAAATAAATTTCCCAAATATAATTTTAGAATCTTTAAGAAAATCCAAATTCAGAATTGAATTTAAAAAAAAATAGCTGATATTTTTATTATTTATGAGAACTAAATCGGGTTTTAGACCTGAGACCAAATATCAATTTTTGTGGAATCAAATATTTTTTACTCATTCTATGGAAATGAAATTTCCTTAATATTATTTTATAATCTTTAAGAAAATCCAAATTCAGAACAATATTTAAAAAAAATTGCTGATATTTTTATTATTTATGAGAAGAAAATCAGGTTTTACACGGTAAAAAATTTATGAACGTGGATACAAAAAATTATTAATATAAGTAAATTAAGAAATTCAACTCACTTGATTGCTTAAATCGTTTATTCAGTTTAAATCAATGTTTAATTTGAAATATGCATATTCGTATTTTTACTACCTTAACTAAATTGAATATTGTTTATGGTAAATACAGGTTTATTATCTTTAAAGTACAAATGAACAACTTATAAAAAAGCAATACTCATTTATGAAATAGTTATACTATTTTTCGGTATATATAAATCAAATACCTAAAACAGTTATATTGAATATCAGTGCATATAGGTATTCACTTTTCACTTACTTCACAAGCAACAGAATAAGCTATAAGTCGATATATCCAATTTTCTAATATAAAAACATTTAATCCTGCAATTTATATGTTAATATATTTCCACTATTGTGGTTACAATAATTTTTGTCCATCCAATGTTTTGTTAATGTTGTCACGTGGTTTAGTCGGTTTAGTCTATAGCAGACAGTCGCAAGGGAGCAGTATATTAATTGCTAAATTTCTTTTTATTTATACAAGTCTATTAAGATTTAACTTATAATCTTCTTACTTATTTTATTGTTGGTACATTTTCAGAGGAAAAATGTGTTGCATTTGTACAATCTATTTGAATTAAATGGAATTAGAGGAAATACATAACCTCTTTTAAATCGATAATTTTTCTCGAATTTTAAAAATATACTTTATAACTTTCGATTTGAGGGTTGTTGTTGCTCCTAAAAACTGTAAATTAATTAATCCAGCATATAAGCAAGAATCTTTCTCTACTTTTCAAAAAAAACTTAATTCGTTATCATGAGTGCAAAAAAAGGTTTCGAATTTTTGGATGGTATAATAAGTACATCTGACGAAAATACATATATTTGTTCAAGTTATAAAAGTATTACAATATTTATGCTAGAGCACATACATTATTTAAGAAGTCCAGTTGTTAAAAATTTCTGATTTAAGTTTGAAATATATATGACAATCTAACCCCAAAATTTTGAATCCGATTCATAATTGTCAAAATAGAAACAATAAATATTTTATTAATCGGAAATATTTAAAACTATATTCAGAATTCCATTTCGTCAGTCAGCATTCTTAAAATTATGACTCTTGTTAAATAGGTTTTTTTTAAGATCTCAAATCTTAGATTTTCATGATAATTATCTTACTTCAGTTATATGTTGATAATGACTATTTCGATGATTCTCAATATCACTATTTCAGACATATCGAATTTATATCCTATTCATAATGCATCTATAATATAGTTAAATATCTTAAGAAATGTCATTTTCACTATTGTAGCGAATTTGGATTATCCATGGATCCATTCTAGCTATAAGTTTACCTATTACAGTGAATACTTTTGATAGTTCATAAGAACTTTTTTTACCGTGTAGACTGGAGAGCAAATGTCAATTTTTGTAGAACCGAATATTTTTTACCGATTCTATGGCTAATAAATTTACCAAATATTATTTTAGAATCTTTAAGAAAATCGGAATTCAGAATTGTATTTAAAAAAAATATATATTTTATTTTTATAATTTATGGGAACAAAATCAGGTTGTATACTAGAGGCAAAATATCAATTTTTGTATGACTGAATATCTTTTCTAATTTCTATTCTATGTGTCATAAATTTCCCAAATTTTAATTGTTATTTTTTAAGATATTTAATTTTTAATACTGTATTTAAAAAAAATTATATGATATTTCTATTATTTTATGGAATCAAAAACAGGTTTTAGAATAGAGACAAAATATTAATTTTGGTCAAACCGAATATTTTTTTCGAATTCTATTCTATGTAGCACATAAATTTCCTAAATATTATTTTAGATTCTTTAAGATATTTTAAATTCAGAAATGTATTATATAAATTATAAAAATATCATTTAATTTTTTTAAATACAATTTTAAATTTAAAATATCTTTAAGAATCTAAAAAAATAATTGGAAAATTTATGACACATAGATTAAAATTTGGAAAAAATATTCTGTTTTACAAAAATTGATATTTTGTCTCTATTCTAAAACCTGTTTTTGTTTTAATAAATTATAGAAATATCATCCAATTTTTTTTAAATACAGTTTTGAGTTTGGAATATCTTAAAAAAACTAAAACAATATTTTGGATATTTATTTGTCACATAGAATACATTTTGTAAAAAAAATTCGATTCTACAACAATTGATATTTTTCTCTATTATAAAACCTGTTTCTGTTTTTCTAAATTATAAAAATAAATTCCAATTGTTTTTAAATACAATTCTGAATTTAAAATATCTTAAAGAAGCTGAAATAATATTCGGGAAATTTATATGCCACATAGAATAGACTAGAGAATTGAATAAATTGATATGACATTATTTTCAATACTTTGTTTAGGTTATGTCGTCGAGTAATCTCTTTTTGTTTTTATTTACTTCTGTGTTTTATTGTTTTTCACTTTATATATTAAGTTACATTAGGTATATTATGTTTTTGATAAACTGGATTTATCATATTTAAATATTTAGTAATCATTTAGTTTACTAATAATGGGCTGTTTCAATTTTGAACGTGGGAAAAACACGTCACGGCCAAAATCGCAGCGATTTCTTAACACCGGTGTAAAGTTGTAAGCGCATATACCATTTTTTTAACAGTGTGGTTTAAAAGTTATAAGTAAATGTGTATAAAGAAAAAACGCAACAATTCCTTTGTTGACTCCCCTCTCGGAATATTTAAGTTTAATATCTCTCTTTATTTAAGTTTTCTTTGGCTTATTTCGAAGTTCAAGATTTTATTCAGCTTAATTTCTCAAATTTTCTATTATTTCTCTAGAAAATGCAGCTCACCAAATTTGAGCAATGAAAATTGACTGAAAACAAAAATTCACTTGTCTTTATCACATCAAATCTCCGTTTCTATTAATCAAAAAGATTCAAGCTAGGACTATTAGACAGCAAATTTTGAAAGCTTTCCAATAGTCTATAAAAATTTTCATTTCGCTAATACCTGACAGAATTATCAAGATTTTAAGACAGTCATGTTTTTAATCACATTTTTGTTAGTGATCCCACAATTTTGGCCGGTAGTGTAGATTCTGAGGTTTTTGAATTATATTATATGTATAATGTAGTTATGTATAATGATTACTTAATTAATTAAAAAGGAGCTAATAAATTTGTAGATAAAAACTTGAGATAACCAAAAAAGTGGTTGTCCTAGAAACTACTCTATAGTGTACTTCTTGGTATTTTTCTTTGCGGAATCCGAATCCGAAGTTGCAATTGCTGGTTTGATTGTACTTTTTAAGATAATCTTCAAAAAAATTTAAAAACACAAATTAAAACGAAACAATAATATTTTTTGTCCGGGAAACTACGGCTAATATATTCCTACAAATAAAGGATAAAAAAGATTATTTTTCTTCGCTAAATACGAATCCAAAATCAAAATAACTAAATTGGATAAAGTCTTTAAAATGATCTCGAAAAACTGCTCAAAAACACAACAACAAAAAAACCAAAAGATTTTTTTTTATCCGGAATACTATGTTACTGTATTCCTATGTATTTTCTCTGCTGGATCCGAATCCGTGGTCAAAATGATCACAATGAGAGAAAATAATTCTTTCTTCAAGAAGAAAAATGTTCTTGGACTATATGCTTGAATTAAAAATAATTATTCTTGGTCCAAGAATAATGATTCTTAGACCAATAATATATATTCTTGATTAAAGAATAATTATGTCCGATCCAAATACGAATATTCTTGATCCAAGAATAATTATACTATGTCCAATTATAAGGATAACACTGTGTTACAAAAAATGAAAACAAAAAATTACTTTTAATCAGACCTAGCCTAAGTTGTTCGTCATGCACTGAGAAAAATGAGTTAGCTACTATATGGATAGCTAATTTTTAGCTGTGGTAGCTAATATTTAGCTGTTTTAGCAAACAAAATTATCTGTGAAAGCTAATTAATAGTTGTGTTAGCTAAAAAATTAGCTATCCATATAATAGCAATTAAAGTTAGCTAAGGTAACTAAGTCTTAGCTTTGGCTGCTAATTTTTTTTCTCCGTGTGAAAAACTAAAAAAAATGTGTATTAAATTCCCCCACACTGAAATTTCTTTTTAGTGCTAAAAAAACAGTTTTTCTGCAGTTTCTGTATACAATATATTCGTCATTTCTGGCGCGATTTGAATTTTCTTTTATTTTAAAGCTGAGTAACTAAACTTTCTATACCTAATACAGGTTTTATGTTTTAAATCAAATTTATTGTAAAAAGAGGGTAAAAAAGTTCCAAAATTGGAATTTTTAAAAATGTTTTTAATTTTGGCAATGATTTACTGTCCAATTTATTTTTATTGTATTTAATTCTGCGTCCAATGAGCTATTTTTGAATTCAATTGGCAAAAAACTGACTGAATTCTTGCATTTTTTGTCTTAAAAATCACAGTATTTTATTTAAGTAAAAACAGTACACTTTCTTTTTTTTTATTGTTGGATGTGCTACTTATTATCTTCTAACAACTTTCTTATATTTATTTTGGTAAATTTCGGTAAAATTTTAAAAATTAAGAAAGACACCAAAATTTTTGAAAATTGATTTTCCTGAAAAATACTGTGATTATAAAGACAAAAAATGCAAGAATTCAGTTAGTTTTTCACCAATTGAATTCAAAAAATGCTCATTCGACGCAGAATTAAATACACTTTAAAAAATTCAGCACAGAAAAAAACATTCCAAATAAAATTGGACAGTACGTCATTGAAAAGTTAAAAAAATTCATAAAAATGGCCAATTTTCGAACTTTTAAACACTTTTTCTACCATAAATTTTGAGATTAATTTTTTAAAATTATAATTTTTAAAAGAATTTCTCATTCTTTTCCTAGACTTTTAACTTATTTTTATTTTTACATTTTCTTATTTTATTCTTTGTGGATTCTATTCTCTCTAAATTTGAACAGTTAAAAATAACTAATTTGAAAGCAAAAAATCAGCGACTAATTCAAATAGTTCTATTTCTATTACTCAGTTAATAAACAACTATTAATCAAATTCATTTTTAGGTTATGTTAAATTAACTAATATAATAGTAAAATCGTGTTTACTAATTCAATTAGTCAAATTTTAAAAATCACTTATTTATTTTTACCAATAACAGTTAGTCATATTTTAGTTTTACCAATATTCATTTTTAGTTTTCACTAATTGATGAAAAAGAAAGTCAGCCACGATTTTACTTCTAATTAGTAATATTCTTAAAAAATTCAGATTCTGAGTTTTTTCTTTGTTTTCCATAATTGTTATGTTTATCATTTTTTTTAATTTTTAAAATTTTAAATTCTTATTATAAATTTTTCATTTTATCATTTTTCTATTTTCTAAAAATAAATTTCCTTTTCTAAAAATATTTAAATTCTTTTCATTTAATTTTTCTTGTTTAACAAAAATTTATGTATCGCTTTTCTCGTTAATTTTAAAACGATTTAAGCATTTTTTCTAAAACTTTGTAATATTTTATTGATTTTTTGTAGACTTTTCAATTTCATTTTCACATATTCTTTTCGTTTTTAATTTTTCCTGTTCAAACTAGATTATTCTCAACTTCCTTATTTTGCGTTTATAATAATGTTTTTAATAATTTTTGTTATTTTATCGATTTTTATATTACCTACATATAATTTTGCAAATTATTATTATTATTTTTTTTTTCATTAAAAATTCTCATATGTTTTTACTAATTTTAATATTTTCCTTCAATCCACTTATATATACAATATATACTAGTATTGTTATTAATTATAAAGGGAACAAATCCGGAAATTTTTGTCGGAAAATTCAAAATGATTATTTACAAGACACTCTGCATCTACTTTTATTTAATTCAAATCTTTTCTGAGCTAGTAGAAATGTCTAATCTCAAACATTTAATTACAGTCGAAATAGGTTTTTTGCTCTTCTTCAAAGAAACAAGATACAGCTTCCATTGCCATAAAATCTTCCAAATGCCATTCATCCCGACTTTGTCAAAGTATTGCTCTAATTGAATTGGCTTCAGAGTAAACCCTTGAATAAAGTCGTAAAGATATAATTGAAAGATGTAAAAATGTCATAAGAAGCAAATGAGTAATTCCTTAGATTTATTTCAGCGTTAAAAAGATAGTGCAACTGAAAATAAAAAGCGAAAATTTCCCAGAAAATAGCAAGTTTTTTTTTTAAAATTCAAAATTCTGTTTTATTCAATTTGATCGATTATTAATTATCGCAAATTTCAATTATTTTTTCAATTTACCACTGAATTTCTCATTTTTCAATTTTTAGAGTTCCGGGCATTAATAGACAATTCTTTTGAAATTTTAAACATCTCAATTTCCAATATCATCAAATTATCAGTCAATTTAAACTTCTACGCAAAAACATTTTAAGTCTTTTTTGTATTGATAGAATTAAATTTTAATTTTATTTTTATTTTATATCATTTTTCAATTCTTTTTTTTTAATTTTTAGAACTTTAGATGTGGACAGAATGAAAGAATCTTGTGAATTATTATTATAAAGTAAGTATTTTTTTTTAATTTTAATTACTTTCTGTAATGTTAAAAAAATTCTCTGATTTCTTAATTATTTTCCCCAATAGTTAATTTCTTACATTCATGCAATTAATTTGCAAATTGTTCTCAAATTTAAATTCTTTTCTTCGATTTTTTTTTAATTCTAAAATTGTATAAATTATGTTCTGTATAAATAAAGAAGTGGAATAAGAAAAAATTGTCTATAGGTAATTATTCATAAATAGAAAATTGATTTTTAAAAATTTAGAACACGAGAGTGAAACCTATACACATTTATGATATTATAAAAAGTGATAATAGTCTGGTACCATGACACCGGAAGTTTCTCGAGGTCAATATATTTCCCAGCTGGACAATGTCGCTTCGCAACCTCTTTTCTCTTTATGTTTCCTATCAATAAAATCAATAGAGAGACAAACCTCTTGCATGTATGTATTATAGTTTCTATTGTTATTATCCGACATGACCCCACAATATTTTTTTTATTTTTATGCATATTGATGGTTTAGTCAATGCAATCAAAGGCCGAACTACTTTTCAAAAGACACATTCAATTATTGAAGTATATTTTAATAATACACATGCAACTGGCCACGTTAAAGGAAACCTTTATAAATTCATGTCAAGAGACAAGCATTTATTATTTTCATTAAGAAAACATCCGGGTTTTCTGCTTCAAATGAAATTCTCTTTTATGAGCTTCTTCATGATATTGTCTGGCTCAATTTAGGGAAAATCGACGATGAAAGAGTTCTTTTGTTTGATCGTATATTCAATTTCATTTTGGAGACAAATTGTATTAGAAACTGAAGGATATGTGTTTTGGTATTTTAAGTCAATGTAAATTCATCCGTATTGTATTTTTCATATTTGAGTTGTCGAAAATAAATAAGAAACAGGAAAATAGAGTTGTTATTATTATCGAATTGATTTAATAATTTTTATTTAGTAGATAATTTTTATAAATGTACAATTTAAATTATGTTATTCTTAATTCAAAACTAAAACTTTGTAACATAAAATTTTCAAGTTTTCAAATCGGATCGGGTTCAATTTGCAAGGTATATTTAATCTCTGGAATTAAAAATACATCAATAGAAAGATGTTTTCAAGTCTGGTTTTATTTAATTATTGAAATAGATTTAATAATGTAAAAGGAGACGTTAAAAGAACATTTATCAATTTATGACAAGCACTCATTTATTACTTTTATCAAGAAAATTTTATTTTATACTTAACCTAGATTTTTCTTTAATAAGTTTCATCGGAATTGAGTGATTTAATTTGAGAAAATTGTCATCGTAAGAAATATTCAGTTGAGAAATAGAAGCAAAATAGTGTTTAAAAAGTTGAGATATGGTTTTTTAAAATTTAAAGATATTTAAGGACATTCTATCTAAAAGCAGATTACTAAAGTCGAGCAAAATCCAATATCGAAATTTAAAAAGAGAATAATAAAATTGAGAAAGATATAATTAAGATATAAGAAGGATTACAAAATCTTAAAATATTTTATGAAAATAAAGATGATATCAAGATCCATTTATGTTTAATCTTTGTATAAAAGTAACATTGTACAAATTACTGATCACAAATAAAATATTTTAAATAAAATGAATACAAAGAAACAAAAAAAATATTGTTAAAATGTGAAAACAAAAGGAAATTATTTAAAATTATTACTTTTTTTCGATTTTATTAAAATCGATGCTTTAAATTGTATACTCGTTCTTTATTTTTGATTCCATTTCTTAACAATTAATAAACTTTATACTTAATAAACTGAGAATTTGTAAATCAGGCACGAGTGATAATAATTAAAATTTGAAGAAATTATTTGAAAAATAATGAAAATAATACAAAATTGAAGAAAATAATTGAAAAATGATAAAAATAATTAAAATTTTAAGATCATCATTCAAATAAGTGAAAAGTACAGTTAATATTTCAAGAAAATAAAAAAAAATGTAATTGAAATTAAATCAACAAAACAGTCTTTTAATATTGACAAATATTTAAAAAATTATTATACAAGACATTAATATCAAAAATATTGAAACAGATAAATCAATTTTACATTAAATTTTTAAAAAAAACTCATTAAAACTGAAAAAGTAATTGAAAAATTTAAAGAAAATAATTGCAATTTGCGGAAAGTAAATTTAATATTTAGGGAAAAATTTAAAAAATATTTCAAAAATAATTAAAAATTGAAGATATTTTTTAATCATGATAGTTTATTACATTTCAAGAAAATTAAAATTGTTATAAATTTAAAATTTGAGAAAATTGTCAGTAGGTGAAAAATGACTTAAAATTTTACAGAGAATGAATGATATAATAAATATGAATAAAACTTGTAAATTATTATTTATAATTTATACAAATAATCATATTATATTGTTCTCTGATATCGTTATTTCATTTTCGTTTTGAATGACAACAGAAAAGGAAGCGTTTAAAAAAATAAATTAATTTTTATTTGTATTTCATAAAGTGAATAAAAATTCAATTAAAAGAGCATATAATAATTAAAAGCAAACAATGATACTAGTCTAAAGCAAACACAAGCAATGCGAAACTTGAAATTGATATTTAATTAATAAAAAGAATAAAACTGCAAAGTAATGTGTCTGACTATACACGGACATTTCTCCTGGTTTTCTTATTATTCTCGTTTCTCTTTTTCAGATTTAATAAAAATTTTAAACATACAGTTTCTTAACAATTTTCCATAATTATAATCATTGTAAAACCAAAATTAAAGACAGAAAATAAATTTTTTAATGAGAATATGAATAAATGGATTTACAATTATATATTATAATTTACAAGTTTCTTTCATACAATTATTTATTTTATCCGGTACCTGAAGTTTGTTTCTAGATGTTTTTTTTTTCTTTTAAATTTCAAATTATTTACCACTTACGTAAAATTTTGTCAAGTTTATAACTTATATCAATTTTAATTTCTTCAAACCTCAATTAATTTAAACTTTCATTAATTAAAATTTTAATTAATCCATACTTTGAGACTAGTAACTTTGTAATTATTAAATTATTTAAAAATTATTTCTTAAATTTTTAACAATTAAAGTACAATTAAAGTACATTTGCCACAATTTTCAACAATTTTTATCATTTTTCAACATTTTTATTCAATTTCTAATTATTTTCATTATTTTCCAATTTTTCCCTAAAAGTTTTAAATTCAATTTCCCCCAAGTTTCAATTATTTTCTTTAATTTTTTCAAATAAAATTTCTTCAGTTGAATTTATTTCCTTCGATACCTAATTAGTTTTATGATTTATTAATTAATTTTTAATTTCTTTCGTCATTTTTCAATTATTTCCACAATATATGATTTTTGCTTATGAAATTGTAACTTTTTTTATCAAATTACAATTAAATTCTTCAATATCTTCAATATTTTCAATATTGTTTTAATTATCAGTTTTACTATTATCATCATTTTTCATAATCATTTTCAAAATATTTTTCAATATTAAAAAACCTGTTTCATGCTTCATCAATTTCTATTAAATTTTTTTTATTGTTTCTAAATTTAAGTTGTATTTTTCAAGTATTTTCAATAATTTCTGTAATTTCCTACATTTTTTTTCTTAAATTTATAATTATTTTTATTATTTTTCAAATAGTTTTGTTTATTTCAAATATATTCTGTAATTTTTTAAATTATTTTTTTCAAATTTTTATTAGTTTCTCCAATTTTTAATTATTTTTATCATTTTTTAATTCTTTTTTGTCATTTTTAATTCCTTTTCAATCAAATTCCTAGATTTTAAAATATTTTCCTCAAATTTTAACAATTTTCTTCAATTTTTAATTATTTTTAGTATTCCTCAAATACAATACTAAATTTTCATTTTTTCTCCTTTTTTAATTATTTTTTTTCAATTTTCTCATTTATCTTTTTGCAAATATTTTTTCTATTTTTCAAGTAGATATATTAATTATTTCTCAATTAATTTCCTAAATTTGTATTTGTTATCTCAAATTAATGATTTATTAATTAATTAATTAATGTATCCAATTGTACATTTTTTTTATTATTTGTAAATTAACTTCGAAAATTTCAATTATTTATCTCAAATCTTTTTTTATTTTCATCAATTTTCGAATATTTTTATAATATTTCAACTATTTTCCTGAATATAAAATTCTTGAAATCATTTTGTAAATAGGTGTTTTTTTACTTCTCCTATATGCTGTAATTTTTTCAATTATTTTTTTAAAAAAAACTCTTATTTTCTCAAATTTTCAATTATTTTTATCATTTCTTAATTACTTTTTGTCATTTTCAATTATTTTTTAACTTATTTTTTAATTATCTTTTTATCTCCAGTTCCAGTTATTTTTTCAATTTAAAATTATTTTTATCATTCTGCAATTATTTTCTTTTATTACATATTGCTTTGCAAAAATTTCTTCGATTTTTTAATTATTTTCACTATTCTTCAATTAATTTCCTAGATTATAAAATATTTTTCTCAAATTTTAACAATTTTCTTCAATTTTTAATTATTTTTAGTATTCCTCAATTAAAATACTAAATTTTCGTTTTTTCTCATTTTTTAATTATATTATTCAATTTTCTCATTTATCTTTTAAATTATTTTCTCCATCCTTGAATTAGATGTTTTAATTATTTCTCAATTAATTTCCTAAATTTTCATTTATCATCTCAAATTAAAGTTATTGCACCCACTTTTCAGTGTTATAATCATTCTTCAATTATTTTTTTTAAATTTCAATTACGTTCGTCAATTAAAATTTATTTTATTTAATTTACAATGATTTTCCCAAATTTTATATTATTTTAATTATTTATTAATTAATTTCGAAGATTTTAATTATTTATCTCAAATTTTCATTATTTTCATCAATTTTCGAATATTTCTATAATGTTTCAACTATTTTTCTGAATATAAAATTCTTAAAATCATTTTGTAAATAGGAGCTTTTTTTACTTCACATATATGCTGTAATTTTATCAATTGTTTTTTAAAAATTTTTATTATTTTCTCAAATTTTCAATTATTTCTATCATTCTTCAATTACTTTTTGTGTTCTAAATTATTTTTTATTTAATTTCGTAATTCTTCTATTATTTATCTCAAATTCCAGTTATTTTTTCAATTTACAATTATTTTTATTATTTTGCAATTATTTACTTTTATTACATTACTTTGCAAATATATCCTCGAATTTTTTATTATTTTTACTATTCTTCAATTAATTTCCTAGAATTTAAAATTTTTTTTTCTTTTTTTAATAAAACTATTTTTGTTAGCATTTTGCAATTAATTTCTTTAATTTTTAATTATTTTTACTATTCCTCAATCAAGTTCAAAAAATTTGCAATTCTTATCTCATTTTTCAATTATTTTTTCAATTTCCATTC
Organism: Ganaspis brasiliensis; assembly: GCA_037103525.1. Classification (NCBI taxonomy): domain Eukaryota; kingdom Metazoa; phylum Arthropoda; class Insecta; order Hymenoptera; family Figitidae; genus Ganaspis; species Ganaspis brasiliensis. Next base: position 691,782 of record JAZKLR010000013.1, on the reverse strand, counting down.
TCATTTATCTTTTTGCAATTATTTTCTCCATCTTTGAATTAGATATTTAAATTATTTCTCAATTAATGTCCAAAATTTTTATTTATTATCTCAAATCAAAGTAATTGTATCCACTTTTCAATGTTATAACCATTCTTTAATTATTTTCTTTTATTACAAAAATATATTTCACTTTTTTTAACTATTTATCCCAAATTAAAATTGTTTTCTTCAATTTGTAATTATTTTTATTACATTGCAAATATTTTTTCGAATTTATTATTAATTTCACTATTTTTTAATTAATTTCCCAGATTCTAAACTATTTTTCTCAAATTTGAACAAGTTTCTTGAATTTTTAATTATTTTTAGTATTCCTCAATTAAAATATTCAATTTTCGTTTTTTCTCATTTTTTAATTAATATTTCACTTTTCTTATTTATCTTTTTGCAAATATTTTCTCCATCTTTTAATTAGATTTATTAATTATTATTTTTCAATTAATTTCCTAAATTTTTATTTATTCTCTTAAATCAAAGTTATTGTATCCACTTTTCAATGTCATAATCCTTCTTCTACTATTTTTTTCAAATTTCAATTACGTTTGTCAATTACAATTTTTTTTTTAATTTTCAATGATTTTCACAAATTGTACATTATTTTGATTAATTATTAATTAACTCCGAAAATTTCAATTATTTATCTCAACTTTTTTTTTTATTTTCATCAATTTTCGAATATTTCTATAATGTTTCAACTATTTTCCTGAATATAAAATTCTTGAAAACATTTTGTAATTAGATACTTTCTTTTACTCCACATATATGCTGTAATTTTTAAAATTATTTTCTCAAATTTTCAATTATTTCTATCATTTTTCTATTACTTTTTGTGTTTAAAATTACTTTTTATTTAATTTCCTAATTCTTCTATTATTTATCTCAAATTCCAGTTATTTTTTTCAACTTACAATTATTTTTATCATTCTGCAATTAATTTTTGAGAATTTAAAATATTTTTTCCTTATTTTAATAAAATTATTATTGTTACCATTTTGCAATTAATTTCTTCAATTTTTAATTATTTTTACTATTCCTCAATTAAGTTTCCAAAATTTGCAATTATTATCTCATTTTTCAATTATTTTTTCAATTTTTATTCTCATTTATCTTTTTGCAATTATATTTTCCATGTTTTGATTAGATATATTAATTTTTTTCAATTAATTTCCTAAATTTTTCATTTAATATCTCAAATCTAAGTTATTATATCCACTTTTCAAGGTTATAATCATTCTCTAATTATTTTTCTCAAATTTCAATTAGGTTTGTCAATTTTTAATTATTCTTTTCAATTTGCAATGATTTTCTCAAATTTTATCTTATTTTGATTATTTCTTGATTAATTTCAATAATTCCAATTATTTACCTCCAATTTCTATTATTTTTTTCAATTTTCGATTATTTATATAAATGTTTTAATTATTTTCCTCAATTTAAAATTCTTGAAATCCTTTTGTAATTAGGAATTTTCTTTTACTTCGCATATAAATTCTGTACTTTTTTCAATTATTTTGCCAAAATCGCAATAATTATCTTCAATTTTCTTTTATTTTTATCATTTTTCAATTATTTTACACAATTTTAATTCTTCTCATTTTTATCCAATTAATTTCTAAAAATGTTTAGTATTTTTTTCTCATATTTCAATTACTCTTTAAAATTTTTGTCAATTCCAAAATTTTATAAATTTTGTCCTATACAGCTGAATCTTGTTTATCTTTATCTCTAATATTCATTATTTCTCCTATTCTTAAATTATTTTCCAAACTCCCTTAAACTTTTTTTACCCGTCGTAAAATATATAGACACGAGTTTCGAGTCGGACCATTAGTCACGAAAAGGCAATATCTAAAAGTGATTACAACCCAAATAATACCAAGTTTGAAATCTGAGTCTTGGTTAAAAAGAAGATGAAGCTAGTCACGAATATCTATCGAATTCTGAAGGGTAATAATATTTATCGATTTCCAATTGCTGCTTCTATGAAATGCCGTATCTCGCATTCTGACAGTTTCTAGCTACGCTTTGAGCTTCAATTTCCCCCACCTCTTTCGAAACTCTGCAGATTTTATGCAGCAATAAGAACACCACTGTTATGTGGTGCTTAGGTATCTATATAGAACAACTGTGCGATCCAGGCGTCGCATAAAGTTATAAGAACGTCCGTCGTATACTATTCGTACGTGAGAGCATAAATTTTAGAAATGGCATGACGCGTGTGCGTATAAATCGCTCATAAAATCTCAGACGAGCCATTTGAAAGAAAAAAAAAAAAAAAAAAAAAAAGAACAGAACATGAAGTTTTCTAGAGTCACAAAATCTTTCCATTTCTATTTTACGGGATTTACCACGCGCAAGTCGATAAAACAAAAACGATTTGTTCATCATTTCTCGTCTGCATTTTTCTTATCCACTTGAGTCAGAAGCTGGAGAGAAAAATAAGTGTCATAAAACGAGAATGTAGAAAATTTTAATTATGGGATTTTTTGATTATTTCGGGCTTCACAGTGACAGGGAAAAATATTTTCGGGGAAATAGGGAACTTTTAGGGTACTTTAAAAAGTAAAGAAATAAAGATAAATAAATTATGTATCCTAATTAATTTGCGAGGCAAAAACACTTTCTAGTCAAAATTTTAAAAGAGGTGCGACGTTTCTTGTAATATTAGTAAATTATTGACTTTTATGATAAAAAATATTTTGTTTATAGATACGTACATGAAACAATAAAACTACAAAGTCAAAATTGTGGGACTACTTATTATGAAATGAATAAAAACATCTTTAAACGTAAAAAGTTTGAAAACTACTTTTTTTCCTTGTTTCTTAAGGTATACCTCTCGATTAAATACAGAAAAAAAAACTCCAGTGTCTTTTAAAAGATTCAAAACTTTTCGGAAACTATATTTTTAGCAAGATAAAACGTCCTCTTTTAGGAACGAAATTTGTAACGTGAAAAATTGTATATTTGCCCACAATTTTTAGGCAACAAAACTTTTCACTTATGTCGCTTCTTTACAAATTTTTAGAATTGATCCAATTTTTATTTATAATAGCTCACTTTTTTCAGAAATAGATTATGTATAAATTCACGGAAACAAATTTTTATAAAACAGCATCGTTTTTTAAATATAATTTTTTGATTAACAAATGAAGTGCAACTTTTTAAACAAATAATCATATTTGAAAAACGGTGCATTTGAAAATTCGTTTCCGTTAATTTGTAGATTAACGGATTTTTTTTCATAAAAAAGTACGTCCCCCCCCCCCAAAAAAGTATAGATTCAAAAAAATTGTTAATCCTTTAAAGGACACTGGAATTAATTTTCTGGTAGCCTGTACTTAACCGACAGATATATCTTAAAAGCTAACTAATTCTCAAAAGAATGAAAATTTAAAATTGACTAAAATTTAAAATATAATAAAATTTCAACGGATTAAAATTCTGATAAATTTATGACTAAATTGTTAGTAAATTTGAATCAAATAATATTTAAAGAGATAAAATAAAGAAGAGAAAACAAATTAAAGCAGCATATTGAAAAATGGGAGATTTAAAAAAAAAAAGTTTAACAAACTATGAAAAAATTAGAAAAAATATGAAAATAGTGAAAAATCAACTTGAAAATAGAAAATAGTAAGAATAAAATAGGAAAATGTAAAAATTGGATAAACAGGATGACAAATTCCTTTAAAAATGAAAAAATTTAGAAAATATTCACAAATTGGAAAAAATTGAAAAAAGAACTCTCTAAATCTGAATTAGTTAAAAATAACTAATTTGAAAGCAAAAACTCAGTCACTAATTCAAATAGTTATGTTTCTAATAATCATTTAGTAAAAAAATAACTAATTATTAGTCAAATTCATATTTAGATTATGTCAAAATAACTACACCGAAAAAAAGTAGTTTTTTTTTAGTGTAATATTTTAGTAAAATTCTGTTTACTAATTCAATTAGTCAAATTTTAACTACTTTTTAGTTATTTTTTTTTTTACTGAAATTAGTCATTTTTTACTAATAATTAGTTATTTTTAACAAATTGCTGAAACAAAAACTTAGCCACGATTTTACTAATTATTAGTTATTTTTAACTAATTTAAATTTAGAGAGAATAATTATGTAAATAAAAAAAAATATTAAAACAAACTTTTAAACAATTTTAACATTAAAAATTTGTTTAAAAAATCTGAGAATCTGAAAATTTTATGCAAGGATAAATAAATTTGGGAAAAATTGGCAAAATTGAAAGAAAATTGATTAGTTACATGAAAAACGAGTTAATCTAAAAATAAGAAGATAATGAAAAAAAATTGTACTCCCAGCCCATTTTAAACTACACAGCTCCAAAAAAAAAACTTTTTTTTCGAGACACTATAGCAGTGTATTCCTACGTATTTTTATTCGCTGAATCCAAATCCGAAGTCAGAAAAACCAGATTGGTTAAATTTTTTTAGATACTCTGAAAAAACTGCTGAAAATACGAAAAAATCGCTTTTTTGAGATTATCTAAAAAAATATAGCTAATCTGATCATTTTGACTTCGGATTCTGATTCAGCGGAGAAAAATAAATAGGAATTCACTACCATATTGTCCCGGTAAAAAACATTCTTTTTTGGGTTTTTTTCGGGTTTTTGAGCAATTTTTTGCAATTATCTCAAAAATTTTAGCAAATCTGGTTGTTCTGACTTTAGATTCGGATTTAGTGGAGAAAAATTCGTAGAAATACACTGGCGTGGTGTTCCGGGAAAACAGGAAGATTTTTTTGATTTTGATTTGTATTTTTGAATTTTTTTTTTTTTTTATTATCTCAAAATATTTAGTCAATCTGGTTATTCTGACTTAGGATTCAGATTTAGCGAAGAAAAATATATAGAAAATGTAGTATTGCGGACAAAAAAAAATTTTTTTGTGTTTGTGTTATCAAATTGAATGAGAAAACCAATAAAAATATTAATCAATTTTTTAATATATGTTATAAAACCAAAATTAAATAAGATAACCTGAACATATTGCGTAAAAAAAATCTATAACACAAAAAAATATTAAGAAGCAGATAAAAAATTGATCTTCAAAAAGTAATTAGCATTAAAAAAAATTGTATAAAAATACAAAAGAAATAATAATAATAAAATACTGACATTTTTCTTTTGAGAAAAATAATTTCTTTTAATAAATTAAAAAATTCATTATTATTAAGTGAAAAAATGATAAAAGGAAATGATCAAGGAAGGAAAGAATTTATAATAAAGTTAGACATTTTTTAAAATATCTGAAAGATTTTATTAATTTTTGAATTTTAATTGTTAAATTTTGAAATAATATTGTAATTTAAAACTCTGAATAAATGAAACTTTGGGATAAAAGGTTTTTTAAAGTTTTAAAAAAAATTCTCAGTTTTCGTGAAAAATAGGGGATATTTGAGAAAAATTGTTAAAAGAAGTGACGCCTGTGAAGCCTGTTATTTGAACAAATAAAAAATATGATACTTTCGTAAATAAAATTCGTATCGTAATTCGCTAAATTTAAATCAAATTCTGAAAAACTTTCGAATTTCAGGATTTTCCCTTATTAATAAAAACTGGGAAAAAGTTTCAGTTGGGTGTTTGAAATCATAAAACTGGGCCGCGAGGTAAAGTTGGCGAAGAGGCACAAGTGTGTGAATGAACTGCTAAAGAAAAAATTATTCACGAATGTGCGTCAAGAAAAAGGTAAAACTGGAAAAAGGGTCGTTAAAGAGTGTAAATGGGAAAAAGCTGTTGAAAAATTTGCTGGAAGCTAAATAAAAAGAATGTGAAATTATATTTTTGTAGATCTCTGCGATATTTCACACTTCACAATGTGTTTATCTTTATCACAGGATTAGTTTAATTTTGCTTCATCGCGATATTCTTGGCATTTTAAAGAAAATAAACTACTTTAGGTGCAGCGAGAATGATAAATACATTTTACAATTTTGGGAGGCTGAGACTTAAAGCTCTTAAGTGAGATCAATAATACTGCTTTTCATGCGAGTGGTTATTGCTTGAAGAAATATCAAAATTTAAATAACTAGTTAATTATACTAATTGTTTACTATAAAAGTAAAAAATCAATTGAATAATTGGTTTTTTTTTATAAATTTAATTCAATTTAATTTTTTTTATTTCTGTCTATCTTAACTTTATCAAGGACGGATTTCGTGTTTTCAGAGACAAAATTGCTAAGTTAATCACAACCAAAGTTACAAAATTGTTCACATATTTCTTTCTAAATTTTAATTAGTGTTTTTCTACTATAATTAATAAGAGAAAAATGAGGTACTATTAAATAGTTGCAAATGTTATTAATTTTTAGTAGAAAATGCTCATTTGAAAATAAAATGTTTATTAATTGAAATAGTGGAAGTTTAGTTTTTCTTTTAGTAGATATTCCACTTTCAAATTAGTAGTCTTCTACTAATAATTAGTAGTTTTTTACAAATAATTAGTAGATTTTTAAAAATAATTAGTAGTTTTCTACAAAAAAATAGTAACATTTTTTATTATTTAATACTAGCTTTTTATTCACCAATTCGTTAACAGAAAATCACAAATTCAGATTTAGAAAGTTCAATTTAATTTGATTTCTCTTTCTTTTTTTTTAAGAAAAATTTTACTCTCTTTTTTAAGGACAATGTTCTTGACTTTTTCAAAAATAGTGTTCCTAACTTTTTTACAAGCAAAATTTAATATATTAATAAGGCCAATTTATCTCTGTTTCTTAAACAAAGTTTCTAAATTTTTTACAAACAAAGTTGAAGACTTTTTCACAAATATCTGCCGAATAATTCACGAACAAGTCCTGATTTTTTCAGAAACAAATTTTAAGATAATTCAATAATTTCCTATCCTTTAGAATCTCGTAACTTTTTCAAAATCAATTTTTTATCTTTTTCAAGACTTCTTGTTTTTCTTTTTTTTTTCAATGAGAAAATTTCTAACTTTTAGAGGGACGAATTTCAAGATGTTTTCACGGATATTTTTCCATTTTTTACAAGGATAAAATTCCTCAATTTTTTACAAATAATATTGCCAAATTTTCCAAGGACAAATTCCTTTTTTTCCAAGGACAACTTCCAATCTTTTTAATTGAAAAATTAAAATTAATTTAATTAATTAATTTTTTTTGTCTTAAATAACAAAGTTGTTAACTTTTCCACAAACAAATTTCAATATACTTTCACGCAGTAGATAATTTAAATTTTCTGAAAAAAGGTTTCAAACTTTCAATTAAGTTTGTTATATTATTTTATTATTATTTTATTATTTTAGATATAATTTAAGGTAACCTAACAATCTTTATTGAAAGAATATGAATAATTTTCGTATAGAAATTAAAAAATTCTTTTTAGGTGTAGAGAAAAAAATGAACCTGAAATATATTTATGATTTTTGTGAGAAATAAAAATTTATTATAGCTCGTAAAAATTCATTCTTATCAAAATTTATAAAACTTATAAAACAACATATTCCATCATGAAGTGTTAATTTTTTGTATTTATAAATATTTCAGTACTTTTTATAGATCAGTGTAAATTCGATCAGTAGATGATAAATAATAATAGATAATCGATTATAGAATTGTCAAAATTTGAGGTTATGTTGTCATGTAATTTTTGGTTTTCAAAAACTTTTAATTTTAATTTTACTGCCTTAATACTATTATTATTATTATTCTTTAATATAACAATTATTTGTAGACAAAATTAACAATTTAAAACGTCTGGTTCAAAATGTCGACTAAAACTTTTTTAATTTGACTAATATGGTTAAAAATGGTTACTCGGCGTTTTTTGGGGTTTGTAATCGGACATTTTGAATTTTTTAATTTTGACCACAGATTTGGATTCAGCGACCCCAAAAACCCACAAGTAACACAGATTAGACAGATTAAAATTTTTGTCTCCATTTTGAAGCCACCATTTTGGATTTTTGAATTTTGACCACAGATTAAAAATTCATCGACCCCGAAAATCCCCATATAAGTATTTTTAGACAAATCAGTCAAATTAAAAATTCTTGATCTCCAGTTTAAAACCGCGATTAAAAAAATATTAAAAGAAAATTATTTTTTGAGCGAACTAACTTAATCCAAAGTCGAATAATTAAGTATAGCAAGTTTAGAGAAACTTTTATTTTTTGAACGATAAATATTGTTGGGCTGTATTCAAGTTCGTCTTCCGGTTAAATTGCAAAGGGCGAAACAGATGCTGCATTCTAAACGACTCTTTGAGAATCTTCGGTATCTGGAGCGAGGTCTTGGAAGTTTTACGAGGCATTCGAGGGCATAGGAATCGCAGTGGATTCCGGAAGTAGTGTGGTTTAGGAACCTTAACCACGGGCCTGGATTTACTGTCGATGGTAGATTTACCTTTCGCCTGATTCCACGTGCATGATAGTTCACAAAAGCTGACTGGATCCAAAATTGCTGAGTGAGCACTACCCTTTTACGAAAATATTCAAGATGCTCTTCTCCAGTTTTCTCACTCGTTTTTACTCCCCTGTCCTTACAACACTTTTTACAATGATAGTCTCAAATTTGATCCAACACAATCGTTTAACTTTATTCTCAATTAATTATCAACTAGCAAAATAAAACGCTCGCAAGCGCGCGATTAGTCTTTCATACATTTTAACAATGATAAAATACAATAATAAATATAAAAAATCGGTAAATACTATTAATCTAATAAGAAGAAATAAATATTTTAAATATAATATTTAAAAATCAATTAATATAAATAAAATAAATATTTATTTAGGACAAAATTTATAATATTTTAGAATTAAAAAGAATTGCAAAAAATAATTGAAATTAAACAAAATAATTGCAAATTTTGAAAATTAATTGAAAAAAAATGAAATCAATTAAAAATTGGGGAAAGTAATTTAAACAATCATAAAAATGTTTTCAACATAAAGAAAATAATTAAAATTTCAGAAAAATACTTGAGAATCTTAAAAGTAAATTAAAACAAAATTAAATAATGAAAAATTGGAGAAAATAATTGAAAATTGGAAAAACATGGTTAGAAATTAAGATAAATAAATTAAATTAAAAAAAAAAAAAAAATTAAAATTTGAGAAAATAATTAAACAAATTACATAAAATATTTTAAATAAAGGAAAGTTAAACAAAATTTGAGAACAATAATTAAAACTTTCAGAAGTTCATTAAACTAAAAGAAAACAATTAAAAATTAGAGAAAATAAATGGAAAAAGATAAATTTAAACAGAACAAGTTTTAATTAAAGAGAAATAAGTAAAGAATTTTTGTCAATTATAAGACAGAACGAGAAAAAGAACGAAAGTAATTCAAAATTGAAGAAAATAATATAAAAAATAATATAAATAATAAAAGAATTAAAAAGTCAGATAAATAGTTAACAATTTTTGAAATTATGAAACAAATGTAAAGAATTAAAAATTGAAGAAAATAAATTTTGGAAAATAATTGAAAAAAGTTTTTAAATTTTAAAACTTGACGAAAATAATTAAAATATGATACAAACTATGATAAGTTGTAAAAAATAAATGATATTTAAGTGTGATAATTGAAAAAACTACAGAATTTTTTTTAAATAAAGAAAAAATAATTAAAATTTGAAAAAAATACATGAAGATCTTATAAATCAATTAAAAAAAAAGAAAATAACTAAAAATTGGAGAAAAGAATATTGAAGAAATAAGCTAAAAGTAATTAAAATTTACGATAATTAATAAACGAATTTTAAAATTATGAAAACAAATAAAAATAATTAAAAATTGAAGAAAACAATTGAAATTTTAGAAAAATTCTTAAAAATCTTAGAAATTAATTTTATAAAATGAGAAAAACTAAAATTTGGAGAAAAGTCTAAAAGAAAGCTAAAAATAATTGAAATTTACGATAATTAATAAAAAAAAAATTTGGAATTCTGATAACAAATGAAAATAATTAGAAATAGAAGAAAGTATTTGATTTTTCAGAAAAATACTTAAAAATCTTAGAAAATAATTTTTGAAAAAGAGAATAATAATTACCAATCGAGAAAAATAATTGAAAAGTCATAAACTTAATTCAAAATTGAAAAAATAATTGAAATATGCTGAAAATAATTTAAGATTGAAAAAGAAAATTGAATTGTGATGAAAATAATTCAAATATGAAAATTTGAAAACATTCAATAAAATTTGAGAAAAATAACTAAAAAAATCATAGAGTATATGTTTAGAAAAAAATAATAATTACAAAATTACTTAAAAATTTTTAATTAATGAGAGTAATTAAAAAATTGCAGAAATAACGAAAATTGATAAGAATACTTGCAATATCGGATAAATAATTGAAATTTTTAAAAGTAATGACAAAATAATGAATATAATTATAAATTGATCAAAATCAAGAAAAATTGCAGACTTTATTTTTAAGCAAAAGAAAATAATTAAAAAATCGTTATATAATGGAAAATTGATGACAATAATCTAAATCTGAGATAATAACTGAAGATTTAGGAAATTAATTGCATGTGTATATATTTTAAACTTCTTCAAAATCTATAATAAATTTTTAAAGCATTTTTCGAAACTTTTTTTTTTACACAAATGACAATTAAAAACCAGCACAACAAAATAAAATAACAGGGACTGACTTCACTCTGGATTTTAAAACGTGGCCAAAAAAAGATAAATAAATATTAATACTAACTAACTTCACTTCAGACTTTAAAACGTGGACAGAAAAAGATGAATAAATATAAATACATACTAACTAACTTCAGGAGTTTACGAAGATTATTATTATTTAATTATTCTTGTACCAATTACACAGGCCTGAGAAATTTTAATCTTTTTCAATTACAAGAACTTGCAGGAGTGATTCTTGCAGATTTTTAACACGAATCTGTTGTCTAAAATTTTACAGAAAAATCGATAACTTTTTGTTTCTTAATCATTATTTCATACCGAAAACACTGTTTAATGTGTAATAAAGTGGCAAAAAATGGCACAGTTGGAAGATTGAAAATATGTTTTAGTTAATTCATCAAATTCAATATGGCGGCGACAAAATGGCGGATATTGTAAAAAAAGAGAAAAATTAATATCTGTTTGACGATATTTAAGTTTTATGTTAAATTAATGAAACTTGGAACATTTTTTGTTTTTTGGGTCGCAGATTATGAATCTGTTAATAATATTTCAAAATTCAAAATGCCGGATCCAATATGGCAGACGAAAATGCGAAATTTTCACCAAAATTTACGAAACTTAGTATTTAGGGGTTTTCGGGGTCGCAAGTTACGAATCTGTTAATAATTTTTCAAAATTCAAAATTGCGGATTTAATATACCAAGTTTTATAAATTTTGGCAAAAACTTTGCTTTTTCGTCCGCCATATTGAATCCGACATTTTGAATTTTGAAAAATTATCAACAATAACCCCTAAATACAAAGTTTCGTAAATTTTGGTAAAACTTTCGCATTTTCGTCCGCCATTTTGAATTTTGAAATATTATTAACAGATTCATAATCTGCGACCCAAAAAACCCCTATGTACTAAGTTTCATTAATTTTAATATAAAACTTAAAAATTGGGTAAACAGATATTAATTTTTCACTTTTTTTACAATATCCGCCATTTTGTCGCCGCCATATTGAATTTGATGAATTAACTAAAAGCCCGAAATCTTGTAGAGTGACCCCAAAAACATAAAGGAACACTATTTCTGTCAAATATCCACATTTGCCAAAAAAAATTTCTACTTGTAATAAAATTTCAAAGTAAGACTACGATTTTTATGATTTCAGACGTTAATGTGATTAAATGTCATAAATTCAAATATTCATAACTTGTTTAAAAATCATCGTAAATTAATTTTAAAAAATGAGTTTTAAAGCTGATAATGCGTACTATAAGAAGCCAATATAGAAAATTAAAAAAATTTTCGGTCTTCCAGAAAAAATTTTAAAGAATATCGAAAATAGCCATATTTGGTACATTTGACCTAGAATTATTCAAAATCCAGACGTGATGGACCATTTTGGATAACAGATTTGTGTTCAGCACGAATTATTATTTAAATTTTTTTTATTTTTTACCTGGACGCCAGGTAACAGCTTGTTTCCAATTTTTGGGATTTTTTGCCGTCCTGCAAAAAATAGTTCATACAATTTCTGTACCTAATAAATAAGCAGGTATCAGAATTTCATCTTTTGAACATTTATGAAAAGAAATATCGTTTGTGCTTTGAAAGCAATTCATTTTTAACGATTTTATATCACTCTCTAAATCTGAATTAGTAGTTTTCTACTAATGAATTAGCAAAAAGTGAGCTACTATTAAATAGTAAGAATTTTACTAATTGTTTAGTAGATAACTTTTAACTTTTAGTAGAAAACTTCTAATTCAAATAATGAATTTCACTGTTTTAATTAGTAGATATTTCACTATCAAATTAGTAGTTTTCTACTCAAAATTAAAAGTTATCTACTAAAAAATTAGTGAAATCCTTACTATTTAATAGTAGCTCACTTTTTGCTAATTCATTAGTAGAAAACCACTAATTCGGATTTAGAGAGCAAATTTACGAAAAAAACGATTTTTCATGTAACAAGCTTTCCACTGACAAACTTTTTTAAAAAAAAACTAACTTTTCTCACTTTTTTAGTAAAATGACTATTCCAGTTGATTTTATCTTATAAATCAATTAGTTTTGTTCATATTCCAATTACATCATCAATTTTTAAATTACAGTCTACAAATATTTAATTTCAGATTTCTCTAAATCTGAATTGGTTAAAAAAAATTAATTATTTAGTAAAATCGTGGCTTATTTTTTTAAGCAATTTGTGAAAAATAACTAAGGTAAGTTTTAGTAAAATATTACTATTTAATAGTAAAAAATAACTAAAAATAGTTAAAATTTAACTAATTGAATTAGTAAACAGAATTTTACTAACATATTAGTTATTTTGACATAACCTAAAAATGAATTTGACAAAAATTAGTTATTTTTACTAATGATTAATAGGAATATAACTATTTGGATTTTAGTGCCTGAGATTTTGCTTTCAAGTTAGTTATTTTTAAAACTAATTTAGATTTAGAGAGTACACCTCTTTTCAACTATTTTTGTCAACTTTAAAGTAATTTTGTAATTTTTCAAGTATTTTTACGATTTTTAATTTAATTTGTTCAAATATCAATTATTTTCTTCAGTTTTTAAATTATTGTCATGAATGTTTCAATTCATTACACAAGTTTCCATTTATTGATGCCATTTTTCAAGTATTTTTGTCATTTTTAAATTATTTTCTTAAAATTTTAATTATGTTTTTCAATCTTCACATTATTGTCAGGAATATCTTTCCTTACTCAAGTTTCAGTTTACTTTAATTTTTTAATTATTTCCTTTAAAATTTAAATTACTTTAGTCACTATTCAAGTACTTTTATCATTTTCCATTTATTTTCTTCATATTTCTATTATTTCCACCATTTTCAAATTATTTTCTACAAATTTCAAGTATTGTCTTCAAATTATTAATTGTTTGCACAAGTTATCAATTATTTTTGTCATTTTTCAATTATGTTTCTCAAATTTAAATTACTTTTGTCATTATTCAAGTATTTAATGTCATTTTTCAATTATTTTCTTAAAATTTTAATAATGTTCTTTAATCTTTAAATTATTGTCAGAGATATTTAAATTTTTCCCCTACACAAGTTTCAATTTATTATTTTTCAATTGTTTTATTGAATTTTCAATTTCTTTTGAAATTATTCAAGCAGTTTGTCATTTTTCAATTATATTCTTAAAATTTTACATTTGTTCTGCAATCTTTAAATTGTTGACAGGAATTTTAAAATTTTTGCTACACAAGTTTCCATTTACTTTTGTTATTTTTCAATTACTTTCTTCATATTTCTATTACTTTTAGCATTTTAAAATTATTTTCTACAAATTTCAAGTAAGTATTTTGTTTTCAAATTATCCCTTTTTTACACCAGTTATCAATTATTTTTGTCATTTTTCAATTATTTTCTTTAAATTTCAATTATGTTCTTCAATCTTTAAATTATTGTCAGGAATATTACAATGTTTGCTACTCAAATTTTAATTTACTTTTGTTGTTTTTCAAATTTCAATTACTTTTGTCATCACTGAAGTATTTTTGTCATTTTTCAATTATGATTTAAAAATTTTAATTATGTCCTTCAATCTTTAAATTATTGTCAGTAATATTTAAATTTTTTCTACACAAATTTCAATTACTTTTGTCGTCATTCAATTATTTTTGTAATTTTCCATTTATTTCCTTCATATTTCTATTATTTATGACATTTTAAAATTCTTTTCTACAAATATCAAGTATTGTCTTCAAATTATTTATTTTTTCGCTAATTATCAATTACTTTTGTCATTTGTAAATTATTTTTTTCAAATGACAATTATTTTTGTTATTATGCAAGTATTTTTGACATTGTAAATTTATTCTTTGTAAACATCATTTTTTCAATTTGTTTATTATTGTCATGAATTTTTACACCGAACTTTTACGAACTTTTATGTACTTTTACACCGGGTTTCAATTATTTATGTCATTATTCAACTAGTTTGTTCACATTTTAATTATATTGTTAATTTTTCAATTATTTTATACAATTTTGCAATTATTATAACAATATTTTTATTTTGTAATCGATTTTAGAATTATATTACCCATTCTTCATTATTTTTTTTTCAAATTTTAGTTATTTTTGTCCTTTTCTACAGTTTTCTACATACATAACTTTTTTTTTGACATTTTTGAATTGTTTTCTTCTAGTTCCAATTATTCTCTTGAAACTTCTATTATGTTTTTCAATTTTTCAACTATTGTCCAAAAAGTTTAATTTTTATACCAGCTTTTAATTATTTATGTCAATTATTTTTTTTTCAAATTTCAACTATTTTTGTTTCAATTTTTCAATTTATGTCTTTATTTTCAACTATTGTCCAAAAAGTTTAATTTTTACACCAGCTTTTAATTATTTATGTCAATTATTTTTTTTTCAAATTTCAACTATTTTTGTTCCAATTTTTCAATTTATGTCTTTATTTTTTTATTTTTAATCCATTTTTCAATTAGTTTTGTAATTTTACAATTTTTTTAAATTTGAATTGTTTTTATAAATTTTGAAATTTTTTTGCGATTTTTGAATTATTTTCTTTAAATTTGAATGGCTTTCCTAAATCTTTATATTATTGTCACGAATTTTTAAATTTTTTAATTTCATTAAAATAAAAGTCACATAAACATTCATTTGTTTAATTAATTTATTTAATTGATTAATGTTAAAACATTTAATTCCATGTGTTGTACAAAATAAAAACTTTCAAAGTAAGTTTTGTGTCAAAATCATACTTACTCAAAATAGATGAAAAAAATTCACTTATTTAGAGACATGTGTTAATATTGCTTAATTTGATTCAAAAACTCAAACTTACGATTTTTTTTTTTTTTTTTTGCACCTTGATTAATTTTTTAGGTGGAGATAGAAGATATGAGAAAATCGCCCAAATAAAGTCCTCTAAATAATTTATTAAATAGTTTATTAAATAATTGATTAAAAAACTCGAAAAAAATATTTTTATAATAAGCTAGAAATCGCAATTAATATTGTAAAAGAGAAAATTTTCCCGAGCTTAGTGAAAATATAATGATAACGCGGATCTCTTGTCTCATTAAGGTTCTTTCAGATGCAAATTCAGAAAACAAGATGATCCCTAAGATTAGCAATAAAGAATGCAGCTACAAATACGAGGCTCTTATTATTATTTTCACCCAAAAGTGAATATTTTTTACAAAACCACCTTTCATATTTCAGAAATGATATTCTCTTCCAAGTGGAATTTTACGTATTAAAGCAAAGCTCATAATAATAATAAAAGACTACTCGATCGAAATGCTTTTTTTAGAATCAATAAAACTGTTTATGACCGTTACCCACATCTATATCTATATCAGAAAATGATCAATGTTTTGTTCGGCAAATAACACGAGAGCCCATAAAAGTCAATACATTCTTTATCTCTTATTTTTCTTTCATAAAAAATTAAATCTTAACACGAGTATAAAAAGTATATATGTTTTTTTACTGTTGTTTGTATGTTTTGGTGAATGATAGGATTAGATGGAAATATCAAAAATACACCGCAAAAAATTTATCCTGAAATTTATAAAATAAACTTGGCAGTTATACTTTAGATTATTGTATATACTAGTAAAATATAACGCGCGCAAGCTCGCAATTAGTTTCCATACATTTTAGAAATTAAACTATAATAATAAATAAAACAAATCGATGAATAATATTTATCCAATAAGAAGGGCTGCCAGTGGACTTGCAGATTGAAAATAGTGAAAAAAAAGACTTTATAATTTAAAAAAGTGAGTAAATAATGAGTTTTTAAGTGAAAAAAGTGAGTAAATACTAAATAGTCAGCTTTTAAATAAAAAAACTGAATAAGCAATATAGAGTTTGATATTACTGATATATTAAATTGAGGAGCGCCAGCAGAAAAATCCATTCAAATTTGAAAGAAAACAATTCAAAATTCGCAAAAATAATTGAAATATGTAGAAAATAATTAAATAATGACAAAAATAATTCAATTTGAAACAAAAGTTGTAAATGACAAAACTAATTGAGAAACTGATTAAAAATAAAAAAATGATGGCAAAAATTGAAACAAAATAATTGGAATTTGAAGTAAATAATTGAAAAGTTTCAAAAATTATTGAAATTACAAAAAAATAATTCAAGAATGACAAAAATAATTAAAATTTGAAAGACAAGTTTGAGACTAGTTTAAAATATTTTTTTCGCACAATAATTGAGATACTGAAGAAATAAGTAAAATGTAAAGAAACTAATTAAATAATGACATAAATAATTATAGAAGCTGGTGTAAAAATTATACTTTTTAGACAATAGTTGAGAAAATGAAAAAACAATCATTTTCAAAAAAATAATTGAAACTTGAAAAAAATAATTAAAAAATATCGAAAAAATGTAAATGTGTAGAAAATAGTTGAATAGTGACAAAAATAACTGTAATTTAGAAAAAAATTAATGAAAAATGAGATATATATTCAAAAATGAAGTAAAAGAATAAAAAAATTCAATAAATTAATTTAAAAATTGTATAAAATAATTGAAAAATTAACGGTATAGTTAACATTTAAGAAACTAATTGAATAATGACATAAGTAATTGAAAACTGATCTTAAAAAGTTAATAAAAAAAAGATTTAAACATTTAAAACATTTAAAGAAAATAATTCCAAAATGTCAAAAATATTTAAATATTGACAAAAATAGTTATAATTTGAAAAAATAATTAAGAAATGACAAAAATAATTGATAACTTTAAAAAAATTAAAAATTTGAAGAAAATACTTGAAAACTTGACAAAACAATTGAAATATTGAAATAAATAATTCAAAACTGGTGTAAAAATTAAAAAATTATAGACAATGATTGTAGAGTTTAAAAAAATATTATAAATTTGAGGAAAATAAATCAAAGTTGAAGAAATTAATTGAAGTTTAAAGACAATAATTGCAAATTGAACGAATAGTTCAAAAACGGCAAAAAAATTTAAATATGAAAAAAATAATTTAAGTTTAAAGAAAATAATTAAAAAAGGAGTAAAAAAATTAATAAATTCGTGACAATAATAAAAATAATTATGAAAATGATTGAAAACAGGTGTGAGAAATTTAAAAGTTCATGACAATAAAAAAGATTGAATAAAATAATTGCAATTTGTCAAAAATGATTCTAAATTGGCAAAAATAACAAAAATATGAAAAAAAAAATTGGAAAATGACAAAAATAATGGATTAATAAATTGTTTATTCTCCCTTTTACGGGCTCGAAGGGCTCCCGTTCCCTTTACAATATTCTTACATACTATATACATCGATTCTTAACCTACATCGCCAAACGCAATTCTACCATCTACGTACTCTCTTCTAGTGCCAGGGCTTCCGTTTCCTAACCGTAGTGCTCTCATAAGCGAGCCTCGCGACTTTACTTACTCTTTACTATTTATTCCATCCATCTTTTAATACCCCGTTCCTAATCTCATTCTCTCTCTCCGTTCTTCTTGTTCCTTCATCCATACTTCCCCTTGCCCACTTTCATCCAAAACCCAACCTACACACTCCCCTATGCCCTTTCCTTCCTCATTCACTCCAGTACATCTATCCAACACATGCGCCCAATCCTCCACCTCAAACCCACATACCCTACACATCTTCTCCTCCTCATTCATCCAATATCTGCACTCTTTCATACCCTCACCCATCCTAAACCTTAACACCCTGTTCCATTTTTTCTCTTTCTTCCATGCATTCAAATACCTTGGTACACCTTCATTCTTCACCATCCCATACCATCTGTTGTATCTAGACTCCTTGATTTTCTCCCATCTCTCCTCCTGATCCTTTTCCCTCATAAGCTTTTCCAATTCCTCCCAACCCCTCACCTTCATTCCTTTTTCCTCCTTTCTTACCACCCATCTATCTCTCTCCCAACCAATTCTACTCTCCGTCCCATTCTCCTCTCTTTCCCTAACAGCCTTCCAACACAACTGTGCTATTCTACTACCCCCTCCATTCCTTAGCTTCTCCTCAAAACCCCATACTCTTTTCCTTTGCCTCACCATCATTTTATCTCTACTCAGTTCCTCTCGGATCATATACCCTGGGCAGCTTCCACTCACCCCCATCACCCACCTCAGAAACCTTTCATGCAACCGTTCAACCAACCCTCTCTCTCTCCATCCCCATATTTCCACCCCATAACTGACTACAGACCACACCAACGCATCAAACATCCACACTCTTCTTTTCCAATCATTCTTAAACCTTCTCTTCCCTATCCCCCACACTTGTCCCATAACTTTACTAGCCTTTTCCACTCTCTTCCTCACATTCAACTCATTCGATCCATTCGACTCAAACCAATATCCTAAATAACAAAATTCATTCACCTCTTCCACCACCTTCCCATTCAATCTCAGCACCTCCCCTCTCACATCCTTCCTTTTCCTGAATCTCACCACTTTCGTCTTATCCACATTCACCCACAAGTCTCTCTCACACACATACTTCTCAAATTCACTCATTAACAACCTCATTCCACTCATATCCTCCGCAAGCAACACTATATCATCCGCGTACGCCAGGGTATATATCCTCGATCTCCCTAGCACTACTCCTCCTTTCCCTCTCCTCCATAGCCTTTCCTCCAAATCCGCTATCAACAAATTGAATAGCAAAGGACTCAGAGGACAGCCCTGCATTAACCCTCTTCCCAGCCAGAATTCCCTCCCATATTTCCCTCCCACTCTAACCTTTACTCTTGAGTCTTCATAAATCTCTTTTATCCTCTCTATCATACTCTCCTCTATTCCTCTATCCTTTAAGACCTTCCATAGAACCCCCCTGTTAACTGACGGGAATGCCGATTTGAAGTCGACAAACACCGCCACCACTTTTCCCCCTTTTTTCTCTAATCCCCTGCTCACTAAGTGATTCAGCACATATATATTGTCCATCGTCCCCATTCCCTTTCTAAATCCCGTTTGATTATGTGGGATGCACCCTAGCCCTTCCACCTTCTTTTCTAGTCTACTCCTGATTACCTCCGCATAAACCTTATACACCACTGGCATCAACGTGATTCCCCTATAATCTCCCACATTTCTTCCTTCCCCCTTCTTTACTATAGGCACTATCACCCCTGTCTTTCACTCCTCCGGCCATCCTTTCCCTATCCATACATCTTTGATCACTTTCCATATCTCTTCCCTTACTCCTTCCCCCCCATACTTCAATTCCTCATTTTCCATTCCTTCCATCCCAGCTGCTTTATCCCTCTTCAGTTTATCTATTGCCCTTCTGACCTCCTCCCTACTAACCTCTTCCTCTCCCTCGACCCTCCCTCTTACTTTCCTGCCCTCTCCCCTAACTCTCACCCCTACCCCTCCGTACATCTCCTTAAAGTATCTCGTCCATTCCTCTAAGCTAATCTCTTGATTTATCTCCTGTCTTTTCCTCCTCTCTCTATTTATTACTTCCCATTCTTTGCCCTCTCTTATCGCCTTTTCCACTCTCTCCATAAACTTCTTCCTATCTAATTCCCTCTTCATCTCTAAAAGCCGTCCGTGCACTCTATGCCTCCTATTATATTCTCCCTTATCTAACCATCCTTTTCTCCAGTTCCTTATATCCTCTCTTAACGCCTCCTTACTCCTTTCACACTCCTCATCCCACCATCCCCCGTACCCCAACACTTCTTCCTCTAATTCCCTTCCTATCTCCTCCTTCGCGACCCCTATTCTCTTTCTTAGACCTGACAATCTGTCCTCAACTCCAATTTCCCTTGTCTCTTCTAAATCCCACTCTTCCATTTTAATCTGATACTTCTTTAAGCTATCCTCCTTCCATTTTCCCATCCTCTTTACCCTCCTTTCTCTTTTCCCCCCTACCTTCTTTTTCGTCTTTTCTTTCTCGGCCTTGAATTCTATCACCACTGGGAAGTGATCCGACCACACCTCATTACCCACTTCTAGCCTCCTCACCAACCTCCTCCCTTTCTCCTCCGCCAATATATAATCGATCACCGAGTTGCCTTTCCCATGAAACGTAAATTCTCCTTTTTCATCCCCCATTGTATTACCATTTAATATCGACCACCCTCTCTCTCCAAGCATCCACAGCAATCTCCTTCCCTCCTGATCCACCTCTTTGTGCTTTGAATTCCTACAAAAGTCCTGTTTTTCTTCATCCCAACAACCCCCTCCCCTTTCCCCTGTCCACACATTGAGATCACCTCCTATTATCACTATCTTATCTTTGCCTTCTTCCATCCACTCCTCTAGCCTATCCCACCCTTCCTCTTCTCCTCTCCTTCTGTACATCCCTACCAGGCATATTTCCTCTTTCCCAATCTTTATTCTCTTCTCCATACATTCCTCCGTGCCTCTCTCTCCCTTCTTTTTCTTCGACCACCTTATGCTCTTTCTCACTCCTACCAACATTCCACCCAACTTTCTGCCAGCCTTCTTTTCTTTTACTGCTGCTTGCACCTCCCACACATAACCCTTGGGAGCCTTCCATTTTAACTTTCTCCAATCTCCCTCATCCACCCAAGTCTCACTCAGAAACACCACATCCCATTTTTCTATTGTTGTCCAAAAGCCATCATCCTTATTCCCTAACCCCGCTACATTCCAAAAAGCCACTGTGATCCCTTTGCCTTCCCTGATACCTCCTACTTTCTTCTTCCTTATTCCTGAAACCCCTCCTCTCTCTTTTCCTTTTCCTCCAACTCGTTACCCTCCCTTCTAAACTCCATCATTCCTCCCTCTCTCTCCTCCAATTTTAGTCTCTCATCATCTATCCATAGACACCCTCTTCCCACTCTTACCCTCTTCCCCTTTCCTCTCTCCTCCCAGGCTCTCTGATTAATCCACCAGCTTACTCTTCTCTCCTCCTGCGTTAAATCTTCCTCTATTCTCTCTATCCTACCTCTCAACGCTTTTTTCTTCTCCATTACCTGCCATTTCTCCTCTTCACTCCCTAACTCCACTACACATACCGTCGGTCTCTGCCTATCCATCCCTCCTACCCCCACTACTCTCTTCACTGATACCTTCGCCTCTATCTCCCTTAATATCTTTTCTACCTCTTCCTTCTCCTTTCCTCTTTCTACTTTTAATCCTCTTATTATCACATTAGCCTTCCTTCTATCTTTCTCGATTCGCTCTAATTTCCTCTCCAACACTTTTACCTTTTCCTCCACATCCCCTCCATTTAGCTTCACTATATCCCTCTCCTCCCCCTTGGTGCTGCTCCACCCTTCCAATTTTTCTATTCTTTTCTCCCACTCCTTTCTCTCGCCTACTTCCACCTCTCTTCTCCTTTCTACCCTATCACACATCTCCTTCACCTTCTCTTTTTCTTTCTTCCACCCTTCATCCCACTTGTCCAACTTCCCTCTAATTTTTCCTATCTCCTCCCATATTTCATTTAACTGTTGCTCTCTACTCTCCTCTCTTGTTTTACAATTTTCTAACTCCCCCTCCATCTTTTCGAATCTCTCTCTTGTCCCTACTGCTAATTCTCTCACCGCTGTCGTCACCCGTTCCATACAATCCTCAAAATATCCTTCGTCCCTAATTCTTTTCCTCCCTTTTTCTCCTAAATATTTCCTTAAATCCCCCTCCGAGCCCAGACTACCCGCACGCTGCACCCTCGCAAAATTACTGAGCCTACCCCTTCTGACAGCCTCTGACTCCACTCCCGTCTTCGGGGTCAGGAACACCTCGTCCTCTGCTAGGACTTCCTTTTGAACAGGCGCGCTTTCACCCGCCTGCTCTGGGTTAGTCCCGTCACCTTCTGCCATCTGCTGCACCCTGTCAACCTCCATCTCATCCTTACCACTCATCTCTCTCCGGTATTCTCACCTACCCAGTCTTTCTGTCACCTACCCAACCTTTCTCTCACCTCACACCTACCCAGCCTTTCACTCTGCTCTCGCCTGCCCAACCTTTGTCTCTCTTCTCACCTGCCCAGCCTTTCTCTCTCCTCTCACCGCACACTTCCCCCTCAGACACACCTAACCTCTAATTCACCCTTACTTTTACCCTTATTTCACACACACTCTTTTCTCTTACACTCAAACCTCAATCACCCACGCAAAATACACACACTCTCTTACCTTTTTAACTCACACACGCTATTTCACTGCCCACTAAACACCTTATCCTCTGCACAAAACAAAAGTGAATTGAACTTGTGTAGAAAATTTGGATATTCCTGACAATAAATTGAAATTTAAAAAATATAATTGAAAAATTTCAAAAATAATTGAAATTACTAGAAAATAATTGAACAATAACAAAAATAATTGTAATTTAAAAAAAATAATTGATAACTGGTGCATAAAATTAAAAATTTAAAGACTTGAAAAATTGGTGAAACAATTGAAATTTTACGAAACTGATTGAATAATGAATTGAAAAGTTTCAAAAATAATTGTAATTTGAAAAAATAAATTGATAACTTGTGCGTAAAATTAAAAATTTTAAGGCAATAGTTGTAAAATTGACCAAACAATTGAAATCTTAAGAAACTTATTGAATAATGACATAATTAATTGAAAGCTGGTGTATAAATAAAAAATTTATAGAGAATAATTGAGGTTTGAAGAAAATAATTGAAATTTGTTGACATTAATTGAAAAAAAATGTACAAATTTAATACACTCATGATAATAATAAAAATAATGAAGAAAATGATTAAAATTTGAAGAAAATACTTGAAAACTTGACAAAACAATTGAAGTATTGAAGAGAATGATTCAAAAATGGCAAAAAAATTCAAATATGAAAAAAATAATTAAAGATTGAAGAAAATAATTGAAAAAAATATAAAAAAATTAATAATTATAATTAATAATAAAAAACAAAGAATTAAAAAAGAATTATAAAATAATTGTAATTTGACAAAAATAATAATTGATAACTGATGCATAAAATTAAAATTTTAAAGACAATACTTCAAAAATTGACCATAAACAATCGAAATTTTAAGAAACTGATTGAATAAGGACATAAATAATTGAAAGCTAATGTATAAATAAAAAATTTATAGAGAATAATTGCAGTTTGGAAAAATTAATTGAAAATTTGTTGACATTAATTGAAAAAAAATGTACAAATTTAATAAACTAATGACAATAATAAAAATAATTAAGAAAATGATTGAAATTTGTAGAAAATAATTGAAAACTATTATAATAAATATAAAATTCATGGCAAAAAAACCATTAAATTTATTTATTTATTTATTTATTTACAGGCAAAAGCCCATTACAACATAATATTTAAAAATTTATTTCAAGTAACAATAAAATTAAAATTTGATATAACAATAATAATTACTACATTAAATATTAATAGGTCGCATTCAACAATTTAAATAAAATAATAATTGAAATTTGTAGAAAATAATTTTTAAATTGAAAAAATAATATAAACATGAAGAAAATAATCGTAAAATGACAAAAATACTTGAATAATGACAAAAGTAATTGAAATTTAAAGAAAATGATTGAAAATTAACTAAAGTAGAATAGAAACTGGTGTTGAAAATTTGAATATTCCTAGCAATAATTTAGAGATAGAAAAAAATAATTGAAATGTTAAGAAAATAATTGAAAAATGACAGAAATAAATGAAAATTTGTGTAATAAATTTAAATATTCATGACAATAATTTAAAGACTGAAGAGAAGAATTGATATTTGAAAAAATTAAATTCAGAATCGCAACCTTTCCAGAAGTTTTCAAACTTGCAGCAAACTTGATGAAAGTTTCGGAACTTCAAAAAAGGTTAAAAAAAATAACAGAATAATTTAACCTGTATTTAGTTTTTTAATTTTAATTTTTTCCAATAAAGTGAAATAACGTCATTTGAATTTTTAATAAATTCAACTATTCGACACTTTAAATTAATCTAAATTATTATTAAAATTCATATAAGTGTGTAATATATAAATTATTGTTAGTCATAATCAACAGTGCAAAAACTGCTGTTTTCTAAGTGTCTTATTTTAAGACATTTTGGTGTCCAAGACGCAATAATTGTCTTAAAATGAGACACTTTTTGCGTCTTAGATCCAAAAAAGACATCAAAATGTCTTAAAATAAGACACTTCGAAGACAGCAGTTTTTGCAGTGAGGCTACCTCATCTGCATATTTTGTCTGTAAACTAAAACAATTTTAAAATTCCTTGATAAAGAGAATCAAAATTAATAAAAAAAAGGCAGGAAATAACTTCACTTTGGATTTTAAAACGTGGACAGAAAAAGATGAATAAATAATATAAAAACTAACCAACTTCACTTCAACTTTTAAAACATCAACAGAAAAAAATGAATAAATATAAATAGTAACTAACTTCAGGAGTTTACGGAGATTATTATTACTCAATTCTAAATGTTGTTCTTAAAATGAGAATATATTCTAAACGCTTAGAATACTATCCTTATTTCAAAAATAGTAATGTACTAAATTTAAGTACACAACATTCTAAAATAAGTGCCGACTATATATTTTTAATTTCCAAATAATTTTTTATTATTCGGATAAAAAGATATTAGATAAGAATATGGATATTATCTTAAAACTGAAATGGTTTGATTACTAAACTTGGTTTCCGTTCTGCGAATGATGAAGTCCTCTTTGGGAATCTGGTCAGTTGTAATAATTATGAATGAATGTCTTTTTTGTAAGAATTACCAGTCAACAGTCTAGTTTCGGTTGGACGCGCATTATGACAACAATTAAGATATTTGTCGCCTCGTAAACGACAATGGTACCTTAGCACGGAAGAAAGTATCCTGGGACCAATAGTCTCTATAAAAGTTCGATGTCCAGGATATTTGGCATCCAGTTGTTCGCTGGCTGCACCCCAAACACGGCGACATGGCTACGTGGGTAAGTTTCTGTGGTGACATTTCCAATACTCGAAAATCGGATAATTTCATTTCACGGTCGATTTAATCCTCCTCTCAAAAATAAATATTCATTTTCTATTTCATTGAAACTTGAGTGAATTAGTGCTTTATAATCTTGATACAATAAATCTTCAATATATAGTGCGGTTTTAATGTAGGTCAATTTTTAGGATATATTTTTTAATAGTATGGTTTACCGTGTTACGTGATTTATAAAGGGCGCTTTTATGAAGATTCAACACACACTAAGAAAAAGGAATTGTTGGATTTGCAAACCGGATTGTTAATATGGAATTGACAAATCCGATTTGTTGTTGTAGCAAAGTTTTTGTCATCTTAGCAACTTGGAATTGTTGTAGTAACAATTAGTTTTGTTGGTTAATAAAATTTTTGTTATTCCGGCAATCCCAAATTCCTAAGATGACAAAATTTTCCCTACAATAACAAATCGGATTTGTCTGTTGTATATTAATAATCCGATTTGTAAATCCAACAATTTCTTTTTCCCAGTGTAGTATAGTTTATACTATATATCATTTATATTTTAATTGAAATAAAATTTAAATTAATTTATTTAATTTATTTAACATTTATAAATATAAACCTTTTATTAACTTTTATTTCAATAAATCTATTTATATTAGTTCGGTTACTATTACACTAGGGTCTCAATATAATTTTCAGAAACCCAGAATAATACGATTTTGATTATAAAAAGCAAATAATGAAAAAAGGACGATAAGGTTATAAAATAATAATTAGTTATAATTAAAAAATTATAATTAATCAATATATGTTTTAGATTCGATCTGTTTACTTTGAAAACGTTAAAAAACGCCGAGAGAGTAACAAACTCAAAAGATTCTTAATAATGATTTTTATCCGATTTTCGAGAATAAAATATTAGTTATTTAAACTAGGAACTCAAAAAAAATGTGACATTGACAAAAGTAATAATTGATTTTCATAAAAATCAAACATGAATATTTCAATTTCCAAAACTTAAGCTTAATTTTCACATCATAATGTTATGTTCCACAAATTTATTTCTCTTCATATAATGAAATGAAAAATGTTATCATAACAACATTTTATTATCCCTTCAAACACATTTTTAAACGAAAAACCATTTTTTACAGATAAAAATATTTCGCAACATTACATACACATCTTTTATGCTAAAAACATTTTAATATCATTCATCTCATTTTTCTTAACATATTTTTACTCATAGAGTTATATTCCTTCTTTTAAGTTATTATGCAAAGTTTCTTAAATTACTACAAAAAACAATTCTGCCAGTTTAAATTACAATTATAAAAAACACACCAAATTAAATGTCAAAACTTTGACTATGTATGTATACATTATACTCATCATGAAAATATTGCTAATAATCATCCCAAAACTATAATTCAAACATTACAAATACATCACTACGAAATCACTGCAAAAATTACCTTAATTTTTACAACTTTTTCTTTGTCGAAAAAACGATTGATTGGGAAACAATCGGAAAAGCTAAATTTTCAATTTTCGTGAACAAACGCTATTAAAGGATGCCACGAGACATAACAGTTTGTAAAGTCAACAAACATTGTATAAAATTAACATAATTTAATGGAAACCTATTCAAATATAATAACCGTTTACACAATCTTGAAACTGCTGTTGTAATCATAAGAAGGGTTTTAGTGTACAAACCGCTGAGGCATGAAGCGAGGGAGTAATAATTATATTTAAAGAAAAAAATCCTAATCACTTAGTGCCATTCACTTTCGAGAGTTATAATCAACAATTATTGAACTTTCGCCAATAAAAATTTTAATTTCAATGAAATATCGTTACACAAGAATTGTTGTAAAATCCTTTAAATTATGGAATCTCTTTTATGGAATTAGTCTCGGATTTACAAAATATTTTAAGCATTAGAACTTCCGCTATTATTCCGTTCCAGTATTTATTTCTGTCTTTCGTCGATAAAATAAAATAGAGTCTGTTTTAATATTTCCGTTAAAATCAATCAGTGTTGCGAAATTGGAAAAAATGATTAAATAAAGTAAATAGAGTTTTTCTTAATTGGAATGTGAGAAATTTTGTTTTTTTTTGTAATATCAGGGCTCGAACCAGTAAAAGTTTTTAAAAATACGGTCTTTACGGATAAGAAATTAAAAAATTAAAAACCATTTACGGATACAATTTTATATTCTAAAACACTATTTTCAGTCGGATATATAATAAAAATACAGAAGAAAAGTAAAAAGAAATTGTATTTTTTTTATTAAAAATAATTGATTTCCTTGAAAAATAGAGAATTATTAGTATTAGATACAAAAATGTCAATCAGTCGGAGTCAAATAAAAGAAAATTTTTTTACCCGTCACCCAATAAACAATGATTATTCTTAATTTTATAAATACTTTTTACTATAAACTTGTGTTCCACTATCATGATAAAAATTTAAATTTTATTCAGGATATAAAAAAATTAAACAATTTTGAAAAGCTATATTTATGTAGAATCTTCAGAAAGTTGATACGCAAAAATTGTTTTCTCAAAAGCATTAAATAAATATAAATATTGTACTTAAAATAAATATAATAGTTGAAATTATAACAAATAATATAAATATTTAATTCAAAATACGTATAAATATTTATTCTAAAAACCCAAATGCTTTGAAAAAAGATTTTTTATTATCATAACGCTTATCAATGAATGTGCCATAAATTATGTTTTTTGTAAATTAATTTTGCAAAAACTGAACTTTAATTTTTATTTTATTTCATTTGATCTTAAAAAAGAAAGTAAATAAATCTAAGACAGTTTCTGGCACAAATTAAAAAACGTCACTTTCGGAGACAGCACTTCCCCAGTTGCAATATTTTTTTAGTTTTTTATACAATTTATTTATAAATGTAATAAAAGTGCATTTAATTATATCAAAAAAAAATTCAGTGATGGAATTTTCATGTTTAAATACACACCCTTATAGGTTATAATATAATTTTACAGCATTTTTTAAAATAAAGAAATAAATTGACTAAAATTTCCTGTTCTTATTGTTTAAACTATAATTTGTAAAAATTAATTTGTGCAACGATTAAATTAATATTTTCAAAAATTAAGTTAGGTGTGGCAAAATATTATTGATAATTTAATTTGAAAATTTAATTGTCCAAATATTTAATTAATAATAAAAGTTTAATTTTCACTGTTATAAACGGAAATCTAAATAAATAAATTCTGCAAATAATTCTAGATTATTTATAATTTTCATTTTTACAAAAGTAGAATTTACGGACTTTTACAGGATTTACTAGTTCGAGCTCTAATATTTAAAATGTTTAATATTTGATAATATTCATAATTTTAGTAATTATTTCAAATAATTTATTTCTTTTTAATATTATAATTATTTTAATGATTCATGGAAATCCGACTTTTTGAAATAGGAAATCGAATACGAAATAAAACACGAAACTGTGTTAGATTTTTGTCCTCATTAGTTCTGATTTTATATTTAAATCTGCGAGTTTTACATTTTCAAAGGATTCGCGAGAAATTAATAGGATTAATTTACAAAATTTATTTAACAAAAATATTTAACAAAAAGCGTCAGGAGAAATAAGTTAATAATTAATTAATAAATAACCAAAATCAATTTGTATTTCTTTTCATTTAACTTCATTAAAATTAATAACTTTTCTCCTAATTCTTTCACAAATTCATTTTATTATCGCCCGGATGATAAATTCAGTAAATAAAGTTTGACATTTTCGATTTATGCGAAAAATGTATTCTTTAATACGTACTCTTCGGTTAAAACTGAAATATAACAAACGTAGAGTGAACCTGTCCAAAAGTGAACCAGAAATTAAACAATTTGAAATTGAAAAGATAATTTCAATTGAATATTAATTAGGTTGTTTGCTGTTATGACAAGTGTGTTAGTTTATCAAAAATTGTTCAACAAAGATAGACATTTTTCACAATTTATCACTTAAGGACGAGTTTACACTATTGGGGTAAGTTTTAAATCAATATTTACTGCATTTGCAGCAAGTAGCTCTGTAATTATGTAGTCACTTGTAAGTAATTCGACCGGCTTTTGATGTCTCGTAAATTACACAACACTATCGTATTTATCCTATTAGTGATTTTATTAGATTGAATAGATTTAGCACCTAGAGGCATTTCAATTGTAAAAATATTTGGTATACTAATTTTGAAAGTTGTATTTTTAGTTGTAGAAGATTAGTTGGTTAGATTGAAACTAGTTATGTAGTTGTACATTTTTAATAACATAGTACTAACTATCTATCTACATTTCAACTAGTGACATTTTAACCAACTACATTTGGTTTAGTTTATATAGATAGTTCACAATTTATCTGTACAGGTGCATCCAATATCACACGTATTAATATTTCAGGTAAGGTTTTTTGTCCTGGTGCTACTGTCTGCTGCTTGCCAAACAACTGCCCAGGATCATATAAAAATCAATCAGAAGTTATTGCAACATCCTCTGATAGAAATAGTTACTTTAAAAACACCTAGCCAAGTGCAACCAAACTATCTAAGGAATCAACCTCGCGCAGAACCATTTTTCAATGTTGTTCAAATACCTCAAACAACGCCCAAAATTGTTCCCTACAAGCCAAAGCTGGGGCACTTAGGACTTGGAAATTTTCAAACTTTTCCTCTCGGAAGGCTGAATCAAGAAAACTTCAAGCCAGCGACTTTGAAGAATAAGAACAATCTTGTATCAAAGATATCTGTTCCTGTGTTATCAAATACCATTTTGGAAAATAGGAATCCAGAAGTTTCCTTCTTGGAGAAACGGAATAATTACGTTAATTTTGATTCTTATGGATTTAATCGCAAAAATAATCTCAATTCCGGACCAGGTGTTTTTAACGCCAATGGGCATTTAATTATCTATGGGCATAAAAACGGAAATCAAGATCGAGGGTTTCATAACGATCATCATAGTTTTCATCATGATCATCATCATGGACACAATCATGGTTCTCATAATAGTCATCATCACGGTCACGATCATCATCATCATCACGGACATCATCACGATCACAAACACAGTCATGGTCACACAGCCAATCAAAATCACCTTCATGGTCACAAGCACCATGACGACCATCATCACAAACACGGACATTACCAACATCATGATCATAATCACGAGGAGGGACACAATGAGGATCACAGTCATGCTCACCAGCACGATAATCATCACGAACACGGTCATAAACATGAGCATGGTCACAAACACGAACACGGTCATCAACATACTCATGGCCACCAACATCAGTCGCAACACGAGCACCACGAGGAGCATAAGCACGCCTCGGAACATCATCACCATCACAAACATACCCATCACAATGAACATCATCATCATCACGAACATGTGCATCACAATGAGCATCATCATCATCATTCTCACCAAGAAACCGAAACGCATCATCATCATCATGGTCACGAGCACAAGGAGGATCACAAACACGAGCATAAAGAGGGTCATCACCATCATCATGGACACGAGCACAAACACGGACACCACGAGGAACACAAGCATGGTCATAATGAGGAGCATCATCACAATCATGGTCACGAGCACAAGCACGACCATCATGAGAATCATGAACACGGTCACAAGGAGGATCATGATCACAAACACGAGCACGAACACAAAGAGGAACATCATGAAGAACACAAACATGCGCATCATGAAGGACACAAACATGATCATCACGAGGAACATCGTCATAATCACGGACATAATCATAAACATGGTCATAAAGAAGGTCATCATCACGAGCATTCCGAAGATCATAAACATGAACATCACGAGGGACACAGGCATCATCATCACGAGCATCACAAACACGGACATCATCATAAAGAGGAGCACAAGCACGGTCATGATCACAAGCATGATCATGAGCACCATGAGCATCATAATCATCATGAGGGTCATAAACATGATGAAGGGCACAAGCATGGTCATAGTCATGAGCACGGTCATGTTCATCATGATCACGGACATGACCATAGTCACCATCATGGGCATAATCATGATCATCATCATGCACACAGTCAAGACCATCAGCATGGACATAAACAAGACCACCAGTATGATAATTTTAATGATCTTCAAAATCATCAACTTTTTAATGGTCATGGACAAAATCATCATCTTCAATACCACGAACTCCTTCCACAAGATTATGAGGCACTCAATCAGGGCCTCAATCCCTATATTCTTGGACTTCATCATAGTTTAGCATCCTACATAGGTGATTCTGCGGAAAATGCGTTCCCCGAGGAAAGTGCTCAGGTAGTGTCGAATGCGCCAGTTGTGTCAAGATCATCCGTTGGATCGAGGACAAAAAAGAGGACATCTCTGGTAGCAAGTGCAACTTCTTTAGACGATCCCGCTACTGTGAACGCACCTGAGTCTGTAAAAATATCCACTAGCACAAACGCACCTACTGTCACGACAATCTCTTCAAATAAAACTTCCGTTACTCGAAGCAAAGTTAAAAATAATTCATCGGCGAAAAAGACTAATGCGTTTCTTATTCGAGTGTAGTTAAAACTTTAAAATCAGAATTAAAAGCAGGCACACAGCGTCTATAATCTAGGGTTTCGTGGCTGTTGCATGAATTTAATTGTCTCTGGTTTGCTTTATCGATTATCGGATCAAAATATTGATTATCTATCCGATGAGCCGAGACTTTCTGATTTAAGTCTTAAATTTTATGCTGAAGTTTAATGGATATATATATATATATATATATATATATATATGCTCTAATTCCCTTGAGAAACATCTGTACATCCTAATGATTTTCCAGGAATTCATAGGAATTTCCCAAGAGTTCCAGAAAATTCTAAGGATAGCCCAGGAATTTCCCAGTAATTTACAAAAGTTCCTAGGAAGGTCCAACGGTTTCCCAAGAATTTACCAAGAATTTCGACTGGATTCATAGAAGTTTTCCGGAAATTCTTAAAAATGCTCAAAAAGTTCCCAGGAATTCCCAGAAATGCTTTAGAATTTCCCAGGAAGTTTCCAAGAGTTTCCAGGAATTTCCAGAAATTTCTCAGGAATTCACAAGAGTTTCCCAAGAATGACCAGGGAATTTTCACGAATTTCTCAGGGAATTCCCAGGAATTCTCCAAAAATGCCCAGAGAATTCTCAGGACTTTTCCAGGAGTTCACAGGAATTTCCAGCAATTTCTCAGTGATTTTCCAAAAGTTCCCAGGAAGTTCCAACGGTTTCCTGAAAAATTCCCCAGAATTTCCACTAGATTCCCAGCAATTACCTAGGAATTCATAAGGAATTTTCGGTAGTTTTCCAAGAATTCCCATAAATGCCCAAAAATTTTCCAGGAATTTCCAAAAATTTCTAAAGCATTCCCAGAAGTTTCCCAGAATTTTCCAAGAGTTTCCAGGAATTCCCAGAAATTTCTGAGTAATTTTCCAAAAGTTTCCATGAAGTTCCAACGGTTTCTTAAGAAATTCCCAAGAATTTCCACTGGATTCCCAGGAATTTCCTAGGAATTCATAAGCGTCTTCCAGGAGTTTCCCAAGAATGCCCAAAAATTTTCCAGGAATTTCCAAAAATTTCCAAAGGATTCCTAGAAGTTTCCCAGAATTTTCCAAGAGTTTCCAGGAATTTTCAGGAATTTCCCAAGAGTCTTAGGAATTTCCACGGAATTCCTAGGATTTTCCCAGGAATGATCAGAGATTCCACGAATTACTCCAAGAATTCCCTGGAATTCGCTCAAAATACCCCGAGAATTCTTAGAATTTTTCAAAGAGTTCACAAGAATTTCCAGAATTCGTTTAGTAATTTTCCAAAAGTTCCGAGGAAGTTCCAACGATTTCTTAAAAAATTCCTCAGAATCTCCACTAGATTCCCAGGAATTACTTAAGAATTCATAAGGGATTTCCAGGAGTTTCCCAAGAATTTCCAACAATGCCTTAAAGTTTTCCAGGAATTTCCAGAAATTGTAAGGAATTTTCAAAAATTGCCACAGGATTCCCAGAAGTTTCCCAGAAATTTCCAGAAATGCTTAGGAATTTCTAAGGAATTTTTTAAGAGTTTCCAGAAATTTTTAGAAATTTATCAGGAATCTCCCAGGAGTGTTAGGAATTTCTAAGGAGTCCCCAGGAGTTTCTTAGTACTTTTCCAAAAATTACTAGGAAACTCCAACGGTTTTCCAAGAATTTCCCAAGAATTTCCACTGGATTCCCAGGAGTTTCAAAGGAATTTATAAGAGATTTCCAGAAATTTTCAATGGATTCCTAGGAGTCTCCCAGAATATGCCAAAAATGCCCAAAGATTCCAGAAATTTCCAGAAATTTCTCAGGAATTTTCCAAAAGTGATAGAAATATCTAAAGAATTCCCAGGAGTTTCACAGAAATGACCAGAGAGTTTTCACGAATTTCTCAGGGAATTTTTAGGAATTCCCCAAAAATGCCCAGAGATCCCTAAGATTCCAAGAGTTCCCAGTAACTTTCAAGAGTTTCCCAGAAATTCTCAGGGATTCCTAATTAGTTCCCGGAGATTTTTCAGAAATTTCCAAGAAGTTCCCAGGGATTCCAGGGAATTTCGGCAAAACATCCCAGAAATTTCCCAAGAATTTCCAGGTGTTTGCTACAAATTCCCAAAAATGAACATGGATTTCCCAGTTATTTCAAAAGAGTTCCCAAGAATTGTTGATGGATTCCCAGTATTTTCCCAGGAGTTCCTACGAATTTCCAAAGAATTTTCCAAGAATTCCCAGAAATTTCCAACGGATTCCCAAAAATGTCTTGGGACTTTCCAGAATTCTTCTTAAGTTCTCATGGATTTCCAAGGGTTTTCCAAGAATTTCCTAGGAATGCCCAGGGATTTCGCAGAAATCTCAAAAGAGTTCTCAGGAATTTTCAGTGAATTCAAAGGAGTTTCCAATTAATCCTGATGCATTTCTTATGAATTTTCGAGTAGTTTCCCAAAAGTTCCCAGGAATTTCCTAAGAGTTTCCAGAAATAGCTAAGGATTTCCTAGGGATTTTTCAAGAGTTTCCAGGAATATTCAAGAAATTCTTAAGAGTTTCCCATGAAGACTTACGGATTTTCCACGAGTTTTCCAGAAATTCTCCAAAAAAAGCCTAAAAAACTTTACAAGAATTTCCCAAAATTCCTAGGAATTTCAAAAATTCAGAAATTTTAAAAACTGTTTAAAAATTTCCTAATAATTTCCCAAAAGTTCCCAGGAAGTTCCAGAAGTTTCCTACTAATTCTTAGGAATACCCAAGGATTTCCCAGGAATTTCCAAAGAGTTCCCAAGAATTTTTAATGGATTCCTAGAAATTTTCCAGGAATTCCCAAGAATTCCCAAATATGTCTCAGGAATTTCCAATGGATTCCTAGGAGTTTTCCAAGAATTCATAGAAGTCCCCAGGAATGTCCTAGAAATTTTCCAAGAGTTTCCAGAAATTTTTTAGGAATTTCCAAGAGTGCTAGGAATTTTTAAGGAATTCTCAAGAGTTCCCAGAAATTTACAGAATTGCCCAGGGAATTTTCACGAATTTCTTTAAGAGTTCCTGGGAATTCCCAAAAACTGCTCAGAGAATTCTCAGAACTCTTCCAAGAGTTTCCAGGAATTTCCAGGAATTTTCCAAGAATTTTCAGATATTCCTGACTAATTCTCAGAGATTTTCCAGGAATCTTCCAAGAGTTCTTAGAATCTTCCAAGAGAGCTTAGAATTTTCCAAGGAATGTCCTGGGATTTGCTAGGAATTTCCCATGAGTTCCCTGGAATTTTCCAGAAATTATTCCTGGGGAATACCCTAACCGCAAAGCGCTGTTATTAATTATTAACGACAGACGGACAGACGGACGGACGCCACAGTCTCGTTAAGTCGTTTTGACCCGGGGCAACGAAACCCTAAAAACGAGTTTACAGAGAGACAATTTTTACGATCCACGAGAGTTTAAAATCTGAAAGTGCTTGAGTTAAAGGATTAAAATGTCGAAAAAGTTAAGGGATTAAAATTTTTTGAAGTTAGATGGTTAAAATGTTAGAAGAGTAGAATCTTTAAAAAACTAAAGAGTGGGGAAATTTTGAATTTGCTATTCCTTTTATTTATGAAACGATGTATAAATAGCCCTGCACATGGGTTTATATGCCATAGTTTTGTTGCATCGAGATGACGTCGATTATGGTATCATATTGATTGCCAATACTTTTATGACTTGTGTACTAGTTGAATAGCTGATTTAAAGTTACTTAGCCCATTCAAACAAGTTAAATTATATTCTTTAAAATAAGTTTGTACGTTATAATAATCGATGCTTTTGTAATTTCAATTTCTAATAAAAATGTAATGAAAATCTGTAAATTCTGTTATTATTTGTAGTTTGGTTGAGTGAAGGATAATTTTTATAAAAATAGTAGTTAAATTTAAAATTGAGTCGGATAAAGGATCAAAACATCTTTTCATGCACAGAGTAATAGATAATATCTAGATTTAGATAGTAGTTATTGGCTTGCAGTGGTAAGTATATTAAAGATTTTTTCAATTAGAATGTAACTTGATTTATTTTAGTCTAAAACGTAGTTAGTTTATCATCATAATTTAGTTAGTTAAAACATCATAATGTTTATAATTATCACGTTATAATTTATTCTTTTCTAGATAGCAAATCCATAAAATTAGATTCTGTAAATAGATCTTGGCATTAATTTTACAACAAATTTAATATATATTTGCATGTAATGATACTATTTTTATATACTTGGAAATTTTTAATTCCGTATGTGGTCACATTTTCCAATTGTTCTGTTTATTCAGACCTTACAAGATAATATTTTTTTAAATTAAAACTTAATTACTTCGGATATATTTTTATTAGCGCGTCCCAAAAAAAAAGTTTTTATTATTGTTTCAAACTTATAAAAATTAACTGAAAAAAAAGAAATTAATACATTTCTAAATTTCTAAACTAGTTCTAAACAGTCTTTAAAAAGATCAAACAAGTTCTAAACAGTTTGTAACTAGTTTCATGATATGAATTTGACTTTACATATTCTATACACATTAAACTAAGTCTATATTTGAAAATTACTATTATTTTCAAACAGTTAGTTTAACGTACGCTTATCTCATACTATTTGTATAAAATTCAAAACGTAAAAGCTCTCAAGATTGTAATAATTTATTCTCTTAATATTTACATTAAAAACATTATTGTCTTTTCTAAATCGTTAAAAATTCAATCCCAAGAAAAGTACTTCGAGTAGATATCAATTTTTAATAACCTAGAAAATATGACTTTAACATAAATCGTAGTTCGACACACAACTGAGTTTTCAAATAAAATTTTTGTTACAATACATAATGTATACTTTTGAAACTAACTTGCTGTAATGACAAACAAAGTTTAAATGTTACAAAAACATGTTTTTATTTACTAAGACATAAACTGAGTTGAGTATTAAACATGAATTCTTAAGTAAACTTAGGTCGTATTGAAAATAATATCCTGGAAAGGAAATTTAGTGGAAATATAAAAAGATCGTGAAGTGAATACAAGTGAGAACAACATATACAACGCAACAAATATCAACACACTCGACACAATTACTCAACATCTGACACTTACAGGTTAATATATCTATTTGAATTAATAATTTCATTTAATTATCATTTAATAATTATCTCCGCTGAAATACTGATTGACTAGTTATTAATTAAGTGGTTAATTAGTAATGAAACGACTAATTGTTGAATGATCATTAATTACGAATTAAATAACGAATTATTTTATACAGATATTTTAAAAATCACACGTTACAGTTACAGGCATGGCTGTTGGTCCTGGGTTTACTGGCAGTAACCAACCAAATAGCTGGAGAAGATCCAAGAACGAAAAATCAAAAATTTCGATTCTCAAAACCACCGCCTCAGAGCAATTCAGCAAAGTCAGTGCAGAAGCACAAAATCCCGTCGTTCCACTTCGAAAATGATAAAAACAACCAAAAACGACAACTAGGTCAAAATCTTAACAGATTAAGACAAAGTTTGTCCTTATTACCAACTCTAAATCAAGGATCACATGATGGCGGGATACGTCCATTTTTTCTTCGGCAAAACGACATCGGTGTTCGTCCGGATGAAAATTCAGCAATAGAGCCCAAATTGAGTTTTTTGCAAAAGGCCCTTCATCATAATCACGGACATCACCATCACGCTGATCATCACCATAAACACGGCCACCATCACCACTCGAAACATGATCACAAACATGGTCACCACGACCATCACGATCACAAACACGGACATCATCATCATCACAAGCACGGACACCATCACAAAGCCGATCACAAGCATCATCACGGTCACAAGCATCACGATCATCATCATCACAAACACGATCATCATCAACATCACAAGCACGGACATCATCACAAACACGGACATCATCACGGTAACGACCACAAGCACGGACATCATCACAAGCACGGTCACAAACACGGACATCATCACAAACACGGTCATGATCATCATCACAAACACGGGCATCATCATCACTCCAAGCACGAGCACCACGAAGATCACAAACATCACGGAGAACATCATCATCACCACAAACATGCCCATCACAACAAACATCATCATCATCACGATCATCACCATCACAACGAGCATCATCATCATCACGCGCACAAGGAGACAGAAAGTCATCATCATCATCATGGTCACGAACACAAAGAAGATCACAAACACGGCCACAAACAGGATCATCACCATCATCATGGACACGATCACAAACACGGACATCACGAGGAACACAAGCACGGTCATCATCAGGAGCATCATCACAAACATGGTCACGAGCACAAGCACGGTCATCACGAGGAACACAAACACGGTCATCATCAGCATCACCATCACAAACACGACCATGAGCACAAACAGGAGCACAAAGAAGAGCACAAACACAAACATGGACACGAACACAAGCACGGACATCACGAGCATCATCATCACAAGAACGACCATCATCACAAACACGGTCACCACGAGGAGCACAAACATCACCATCACGAGGATCATCATCACAAACATCATCAAGATCACAAGCACCATCATCACGAGCATCATAAACATCATGAGCATCACAAGCAGGAGCACAAGCACGGACATGATCACAAACACGGTCATGATCATCACGAGCATCACAAGCATCATGAGGATCACAAACATCACGAGAAACACAAGCACGGTCATCATCATAATCACAAGCATAGTCACGATCATCACGATCATCATAAACACAAACATCACGAAGATCAACATCACAAACATCACGAGGGTCACGAACATCACTCGATCGAGAAACATCTTATCTATGGGGACAAACTCTTCGGAGAACGCTTCCAACCGGAATCTCTATTTCCTGATGCAAGTGTTTCAATGCCAGTGGCTATTTTGGGTGATGTGAATGAAAATTCTCCTCTTCTTCAATTTGGTGATAAGTTTTCCGCAAAAGTTTAATGGAGAAATTGGGAACTTTCCGTGAAAGGGGAATAAAGAAATTGGACATTTTTCGTTGATGTTGAATGAAGAAATGGCACATTTGTCGTAGAAGGGGAATAGAGAAATTAGATACTTTCCGTAGAAATTTAATTGTCTAGTATCCATAAAAGTTTTCGATAATTTGAAATTAAAAATGGAAACATACGATTCTGTGACAAAAATCTTGAGTTTTTGGAAGTGGAGAAATAAAATTTTGTTAAGTAGAAAAATAAAATTCTATGCAATAGAAGGCTGAAATTTTTTGAAATAGGTAACTGAAATTCTGTGAAATAAAAGAGTGAAATTCTGCAATAGAAAGAATGTAATTCTATAACATCACGAAATGAAATTTTTTCGTAATTGAAAATATTGAAATTCTGTCAATTAAAAAATGAAGTATTGTGAAATGAAGAAATGAAATGAAAAAATGAAAATCAATGAAGAAATGAAATCCAATGAAGAAATGAAATTCAATAAAGAACTGCAATTCAATGAAATGAAGAAACAAAATGAAATTAAATGAAGAAACGAAATTAAATTAAATGAAGAAATTAAATTCATTGAAGAAATTAAATTCAATGAAGAAATTAAATTCAATAAAGAAATTAAATCAAACGAAGGAATGAAATTTAATGAAAAAATAAAAGCCAAAGAAATGAAAAATGAGAATTTAGTGGAAAAAAAAGGAAATTCAGGAAAATGAAAAATTAGTCTTACTGCATGGATTCTGGAAAATTGTTTTATGCACAACAGTCGCTCAAGATTCATTTACCTCCATCTCATCTTTTTTCCGAAAAGAGTACATTAAAAACTACACTTTTCATCCTGACTGAAACTTCTTTAAAAACTTTTTCTAATGATGATAATGGTGATATTTGAATGATAGCATAAAAATGACGGTAGTACAAGAATAGTATTAAAATGATAGCATAAAAATGATAGCACAAAATGACAGCATAAAACAATAGCATAAAATGATAGTATTCAATGATAGTGTTAAATAATAGTAACAAATAATAGGAATAAATAATAGTAATAAATAATATTAGTGAATAGTAGTATTGAATAATAGTAATGAATAATAGTATTAGATAATAGTAATAAATAATAGTAATAAAGACTAATATATGAAATATTAATGTTAAATACTACGAATAATTATAGCAAAAAATGACAGTATTAAACAGGACTGATTATAATCGAAAGTCTGATATCGACTCACTTTATTTAGAATAATATAAAATCATAGTAATTAATAATAATTATATTTTTTCACGTGCCGCAAATATCGTTATAAAACGTTGTATCTTACATTTGCAGAAATAAAAAAGTGCAAATTGAAATTCTACTCTTTGAATAACATTGATTTTAACTATAAGTTATAAAATTTGTTTAAATTTTCTTTAAAAATTAAACTTTTTCTTCAAAACTTTCTTAAAATTTAAAGTTCAATTTCATCGTATGTTATAAAATATATTTATTACTTTAGTATTTTAATTTTATAGTAATTATTTGTTGCTTATTAAATATCTTTTAAATATAAACCACATGGTTAATTTTTAGAAATTAAATATTCAGAAATAATCATGAAATTCAGATCAAGTTATTACAGTTTCCCGGGAAAAAAAATTAGATATAATCAGATATATTTTAGATATCATCAGTTATATTGTAGATATAATCAGATATATTTCCGATCTAATGATATATGATTTGATCTATTCAGATATAATCAGATATAATCAATTATTAAAGATATATCTGTTTATATATATTTAGATATAATCAGATCTGATATTATATCTGTTTATATCTAGGTAGATATCGCCCGATGTGAGGTCAGAT
Source organism: Ganaspis brasiliensis (assembly GCA_037103525.1). Classification (NCBI taxonomy): domain Eukaryota; kingdom Metazoa; phylum Arthropoda; class Insecta; order Hymenoptera; family Figitidae; genus Ganaspis; species Ganaspis brasiliensis. The sequence goes on along the minus strand of JAZKLR010000013.1, from coordinate 650,717 downwards.
CCAACTAGATTTTGAACATAGTCAGATCTGATATTATGTCTTTCTACATCTAATTAGATATTGTAAGATATAAAGACAGATCTAATCATTATGTTCAAAGATATACGCCCATACTTATTGATATACATTCTGAAAAAATCTATATTCAAGGTTGAAGGTAGAGCAGTGGTTAAGAGCTCTGGATTAGAAGTCGTATGTAATAGTTGATACCCCTGTGATGCGGGTTCGAATCTTGGCGTGGTCATTTTTTTTATTATTAATTACCAATGTTTATTAATTATATCGCCCAACTTCATAATTTTTAATAATATTTATAATTTGCAATAAACTAATTTTGTTATTAAAATTTTTTAATCTGGTTAGATCTGATTATATCTGGTCAGATAGAGACAAAATCGAGATATGATTATATATAATCAATTATATCTAATTATATCTGATTATATCTTAACCTTTTTTCCCGGGTTCTTTATTAGATTATTACTTTTGTTAATGATCACTCTTAATAAATAAATGAAACAAGAATCTTTTTCTTAGTCGAAAAGAACAGTCTAAAATTAAACATTTTTTAGCATTCAAATTTTATTAAGAAACATGAAAAGAACATATTAAAAATTCGAAAATTGTTACTGCATATAACATAAAACAATGTATTTAAAATTCAAAAAATTATTATTACAGACTTCATTTTGGGTCCTCGGGCTATTAGCAGCAGCCGGTTTGGCAGCTGGACTAGATCCAAAAGTGACAATCAAAGAAACAGTTACGCCTGTCACCATAGCAACGGAATTGCCGAGGATAATTAGACAATTAAAACCCAGTCAACAATTTGGCAGTCATCAAAAACGTCAACTCGATTTTAGTATCGACAGCTTCGATGACAATTCCCCACTCGAACCTCCGGACTTCAATATAAAAAGTAATGATGCACCTGATGCTGGAGGTTCAAAACTACTAAGTGAGGGTAATTTAAAAAATTTCGGTCAGAACGATCGTCAAGATTTCCACACTTTCGGACATGATCATCATGGGCATCATCATGATGCTCATCATCATCACAAACACGGTCACGATCATCACTCACATCACGGTCACAAACACGGACATCACCATCATCACGGACACAAACACGGTCACCATCATGACCACAAACACGGACACCATCACAAAGGCGATCACAAACACCACCATGACCACAAACACCACGATGACCATCATCACAAACACGGTCATCATCACCACCACAAACACGGACATCACCAAGACCACAAACATCACGAAGATCATCATCACAAACACGATCATGACCATAAACACGGACACAAACACGGCCACAAACACGGACATCACCACGGACACAAACACGGTCACCATCACGAGCATCACTCAAAACACGAACATCACGAGGAGCACAAACATCACGGAGAGCATCATCATCATCACAAACACGCCCATCACAACGAGCACCATCATCATCACGATCACCATCACGTCAATGAACATCATCATCATCACAAGCACAAGGAGAAGGAGAGTCATCATCATCATCACGGTCACGAGCACAAGGAAGAGCACAAGGAGGAGCACAAGCACGGTCATCATCACGGACACCATCATCATCACAAACACGGTCACCACGAGAAACATCATCACGGACATCATGAGGACCATCATCACAAGCACGGACACGAACACAAACACGGTCACCACGAGCATCACAAACACGGACACCATCAGGACCATCATCACAAGCACGGACACCATCACAAACACGGTCATCACGAGGAACACAAACACGGCCACCACGAGCATCACAAACACGATCATCACGAGGACCATCATCACAAACACGGACATCATCACAAGCACGGACACCACGAGGACCATCATCACAAACACGGCCACCATCACAAACACGGACACCACGAGGATCACAAGCATCACCATCACGAGGACCACAAGCACGGACACCACCACAAAGAAGAGCACAAACACGGACACCATCACAAGCACCATCACGGCCACCACGAGCATCACAAACACCACGAGGACCACAAACACCACGAGGATCACAAACACAAACACGGCCATCATCACGGACACAAACACCATCACGACGACCATCACAAACACAAGCACGACGAGGATCATCATCACAAACATCACGAGGATCATCATCATCACGGATTTGAGAAACATCTTCATCATTCTCACGGCCATAGAGCTTTCGAAAGTCCTTTTGTCGTTCAGCCCGTTATCGAGGAGTACGAATTTCCCGACGCGAGTGTTCCTATTGGCGCTAAAACGTCCATTTCCGCACCTAAATTTGCTAATGGGCCCACAATTGTGGAAAGCACGAGTCCATTCCCGACACGAGTGTGACTGGAGACAAATTAATGGATTGATATAATGGATAATTGGAATGGAATTGAAGATATCTCAACTTTTGGAAGAAACTTATAATTTTAGTTTTTGTATTTTTCCGTTTTCTTGTGATTTTGTCGGGTTTCAAATTTTTTCTTATATGTTCCAGAGACAAAAGAAAAACGTCGAGAGGTCGCTGGTCGACTTGGAGTGCATGAGAACTGATATTTTGCACTAAAAGAGACTCTTTGTTTTGTTACTTTTTCTACATTGTTTTTGACTGCAGCCATTGTCGAAGCTTGACTCTTTTCGGCGAATTTGCACTTCCTCAACATCGTTCTGCATTTATTTTGGACGATGATCTTACACGCCTGTGAGTTTGTTAATTTTATTAACGGATATGTGCGTAGAAGAAAAGGTCTTCGACTCGCAAAAGAAGCTTCCTACGTGCTATATTATCTGTTTTTTTTTTTTTTTGTTAAAACTGTTGTTTGTAATTTGCTATCACTTTTGCAGAAATAAAATGTCACTGCCAATTGTCGGTGTTTTTATTTACAGAAAATAGGTGAAAAAATTAAAAACATAAATTATTTTACGAATTTTTGATTCATTATAAACTTTATTTAGGTCATTCGATTCACTTTGAGATATGGAATATGATTTTTGTATTCAATAAATTGTATTTTTAGCATGAAAAATTTTTGTCAAAAAACGACTTTTTTTATGAAAAAAGGTGCGCAAGAAAATTTGATTATGTATTTTTAAAAATCCTTGTGTCCAAAGTTAGATATTTATGAGCCTAACAAGTCATCCAAATTTTATTGAAATCCATTGAAGAGGTCTTCAGATATTTTGGCGACATAAAAAGTTATACAGATACACATATATACATATATGCACATACACACACACACACACACACACACATACACAAACATCTGGATTTGCTTGAAAATGAAAACTGACACTTTTTAGATGAAAATGAGTCGATTTAGACTACTTTTGGAAAATCGAAAATCTGAACTTTCACCAAACTTTTTTATGAGGAAGCAAAATTTTGAGAAATTATATTTATTTCATGAACACTTTGCTTCCATAATAGCAATAAATATACTCTAGAAAGCCAAAAAATTTCCTCATAGAAAAAAAACAATACCTAGATTAAGGATGTTTAACACATTGACATAACCTCAAACTAGAAAAGGGTTTTTCACATAAAATCAAAATATTATTAAAATTTATTTTACAAAATTTGAAAAGAATCAGTTTTACATTTAACAAAAATTGGGTTGATGCAAAATTTGTTATTAAATAATACTTATTCAACATTTTGTGTTTTTTCTTTAGAATTTGTAAACAAATGTAATTTTTATTCAATTATGACAAATTTAATGGTTTTTCACATAAAATCAAAATATTATTAAAATTTATTTTACAAAATTTGAAAAGAATCAGTGTTACATTTAACAAAAATTGGGTTGATACAAAATTTGTTATTAAATAATACTTATTCAACATTTTGTGTTTTTTCTTTAGAATTTGTAAACAAATGTAATTTTTATTCAATTATGACAAATTTAATGGTTTTTCACATAAAATCAAAATATTATTAAAATTTATTTTACAAAATTTGAAAAGAACAAGTTTTACATTTAACAAAAATTGGGTTGATACAAAATTTGTTATTAAATAATACTTATTCAACATGTGTTTTTTCTGTAGAGTTTGTAAACAATTGTAATTTTTATCCAATTTTGACAAATTTAATGGTTTTTCACATAAAATCAAAATATTATTAAAATTTATATTACAAAATTTGAAAAGAACCAGTTTTACATTTAACAAAAATTAGGTTGATACAAAATTTGTTATTAAATAATACTTATTCAACATGTGTTTTTTCTATAGAGTTTGTAAACAATTGTAATTTTTATTCAATTATGACAAATTTAATGGTTTTTCACATAAAATCAAAATATTATTAAAATTTATATTACAAAATTTGAAAAGAACCAGTTTTACATTTAACAAAAATTAGGTTGATACAAAATTTGTTATTAAATAATACTTATTCAACATGTGTTTTTTCTGTAGAGTTTGTAAACAATTGTAATTTTTATCCAATTTTGACAAATTTAATGGTTTTTCACATAAAATCAAAATATTATTAAAATTTATATTACAAAATTTGAAAAGAACCAGTTTTACATTTAACAAAAATTAGGTTGATATAAAATTTGTTATTAAATAAAAGTTAATCAACATTTTGTGTTTTTTCTTTAAAATTTGTGAGCAATTGTAATTTTCATCCAATTTTAAAAATTTCATTTTAGTTTTTGAAACATTTTCTATAAGTCTGTTGGTTGGATTTTGTTAAAATAGTTTTTGTTAAAAAAAAATGTAATAGAAAAATTTTATTCGGTAAATAATTTTTTGTAATAATTTGTTTAATGATTAAGTAACAAATTATTATTAACAAAGTCCAAGGAATGAACTTGTAGAAAATGTTTAAAAAAATTAAAATGAGCTATTATTTGTCAAAATTGGATGAATATTACAATGATTCGCAAACTTTTAAGAAAAAACACAAAATGTTAAATAATTATTATTTGATAACAAATTTTTTAACAACTTGATTTTTTTGTGAAAAATATACAACTGTGTCTTTCAAAATTAAGTAATATCAATTTTAATATTTTTATTTAATGTAAAAAACCAGTTTCTAGTTTCAGGTTATGTTAATGGGTTGAACATCCTTAAAATAATCCAGAAAAAGAAAAATATTTATTTTGTAAAAAATTAAAAATAGAAACTAATTCTACTGATTCCGGAAAAAAAAAATTTATATAAATCAATCGATTGGTTTTTTATTGTAAAATATTTTTACGAAGAGAAAAGTGAATTAACACTTTTTTTGGAAAATCGAAAACTTTAACCATCAGAAATCTTTCTCTATGAGGAAGCAAAACAATAATAATAGTAATAATAATAATTACCTAATTTAATTCTTAGGAACTTATCAAAAAATAATTACCTAATTTGTTTTAGAACTAAAAAAAAAACATTCAACTTGCAGCATTAAAATATTTGTTATTTTTCGAAAAACTTAAAAGAAAGAATAAAACTTAAAATATCAAATACTTTTATTTAAATCATGTCTCATTAAAATGTCACAGAGATTTTGGGTATTTATAAAAACTAGTAGATTTTTACTATGATGTAGTATAAAAATATATATTATTTATATCTAGTGTTAAAAATTTAAATTTTAAGATCGACATGTCGAAATTTTTTTTTTTTAATTTAAAATAATAGTGAAAATATATAAAACCCTTTTATTTCAAAATTTCTTTGATAAAAGCATTCCATTAAATATAATTTAAATGCAACATTTTTCAGGGTAAAAAAAAATACTTTCCTTCGTTCTCTCAAGTAGATAAAACCTTTTAGCCGTTAAAATTATAAAAGCTTTTATAAATTGAATAGTTTATTGTTAATAAATTTCAATGATTTTTCCTTTATTATCACCATTATATTAAAATTGTGTCAAAACAAATGAAAACTTATAAAACATGTCGAAGCTGTTAATATTTGTATAATGCACTTAAAAATTTGGAAATAAAAATAGATTACAATTAAAATTTTATATTTTTTGCAAATCTTAAGTTAAAGCAAATTTTAATTCAAACAGCTTGTAATTTAGAAAATTAATATTTAATTTATTAAGGAATTAAAAAAAAAATAATTTTTCTATTTCAATATTTTATTATTATTAAATTAATTTTTTTTAAATGATTTTTTGACAACCTGCAATAAAAATTTTCATAATTTCTTCAGAAAACAAAACAATGTAACTTCTACAATGTAGAAAAAATTCGAAACGTTTTTTTATTTAGTTATAAATCGCCTTAAACTATTTTTAAATAATTCTAAACCAGTACTTTACAGTTCAAAACAAGTTATAAATAAGTTTAAAAAAATTATAAATAGTTTAAAACCAGTTATAAGTATTTTTAAGAAGTTGTGAATAGTTCTAAACAGTTTTGAACTGGTTATGAACAGTTTTAATTAAAATAATTATAAACAAACCTTAAGTCGTTTTAAACAGTACTAAACAAGTTTTAAAATTTTTCAAACTGTTCTGAACAGTCTTTACCAGTTCTGAATAATTTTACCTAGTTCAAAAAATCAGGTTTAAATTGATTTAAACAAGCTCTAAATATTTCTGAACAGATCCAAACTAGTTATTAAAAGTTCTTATTATTTCTATATTATAATTTATTTATTTATTTATTTACTTCAAATAAATAAATAAATAAATTTCTATACTTTTCTGAACAGACCTAAAGAGTTCTAAGTTAGTCATAAACTATTTTTAAAAAGTTCTAAATAGTTCCAACTTCGTTAAATAAGTTTAAAACATTTTTAAATCCTTTTAAACAATTTGAAACAAACTCTAATGAATTAAAAAGTATTTCAAAAGATTTGTAAACAATTTTTAGCAATTTTAAAATTTTTTCTCAGATGTTTTTTTTCTCGTAAATTATACCTTTTAATAAAAATTTTTAATTTTATGAAAGAACTTGTAATTTGTTTAATAACAGTAGGCAATTTTTCGAAAATTGTCTATTTATTTTTTCAACATTTTACTGTTTCCCATTATTATAATTATACATTTTTTTTATTTTCCTTATTGAATTTCACTATCAAAAAACGGATTTTTATTAAAAAGATTGAAAAAAAATAAATACAAATAAAAGATAAATACTTGCGGCTGATTTTAAAAGCACTATTGTTTAAATTAGTAATTTAAACCACTAATTAAAATATATAAAGAAATTATGTATTCTTCTAAATAACGAATTTATATAAAAAATACTCTGGGTTGGTATTACTACAGTTATGCATAAATTACTGTGCCTCAATTACTGCGTCGAGAGTAACGTGTTAGACTGCCTCTGTATCAGCAGTAACAGAAACACATGCATGTTCCAATTACTGCCGTAAGTTGTAATTTAAACTTGAATAATTAAATTCTTAATAATTAAAATGTAAATCTTTATTGTCAATTATATCAAATAAGGTTTTAAATAATTGTTTACATTAATTTCAACTAATTGCCTACTCCTAAACAATACATAACAACTTTTTTAAAAAACTCCAGTAATTGGTACATTCGCAGTAATAGCCACATTGCTCTAGTTTCAAGCAAAAATATCAATTTTCAAGAAATAAAAGTGTAAGATCAGCACAAAATATTCATTTAACCAAATATGCAGAAAATTGAGTCGTAGTCAATTTTGACAAGTCTGGAAACAATAATCAAAAATTGTATTATTTCTTTTTGAAAAAGTTATTTTGCCAATCTTTATCTGAAACCCGGTCAATTTGGCAGCATGTTACCATTGCTGTGTAACCGGTCCCGCCATTATTTTGGCCCAGTGCCAGAATAACTGCTCGCAATGCCAGATGGCACTCGATTATTGGAAGAAATAGCGTGAGAAATATAAATAAAATGCAGCTAGAAGGTGCAGACTGATGTATTTGGAGCTGGATCGTACCAGGTCAGTTATCCTCCTTCTTATATTTATATTGTATATATATATATATATATATATATATATATATATATATATAAAATATCAATTTAGCCCAGTTTTTTTTTCGACTTTTAAATACAAGATCGTCCCTCTCGCTTTCTTTTAGTCTCCGTGTGCTTCATCGACCGCGTCTAATCGACTCGAGATTAGATCCGCCTGATGGGAGACACCAGCCATTCAATATGACAACGTTCATTAGGACTTTATTATTCTTTCGCGTCAACTCATAATAATAATCTAACGGAAATTGAAAAAAATCATTTCCTTTTCTTTCCTGGATGACTGCGAATTTTTCCAGAATCGATTGCAATTTATTGTCAACAAGTTCTAATGGAATTTCAATTGATTATTTTTGCTAAAAGTGTGTTTAGTGATGTTGAATTTAAAAAAAAGGTATTCTCTAAATCTAAATTAGTGAAAAGAATACAAAAATTAAAATTTCTACAAATTCTTAGTTATTTATTTTTTTTTTTAAGTTAAAATTTTGTAAAAATTAAAAATCTGCAAATTAAAATAGGGAAATTTCACTAAAAATTAGTGGAAATTTACAATAATTTGAATTAATTGATGACTTTTTACTACTTAAATTTAGATTTCGAGAGTAATGGCAATTTTTTTTTATTCGAGTTTTTATCAGTATTTATCTGGTTCCGAAATTATGATATTATTATATTGTTATTGAGGATAGGCGAATAATAATAAAACAAATAGATCCGAATACGGACAGACAGACAGACAGACAGACAGGCAGACGGACAGACAGGCGGACGGACATACAAACGAACGGGCGAAAGGACAGACGAACGGACGGACGGAAGGACAGACAAACGGACGGACGGACAGACGGAAAAATATACAGGCGGACGGACGGACAGACAGAAAGGCAGACGGACGAATTCAAATCTCATCATAGAAGGGTTCCATCACAGTTTATTATTTTTCTATCTGAGTTTGAAATCAAGATCGATTAAACTATTAATTTGAACAAGAAATGTAATTTTTTCTTTATAATTTTAAATGTCTTCTTAAGTTTCCATCTTCATGTTGTAAAAAATAACTATTAATTTGAACAAGAAATGTAATTTTTTCTTTATAATTTTAAATTTCTTCTTAAGTTTCCATCTTCATGTTGTAAAATATTATTAGAAACACATATATTATTATGTAGGATAGATACACAAATAAATGGACAGGCAGACAGACAGACAGACGGAGACGCAGATAGACATAAAAACTGACGGACGGACGGACAGACGGAGAGACAGAGAAACAAACAAGCATACTGATTTACAAACAGACAGACGGACAGACAGATAGACGGACAGACAGAAAGACGGACAGACGGACGGACTGAAATTTTTGTCATAATCACAATTTATTGTCAACAAGTTCAATAGAATTTTATCAAAACTATTTAGTAATGGTTAAATAAAAATAGAAATGTTTTTTTTTCTATCTGAGTTTGAAATCATGATAGATTTTTCTATTAATTTGAACAATAAATGTCTGTTTTTTCTGTATAATTTTAAATTTCTTTTTATTTTTTCATCATGTTGCAGAATATTATTGAAACACATAGGTATATTATTATTTAAGACAGTTAGACAAATAAACAAATGCACAACAGACAGGTAGATACACAGACAGACAGACGGACGGACAGACAAACTCAAAATCTCTTCACAGGAGGGTACCATAACAATTTAGTGTCAACAAGTTTAATATGATTTTATTTTAATCAATTATTTTAATGAAACTATTTAATAATGTTAACATAAAAAATGAATCTTTTGATTCTATCTAATTTGGGAATCATGATCGATTTATCTATTAATTTCGAACAAGAAACGTCTTTTTTTCTTTATAATTAAAAATGTTTTTTTATTTTTCTTCATATTGTGAAATATTATTAGAAAGACATAGGTATATTATTATTTTGAACAGATAGGCAAATAAACTAACGGACAAAGACAGACAGACAGACAGACAGACAGACAGACAGACAGACTGACTGACTGACGGATAGACAAACGTAAGAACGAATAGACCGACTTAAGAACAGACAGACGTACGGACAAACTTTTAAACAAACAGCCGATTAAATGGACGTAAAGACCGACGGACAGACGGACGGACTAAAAATTTCTTTATAAAATGGTTCGAACGCAATTTATTATTCGCAAATACAATTTCAATCGATTATTTTTTATTAATGTTAAATTAAGAAAATTCATGTTCTGTTTTTATCCAAGCTGCAAATGGATATCGATTTTTAAATTAATCATTAAATTAAATAATACACATTAATTAAAAAGTAATTCTTCGTTTATTAGTGGAATCAACAACTTGAGTCATTTATTTCAAGACGATAAGCGTTTAATCGTGATTGAGATTTGAAAAATGGACGTCGAGTTGAAGAAAAGAGTAATGTAATTGAGGAAAGAGAAGAACATAAATTTCGAGTGAAGCCTAATAGAATTTGTAGGAAAGCTCCCAACTATTTCAATAGTTCTTATTCGATTTTAATACTTTTTGCGAGAAATAACGTTTTTAACGGTGAGGTTGATAGAAAAAAAGTCGACTCTAGATAGTGGAAAAGAAGAGCGGAATTTTATTACGCCCTGAGGAAGAACGTCTTACAGACATGAAAAGAGGAATTACGCGAATGATCTAAGGTCACAGCTTTATGAAAAAATTTTGAAATTGCTCTTTTTCAAATAGCCCAACTGCATTTCAAAGGACTTATGGTTTTTTAGATCACCAGCAACTTTATATTACCATCAAAGGATATTTAAATTTAGGCAAAATTAATATTTCAACTCGGGCAGCAGAGAATACATTATTTTTGTAAATATTTCACTTTCTTTTATTTGTTGTTTTATATGTGGTGTGTGTGTGTGTGTGTGTGTGAAACAAAATTTATAACTTTGAATTCGTTACTTTTCCATTAGCTTGATTCGTTGCAGTTTTTATTATTCAATTTTTTTTTCAAAAAAACCCTTTTGATTTCATAACTTCGGATGATGTATTATAACATGCGTGTAATATCACGAGGCAGCACCTGGTAGGATGACAGAAACCGCTTGAAGAATGACTTGCGTGTCACTGTACAATTTCTCAAACTGCCGAGACTTGGATTTTCTAGCAGGCTTTCTGCCACTAGTCACCAAAGTAATCTGACACTGACAGAATAACATTCTTTGTCAAGATCTATTCTCGTCTCCTCTTAAATGCATATGAGCCTCGTATGTGGCTTCCGTTTCATTAATTTTGATAATTAGGCAAAAAAAGTTGCCGGTAAAATGAGATCAAGTGTGAATAATTTCCAGGGAATTAGCCAAATTTATTTATTTATCCGAATTAGTTTAAAACTGCTTTAAACTTATAACTTTGCTTTTTAAAAGTGCTTATAACTACTTAAAAGTGATTAAATATACTTGAAACTGTTTCGAACTGGTTTAAAACTGTTTAGAATTAGTTTTAAATTGTTTAGAACTTGTTTAAAAATCTTTAGGACTAATTGTATTTATTTATTTAAAACCTGTTTATAACAAGTTAAGAACTGTTTAAAACCATTTAAAACCACTTAAAACTGTTTAAACTGTTTTAACAGGTTTAGAACGGTTTAGAATGAGTTTAAAACTGTTTAAAGCTGTTTTATAAAGCAGTTCATAACTTGTTAAAATCAATTTAAAATTTATTAGAACTACTTGAAACATATTTAGAACTTTTTAGAACCGAGTGGAACTAATTTTGAACTACCTGAAACATGTTTAGAACTATTTATATCAAGAACCGATTCAACACAGTTTAAAATTAATTTTTCTTTAGGACCGGTTCCACACATTTTTAAATTATTTAAAGCGACTTAAAATCTCTAAAAGAACCCAATAATGTTCAAAACTGATTTAAAACAAATTGAAAACATTTTATAACTTGTTCAAAACTGTTTATAATTATTTCGAACTGGTTTAAGGCCGTTCAAAACTAGTTTATAACCAGTCCGAAAATGTTAGAAAATTGTTTAAAACAGGTTTAAGACTGTTTAGCTGGTTTATAAAACAGTTCATAACTTGTTTAAAATTATTTAAAATTGATTAGAACTACTTAAAGCATGTTTGAAAATATTTATAATAGATTAGAACTGATTTAGAACTAGTTGAAACATGTTTAGAACTATATATTTCTAGAATCGGTTCAAAACAGTTTAAAATTATTAACGAATTTTTTAAAATTTTTAAACCCTAATACCTTTTCAAACTTGTTTCGAAATCTTTAGAACCGGTTCCAAACAGTTTTAAATTATTTAGAGCGACTTAAAATCTTTAGAAGAATCCAATACGGTTCAGAACTGATTTAAAACTAATTAAGAACAGTTTATAAATTATTCAAAACTGTTTATAACTATTTCGAACTGGTTTAAAGACGTTCCAAACTAGTTTATAACCAATCCAAAACTGTTTGAAATTGTTTAAAACAGGTTTAAGACTGTTTAGCTGGTTTATAAAACAGTTCATAACTTGTTTAAAATTATTTAAAATTGATTAGAACTACTTGAAGCATGTTTGAAAATATTTATAATAGACTAGAACTGATTTAGAACTAGTTGAAATATGTTTAGAACTAGATATTTCTAGAACCGGTTCAAAACAGTTTAAAACTATTTAAGAGAATTTAAACATTTTTAAAGTTTAATACTTCTTTAAACTTGTTTTGAAATCTATAGAACCGGTTTCAAACATATTTAAATTATTTAGAGCGACTTAAAATCTTTAGAAGAATCCAATACGGTTCAAAACTGATTTAAAACTAATTAAGAACAGTTTATAACTTCTTCAAAATTGTTTATAACTATTTCGAACTGGTTTAAGGACGTTCAAAACTAGTTTATAACCAGTTCAAAACTGTTTGAAACTGTTTAAAACAGATTTAAGACTGTTTAGTTGGTTTATAAAACAGTTCATAACTTGTTAAGAACATTTTAAAATTGATTAGAACTACTTGAAACATGTTTAAAACTATTTATTTCTAGAACCGATTAAAAACAGTTTAAAATTAAAACAGTTTAGAATAGATTAGAACTGATTTAGAACTACTTAAAACATGTTTAGAACTATTTGTTTCTAGAACCGGTTCAAAACATTTTTAACCTATTTAAGAAAATTTACAAATTTTTAAAGCTTAATACTTTTTCAAACTTGTTTCGAAATCTTTAGAACCGGTTCTAAACGCAGTTTTTAAATTATTTAGAGCGACTTAAAATCTTTAGAAGAATCTAATACTGTTAAAAACTGATTTAAAACTAATTGAAAACAGTTTATAACTTGTTCAAAACTGTTTCAAACTGTTTAAAACTGTTTCAAACTTGTTTAAGGCCGTTCAAAACTAGTTTATAACTAATTCAAAAATGTTTAGAGCGAGTTTGAAACTGTTCAGAACTAGTTTAAAACTGTTTAAAGCTGGTTTATAAAACAGTTTATATCATTTTTAAAACTATTTAAAATTGATCAGAACTACTTATAACATGTTTAGTAGTTTCAAAAAGTTGTAATTTATTTAGGGCGATTAAGAATCCGTAGAAGAACCCAGTACTGTTTAAAACTAATTGAAAACAGTTTATAACTAGCTCAAAACTGTTTCGAACTGTAAATAACTATTTCGAACTGGTTTAAAGCCTTTCAAAATTAGTTCATAAATTATAACTGTTTGAAACTTGCTTAGAGCTCTTTAAAATAGGTTCAAACCATTTAGAAATAGTTTTAAACTCTTTAGAACCTGTTCAAATTGAAACTGTTTATAACCAGTTTTATACTATTTAGAACCATTTTGAAGATTTAAGGGCATGTGATGGAGTATGACGTCACTTGTATAGGCAAAATTTGTCCGTAACTTCTCTCTTAAAATATTTAATATTTTGTCATGAAATTTGGTAGAATTACTTAAAATGTCATTAGGAAGGTCTCTCAGACCCAAGTTTGTTTGAAGTTTGGCTCAAAATTGATTTTTAAAAAATATTGCATTTTTTCGAAAAGTTCTCAAAATTAATTTTAAGCAAAAATTCAAACAAACTTGGGTCTGAGAGACCTTCCTAATGTCATTTTAAGTAATTCTACCAAGTTTCATTACAAAATATTCAATATTTTAAGAGAAAAGTTACGGACAAATTTTGCCTATACAAGTGACGTCATACTCCATCACATGCCCTTAAGAAATACTTAAAACCATTCATTTACCTACTGTTTATGACTACTTAAAATAGACGGAAGGACGGACAGACACTTGAATAAACGGTTGGAATAACAGACAGACGGACGGACAGTCAGACAGACTGACAGTCTGACAGTCGGACAGTCGGACAGACGGACAGTCGGACAGACGGACAGTCGGACAGACGGACAGTCGGACAAACGGACAGACGGACAGTCGGACAAACGGACAGACGGACAGTCGGACGGACTTTTTTTTACTTTAAAGGTTAATAAATTCCTAACAACTCCGTGGACGCCGATTTTTTTTAAATTTTTGTTTAATTGTTATTAACCGCGAAAGTTAATAAATAAATAAAATTTGGTCTTTTTTGACTAATTTTTGTGAATTTTTGTTTCTTAGTATTTGTTCAAATGTTCATGAAATTTATGAATTCACTTCATGTAAATCCAGATTGTAAGAAATAATAAAATTCTTAGTCTCTTTATTGTTAATAATTATAACAATAATTTTTTTTTTTTAATTATGTACTACGATAAAAAGAAGCAATTAATGTTTTTAGCTGTTTGATGATACAAAATTATTCATTTTAACTGAGAATATAGTATTTATTTATCCAATATTGTCTTGTTGGCAACAATTTAAAAAAAAATTCTTTTTACTTTTAAGATGTCTGATTATATGTTTATTATTTATTAGCTTTCAAGGTTAATAAAAACTAAAAAAAAATTTTTCTTTAAATTGGCGTTCACAGAGTTGTTAGGAATTTATTAACCTTTAAATTAAAAAAAAAACTTTTAATTCTGTTGATTATCAGAAGCAGTAGATATTTTTGAACAGTAAATTACAGATTCAGATCACTGTGAGACGGACAGACGGACGGACAGACAAACAGACAGACAGACAGACTGTCAGCAGAACAGATACAGTCGAAAAAGCGGACAGACATATAATCGGAAGAACAGACAGACAGTCTTACAGAAGGACGGACAGACAGACAAATATTTTTAAAAACGGACAGAGGAATATTCTTACAGAAAGACAGACAGACATACTGTCAGACAGATGGAAGGACTGTCAGGCGGACAGTCTAACAGAAGCATACGAATAGTTGGTCATACGGATGGACAGACAGACAGACAATAGGAAGAACAGACGGACAGTTTTACAGATAAACGGACAGACAGACACTTGGAAAAATGGACAGAGGACAGACGGACGGACTGGCAGCAGTACTGACAGACAGTCGGAAAGGTGGACAGACAATTGTAAGAACAGACAGATAGTCAGACAGACGGACACTTAGAAAGATGGATAGTTTGACAGACATACAGACTGACAGTCTTACAGAAGGACAAACAGACGGATAGTCTTACAAAGGACAGACAGACAGACAGTCGTACAGGCGGACAGACAGACAGTCGAACAGACGAACAAACAGACAGTCAGGCAGATAAACAGTCAGATTGACGGAAAAACGAACTTTCTTAGTACATAATAACCCTAAAAATAAAAGATATCTTCTATAACCTAAAATCCGTATTTTTGAAAATTTACCCGAATGTTTTCTTTAACCGGAATATCCACCCTTTTATAAAAGCTATAAATAACAAATAAAGTGAAAATTCTCTAGAAACTAATAATGTAATATTCGCGCACAAGTGGAACCAATTTTTAAAGATAATTGAATTCCATTCACTGTATTCACTTTCATTGGGAATTTCCAATCTCTATGAAACTCAGAAGTATGGATCTAGTGACTGGTTATATTTGATGTTTGTTGGGGATTTCATTAGGACCTATTCAATTCGAAGCGAGCAAGTTACAAGAATGCATGTGCGCCGAGTTTGGTGCCAAAGTCAAACTACTGTTTATGATCAGTTTTCTGTTGAAAGTTGTGAAACTCGCGAGGAGTCCACGGGAATAAACACAAGAAAAGTAAAGTGAGAATTTGCAAGGAAAACAGGAAAGCAAAAGAAGCATGATAAATATCCGCACGAGCTTTGCAATTAAACTAAGAGACTGGGGGAGGGAGAAAATTATTTGAATTTGAATTTTGTTTCTCTTAGGAAACTGACTAACAAATGAAGAAGGAGAACTTCTGGTTAGAGAATTTAGTTTATTTACTGAAACAGGCACAACAAATAAAAAAGCTTTAATACAATTGTACAAATTAAAATGTTGCCCAGGACAGGCAAAATAATCTAAACGTTAAATCTACTTGTTAATTATTCCCCGTGGAAAGCTACTTAATTGAATTCATTAAATATGCAAAATTGCATTTTTAAATTAACAGATGAAAGGGGAATTTCTTGTTTTTTTATTACGAGTTGTAAAGTTAAAATTCAGTAAATTGGCTAATTATAAATAGCAAAATTGGACAAAAAAAGACTCTATTTGACGCCCAATTTAAATCAACAATTTGTTAAGACAACTTTTTGTAATTTTAATTATACCTGAAAGCAGTGACTTGAACCTTCTTGCTTTCAGTTCAAGATACATTTTTAATCCCAATTTCACAAATGTGTTTAATTTCCCCCGTTTCTCATTTCTGCTGGCTGTAATTTTCAAATTGAATTCAGCATGAAAACTTGGAGATAGAATCTTTAATTTTATACTTGTAGCTACAAGCGAATGTTATACTTGGTAAAATATGCAATTTGCCGGCATACGTGTGCGTTTCAATGAACAATATAGAGATTAATGATTCATAGTTACAATCAAGGAACAGGTAATGTACATTCAGAAGCAAGTATCAGTTTCCCTTGATGCATTCTGTTCCATATCGTATTAATGTTCTCTTGTTTATGCATGGCCAATTTGAAGCCTACTAATGTCATATCCAATTGATATTCTCAATGATATCCAACTCTAAAATCCTGAGGTTCAAATCAAGCAAAAAAAATCTTGCTCATTATGCCGGCTAATTATTCCTTTAGAAATTGTATTTCTCGGATAGAAAGTGCTCTATTGCACGCAATGAATGGGAAATTCAATTGTGGTTATTCAAATTTGCATCTCGAATAGAAATTTCGATCTAAATTACGTAAGCCATTTTTTATAGGATTTTTTACTCTTCCCCTCTCCATTGTAAGACACTGTAAAATTTTTTTACCCCCCCCCCTTCTCCACCTTTTTGAAATCTTACTAAGATCAGGATTCACAGTGACAATAAAACATATTTTAGAGGAAATAGGGAACTGAATATATAAAAATAGGGGACTTCAGGGTACTTTAAAAAGTTAATAAATAAAGATAAATAAATTATGGATCTTAATTAATTTTCGAGACAAAAACATTTGCTAGTCCAAATTTTAAAAAAGTTACAGTATTGTTTCTAATATTGTTAATTAATTAAAATCATCTCTAAACGTGAAAAAGTATGATAAGCAATTTTTGTTTTCTTATTTCTTAAAAGCTAAACAATTCTCAAAAGAATGAAAATTTGAATCGGCTGAAATTTGAATTTAATAAATTTTGAATAGATTAAAATGCTGATAAATTTACGATTGGATTATTAGTCAATTTGAATCAAATAATAATTAAAGAGATAAAATAAAGGAAGCGAAAAAGAAACAAAGCAATATATTCAAAAATGGGAGAAAATATTTAAAAAAAAGTTTTACAAACTGTGAAAAAATTAGAAAAAATATGAAAATAGCGAAAAATGAGCTGCAAAATAAAAAATAGTAAGAATAAATAAGAAAATGTAAAAATTGTATAAACAGAAAGACAAATTCCTTTAAAAATGAAAAAATTCAGAAAAGTATTTACAAATTAACGAAAATTTTAAAAGCCAGTATGCAAATAAATTTCAAAAATAATAGAAACAAATTTTTAAACAATTTTAACAACTAAAATTTGTTTAAAGAATCTTAGAATCTAGAAATGTTATGAAAGAGTAAATAAATTTTCGGAAAAATAGACAAGAAGGTAATTGAATAGATTTTCATAAAAAACAAGTTATTCTAAAAATAATCAAATAAATGAAAAAAAATTGTACTTCTTTTCCTCCTTAAAATCTACAACCCAAAAAAAAATATTAGAAGCAAATAAAATAATATTCTTTAAAAAGTGATTAGCATTTAGAAATTGTATAAAAATACAACAACAAAAATTATAAAATACTGACATTTTGTTTAAAAATAATAAATTCTAATAAAAAAAATTAATTTTTTGATAAAATTATATACCTATATATATATAGGTATACATATACTTAAAATTTATAAGAAATAGAAACATGATTATTAAACTGGAAAATTCATTATTAATAAGTCAAGCAATAATAAAAGAAAATTATCAACTAAAGAAAAAATGTTAAAATAAATTTAGAAAATTGTTAAAATATCAGGAAGAATAAAATTAAGAAGGTTCTCACCATCTGCATAACCTCAAACTAAAAAATGTCTGCTCTCAACAAATAAAACTATGATAAAAATTAATTTCACCAAATTTTGAAAGATTCATTTGTACAATTTCCAGAGAAAATTAGGTTTAGTTTTATTTTCGGAACTTACTTTCAGATTCAATAAGATTCCTCGTTTTTCTTCTTTATTTTTCAGTTTTCAATTCCTTAATTTGTTTCAATTTTGTTTTAATTCTTTTTAAACTTTTTTTTAATTTCTAGAGATTTTCTACATAGGAAGTAATTTTTTATTTAAAAATAGATTTATTTTTCGTAAATTTTTAATAATTTTCTGCATTTTCTACTAACTTTATCAATTTAAATTATTTTTTTCAATTTTTATTATTTAATTCTATTTTTTACAATTTCAGTTAAATTTCTTTGTTTTTTTTGTTATAATTTTTTCAGTCTAATAATTCTAATTTTTAAATTGTTTTTCCAACTTTTAATAAATTTTCTTTCTTTTCTAGTTATTTTGACAATTTTCAGTTATTTTTTTTATATTATGGAATTTAAAAAGATTAAAAGAATCTTTAAAAAATTGTATTTTTGTCACTTTTTGTGAGTTTAATATTATTTTCTCTCAAATACAATTTTTTTTTACATTTTTCAATAATTTTAATTAAATTTCAGTTTTTTCTTATGTTTTCAGAAAATTTGTTTTATTTTGAAAGAATATCCATATGAGTTTATAATAATTTTTCTGAATTTTCTGGTAACTTTTAGAATTTTAAATTATTTTCTGCATTTTTGATTGCTTTGTTCATTTTTAGAAAGTACTTTTTTCAGTTTGACATATTTTTTTCTATTTTCTAATTTAATATTTTTTGATTGAAATGACTATCGTTTTTTAACTATTTTCCTTTTAAAGAGATTCTCCTTATTGACATAACCTCAAACTAAAAAATGACTTTTTGGACTAAATAAAAATATTGTTAAAATTATTTTCACTAAATTTTGAAAGTCCCAGTTGTATAGTTTTTAGAAAGAATTAGCTTGAGCTATAATTTGTTGTTAAGTAATAATTATTTAATATTTTATGCTTTTGCTTTGAATCTAGTTAAAGTCTGTGATTTTTATCAAATTTTGACAAATAATAGCTTATTTTTCTTGTTGAAATATTCTCTACAATATTATTTGTTGGATTTTATTTTAACTGTTTAATTTTGAAATAATTTTAATTTAAAACTTTGAATAAATTAAAGTTTGGGAACATAAAAATAAAATTAAAAAATTTAACCAAATTTTTTAAAGCTTTTCATTCAGCAAAATTGTCACGATTTTTAGATTTAAAAAAATGAAAGTTTATTTAATAAATTTTAAAATTTTTATTCAAGAAAGTTATTCTAAATCAGATATTCAGGAAAGAATTTTCGTTGAAATTAAAATAAGTTTTAAAATTAATTTTATAAAAACTTATCTAAGGTTAATTTTTGGAAAATGTTTAGTCTAATAAATTAACAAATTTTTAAACTATAAAAATACTCTCAAGATTTTAAGACACAAATTTAAAGGAAAATTTTTAAAAGCTATTTTAAACTAACTTTTTTAAGTCCTGCATTGAGAAAAATTTTTAAGATGTTTAGATTTTTAGCATAATTTTATTTTTTCGAATTATTGAAGTTTGATATATTTATGGAAATCATTCTCATTTAGATTTGAAATCAAAAAAATTTAGAAAAGAAGTCAAAAACAGATTTTTAAAAATGATAAAAGCTAGTTTTTTTAAGTTTTGCTTTCAGAATATTTTTTAATATTTTTATTTTTTTAAAAATGCAATGTTATCCAAAATAAACTAATAGTTTTGATTTATGGAAATTAATCTAAATCAGATATTTATAGTAAATTTTTTTAATTGAAGTGTCAATAAATTCCAAAGTCACTTTGAAAAATCTGAGAAGGTTAATTCTTCGAAATTTGTTGAATTGAATAATTAACAAAGATTTTTAATTTAAAATATTGTGAACATTTAAACATACATACATTTTTATTTATTTATTTCATAATTTTACAGACTTAGTGAAACCTTTTACAATAAAAAAAATTAATATTTTGGCAATATATACTAATAAAATAAAAATTTTAAAATGAAGTCAATGGAATAGGTTTTTAAAAACTATTTAAGACTATGTTCTTAAATCTTGCTTTGATAAAAATTTTATAATTAGCAAACTTTTATAATAAAAATTTTAAGTCATTCTTCTGTAACTCTGATTTATAAAAATTATTCCAATTCAGATGTTTAATGACATTTTTAGGATAAGATCATTGAAAACTTTCCAATTAACTTTTTCAAAAAGATAATTATTGAAAGTTGAAATTAATTAAAGATTAAATTAGTTTGTAAGTTCAAATAAAATACAAATTTAAATTTAAAAAAACCTAATAAATTTAGAAAACAGAGAGGCGAATAAATAAAAAAAAACTTTTAAGCAAAATTACTGATTCATTTTATTTTACAATTTTAATATATCACTTGCATAATAATTAAGTATTTAAAACCACAAATCATAAATAAATCGATTTGAAAGTTTTTCTTCAACTATAAAATTGAGTTTATACTTCGTGGTCGAAAATATTCTACAATCCCTAAGGATAAGAGGGGAAAATTAGGATCGAATTTGTATCTTGAAACTGAGATTGCTTTCTATAATTAGACGATAAGTCTGCAAGCGGAAGGAGCAAAAGAATGAAATTTAAATTCCAAATTAAAAACTAATGGAGATAATCTTGTTTCTATTTATGAGAGATGCGACAAAACTTCTTGTTATAAGCTGAGAACTTTGCAAATAGATATGATTCTATTGCTTTATATTTATCCTGCAGTTGGGATTTCGAATTGGAGTTTCTGTTGTTTTAAGTGACTCTCTAATCATGACATTTATAGCTCCCTTGCTGATTTAAAGCTGCAATGTTTCATGGATGTTTTCCCGATAGAAAAAAACGTGATAATTCTCACTTTAATGGCATTTTATTATTAATTGCCTTTTATGTGGCATCGATTGTAACTCGATTCATTCTCAATTGTACGGTCATAATTTTATTATTCATTGCTTTCTGATAACTGATTTTTTTCAGCAATCTTTCATACGATTTTATTAAAATTATAATTGATAATGTGAAAAAGTTCTAGGAGAATTGCAAATTTTTTGAAGAAATTTTATTTTAAAATGAAATGAGAGTTTGTTCTTCAAAAAGATTAAATTAATGTGCAGTGAATAAGTTAATTTAAAAATTGAAGAATACATTTAAATCAATTTAAAAAATAAAATAATTGAAGAACAATGAAGAAAATTGAAAAAGAAAGACAATAATTGATAATAATTGAGAAAATAGATTTAATATTGAAGAAAGTAATTAAAGAATTAAAACATATGATTAAAAATTGAAGAAAAAAATTTTTCATTTAAATTACGAATTGGAAGAAGAATTTAAGTGACAGATATCACTAATTAAAAAATGTTAAAAATACTTCACTCTTTTTGAAATTAACTGATAAAATTATAAACTTTTCTTGTAATTTAGATAAATTTATTGTAAAATATAATTCAAAGTTGAAGAAAAAAATTGAAACAGAGGAAAATAATTGAAAATATTGAAGGGTATATTTGAAATTGAAACAGAAAAAAATATTTGAAATTTCATGAGAATCATTTTAAAAAAATGTAAAAAATCACTGATTAATTGAAAAATAAAATATACATTTTAAAAAAATAAATAATAATTTAATAAAATAATTAAAATAAAGGAACAATACAAATTTAAAAATGAAAAATCAGAAAAATAATTGAATGTGAAAGACAACAATATATAAAATGTTGAAAAGGATTATTGAAATTTTCATTGGTAATTGGAAATATAAAAAATTAATTGCAATAGAAAATAATTCAAATGACGACACAAATAAAAAAAAAAAATACAAAAAATATTTAAAAATTGTTAACATTAAGTGAAATAATTAAAGAATATAATTGTGGTTTAAAGAAAGTAACGGAAAAATGATAAAAGTAAATATAAAACTTGAAGTCAATTATTGATCAATGAAAAAATTTAATATTAAAAAGAAATATAATTGAAAAATTTGTCGGATATAATTCTGAAGATTGACGAAAATAATTAAAAACTAAAAGAAAAAAATAATTAAGGGCATGTGATGATAATGCTAAATTTGTCCGTAAACTTTCTCTTAAAGTACTCAATGTTTTGACACCAAACTTTGTAGAATTACTCAAAATACCATTAGAATGGTCTCTCTGATCCAATTTTGTTTCATTTTTGTCTTTAAACTAAATATTTTTCAAATTTACTTTTTTTTGAAAATTTTCCAAAAATTGTAAAATTGAAAAAAAAATTAGTTTAAAGATAAAAATGAAATAAATTTGGGTCAGAGAGACCATTCTAATGGTATTTTGAGTAATTCTACAAAGTTTGGTGTCAAAGCATTGAGTACTTTAAGAGAAAGTTTACGGACAAATTTAGCATTATCATCACATGCCCTTAAACATTATTAAAGGTAAAATTTTTCACATTTCTACATTATAAAATAAAAAAGTCAGTATAGCACGTGAAAATATATAAAAATTACTTAGTTTCAAGTAATATTTGATTTTAATATATTTAAAAACTTTCTGTAAAAATATAATTAAAATATAGAAAATTTTTACTTTTCGCAGGTGAGTTTGAAAATTAATATTCACTCAATATTTTTCCATTTTTCATGCAACAGTTTATTAATTTATGTAAATTAGCCTATTTTTAACAACATTAAAAAGAATTTAATTACTTAAACTGTTTTAGTGTTTTTTTATTTTTATTCAATTGTGAAAATAACCTTTTATCCTTGCAACTCAATATTCAAATTCAAATTAAAAGGTAAATATAGATATTTATGGGCATATTTCAGGAAGTTTTAACTTTTATGTCCCTGGAATATATATAGATTTTGATATATTTTTTATTGGTTTTTGTTGAAATAAGGATTAATTTTGCACAAAAAGAAATAGAAAGTTTTAATTTTTTTAGAAATTATGAATTCTCCAAATTTTCCCTTCATTTTAGCCAATTTGACTGTAATCATATTTTTTTTTTTATTTACTTGAAGGAGACTCGTGATACATCAAAAACCCTTAGTGTAATTAAATATTCAGATTTCAAGAAAGATTTTAAGATATTATAAATGAGTGTGTCTTATATTTAAAGAACTAAAATTATCTTGTACCAAAACTAAAGAACGTCATAATTCATTAAGTTCTCAGTGAAAACCAATTTAAATTATTCCAAACCTTCTGAATTATGTGTAAAAGGTGAATATTCGATTTGGTGTTGATGTACTCCAAAAAAATTAAAAATAAAAAAGTTTTAGTTTTGTATTAATAATTATAGTTTTGTATATACAAACCAAACAGAGAAAAAATACATGTTAAAAGAGTAAAATATGTCGAGAAACGAAAATAAAACGTAATCCTTTTGAGAAGATTAGTTTAAATATTAAATATTAATAATAAATTAAGGGCATGTGATGATAATGCTAAATTTGTCCGTAAACTTTCTCTTAAAGTACTCAATGTTTTGACACCAAACTTTGTAGAATTACTCAAAATACCATTAGAATGGTCTCTCTGATCCAATTTTGTTTCATTTTTGTCTTTAAACTAAATATTTTTCAAATTTACTTTTTTTTGAAAATTTTCCAAAAATTGTAAAATTGAAAAAAAAATTAGTTTAAAGATAAAAATGAAATAAATTTGGGTCAGAGAGACCATTCTAATGGTATTTTGAGTAATTCTACAAAGTTTGGTGTCAAAGCATTGAGTACTTTAAGAGAAAGTTTACGGACAAATTTAGCATTATCATCACATGCCCTTAAACATTTTTAAAGGTAAAATTTTTCACATTTCTACATTATAAAATAAAAAAGTCAGTATAGCACGTGAAAATATATAAAAATTACTTAGTTTCAAGTAATATTTGATTTTAATATATTTAAAAACTTTCTGTAAAAATATAATTAAAATATAGAAAATTTTTACTTTTCGCAGGTGAGTTTGAAAATTAATATTCACTCAATATTTTTCCATTTTTCATGCAACAGTTTATTAATTTATGTAAATTAGCCTATTTTTAACAACATTAAAAAGAATTTAATTACTTAAACTGTTTTAGTGTTTTTTTATTTTTATTCAATTGTGAAAATAACCTTTTATCCTTGCAACTCAATATTCAAATTCAAATTAAAAGGTAAATATAGATATTTATGGGCATATTTCAGGAAGTTTTAACTTTTATGTCCCTGGAATATATATAGATTTTGATATATTTTTTATTGGTTTTTGTTGAAATAAGGATTAATTTTGCACAAAAAGAAATAGAAAGTTTTAATTTTTTTAGAAATTATGAATTCTCCAAATTTTCCCTTCATTTTAGCCAATTTGACTGTAATCATATTTTTTTTTTATTTACTTGAAGGAGACTCGTGATACATCAAAAACCCTTAGTGTAATTAAATATTCAGATTTCAAGAAAGATTTTAAGATATTATAAATGAGTGTGTCTTATATTTAAAGAACTAAAATTATCTTGTACCAAAACTAAAGAACGTCATAATTCATTAAGTTCTCAGTGAAAACCAATTTAAATTATTCCAAACCTTCTGAATTATGTGTAAAAGGTGAATATTCGATTTGGTGTTGATGTACTCCAAAAAAATTAAAAATAAAAAAGTTTTAGTTTTGTATTAATAATTATAGTTTTGTATATACAAACCAAACAGAGAAAAAATACATGTTAAAAGAGTAAAATATGTCGAGAAACGAAAATAAAACGTAATCCTTTTGAGAAGATTAGTTTAAATATTAAATATTAATAATAAATTAAGGGCATGTGATGATAATGCTAAATTTGTCCGTAAACTTTCTCTTAAAGTACTCAATGTTTTGACACCAAACTTTGTAGAATTACTCAAAACACCATTTGAATGGTCTCTCTGACCCAATTTTGTTTCATTTTTGTCTTTAAGGGCATGTGATGATAATGCTAAATTTGTCCGTAAACTTTCTCTTAAAGTACTCAATGTTTTGAAACCAAACTTTGTAGAATTACTCAAAATACCATTAGAATGGTCTCTCTGACCCAAATTTATTTAATTTTTATCTTTAAACTAATTTTTTTTTAAATTTTACAATTTTTGGACAATTTTGGAAAAAAAATTAAAATATTTATTAAAAAAAAATTTTTTTTAAACAATAAATAAATTAACAATATAAAAATATAGATTTTAATATTGTTAATTTAAAAAATTTTATTTATTGGCATTATCATTGGCAACCAATATTAAACCAATGATGGCTGCCAATGATTGGCAAACCCGTTATCATCCCAAGGATTGACCAACTGTGGTCCAATATTGGTTTCCATTAATGCGCCAATATTAATATTTTCGAAATAAAAAACCAGCTTGTATCATAATAGCCCCCGGTATACCAGAATAGCCCCGTTCGACGATATAATTAATTGACCCTCATACAAATGAAATTATGATCCAAACTAGGTTAAAAATCACCACAAAAATATATATATCTAAAATTCGGATAAACTTGACTCGAAGAATTGAGCCTTGTTTCAAAACGAGGGTCATAATTAAAGTATTTGCGGCCTGAATTATTTATGAAAGCTCAGAGAGGTAGAGAAGAAGGCCGGAAAAACGAAAACATCTCAAGCACTTTTCGACAGGCGCCAGGTTGGCTGCCGGATTCATCCTCTTCGCCTTTCACTCGACAAACTTTGGCTCAAATTAATTTTGCAATTCTAACTTCTCAGACGAAGCTCTTTTGATGGAGGGGTGAAAACGCACGTAGCTTTTATATCTCGAACGGAACGCAACCGATTTCGTCTCAGTTTCCGTTTCCGATTCGATTCCCACATTGAATTCTCGCAACTCGATACTTTTTTTTCCCCCTCCACATTTTCTTATTGCTGTGAAAATTAGCTCTTGGCGTGAAACGTCGAAGGAACAACGCTCAAGTTAGATTGGATGGAATTAACAGAGAGAGAGAGAACTCTTTTTTTTTTAGCTTTTTCTCTGTCCGGGTTTTCTTTCGCTTTTCATAACCTTCTTATGACTGAACTAACTCGGGGACGTGTACACAGTTACAGCGTCGAAACGTTAACGTCTTAACTAGTTACTGAAAAACTTTAGACTTTAGAGCGAGTAACACATAAATTTGTAACCTAACCTTTCACGCCAGAAGCTGCGCACTTTTTTTGCAACCGAGAAAAATTAACTGCTATGATTAAATGAAACTTTTATTCCTTAGGTAGAAGATTTAATTTCCGGAAATGCTCATATAAAATTGACTCGAGAGCGAGACTTTTGCAATCTTGCTGGCTTTTTAAGATTTAATATACCCGGAAATTATGGATGTTGGTACTTTTCGACACTTTACGTTCTCTTTATTTTCATGTCAAATATAAATTTCATTTTAAAGTGCGAAACAAAATGTGTTCATTAGGGTGGTTTTTAAAAATTAAATTTTCGAATTTTAAAGTCCGTAATTCCGTATTTTGTTGCACATTAAAAAAAAAAGAGACTTATTTATTTTATTTTATTTTTTTATTTTAATATTTAATGACACCTCAACGATCATGAAATTTTCTATTTATTTTGCATGTGAAAATTACAATTTTTCGTAGATTTGTAATCAATTCACGGAAAATCAACATTTTTTTAATCGGACTACTCTGTTTCTTTTGGAAAATGTACAAAAAGTGACCTCCAAAAATGTGAATTTTTTGAAAATAACTATTTTTTAAAGAGTTCCGCAAAAACACCATAAAATGAAAAATAAGGGAAAAATCGTTAAAAAATATTTATTACTAGTCTTTTTTTACCTTTTTTGCACGATTTTCAATAAATAACATAAATATAGACTTTTGAAAATTGTTTCATATAATTGCTAATTAGTTTAAACAAATTATTATCTATTGTTTATTTACAACTATTTATCAAACTAAGATACAGAGTTGCAACTTTCTCTGAATTTTGCAACTTTTTAAGCTTAATGTTACTAATTACTAACAACAAAATAAAAATAACAAAAATACCAATTGTTTAACGTTTTAAACAAATTATAATTATTTAATTTGAACTTTTTATGAAACTAAGCAGTAGCGTTACAACTTTTTATCAATATTGCAACTTTTTAAACTGAATGATGCCAATTTCTAACAACAAACTAAAAATAATAATTCTACATAACCTTTAAACAAATTATAATTGTTTATTATCAACTTTTGATCATAATAATTCCACCTAACCTTTAAACAAATTATAATTCTTTATTATCAACTTTTAATCAAATTATGGTACAGAGTTAAAATTTTTTCTTAATTTAGCATTTTTTCAAGCTAAATAATACTAATTACGAATAACAAACAAAAATAACAATTCCACCAATTGTTTAACAAATTAAAATTTTTTAATTTTAACTATTCGTCAAATTAAGTAATAGAGATGCAACTTTTTCTCAATTTTGCAACTTTTCAATTTAAATGAATCTATCTACTAACAACAAACTAAAAATAACAATTCCACCAATTGTTTAACAAATCATAATTTTTTAGTTTCATGTTTTTATCTATTTGAGCTAGAGAGTTGCAACTTTTTCTCAATTTTGGAACTTTTCAAGTTGAATGATACAAATTACTAAAAACAAAATGGAATTAACAATATTACTAAATGTTTAAATAAATTATATTGTTGTCACGTCGGAAAATTCCGAAAATAACATTAATCTATTTATATTAATTTTAAAATTTATTCGAGCCTACGAAGTTAATCGCAATAGCTCGGGACATCGATTACCTTTCTGGTGCTTTGTTCTGGTTTCCCCTTTTTTGTGATTAATTAAAATTTCATAAGTTTCCTAACAAGGAGGGAAACTATAACGCGAAAAAAACAATTTTGGAGTATCGCCCTTTAAAATAGGGGTACCCTACAAAAAGAAAAGAACGAGAAAAAAAAATATTAAAGGACCAATCCTAGCCCCAGTAACTAAACGGGCCCGGGATTGGGATTCTACCCTGAAAAAATGAATAAAATTAAGGAAAGGAAAAGAAGAGTGAAAAAAATGAAAATAGAGAGTTACTTAAATGTTGAGTTTTTGTTTATTTAACTTACTTTGATTGGTCGTATTTGATGAACAAAATAGAATCCAGGAATCCTTAGAAAGTGGTACCAGCACTGGCGCTGTTGTTGAAGCGGGAAATCCAAAAATATTTGCATAAAATCGCAAATAGTGATAAAATTCACAGACACAGGAACAGTCTTAATATGGAATAAAATATCCAACACTGATTTTAAAGAATAACAAAATCGAATATTAGAACTCGTAGCACACATGAAAATTGTGGGAAATGAACTTAACTTGACTTGAATTTACATTTGAAATAGTTTAAGATTGAAATAATGATTTCCGACTCTCCATTCTCGATGACAGTTTTTCGGAGTTTTCTGACACTCCATTCTCGATGGAAGTTTTTTGGAGAGTGTTTCAACTTTTCATGTATTTCCTTCCCTTAGCTTCTGAGAGAAGAAAAAGTGGGAAGATAAAAAAGGGAGAAACTAGGGGAGTCTTAGAAAACACCAATGAAGAAAGGCCCTAAACGCTTCAGCGTGTAGGCGTGTGTTAAGGGTAGAAAGAGAACGACGAAGAAGAACGGCGAAGAGAGAGAAAACCGATAATGAGGGGTGGCTATTGGGACTTGCATGCTTGCGTGGGAGTAGAGAATTCATTAGAAAAGCTAAGAAGTCAACCTCAAAAGTCAGTGGGTGGAGAAAATCCGCCCTAAAGCACAGTAGTTCTTGTTGATGCTGCCCTCTGTACCACTTCCAAGGATCCTAGTTACAAATAATTCAAGACATATTTCTTACATAATTTCAAATATAAAATTGAATGTTAACAATAAATAATGTTGAAAATATAAGTAATACAATTTTTAAATTCAAATTTGTTTATCATATTAGTATTTTAACAATTTCAGATGAATATAGGTTTGATTTTGCCTAAATATTAATTATGTTTTATTATTTTAAAAGAAAAAGATTAATGTATATTGATTAATGCAATATTTAATTTTCCTAGATTTTCCATTTCTAGGTTATGTTTCTCATAGAGTGAATGTCGAGTATTCGTTTTATTTCTTTCAATTTAACTGAATTCAAATGAGAACTATCAAATTTTATATGTACATTCAATAAATTTTATGTCTCCATGTTTTTCAATTTTTAGGTTATGTTATAATAACTTTTAATTAATGAATAATTAATTTGACAAACATATTCAGTATAATATTCAATGCACAATCATTCAATAAAGAATAAATATTAACTAAATCCATTGATACTGAAATGTTATTATTTAATTTATTTTTCATAATTTCCCAATTTTAAGGTTATGTTTGAGTGAAAATTTCATTATTGAATGATTGACATATTTATTTAACCTTAAAATTGACATTAGACTTGTTCTATTAATTTTAAGAATGTTTTTAATTATGTTTTTGTTATTTCCTTAATTTTTACATTTTTGAGGTTATGTTACCTCGAGATACGTTTATTTTATAAAAGTTGATTAACAATTCTTATATGAATTCAAATTTAGTACTATTAATCTTAGAATTGATCTTAATCAATTGACATAACCCTTTTCTTTTGTTTTTCGCGTATTTTTCGTACATAACCTTAAATCTTTAAAAGTTTAATTGAAAATATTAAGTAGTTATAATTTACATCATTTAGCTAATTAATTTAAAGCTTTTTATAATTATTTTTAATGATTATTATTTTTAAATGCTATTGTGCTCACACACACACACACACACACACACACACACACAAAAATATGTTTCAGTGTAAAAGAGTTAATAAAAAGGGTTGTAATGAATTTTTATGCATTTTAAGTATTCAATTAGAATATTCTGTAAATATTATTTTTTTGTTGAAATCGTAACTATTTTTTTCTTATACATGGGGTCATTTCGACGGATGTCTGTTTTATACATTATCATCATTTTCTTGGAAACACAGTGTGGGCCTGCACTCAAGGGCGGAAGTGAACACTTGTCCAAACTGAGGGCCAGCATCGCCTATAACAGAGTTTGTCTCAGCGCGACCCCTAATCTCAGAGTTTTTAGGGACTGTTTAGAAAATCGAGTCGATAGCAAGACATCTGTTAACTATAAAGTCTTGTTTTTTCAAATGTGTCCGAACTCTGGGAAAACTCGACAGGCTATGCTGTTCCTCCCTTTTCA
The DNA here is from genome assembly GCA_037103525.1 of Ganaspis brasiliensis. Lineage (NCBI taxonomy): Eukaryota > Metazoa > Arthropoda > Insecta > Hymenoptera > Figitidae > Ganaspis > Ganaspis brasiliensis. Next base: position 619,832 of record JAZKLR010000013.1, on the reverse strand, counting down.
AGAGATGGTCAAATTATGTTTTTCGTTTCAAGAATATGAGAAACGAAGATGTTTAAAAAGATAAAAAAAAACGGAGTGACTCACGACGTTACACCCCCACTGTAAAATGGTTGCTAGAAAGTTAAGAATGAATAGCAAACATAACTCTGAGTTGTCATAATATTTACAATTTTGAATGTGCTCTAAAATAACATACAACTTCCTATAATTGCTCTCAAATTCCAAATTGAAATAATGACTGAAAGTACAAGTTTGAAGTTTCTACTTTTCAAATGTAGCCTGTTTAGCTAGGACTGAGGTGATGTGGTTCAAGAATACTTCCTTCAATGGATTGACTCGTAGAAGGTTTAGCTGCTTCTGATTCCTCATTTTTTTTAAGTTTAACATCAGGGTTGGTTGATTTCTTCTTGGCTAGATGCTGTATTTGGTTTCTGAATGATCTTCAAATGGGTCCCAAAGGATGAAACATCTTTGCATAGACTGAATGATATCGTAGGCGTTTACTGATTCTGATTGTCGCTTTAAACAGATGGACATTTTCTGAACCGTGCGATGATACCAACTCTGGAAGTACAGAAGGTAATAAAAACAGGTTCACCAATTCGTTCTATGTAGAACTGAAGGTCTTCTTCAATACATCCTCATTGAATAAGTTGAAGCATGTTGCCAATGTATCTAGGTAGACTATTTGTTGTTGTATCTAGCAAAGTTATTAGATACTGGTGATCTTCCTACTGGATAGATGATTTGTTGCCGAGGTTTGTTGATCTCTACTTGGCTACTGGTGCTATTTGCTGCTAGCTCTGTCAGATTAACATATGACAACTAGATTTGTCATATAGTAAACAAATTTTTGTGTCATCTACGGTAACCTTGTAGTGAAAGAAAATATTCAATTTCCGGTCCGCCATGAAGTAGGTTGCTGGTGGCAAAATTGGTTGCAAGTAAATTGTATCCTTATATTATTGACTTAGTGTAAGGAAGAATGTGTGTTGTTTTATATGACCTGAAGTTCAGCTAATGAAGAAATTCCATGCTCAATCATTACTTCAACAGGATTACATTTTAATTAGTATACTACTTCTGTTTAGACCTTCAAAATTCATTTGGTATTTGAGTAGCTATTGCTAAGAAATTTTCAACAATTCGTTATATAAGTTACATTTTCTGAGTTATATACAATCCATGTTATCGGAGGTTTGGTATTTTTTCGCATACAAATTTAAAAATTAGTGACCTAAAATGCTAAAGTTTTTGATACAATCTTTTCTTTATTAATGATAAACATTTCCTTCTAAAAATCTCGAAGATAATCTCGAATGTTCAATCTTATTCGTAATTGCATAAAAATTCCTTCTTTTTATTGATCAAGGCGAAGGTTATATTGTGACTATAGAAAGTAAATATTTTGATTATGTTATGATATAAAACTTTATTTGCAAATATTTTAAAATAGTCTATCGCACAGTGAATTTCAAAAGATATAACCTTCCTCCTGAATGATGCATAATTTATCATAAAGAGGACAAATGGTTTAGGAACATAAACAAAATTATTTTTTTCTATTGAAGTCTAGTTTGTCGAGAACCAATTATTCTGTAATGGTAATGTTAATTTTACTGCGGATTATCGCGTTATTTAAAAAAACTAAAGAATCGACCCAACTTACATTCTTGCATTTGTTCTCCTTTGATTTTTTTAACTACTTAGAAAAATAAAGTTTTGTTTATTTTGACGCTATACATAGAATGATTAGCATTTATGTTTATTTTTCTTTTATTTAACATCAAACTAAGCCTAAGCAGTTACCAAATTTTAACAAATATTCATTTTTGACATTTAAACTAAGTATACAAAAGAAAATTTTCGGCAAAGATTAATGTTTCGATGAATTTCAAATTTACATGAGTTTATCACATAAAATCGGAGTATTAATTGATCTGAAGCAATTGAGTGATTTTAGTAGTTGTATTTACCTGTGTGTAAAGAATGTTACATTTCCCTTACTTTAAGAAGGATAATATTTTTACCATGATATACCTGAAGTTGGAATCATAACCTATGGAACTTTTGTGGCTATTTAGTATAAAAATTGTTATTGATTCGGTGATTTAATAATATTCTGTAACAGATAACTTGAATTAAAGTAAAATATATGATAATATTGAAATTATTTTTAAAAAGAAAGAAGTGAAAAGATAGATATATAAGAAGAGAAATAGAGAAGATAGCTATATTAGTAGCTGTTGAGTAGAAAATTAGAATAATTAGAAAAATATATAAAGTAAACACGCAGCAGTTTGGGATCTTATACTTTTAATGAAATTTACTTCTGAATCTCAATCTATCGATACGCAATAGGGAAATTGTTAAACGTTTTAGCTAACGCTATAATGGGTTTGAATGAATTGATTCTGTTGTTTCCATTGAAGGCTCAATCTTTGACCTTTAAAATTCGTTTTGAATGTTCTGAGCTAATTTAGAGATTTCGTACTGGTTCAGATATTTTCCTCAATATTGACCGGTAAATATGGAATTTGAGTGTTTCCCGAGTTACGCTGACTATATATGCGCTTACGACAGTCTTTAAGGATATGACCTAAGTTTTTACAATAACTGCAAACTACATCAAGACGACAAGTGTCTTTCAAGTGACCTATTTTGTGACATTTATTGCATTTAATAATATTAAGTGATTGATTTAGTTTATTACCAAGCATGAAGCATTTATCTAAAGTATGTCCTGACTTATTACAGTTCTGGCATACCTGAAAATTAGTTTTAGTCATTTGGCATGATTCGGCAGAATGCCCTTTTTTATGACAGACTTTGCACTCAGCAATTTGGTTGCAAGCTTTTGCAGAATGACCTGTTTGGTAGCAAATTTGACACACCAGTGTAACATTTATAGTATTTACCCTAAAATTACATGTGTCAGATGTGTGATCATTACTGTTACAAAGCAAACATCGCTTTCGTGACCGAGATTCTCTAACATTATATCCTGGCTCCTGACATAGATGGCAAGTTAGTACTTTAGAGCAGTCAATAGCTTTGTTTTCTTTAGAAGGGGTGGACAATTTCCTAAGAGCTTGTCTCGACAATAGCTGTTTTTCTACAACAATAGCATTCTTTATTACTTTATTAACATCTGCATTTTCAGTTAACCGTTGTTCGATTTCTAATTTTAATCCCTTTTTAAATGATTCTATGATAGCAGTGTTTGTAGAATCTCTAAAATCTGGTAATACAGCTACACCTGTTTCAACGCGTTTTGTATCAAAAATTAATTCACCTATTTTTCTAATTCTAATTGCAAAAGTGATCACGAATTCATTTTCACGTTGGTATTCCGCGCCTAATTCTCCGAATAATTGCGTTATAGTTTTGGTAGGAGCGAAAATAGTTTTAATATAGGATGTTAACTCATCCACTGTGTTGAACATCATGCCACTAATGATTTGACGAGCCTCACCATGGACCTTGCTACGTATAAGTTTGACCAAGAATCTTTCTGAATCAGCTTCGACCATAGCCTTAGCTTCATTACATCCTTCTATAAAATGGCTACAACTACCTGTTCCATCGAATTTGGGAACAACCAGTACAGCATCCCGTATGGAAACAGCTTGTGGGTGTGTGGCAGGTACAGCTTCTTCCGCCATGTTTAAATTTGACCGATTTACAATATGATCTACAAGGTTATTACTCAAACTGGCTTCTGAAATAGTGTAATTAAAAGTTAGGGAAGATAAACCACCACGAGTAATGAAAAGAGAGAAATAGTAGATAGTAGATAGTTAGAAAGAAAGAGAAGGACATCTGACGTTAATCCAGAAAGGATTGTTATCGATTTTTCGATTGTTCACTATAATATCGATTAACTGTAATACATTCGTTATGATAAATAATTTTCCTGTTTATTTTTTAGTAATGATTACACTTTTCAGTAGAATTAATACTAAAGAAAAAAGAGTTTGAATGCAATCTCTTAGTTACGTAACAATCGGTAACTAGTGTAGTATTACGTTTTTAAAGTATTTGTTTGTTTTTTTTTTGTTGATATATTTATTATTATAATTATCATTATTATTGTTATTGTTTATTTATTCTTAATTACTTATTGATTCATTATTTGAATCAGCAATAAAAATTATTATTATTTTTTTAAATGCTATATCTTATTATTATTGTTATTATAATTATTGTTATCAGCTTATTTACTTGTATTGTACTATTATTAAGGCCTATTTTCGTACTGATTTTTTTCAGAACTTGTAAAATTCAGTAGTAGTTACTGAATATTTACGAACATTTTCGTTTCAGGGTTTTTGAATTAGAAAACATGACTATTATTCCAAAAGTAGATAATCATTTAAAGAAAACTTATAAAACCTTTAATCTGAAATTTAATCAAGCAAAGGAATAAAAATAAGTACTAAAGAATTATCTATGCAAAATTTACCTCGTAGGATAAAGGAAACGAACCTTAATTTATGAATAAACAAGGATAACACATTAGGTTTGATCGGTACGGATCAAGAAAAGATGGTATTTTTCACATCTGATATTTAGCTCTTCTCTTTAGTTGTCAAAGGAAATTTCAATGAGTTATTTCAGAACAAAAATTGTATCTCAAAAACGCGCGTTTTTTTGAAAGAAAAAGAATATTCCCTAGAAACATCTCATTTTGTAAATATACACACCCTTAATTAGGTATTTTGCGAGGTCGCGTTAATCAAGTATTAGATTGTCCAATACTGGCCCAAACATGCCTACACAAGTTTTATTTCACAAATGCGCCAAGCTTCTACGAGCTTGCAAATAGAGAACTCTCATATTCAATACGTTATTTATTCATTACAAGAGATTTTAATTTATCTGCTTTATTCAAATTTTATTTCCAAAATCATAATTTTCTTAATCAGAAATTCCAAAGCATTTTTAATTTTCCTTAGAAAAAGATATAGAATTTTCTTATTTCCAAATTTCACATTATTTTTGTTAAGTTCAGCATTATTATTATTTGGACAATTTGTTTAAACAAAACATATTAAATATGTCTAATGTCATTAATAGAGTCAAATCATGCCCTAGTAATGGTAGCAATAACTTATTATACAATACGCACTAATATACTAACTTAGACATATGCTCATTATTGGCCCAACGTTGGCTGTATACCAAACCAGTATTGGTCCAAATAATAGCTTACATTTAGGTTGGAAACTATTTTTCATTTTATTTTATTTATTTATTTATTTATTTAGTAGGATATAAAATTAACTAAAGTTTACTTAAGTAAGTGTTAGTTTTTTTTATTATTAAATGTTAATAACTTTTTTTTGTAATAGTTTCTTTTTATATAATTTTTTATTTAAATTTAAGATTTTAACTTGCTTAAGTATATAATTAAATCTAAATCTTTATTTTTGATACTTCAATTATTTATTTTATTGCTATTAATTTGCTATTTATTAACTAATATTCTTAGGGGGGTAATTAATTAAATTTATTTAATTATGATTAATTTTACTTGTAAATAGTTATTGACCTATTGAAAAGTATGTGTTCTGATATACTTCAATTCTTTTATGTCTTCATTTACTTTATTTGCTATCAATTAATTGAATAAATTCTTTAATCGTAGATAATTATAAATTATTTTAATTGTTTTCTTTTCATTAACTGAAAGTATTCTTTCACAAAAGAATAAAATTCTTATTTTCACAATGTCAGTGGTCACTGACGAATTCTCTCGGTATATGTCAGTACCAATGTAAGATTTCATACAAATTTTTAATCAGATTTTTCTTAATTTGAAATATTTTTTTTTTTTAAATAAAAAAAAATTTATTTTTAGGTTATGTAAAAGCAATTCAATTATGTTTAATATAATCTTGGTATTTATTCAAAACGATTTCCTTTGTTTTTAACAATTTAAAGAAATCAATTTTTCATATTTAAAATAATGCGTAAAAAGCAATTCACCAAAATAGCGGGAAATTTCAAATTTTCAAATTTATACCTTGTGATAAATGCACATAACAAAAAATTTTAATTGCAATAATTCAATTCTAATGTTTCAAATTACGATTACACGTTACGATTTACTTCTATTTTTTGTAAATTTATTAACATCATTTTATTTAAAATAAATTCAATTTTTTTTCGAAAATATACGTAATCAATAATTTAAAATATTTTAAATAAAAAAAAAAAATTAGGCTTTCAGAAAAGAAAGAAAAGTAAATAATGCTTTTTTATTCAATAAAAACTCATATTTTCAAATATTCGATTTTTCAAGAATTCAAAATTGAAAATTAAATTTTACAGAAAGTCAGATATCAAAAAAAAATGTTTAACCAATTAAAATTTAAATCTTTTTAAATTCAGTATTTTTTAAAATTCGTAGAAGATTCGAACTAAAAAATTTTTTCGACACAAAATTTTTCCAAACTTAGTATTTTAAATTCAGATTCTCCAAACTATCCAAATTTTTATTCTCTAAACTATTCAAAAATTTATTATTCACTCAAACTCAAATTTTTGTTCTCCAAACTATCTTATTTCGTATTATGTAAACTACTCAAATTTGTATAAGATTTAGCAATTAATTTCTTTTAACTGTCCGCATTCGTATTTTTTAAACTACCTAAATTAGTATTCTCCTAAGTATTCAAAATCGTTAAAATTAAGAATTTAGTATTCTCCTATCTACCCAAATTAGTATTCTTCCATCTACCTAGTTTCGTATTCTTTAAACTACTAACAATTTATAACCATTTGCATTAGTATTTGTACTCCTATCTGCCCGCATTTGTACTCCTCACTCTACACGAATTTGTACTCCTTTCTCTACCTGAATTTGTATTCTACACTTTACCCGAATTTGTATTCTATCTCTACACGAATTTTTAGTCCACATTCTACCCGAATTTGTATTGTTTAAACTACCTGATTTCGTATTCTTCAATCTACCCGATTTCGTATTCTTCAAACTTCCCGATATCGTAAAAGATTTAGAAATTATTATTCTTTTAACTACCCGAATTAGTATTCTTCTAAGTACCTCAATTAGTATTCTTCAAACTTCCCGATTTCGTATTCTTCAAACTTCTAAAAATTTATTACCATTTGCATTAGCATTTGTACTCCACACTTTCTACGAATTTGTACTCCCGACTTTACAAGAATTTGTACTCCTATCTGCCCGCATTTGTACTCCTCACTCTACCCGAATTTGTACTCCACTATCTTAACATGAATTTGAACTCCACATTCTACCCGAATTTGTACTCCACTATCTACCTGAATTTCTACTCCCTACTCTACTCACATTTTTACTCCTCACTCTACCCGAATTTGTACTCCACCATCTACCTGAATTTGTACTCCTATCTCTACCTGAATTCGTATTCTACACTTTACACGAATTTGTACTCCTCACTCTACCCGAAATTGTACTCCTATCTGCCCGTATTTGTACTCCTCACTCTACACGAATTTGTACTCCTATCTGCCCGCATTTGTACTCCTATCTGCCCGTATTTGTACTCCTCACTCTACACGAATTTGTACTCCTATCTGCCCGCATTTGTACTCCTATCTCTACACGAATTTGTACTCCTATCTGCCCGCATTTGTACTCCTCACTCTACCCGTATTTGTTCTCTACACTCTACCCGAAATTGTACTCCTATCTCTACACGAATTTGTACTCCCGACTTTACACGAATTTGTACTCCTATCTGCCCGCATTTGTACTCCTATCTAAGTACCTGATCTAGTATTCTGCAAACTACCCGAATTTATAAAAGGTTCAGAAATTGGTATTCTTTCAACTTACCCGAATTAGTATTATCCTAATTACCCGAATGAGTATTCTTACCACTACCCGAATTCGGCTAAGATTTATAAATTGAAATTCTCGTAACTGACCAAAATCGTAATCAGCAACCTACCCGAATTAGTATTGTGCAAATTACCCATACTCTTACAAGATTTAGTAACTGTAAATCTCCTGACTTCTAAAATTTATATTTTTTTACACTACCCAAATTCGTAAAGATTTGTAAATTAACTCAGGTTTTTATTTTATCTCTGAGTTTACAACTTTGTTTATTTATAAATTGATCACAGGGTTTTATTTTACCTCTGAATTCAAAATTTGTTTAATTATACACAGGATCTCAGAGCTTCTTTTTGTCTCTGGATTTAAGAATTTTTTTATTTATCATGGATCTCAGGGTTTCATTTTACCACTAGATTTTAAAACTTTGTTTATTTTAACAAAAGATCTCAGAGCTTCTTTTTGTCTCTGGATTTAAGAATTTGTTTATTTATAGGATTTTTGTTTCCATATTTTGTTTACAGTTGATTTATTACTCGTTCATTCACTTGTAAATTCATTTATTTACTCATTAGATTTATTTTGTCATTTATTCACTCATTCATTGTTTTATTCATTAATTTTATTCTCTTGATACATTAGTATATTTGTTTACTCTTCACCATATTTGTTTATATGATTTTATTTGTTTATGACTTTTGATTAAGTACATTATGTTTTTCTTTATTAAGAAAAATTTCAAACGTTTGTTAATAATAATTTTTTTTATTATTTATTTATTTATTTAATGTCTTTGTTTGTTTATATTTTAATGTATTTCAATTTTACTTATTTGGTTTTTATTGTAATTGAATATACTCATTTGTTTGTTTGTTTATAAATCTTTTAAATTTTATTTATTTATTTGTTTGTTTATTTATATTTTAATTAAGTTAATTGTTTACTGATTTGCTTTATGTTGTATTTGTTTATATTCAAAAGTATAGTTTATTAAAAATCTTTGATAATTATAAAGACATTTTTTTTTAAAGCACTGTAATTTTCAGTTTATTTTCCACAATGACCGGCAGACATACAGTCTAGCCGTGTGTTTAGGGACTTGACGGAGCAGACGCATCAAGATACCCCCGCGCCCCTCTGCAGATTCAGAATAGTCCCAATATCAGCATTATTTAGAAAGAATAAGTTATTTCATTTAAAGTTTGCTTGAAAACTTTTTCCAATTTATGTTGTTTCCATTATTTGATTTAAATTATGAATTCAACAATCATTTATTATTCCACGTCCCATTTTATTTTAATTTATTAATTTATTTCTTTAATTTATTTGTTTATTTATTATTTAATTCATTATTTCAACGTTTTATTTATTTATTTTTCCACCAATGTATTTTATTATTCTCATTTATTTAAACAATAGATTGTTTTTGATCATTTGTTTGTTCTTTAATTTTTATTAAATTTCGTTTACTTATTTATTCTTTGTTTATTTAATTGTTTTTATAATAACAATTTATTTATTTTCTTTTGTTTAAGAATTTTATTTAAACATTCATTTTTAATTAATTAATCAATTGTTTAATATTTTATTTATTCATAAAAAATTTTCAATTGATTATTATTTCTTAAAATTTTATTTATTTTCTATTTGCTTCATCATATTATTGTTTAAATAATTTCTTTGTTATAAACATTATTTATTTATTTGAATTGTTTAAATCATAAAAGAAAGATAATTTGTTAAATCGAATTTTATTTTTTTACTGAACAATTAATTGTTTTTACTTTTATTGTTAATTTGTTTAAACATTAATTTTCATTTATTACTAATTTTTATTTATTTATTCATTTAAGTTGTAAAATATTAAAATTTTAGTACCATTTTTATTTATACTTTTGACGTCGAATAGAGTCAAATATTATTTCCACGTTCATGTGATTTCGATGGTCACTCATTTCAAAATTTAGAGCAATGCATAATATTCTGTAAGAATCCGAGTCTTTAAAATCCACACGTGCATCCAGCATGCCTGCGACTTGACAGTAGGCAACATCTGCCATTCAACTATGACTAGCTAGGCGACGGATACAATGAGCGCATCCCGCCGACTCTGCTATGCCTTGATTTTCAGTATTAGAAATTCGTGAATTGATTTTCAATTTTATTTTGACAAATGAAACCAAAGTTGCAAATATTTTCGAAATTTTATTTTCAAGAAATATTATTATTTCTGTTATACAAGTTCATTAATTAGATTTATAAAAATTTGTTTTTTTAATTATTTATGATTTTTTCTTTGTTTAAAAATAGCACATATTTTTTTATTTTGTTAAGTATTTGTTTATTTATTTATTTTTCAATATTCAATTGCATGATTTGTTGATTATTTAAATTTTATTTGTTTTTAATTATAAAAAATTCAATTGTTTATTTATTGATAATCCTCTTTTATTTATTTATTGTTTATTAATTTATTGTTTACTTATTGTATATTTACTTTTTATTTATTTATCAATTGTTTATTTATTGTTTGTTTATTAATTGTTTATTGGCTGTTCATTTATTTATTCAATATTTAATTATTTATTTTTTTATTTATTAACAATTCTCTTTTGTTTATTTAATGTTTATTGGTAAATTCACAATTTTCTTTTGTTTATTAATTGTTTATTGACTGTTTATTTATTTATTCAATATTTAATTACTTATTTTTTGTTTATTAACAATTCTCTTTTGTTTATTTAATGTTTATTGGTAAATTAACAATTTTCTTTTGTTTATTAACTGTTTATTGACTGTTTATTTATTTATTCAATATTTAATTGTTTAATTTGTTAATTGTTTAAATTTTATTTGTTTTTAATTATAAAAATTCAATTGTTTATTTATTAACAATCCTCTTTATTTATTTATTGTTTATTAACAATTCTCGATTGTTTATTTAAAGTTTCTATGTTAATTAACTATTTTCTTGTGTTTATTATTGTTAATTGAATGTTTATTTATTTATTCAATATTTAATTGTTTAATTTGTTGCTTGTTTATTAATTAAAAATTCTCTTTTGTTAATTAAAAGAAAATATTTATAATTAATTTATTTTTTAATTGCAAATAGTTATTAATTTTTTAATTTGTTAACTTTTTATAACTTTTATAATTTTCACATCAATAAATAATTATTTCTTTAAGGTTATGTAAATAGAATCTTGTACAATTATTTTTTCAAAGAAAATTCGGCTATTCAATTAAAATGTTTTGCATGATATAAATTCAATTATTTTTTTTTTTTTAAAGAAATGCACGAATAAACAGCTTATCAAAATTCAAAATTTTATAAACAATGGAAATAATGCGAATTTTGTTTAAATAATTATTTTATAGAAACTATAGATTTATGATATAGTCAGATTTAACTGATTTAAAAAAAAATTAAATAATTTTTTAGATTGTTTACATAATACAAAAGTCATTTGTTTATTCAAAATATATAAAATTGTTTGTATCTTTAATTTACGTAAATACGACCGATTATTTATACTTCCACACAAAAAATACTTAAGGTGTCAAATTCAAATTCAAATTTGCCGCGAAAACAATATCAGAAGAAACAGCCAATCAGAGCGCGGTCTCACCCCTTTCCTTTTGGTAATCAATGTAATCATTCAGATTTACCGGTGGTTTGCGTGGCAAGCTCCCACTAAGTTCGAAAGATCTTCTATAATATTGTCATTCCTTGTCATTGGAATAACTTTAAATTTGAATCGGACTTTACACACAAGGACTTTTTAAATTTTATTAATTTGTTAATAACAATTTTTATTTAATAGTTTTATTTACTTATAAATCTTGTTTAATTTTGCATTTTTTTCCAATTTTCATTTTTTTTTTAAAAATAATTAAAGACTGAGTCATATATACTTCAAACTCTTATTTTCCCGAATGAGTCAAATAATCACATTTTTTCATTTTTATTGATTTATGGAACAAATCAATTTTATTTTCATTTTTTTAGAAAAAGTTAATGCTTTTTCTTTTAGTTTTAATTTCATAACGATTCAAATATTTTTTATATTTTTAAAATAATTTGAATTTTAAGAACTAGTCAATAATAATTTATTTTATTCAAATTTTTAAGAACGAGTCAAAATACATAATTCAAGAAAGAGTCAATTTAGATTTCTTTGAATCTAATATTGTAAAAATGAGTCAATTTTAGAACAAGTCGATTTAGAATATAATATAAATTTTTTGTTGACATTTTTAGAAAGAGTCGCTTTGGAGTATTATCCAAATTTCATTTAAATTTTTTATAAAGAACGCGTCACTTGTAGAACGAGTCGATTTAATATCAATTTACACATTTTTATTCAAATTTTTTTTAAAGAGAGCAATATTTATTAAGAATTTTTAAGAATTTGCTTTTTAATAAACATAATTGGTTCATCGTATTTTTTTTTTAAACAATATTTTTCATATTTTGCGAAAAATTATTCTTAATACATACTTTCTAAGAAACTACATTTCAAACAGGTTTTTCCCATTAAAAATTCAAAAACAGAAAAATTTATAAAAACTTTATTTTTAGAAAAATTCATTATTTTAATTGAAATTTCGATAAAGAGTTTAAAACTCAAAAAGAATTTGCTTTAATATATTTAAAAATTATTAAAAAAAAAAAATCTTTGAAAAATGATTTTATTTCGTTTATAAAAGAAAACGATAGAAAATAACACATTTTTTTTTACCAAAGATATAGAAAAGAATAGAAAAGAATATAAGAGAATAGATAAAAAGAGAACACTGTCAAAGAAGAAAACAAGAAAAAAGCACAAAAAGGCATCTATCCCTCCGGGGCCTCCAAAAATTTAAAAAGATATAATGTCACGTCGGAAAATTCCGAAAATAACATTAATCTATTTATATTAATTTTAAAATTTATTCGAGCCTACGAAGTTAATCGCAATAGCTCGGGACATCGATTACCTTTCTGGTGCTTTGTTCTGGTTTCCCCTTTTTTGTGATTAATTAAAATTTCATAAGTTTCCTAACAAGGAGGGAAACTATAACGCGAAAAAAACAATTTTGGAGTATCGCCCTTTAAAATAGGGGTACCCTACAAAAAGAAAAGAACGAGAAAAAAAAATATTAAAGGACCAATCCTAGCCCCAGTAACTAAACGGGCCCGGGATTGGGATTCTACCCTGAAAAAATGAATAAAATTAAGGAAAGGAAAAGAAGAGTGAAAAAAATGAAAATAGAGAGTTACTTAAATGTTGAGTTTTTGTTTATTTAACTTACTTTGATTGGTCGTATTTGATGAACAAAATAGAATCCAGGAATCCTTAGAAAGTGGTACCAGCACTGGCGCTGTTGTTGAAGCGGGAAATCCAAAAATATTTGCATAAAATCGCAAATAGTGATAAAATTCACAGACACAGGAACAGTCTTAATATGGAATAAAATATCCAACACTGATTTTAAAGAATAACAAAATCGAATATTAGAACTCGTAGCACACATGAAAATTGTGGGAAATGAACTTAACTTGACTTGAATTTACATTTGAAATAGTTTAAGATTGAAATAATGATTTCCGACTCTCCATTCTCGATGACAGTTTTTCGGAGTTTTCTGACACTCCATTCTCGATGGAAGTTTTTTGGAGAGTGTTTCAACTTTTCATGTATTTCCTTCCCTTAGCTTCTGAGAGAAGAAAAAGTGGGAAGATAAAAAAGGGAGAAACTAGGGGAGTCTTAGAAAACACCAATGAAGAAAGGCCCTAAACGCTTCAGCGTGTAGGCGTGTGTTAAGGGTAGAAAGAGAACGACGAAGAAGAACGGCGAAGAGAGAGAAAACCGATAATGAGGGGTGGCTATTGGGACTTGCATGCTTGCGTGGGAGTAGAGAATTCATTAGAAAAGCTAAGAAGTCAACCTCAAAAGTCAGTGGGTGGAGAAAATCCGCCCTAAAGCACAGTAGTTCTTGTTGATGCTGCCCTCTGTACCACTTCCAAGGATCCTAGTTACAAATAATTCAAGACATATTTCTTACATAATTTCAAATATAAAATTGAATGTTAACAATAAATAATGTTGAAAATATAAGTAATACAATTTTTAAATTCAAATTTGTTTATCATATTAGTATTTTAACAATTTCAGATGAATATAGGTTTGATTTTGCCTAAATATTAATTATGTTTTATTATTTTAAAAGAAAAAGATTAATGTATATTGATTAATGCAATATTTAATTTTCCTAGATTTTCCATTTCTAGGTTATGTTTCTCATAGAGTGAATGTCGAGTATTCGTTTTATTTCTTTCAATTTAACTGAATTCAAATGAGAACTATCAAATTTTATATGTACATTCAATAAATTTTATGTCTCCATGTTTTTCAATTTTTAGGTTATGTTATAATAACTTTTAATTAATGAATAATTAATTTGACAAACATATTCAGTATAATATTCAATGCACAATCATTCAATAAAGAATAAATATTAACTAAATCCATTGATACTGAAATGTTATTATTTAATTTATTTTTCATAATTTCCCAATTTTAAGGTTATGTTTGAGTGAAAATTTCATTATTGAATGATTGACATATTTATTTAACCTTAAAATTGACATTAGACTTGTTCTATTAATTTTAAGAATGTTTTTAATTATGTTTTTGTTATTTCCTTAATTTTTACATTTTTGAGGTTATGTTACCTCGAGATACGTTTATTTTATAAAAGTTGATTAACAATTCTTATATGAATTCAAATTTAGTACTATTAATCTTAGAATTGATCTTAATCAATTGACATAACCCTTTTCTTTTGTTTTTCGCGTATTTTTCGTACATAACCTTAAATCTTTAAAAGTTTAATTGAAAATATTAAGTAGTTATAATTTACATCATTTAGCTAATTAATTTAAAGCTTTTTATAATTATTTTTAATGATTATTATTTTTAAATGCTATTGTGCTCACACACACACACACACACACACACACACACACAAAAATATGTTTCAGTGTAAAAGAGTTAATAAAAAGGGTTGTAATGAATTTTTATGCATTTTAAGTATTCAATTAGAATATTCTGTAAATATTATTTTTTTGTTGAAATCGTAACTATTTTTTTCTTATACATGGGGTCATTTCGACGGATGTCTGTTTTATACATTATCATCATTTTCTTGGAAACACAGTGTGGGCCTGCACTCAAGGGCGGAAGTGAACACTTGTCCAAACTGAGGGCCAGCATCGCCTATAACAGAGTTTGTCTCAGCGCGACCCCTAATCTCAGAGTTTTTAGGGACTGTTTAGAAAATCGAGTCGATAGCAAGACATCTGTTAACTATAAAGTCTTGTTTTTTCAAATGTGTCCGAACTCTGGGAAAACTCGACAGGCTATGCTGTTCCTCCCTTTTCAAGAGATGGTCAAATTATGTTTTTCGTTTCAAGAATATGAGAAACGAAGATGTTTAAAAAGATAAAAAAAAACGGAGTGACTCACGACGTTACATTGTCCAATTCTACTAATTGTTTGAACAAATTATAAATTTTTAATTTCAACTATTTATCAAATTAAGCAATAGAGATGAAACTTTTTCTCAATTTTGCAACTTTTCAAGTTAAATGAATCTATTTACTAACAACAAACTGAAATTAACATTACCACCAAATGTTTAAACAAATTATTATTGTTTAATTTCAACTTTTCATCAAATTAAGCTACGAAGTTTAAATGTTTCTCTCAATTTTGTAACCAATTATCTACCAATTATCAATAACAAACTAAAATTAACAATCCTACCAACTGCTTAAACAACTTAAAATTCTTTAATTTCAACTTTTCTTAAATATAAGCTACAGAGTTGCAATTTTTTCTCAATCTAGTATATTTTTATTTTCAGTTTAATGTTAGTAATTAGTATCAACCAGTTTAAAAAGTTTCAAAATTAAGGAAAAATTTCAACTTTGTATATTTATTTGATAAATAGTTATAAATAAACAATTATACATATATTGTTTAAACTTTAGGTAGAATTGTTAATTTTAGTTTTGTTGTTAGTAATTGGTATCATTCAGATTAAAAAGTTGCAAAATTGAGAGTGAATTTCAACTCTGCAGATTAATTTGATGAAAAGTTGAAATTAAAAAATTATAAATTGTTAAACAATCCGTGAAATTGTTATTTTCAGTATAAAAAGTTGCAATATTGATAAATATTGCAACTCTATTGCTTAGTTTTATAAAAAGTGCAAATTAAACAATTATAATTTGTTTAAACAATTGATATTGTTATTATTTTCATTTTGTTGTTAGTAATTAGTACCATTAAGCTTTAAAAGTTGCAAAATTAAGGAAAAATTTCAACTTTGTAGATTAATTTGATGAAAAGTTAAAATTAAACAATTATAATTTGTTTAAAAGTTAGCTGGAATTTTTATTTTTAGTTTTTTTGTTAGTAATTGGTATCAATCAGATTAAAAAGTTGTAAATTGAGAAAAACTTTTAACTCGGTTTAATTTAACAAAAAATGAATGATAATTTGTTTAAACAATTTAGAACTGCTATTTTTAGTTTATTTTTAGTAGTTGGCATCATTCAGATTGAAAAGTTGCAAAATTGAGAGAAAGTTGCATCTCTATTGCTTAGTTTTATGAAAAGTTCAAATTAAACAATTATAATATGTTTAAGCAATTTAGAACTGTTTTTTTCATATTGTTGTTAGTAATTAGTATCATTAAGCTTGAATTAATGCCAAATTTAAGAAAAAGTTGCAACTCTATTTCCTAGTTTGATAGAAAGTTAAAATTAAACAAAATAAATTGTTAAACATTTGATATTATTACTATTTTTTTGTTGTTGTTGGTAATTGATATGATTGAGAATATAAAGTTGCAAAATTCTGTAAAAATTTCATATTTGCAGTTTAATTTGACAAAAAAAAAGAGAATTATAAGTTGTTTATACAATTGTTAGAACTGCTATTTTCAGTTTGTTGTTACTGATTGACATTATTCAGATTAAAAAGTTGCAAAATTAAGAAAGAATTTCAACTCTGTAGTTTAATTTGATGAAAAGTTGAAATTATATAAATATAAAATTATAATTTGTTTAAACAATTGATGGAACTGCTACTTTAAGTTTGTTGTTAGTAATTGGTATACTTCCGCTTAAAAAACTAAAATTGAGAGAAAATTTAAACTTTATAGCATAATTTGGTAAAAAGTTGAAAATGGACAATCGTAATTTGTTTAAACATTATGTAGGATTATTATTTTCAGTTTGATATGAGTAATAGACATCATTTAGCTTAAAGAGTTGCAAAACTGAGAACAATTTTCAGCTCTATTGCTTAATTGGGTTAAAACTTGAAATTAAAAAATATAGTTTGTTGAAACATTTGGTAAGATTGTCATTTTTATTCTGTTGTTAGTAATTACTGTTATTTAGCTTTAAAAGTTGTAAAATTAAGAAAAAGTTGCAGGTTTTTAGCTTAAATAGATGAAAACTTGAAATTAAACAATTAAAATTTGTTTAAACAATTGGTATTATTGTTATTTTAATTTTGTAGTTAGTAATTAGTATTATTATCTCAAAAAGCTGCAAAATTGCAAAAAAGTTACAACTCTATTGCTTAATTTGATAAAAAGTTGAAATTAAACAATATAATTTGTATAAAAATTTGGTAGTATTGTTATTTTCATTTTTTTGTTAGTAATTAGTATCATTCAGCTTGAGAAGTTGCAGAAATGAAAAAAAGTTTCAACTCTATAGCTTAATTTAATAAATAGTTGTAAATAAACAATATTAATTTGTTTAAATAAATTAATAATTACATTAAACAATTGTTAAAAGTCTACATTTTTGTTATTTATTGAAAATCGTGTAAAAAAGTTTAGAAAAAATAGTAATAAATATTTTTGAACGATTTTTCCCTGATTTTTCATTTTATGGTGCTTTTCATAGCTCTATAAAAAATAATTATTTTTTAAAAATTCATAAAGATATCGTTGGAGGTCACTTTTTGAACAGTTTAAAAAAAAAAAGTATTCCGATAAAAAAATGTTCATTTTTCATGATTTTATTGCAAATCTAAAAAACTTGTTCTTTCAATTAAAATTATATGTGGAATTCAGTGGTCGAAAAGTCACCATTAAATATTCAATATTGAATTATAAAATAGTAAAAAAATAAGTGTCTTTTTTTTTGATGTGCAATAAAATGAGGGTTTACGAATTTTAAAATTCGAAAATTTCATTTTTAAGAACCACCCTACTATTCAAGTTTCCTATATTCTTGATAAAAGTTTAGCATAATGACAACTTACTAACCCCCTTATTTTGAATTTTAATTTCTATAAATAACTTAAATAGCAGCCGTTATTATGTTGTCCGTCATTGATATTCACCTCTAATATTTGTTATCGCTGATCTTGCATTATTTCCATAATCCTCAGACGGGAGCTTTGTTTCTCGCTTTCTGTATAGATGGGGGAGAAGAAATTTTCTAGAAGCCAGTTGAAAACCAAGCAATGCATGCTGATAAACTCTCAGAAGAATTTAAATCCTCGAATTCGTCTCCGAGATCCATTACTGTGAACGATTCAGTGAATCCCATTCTCACGACTCACGCCCATTTCGTTTCGTGTCGATTCCCTTGCGAACTTTCGTTCGTAACCTTTATGCAGGTGTCGAAGGAAAGAGAATGAGAATGGTTTCCAATAGAATGTGCATGCAAAGGAACTACAAGATTTATCTTATCGTTTTTGCTTTTTAACTTGGGTGTGTGTTTTTGTAGGTTTATATCGTTGAAGATGAATCACTTGTAGTTTGCGAGTAGAAATGATATTTTTGATCAGACGATACGAATAGTAACGGCTATCTCAGGCTGGTGTGACAGTAGTAACGGTAATTAGAGGTCAGGCTGTATTTGAGTAGTAACAGCGGTTTAGGATCAGACATTGTGATAGTGGTAACGGTGATTTCAGGTCGCACATGGCACAAGTAGTAACGGTCATTTAAAGACAGACATAGTGACAATAGAAACGGTAATTTAAACACAGACACGGTGAGAGTAGAAACGGAAATTTAAACACAGACACCGTCTCAAAAGTAACGGTAATTAAAACACAGACACCGTCTTAAAATTAACGGTAATTTAAACACAGACACCGTGATAGTAGAAACGGTAATTTAAACACAGATACCGTCTCAAAAGTAACGGTAATTAAAACACGGACACCGTCTTAAAATTGACGGTAATTTAAACACAGACACCGTGACACTAAAAACGATAATCAAGACATAGATCCTGTGACAGTAAAAACGGTAATCCAAACACAGACACATTGACAGTAGAATCGGTAATTTAAACACAGGTACCGTGACAGTAGAAACGGTTATAACAAGACAGACAGCGTCTCAAAAGTAACGGTAATTTAAACACAGACACCGTGACAGTAAAAACGGTAATTTAAAAGCAGACACCGTGACAATAAAACGGTACTTTAAAGACAGACACGGTAAAAGTAGAAACAGAAATTTAAACACAGACACCGTCTCAAAAGTAACGGTAATTAAAACACAGACACCGTCTTTAAATTAACGGTAATTTAAACACAGCCACCGTGACAGTAAAAACGATAATTTAAAAGTAGACACAGTGACATTAAAAACGGTAATTTAAACACAGACAACGTGATAGTAGAAACGGTAATTTAAACACAGGTACCGTGACAGTAAAAACGGTTATATAAACACAGACAGCGTCTCAAAAGTAACGGTAATTTAAACATAGACACCGTGACAGTAAAAACGGTAATTTAAAAGCAGACACCGTGACAATAAAAACGGTAATTTAATCATAGACAACGTGATAGTTGAAACGGAAATTTAAACACAGAAACCGTCTCAAAAGTAACGATAATTAAAACACGGTCACCGTCTTAAAATTGACGGTAATTTAAACACAGACACCGTGACACTAAAAACGATATTTAAAACATAGATCCTGTGACAGTAAAAACGGTAATTCAAACACAGACACGTTGACAGTAGAATCGGTAATTTAAACACAGACGCCGTGACAGTAGTAAAGGTAATTTAAACACAGACACCGTGACAGTAGAAACGGTAATTAAAACGTATACACCGTGTCAGTAGAAACGGTAATTTAAACATAGACACCGTGACAGTAGAAACGGCAATTTAAAATCAGACACCGTGACAGTAAAAACGATAATTTAAAAGTTGACACAGTGACAATAAAAACGGTAATTTAAACACAGACAACGTGATAGTTGAAACGGAAATTTAAACACAGAAACCGTCTCAAAAGTAACGATAATTAAAACACGGTCACCGTCTTAAAATTGACGGTAATTTAAACACAGACACCGTGACACTAAATACGATATTTAAAACATAGATCCTGTGACAGTAAAAACGGTAATTCGAACACAGACACGTTGACAGTAGAATCGGTAATTTAAACACAGACGCCGTGACAGTAGTAAAGGTAATTTAAACACAGACACCGTGACAGTCGAAACGGTAATTTAAAATCAGACACCGTGACAATGGAAACGGTAAGTTAAACACAGACACGGTGACAGTAGAAACGGTAATTTAAAAGCAGACACCGTGACAATAAAAACGGTAATTTAATCATAGACAACGTGATAGTAAAAACGGTAATTTAAACACAGACACCGTCTCAAAAGTAACGGTAATTAAAACACAGACACCGTCTTAAAATTAACGGTAATGTAAACACAGCCACCGTAACAGTAAAAACGATAATTTAAAAGTAGACACAGTGACATTAAAAACGGTAATTTTAACACAGACAACGTGATAGTAGGAACAGAAATTTAAACACAGACACCGTCTCAAAAGTTACGGTAATTAAAACACAGACACCATCTTAAAATTAACGGTAATTTAAACACAGACACCGTGACACTAAAAACGATAATTAAGACATGGATCCTGTGACAGTAAAAACGGTAATTCAAACACAGTGGCGGTGATAGTAGAAACGGTAATTTAAACACAGACACGGTTACAGTAGAATCGGTAATTTAAACACAGACACCGTGACAGTAGTAAAGGTAATTTAAACACAGACACCGTGGCAGTAGAAACGGTAATTAAAACGTAGACACCGTGTCAGTAGAAACGGTAATTTAAACATAGACACCGTGACAGTAGAAACGGCAATTTAAAATCAGACACCGTGACAGTAAAAACGATAATTTAAAAGTTGACACAGTGACAATAAAAACGGTAATTTAAACACAGACAACGTGATAGTTGAAACGGAAATTTAAACACAGAAACCGTCTCAAAAGTAACGATAATTAAAACACGGTCACCGTCTTAAAATTGACGGTAATTTAAACACAGACACCGTGACACTAAAAACGATATTTAAAACATAGATCCTGTGACAGTAAAAACGGTAATTCAAACACAGACACGTTGACAGTAGAATCGGTAATTTAAACACAGACGCCGTGACAGTAGTAAAGGTAATTGAAACACAGACACCGTGACAGTAGAAACGGTAATTTAAAATCAGACACCGTGACAATGGAAACGGTAATTTAAACACAGACACGGTGGCAGTATTAACTGTTATTTTTTAGTCGAACATGTTACAAACTGTAACAGTAATTTTACATAAAATGTAGAAATGTAAAAGTAGAAACATCAGTTTTAGGTCAGACATTGCAAAGTAGTAAAAGGCCCTCTTACTTTGAAATATTCTAAATAAATATAACTAAACAAGAATATAAATAAGAGAGTTAACTCTTCTTTTTTAATCTTTTTTGTTTTTCTCTGATATATTTTCCGCAAATCTGTAGCAAAAAAAATTCTGCGTGCTTTCCTTAATAATCTCTCTAGTAACTCATTATGAAGTAATAGCTAAGATACAATCACGAATTTATTTTGCATAACACGCGGATCTGATTACAAATCTGTTTATTCAACACGTAATAATTATGCAAAATATTCATGCTCGTTTCTACAAAATTTTCAAAAGTAAATTCTGTGGATTTTTCAGAAAGCATTGAAAATTTTGGTTTTTTCTTAACTTGTGAGTTAAAAATTAAAAGAAAATTTGAAAATAATTTGAAAAACATATTTGAAATTGAAAAAAATCGAAAAAAACTTGAAAAATTTTGATAATATCTTTGAATCGGAGGGAAACTATTAAAAATTTGCGACATTGAATTAAAAATAAAATATTTAATAAAAAATTTTTAACAATAATGAAATTATTTATGCAAATTTGATAAATATAAAAAAAATAGAAAATAAAAGAAAATAATTTAAAAAATTTTTAAGAAGATCATAAAATGTAGATAATTTATATATTTGCAATTTAATTGTAAATACAGCAAAATAATTAAAAAGTAAAGAAAAACATTGAAATATGGAGGACAAACTTGTTATAGAATTGGATAATAAAATTGAAAGAAATAACTAAAAATAAAAGAAAATCATTTAAATAATTGAAGAATTTATTTTCAATCTAATAAAATTGAAACAATTGAAAAATATATTTGAAATTGAAAAAAAAAAATTAAAAAAAGGTGAATTAGAAAAATAGAATTACTTAACAGTTTTAAAAATTCATTTTTAAAAAAATATACAATAAATAAAAACTAACTGATGAATATATAAGATTTGAAAATAAAAGAAAATAATTGAGAAAATTGAAATTAAATTCAAAATTAGGGGAAATAATTCCTCATTAAATTTGATTGAATAAATTCTTATTCTAATTCTAAAATAAATGACAATCATTTCAATAGTTTGAAGAATATGTTTGAAATTGCAAAAAAAATTGAAATAATTGAAAACAATATTTTAAATTGATGGAAACACTTTTGAAAACAAGTGTATTCAAATAAAAAATAATAGAATCAACTGAAAATTCGTGAAAAGTATTTAAAATTTTAAAGCAACTAATTGATAAGTAGAAAAAAATTGAAGAAATAGAAGGAAATAGTTGCAAAAATTGAAATTAAATTTAAAATTGTCAAAAATAATGTTTAACTGAATTCAATTATATTATATAAGTTCTAAAATAAAAAACAAAAAACTGCAATAATTTTAATAAATATATTTTAATTTTTAAAAACACAAAAAACTGATTAAATTAATAAAATTTATGGTATTTATTTTTTGAAAACATTGCTTCTTTATAGAGATTACTACAAAAATCACTAATTTTTAATTAATATTTCATAATAGCTCGCAAAAAAATATTAAATAGGCCAATTGATGCATTTTTTAATTGTCTACAAAACGAGCAAAAATTATTCTTTATGAAATTTATATAAAAAGCAAAAAATATACAAAAATTAATTTTTAAAAAAATTCTCAATTTTTGAGACCTTGATAATTTGGAACAGGATTACAGTAGAAGGTTCACAAATAGCTCATTCGATGTGTTTTTTAATCACCTACATAATAATGAAAATATATTGAAGCTTGTAATAAAGCATAAAAATAAAACTATAAGAAAACAAGATTTTCAAAATTTTTTATTTTTAAAATGCTAATTACTATGGATTAAATTGCACTAGATTGCTAATATCTCAATCGATGCGCTTTCAAAAAATAAAACGATTAAAATACTTATCTTTAACTTTTTTTTAAAAAAATTATACAATTTGGCAAAAAGGCGATTTTTTCAAAATTTTTAAAGGCCAAAAAAAAGTTAGAATTGATCGATCGGGTTTAAACGTTTATCATAATTTGTCCCTTTAAGGGACCTATAATTTTGTAAAAAAAAATGGTTCTAAACTTTATAGTTTTCGAGATATTGGTCCAAACGTAATATGGACAAACACATACACACACACGTACAAATGCATCAAAAGTTACAAATTTACCAAAGTAAGTGAAATATAAAACAAAAAAATAATACATTCAAATAAATCATTTTCTTTCCTTTTAAAATTAAAGGTTAAAATTTATTTATTTTTATTTATTTATCAATTGCTGTTGACCATTTCAAATTAAGTTTTAATTTTTTCAATCAAATTTTGCAATTTTCAAATATTTTCCTCATATTTAATTATCTGAATTAAATTTCTCAATTACTTTTTCTATTTTCTAAATCTATTTTCCATTCTCCAGTTATATTTTTCTACTGATAATTAAAAAATAATTCAGCGTTGAATTCAATAAAATTTTCAATTTTTCATATCTTCAATTTTCTTTGTAAATTTTTCTATCTATTCCCAGATGTATTCTTTTTTTTCAATTTCTCACTTATTTACTTCAATTACAATTATTCGGTTGTTTTCCAGCGTTTCTTTTATGAAAGGGAATAAAACAATTATACTGACGAATCATTATACTTTTCACGCTCGCTATCCGCTTGTGTTGCGTGCATGTTTTAAGAACCTTTGAGATGAAGGATAAAATTGAATAACATGCATGCTAAATTATGCAACAATTTCTGCAAAAGAAGGAAACAAAGCAAATGTAGCAACAAGTACAATTAAATGTGTATTCCCTTGGTGATAGTAATTCGCGAGTATAAATCGCATCTGTGGATTGTATTGTTTGGGAATATACTGTAACTTTGGTGTCTGCTCTTGCCTTTCCGCGACGCTAAATGCATTATCATAATGCACCGTTGGTTGGTGATACAGTGCGCGTAAGTAAGTAATAAAATTATCTCTGCAAATTCGGTCGTTAGTTGTAGATGCAAGTTCCGTTTTGCAAATTACGTGCATTCACGGCCAATGTTTCGGATTATAATAATATTATTTCTTAACGATTCTTTGCTCTCTAAATTTCAAGTATAGTGATTTTTTTACTAATAATGAATTTGAGAAAAATGAGCTTCAATTAAATAGTCAAAAATGTTACTAATTTTTAGTAGAAAACTACTAATTAATTATTAGTAGAAAATTACTTGTTTGAAAGTAAAATATCTATATCTGAAATCGTGCAAGTTTACTTAGTTAATTTGTAGATACTTCATTTTCAAAATAGTATTTTTTTACTGAAAAGTAGTATCATCTTTTACTATTTAATAGTTGGTCATTTTTCTCTAATTCATTAGTAGAAAATTGCTGATTCAGATTTAGAGAGTAATAAATATTAGGTACCATTTTAGAAGAAGTAGGATATCTATTAAATTTTCGAATTCAGTCCTTCAAAACAAATAAAAATAAATAAATAAATTTCAGATTAATAGAGACTAGAGACTGATAAATAACTAAATATTATATTTCAGATAAAATAAAATATATATTAAATTTTTGAATATTAAAGTTTTAAAATCATTTGGTTTTCTTTGCAAAATATATTTGAAGTGAAAAAAATTAAAAATAAAAAAAAAAATTTTAAAATATATATAGGTAATTAAAATTGATAATTGATACAAAGAAAACAAAATAGGAGAATTAAAAAAAAACAAAATTAAAAATTATCGAGTAAATGAAAAATTATTTAAAAAATTAAAAATAGATAATTAAAATTTGCACGATTTAGCTATTTTAATTAAATAAATTGAAAATTAAAAAGATAAAATGAATTCAAGTATATTGTTAAATTCTAATTTTTATGGTTAAAATAGAAACAATTCAATAGTTTGGGGAATATATTTAAAACTAAAAAATAGTTTTCAATTGAAAAATTGTAAATTTAACGGAAATAATTAAAAGTGTAGAATTTAAATGACAAATAAAACATTAACTAACAATTTTTCAAAAATTATCGTTAAGCTGAATCAAATAAATAGATGAAAATTGGAAATAGTAAACTCAATTAAAAAAAAAATAAAAGATAAATAAAATTAAAAAATTTAATTTTAAAAACTGCAAATTAATTTGAAATACACGAAAATAATTAAAAAATTGACAAAAAAAAAGAAAATACTCAGTAAAGAAGTGAATAATTAAGAATTGACAAAAATAATTTTAATTAGAAAGAAAATTATTTAAATAACTAAACAATACGGTTGCAATTGAATAAATAAAAAAATTTTAAATATAAATGGAAAATAAAAAATTTACTGAAAATAAAGGAAATGATTGACAACATTAAAAAAAATAATTGGTAATTAAAAAAATAGTTGGTATTGCAATTAAATTTGAAATTGAGGAAGATAATTGAAAATTTGATGAAAATAATTGGATTATTAAGAAAATAATTTAAAAACAAAGCAGATTATAATAAAAACTTAGAAGAGAGTAATTTAAATTTGAAGAAAATCAATCCAACTAAAAATAAAAAAAAATTGCAATTGGAAAAAACAGCTGAAGATTTGAAAAAAATAATTGAAATCTCGAGAAATTAATTGTAATATTAAACAATAATTGAAAATGGAAGAAATAATTGTAAATTGTTGAAGAATCAAATTTAAAATTGAAGAAAATTATTTAAAATTCAAGGAGAAAATTTATGTATTTAAATACAAATTTAAGAAAATCACTATAAATTAAAAGAGAATAATAGGAATTGAAAAAATACACTTAAATAGATGAAGTTGCTAAATTGTAAAAAATAATCATGAAAGAAAATAACTGGAAATTCGGGGAATTAGTTAACTTTGTGAATAAAACATTTTAAAATTGAAGAAAAAATTAAATTGTAATTAAAACATGTTAAAAATAATGCGAAATAAAAGAAGAAATTTATTCAACTAAAAATTCGAATAAAAAAAAAATTTTATTTGGAGAAAATAATTGGAAATTCAACAAAAATAATTGAAATTTGAAGAAAATATTTAAAATGGAATGAAACAATAATTATAAAACACTGATATAATAGAAAATAGGAAAAAATTATAAATAAATCACGAAACATTAATTAAAATATTCGAAGAAAATAAAAATAAATTAAAATTTAGGAAAATAACTATAAAAAAAAAAGTATAATTGAAGTTGGAAAGCATAAAATTGAAATCATGATAGATTAAAACTAAAATAATTTGTAAATAATAAAAATGGAAGAAAAAATTAAAAATTTAAGAAAGAAATTAATAAACTTAATTTAAAAGTGAAAAATAATTGAAAATTAAAAGAAATAATTTTTCTATGTAATGAAAAATAAAAGAAAAAATGTATCCAACTAAAATTATAAACAGTAGTTGCAATTGGATACTCAAAATTGATACTTGAAACTTTGAAGAAAAGACTTGTAATATCAAACAATAATTGAAACTCGATGAAATAAAAGAAAATAATTGAAAATGTCTGGAAGAAATTGAAATCATGATTGATTTAGTACTAAATTTTTTTATAAATAAGGAAAATATAAGAAAAAATAAGTACACCTAAAAATACGGTAAACAAGTGCAATTAGAGAAATTAATTAAAAATTGGGAAAAGAATAAATGAAATTTAAAAAAAGTAATTAAAAATTTAGGAAAAAAAGTTAATAAACTTAATAGAAAATCAAAAACTAATTGAAAATTAAAAAATGTAAATTTTTCTAATTAATGAAAAATGAAAGAAAAAATTTATCCAACTAAAAATGCTGAAAGAAATTCCATTTGGAGACAATAATTGAAAATTCGAAGAAATTAATGGAAATTTGCAGAAAAAACTTAAAATATGAAACAATAATTGAAACTTGATGAAATAAAAGAAAATGAAAGAAAATAATTGAAAATTCCTGGAAGAAATTGAAATCATGATTGATTAATACTAAATTTTTTTATACATAATGAAAATGTAAGAAAAAATTAGTACACCTAAAAATACACAAAAGAATTGCAATTAGAGAAATTAATGGAAAATTGGAAAATAATAAAAATGAAATTTAAAGAAAGTAATTAAAAATATAGGAAAAAAGTTAATAAACTTAATAGAAAATCAAAAACTAATTGAAAATTAAAAAATGTAAATTTTTCTAATTAATGAAAAATGAAAGAAAAAATTTATCCAACTAAAAATGCTGAAAGAAATTCCATTTGGAGACAATAATTGAAAATTCGAGGAAATTAATTAAAATTTTTAAAAAAGACTTGGAATATCAAACAATAATCGAAACTCGACAAAAAAAAAAGAAAATGAAAGAACATAATTGAAAATTCCTGTAAAAATGGACCTTATAATAGATTAAAACTAAAATTTTTTGTAAATTATAAAAATGGAAGAAAAAATTAATGCACTCAAAAATACAAAAAAAAAGTGCAATTGGAGTAATTATTTGAAAATTAGAAGAAAATAATTGAAATTTAAAGAATGTAATTAAAAATTTAGGAAAAAATATTGATAAACCTAATAAAAAATACAAAATACTTGGAAATTCAGAAAAGCAATTTTTTCAAAGTAATGGAAAGTAAAAGAAAAAAATTTATCCAACTAAAATTGTAGAAAGCAATTGCAATTAGAGTCACTAATTGAAAATTGGAAAAAACAATTGTAATTTGAAAAAAAAACTTGTAATATCAAACAATAATTGAAATTTAAGGAAATAATTGAAAATGGAAGAAAATAATTGTAAATTCTGAGAAAAATTGAAATCATGATAGATTAAAACTAAAATTTTTTGTTAATTATAAAAATGGAAGAAAAAATTAAGGCACCAAAAAATACAGAAAACAATTGTAATTGGAGAAATTAAGTGAAAATTGGAAAAAAAATTGAAATTTAAAGAAAGTATTTAAAAATGTAGGAAAAAATATTGATAAACTTAATTAAAAATATAAAACAATTGAAAACTAAGAAAAGCAATTATTTCTAAGTAATGGATAAAAGAAAACAATTTATGCAACTAAATTTGTAGAAAGTAATTGCAATTAGAGAAATTAATTGAAAATTGGAAGAAAATAATTGAAATTTGAACAAAAGCCTTGTAATATCAAAAAATAATTGAAACTTGAGGAAATAATTGAAAATGGAAGAAAATAATTGTTAATTCTGGGAAAAATTGATAATTGAATAATTGAAATTAAAACAAAATAAATATAAAATAAACAAAATAATTTGAACATAAAAAGTACACATAAATAAATTTAGCTACTAAAAAAAGCTATGCAAAAAAACATTCGAAGAAATAATTTGAAATTTGAAGAAACAAGCCTTGTAAGATCAAAAAATAATTGAAACTTGAGAAAAAATTGAAAATGGAAGAAAATAATTGTAAATTCCAGTAAAACTTAAAATCATGATAGATTAGAACGAAAATTTTTTGTAAATTATAAAAATGTATTAAAAAATGAAGGCAACTAAAAGTACAGAAAACAATTGCAATTAGATAAATTAATTGAAAATTGGAAGAAAATAATTGAAATTTAAAGAATGTAATTAAAAATTTAGGAAAAAATATTGATAAACCTAATAAAAAATATAAAATACTTGGAAATTCAGAAAAGCAATTTTTTCAAAGTAATGGAAAGTAAAAGAAAAAAATTTATCCAACTAAAATTGTAGAAAGCAATTGCAATTAGAGACACTAATTGAAAATTGGAAAAAACAATTGAAATTTGAAAAAAAAACTTGTAATATCAAACAATAATTGAAACTTAAGGAAATAATTGAAAATGGAAGAAAATAATTGTAAATTCTGAGAAAAATTGAAATCATGATAGATTAAAACTAAAATTTTTTGTTAATTATAAAAATGGAAGAAAAAATTAAGGCACCAAAAAATACAGAAAACAATTGTAATTGGAGAAATTAAGTGAAAATTGGAGAAAAAAATTGAAATTTAAAGAAAGTATTTAAAAATGTAGGAAAAAATATTGATAAACTTAATTAAAAATATAAAACAATTGAAAACTAAGAAAAGCAATTTTTTCTAAGTAATGGATAAAAGAAAACAATTTATGCAACTAAATTTGTAGAAAGTAATTGCAATTAGAGAAATTAATTGAAAATTGGAAGAAAATAATTGAAATTTGAACAAAAGCCTTGTAATATCAAAAAATAATTGAAACTTGAGGAAATAATTGAAAATGGAAGAAAATAATTGTTAATTCTGGGAAAAATTGATAATTGAATAATTGAAATTAAAACAAAATAAATATAAAATAAACAAAATAATTTGAACATAAAAAGTACACATAAATAAATTTAGCTACTAAAAAAAGCTATGCAAAAAAACATTCGAAGAAATAATTTGAAATTTGAAGAAACAAGCCTTGTAAGATCAAAAAATAATTGAAACTTGAGAAAAAATTGAAAATGGAAGAAAATAATTGTAAATTCCAGTAAAACTTAAAATCATGATAGATTAGAACGAAAATTTTTTGTAAATTATAAAAATGTATTAAAAAATGAAGGCAACTAAAAGTACAGAAAACAATTGCAATTAGATAAATTAATTGAAAATTGGAAGAAAATAATTGAAATTTAAAGAAAGAAATTAAAAATTTCTGGTAAAATAATTGATAAACTTAGTTAAAAGTTATAAAATAATTGAAAATTTAGAAAAATAATTTTTTCTAAGTAATGGAAAAGTAAGGAAAAAATTTATCTAACTTAAAATGCAGAAAGCAATTGCATTTAGAGACACTTATTGAACATTCGAAAAAATTAATTGAAATTTGAAGAAAAGCCTTGTAATATCAAAAAATAATTGAAACTTAAGGAAATAATTGAAAATGGAAGAAAATAATTGTAAGTTCTTAGAAAAATTGAAATCATGATAGATTAAAACTAAAATTTTTTGTAAATTATAAAAATGGAAGAAAAATTAAGGCACCAAAAAATACAGAATACAATTGTAATTGGAGAAATTAAGTGAAAATTGGAGAAAAAAATTGAAATTTAAAGAAAGTATTTAAAAATGTAGGAAAAAATATTGATAAACTTAATTAAAAATATAAAACAATTGAAAACTAAGAATAGCAATTTTTTCTAAGTAATGGTTAAAAGAAAACAATTTATGCAACTAAATTTGTAGAAAGCAATTGCAATTAGAGAAATTAATTGAAAATTGGAAGAAAATAATTGAAATTTGAACAAAAGCCTTGTAATATCAAAAAAAATAATTGAAATTTGAGGAAATAATTGAAAATGGAAGAAAATAATTGTTAATTCTGGGAAAAATTGATAATTGAATAATTGAAATTAAAACAAAATAAATATAAAATAAACAAAATAATTTGAACATAAAAAGTACATATAAATAAATTTAGCTACTAAAAAAAGCTATGCAAAAAAACATTCGAAGAAATAATTTGAAATTTGAAGAAAAAAGCCTTGTAATATCAAAAAATAATTGAAACTTGAGAAAAAATTGAAAATGGAAGAAAATAATTGTAAATTCCAGTAAAACTTGAAATCATGATAGATTAGAACGAAAATTTTTTGTAAATTATAAAAATGTATTAAAAAATGAAGGCAACTAAAAGTACAGAAAACAATTGCAATTAGATAAATTAATTGAAAATTGGAAGAAAATAATTGAAATTTAAAGAATGTAATTAAAAATGTAGGAAAAAATATTGATAAACTTAATTAAAAATATAAAACAATTGAAAACTAAGAATAGCAATTTTTTCTAAGTAATGGTTAAAAGAAAACAATTTATGCAACTAAATTTGTAGAAAGCAATTGCAATTAGAGAAATTAATTGAAAATTGGAAGAAAATAATTAAAATTTGAAGAAAAGCCTAGTAATATCAAAAAAAATAATTGAAATTTGAGGAAATAATTGAAAATGGAAGAAAATAATTGTTAATTCTGGGAAAAATTGATAATTGAATAATTGAAATTAAAACAAAATAAATATAAAATAAACAAAATAATTTGAACATAAAAAGTACATATAAATAAATTTAGCTACTAAAAAAAGCTATGCAAAAAAACATTCGAAGAAATAATTTGAAATTTGAAGAAAAAAGCCTTGTAATATCAAAAAATAATTGAAACTTGAGAAAAAATTGAAAATGGAAGAAAATAATTGTAAATTCCAGTAAAACTTGAAATCATGATAGATTAGAACGAAAATTTTTTGTAAATTATAAAAATGTATTAAAAAATGAAGGCAACTAAAAGAACAGAAAACAATTGCAATTAGATAAATTAATTGAAAATTGGAAGAAAATAATTGAAATTTAAAGAAAGAAATTAAAAATTTCTGGTAAAATAATTGATAAACTTAGTTAAAAGTTATAAAATAATTGAAAATTTAAAAAAGTAATTTTTTCTAAGTAATGGAAAAGTAAGGAAAAAATTTATCTAACTTAAAATGCAGAAAGCAATTGCATTTAGAGACACTTATTGAACATTCGAAAAAATTAATTGAAATTTGAAGAAAAGCCTTGTAATATCAAAAAATAATTGAAACTTAAGGAAATAATTGAAATCGGATGAAAATAATTGTAAATTCTGAGAAAAATTGATATTATGATAGATTAAAACTAATTTTCGTTGTAAATTATAAAAATGGAAAAAAAAATTAATGCACCTAAAAGTATAGAAAACAAGAGCAATTAGAGAAATTAATTGAAAATTGGAAAAAAATAATTGAAATTTAAAGAAAGTAATTAAAAATTTCGGGGAAAATAGTTGATAAACTTAGTTAAAAGTTATAAAATAATTGAAAAATTGGAAAAGTAATTTTTTCTAAGTAATGGAAAAGTAAGGAAAAAATTGATCCAACTTAAAATACAGAAAATTAAAATTTCGAAGAAATTAATTAAATAAATAATTAAAAAAAAAAAATTTTTTAAAAAATTAAAAACAATAATTGAAACTAAATGAAATAATTTAAAATGGAAGAAAATAATTGTAAATTTTGAGAAAAATTAAAATCATGATAAATTAAAACTAAAATTTGTTGTAAATTATAAAAATGGAAGAAAAAATTAATGCACCTAAAAGTACAGAAAACAATTGGAATTAGATAAATTAATTGAAAATTGAAAGAAAATAACTGAAACATAAAGAAAGAAATTAAAAATTTCGGGAAAAATAATTAATAAACTGAAGAAAAAGTTGAAAGTTATAAAATAATTGAAAATTCAGAAAAGTAATTGTTTCTAAGTAATGGAAAAAAAAAGAAAAAATTGATCCAACTAAAAATGCAGAAAGCAAATACATTTAAAGACACTAATTGATCATTCGAAGAAATTATTTGAAATTTGAAAAATAGCCTTGTAATATCAAAAAAATAATTGACATTTGAGGAAAAATTGAAAATGGAAGAAAATAATTGTAAATTCTGGGAAAAATTGATAATTGAATAATTGAAATTGTAACAAAATAACTATAAAATAAAAAAGAGTAATTAAAACTTGAAAAAATCCATTTAATTTTGTCTACTAATAAAGTAACAAAAAAAAGAAACCATAACTAGTTAAAAAATATTAAGCAACACTGGTTTAATTTTATCCTCGATAAAGAATCCTCGTTCATTTTCAGTCGAATATATTCCCATATCCCAGTTTCTAAACCACTCATTTCTTTTAACAACTCGAAATTTAAAATCCCGTCAAATTCAACGCTTCTGGGAGAGCAATTAATCCCGAAACATCCAAGCGTTGCGAATCACGAGGCGTAAATTCTTTTTTACCTCAAATAATGATTCATTGCTGTGGTTTTTTGATTTTATTAGTAAAATGCATCTGGACATTTATATCAGCGAGAGCTTAAATTTTCAGCAGTTAATGTGAGCCAACAGAAAGGAAAAAAAATACAACAAAAAGAAAATAAAAATAAAAAAAATTTGCTAAGTTGATTCGCAAATGCAATATAGAGCATATCTGGCATATCTACTTGCACAATATAGCGTCGCGTGGCGACGGACGTGGATAACGCTAACACGATTTATGGTCGACGGAAGGCTTCCCGAAATTTGCATTGCACGTATGTTGAGTTGAAGTCTCTCACTCTCGGCCCGTTGCTGAATCAGAGATAACGTAATAATACTCTGCAGCTCTTCTCAGATCCGTTTGAGAAAAATGGAAAAAAAGTAGCAGCACCTTGAGCAAGAGAAGTGTAGAATATAGGAAATATAGAGACGACTAAAACCAGAATAAAAGTGATTTCTTATTTTCCAAGCTAGTACGTTTCTTGAGCAAAAAACTGAAATTCTCCTTTCGAAGCGGCTCTCATCAAACGATGAAAATTTTCATCAAAGCGTGAAATTTTTTCAGTAAACAATAAAAGTGCTCAACAAGGGAGAAAATTTTGAAAGATAAAGATTGAATTTTTTTTCAGCAATTAAATAAGTGATTTTAAGAAAAACGTGGAGTTTCTCCATGAGATGTGATATTATATTTAAAGCGAGTTATATAGAAATAATGCTTGAAGTTAAATTTTAACGAGTTGATTAAAAAATTGTAAAACAATAAAGATGGGTCAGAAGTTGTGAATTTAGTGCGCACCGAAAAAAGTTTTTTCATTTTTAACGAAATATTAAAAAAAATTATTATGTTAGATCCAAAAAATAATTTTATCAATCGAAAAATGTTTTAAAATATTTTTACAAAAGTTATTGCAAAATGAAAATTATTATTAAATAATAATTATCTTCGTAAACCCCTGAAGTTAGTTACTATGTATATTTATTCATTTTTTTCTGTCCACGTTTTAAAATCCAAAGTGAAGTTAGTCCCTGCTTTTTTTCGTTAAATTTAAATCTCTTTATCAGAAAATGTTAAAATTGTTTTAGAAAACAGACAACATATGCAGATGAAGTAGTCTTAATGACGAGATATTGATTATGAGTAACAATAATTTATATATTTAGTATATTACACACTTATATGAATTTTAATAATAATTTAAATTTTAAATTAATTTAAAGTGTCAAATAGTTGAATTTATTAAAAATTCAAATAAAGTTATTTTACTTCATTGGAAAAAATTAAAAAATTAAATACAGTTTAAATTATTCTGTAACCTTTTTTACCATTTTTGAAGTTCCAAATTAAAATAGATAATTAAAAAATAAATAAATGATTAAAATAAGATATTAGCGATCACTCAAGGTCAAAAGATAAATAAAAGAAAACTTAAATTCTTTTTTACTTTTTACGTTTCAACATCACGGCTGTCCTTTTTAGAAACTATAATTTATTTTAAAAAAATTGAAAATTATTACAAAAAAAAACATATATAAAAGTATTTTTTGTTTAAGGGCATGTGATGATAATGCTAAATTTGTCCGTAAACTTTCTCTTAAAGTACTCAATGTTTTGACACCAAACTTTGTAGAATTACTCAAAACACCATTTGAATGGTCTCTCTGACCCAATTTTGTTTCATTTTTGTCTTTAAACTAAATATTTTTCAAATTTACTTTTTTTCAAAATTTTCCAAAAATTGTAAAATTGAAAAAAAAATTAGTTTAAAGATAAAAATGAAATAAATTTGGGTCAGAGAGACCATTCTAATGGTATTTTGAGTAATTCTACAAAGTTTGGTGTCAAAACATTGAGTACTTTAAGAGAAAGTTTACGGACAAATTTAGCATTATCATCACATGCCCTTAAACAATAGTAAAATATTTACCGACAGGAAATTGGTTAAAAAATTTTTTTTACATAATTTAAAAAAATAACAAAAATTATTTTTCCTCAAAGGAACGTCTTTAAAATTTAAAGTACAAGTAGTCACTGATCGGTTAATTACAATTAAAAGAGAATTTTATAATAAGGTGAAAATAGGAATCGTGAAATCGTGAATCGTGAAAAAATAAAATATTTTTTTCTATCTTTTAACTATTGCCAGGAATATTTAAATTTTTAACACTAGTTTCTTTTCAACTTTTGGTAAGTTTGAATAATTTTTTTCAAATTCCAATTACTTTTGTCATTATTCAAGTATTTTTGTCATTTTACGATTATTTTCTTAATATTTCTATTATTTTTGCAATATTAGAATTATTTTCTATAAATTTCAATTATTATTTTATTCAAATTATTGGAAGCGAGGTATTAATATTTACTATAGTAATTATTATTGTAATGTCAAATTTTAATTTTATTGTTATTTGAAAGAAATTTTAAAATTTTATATTGTAATGGGCTTTTGCCCATAAATAAATAAATAAATTCCATGTTTTTTATAGTCACAAATTTTTAAATTTCTTATATTAGTTTCCAATTTTTTTTTTCAATTAAATTTAACAAATTTTAATTATTTTCTTCAAACTTCAATTATTCTCTATAAATTTTGTATTTATATAACAGTTTTCAATTATTTATGTCATTATTCAATATTCAATCAGTTTTTTAAAAATTTCAAATGTTTAGTCAATTTTTCAAGCAGTCTTTAAATTTTTTATTTTATGCACCAGTTATCGATTATTTTTTTCAAATTACAATTATTTTTGTTATTGTTCAATTATCTTCTTGTAATTTCAATTATTTTTTAAACTTTTCTATTATTTTGTGTAAATTTGAATTCTGTTCTTTAATCTTCAAATTATTGTCAGGAATATCCAAATTTTCTACACAAGTTTAATTCACTTTCGTTATTTTTCAATTATTTCCTTTAAATTTCAATTACTTTTGTCATTAATCAATTATTTTTGTTATTTTCCAATTATTTTTTCATATTTTCGAATTTTTGTTATTTTTGCCATTTAAGAATTATTTTTTACAAATTGCAATTATTTTTTTCTTTTTTTTTATTGTCATGAACTTTTAAATTTCTTACACCTATTTTCAATTATTTTCATCATTATTTTTATTATTTTTACGAATTTAAAAATTTTTTTATACCTTTTTCATTTATTTTCTTCAAACTTTAATTATTTTTTTCATATTTGAATTTTTTGCCATTTTTGAATTATTCTCTTCAAATTGCTATTATTGTCTTCAAACTTCAATTAATTTCTTCAACTTTAATTATTTTTCTCAAACTTATAATATCTTTTTTAACTTTACAATTATTGTCTATAATTTTTTAATTTTTACACCAGTTTTGAATTATTTATTTCAATATTTTAATTATTTTGGCAAGTTTTCAAGTATTTTCTTCAAATTTTTAATTTTTTTAAAATTATCATTTATTTTTGTCATTTCTCAATTATTTTTTCAAGTTACAACTATTCTTTTCAATATTCAAATATTCTTGACATTTTGGAATTATTTTCTTAAAATGTCATTTTTTCTTCAATCTTTTTATTATTGTCATAAGTTTATTAAATTTTGAAGATCAATTTTAAATTATTTATGTCATTATTCAATTAGTTTCTTCACCTTTTAATTATATCGTTAATTTTTCAATTATTTTATACAATTTTTAAAAATAAATTATTAAATTTTTTATTTTTTTACTTCATTTTTTAATATATTTCTCATTTTTCATTAAGTTTTTTTTCTTAATTTTAGTTATTTTTGTCATTATTTAACAATTTTCTACACCTATAAATTTTTTTGATATTTTTTAATTATTTTTTTTTCAAATTTCAATTATTCACTTGAAAATTCTATTATTTTTTTTTCAATGTTTCAACTATTGTCTAAAAAGTGTAATTTTTACACCAGCTTTTATAATTATTCAAAGTCATATTATTCAATTAATTTCTTTACATTTTACTTATTTCTTCAATATCTTAATTATTGTGAGAAATTTTAAATTTTTTACACCAGTCTCAAACTTTTGTTTTAAATTTTAATTATTTTTGGTACTTCAATTATTGTTAAAACTTTTTAATTATTTACTTCAAATTTCAATTATTTCGTTTCAGTTTTTGTCATCATTTTTTGATCAAATTTAAAAGTATTCAATTCCAATACATAAAATTTTCAATATTTTAATTTTTTTAGAATATCTTAAACTCAATGCTTTTTGGATTGAAAATTTCTACTAATTTGAATTTGTGACCAAATTTTCACTAATTTTAATTTAGATAGAGTGAATATTCACTTAGTGTAAGTCAAAAGTCGTCCACTTATGAAAAGAATACGAGTTTTTACTTTTTCAGATTCAGAGACTAAGTAGTACGATTACTTTTAAGTCAGACAGGTTTAGGAAAATTGGATTCATATGTCGAAGCATCTAAGTAGTAATATCAGGTTTTATCCAGACATACAGAAATCGATAGGAAAAATCTACTCAACATAAAAAAGTAGAAACACCTTTTTACAGTCAGATTAAGAAGCGGGCGCGTAATTAAATAATCATAAAATAAATACCAGCGAATTAATCTATTAAAATTGAAACAGTAGTAAAAGCTTTTAAAAGTCAGACAAACAATCACCCGCGTTAATAAATTATCAGTTGATAAATACGATCAAAGGGATCAAGTGGTGAAAAGTGTTTAAAGCCAGACATACGTAAATTAATGGGAAACATGTATTAAAAGTAAAACAGTGGAAAGAGTTTATTAAAGTCAGACTATTTGTCAGGAGCGCGAACAAATTATAAGTATAGAAAATTACGATCAGACTGAATAAGTATCGATTTTTTTTCGGTAAAAAATAAAAAGCTTTCTAAAGTGAAATTCAACATTAAATATATGAATTTAAACACATAATTTTCTAATGTTTGTCAATGCAAATAAAGTGGTTAAACTGTGCAAGTAGTCGAACTACTGTTAAGTCAGACAGCGTGGAAATATTTGAAACTAATGGATAAATTAAGTCTTGACTTTGCAAGTTTCAAGTGTGATTTTGCATATTTAGATCAATGCAAATTAATTGCTTCAACTGAGTAAGTAGTAAAAGCCCATTTAAGACGGGAATATTGCAAGCGATACTGACGAATAAATTAACTGAGTTTTCCTAATAAAAGAGGCTGTTTGACACCTTAAGAAAATTCAATTTTTTTTTTCTTAGTTTCACTTGACTTTGCGTGTCTTTTGTAAATTAAAAAAATTATACTATATTCCGGAAAGTAAGAAAAAGGATAACCATTTTAATTTCAATTAAAAAATCTTTTAGTTTCAATCACATTTTTAAACAGTTTTAAAAAAGTTGAAATAGTAGAAAAGCTGCAAAGTTTTACATTTTTAATTTTAAATTCGTATTTTTTTTAAATAAATTTATTTGAATTGAATAAATAAAAAAGCCAGGTTTTTTCTTTGTTTTACTTAACTTTGCGTGTCTTTTGGAAATTTAAAAATTTATATCATATTTTGTAAAATACAAAAAAGATAAATGTTAATTAAAAATGTTTTAATTTTAATTACATTTTTAGACAGTTTTTAAAATGGTGTAATGGCAGAAAAGCTGAAGAGTTTAACCTTTTCACTTTTTCACCTTTATAATTTTAATTTCACGATTTAAATTTAAATAATTTTATTGAAATTCTGATTGATTGACGTTTTTGGTTTATTTAAATTGTAATGACTTGACATTATTAAAATAAAATTAATTCAGGTTTGAGTAAAAAGAACGGGAAAGCGGAAAAATAGGACACTTTAGGTATGAGGTGAATTTTATATAACAAGTGTAAAAAGCTTTCAATTTTCAAAAATTGTAAATATTCAAGCTCGTAAATATCAAAAATTAATAATTTGAGTATTATCAATTTTAAATTTCATAATAAACAAAAGACAATCAATTTACTTTGCATAACAATGCAAAATTGAATGCTTGTAAATTTCATTGATTGAAAATTTCGACAACTTTTAATTTGAATGATGCAAAATTTCCAAGATTCTAAATTACAAAGTTGCGAAATTTCCAAGATTCTAAACGTAAAAAATTCTAAACTTCAAAATATTCTTAATCAAGATTCTAGATTTCAAAGCAGTGAAATATTAAATCTCCCAAATTATCTAAACAGCCAAATCAGAAGATACGCATTTTAAACAATTCGATACATTCTCTCATATTTTACACAAAGAATAAATAAAATGCCTAATTTTTTTCCAATTTGCTGGTGAATTATTCCCAATAGCACATTCTGGGAAAGATATCTTGATATTAAATCAGTATTCTGACCAGAAATCCCGATAGTGTCATTTCTGTGACAACCTCTTTGTTATCTGTATGAAAATGTGACATGAACATACAGTCTGTCGAACTATCAGCAACGAGCTTATTTTAATTTCACGCAACACAGCGTCTGTCACACAATCCGTTTCGGGAAACAAAAAAAAAATAATAATGTGACTCGAAATAGTCATGTTGTTACATTGAATCTGAATTTCTTCTTCTGTGTTAAATAATACACACACTAAACGCTTAAAATGTACTGAATAATAAAGCCAATGATTTATTCAGAGGAAGATCCAGGAAGGCATAAAAAGGGTTAGTGGAAGGAAACAGTAAAGATGAATATTCCTTAAAGTTTGTGGGTTTTGGAGATAACGGATTATGGGGACTTGAAGAGATTTCATGCAATTTCACAAGTTTATTGTTTCATGAGCACATTTAAAAGCTTTTTCAACAAACTAGTTGACAGAGTTCAGAAGTTTTCTGCTATTTAAGGTTAAAAAGGACTTAAAACTCGTGTCCTATTAACAAAAACTTTTGTAATATTAAAAGCACTTTGTAAGTTTCATTCTTGTAGGTTATAATTTTCGCATTTTTTTTTTTTTTTTTTGTTCGATAACTTTTTAATGGGAAATAATAATTTATCACTTTGTTATTACATGATTTGATAAAATGTTTTAAATGCAAACTGTTTTGAAAAAAAAAATTAATAAAAGCAAAGGAAAGAAGACATTTTCTCGCAAGTTAAGAATTTTATTTCTCGTCTCTGAATAAAAAAAGCGAATTTAATATAAAGAACGTGCTCCTGGTCAAGTTCAACTTGTCGCGCCAAGAAATGTGCCTGTTTTTTACGAGAAAGCTTTTTTCTTATAAATTCAGCAATTCTTCACTTGAGCTTGCCGACAGTGGTGTTTTCTTTAAATTCCAATTTCCAGTACTCAGCAAGTCTCTTGCTCTTGTAAAATCTTATTCTGATCTTTTTTGGCCACCTCCCTTCATATTGAAGTTAATAGGAAACTTTGGCACGAACCATGTGCAATAAAACTAACCATATTTCTTTGGCTAATATTCGCCCGAAACCAAATCTGCAAATGTAGCTCTAGGCAAAAAAAAAAAAAGAGAGAGAGAGAGTCTTTATAAAAACAAAAGAGGACGTAAAGGAATATATTTTCTGTTAAAGAAACTATATCACCGACAAGAAAAATAAAACTGTGTCTCGGAAAATCGACGGATATGGTTGTCGGGTGGTTTTTCTAGGTCCATGACTCCCTAGCCGGACATTTCATTTCCATATGCAAGTGCCAGTCGATCGGAGACAGAAAAGTTTCGACAGCGAACTTCTAGTCTACCCGTTCGCTTGACTTTCGATGGAGGGGAAGAGAAATTTCCTCTCCTATCTCTCTTGGGGTAAAAAAAAACTTGGTAAATTTTTCATTGGGTGGTAAAATATTTAGAGGTTATGTTATTTCTGAGAATAATGAGAAAGGTTACCCACTCTTGAATGGTGGGGGAGAATCCACGCTAAACCAGGGGCGGATCTACTTTGAAGCACATGCTTTAGGGCCCGGTGCCAAAATTTAATGTATCGTGAAAAAAACTTTCAAATTAACGAGAATTTTCAAAATGATCGGTAAATTTTGAAAACGATTTGCAAATTTTTAAGAAACTCTGGGACGATAGATAAATCCTAAAAATTTCAATTTCAATCTTGTACTTTTTATTTGTATAGTTTTGTTACCACTTTTTTAATTATTTATTTATTTATTTATTAAATAATATTATTTACATAATTCAATCTTGTACTCTTTAATAATAAAAATAATATGAAAAATTGAATTTAAAATGATCAGAATTTAATCTAAAAAAATTTTGATAGAAAGAAAGTCGAAAATTATATTAAAGTTAATTAATTCCAAGATATTATTATTTATATAAATCCCAAACGTCAATTAACTCAAACTTTAATTTTTTCAAACTTATAATTTTTAGTTAATCAAAGTTGCAAATCTTACATGTATATAGTAAAATATTAATTAACAGCAACATTAATGAGAAACTTTACATTGCTGTTTGTCATTTAAAACTATAAATTTTTGGAAATGCAAATAATAAAAATTACGAGAATAATTACAAAATGGAAAAGAATATATATGAAGAATCCCGAAAATAATTGACCATTAAAAACAAAATTCGAAAAATAGCAAGATAAATACACAATTGTTAAAAATAATCTAAAAAGTTAAACAATATACATTCAATTTAAACTAAAAAATTGAAAAATTAAGAAAATTATAGAAATAATTGCTGAAACCAATTGCAAATTGAACAACTGGATTGACAATCAAAACAACAAAAATTGAAATTGAAGAAAATAATTGAAAACTTTAGAAAATAATAAAAATTTGGAGAAAATAATAAAAACGTGAAGAAATAAATTCATAGTTTGAAAATTAAACTGAAATTAAAAAAAAATTGATAATAATGGAGAAAAAATACAAAACGTGAAAATAATTCACAATTCAAAACAAAATTCGATAAATGGCTACAATAATACACAACAACAAAAAATAATTGAAACACTCAAAGAATCATTATAAAACTTTAAGGGACTAATTGCAAATTGAAAAAATTGTAGGAAACAATTTCAAATTGCGAAAAATAGTTAATAACTAAAAGAAATAATTGAAAAATGAGAATAGTTAAAAAATTGAAGAAAATATCTACAAAATGAATGGATTAATAGAATACTGAAAAAAAAATGATAAAATATATAACAAAAACTTTAAAATTAAAGAAAATAATTAAAAATTGAAAAATGAAGAAAATTATAGGAATAATTGTTGG
The DNA here is from genome assembly GCA_037103525.1 of Ganaspis brasiliensis. NCBI lineage: Eukaryota > Metazoa > Arthropoda > Insecta > Hymenoptera > Figitidae > Ganaspis > Ganaspis brasiliensis. The sequence goes on along the minus strand of JAZKLR010000013.1, from coordinate 577,302 downwards.
AAATAATTGAGCATTGAACGAATGGATTGAAAATCGACAAAAATAATTAAAATTGAATAAAATAATTGAAATTTGCAAATTTAAATTCAAATTTAAAGAATATAATTAAAAATTGAAAAAAGTATTTGAAAAAAGTCGAAAGTTATTAAAAATAGAAGAAAACAATTAAAAACTGAAAAATGGAATTGAAATTTGAAGAAAAAATTGAGAATTGAAGAAAATAAAAATTTGAAACTAACGAATCTTATTGATAATGGAGAAAAATAATTGGCGAAAGGCGAGGATTTTCAAATATTAATGAAAATAATTGACAATTGAAAACAAAATTCGAAAAATGGCTAGATTAATACACAACTGGAAAAAATAAATTAAAAAATCAAACTATAAATATTTAATCTAAAAACTAATTGAAAAATTAGGAAAATTAAAAAATTAATTGTTGCTAATAATTGCTAATTGAACAACTGGATTGAAAAAAATTGAATCGAACAAAATAATTGAAATTGAGGACAAAATTTAAAATTTAAGAATGCAAAAGGAAATTTTTAAAACATAATTAAGAACTGAAGAGAATAATTGAACAATTGTACTTTAAATTAAAAAAGCATCTTGATATTCGAAAAAATAATTGAAAATTGAAAAATGTGATTGAAATTTGTAGAAAATAGTCAAAAAATGAAGAAATAAATTGTAATTTGAAATAATGGTTTATAATTGAAAAAATTCAAGTTTTTTGGAATCTTGAATAACCTTAATTGAAAATTGTAGAATGGAATTGTCTTCAGAAAGTAATTTATAATTTAAAGAAAATTACAAAATGACGAGAATAATTTTTTTATTTATTTTTTTTATTGATTTAATGTATAATACACGGGTGTAAAGAATCAAGTAAAGTAATAATAAAAATTTAAAATATAACGAGTTAGAATAAATTACAAAAATATTAATATAATTAATTAATATTATTACATTAATTATAATATTAATTAATTAATTAATTAATATAATTTAATATTAAAGAAAATAATTGAGAAATGCACTAATTGACAATTGAAAAAGAAATTCGAAAACTGTCGAGAATAATCTACAATAGAACAAAATAATTAAAAAAGTTAAAGAATAATTATAAAATTTAAAAAGAATAATTGTAAATTGATAACGGTTGAAAATTATAGAAAAAATTTTAAACTTATTTACACACTAATTTATATCACTTTCTTGAAATATTTAAGTATTCTTTCTTGCAATTTTTTCTTTTTATTCAAACAATTTTTTTGGTAGGTCATGTTTTATATTTCTTTTCTGTATTTTTAGAAAACCACTCAGGTCACTTTCATTTCTTTTCAAAAAATTTTCTTTTTTTATGCTTTTGATAATACCTACTTTTTTATTTTTTAGATTTTTTTTTAATTTTATTCTTTTTACAAACATTACTTCAGTTAATTTTATACAGTTTTATTTAAACAATATTCAGAAAAATGTATTTACTTTTCCAGTGATTAATTTTATTTATTATTACAATTTGGAAGTTGTAAAATATAATTTTTTTTCAATTTTATGATTTTTAAAATATTTGTTTGGTTTTTTGTCATGTGTCATAACTTATTATTTTTTATAATTTTTAAAGATTTTTTTTCTTTTAATTAACTTTTCGTAAATTTGATCTTATAATAAATTTTCTCATTTGATCAAAATTTTACTATTTCTTAGAAATATTGGTTTTTTTCTTAAAATTGTTTTATGTTTTCACTTAATTCTTCATTTAAAAAAATTATTGCTTTTTGCTTGATTTTCAAAACAAGTTTTTCAAGAATTTTTTTATCTTTAGTAATATTTTTCCGTTTCTAACTGATTATCTTATTTATTTTTTTAATTTAAAAAAACACGTCCGCAAATATTTTAACTTCTTGAAAATCATTTTGTCCTCTCTTTTGTAATTTCAATTTTTTGTTTTAAAAACTTTTACTGTTTATTGCGTAGTATTTTGATTTTAAAAAAGCAATTTAATCAATCTTCCTTAAACTGTTTAATATTTCATAACGCATTATTACCGTATTTCTTAATTTTCTTTCTTTTACTTTCAATAGTTTTTTAAACTTTTTTATTTTGGAAGAATTTATTTATTTTTTACAGGTTTTTCAATTAGTACATTTTTTTACATCTTTTTGCTTTAATTTTCTCATTTTAATGTAAATTATCCTTAACTTTCTTATCTGTTCATTCATAATACTGGTTTTAATAAAATTTTGTAATTTTTTTAATTAATGTATAATTAATAATACCCACATTTTTTTCTTAAGTGTAATAGGGAAGCCTTCTAACCCTCTTAGGGAATGGGAGAAAGTTCCACTATTTGGGGGAGGGGGGGGGGGGGGTTAAAAAAACCTTGCCACCTTTGTAAGAGAAAGGAAGACAGACCTTAAAACCTTCTAGAAGGTTAGGGGAAAGGTTACCCCTATTTTAGAGGTTAGGAAAAACCTCTAAGAAGATTTGGAGGTTTTACCACCTTCTTAGAAAAAACATCATTCCATCCTTCTAAGGTGGGAAAACCTCCAAATCTTCTTAGAGGTTTTTCTTAATCTTTAAGAAGCTGGGTATACATTAGGGTGTCCCAAAAAATAAAAAATAAATTTTTTTCTTTTGTCTCACCCCCACAAAACCTTTTATTTTACTTCAAAATAAGAGTACTGTATGTAAAAAGAATTAATTTTAATTTCGACCCGTGGTCCAGGGCCTCTAAATCATCTAAAAGTTAAAAATTTGTTTTTTTGTGTAAACCAAATGTAAGTAAGAATTACTTTTAAAATTATATAAATTAGTGTAAAATAATATAAATTAACTGCTAAAACACATGAACTTGCCTTTTTTTCAAAGTATCAACTATATTGATAAATTATTGTTTAACAAAGATGTGATGACTTTTTAAACAAAAATTTATTTAATAACAGTTGATACTTAATGAAAATGAAATTTAGTTTGGTTCAGCTGTTAATTTATAGTACTTTATCCTAATTTTTATCATTTTTAAATCAGAGGCACTTACATTTTGTTTACATCTGAGGAAACTGAATTTTAAATGTTTTAATGATGCAGAGGCCCTGGTCCAAGGGTCAAAATTAAAATTAATTTTTTTTACATACAGTACACTTATTTTTACGTAAAATGAAAGGTTTTGTGGGGGTGAGACCAAAGAAAAAAAAAATATTTTTATTTTTTGGGACACCCTAGTATACATCTAAGAAGATTTGTAGGTTTCCTCACCTTGTTATAAGAAAGGAATGAGGTTTTTTTGGTTCTTTAAGAAACGGGGAAGGTTACTAGCTACACGGAGAAAATGTTTCAGATACCATGTTAGCATGATACACCTCGGATGAAAGTGATTTTTAGAAAACTTTACCATTCAATTTATAATAGAAATTATTCAAGAATTAGAAATGTTTTATACAAAAATATGGATACACATCACTCTCCAGCATGGTAATTTGATGGTCGGAGGGCGATTCCTCGATTGCCAGAAAGTTGAGTAGTATTATACACAGCACGTGGGAAAACTTTACCATGCTGGATGACAAGGCGCTGAGCTCGAATTCTTGACAATGTTCTTGTCAAGGCTCCTGCTCACCAGCATGGTAAAGTTTTGCCAACTAGATGATCTTTTCTATTCAACCAAAAAATAAAAAGATTTCCTTCATATTAATTACAGATTTATTTCCTATAGAGATTACTTATTTCGCTAATTATAATTACATTTAACGATACAATCACGATCATAGTTTTAACCTTAAGATTAATTTAATATTCTTTTCAACTATATACAAGACGCGATTTACCTAAACTAAACTTACGCCGCAATATACAAATATCTAAATACACATTCACGCACACCGAACACGCTCGAATACATTTGGAATTAGAGATTCAAACTTTCCTTATATACTAACTGAGTAGAAGTGTATCCCTTTATGAGAAACGGTTTTAATTCTTATATCTTCAGACTGAATAATTTTAATTTAAAACAATTATGTGTTAATTATTGCTTCCTTCCTTGATCAATTTTTTATATAAATCAAGTTTCAAAATTTTGGTAATTTCTATTAAATCTTTCTTTTTTGTCTTGCAATAATCTGTGAATCAAATTCAAAATGTTAATTTAGAACTTATTTTGTATTTTAAATTCTAAAAAGTACGACCAAAATATTATATTAATGTCAAATAGTTTTTTAATTTAAAAAAAAGTTTTATTTAATGTATAAAGTTATAATTATGCAGTTCATTAATTAAATAAAACTTAAAGGTCTTGTTATAAAAATAACTTGTAGATATTTTAAAAAATATTTTTTATAATGTGTACAAATTTAACAATTATCTAAATATTAAAAATAGGTGTAATTAACAAAATCTTTGACTTTATCTTTTATTCACTTTAGATCAATTTCACTTGTGTTAATTTCGATTTCCGAGACTCCTGTATTATATAATTTTTAAATAAAGTAATTTAATAATTAGACAGAAAATTCTTATTTATTAAAATTTTAATTCTTACAATGTTTAAAAAACCAAATATTCATTTATTAAAAATATATTATATGTATTATATATAAAAATATTAATATAAATGTTATTTAATATAATAATTTTTATAGAAACAAATTTGTATTTTCTGCATTAAAAGTTTAATAACCTAGAAAATCCTATCTGTTCTTTTAATCTGAATTAGTTAAAAATAATTAATTATTAATAATAATCAGAATTTTACTAAAATATTATCTATTTTGATATAACTTAAAAATAAACTAAACTAATAATTATTTATTTTTTACTAAATGATTAGTAGAAATATAGCTATTTGAATTAATAGCTAACTTTTTGATTTCAAGCTAGTTATTTTTAACTAACTCAGATTTAGAGAATTTGTTAAACGTTATTTACGAAAATAAATATTATTTTGAATAAGAATTTGAATAAATAAAAGTTATTACAACTAAAAATTAAAAGTAATGAATTAAGTAGATCTTATAAAGGTATAATAAATGAAAAGTAAGAAAAATAATAATTTTAAAAAATGACATTTAGCTATTTAAAAATAGTAAAGAGTAAAAATTACCATAATTGAAAATTTTCAAAGTAGGAAAGAAACTTTAAAATATAAAAAATCTGCCTTTAAATTACAAGTAATTTTTATTTAAAAAAATTTACAAACATAGAAGTTTAGAAGTTGTAAAATATATGTTTGATAGTTTAATTTTACAACGATAAAAAAACCAAGAAAAGCATCATATCTGAAATATTTTAGGTAATTTTCTTTTTAATTAATGTAAAATACAAATATTGTTTAATTTATTATAAAATTTATTATTTTAGTATTAAATGTAAATAAATATTAAGAATTAAACTATTTACAGAAATACACAATTAAAGAATCAAAATATTATAAGAATTTAAAAAATAAACTAATTGAAAGAGTAGTCAGTAAAATATGAAATATCTAACAAGTTTTCGTTTAAAATTTGTTTGTCATAGTTGCATGTTATATAATTCAACGTAAGCTAGGCTAGCCTCTAATATAAGTATTAAAATTAATAATTTAAAGATCATTCTTTTTCCTTTTAATAGAAAGAGTTCTTGTGGAATTAACAGACAAATAATATGTGATCGCATCTGCAAATTAAAAATGGAAAAAGAGGGAGAAAGTTTGATTTATCATGCGATAGGAATAAATTGCGAGTTTTGAGGAGAGTTTACCATGCTGGAGAGTCATTGAACTTGACGCTGAGCCCGAACTCCGATTACCCGTAGCATGGTAAACTTCTGCACATTTCTCGGCAAACTCTTTTCAACTTTAATGCACATTTTACAGCTTTAAGCGAGTAGTCTTTTTCAGTCTACTTTTGACTCTCAAGTACCACGTATATGGGAAAATTTTTCTTATTTTTTGAAAATAACTATCAGAATTTTGAACACAATATCTCAATTGTAACTTTGATCCGAGGTCCTGCATATAATATGGGAAAGATTACCTCAAACGTTTTCCCCGTGTACCCCTAAGGACCCTTACTTTTCCCCTAGGAAAGGTCCTAAGAAAGAAAGTGTATCTATTCTCCAAAGCTTATGTAACTTTCTTCTTAGGTAGGCAAAGTGTCTTCTTCTTCTTACGCAAAGTGTCCCCTAGTTAAGGACAGAGAGAGAGAGAGAGAGAGAGAGAGTTAAAGAGAGCCTCACCCCTTTCTTAGCAAAAGGTATAGTAAAAACTTCATAATTCCTTAGGTGTTAAGGAACATGTTTCCCACACCATCGGAGGTAAAAACACCATCTTTCTCTTTTTTTAGATGCGGAGATCCCTACCCTCTCCTTAGGGGTGCCATTCCAAATCATAAGATCGACAGCTGGTATCTTTCTAGTAAAATGAGAAGACTCAGTTCCCTTAATCTCATCCCCTCTCGAAGAAAAAAATCCTCCACCTTCTTTTTAGTCGTCGGGGTCGCTTTCTCAGATCGTGGGGTCGGCGGCGGGCGTCCTGACACGAAGAGATGCTGATATCAAGTCCAGAAACGGGACCAGAACAAGATCCCAGTGTCCGATGGAACTAAAAGAGACGCGCAGAGAGGATCATCAAGACTCTGAGTGCGCCTGCGCCCCTAACGTCCTGAGTTTGTTGCCCGATTCCGGCAGTCGGGTCTTCAACTCCGTTCGGTCTACACGTTGAACCGTTCGCGAAACTTGACTTCTCGGAACCACCCTCGAAAATTAGCACTTAGTAAAAAAAAAAGGTACATTTTTATTTGCCGAAACCACCATTCTGTTCTTCCAACTAATTCAACTAATAAATTCAATTTTGTGTGGACCAGTTTTCCAGTGATACACATCGACAAAAAAAATAATTCAAAAATTAAATTAAAACTCACGTACAAAATTTTCTGTTAAACTGATAAATAAGGGAACGATAAAAATGCCCGCAGGGGAAATTAAGTAAATCCTGTTTCAGCGCTGTGTTTGGGAATTTTTCATTCGTCGAATGATTCGCTCTCGTTCGAATTTCGCGGCTCGCTGGACACCCGGTCGAGATTTAACTTGACGAGAAAATATTTACGGGATTGCATTTTTATTTGAATTATGATAAAAGACTGAATGTATTTTTATTTGAATATGATATCAGATTTTATTGAATTTTTATTTGAATTATGGTACAAGATTTTGCTGGATTTTTATTTAAATTATAATAAAGAGGATGGGGTTTCAATTTCTCGAGTAAGATTCAATATAATCGCAAACTCGAAAAATTCGAACGGCAAGGGAAACCTTAAATTAATTTTTAAACTAAAGTTTCGGAATTTTAATTTTGAAATTGCCAATTCGAGGCAAATAGTTAACGCTGATCCTGACAGGGATTTAATAATATATTAATTACCATGTGTTAATTAGAATCCGAATTTCAATTAAAGACGAATTGCCACATTTGAATCAAAGTATGAAAATTAATCAAAATTTGGTAATTGAGTTATTGAATAATTAAATCAAAATATCAATTGCGTTTGATACAATTTAATCATACATCAGTTTATAATGATTCTAAACTTAATTAAGATCTTTAAATAAATTTTCTTATTCACAACTACTTTAGGTGCCTAAAATTACCATTAAATACTATTTCCGAATAATCATACTTTTTATTCTCTTGTCAATTTCTGTTGAAAATAAATAATGGAGTGATTAGTGAAAATTGAGCAGTTTGAAATTTGAACTTGAGAAATCGATGACTCAACAGGAAATAGGATATAGTAACCAATCAGTATTACATGAGAACACGCATCTATCTAATTACTCACTATCCGCCGCATTTACCGATAATTATGGAGCGGGATAACTCGTTAGTTACAGTCGATTGTTGCGATGTCGGTCGGACCCGAACTTCTTCGATTAACGGGCATTTTCCGTTTGTATGCGTCCCTTCATCACCAGAACGCGTTTATTGTTCCCCAGGCACACGGGAACAATCGGAAACTTTTGCAAACGCACTGATTGCAGCAGTAAACTACTCAGACCAAAAAACATTATATACGAATAAAGGTTTATTTAGAAAGTTACACGAAAAAGTTCATTCTGAAAAAAAAAAGTCTCTTAACTCACTTGTCGCTTCTCCGAGTAAAAACTGGGTTAAATCGAAAAAAATTTCCGTCAATAAATCAATGAAAGGATCTATCAATGAAAATTTCATGATTCCCTATCAATTTTCCGAAACCGATTTTTCTCAAGTTCAATTTTTCGAAATATTCCCGATAGAAAAATTTTCGATTTCAAATTTACGAAATAACTTTTCCAAAAATCTAATATATTTTTTTATAACAGTTACTGTAATAAAACACATAATCTTAAAATTTATTAATTTTATAATAAATATATTAATATAAATTTGCTCATTGTTAAATTCTTCAAAGTACCGGGGGTTCTTGTAGATTTTTTAAAATTACGTCTCATAGTTTTGCGGAAAAGTTACTTCACATAGTTTTTCGGAAAAATGTATATTCGGAAAATCTTTTTCGGACAAAATACCTTGCGGAAGTTTAGTTTCGGAAAAATGACCGGGAACCAAATTACATGCATATTTATAAAAAATTCGATTAAATGTAAAATTTAAAAATATTCTATTAGGAAAATACGTACAATTCGGAAAATAAAACATGAGTAATTTTAATTTAATTTTAATGTGAGTAATTCGTGCTTTTTTAAAACATTTATATATAAAAAAGAGGTTTATGAGTAATATAATAATCGGACTAAGTGAGATCAGCGTTAAACGCATTTTAAGTAGAAACAGTTGACGATTACTGTTCTAAAAAAAAAAAAATCTTTTGTTGTCTAGTAGCGATCTCAATGAGGCGATCATTTGCGTGACTACAGGAAAACAAGCTGAGTTTAATAATGAAGCAATTACGGATTTGAAATAATTTCTGCCTGGACGGGTATACGCAACGGATATTTTATTGGGTTGACAATACACTCTCATCTAGAATTAATTTAAAATTTCGAATGCAATTCATTTTGCGTGCCAATTGAAACATTATCTTGATGAACGTACGTCAATTGAATTGGGCCGAGATAAACACATTTTTGTGATTCGTTAGTTCAAATTAACGACTTGTCGTTTCAACTAATTCGATACTTTTAACGGGCGCTAACGACTGTCAAATTACTTTCGGTAATCTTGTAAAACAGGTGTACTTGATTATGATATTAGATTAATGGGTTTTTATCGGGAAATTACACAATTTTAAGTAATTTATTAAATAATTTTCTATTTTTTTCATTTTTGCGTAATTTTGTGTTTTATCCGATTTTATTTTATTTTTACATATAACTTTGAATACTTAATTGTTATTTAACATTATTTACCTGTATTTTTTTAATTGACCTTTATTTATTTTATTGGGTCTTTTTTAATTGGAATTTCATTATGCATTTAAAGGTTCTATTCAAATGATGGTTTAAAGTATACAATATTGAAGTATTTTATATGTAAAATTTAAAGTACTGAACGGTAAATTAAAAATATTCGAATTTAAAGTAAAAATTTGCGAATGTAGATTTTAAGTGTTCAAATGTAAATTTAAACTATTTGAATGTAAAATTAATTACACCGAAAGTAAATTTTTATTATTCGATTGTAAATTTCAAATACTTGAAGGTAAATTTATTGTATCCAAACGCAAAATTAAAGGAATTGGAACCTAAATTTAAAGAATTGGAATGTTTTTAAAGAAGTTTTTAAATTTTAATTTTAAGTATTCAAATGTAAATTTAAATAATTCGAAAGTAAATTTAAAGTAGTTAAATGTAAATTTCAGATATTCAAGGTCAATTTAAAGCAATGAATTAAAGGTATTCAAATACTTTAAATATATATTTCAACTATTTTCATAAATTAATTCAAAATATTCGAATGCAAATTTAAAGTATTTAAACAGAATTTTAAGGTATTCGAACATAAATTTATGTCGATAAAGTATAAATTTAAATTATTCAAATTTCCGGTACTCGAACTACAAAATCTTTTGATTATTATGAGTATTTTGATTATGCATTATAAAATATTATTTTTAAAATTAAACAAGTTCGATTAAAAAATCAAAGTATTTGATTGGCAGATGTTTAATATTTTACTAATAAAATTAAAATAACTGGATTATTAATATTCGATTGTAAATTTACAGTTCTTAGATGTAAATTTTAATTAATTTAACGTAAAGTTAAAGTATCTAGATGTAAATTAAAAGTATTAAGATGTAATTTTAAAGTAAAGGATAATAAATTTAAAGTATTCAAGTAAATATCTCAACTATTCATACGTAAATTTAAAATACTTAAATGTAAATTTAAAGTATTGAAACGGAATTTTAAAGTATTCTAACACAAATTAAAGGCAATCAAGTGTAAATTTACAGTATTCGAATATAAATTTCTAGTATTCAAATTAAAATAAAAAGTAAAATTAAAATAATTGGACTCTTTTCTCAACTTTAATTATCCACCATCTTTAAGTAATCTTCTCATATTTATTATTTTCTAAAATACGCAATTTTTTTTATTTTTAAAGTAAATTATAAGTTGCCAACGTTCCCTTAGAATGTAAACTTAACCAAAAGTACAGTGAACTCGAGGATGAAGGTCCTGGCTTTCAGCCAGGAACATTTCCCTTCGCCATATATCACGTTTTACATTTAGTAATTCTTCATTATGATCACGATAAGCTGGATCTACTGGGCCACTTAAATCATCCTAGAAATTACCTCCTTTGTAAAAAATTTAATTTCTCGTGTCTTACCTATTTGTTCTTTTTTTTCAAATCTTCAAGTTTCTAGTGCACTTTCATTTCATCTGAAATTCTCTACAATTCTGTCGTTTCCCTAGAAACATTCTTTTCACCAACTTGTTACTAAAGTTTGCTAATAAATAAGTCAATTTTTGTTTAGACGATTTCAACAACTGTTTAGAATTTTTTTTAACTTTTTACGCTAATCGGTTTTACTGATTAATAAATTTGACAACTATTTACCCAAAGTTTTTAAATTTTAAGTCGGTTTTACCAACTATTTAGTCAATTTACTAACTGTTTAGGCAAATTCGCAACTTTTTTGGCAATTTACCAAATATTTAGTTAAATTACCAACTTAGATGATTTGAGCAACTGTTTAGTAAATTACCAATTGATTAGGGAATTTTATCAACTGTTTATTTAATTTACAATTGCTTTGCGAATAACAACTAAATAGTGGATTTTTACAAGTGTTTTATTTTTTTACATACTAATGATTCGGAATTAATTTACTAACTGTTTAGACAATTTTTCCATCTACTTATTTTATTTTACTCAATTTTTAGTAGGTTACCAACTGTCTAGACGATATTTCCAATTTCTTAGTGGTTTTTACCAACTATTTGATTAACTTGCTAAATGTTTAGGCAAATTCGCAACTTTTTTATAAATTGACTCTTTAGACAATTATTGCAACTTATTAGTCGATTTGACCAAATGTTTAGTCAAATCACCAATTATTTAGTCAACTTACCCAGTTTTTTAAATTACCAATTAAAAATTTGCTTACTTCGTTTTACTACATTTTTAGTAATTTACCAACTGTCTAGATGATATTTCCAATTTCTTAGTTGATTTAACCAACTGTTTAGTCAAATTACTAACTGCTTAACCAATTTAACTACTCTTTAAATTACGAATTAAAAATCTGCTTATTCTATTCTACTAAATTTTTAGTAATTTACCAACTGTCTAGATGATATTTTCAATTTCTTAGTTGATTTTACCAACTGTTTAGTCAACTTACCAATTGTTTAGGCAAGTTCGCAACTTTTTTTTATCAATTTTCCAAATATTTAGTAAATTTTCCAAGTAAGTCGATTTTACCAACTTTTTAGTCAAATTACCAACTGTTCAGCCAATTTATAAACTTTTTATTTAATTTATCAATTGCTTTGCGAATTTTACCAACTTTTTAGTCGAGTTTTTCAAACGTTTTCAAAATTTACTGACTGATCATTTAGAATTAATTTACCAACTAGTTAGGTAATTTTTTTATCAGCTTACTTTATTTTACTAAACTTTTAGTATTTTACCAACTGTCTAGACGTTTTTTACAATTGTTTAGTTGATTCAACTCATCTATTTAGTCAACTTACCAATTATTTTGGCAAATTTGGAACTTTTTTATAAGTTTACTGGTTAAGCAATTATTGCAACTTCTAGTCGATTAGACCAACTGTTTTGTCAAATTAACATCTATTTAGCCAATTTATCAATTATTTGTTTAGCAACTAATGAGTCATGATTAATTTACCAACTATTTAGATCATTTTCCGTCTGCTAATTTTATTTTACTAAATTTTTAGTAATTTACCAACAGTCTAGACAATATTTCCAACTTCTTAGTTTATTTGACCAATTATTTAGTTAGTTTATCAACTGTTTAACCAACATAGCAACTTTTTTACCAATTTACCCACTTTTTAGACGATTTTAGCAATTGTTTTATCAATTTACCAACTGTTCAGAATATTTACCAAATGTTTGATAATTTTTACAAAAACTTGGATTTTTTATAAATTTGTTTATTGAACAAACCAACTGTTTGGCGAATGTTACTAACTTCTTATGTTAATGTCTTTTACCAACTGTTTAGCCAATTTACCCTCTTTTTAGACGAATTTAGCAATTCTTTTATCAATTTACCAACTGTTCAGAATATTTATCAACTGTTTGAGAATTTTTACAAATAATTGCCTTTTTTATCAATTTTTTTGGTGAATTTACAGACGTTTTGGTGAATGTTACCAACTTCTTATGTTAATGGAATTTATCAACAGTTTAGTCAATTTCCAACTATTTAATCAATTTTTCCAGTTTTATATAAATTTTACTAACTGTTTAACCAATTTTTATTTACTTTTTAGTCATTCTGTTTGGATAATTTTACCTGCTTTTGTAATCGATTTTACCAACTGTTTTGTCAATTCACCAATTGCTTACTTAATTTCACCAACTGATTTGTTTATATTACTAAATTTCCATTCAATTTAAGAATTATTTAGTCAACTTTACTATTTCTTTCTTTTCGTATGTAATATTTTTTGACCAAGTGATAAATTCATCTACATATAATAATTTTGTACACATATAAATTTGAACGTTCAGAACTTTATGTTTATAATTCTATCAACCTTCTACTTAACTTAAACCAAAACTGAAAACTACCAATTTCTGAGTACTATATTGACACAAAACTTTTCATAAAGATGTTTATATTGCACAAACATATGATATGAATATGTTATTTTGTACAACTACTAAAATTAAAAAATGTTTAGTTCCTAATTATTAATTATTTGATTTCTATGAATTAGTTAAAATGTTGATTATTTATCTAATTTATTTATTCAATTAATTAATATTAAAAAGTTTAATTTCAGGTGTTGTACAAAACAATATTTATCCATGTTTGTAAAAATAACAATTTTTAAAGTAAGTTTTGTATCAAAATGATACTTACACCAATTTCTGAGTCAATTCATCACAAAAAACTTTAATCTTTCCATCAAAGTTTCTTTCATTTCCTATACTTGTGCTTCTTAATATACTGAAAAAGGTTCACACAAAATCTGTCCAAAAAGATCAAAACAAACAAATTCCTTGTAATAATAAAATTCGGGAATAAAAATCCCGGATCGAAAGAGCATAAAGTAAGAAAGCTCGGGAAAGCGGTAGACTTAAAGTTGATGTCTTGCGGGGTGGTTTCGTGAAATGGAAGTGCCTGCAACTGATTTCTCGCTTGCAGGAAGTGGATTCCTGCAACTCAACCGCAATAACCACCAAAAAAGCACTCAGCGTAAACTGCTCCTTGAGAAACGAAGAGAAAAGCCCAAAACCAAAAAAAAAAGAACTGTTATTCTCCGACGACACAAAAGCATGTGACGAGCGCCTTCTTTTTTTGAATATGAAAATTGAAGCGCAATGGCACACATTGCGAAAGAAAGTGCTGGCTGAATATGAGCGCTGGACGGATCGGAAAAATTCCCAAGAGATGGAAGAGGAGTCTCTTTCTCGTGAATCATGAATCCGATTTGGACAAAAGTATTGGAGGCAATATGTTGAGGCTGCCACTTGGGACTTTTCTTCTCGTGCAAGGACTGTGATCAGCAGTCGCACTAATTAATCTCAGGCGCTAACGAGCACTCTGGGATCGGTTGTGGTCGGTGGTGATGAGCCAGAACATTTTACTTAACGATACTCTCGAGAAATCGTGGATCGATAGAGTTGTGTGCGGTGATACAAAGAAGAAAAGACAGTGATAGTGTCGGGTCAAACGTTAAACGGGCAGGAAGGCATTGACGATCAAAGGGAGAAAACGAAGGAAGTGGATGGCGAGAGTCGAGCAAGAGAGGGTGTTAAATTGAAGGCTATCCGTGTCCACAATAGTGACCCTAAAAGACAGTTATTACCCTGAAAGGGGTTTGCCATGTTGATACGTGTAACAGGAACTTAAGTGTCGACGCGGCTCGCATTTCGTCGAGAGAGATAGCCAGATAAAACGGGAATTTCGACGACAATAGAAAATTACGGGAAGTTTTTGTGATAATATTGTTGCGAGTGAGATAGTGATTAATTTTAAAGAGAGACAGGATAAGGGGTAAAGAATGGGGAAAAGAGAGGAATTTGGAGCATAGAAGTGAAAATTGTGGGTGAGTGGAATTTTGGGAGAAAGGATAGAGAAGGTGGAGGATAGAAAGAAAAAAGTGGAAGGTAGATGGTAAATAAAAAGGGTGAAAGATAGAAGAGGATAAAAGATTGAGAGAAGGGAAATGTGAGAGCAGAAAGAGGGGAATAAGAGATAAAAGAGATAGACAAAAAGTTGAAGGTGGAAGAAAAATAAAAAAGTGAAATATAGGAGAGGATAAAAGATTAAGAGAAGGGAAAATGTAAGAGAAGAAAGAGGGGTATAAGAGATAAAAGAGATAGAAATATAAGAGAAGGGAAATATTAAAGGAGATAAAAGATAGGAGGATCTTTTATCCTTATATTTATAAGGATTTAAAGAAGAAGAAGAAGAAGAAGAAGAAGAAGAAGAAGAAGAAGAAGAAAGGAGAGGAAGAAAAAAATATATAAGAGATTAAAAGTAGAAAATAAAAAGTGATAAAGGATAGAAGTGGTACAAAATTAAAGAGGATAAAAGATTAAGAAAAGGGTAAAGATACAGGAATAAAGGTAGAAGAGAAAAGGGGATATTTGATACAGGGGATAGAAATTTAGAATTAAGAAATTGAAAGGAATGAAAGATAGAAGGGAGTAAAGGAAGAGGTACAGAATTAAAGGGAATAAAATACAGAAAAGAACAAAAAAGAAAAAGATAGAAGAGGATCAGAGATAAAGCAAAAGGAGTTATACAAGGGGTAAAAAAGGAGATAAAAAATAGAAGAGGTAAGAAAGAGGATAAAAGATCAAGAAAAGGGGAAAGATACAAGAGGTGTAAAATTAAAGGGAATAAAAGATCAAGAAAAGGGTATAAAAAGAAAGAAAAATTGAAGGATAAAGGCAATAAATAAAGTTAGATAGAAGAGATAAGAGATAAGAAAAGGAGAGAATAAAAGATAGAAAAAAGGAAAGATGCAAGAGGTACAGAATTGAGGGGAATAAGAAATCCAAAGAGATAGAAAAATTGAGAAAATTAGGGAATAAAAGAGGTAAACAATAAAGATCAATACAAGATAGAAGAAATAAAAGAGTTAAGGAAATAAAATAAATAAGGGAATAAAAGGTCGAAAGAAGTAGAAAGATTAAGAAAAATTGAAGAATAAAGATAGTAAAAAATAAAGAGAGAAAAAGATAGAAGAGATTAAAGAAAGAAAAGGATAAAAGAAGATAGATAAAAGAGGATAGATAGAAGGAAAGATATAAGAAGTACAAAATTAAAAGGAGAAAAAGATCGAAAGAAGTAGACAGATAAAGAAAAATTGAAGGATAAAATAGATAAAAAATAAAGCAAGGCACAAGATAGAAAAAAAAAATAAGAGAATAAAAAATACAAAGAAGGAAAGACACAAGAGGTAAAAAAATAAAGGGAATAAAAAATCTAAAGGGGTAGAAAGATCGAGAAAAATTAAAGAATAAAAGAGGTAAGAGAGAGAGGGAGAGAGAGAGAGAGAGAGAGAGAGAGAGAGAGAGAGAAAGACAAGAGATAAAAGAAAGAAGAGGTTAAAAGATAGCAAAAAAGGAAAGATACAAGAATTACAAAATTAAAGGGTAAAAAAGCTCGAAAAAAATACAAAAGAAGTAGAAAAAGATAGTAAGATCACGAAAAATTGAAGGAGAAAGAAGGTAAAAAGTAGAGAAGTATAAAGATAGAAGAGATAAAAGAAAGAAGAGGATAAAAGGTTGAAAAAAGGAAAGATACAAGAGTGACAAAATTAAAGGGAATAAAAAATCGAAAGGAGTAGAAGCATCGAGAAAAAATAAAGGATAAAAGAGGTAAAAATTAAAGAAAGATAAAAAATAGAAGAGGTAAAAGAAAGAAGAGAATAAAAGATATAAAAAGGGAAACTTACAAAGAGGTACAAAATTAAAGGGAATAAAAAAATCGAAAGGGTAGAAAGATCAAGAAAAATTGAAAGATAAAGAAGGTAAAAAATAAAGAAAGATAAAAGATAGAAGAGATAAGAGATAAAAGATAGAAGATACAAAAGATAGAAGATATAAAAGAAAGAAGATAAAAGATCGAAAAAAAAGGAAAGATACAAAAGGTAAAAGAAGTTAAAGAGTTAAAAGAGGAAAGAAATAATAAGATAAAGAGATAAGAGATAAGATAAAGGTAATAAAATAAAAACGTGATAAAAGGGTTAAAAAGCAATGGAGAAGTGATAGAAACTACATAAGGGAGTGAAATTAGTGAAAATTGGAGCAATGTGTGATTAGGGGGAAAATTGAAAAGGGAAACTAGTAAAGTTATTAAAGAAGACAGAATGAGGGAGTGGAAGAATAAGTGAAGTGAGTTTGAAGATTAGAGATTATTGTGCGGAACGTGAGACAAAAAAGGTGAAAGAGAGGAGAGACAGCAATTGAGGCGATTAGCTGGCGATGGCATGAGGACATTAGTGAGGAGCTTCGGGCCCTGCGAGGAGGAGGATGAGGATGGTGGTGGGCGTGATGGTGCTTGGCCAGCTTCTGACGAGAATCCTGCTCGCAGCACATACTGTCGATCGTCTTGCGGCGGCTCGCAAAATTCTCAAAGATGTGCCTCTTATCGATGGGTGAGTAACACCTCGAAATAGATACTTTTCAGAATTCAAAGTTTCATGGATAAAAAATAAGGGTAAATGGTACAGTTGTTGACCCCCTTATAGTGATTGCCCACATTAGAACATTTTCATGAATATTAAAGAATTGTCCAAATAATCTTCTGTTTCATATGCGAACATAAATTTTATATAATCTTAGGCGAATAATCGAAAATATGCATCCCTAGACACATTATGAATAAAGTGATAAAATTGTTCCAAAATAGTGTCTTCAGCTTCTTAGGATTTTGTCAATTTAGTAGGAAATCTGCAACAAAGGTGGTGATGGTTTTTTTTAAATATTTTAATGAATTAATTACACACATCACTATAATTTTTCAATTATATGGTTAAATCTCTAGAACTTTTAACTTTCAAATGTCTCTTATTTATGAAGTAATTACACAATATTCTTTAAGATTTTGGTAAAATTAACTTTTTGGAAAATTTAAACCACCTTTTTAAGTAATGAATTATATTAGTTTCAAAAATATTAACTTGCTTTTTTTTAATTTAATTTTTCTATTAATCTACGAATTGTATGTAAACAATGAGCGTCCCTTTAGGCACTTTACTAAAAAGAAATTCACTTTATAACTTATCACATCATATGAGAGTCAAATAACGAATACCAGACTCGAAATGAACATTTAGAAATAATTTTTAGAGTGTTTGACAACTTCACTTAACGTCAAATGTTTTCATGTTTTGAAATAATAAAGAAAGTGTTTTTGAATTTAATTTTAATTAATTAAATTTAATTAATAAAAATGAGAGAAGGAGATGAAATTTTGGGAAAAAAAGCAGAACAAGTGAGAGAGAAGAGGCGGAAAAAAAAAGAAAAAAGGATGAAAAAGCAAAATATTCGAGAAATTGGCGTCAACAAAACTTTCTCTTTGAATGGCGATGAACATAAAAATATCAAAGCACTTCTTAGGAAAAAAAATCGGAAACAAAAAGTTGTAAAATAAAACTAGTTTCATCTAAATTTGTATTTGTACCTTGTACACTTAATATATTTTCCCGATAAAAAATGTATTTACATAATAATGGTACCATAATTATAAAAACAATTAGTACTAATAATAATTTTGTTGAAAAACTATGTCTGTTTTACTTTTTTTTTGTCTAAGTTTTTGCCGCTTCAGATGTTTTTAAAATTAATTTTATTTTAGATGTAAAATTTTAAAAACTGATGAAACATAAATAATCAATTTTAATGTGTAGAAGCAATTTTTAAAACAGCAAAACATACAAAATAATTTTTTAAATTTAAAACAATCGGCAAATGACATCATTTTAACCTGTATAATATCGTTATATTAAAAATGAAAAAAATGTTTTAAATCTTTAAAATATTAAATATTCAATTAAAAATTTTCATTCCAGATATTCATCTTAACTTTATATGTGAATTTATATTAATGTTTTTTAAATCTTTTTTTCTATGTTTTTCGAAATGGAAAGTTAACAGTTCTAGAGATTTACCCATTTGCAAGAAAATAATCATAATATTATGTAAATTAGATTGTTTCAATTTAACCCGATAAAATTTATGAAAAATTATAGAGGACAGCTACATCTTGCAAATCATAACAAATGATAGTCATTGCCCTCCCAGATAATTATTGTTTTTTGGGTTCTTATGATATTTAACTAGTAATTATCCGGTTAAGTTTTGACTCCTATAAAGTAAGTTTTTAAATATTTTTTAAACAGTTTTTTATATTTGGTACTCTAATTCGTTTTAAAAATAAAAATTCGGTTAGAATAGGACTATATTTTAGAATAATAAGGGATATTTCATTATAACAATATTTTTAAAATAAGTAACCTTTTCCGGCTAATAAACAAAGTCATCAAAAGCAAATTTTAAGAACTATTAAAAAGGAAAAAACGAATGATCAAAGTATTAAGAAAAAGAGAGGAAAAAACCCGAAAAACGAGAAATGTCCGATAGAAAATAACGAAGATATTGACACTAAATCTATAAAGTCAACTTTTTTTAACATTGAAAAATGTAACATAAAAATTTATTTAGATAAAAAAAAATGTGAAAAAGCTTAGCATTTTTACAGATAAATTAATAAATATTTAAATTTCTTCGAAGTTAATTTATTTTTGATTTAATATAGTTTTTAATATGTGTAAGTAATTTGTATTTTTATATTTTGTAACATTTTGTAAATTCTTTGGAGGGCTAAATAGTCTTAGGAACTTTCTTTAAATAAATAAAATTTATTTATTGACATACCGACGCTTCTTGTTTATAAAATTGTAACATTATCCTCAACGCGAAATAATTTTAAGTTTAAAAAAAGTGCAATGTCAATTTAACAAAAAAAAATGGAGCAAGAGAATTTTATCCTAATATTTATTTAAAGAAAAATTTTTTCAATAGAACTGCTTTAATCAAGATATTTTAAAATTTTAATTCCTTTTCCTAGAAAAATTATAAAAACCTTTAAATTTAAAGTCTCACAAGACACTCGTCTGTGAGTATCTTTTCTAAATATACAAAATTTCGTGAATTTATTTTATAAAAATCCGTGCAAGTATGTTTAGAAAAGTTGATTATTTACTACTGTAAAATACTTTCAAATAATTTCAATTTTAAAAAAATATCACGAGTTGAAAAAATCTACACCGGGAATAAATATTTCAAATTCGTGGAAAACAAAATTCCACGCGATGATATAAATAAAAGATATTGTCGATGAATTGTTGATTCTAGAAATTGCGTAAAACGTTAATTTTTTAAAGCTCTTTTTTTACTAATAGTGATGAAAAAAGTATCATATTTTTGTAGTTCAATACTACACTGTCCGACAAAAATAAACTTTATTTCTGCCCCAAACATATTTCTGATTACTTTCGATAGATTTTTTCACACTGATTACGAATCTGGAAAAAGAAAAATGCTCAATTCCAGTTTCTGAGAAAATTAGAGTCAAAAAGTCAAAAAACGTATTTTTAACCAAATTTTTAGGTTATTTTGCCATTTAAGTTTTTACTGAATATTTTCTCTAATTTCGAAATATAAAAATATATTCCATTATATTAAAATTAGAGAATTATCATTTACAGTTGTTTTTATTTTTAAAAATATGTAATGTTGCTTAGTATGTCTCATTATTATAAAATTATACAATATTACTAGGAAAACATCAAAATTTTAGTCAGTTAAAATTTTTGACAATGACGAAATATTTTCTTCATAATACAAAATTAAAATATAATTTATTATATATTTAGATTAAATAAATATTTATACAAATAAAAAATTTAATGTAAATGTAAAACTAAACATTTAATGAAAAGTTAAAAATCTTCTTTTTATTACATTCATTTCTTTAAAAAAAAACTTAGAAATGCGCTACAACTTAATTAAAGATTAATTTTAAAGAATTTTCTAATAAAAATTAAATTTTTTACTTAAATAAAATCCTTCCTTGATGAAATTGTAGTTTAAAGTTCAATCTTTTATTTAAACCAAGGAACAAGTTTCTAGCAACTCTTGTTCTCTTTTTATTCAAAATCAAATTTTATCAAAAACACGCTTTCTGACACTAATTTTCTGAAAAACTAGATGTGCTAAAGCATTTGTCTTTCCAGATTCGTAATCAACATGAAAAAATCTATCGAAAGTAATAATAAATATCTTTGTGGTAGAAAAGAAGTTCATTTTTGTCGAACAATGCTATTAAACGTATTTCATTTTACTATAATTTTTTCCCAGATTTTAACAGGAATATGATACAATTTCTAAATGCAATTCAGACAGAGTTTAATCTTATTTTGGAGACAAAATCTCACTGTTGATCTCACTTTGAATTGCAAAATCAAGTATGTAAATGTGTTACATTGCTAACTTTAGACATGAGCTTTAACGAATATAGAACCGTCATTTCTGTACATGGAAAAAAAACACATTTTTGTAAATCCTTTTCATCGTTTCCGAATTCAAGATATTTTTCTCGAGATTTTACAGAGAATATAGAGAGAGAGAAAGGGGAACAGAAAAACAGACGGACAAACAGACAGACAAAGAAACAGACAGAACAAGAGATTGAGAAAAAGATAGAAAGAGAAAAAAAGAAAGATGAATATTGAGAAGAAGTCGAGAGAAAGAGAGATAAAAAGAGAGAAAGAGAGAGACTTAAATGACGGTGTAAGCTCGCGTTTCCTCAATATGCAAAGTATTGACTTTATCGTATTTTTATGATCAGATCCTCAAAGTATCCTTTTTGTATAATGAAGGCGCGAGAAACTTTAAGAGCTTACTTTTCATGTAGCAATTTATCTACTAACGCTTAAGCAAGCAGACGGAAAGTTTAAACTTTTCGTTGTTAAAATAAAAAAGTAAAGCTTAAACAAGCTCTGGAAATATTTTTAAATAGAATTATAAAGTTTTGTTTCAAATCGTAATTATAAAAACAATGATAAAATATGAATACGAGAATAAATTAAAAATTGCGATTAAGTAAAGCGTGTATTATTTCTTTGTGATTTTCTTGAATTGAAAAAAAAACCAGGCGAATAAAAAAGTTTACTAATTAACCCCTGTATATTCACATAATAAGCATTTTATTGTTAATTGATGGACCTTTCATTCTGAAATGAAACAGACGAAAGAAAATATATTCACACAAATTTCCCTTGTTCGGTAGATATAAAAATAAGCACGAGAATAAATTCCAACATTTTTATAAAATGTGATTCAGAGAAATGGTCGAGCTGTATAAATGAAAAGCTGAAATATTTGTACATAAAGTTCGAAAATATTTAACGGCAAGCATAAGTTGCATTTTTTAAATAGGCGGCAAATGGCATTTTTTATAATTTGTTGTAGATGAAAGAAAATAGTTACCGACTCGTCGTAAAGTATTTTAAAATTCAGGTAAAATGTGTCAAAGAAGAGAAATTTCTGCTCAAAAATGTCCAAGTTGAAAAAACAATTTTTATTAAATTTGTTACGAGCTATGTATAAGAATTCACAATTTTATAAAAAACGAAATATTTTGTAAATATTTTTCTGAACTTTGTTTTCTAAAAATAGTAAAATGTTGATTGAAAATTTGTATGGAAATGGAATTACCAGACATATTTTCTAAAACAACAGAACTTGTGAAGTGTTAAAATTAAATGTTCTTCTATTTGATGTTTATACATGCAGAATGAAATCCATTTGAATTCTCTGTCACGAACTTTCATTTTTAAATAATAGAATCATTCAATTATTGCACAAATTTGCCTCTAAAATAATTTTTTGTTTAAGAGAAAAATCACTTTTATTTTCTCGTAAAATTTTCGAAAAAAAATATATTGACAATAATAGCAAAATGGAAAAAATCTATTTTATCAAAATTAAGTAAAGGTGCTTTATACTTAAAAATAATTCTAATATTTCGAGTTATTAAATTTAGAAATTATTTAATAAACTATTATTTTGGTGAAAATAACAAAAATTCTAGTTTGTCTAACCAATATTCTATGGTTATCCTTAAAAAATGGTGTTCGACGTAACAAAAAGTTAAGTTCATCTAACTACAATTCTAATTAATGAGAATAAACCGATTTTAGTTAGTTTAACCAAAATTCTAGGCGGTCACACAAAAATTTTATGTTACAAAAAATTCTGATTGACGAAAATAAAAATTACAGTTTGTATAACCAAAATATAATAATAATAATTAATATAACCGAAATCTAGTTAATTTAACAGAATTTTTAGTAAATTTTAACAAAATGTTTTATAGTAAATCAAACCAAACACGTCTAACAAAAATTATGAATTATCTTTCAGAAATTTTGATATTTTAAATTAAAATTCCATTTAAGCTAAATAAAATTTAATGAGAAATGTTACATTTTTTTTCTTTTTTTACGAATAATATGAATAATAATAATTTGATCAATGATATAATTTTTATGAAATTGTCTTTTTAAACCAAATACCAAATTTTATCAATTAGAGGGTAATTTTCATGTACGAAATTCTTATCGTGTAATATATATTGTAGAACATATAAAAATATATACATAGACATACCCTCTAAACTCTGGAACAGACAGAAAGCAGATCATAAACGGAAGTTACGATCTACAATATGTACCGATGTTTAGTTCCATTGGACCAGTTTATCGGATCTGGCGATGATTGTGAACAATTTGTGCCAGATGACCACTCGTTATCGCTGTAAATTTTATCCATTCTCCGCTTTCTGTAACAAAAAAGATCTTTTTTCAAAAACAATAGAGAAAAAAAAGACAAATGACATAAAACAGTATTTAATTTTAAGAAATGATTTTAACAATAAACTGAAATTTATTGAAACAAAAAGTAATTGAAATATGGATTTCAGAGATCACAGGACCTATTACTATTGAAAAAGGTGAATAGGTGCGAATTTTTTTCAAAAATAGGGAACAAAAAGGGGACAGAAAATTTGCTTCAACTTATGTACTTGAAGATTTTTTAGGACTTTTTTATTTACAAATTTTAAATATGGAAACATTATACAGGGCTGCCAGCGAACTTGTAGATTGAAAATAGTACAAAAAAGTGACTTTTTAATTAAAAATGTGAACAAATAGGGAGTTTTTAAGTGAAAAAAGTGAATAAACAATAATTTGCAATAATAAACAAAATATTACTGATATTAATTTGGGGCCCGCCAATAGGCAAATAATTAATCAGGGCTCCCCAATATCAGATTTAAAACAAAACTTTGTTAAATGAGAAAACTAATTGGAAAATTAATTAAAAATCAAGAAATAAAGACAAAAATTTAACATTTGAAAAAAAATAATTGAAATTTAAAGAAAATAGTTGAAAAATTTAAAGAATACTGGTAATTACAAGAAAATAATTGAAAAATGACAAAAATAAGAAAAATTTGACGAAAAATAATGATTCAAACTTAAAAGAAATTAATTTCAAAAATGATAAAAAAAATTTGCATATGAAGAAAATATGTAGAAAACAGTTGAAAAATTACAAAAAAAAGCTGAATTTTGGTACAAAAAATTCATGAGAAAAATAATTCAAAAAATGAAGTAAAAAGTAAAAAATGTATTATATTAATTAAAAAATTAAGGACATAATTGAAACGTGAAGAAACTAATTGAATAATGTCATAAATAATTGAAAGCTAGTGTTAAAATTAAAAATTTATAGACAACAATAATAAAAATATTAAAGAAAATGACATTTAAAGAAAATAATTCCAAAATGTCAAAAATATTTGAATAATGACAAAAATAATTGATAACTAATGTAAAGAATTGAAAATTTATCTGACAATAATTATTGAAAAATTAAAAAAAATATTAGAAGTTTGGAGAAAATAATTAAAAGTTGAAGATATTAATTGACGTTTGAAGAAAATAATTGAAAAATTTAAAGAATAATTCAAAAATGTCAACAAAAAAATTAAATATGAGGAAAAGAATTGAAATTTGTAGAAAATAATTTAAAAAAGTGTAAAAAATATAAATTTGAAGACAATACTTAAAAAATTGACGAAACAATTGAAATATTAAGAAACTAATTGAATAACGAGATAAATAATTGAAAGCTGGTTTGAAACTAAAAAAATTATAGACAATAATTGAACAATTATTATTAAACAATATTGGAAGTTTGAGGAAAATAATTGAAAGTTTAAGAAATTAATTGAAGTCTGAAGAAAAAAATTGAAATTTGAAGACAATAATTTAAAAATGTCATAAAATTTAAATATAAGGATAGTAATTGTAATTTGTAGAAATAATTGACAAAATAATTGAAAGAGTTGTAAAAAATTAATAAATTCATGAGAATAATAAAAAGGATAAAGAAAATGATTGAAATTTGAAGAAATTGGTGTAAATTTTTTTTAATTTCCTGACAATAAACAAAATTGAATAAAATAATTTAAATTTGTTAAAAATAATTTTAAAACTTCAAAAATAATAAAAATATATAGAAAATATTTGGAAAATGACAAAAATAATTGAATAATGACGAAAGTAATTGAAATTTGAAAAAATAATTAAAAAATAACAAAACTAAATTGAAATTTGTGTAGAAAATTTAAATATTTCTGCCAATAAAATAAAGATTAAAAACTTAATTACAATTTTAAGAAGATATTTGAAATATTACAAAAATAAGTGAAAATTGGTGCAATAAATTTAAAAATTTATGTCAATAATTTAAAGTTTAAAGAAAATAACTTAAATTTGAAGATAGTAATTGAAGTTTAAAGAAAATAATTGTATTTTAATAGACTAATTAAAAAATGTCAAAAAATGTAAATACGAAGAAAGTAATTAAAGTTTCTAGAAAATGATTGGAATGTGTAGAATATAATTGAAAAAGTTGTTAAAAATTAATAAATTCATGACAATAATAAAAAGAATAAAGATAATTTTTAAAATTTGAAAAAAATAAATAAAAACTCGTAATAAATTTAAAAATTCCTGACAAAAAAAGTGGAATATAAAAATTGAAATTTTTATAAAATAATTCTAAAATGACAAAAATAATAGAAATATGAAGAAAATAATTTGAAAATAACGAAAATACTAAGGAATATAACAAAAGTAATTGAAATTTTTAAACAAATAATTAAAAAATGACAAAAGTAAATTGAAACCTGTGTAGAAAATTTAAATATTCTTGGCAATAATTTGTAGATTTTAGATTATAATTGAAATTTTAAGAAAATAATTTAAAAATGACAAAAATAAATGGAATCTTGTGTAAGAAATTTAAATATTCCTGACAATAATTTAAAGACTGAAGAAAATAATTGATATTCAAAAAAATGAAATTCAAAATCTTAGAAATACTTGAAAATTTTACAGAAGTGCTTTAAAAATGAAAAAGATAATTGAAAAGAGATGTAGAAATTAAATATTTGTAGACTGTATTTAAAAAATTGATGATGTAATGTAATTTTTTTGAAAACTGATTTTTTTAGACGAGATTTGTCATTTGGGAGGCCTCGAAAATCCTCAGCAATCGTGATTTCAAGATGATTAATTCGAAAATATGGAAAGTCACAATTTTGAATGTATATCCAAAATTTTGAAAAATTAATTTTTGACATCGGAATCTTTATTTGCGACCTCAAAAATCATCAAATAAGACTTGTTGAATTTCCTTGAATATTTATGTGATAAAAGATTGCACATATTGCTATTTCTACATATATTTTTTGTAACATCCGACGTTTCCAAAATTTAATTTCTTTAAACATCATATCTTAAAATATGGCTAAAAATAAAGAAATTTATGACATAAAATATTTTTAGCTCATAAATTAAAAAAGTTGGGAATTTTTTTTTAAAAGGTTATTTTTCCTAATGTATTTTTAATGGGGATTTTCTATTGATTTTGGCTATAACTATAAACTTTAATACTGAAAATTAGAAAAAGGGGAAATAGGGGACAATTCTTTAAAATAGAGGAAATAGGTGCAAAATTTCAAAATAGGGGAAAAAAGGTGAAAAGTGGACAACCTGTGATCCCTGGGATTTAAATAAAAATTAATTAAAATTTTGACTAAATTAATTTCAATTAAAGAAAATCCTTTCCTTTTGAATTTTTCATTACAAATCAATTCTCTTGATTGAAATTAGAATAAATTAAAATTTTAGTATTTTTAAACTTTACAGTGACCATGAAGAAAATTTTAGGGGACTGATGAATAAATAAAAATAAGAGACTTTTAGGGCACTTTAAAAAGTTGGTAAATAAAGATTGACAAATTATATACACTATAATAGATTTTCAGGACCAAACATTTTGTAGTCCAAATTTTAAAAGAGTTCTTCTGATATTAATAAATTATTGACATGTGCGATAAAAAGTTTTTTATTTATAAATACGTACATGTAACAATACTACATAGCCAGAATTGTGAAACTACTTTTTTTTAAGAAATAAAAACACATATTTAAACGTAACAGGAATGAAACTTTTTTTTTATTTCATAAAAGCTAAAAAAATTATTCTCAAAAAGAATGGGAATTCACATCGATTAAAATTTGAATATATTGGAAATTTGATAAATTAAGATTCGGATTAAAAGAAAATTGAAATCAGTTAATATTTAAAGAGATAAAATAAAATAAAAATAAAGCAATGCATTGAAAAATGGAAAAAATCTGCAAAAAAAAGAGTCACAAACGATGAAAATATTACAAACTAGTTGAAAATTATATTCATTGCATAATAAAAACAGAACTTTAATTTCGTTAAAAACAAAAAATATCTATTAATTCTATCAATTTTAAGGACAATATATACTTTATATAGACCAATTACTTTGATTTTAAATCCAGAATATTTTCTTTAAAGGAACAATGGTAAAAAATGAACCATAAAATAATTAATTTTTAACTCTTGAATTTCGAATTTATTGTAATTTAAAAGATTGAATAAATTATGCTACGTCGTCTCGTCCTCTAGATCAAATTGTAGTAACGTTAGTTGCTCGATTCAATCCACAGAATTTTAAAGTTGCGCGCTCGAACCTATATTAGTTACCTGTATTGACACTGGCGCTGTCTGCTTTCCCTAGCCATTACGTTTTTCTGTGCGATTCTATTCACATCGAAGAAAATTTCTTTTGTATAATTTGCGCGTTTTATTAAATTAAAAGTTTTAAACAATGAGCGAAAGTGGCAGCAGCAGCTCAAACAGTTCAAAAACTGACGAAATGGAGGAAATGCGAGCAGAAATGAAGAAGATGAAGAAAAAACTAAAACGAGTTTCTCGACGGTCGAAAAAGAAAAAGCGTCGCCGCAGCTACGATCGGTACGACAGTTCAGAAAGCAGAAACCGAAAACGTCGAAGATCCTTTTCAAGCGAAAAATCGGACAAATATTATGGGAAATACGTAGAGCGTTACCCTTCAGATCATTCTAGGAGAAGTACGTCACGCCAGGGAAACGACTACAGTTCCTCAAGCGGGCGATCAAAGACAATTTCCCAAAAAGGCGGAGAGCGGTACTCACTAGAGCATTCTGATAGAGGTACGTCACGTGATAAAAATACACATGAAAGAGAATTAGCGTCTAGAAAAGTGCACGAATGGAATACCGGAGAACAAAACCCCCCGAAAGGGAGAGGTGAGTCACGGTATAATCGGCACTATGAGGACTTGGCATCTTCATATAGAAGCGGCCATGATTACAACGATAAGAGGTCGGTAAGAGAATATCCTACTTTATCTGAAAAAGCAGATAGGGAAGAAACCCAAGTGTCCGCGGTAAATTCGAATAAACCAAATAATAGGGACGATACAGATAAAGACAAAAATAAAACAAAACCAAATGAAAACGAAAAAGAACCGAATCAAACAACACTGGACTTATTGGGTAAAGAAGAATCAACGAATGTCGGTCCAGAGGTTCATAAGAATATAGTGGAAAAGTGGACAAAAATAATGAAAGATGGACTTTCCAAAGAAGATAAAAAACATATAATGGACAAGTATCCAAAACCGGCAAATTTTCTCGTACTAAAAGCTCCGGACTTAAATCCGGAAGTAAAAGAATTAGCAAAGGGAATTGCATTAAAGAAAGATGGATTTCAGGTATCCTCTCAAAACACTTTAAGTACTGGAATGTGCGCAGTGGCCTCAGTATTAAATGATCTCTTGACAAAAAAGGAACCAAATGTGGAAGAGATAATCAGTCGACTAGGCGATGCAGGTAGACTGTTCGCAGAATTACATCATGCAATGTCTATTTCGAGACGCATCACAACGATCTCCAGTATAGACAATCTAGATCCATTAGTGAAAAATGTCACTATTGATTGCCCGGTTGACTCACAATTATTTGGAACGGATTTCGCAGATAGGTACAAGAAGGCCAAAGTGTTGGAGAAAACGAGTAAGGAACTGTCAAAATCAAAATTTCCTAACTCAGACACAAAACGATATGGATCTCAGGAACAAAAATCAACCAAACAGAGTTCAAATTTAAACTGGAGGGGCCCTCCCACAAGGGGACACAAGAGAGGGAATTCACACCAACTGGGAGGGCGACGATACCAACACTACCCTCAAACGAACAAGAGATATCAGAGTCGATAATAGTAAGTCAGGTAAGCATTTCAGGACATTTAAAATATTTTTTAAACAAATGGAAACAAATTACGTCAGATCCATTCATACTTGAATGTATAAAAGGATATAAAATCCCGTTTGCCTCTTCTCCATATCAAAACAAAATACCTAGAAAAATGAAGTTAAACACAGAAGAAAAAATCTCGTATGAGAAAGCAATTAATGAATTAATTGAAAAGAAAGCAATTTCCGAATGTGTCCACGTAGATGGAGAATTTTTTTCCTCGTATTTCCTGGCAAATAAATCAAACGGGGATAAAAGATTCATTTTAAACTTAAAAAAGTTGAATGTTTTTATCACTGCTCCCCACTTCAAATTAGAAGACCGAAAAACCCTGTGTAGTTTAATATTTAAAAATGCATTTTTAGCGACTCTGGATCTGAAAGATGCATATTTTTTGATCCCAATACACAAAGAATCTAGAAAATTTTTGAGATTTGTATGGGAGGGGAAAATATACGAATTCAATTGCGTTCCTTTTGGTCTGTGTACAGCACCTTCTATATTCACCAAGATAATGAAACCTGTGGTCCACTGCCTCAGATCAAGATCTCTTATGTCAGTAGTTTATTTAGACGATTTTTTCTTGCTAGGCAAAACAAAAGAAGAATGCTTAATGAATATAAAAATAACGAGAGAGGTATTAGAAGAGTTAGGGTTCTTAATAAACTTAGAAAAATGTAATTTAAAACCAAGTAAACAGGTAAAATTTCTAGGCTTTATTTGGAACTCGAGTGAAATGAGACTAGAATTAACACAGGAAAAAAGGAAGTCGATCCTTGAAAAAGCAACTCAACTATCGAAAACTTCAAGTTGTAAAATTAGAGAGTTAGCTCAATTTACAGGGACCTTAGTAGCAGCTTGCCCAGCGATAGAGTATGGTTTCTTGTACACAAAAAATCTAGAAAGGGGAAAATTCCTAGCTTTAAAAAATAATAATTCCAATTTTGACAAAAGAATGGAATTAGATCAAAACATTTTATCGGATATAGAATGGTGGATAAAAAATGTTGAATATGCTTGTAATCCTATCAGGAGTTTAAATTACAAAAGAGAAATTTTTACAGACTCGTCGCTGACAGGTTGGGGAGCTGTTTGTAACAAAAAGAAAATTCATGGCTGGTGGAATTCAGAACAACAAAAATCACATATAAACTATTTAGAACTTTTGGCCGCTTTCTACGGTTTAAAGTGCTTTGCAAACAATTTAAGATCGTGTGAAATCCTATTAAGAATCGATAATACTACCGCTATATCCTATATAAATAGGATGGGCAGTATTAGATTTCCGAAACTCACAGCATTATGCAAAGAACTTTGGAAATGGTGTGAGGATCGAAAACTTTGGGTTTTTGCTTCTTACATAAAATCGAATGAAAATTTTTTAGCAGATAGAGAATCAAGAAGGCTGCCAAAAGAAACCGAGTGGGGGATAGCACAATGGGCTTTTGATAGGATTACAAATAAATTCGGGAAACCAGAAATAGATTTATTCGCCTCAAATTTAAATAAAAAATGTGAACGATTTGTTTCATGGAAAAAAGATCCAGAGTCAATCGCAATAGATGCTTTTACGCTAAATTGGTCACAATATAAATTCTATGCTTTTCCCCCGTTTTCTCTAATTCTAAAATCGTTAAGAAAAATAATTGAGGATAAAGCGGAAGGGATTGTTGTTGTTCCTCACTGGCCAACACAACCTTGGTTTCCGCTTTTTGAGTCTCTAGCAATAGAGAACATAATGTACTTGAAACCACACATTAATCTTTTATTTTGCCCTTTCAGGAAACATCACCCATTATCAAGCAACCTTACCCTGGCGGTAGGGAAGTTATCCGGCGTGCGCTTTTAAAACGGGAGGTTCCTGAAGAATCGATTCCTACGATGCTGGCATCACTAGCTGATTCAACTATGTCCCAATATGAAAAGCCAATTAGACTTTGGTGGGAATTTTGCGAAAACAAGGAAATATGCGTTTATGAAGCATCTGTCTATAACATATTAACGTTTTTGTCAGAAGTAGCTAAAACGGTTAAAACCTACGGCACTCTAAATTGTTATAGATCGGCAGTAGTGTTAATAGTAGGGAATGATTTAGGGAATGACCCAAGAATTCGAAGATTTTTCAAGGGGATATCTGTTCAAAAACCACAAAGTACTAGATATACGGATACGTGGGATCCACAAATAGTGTTAACCTCAATTTCAAAACTAGGTAAAAACAAAGATTTGACTCTTGAAAAATTATCGAAGAAACTGATTATGTTGTTCGCATTAGGAACAGCACAACGAGTTCAAACCCTATCAAAGATTAGAATTGAAAATATAAAAAAGGGGAAAGATTTCATAAAAATTATAATAACTGATAAGATAAAAACGTCAAGCTTAAAAAGACCAAATCCGATATTAGAATTCCCGTACTTCAAAGACCAACCAAATCTATGTTTAGCAAGCACGTTGGAAGAGTATTTAGATAAAACAAAAAATATTAGGCCCGAAAATTCAAGTTTTCTCTTTTTAACTTTTAAAAAGCCACATAATGAGGCTACTTCCCAAACTTTAAGTCGTTGGATAAGGGACGGCTTACGAGATAGCGGTATCGATACCGATCTATACAAAGGCCATAGCACGCGACATGCTTCAACTTCGGCAGCAGCGCGAAAAGGAATAAGTGTAGAAATTATTCGGAAGACGGCGGGTTGGAGTGAAAATTCTAATGTATTTGCTAACTTTTATAATCGTCCTTTAAGGGAGAACCCGGGTCAATTCATACAAAGTGTTCTTAATTAATAAAGTAAAGTTTTTCTCAAGTAAAATAAAAATCGCAATTATTTGCTTTAAACATCTACAATTTGATCTAGAGGACGAGACGACGTAGCATAATTGATCGATTAAACGAACTTACCTGAAGTGAAGTTCAATCGAAATTATGCGAGTACGTCTCGTCCGAATAGATCAATCCCTCCTCTCCCACAACCAAAATAAAAATAAATAAATTGCGATTCACAAAAGGGGAAAAAACGTAATGGCTAGGGAAAGCAGACAGCGCCAGTGTCAATACAGGTAACTAATATAGGTTCGAGCGCGCAACTTTAAAATTCTGTGGATTGAATCGAGCAACTAACGTTACTACAATTTGATCTATTCGGACGAGACGTACTCGCATAATTTCGATTGAACTTCACTTCAGGTAAGTTCGTTTAATCGATCAATTAAAGTTTGATTCAACTGGAGTTTGGAATTTGTTAAAATTATAAAAAAATTACTAAATTGGACATGAAATTATAAAAATTTAAGACTTTTGCCTTTGTTTCTAACCACAATATTTAGATCGTACCCTGAATGATTTTAAATTCAATTTTTCAAATTCTCGAAGAATACAAGATTGAATTTTAATTTTTTAGTATTATTATACGCATTCCTGGAATTTCGAAAAAATAGGGGACTTTTAGGGGGTATCAATTGCAAAATAGGGGATTTTTAATGATTAATTAGAAAATAGGGGACTTTTGAAGACTAATCTAAAAATAGGGATATTTCAGGAACTATTTGCAAAATAGGAGACTTTTAGAGAAAAAAGGTGACTTGTAAGGATCAATTACAAAATAGGTGACTTTTGGGGACCAATCGAAAAATAGGGTACTTTCAGGAACTATTCGCAAAAAAGAGGACTTTTAGAGAAAAAAGGTGACTTGTAAGGATCAATTACAAAATAGGGGACTTTTGGGGACTAATTTAAAAAAAGGGGTATTTCAGGGACCATTCGCAAAATAGGGGACTTTTAGGGATCAATTACAAAATAGGAGACTTTTGGGGAACAATCGAAAAAAAGGGGATTTTGAGGACTAATCTAAAAATAGGGGACTTTCAGGGACCATTCGAAAAATAGGGGACTTTTAGGGATCAATTACAAAATAGAAGACTTTTGAGGACCAATCGCAAAATAGGGGACTTTTAAGGATCAATTACAAAATAGTGGACTTTTGGGAACCAATCGCAAAATAGAAAACTTTTAGAAAAAAAAGGGACAGTGAAACCTGTGTTTTATATTCTCAGTTGTTAGAAATTCATTAGATAAAAATTTCGATAAAATAAAATTTCTTCCCATAAAAACTAGTAAACTAAATTAAAATCTAGTTCAATACAACTTTTACACTTGTTGCCTTTGCACTTTATCAATCTTTATTTTATTTCCTGATTTTTCAGTAAATTGACTCTGTCTGACCATACACTCCACTTACTACTTGTTTCTGTTTCTTCAAGATTCCTCTTTTACTTCCATTCTTTACATACAAATAAAACACATTTCCCCCGTCAAGTTTTTATCATAAAATACTAAAATAAAACAAGAAAATAATACAGTCAAATTAATTATTATCAATAAACAAAACATCACTAATTTATTATTATCCCTAATATTTCCTAATATTATAAATTTTAATTTTAAATTTCGAATTTTACACTTTTTATCCATATTAAATTGATTTCTTTTTGCTATCAAAGCCGATATATTCACTTGTGTAGTATATAATTTAAAAAAATTATCGGAATGTCGAAACAATGGAATATAGGAAGGCAAATATATACGGGACGAGAAAAGTAAATGAATATGAATAGGACATGAAATCCAGGATTTGATGTCGATTTTCAACATGCTGCTGATCCCCAGGTGAGCAATAAATAGAGGAATGGAAAAAATTATTGCTGAGTCGCACCAGAGTAAAACTCAAATCGTGTTTATATGAAATCGCGGGGCATACACGGATATGTATTGTGTATTTATACAGCTATGTGTCACACGGTGTATATGCAAGGTGCTTTATGATTAATAGTTCCGCTGGAAAACCCGCGAGGCGAGAGTTTCAAACTGTTTCGAACAAAAGGTCCAAGTCAAAAAACACGATTTTTCTATCCCTCGCTTTCTGCTTGACATGGTTGCTTACTTTACCCAACATTAAACAAAAAAACGAAGACACCTTCCATTTGTGTCTTGTGACACGTATTCCGTCAAGGTTTCTTATATCGTGATATTTGTTTTTAAGAATAGCGGGACAAAAAATTTAATCTAAAAAAATCCAGACTAAAAAAAGACTGAAAAAAAGTCCAAGGTAGGAAAAATTCAAAATAAAAATGTCCAAAGTCAAAAAGTCGAAAATAATAAAAATGTCAAAAATAAATAATAAAACATGTATGTTTAAGTTTATTTATAATGTTTAATGTTATAATATTTATTTTTGCGCTTTCAATACTTTACATCACCTTTGCTACAGGTCGAGTCCATACCAAGTGATCACACCAATTTCAGTCATATTGAGTAATATTTACGACATTGATATTTTGGGTTCCTTTAGGAGTAAAAAAAAATAAATTTTAATTATTTTTAAAAAATTCAAAATATTTTCGAAAATATTCAAATTCGAAATTTTATGTACTATTTTTTTTGTGTTATCATAACTTCTGTAATTTTGAAGCAATTGAGATCATTTTTTTTTAAATTACTCGTATTTAAATACTCTTTCAAGAAAAATTATAATAATTAAGAAATTGTTTATAATTAAATTTTTATTAAAAAAATTAAATTATTTATTTAAACAAAATCTAAAGTATATCATCGATCTTTTTCAAAAAATTCATAAACATAGCCTATAATGTGCTTAAAAATTTAAGCCAAAGAAATAGATGGTATGTATTATAGTTTTTGAGAAAAAAATTATTAAGTTATGCTAGCGCGGCGCAGACCGGTGTCACCGCTACTCAACGCGTAGTTCCGTAGTAACCGAAATGTATGTATATTATTACATAATATAAATACAGTTAATCGTCATGTTTATTTTTTTATTTTACAAATTGTGCTGTGCACAGAATTTGAAAAAATTTTTGTTTCAATTTTATTCTCAAGGGGTACGAAGGAATGAAATTTTTGTGTACCTTTAATGGTCAAAAAATTAGAAAAAAGTGAGACTAGTACTAATAATGACCCAAATTCAATCACTTCAACTACAAACGCAAAACGATAAAAAATCAAAGGATACAAACCTGTATATAAGTGAATTTTAATTAAAGCTTGCTTGCTTATATAGAAAATACTCAACGATCTCTCTTTCGAGAAATACACGCACCTAGCGGCAAGTTAAGAACTACAAATGTTAGCGGCAAATTCGAAATCTTTAAAATATTAAATATTGAATTTAATTATAGATATCAACACAAATTCATATAATTTTTTCTATTATGTGAACTTATAAGATTGATTTGAAATTTTTTTTTACAAACATTGATTAAAAATAGTTATTTATAATAATCTTCAAATTTCATTCATTAATTCAATCTGTCAACACCTGCGAAGTTTGTCAGTACTTCGCAGTACTGACAAATTTTATGTTTCATACTTTATGTTTCAAATTTTTAATCATTTTTCTCCTTATAAAATTTTGTCATCTTTTAAATTTCTTATAGTTTTCATTTCTTTCAACTATTTTCAAACTATTTTTATCATTCTTTAAGGGGAGAGATAGGTGAAATTTTAACTCAACAAAATTTTTGATGCTCAGAGGTGTCATTTTTTTTCTTACATCAATTAAGATGTAGAATTATGGTATTACATAAAAATTAAAAAACAATATTTTTTTGGTCATTTTCGAAATTTTATTTTTCAAAATCCATACGATGGATTGTAGAAAATCATTTAAAAATCCCACAAAAAAATTGTCGATGGAAAAAATGAAAATTGTGAAAGAGGTTTAATTTTTAAAATTTAAGTTTTTCTTAGAATAAATTTCTCAAACTCCGCAAATTATTTGTTTCTCTATTTTTGACATTACCCCATAATTTAAGGTCTAAAATTGCATAAGAAAAAAAATTAACACCCTTGAACATCGCAAATTTTGATAATTTTACCAGTCCATTATTTTTCTTTCTTCAGTTTTAAATTATATTAATTATTCACTTATTTTCACTTATTTTTACCAGTTTTTAATTATATTAATTATTTTTCAATTGATTTAACAAATTTTCAATTATTATTCTTAAATTTTAATAATTTTCCCAATTTTTAGTTATTTTTATTATTTTTCTATAAATTACCAATTTTTTAATTACTTTTTTTTACTTTAATTATTTTCTCCGATTTTTTAAATTCTTAAGTTTGATGTCCATGTACTATGAAAAGATCAGTGTGACTTTCTGAAGCTTATAATTTAAATATAATACACTAACTATATTTACATTATGTAAAAATATACATACATTTCGGTTACTACGGAACTACGCGTTGAGTAGCGGTGACACCGGTCCGCGCCGCGCTAGCATAACTTAATAATTTTTTTCTCAAAAACTATAATACATACCATCTTTTTCTTTGGCTTAAATTTTTAAGCACATTATAGGCTATGTTTATGAATTTTTTGAAAAAGAACGATGATATACTTTAGATTTTGTTTAAATAAATAATTTAATTTTTTTAATAAAAATTTAATTATAAACAATTTCTTAATTATTATAATTTTTCTTGAAAGAGTATTTAAATACGAGTAATTTAAAAAAAAAAATGATCTCAATTGCTTCAAAATTACAGAAGTTATGATAACACAAAAAAAATAGTACATAAAATTTCGAATTTGAATATTTTCGAAAATATTTTGAATTTTTTAAAAATAATTAAAATTTATTTTTTTTACTCCTAAAGGAACCCAAAATATCAATTTCGTAAATATTACTCAATATGACTGAAATTGGTGTGATCACTTGGTATGGACTCGACCTACACGAGAAGAAAATTAATTATAAATTTTATAAAAGTGTTTTAATATTTAGAATTCCAGATTGATAATTTCAAACTTTGAAAAAATTATATTAAGTTTGCTACAGACTATATTAAAGTTTAAAATTACTTAGTAATGATTCAAATGGTTCTTTTAAAGCTTAAAATTCCTTGTGTGAAAATCTCGCTTTCTGGCACTTTTTCCCTAAATTATGAAACATTTTAATAAAATTTATTATGAATTTTCTTTCCGTGTATCAGATCCCACATACAAGAGTTCTTGAAAATGTCCATAAACTTTTCGATCTTTCATAATAATTTCTAATTGTTGTAAAGCCATAGTAGTTTAAAATTTTGAAAATTGTATATTTAAATTAAATGTATACTTTATAATTTTGGTAATTTAAATTTATTGTGAAATAAATAAAAGTTACAAGAGATATTAAAATGACATAAGTTTAAAAACAAAACAAAAAAAAAAAGAAAACCACATAAATTGAGAGGCCAATTTCATTCAAGGTAACTATTTCAATTTTTATATCCTAATTTTATTGCTTTGGATTTTTAAATTTTTTTTAATTTTTTCTAAAAAGTCCAAAGTGAAATTATTCTTTTATTTTTTTTATATCGTTTACCTTTGATTTTTTGGTTTGGACTTTTTATCCGGAAGACATTTTTGATAATTTTTTCCAAAATTCAAAGTAAACCAAACTTGGAATTTCTTAAGCATTTGACTTTCCCAATGTGTCGATATTTGAATGAATTTTTAAATAAAAACATGGCAGTTTTGAAAAATTACAGGATGAGGGGATTAAAATTTGAAAATTGGGAAAATCGAATGTTTGAAAATTTAAAGATGTTTAAGTTTAAAGTAGAATTGGAATTTAGAAGCTTGGAATTTAAGCGTGATTTAAATCTGGGAAATTTAAAATATATGAAATTATAACTAAACTTTGTATAAATAAAAAAAATTTCAATAAATTTGTCGGCATTGTAAAGGATTGAATGTTCGGTTTAGAAAATCAAATAATTTGAAACTACCAGACATTTGAATTTTAATCGATCAAAATCAAAAAATTATCTACATTTTAAACTTCCCAAAATTAAATTGTGAAAAAACTAAAGCTTTACAGAAAAAGCATAAACATTTATATTCATTTTTTTTTTTAATTAATTTTTAGAAATTTTGAATTATTCTCTTTGCTTTTCAATTATTGTCTTCAACTTAAAAAGTTTTCTTCCAATTACAAAAGACAGTTTTCCGTTTACTAATTATTTTCTTCACTTTTCTGTTAGTTTCTTCAATTTTAAAGTGACTTTCTGCAATTTTGATTGTAATCTTCAATTTTCTCTATCATTTCAATTTTCAATTATTTTAACAAATAGGATATTATTTTCTAGAGTTTTCAGTTATTATTTCCTTTAATTCTCAATTATCTTCCTCACATTACAATAACATTTTTCTACTCATATTATTATTTTTTCAGTATTTACTTCTTTTCTTTTTCTAATTGCTTTTTTTTAACTTTTCAATTCTTTCTCCAATTATTTTCAATAATTTTCTTGTCATTTTATTCATATTTTCCAAATTTTTCTTTTATCTTTTTAAGTTTAAATTACTATCATCAATTTATTTTATTAGTTTTTGCACTTTTCACTTATTTGTTTCAGTTTTTAATTATATTCTTCAAAATACATTAAAATTTTTCAATTTGTTCGTTTATTTTCTCAGTTTTTAATTGCTTTCTTCATTTTTCGATCATTTTCTTCATTTCTTAAACTTTTTCTTCTATTTTCAAATATTTACTTCTTTAAGTTCAAATGTTAATTATTGGTCAATAGAATAAAATTAGACTAAATTGAACTATAAATTAGAATAAAAATAAATTTTTTTTTAAGCCTTAATTATCTTCTTCGAATGACAATAATATTTTTCTATTAAATACTTTTATTTTTTCAGTATTTAATTAATTTCATTTTATTATTTTTTATTATTTAAGTTGCTTACTTCAATTGGTAACTTTTGTCTTCAATTTTCATTCATTCGCTTCAAATTCTAGATATGTCTTAAAATTTATCTATTTTTCAATTTTTCATAGTACATCTCCAGTTTTTAATTCATTTTAAAATTATTTTCTTCAATTGGTGGTTTTTTTCTTCAATTTCCATTCTTACGTTTCGAATTCCAGATATTTTTTAAAATTTCACTATTTTTCAATTTTTTCTAGTACATTTCTAATTTCGTAATTGTCTTAATCATTTTTTAATTATGTTCTTTAATTAGTAATTTTTTTCTTTAATTTTAATTTATTCGCTTCAAATTCCAGTTATATATTAAAATTTCACTATTTTTCAATTTTTTCTATTACAATTCCAATTTTTAATTATCTTCTTCATTTTTAAATTTATTTCTTTAATTGGTAATTTTTTACTTCTATTTACACTCAATAGCTTAAATTCAAAATATATTTTTCAAATACTTAATTATTTTCTTCACTAACCATTTTTTCTTATCATTTTTGAATTACTTTCTTCAATTGGTGTTTTTTTTTCTTAAAATTTCATTCATTTACTTTAAATTCCAGATATATTTTTTCAATTTTCTCAATTTTTTTCTTCAATAACTATTTCTTTTATAAATTATTAATTATTTTCTACAAATATCAAATTTAAGAAAAAATTTAAAAATCTACGATCTTTTCTATTTATTTTCTTCATTCTTCAAATATTTTAGTCAACTATATATTATTATTTGCAAAAATCAATTATTTTCGTCATTTATTAATTAATTTCAATTTTAAATTATCTTCTAAAATTATTTTGCAGTTTTGAATCTTTCTTAATACCTTCATTTCTAATTTTTGGAAATCTTCAATATTCTTCATTTTCAAATTACTTTCCTCAATTGGTAATTTTTTCTTCAATTTTCATTCATTCGCTTCAAATTCTAGATATGTTTTAAAATTTATCTATTTTTTATTTTTTCTAATACTTATCC
This sequence comes from Ganaspis brasiliensis, assembly GCA_037103525.1. NCBI lineage: Eukaryota > Metazoa > Arthropoda > Insecta > Hymenoptera > Figitidae > Ganaspis > Ganaspis brasiliensis. Next base: position 537,085 of record JAZKLR010000013.1, on the reverse strand, counting down.
AATTTTGAATTATCTTCTTCATTTTCAAATTGCTTTCTTCAATTGGTAATTTTTTTCTTCAATTTGCTTCAAATTCTAGACATACTTTTAAATTTTACTATTTTTCAATTTTTCCTATTACATCTCTAATTTTTAATTCATTTTTGAATTACTTTTTTCAATTGGTAATTTTTTCTTCAATTTTCATTCATTCGCTTTAAATTCTAGATATGTTTTAAAGTTTATCTATTTTTTAATTTTCCTAGTACTTATCCAATTTTGAATTATCTTCTTCATTTTCAAATTGCTTTCTTCAATTGGTAATTTTTTGTCTTCAATTTGCTTCAAATTCCAGATATATTTTAAAATTTTACTATTTTTCAATTTTTCCTCTTACATCTCCAATTTTTAATTCGTTTTTGCATTACTTTCTTCAATTTGTGGTATTTTTTCTTTAAATTTCATGCATTTACTTTAAATTCTAGATATATTTTTCAATTTTCTCAATTTTTTTCTCTTCTTTAAATATTTTAATCCACTATATATTATTATCTTCAAAAATTAATTATTTTCGTCATTTATCAATTAATTTTAATTCTAAATTATCTTCTACAAATTATTTTGCTATTTTTCAATTTTTTTTAGTACATTTCCAATTTTTAATTATCCCTTTTATTTTTAAATTACTTTCTTTAATTGGTAATTTTTTCTTCAATTCTCATTCATACTCTTTAATTTCCAAATTCAATTCAATTTTAAATTATCTTCTACAAATTATATTGTTATTTTTCAATTTTTCTTAGTACATTTCCATTTTTAAATTATCTTCTTCATTTTTAAATTACTTTCTTTAACTGGTAATTTTTTCTTCAATTTTCATTCATTCTCTTGAAATTCTAGACATGTTTTACAATTTATCTATTTTTTTATTTTCCTAGTACTTATCCAATTTTGAATTATCTTCTTCATTTTCAAATTGCTTTCTTCAATTGGTAATTTTTTGTCTTCAATTTGCTTCAAATTCCAGATATATTTTTAAATTTTACTATTTTTCAATTTTTCCTCTTACATCTCCAATATTTAATTCATTTTTTAATTACTTTCTTCAATTAGTGTTTTTTTTCTTCGAATTTCATGCATTTACTTTAAATTCTAGATATATTTTTACAATTTTCTCAATTTTTTTCTCTTCTTTAAATATTTTAATTAACTATATATAGTATTATTATCTTCAAAAATTAATTATTTCCGTCATTTATCAATTAATTTTAATTCTAAATTATCTTCTACAAACTATTTTGCCATTTTTCAATTTTTCTTAGTATATTTCCAATTTTTAATTATCCTCTTTATTTTTAAATTACTTTCTTCAAATAGTAATTTTTTCTTCAATTTTCATTCATACGCTTCAAATTCCAAATTCAATTCAATTTTAAATTATCTTCTACAAATTATTTTGTTATTTTTCAATTTTTCTTAGTACATTTACAATTATGAATTATCGTCTTCTTTATTAAATTACTTTCTTTAACTGGTAATTTTTTCTTCAATTTTAATTCATTCGCTTCAAATTCTAGATATGTTTTAAAATTTATCTATTTTTTTATTTTTCCTAGTACTGTATTTTTAAATTTTACTATTTTTCAATTTTCCCTATTACATCTCCAATTTTTAATTCATTTGTGAATTACTTTCTTCAATTAGTAGTTTTTTCTTCAAATTTCATTCATTTACATTAAATTCCAGATATAGTTTTCAATGTTATCAATTCTTTTCTCTTCTTTAAATATTTTAGTCAACTACATATTATTATCTGCAAAAGTCAGTTATTTCCGTCATTTATCAATTAATTTCAATTCTAAATTGTCTTTCACAAATTATTTTTTTATTTTTCAATTTTCATTCACTTGCTTTAAATTTCAGATATGTTTCTCAATTTTCTCAATTATTTTTTCCACTTTCGACTACAATTTTCAATTTTTGTCCTATTTTCTTTAATAACCAATTTTATAAAATTAATTTTCAATCTTCAATCTTTATTTACCTCCTTCACAAAATTATATCTAAAGCCGAGTATACTACGCAATAAATAAATAAATAAAAATTTCAATATTTTTACATTTTCTACAATAAATCCACTCGTTTCATCCCACCAACTGTTTATTTTACTTTATCACACTTTTATTTTATCGAAATTTCTATAACAATAATAAGATTACCTGCAATCTATAGTTGTTATCTGGAATGGACGCATGAAGGAAAGCAAAACAGGTTATTTGCAGGTTCTAGCAATAACAATCCAGATTTACGACATTGATTGAGTAGAACAAAATTGCCGCTGTTTGAGCGATAAACTTGATTACATTTTCATTTGACAGAGACACGATACTCTCAAAATTGAAGCGTTAGGTCGGCTTAGAGATTTATGTGTCTCGTAAAAAGTGCGCGCAACTTTTCCACTATTGTACAGAGAATGAGATTCCATCTCAGTTTCATCATAAAACGAAATTCGAGAAACGTTATACAATATACGGTTTCATTTCATTCCAAGATTTCTTGATAAAGAGCAAAATCATGCTTAGGAGGACTCAAAAAAAAAAAAAAAAAAAAAAGATCCGGGCACTCCTTTCATCCCAATGAACCATAATAATAATTCCAATCTTTTTTATAATCCAAGTTGCAAAATATGCAAATTCAGCACACGCGACGATTCCATTGAATTAGTTCCGGCGAGAATCTGAAAAGACCCTCACAAATGCCGACTCATCGATTTATCGGAAAAATAATTCTTGTCACTTTTCAAAAGAATTATTAGAAAATTAAAAAAAATTATGAAAACTAGGTAAAAAAAATTTTTCTTTTTAAATCACCAAATGTGTGAATTTGATTAATGAGAAATGAGTGGAAATTTTCAAATGAATCCGCCAGAAAGCAGAGACTAAATTGCCAGCTTGAAATCGAGGCGAAAGACTTATGCTGAGGTTAAACGTGAGAATGTTGGAAGTGGCTTCTTTGAGTCTCAAGACGAAGGAGTCGACGAATTTACGAAACGACAAACGTGACAAGAACGGAAGCCGATCTCGTCTAGTCCTTTTGAAGTCATACTTTACTTATTTCTCTCATTCTTTATCTACTGCGGGAAAATTCTCCTCAACTGTATATTTTTAATGACGTTTCTTTTCTTAAGGAAATAAAAATTTCACTGGAAGAAACACAACCTTGATAAAACATTTGATTCGATCAAGAATAACACTTCAAAAGTTAAAAAACATTTTCTTCCAAGAGTAGATAATCGCTTTTAGTTTAAGATATATAACTTGTAAGACGAGTATTTACAGGTAATCACATTTGTTTACAAGTCATTTACTTAGTCTTGCAAATATAATCGATTCGTTAAGAAAACACACTGTAATCTACAATATTTAAACAAAATATTATTCGAATTGAGATTCATTTGACATTTTTTGTCGACTGAGAACAAGAAACTGGCATTTTTTCTTTCTGCTACATACCTAACCTAACCTAACGTATGAGCTTAAAAGGGCGCGAAATTTGAAACTTACATTTCAACAAAATAAGCATTTAGTTAACTAAATCCTTTTGTGTTACAACTTATTTATGTAATTAATAGGTAATAATAATCAAAATAATATCAATTTCGTGAAAATCATTACAAATTAGAAAAAAAAGAAAATTAAAAATTGACGAACTTGATTGAAATTTGAGAAAAATAATTGAAAAATGTTCAAAACATTGAAAAGTGGACAAAATAATTGCAAAATGATAAAAGAGAATTAAAATTGAAAAAATAATTTAAGAATAGATTGAGAAATTGGAGAAATTGATTGCAAATGATAAAAATAATAATTAAAAATTGAAGAAAATTATTAAAATTTGAAAAAAATATTTTAAAATCTAGGAAATTAATTGAAGAATAATGAAAATAATGGAAAATTTGATAAAATATTTGCACAGTAATAAAATAATTAAAAATTGAAGAAAATAATTTTAATTTGTGAAACATAATTGAGAAACTTACCACATAAATTTGTAATAAGAGAACATTATTGCAGAATGATAAAAATATTTTTGAATTGAAAAAATAATTGTAATTATGTAGAGATAAATAAAAAAAAATTAGAAAATAAATAAAAAAATTATAGAAAATGACAAAAAGTAATTGAAAAATGATAGAAATAATTAAAAATTGAAGAATTTTGAAATTAATCAACAAATATTCAAAATAACATAAAATTTGTGAAAATCATTACAAATTAAATGTAGAAAATTAAACGAACGAAATTCAATTAAATTAAATTAAATTACGAACAAAATTAAAAATTTACGAACTTGATTGAAATTAGAACAAAATAATTCAAAAATGATTTAAACATTGAAAAGTCGATATAATAACTTTGATCTTAGGTAATAAATAAAAATTTATGATATTAATTTAAAAATAAATTATATATATCTAATTAAAAGGTGGACGAAATAATTGCAAAATGATAAAAGAAAATAAAAATAAAAATAATTGAAGAATGAGTTAAATAATTAAAAATTTAAGGATTTAATTAAGGAATAGCAAAAATAATTCAAAATTGGAGAAAGTTATTACAAATGATAACAATAAGAATTGAAAATTAAAGAAAAGTATTAAAATTTAAAAAAAAAATACATTTTAATATCTAAAAAATTAATTGAAGAACAATATAAATAATTAAAAATTGAAGAAAATAATTTTAATTTGTAAAAAATAATTGAGAAACTTACTACATAAATTTGTAATAAAAGAAAATTATTGTAGAATGATAAAAATATTTTTAAATTGAAAACATAATTGTAATTAGAGATAAATAATAAACAGGATTAGAGAATGAATTAAAACATTATGGAAAGAAAATGACAAAAATTAATTGAAAAATGATAGAAAAAATTGAAAATTGAAGAACTTTTGAACTAATCAACAAATATTCAAAATAATTTAAAATTTATGAAAATCATTACAAATTAAATACGAAGAAAATTAAAAATTGACGAACTTGATTGAAATTTGAGCACAATAATTGAAAAATGATTAAAACATTGAAAAGTCGATATTATAACTATGATCTGAAATAATAAATGAAAATTTAGGATATTAATTGAAAAATAATTAATATATATCTAATTAAAATTTGGACAAAGTAATTGCAAAATGATAAAAGAAAATTAAAATTGTAAAAATAATTGAAGAATGAGATAAGTACAAGAAAATTTAGGGATTTAATTAAGGAATAGTAAAAATAATTCAAAATTGGAGAATTTTCAAATGATAACAATAAGAATTGAAAATTGAAGAAAATTATTAAAATTATAAAAAAAAATTTAAAATCTAGGAAATTAGTTGAAGAATAATAAAAATAATAATAAATTTGAGAAAATATTTGCAAAGCAATAAAATTATTAAAAATTGAAGAAAATAATTTTAATTTGTGAAAAATAATTGAGAAACTTACAACATTAATTTGTAATTAAAGAAAATTATTGCAGAATGATAAAAATATTTTTGGATTGAAAAAATATTTGTAATTAGAGATAAATAATAAAAAAAATTAGAGAATAAATTAAAAAATTATTCAAAATGACAAAAAGTGATTAAAAAATTATTGAAATAATTGAAAATTAAAAAATTATTCAAAATAATATAAAATTTGTGAAAATCATTGCAAATTAATAAGAAATAATTAAAAATTGACGAAAGTATTTGAAATTTGAGAAAAATAATTAAAGAATGATTAGAACATTGAAAAGAGGATACAGTAACTTAGATTTCTAAGATTTTAATTGCTAAAAGATAAAAGAAAATGAAAATTGAAAAAAATAATTGAAAAAAGAGATAAATAATGGAAAATGTAGGAATTTAATTGAGTGAAAATAGAAAAAATAATTAAAAATTGGAGAAAATAATTTTAATTTGTGAAAAATAATTGAGAAACTTACCACATAAATTTGTAATAAAAGAACATTATTGCAGAATGATAAATACATTTTTGGATTGAAAAAATATTTGTAATTAGAGATAAATAATAAAAAAAAATAAATAAATAAATTGAAAAATTATTCAAAATGACAAAAAGTAATTAAAAAACGATTGAAATAATTCAAAATTAAAGAATTTTAGAATTCTTGCTATGGGCTATGAAATGAAATAAATAAATAAATAAATTAATCAACGAATATTCAAAATAATATAAAATTTGTGAAAACCATTGCAAATTAAAAAAAAAAAATTAAAAATTGACGAAATTATTTGAAAGAGAAAAATAATTAAAGAATGATTAATACATTAAAAAGAGGATACAGTAACTTAGATTTGAAAGATTTTAATTGCAGAAAGATAAAAGAAAACGCAAATTGAAAAAAATAATTGAAAAATAAGATAAATAATTAAAAATTTAGGAATTTAATTGAGGAATGAAGTTTGAGAATAAATAATAATTGAATAAATTCATTGCAAAATGATAACAATAATAATTGAAAATTAAAGAAAATTATTAAAATTTGATGAAAAGATTTTGAAATCTAGAAAAATAACTGTAGGTTAATATAAATAATTGAGAAAATTACAACATATATTTGTAATAAAAGAAAGTAATTGCAGAATGATGAAAATAATTGTTATTTGAAGAAATAACTAGAATTTAAGGTAAATAATAAAAAAAAATTACAAAATTAATCAAAAAATAATTGAAAATGACAAACAGTAATTAAAAAATAATTGAAAAATAAATTTAATTTAACATAGTTGATAGAAATTATTGTAAATGGAAGAAAATAAAAAAAGAATTGTAAAAAATAATTTGATGAATCTCAGAATATATTTGAGATAAACAAGACTGCAATTACAATTATATATTATAATTCTTCGAACTCCAATTACCTAATTTAAAATTTAATTAATCCACGTTATTAATTCCACGCTAATTAATTTCTCAAATTTTTAACAATTCTTTTCTATTATGAATTCTATTATTTGTTTCTATTTTTATCTATTTTTATAATTTTTCAAAAATTTTCTTTAATTTCTAATGATTATCATTATTTTTTAATTTTCCCCTATATTTTAAATTCAAATTTTCTGCAATTTTGAATTATTTTCTTTAATATTTTTAAATAAACCTTTTCATGTTTAATTATTTTCTTCAATATCAAATTAGTTTCATTATTTATTTATTAATTTTCCATTTCTTTCGTCATTTTTCAATTATTTTTGCAAAATATGATTTTTGTTTTGTAAATTTTAATCTTTTTCTTTGATTTGTTAATAAAGAAAAGAAACGCTTAGTGATACACAATATTTCTTTTTTTATGCTTTAGGTGTTGATACACGGAGAAAATTTGTATGTGAAATTTTACAGCAAAGTTCGGTGATTCGGGGACACAGCGACATTCATTTAATTATTAATGGAAAGTCATGTAAAAGCGGAACAAAAGCAGAACGTTTTATGAAAAGTTACTTCACTTTTTATTACTTTTTAATAGAAAATAAAATATTTTATACAAAACTTACGTTAATTACTTTATTTTTTGTTGATTTTTAACAGAAAGTCAAATATTTTATACATACTTAAAAATTAAAGATTACTAAATGTCACTATGTCCCCGAATTGTCTGACTGTTTTGTAAAATTTCATATACATATTTTCCCCGTGTAATAACAAATTTACAAACCCGATAAAATTGTAATTCTTTACGAAACCGTAAATCTTTATTTTTAACCGTAAATCAGTTTTTTTAATTTTTAAATGTTAATTACGAGTACTGTGTTAATAAAATACGTTCAGGTTACTTTAGATTAATCCTAAAAACTAATAACAATAAGCAGAAATAATAATGTTCATTAACTTTTCAATAAATTAAAATTATCTACTGTTGGGTGGTCTGACCAATATATAAATAGTTTGGTGAAAGAGAGAGAGAGGCATTTTTTCCCAAATACCGACAATTTGGAAAATGGATAAAAGGATGGCTTGATTTTATAGTTTAGCGGGTATAGAATAAAGTTGAATAGATCCTGTTAGTGTCAGAAGTAAGTGAACCTGAGCGAATTTAAGGCTTTTCCTTTGATAGTATCAGATAGTCTCTGGAACAGAGGGCAGCCATCATTGAGTAGTAGTTACGATCATAACAACTCGTGTGTGAACAAAGGTTTGGTATCTGCTCACGAAGTCTCATTGTCCTCACGATCGTGATATCTAGTTACAACCAAGAGGTCGTATTTACAAAACCCTCTTCTTTGTCTCCTTCTTTTCTGTCCCGGACTTTTTTCACAAAGCTCCCATTCTTATCCACTTACTAAGCTCATTTAAAATAACAATATATACTTCCCAATACCTCTATAAATAAGACAAACTTTTTTTAAAAAATCACGAATTTCTAATTAGGATATTTCTAATCGGAAACATTCTTCTGTCTAAATTTCTTGGAGTGAGTTATCACTCCACAAAGAGTGAAAATTGAGCCAATACAATCAGAGTGAGAGCTCACTCTTACACCGAAAAAGAAAATTCTTCTTTTGAGAGTATTTTCCCTACAATATCACTGTAAAAACAGGTGTCTTATTTTAAGACATTTATGTGCTGATTTTTAAGACATTTTTGGGTGTCTTAATTTTAACCAATGAGAGTGCGTCTTTCAAAATTATTAACCAATGAAATAACTTAAAATTAATGTAAGACGCTTTCTAAATTTCTTATGTCTTAAAATAAGACACTTGCACTGCAAAAAGTAAGTATCTAATTTAAGATACATTTGTAGTCACTTTTAAGATGTTTCTGAAAAGTTAGCAAGAGTATCTTAAAATGCATAAGTTTTCTAAAATGGAAGCTGAAATATAAGATACTTTAAACGTTTTAAAAGTAACTACAATGCATTTTAAGATGTTTCTTTTTACATTGCGTAAGACACCGGTTTTTACAGTGATGTATCTAAACTCCATTATCTAAAATTAAGAGAAATTCTACTTATTTTAAGAGGAATATACTTAATTTTTATATTTTTAGACGATTTACTTGTGATAACATTATTAAGAGAATCCTACTCTTAAATTAAGAGTATTCCTCTAATATTAAGAATATTCCTCTCAAATTAAGAATATTATTCTCAAATGCAGAAAAGTTTCTCTTAAATTAAGTATATTCCTCTTGAAACAAATAGAATTTCTTTCAATTTGAGATGATGCCCTGCACTGCAAAAACATGGTGTCTTAAATTGGCCAAAAATGTCTTAAATTAAGATACTTTTGGTGTCTAAGACACGAAAAATGTCTTAATTTAAGACATTTTTGAACAATTTAAGACACCTGTTTTAGCAGTGTGAATTCTAAAACGAATCTTTTCAAATACAATACACTGCAAAAACATGGTGTCTTAAATTGGACAGAAATGTCTTAAATTGAGATACTTTTGGTGTCTAAGACACGAAAAATGTCTTAATTTAAGACATTTTTGTACAATTTAAGACACCTGTTTTTGCAGTGTAGGTGTTAAAAATTATTACTTATTTGACGTTTTTCACAAATTTAAAATTTCATCATATTTTTTAATTTTTAAAAATTTTAATTCATTCTAATCTCAGTCGATTCGAATTTCCATTGATTAAGAATTTAATTCATCCAAGCTAAATTCAAATTAAATTTTCTAAATTTAAAGACTTTCTTCAGTTTTTAATAATTTTTTTAAAATTTTAAGTCTGCTTTGTTATTATTTCAATTATTTTTTCAATTTTAAATTATTTTTTATTAATTTTCTAAAATTATGCATAACACTGCAAAAACAGGTGTTTTAAATTGTTCAAAAATGTCTTAAGTTACGACATCCAAGCTAAATTCAAATTAAGTTTTCTAAATTTCTAAGTTTAAAGACTTTCTTCAGTTTTTAATAATTTTTTTAAAATTTTAAGTCTGCTTTGTTATTATTTCAATTATTTTTTCAATTTTAAATTATTTTTTATTAATTTTCTAATATTTTCTAAAATTATGCATAACACTGCAAAAACAGGTGTTTTAAATTGTTCAAAAATGTCTTAAGTTACGACATTTTTCGTGTTTTAGACACCAAAAGTATCTTAATTTAAGACATTTTAGTCCAATTTAAGACACCATGTTGCAGTGTATTTTTAATTAATTCTCTAAATTTTAAATAATTAACTTTCAGCAAAATTATTTTTTCAATTATTTTTCCAGTTTTAATTAATTTTTTCAATAATAAATCTATATCTATTTTATTCACTATTGCCTTTTATATTTAATTTCTTTCTTTGTTTTTCAATAATTCTCACAAACAAATTATTTCCTTCAAATTACGATTTCAATGCCTAATTTTCCAATTATTTTCTTCAATATTAACTTTATTTTTACAGTTATCAAATTAAAAAATTATGTTTATATTTATACTTGTACTTCTATCTATTAATGTCCTTTATTTGCATTTTCTTTCTTATTTTTTAATTTCTTCCACACTCAATTGGTTTTACTTTTTTGTATTTAACTTCGTTTTTTTTTGTTTCAATCAATTTTTTCAATTTCTTCAATTTTTTTTTATTTACATGCAAATCTTATCCATATTTTTCAATATTTCTAACTATAGTCATCTTTCTATATTCATTTTTATATTTAAAATTTTTTAAATAATCTATTTTTGTTTCAATTATTATTCTATTAAATTTTGTTTTCATAAAATACCACCTATAATTTTTAATTCTTAAAATGATTTCTTATTATTATTATTATTATTTCAATTATTTATTCAATGTTAATAATTTTCTTCACTCTTTAATTACTTCCTTCAGTTTATAAAATAAATTTCTTCAAATTTTAATTTTATTCTACAATTTCTTCTCTAATTTTCTACACTTTTCATTTATTTTAATCAACTTTATATTATTTTCTGGAATTTCAAATTATTCCTTATATTTTCAATTACGTTTTTTCATTCTTTTTGGAATTATTTTCTTCAAATTTCAATTTGAATTCTTGAAATTGCAATTATATTCTTTAATTGTGCTTCCTCATAGAAGAAGCTTTGTGATGATTAAGATTTTTGATTTTCCAAAAATACTCTAAATCGACTAATGTTCATCTGAAAATCGTAAATTTTCATTTTTAAGCAAATGTCCACATTGTATGTGTGTGTGTGTATATATATAGCGTTTTTGTCGCCAGGATAAAATTAGGATGACTAATTAATCTCATGAATATCTAAATTTGGACACATGGATTTTTTAAAATACCACTCTCTAAATCTGAATTAGTAGTTTTCTACTATGAATTAGTCAAATTCATGGCTCATTTTTCTCTTATTCATATAGTAGAAAACTACTAATTCTTAGTAGAAAATTATTAATTCTTAGTAGAAAACTACTAATTGAAATAGTGAAACTTTACTTTTCAAAAAAGTAGATTTTTTTACTAATTTAATTAGTAGTTTTCTACTACAAGATTAGTAGTTGTCTACTAATTCTTAGTAGTTTTCTACTAAAAATTAGTAAAATTCTTACTATTTTAATAGTAGCTCACTTTTTGCTAATTCATTAGTAGAAAACCACTAATTCAGATTTAGAGATCAGATTAAATTTTTTAATCACCTCTTTTCATCGAAAAAAATCGTTTTTTGCCAAAAAATGGACATAATTTTCACCTAGTTTCAATATTTTTTTATTATTTCCTTTTTTTTGCGATTAATTTCTTAAATTTTTAATAGTTTTCCCCAAATTTTAATTATATACTTCAGACATGTTTGTTTTAATTATTTTGTTTTTTTATTTCCTTTCGTGAAGTGTCAATTGTATTTTTTAATTTTCTCAATGATTTTCATCAATTTTCTGATATTTTTTTCTTTATATTCTTCAATTTTTTTATTAGCTCAGTTTTTAATTCTATTTTCAATTTTCTATCAAGTTTTCTTCAATTACTTTAATCAGTTTTGTTTTGCTTTTTGGGATTTTTAATTATTTAAATTATTTTTCGATTACCGTAAGATGGGGTAAAGTCGGTCAGTTTTTCACAATTTTCTTAAAAAAATACGTTAAATTAAGAGAAGAAAATATTGATACTTAGTATATATAATCTCTGACTCCTGTTTTTGAAGTTCATCATACAGGAAAAGTGAAATCCTTTTTAGAGAATTCACAATAATCATTTTTGTCATGGCCAACTGTTCCCCTAAATGTAGGGTAAAGTCGGCCACCACTATAAACAGGTAGAATATGTTAGTTTAACATAAAATAATCATACGAAATAAAGTTAATTAAAAATAAAATATCTATAATCTATGAAATATATATTTATTTAAACTTTATATTATGATTTGACAAAATTTCTATGTCAGATTTTTAACATAACCTGAATAAAAAAAAAAGTAACCTATCTGAATTATTTAAAGTTTTAAATTAGAGAAATAATATCTTCCATGCACCCTTCTCATTTTTAAATTTTAGTCTAGAAATAACAGTTTTTATTCTTACAATTTGGACATTGGGAACAAGTGGAAAAAAAATTATTTAAAATATTTTTGTAAATTCGAACCATGGCCGACTTTTCCCTACAAAAGTAAAATTTTTAGAAAAACTGATTTTTCATATAATTTAATAAACCAATAAAGGTTATTTTTGTTTGTAAATTATGTCAGAGACACAAGCAACGCTATGTACAGTTTGATTTGTCAAAAAAAAATTTCAATAATAATTTACAACTACCTTTTTTACACTACTTATTTTTTAGATAAAATAGGCTTGCACACAAAAATATTATTTTTATTAGAACTAACCCATGAATTTGCGTCAAGTATTTTTTAAATTCAAGTTTGACATTTCTATTAACAAAAACAAAACAATATTTTTAATTTTTCTTTCTAAAAAAAGGATAATTAAATACTTTAAAAATAGGTTACCGGCTGGCCGACTTTTCATGACTGGCCGACTTTACCCCATTTTACGGTACTTTCTTCAATTTTAAATTATCCTGTTTAATTTAATATTTTGTTTTTCTTATTATTTTTCCTGATTATTCTTCTTTTTCAATTATTTTCTCTACTTTAAAATTATTCTTCTCATATTTAAAATTAATTTTGTAATACGTCTATTATTTTTTTTTAGTGTTCATTATTTTTTAAATTTCTTTATATTCTGCATTTCTCAATTATTTTCTCCTATTTTAAATATTCTCCCCTATATTTGCTTCTTCAATTGTATTCTTCAACTTTCTCAACGATTTTCTTCAACTTCCAATTATTTTCTTCAACACACTTTAAAAATATTCTTCAATTTTTTTATTACCTGAATTTTTAATTTTGTCTTCAATTTCCCATCAAGTTTTATCAATAATATATAAGTTTCAATTATTTTTTTCAATTAATTTATTTTCTTCAAATACCGCTCCCTTATCTATTTTTACCTATTTTCTTCAACTCGATAGTATAGTTATTTCAAGTTTTCCAATTGTCAAAAAATTATCTTGGAATTTTCACTTTATTTAGACACTTGTTTCTTTAATTTTTATTCATACCCTATACATTCTTTCAATGTTTTTTTAATAGTCAATTATTTTCTCTAAAGTCCCAAATTATTTTCTCTACCTGATCAACCATTATTACAATTACTAAAAATTGAACCTTGATATATAAATGATAAACTTATTTTCGATTTTGAAACCGTTGAGTCATGAATTGATTTTTTAACAGTCACTAGATAACATGTAAGATTTGGTTTTGGATTATCGGGAGCTTAGTGAGAAACGATACGTAATTCTTGTAATAAAATTCAAAATCAATTTGCAGTTATGGAAATTTTCACGAAGATGCAAATGAGGTAACTTTGGACTGGTCGTTTTTCGATTTTCGCGCGTTAATTCGATCACACAAGGGTTAAAGTGGTAACTACACGGCTTGATGAAGGTAGCGACAAGGGGTTTAATTGGCAAAGCGCGATAAGGTGGCTTGCGCGATATGCATATGAATAGAGTGTTCCGTCTGCGAGAGACGGTACAGTCACAGGATGCAAATGCCACTTCCGACTTTGCTCCTGCATCTCTCCCACCACAACCAAACCAATTTCTCATGACCATCCATCTGCTCACACACTAGGTGTATATTACTTTTACTTGACATAACAAGTTTGCGTAAATGTTTCTTACCCAATATTAATGTAATAATAAGAATAATAATAATTTATTCATATTATAAATGTTTTTTCGACTCCTCTTTATATTTTAAAATTCTTTTATCAATTTTATACAGAAATTCCTGTTTGAATTAGAAAACACTTTATATCTCAAAACACCCCCTCAGATTTTCTTGAAACTTGTGTAAAAAGAAAGCTTATATTTTCAAGTTTCTAGTTCTTTTGAATTGATCATGCACATTTTTGAGGATTTTGGGATAAAAGTGAAATAAAATATGTGGTTTTGAAAAAATCTGACATGAAGTGAAGTTAAATTCTAACGTCTTAGCCGAACTTCATTGTTTTTTGTTTTTGAATGTTCTTAAATTTCATAAGGAAACACAACCTATAATAAAAAGGCTTTCACAGAGCAGTAATTATTTATTAATTAATTGCAATATATTATTATATGTAATATATAATATTATATATTGTTTTGTTTGAAAAGGTTTAACCTTAAAGTTTTCAAGCCGTTTATATTATATGTGAGAATAATTCTCTTTTTTTTGGCCTGAACGGCTTTTTTCAGAAATTATTTTTTATAAAAAACTACTAGCAAAATAAAACGCGCGCAAGCGCGCGATTAGTTTCTCATACATTTTCAAATTATAAAATACAATAATAAATATAAAAAATCTGTAAATACTATTTATCTAATAAGAAAAATAAATATTTTAAATATAATATTTAAAAATCAGTTAATATAAATAAAATAAATATTTATTTAGGACAAAATTTATAATATTTTAGAATTAAAAAGAATTGCAAAAAATAATTGAAATTAAACAAATAATTGCAAATTTTGCAAATTAATTGAAAAAGAAATCAAATAAAATCAATTAAAAATTGGGGAAAGTAATTTAAACAATCATAAAAATGTTTTAAACATAAAGAAAATGATTAAAATTTAAGAAAAATACTTCAGAATCTTAAAAGTAAATTACAAAATGAATAATGAAAAATTAGAGAAAATAATTGAATATTGAAAAAACATGGTTAAAAATTGAGATAAATAAATTTAAAAAAATAATAATAATAATTAAAATTTGAGAAAATAATTAAACAAATTACATAAAATATTTTAAATAAAGGAAAGTTAAACAAAATTTGACTAAAATACTTAAACTTTCAGAAGTTTATTGAAATATAAAAAATAATTAAAAATTAAAGAAAATAAATGAAAAAAGATAAAAATAATTTAAAATTGAACAAAAC
Organism: Ganaspis brasiliensis; assembly: GCA_037103525.1. Taxonomy (NCBI): domain Eukaryota; kingdom Metazoa; phylum Arthropoda; class Insecta; order Hymenoptera; family Figitidae; genus Ganaspis; species Ganaspis brasiliensis. The sequence continues at coordinate 521,695 of JAZKLR010000013.1, read as the reverse complement.
AAGTTTTAATTAAAGAGAAATAAATAAAAATTTTAGGCAATTATAAAAAAGAAAGAGAAAAAAAAATATAAAAAATAATATAAATAATGAAATAATTGAAAAGTCAGATAAATAATAATTAATTTTTGAAATTATGAAACAAATGTAAAGAATTGAAAATTGAAGGAAATAGATTTTGGAAAATAATTGAAAAATGTTTTTAAATTTTAAAACTTGACGAAAATAATTAAAATATGATACAAACAATGATAAGTTGTAACAAATAAAAGATATTTAAGTGTGATAATTGAAAAAACTACAGAATTTTTTTAAATAAAGAAAAAATAATTGAAATTTGAAAAAAATACATGAAGATCTTAGAAATGAATTAAAAAAAATAAATAAATAAATAAAAATTGAAGAAAACAATTGAAATTTTAGAAAAATTCTTAAAAATCTTAAAAAAGAATTTTAGAAAATGTGAATAACTAAAAATTAGAGAAAAGACTGAAAGAATGCTAAAATAATTGAAATTTACGATAATTAATAAAATTTTTTGGAAATTATGAAAACAAATAAACAAAAAAAAAAGTTGAAGAAAATAATAGAAATTTGAGAAAATTACTTGAAAAATTTTAGAAATTAATTTTATAATATGAGAAAAACTAAAAATTGAAGAAAAGTCTGGAAGAAAGCTAAAAATAATTGAAATTTACGATAATTAATTAAAAAAAAAATCTGAAATTCTGATAACAAATGAAAATAATTAAAAATGAAAGAAAATATTTGAATTTTTAGAAAAATACTTAAAAATCTTAGAAAATAATTTTAGAAAATGAGAATAATGGTTAACAATCGAAAAAAATATTTGTAAAATGATCAAATTAATTCAAAATTGAAAAAATAATTAAAATATGCTGAAAATAATTTAAGATTGGGAAAGAAAATTAAATTATTATGAAAATAATTTAAATATGAAAAATTGAACACATTCAATAAAAGTTGAGAGAAATAACTGAAAAAAATCATAGAGTACAATATGTTTAAAAAAAAAATAATAATTACAAAATTACTTGACAAATTTTAATTAAAGAGAATAATTAAAAAATCGCAGAAATAACGGAAATTTATGAAAATAATTGCAATATCGGATAAATAATTGAAAGTTTTAAAAGTAATGACAAAATAATGAATTTAATCATAAAATAATGAAAATTAAGAAAAATTGCAGAATTTATTTTGAAGCAAAAGAAAATAATTAAAAAATCGTTATATAATGAAAAATTGAAGACAATAGTAATTTATATTTGAGATAATAACTGAAAATTTAGGAAATTAATTGCATGTGTACATATTTTCAACTTCTTCAAAAACCATAATAAATTTTTAAATCATTTTTCGAAACTTTTTTTTATTTAAATGACAATTAAAAACCAGCACAAAATAAAATAACAGGGACTAACTTCACTTCAGTTTTTAAAACGTGGACAGAAAAGATGATTAAATATTAATACTAACTAACTTCAGGAGTTTACGGAGATTATTATTATTTAATAATTAATAATAATAATGTTTTATAAAAAACTAAAAAGTCAATAATATTTTTTTTCATTGTTATTTTATTGAGGCGTTTCGATGTAATATATCACATCCTCATCAGAACTGTAAATCATAATATTTATAAATAAATTAACATACAATGTGTCATTATAAAAGAAAGTTTGTTTTTTTACCGTTTAAATCGGCAATTTTTAAATTATCCAGTCATTTTCTGGTTTCCATTGAGAGTCATATTTTTGAAAAATTATTTTACAAGTTTATCTGGAATTGGTAAAATGAAAAGTATGATAATTATAAATTAATCATAAATTAATTATAAAAAGCTTAAAGAGTTAGAAAGTGGATTATATGTACCTTAAAAAAATATAATTAAAAATATTAAAAATATAATTTTCTGAATTCCTAACCTAAATTTAACTACGAAAATATTTTGTCTCAAAATTTCAAATCTTTTGGATTTATTAAAAAATTTTCAATTTTTTCAAAAAATTCCCCGTTTTATATATTATGATTTACAGTTCTGATGAGGATGTGATGTATTACATCGACACGCGTCAATAAAATAATAATAAAAAAAAATATTATTGACTTTTTAGTTTTTTATAAAAAATAATTTCTGAAAAAAAGCCGTTCAGGCCAAAAAAAAGAGAATTATTCTCACATATTATATATTATTATATGTAATATATAATATTATATATTATCTAACAACAGATATTTCGAGTTGATTTCAAAATCGTCAGAAATTAACAGTGATTATTGTAAAATTGCATTATTTTAAGTTAATACTCTAATTTGAAAAATTTGTATTCAAAAAAGTTTCACTATTTTTCGGAGCTTTTAACTTTTTTGTGGAACCTCCTTAAATCTTGAGGTTTTAAATCTAATTTAATATGAATATAATCTACTTGCCTTTAAAGGTTGACGAACGTGTGTTGCTTCCTTCAGAAAATATTAGATTTTTAAATTTTTTACTCAAAAGGTTATTTTTGAAATTTAAATTAAATACAGCAAATTTTAAAACCTCGTAATTTTAGGAGGTTCGACAAAAAATTTAAAAGCTGCAAAAAATTGTGAAACTTTTTACAAATACAAATTTTTCAAATTAGACTATTATCTTAAAATAAGTAATGCAATTTCACAATAAATCCATCTTTTCTACGTTTAGAATAAAATGATTTATATTTCTATTAAGTTTTGATACAAATAATATTAAATAGGTTTCGAATTATAACATCTTTAAAAAATGGACCAGATTTAAAGTTAGGAAGTGAAGTCGTATGGGGCTTTATGAACAAATAACTACACAGATTGCTGAGTATTGAAATCACGTATATTAATAAACAACGAATAAGATTTATAAGGTTAGACTTTGCCAAAGAGGCGTTCGAACAGAACAAAACGATTAATACACGAAACGTGGCGTTGTACCATAAGAGTCCCTATAGATGTCCTTCTAGTCACTGATTTGAGAATACCGCGAATTGTAAAATAACGAATATAACACAACACTTCCCCTCAAGATGCGGGTATATCATTTTCAAATTATTCACACACTTTTAATCCGAGCAAATTCAAACACTTCCTGTGTTTTGGCCCGGGTAACCCCTTCGTAAACAAGTCTGCTCCCATGTCCTCTGTAGATACGTGCTCAATGTGAATAAGATCTTCCTTTAATGCCTGACGGACGAAATGATGCCGAACATCAATGTGTTTGCTGCGAGCGTGAAAAACGGGATTTTCAGCAAGCTTTTTCGCCCCCAAGTTATCATTGTAAATTGTCACATCTGCTAAGTTTTCAAATCCCATCTCACAGAGAAAGTTTCGCAGAAAAATGGCCTCCTTCGCTGATTCTGAAAGAGCCATGTACTCCGATTCAGTGGATGATAGAGCTACTGTCCTCTGTTTTTTAGCATCCCAAGATACAGATGCGGCACTTAACAAAAAGGAAAATCCAGTATAGGATCGTCTGTCATTCAAGTCACTGGCCCAATCGGCGTCGACATACGCCTTCAGCGAATCCTTGCCAGCTTTAAATACTAATCCGACGTTCATCGTACCCTTCAAATAGCGAAGGATGCGTTTAGCGGCGACCCAATGAGTACGATTATAGCAGGTGTTGAATTGACTTAAACAGCTGACTGAAAAGGCAATGTCTGGCCTGGTTGCCACAGCCAGATACATTAAACTGCCGATCAACTCCCTGTAGGGAAGCTTTCTCTCGTCGTCGGTAATTTCTTCTTTTGATTTTGTCAATTTCACATTGATGTCCATAGGAGTCGATACGGGGTTCGAATCAACCATTCCAAAGCGTTCCAGAAGTTCTCTGATATAACTCGTTTGATGCATTGTGATCTCCCCTTTTCTTCGAGAAAATTCAATTCCTAGACAATAAGACACATTACCGAGATCTTTACACTCGAATTCTTTTGATAAGTAATCTTTGAATTCTGATATTTTATTTAAATCTCTTGAAATCACAAGAATATCGTCAACGTATACAATGATTAAAAAAATTTCTTCCCCTTGATTCATGATGTATACACAAGGATCGGCGTTGGAGGGTTTTGCCCCGAATTTTCGCAAAACCTCGTCAAGTTTGATGTACCAGTTTCGTCCAGACTGGCGCAAGCCATATAAAGATTTCTTTAGTTGACATACCTTGTCTCCTGCTTCCAGTTTCGTAAGCATGCCTGATGCCTTTCTTCCCAAGTCGTTGTCACCTCCAGATTCGATGATAATCTGTAATCCCTCAGCTAGATATTCAGGAACCTCCATCAAAACGTGTTCATCAATGACGCCGTTCAAATAAGCAGTGGTGACGTCCAACTGATGAATCTCCATCTCGTACTTGACAGCTAAAGCAACCAACAGTCGAACAGAGGAGAGACGAGCGACGGGTGCGAAAGTTTCATTATAGTGAATCCCAGGGCGTTGAGAAAATCCCTGAGCCACCATTCGAGCTTTTCGGCGTTCCAAGGTCCCATTTGGATTGAATTTGTTTCAGAGCACGAAACGACTTCCGATGACTACACTATTATTTGGACGATCAATAAGTTCCCACGTGTTATTCTTCACAAGAGATTTTGTTTCTTCTGCTATAGCTAGAAGCCAGTCGTCAGAGTCAGCACTTGTCATTGCTTTCTTTAATGGTATTTCTGTCAAATTCGCTGTTTCCACTTCTGCAAAACTGGTCTGATTGTGTACCTCCTGATACTCCAAGCGTGGTCGTCCTCTCCTGCCGGTCAGAATTCTTCTTGGTCTACCACGACCTCTTCCAGGTGCAACGGGAAAGTTCCTAGGTTGATCATCATCGCAATGCTCATCATCGTTTTGTTCTCCGTTTTCTAGATCTTCATCATCCAAGTTGTCGATGTCTTGATTTTCGGCAGGCCTTTCTCCGATTACAATATTTTCGATGGATCTTATTTCGATGTCCACTTCTCTTTGTTGATTTTCAGAAGATTGGTCGAAATTTCGTCCAAACATTTCCGGAATAAATTCTTCGAAATTCTCCGAGATAGTTTTAGGATTTTCCGAAAACACAACATCTCTTGTAATTTCTATCTTTCTCTCTCTTGGATTCCAGATCCTGTATCCTTTTGATTGCTCTGAGTAGCCGATGAACACTCCTTCTTTACCGCGTTCTTCAAATTTTCCTTTCCCTGGTTTTCTGTCCAGGAAGAAGACTTTACACCCAAATTCTCGCAAGTGACTTACATCGGGTATTCTTCCGTTCCAAATTTCAAACGGTGTGTGTCCTTCCAAAGTTCTGCTGGGACAACGATTCCGAATGTAATTTGCGGTCTGGATCGCTTCTGCCCAAAATCTAGATGGAAGATCAGATTGAATCAGCAAACACCTGGCCATTTCTAGTAAGGTCCGATTCTTCCTCTCAGCGACACCGTTTTGTTCTGGATTGTGCGGAATAGTGAGCCTTCGCAGAATTCCTTGCTGCTTGAGAAATGCTTCAGATTCTTTATTCAAGTACTCGGTACCATTGTCTGATTGAAGACATTTGATTTTCCTTTCCTTCTGATTTTCAGCCATAGCTTTGTATTCCTTGAAAGCTGCTGATGCTTCGCTTTTGCTTTTCAAAAATTTCACCTCACACCATCTAGATTTATCGTCTATAAATGTGATGAAATATTTTGCTTTTCCAGCAGATTCGATCCTCATCGGACCACACAAATCAGAGTGAATCAAGTCCAAAATTTCGCTTTTCCTTTCTGAAAATTTGGGAAAAGGAAACCTCGACATCTTCCCACGCAGACAAATTTCACATTTCAAAACATCTTTACAGTCTTTAATATTTAAACCTTGAATCAGTCCTTTTCTTCCACTAGCAAGGATGTCCTTCACGTTTAAATGTCCTAGAGGACGGTGAATTATTTCCAAAGTGTTCGTAGCATTTTTTGAATCACCAGATGTTACACAACACATTTGTTTATCGTCTTCCTGCACTAAATATAAATCACCAACTCGTTTTGCCAATAACTTTGTAGCTCCATCGCGACCGATCACAGAAGCATATTCCTTCTTAAAGAGCACGTCACAATTATTGTCAGTAATTTTCGCAACTGACAAGAGATTCGTTCGTAAATCAGGAACATGAAGAGTATTCTTTAAGGTTATAATCTTCTTCTCGCCCTGAACGTCAGCTGTAAACGATACATTTCCCATGGCAATAATGTTGGACGAAGCACTGGTCGCTAAATCGAGTTTTCCGGATTTCGATTCTGTAATTTCCACAAAATCTTCTATTTTCTTACATAGGTGAGACGTTGAGCCGCTGTCAAGACACCACACCTTGCCTGTGTCTATACCTTTTGCTTGAAAAGCAGATTCTGTATTCGAAAAATTTTCACTCGCGCACAGTATAAGATTTTCGGCTGTTTTCGCAAGTGGTCGTCTGTTTTCGCCTTTCTTTTTACACTCAATTGCTTTATGGCCGAATTCTTTACAACGATGGCATTGAAATTTAAAACCACTTTGTTCATTTTTTTCGTATGATCGGTTTTTATGCACATTCCATCGACCTTTTGTAGCCAAAGCGTTCTGAACTTCACCGCGAACATCACTTTTTCGAGCATCGCTTTCCTCGACAATCTTGACGCGTAGCACTTCGGGAGTCGGTAACACGTCGCGCGACTCGATAGCGCATCGAAAGTTCTCAAACGTGCTGGGCAAACTGTATAGGAGCAATATCGCCAAAAGATCGGGATTTATGTCCACCTCCATTTCGCTCAGTTTGTCGACCGCATCAAAAAACTTGTTCACGTGTTCCCGCACGTCGTTGCCTTCCAGCATTCGTTGCAAAATCAGCTGTTTTAATAATGTCGCTTTTCTAGCTGGACCTCGAGATTGGTAGATACTCTCAAGTTTAACCCACACTTCACGAGATGTTCCACAGCCTTTAATTTGTTTTAATTCCGACGGATGGATGGAAAGAATTATATCGGATTTCGCTTTACTATCGCTCGTTTCCCATGCCGACGCGGCCACTTCCGAAGCGTTGTTTCCTTCCACGTTTACCGGTTTCACATTCTTTCCATTCACGAAATCCCAAGCGTCATTTTTTATCAACAATGCCTCCATTTGCATTTTCCATGTGTCGAAATTGTCTTTGTTTAGAGTCTCAATTCTCGCTAAACCTGACGCACTCATTTTTATACGCAGAGCTTCGACACACGTAACCTCAAAATCTACACTCACGTAACCTCATCGATTTCAGTCACACACAGAATCTAATCGCGATATTCTGGGCCCATAACCTATGGGGCTTTATGAACAAATAACTACACAGATTGCTGAGTATTGAAATCACGTATATTAATAAACAACGAATAAGATTTATAAGGTTAGACTTTGCCAAAGAGGCGTTCGAACAGAACAAAACGATTAATACACGAAACGTGGCGTTGTACCATAAGAGTCCCTATAGATGTCCTTCTAGTCACTGATTTGAGAATACCGCGAATTGTAAAATAACGAATATAACACAACAAGTCGTGAACCTTCTATTTTTGATTAATAATAACACGAAAAGAAATAAAGTTTTTGCCATATTAATATATGTCTACTGAATGCAAAAAATATTGGATTTTCCCCTTTTTTTAAAACTAAATTTTTTAAAAAATATGGTCGCAACAACACTGAGACGAAAGTCAGTGGATTGACCCAATTTATTTCTTTAATTTTTAATTATTTTCTTCAAATCTAAAATATTTTCTTCAATTTTCAATTGCATTCTTCGTTTTGCAATTATTTTATTCAATATTAAATAATTCTCACATTTTGTCAATTATAAATTATTTTCTTGACATTTACATACAATTCTTTAATTTACAATTGTTTTCTATAATTTTAATTTACTTTCTACCACTTTCATCCATAATTTTCATCAGTTTTCAAATGCCAATTTACTGTTCTCCTTAAATTTATAATTATTCACTAATTATTTCTTCAATTTTCAAATATTTTCTTTAATTTTTAATTATTTTGATAGATTTTCAACTAATTCCACAACATTGAATAATTCTCGGATTTTTCAATAATTTTTTTCCCTCAGAAAAATTGTTTTAAAAGTTTAATTCAAAGAAAGAATTCAATTCTAGAACTATTCTTTTCAATTTTTAGTTATTTTTATCCAATTTAAATTCCACTTTTCAATTGACAATTATTTTTGTCATTTTTGACACATGTGTTCTTTAATTTTTCAATTATTCTCGTTATTTTTCAACTATTTCCTTCAATTACTAATTATTTTCCGTAATTCTCAATTATTTTCATCAATTTGTAATTGCACTCTTCGTTTTTCAATTATTTTATTCAATATTCAATCATTCTCGCATTTTCTCAATTATCAATTATTTTCTTGAAATTTTAACACTATTCTTCAATTTCCAATTGTTTTTTTTTTAATTTCATTTATTTTCTACAATTTTTTCCATAATTTTCACCAGTTTTCAATTTACAACTTATTATTCTCCTTCAATTTTATGATTATTCATTCATTTTAAAAATTTATATGTTCAAATGCCGATTATTGTCACCATTTTCCGAATTTTTTTCCAATTGTTTATTATTTTTTTTATAATTAATTATTTTCGTCAATATTTAATTATTTTCGTCATGTTGTAATTTTTCATTTAATTATCAATTATTTTCTTGAAAGTACTATTTAATTATTTAATTTTCAATTTATTTCTTCAATTTTTAATTATTGTCTTCAATTCTCAAATATGTTCTTAAATTTTCAATTATTTTCATCGTTTTCCAATTAATTCCATAACATTAAATAATTCTCGGATTTCGTCAATTATTTTTTTCACTCATAAAAACTGCTTTAAAATTTCAATTTAAATATTTAATTCTAGAGCTATTTTCTTCAATTTTAAGTTATTTTCTTCAAATTTAAATTCCACTTTTCAATTTTTAATTACTTTCTTTAAAATTAAAAAATTATCGCCTCTTTTCTATTATTTTTTCGATTATCATTAAGTTTCTTTAATTTTAAATAACATTGTTCCATTATTTTTCTTAATTTTTAATTCTATTCTTTAATTTTTATTTACATTCTTCAGTTTTCAATTGTTTTCTTCTATATTCATTAATTATCGGATTTTTCAATTACTTTTTTTTTAATTTTTGAGTATATTCTAGAAATTTTAATATCATTCTTCAATTTATAATTGCTTTCTTCAATTTTCAAATATTTTTTTACAATTTTAATTATTTTTTTCGATTTTCAATCCTTTGCTAAATGTGCAATTATACCCAACAAGTATTCCTATTATTTTCATAATTTTTCAGTTTGCAATTATTTTCTTAAAATTTAATATTTCTTGTTAGATTTTTTCACATATTTTCTTCAATTTTTTAAATATTCTCGTCATTTGTCTATTATTTCCTTCAATTATTATTAAGTTTCGCAATTTTCAATTATTTCCTCCACTTTTTTCCAATTTCAATTATTATCTTAAAATTTTATAATTATTCTTAGGTTTTTTAAACAATTTTTGCTCATTTGTGTATTAATCTTGCCATTTTTTGAATTTTGTTTTCAATTGTCAATTATTTTCGTCATTTAGTAATTTTTTTTTCAATCATCAATTATTTTTTCAAATTTTAATTGAATTCTTAAATTGTCAACTTATTTCTTAAATTCTCAATTTTTTACTATTTTATTCAATTTCAATTTTTTTTCGATTTACAGTCCAGTTGTTCTATTTGTTATTATTTCCAACAGTTATTCCTATAATTTTTCAACTATTTTGTTTAAATTTAATATTTATTGTTTTATTTTTCAAACTATTCTTGTCAATTATTTAATTATGTAGCTATTTTTCGAATTTTGTTTTCAACTGTCAATTGTTTTCGTCATTGTTCAGATATATTCTTCAATTTAGTAATTTTCATTATTTGAATTTGCAAAATTTTATAGTTTTAAATGACCAACAACAATGCAAAGTTTAAGATAAATTATTGTCTAAAAATTTAGATTTTAATATTTTGTGATAATAAAACTTTTTAAACTGTAATGTTAATTGATAAGATTATAACACTATCAGAAGAAAGTCTTATTTTAAGACACCACTTTTTTAAGAAAGCTTTTGCTTATTTTGCAGATTTTTCTTCTGCATTAAACTGTGACAAGAAAAATTAAAAACTTTAAATTTACATAAAAAGTTCAAGTACCAATCAATTTAAAAAGCTAAGTTTGTAATTATTATTGTAAATTCATCTTGACTAAGATAGTACTTTTTACATGAACATTTATATAGCAGGGCTTGCTGAATTTTAACAACGTCTTAAATTAAGATTCTCTTTTTACAGTGAAGAATGTGTCAATTTTAAATTAAAATATAATGTTATGTTTTAAATATAAAGGCGAATTTCGCAAAATTAAAAATACTGTTTCAATTGTTCGGAAAATTTGTTATCGGGAAATCCAAACAATTGACCGGGAATTTATTTTCATAAAAAAGTGACCTTCCTGATAATAAAAACAAAAAATTGTTATAAAAGCCAAATTATAAAACCTATTTTGTTGTTATTGTTTGTGTCAACAATTTTTCGTTTGAAGAATTTATTTATCGTTTGTCGAGTTTAATATTGCCTGGGGTGTATTGTAGCAACAGTTTTCTGAAAGCAGACGAAAGACAGTGTCTGAGAGAGGAGAATTCCTGAATCTCTAAATTTGATTTCCTGAGATGGAAAGTCTAAAGAGGTGTCATGGTTGTCCTAACATTGTGCTTTCAGACACGTTCTGGTCGACGCTAGTTCAATGTCTAAACAAACTTTGTGCTGGTATAGTTAATGCTGGTGTTGTTCGACAAAACTTTCTATCAGCATGTCGTATCCAGCAATGGACCACGTCTAACGCCAAATTGAACGAAAATTAGCACCTTTCTATTCTGGGCACACAGCACGTATAAGTAATTACAAGTTATTTCCCACGAACCAACCACTTTTCGGCGCAATTGATTCAAAATATAAACATATATACTGTTGCTAATTTTCGGATTTTAGTATTTTATTTTATTATTTATTATTTATTATTTATTTATTTGTATATTTTATTGTTTATATTATTAATTACGTTCTTAATTATTTTATTAGTTATATTATTCGTTATATTCTTAATTATATTATTAGTTACATTAAATAGACATTTTTCAATTTTACCGAGTATAAAAAACAAGAAAAGAAAAAAATACGACTTGAAAGCATCGGTGTAAGTAGTACGTCCAGAATATGGTCAGACACGTTGTCAGTGAAAGTAGTAAATCCCGAGTGTAGTCAGACACGTTTCCAGTGGGTTGATAAGTAGTATAGCTAGATCTCTCGTCAAACTTGATATATTTTTCGTTTATCTAAAGCAATTTTATCATAAAAACTAAATAGTAATTCCATGATATAGACAGGCTTATCCAATCTACCAAAAATCAGGGATTTAAATGAAAGCCAGAGAAGTTGGTTATAAAAACAAATAATAAAAAATTGTAATTTCAGCTGAATTCTCGTTTTTAGATAAAGAAGAGAAACATTGAAAACTGGTATGAGCTTTAAAATTTTTAATTACAGTTCTGTCTAAACGAGAAGAGTAAAGTGGAAACGAGGGTAGCATTAAAATGGTCGAGGCTCAGCAACTTCAGCAATCTTTTCTGCCAAAGTAGTTTTAAACTTTTCCAAAACCATAAAACGCAGACAAGATTACACGCAGAAAAAGAGGAGATCGGTTGCTAATGCATTATTATCCATTAACTGTCTCTGGTCCATTGGTTCGACCAAATGATCGTAATGTAAAACTGAAGGCTGTTATTTTCTTCAAGTGCCACTACCTTTTTATTTTAACCGACTATAAAGAAAGTCCTGGGTTATATTTTTCCCTCTGTACTTTTAATCAAAGTTAGATAAAAATTTAATTTCTCTTTCATATATATTCGCATCAGTGATGCACTCTTTTTGTTGAGATTTTTATGATCGAAACTTAAAACACGCTTAAAGAAGGTACAGATAACGAATTAATGTTATTTTTAATTTCTAAATGGTCGATTCTTGCGTAACTGCCCGATTTCAAGATAAGTTTTGGTAAAAAAAAAAATTTTTTTTTATTCAATGTTTCTCTGCACTTATTTTTCTTATTAGGGTGTAATATAAGTATATTTTAAACGATTTTACTACAACTATATTTATACGAAAATAATAGCAAATTTTTGAAAATTGGCTGCCATGTGGAGCTGGACCGCATTGTTTTATTGCAAATATATTGTACAAAATAAACATTTCTTTTTGATATTTTGCTAAAACGAAAATAAATAATAAATTCATAAATTATTTAATATTCTAACAATATTTTAGATATTACTTAACATATGTAAAATTTTATAAAAGAACAGCAAATACAATATTTAATAATGAATATTTTGTTTTATTTTTTGGATAATCTGAAATCGAGATCGAGCAGTGTAATCCGGCATTGCTAAACTACTTTATAGAATAATATTTTAAAATAACCACCACAGATAAAAAAGTTTCTCTGCGTGAAGCACACTGAACACTTCATATAGCCCATGGAGCTGAAATTTTACGTTTATTCTAACCTCACTTCTACAATATTGCAAAATAAATCTATTCCTTCTGCAGATCGCTTGTTTCACATGAAAACTTAAAGAAAATGGTCACAATACTATCAAATAGTTGTTACAGTAATATAATAGTAATGATATGGAACTGAACGCTTTTTTTGTACTCTTGCGATTTTCACAAAAATAATTTTTTTTTAAGTAAAAATTTTTCTTTTTTAAAACTTTTTTCACATGCGATTTAGTGCTAATGGATCAAAATTGAGATTCAACTTATTAGAAGGCGTAATAACTAAACACATGACACCTTAATTATAAGTCTACAGATTGCTAATTGATAATTGGAGAAATTGAGGGACAAAATATTTTTAGAGATTTTTAAGTATTAAAAAGGTATTATGAAGTGCAATATAAACCTAAATTGTTCATAAATATAGACACTTTATGCTTGAAAAAGGCTGAGTTATAATAATGATATTTTCATCGAAAATTATTAAATTAAAGTTAACATTTTGCAAAAGGGACACGCCACGGAGCTGAAATTTTAGCAGTTATAGTGCAATATAATAGAAGTTATAATATATATATATTTATGTATATTTGGTTTTTAGTTACTCTCATATATACCTTTAAAATTCACTAATACATTTCAGAATATATTTTTAATTTAGGTGTATTTTTTCAACGCCGCCAAGTAGGGCAGTTACGCAAGAATCGCCCAAATATAATTTTATCTAATTTTTAATTTTCAAGCAAGAGCAAAACCTGGAGCACAATTTTATAATGTCATATCGTCTCATCTGACTGATTAAAAAAAGTTCGTTTATTGTTTGGACAGTTACAATTTTAAATATTTACGAGTACATTTTCGAAATTAATAAACAAATAATCAAAATAATATAAAATTTGTGAAAATCATTGCAAATTTACAAGAAATAATTAAAAATTGACGAAAGTAATTGAAATTTGAGAGAAATAATTGAAAAATGATTTAAACATTGAAAATTTGAAGAACAAAAATCATATTTTTTGAAATAATTGAGAAATGTCGAAAGAAATTGAAAGTTAGTTAATAAATAATAAAACCAATTTGATATTGAAGGAAATAATTAAAACTGAAAGAGTTTTATTTGAAAAAATTAAACAAAATGATTGAAATTTTAGGAAATTTAGTTTAAAATTTAGGGGGAAAATTGAAAAATAATGAAAATCCTTGATGTCAATTTTTGGAAAGTGATAAAAATAGTTGAGATTTGTAGATATTAATTCCAATTTTAGAAAACAAAATTTAAAAAATACAGAATATTTGTGAAGTAAAAGAAAGTACCTAAACTGATTTCAAAAATTTTAAACTTAGGAAAATAATTACAATATTATAGAAATAATCTAAAATTGAAGAAAATAATAGAAATTAAGGATAAATAATTGAAATTTTTTGAATTAATCAATAAATCTTTAGAATAATATAAAACTTGTGAAAATCATTACAAATTAACAAAAAAATAATCAAAAATTGTCGGAAGTATTAGAAATATAAGAAAAATAATTGAAGGTTGATTAAATATTGAAACGTGGATAGAGTGACTTAGATTTTAAATAATAATTAAGAACAAAGGAAATTAATTAAAAAATAATTAATATATATCTAGTTAAAAGGTGGAGAAAATTATTGCAAAAGGATAAAAGAAAATGAAAATTGAAAAAAATAATCGAAAAATGAGATAAATAATTAAAAATTTTAAAATTTAATTGAGGGAATGAATAATAAAAATAATTAATAATTGTAGACATTTATTGTAAAATGATAAGAATAATTGAAAATTGCAAGAAAATGATAGAAATAATCGTAAATTGAAGAAAATAATGGAAACTAGAGAGAAATAATTGAAATTTTCGTAATTAATGAACTAATAATCAAAATAATATAAAACTTGTGAAAATAATTGCATTTTAACAAAAAATAATCAAAAAATTGTCAAAAGTATTTGAAATATGAGAAAAATAATTAAAGAATGATTAAAACAATGAAACGTTGAACATAAATAAAAATTTAAGAAATTAATAAATTAATATATCTAGTTAAAATAATTGCAAAAAGATAAAAGAAAATGAATTTTAAAAAAATAATTGACAAATGAGATAAATAATTGAAAATGCAGGTATTTAATTAAGGAGTGAATAGTGAGATTAATTAAAAAATGAAAACATTGATTGCAAAATAATAACAAAATAATTGGAAATTGAAGAAAATCATTAAAATTTGAGAAAAATATTTTAAAATCTAGGAAATTAATTGAAAAGTAAGGAAACTAATACAAAATTCAGGATAATATTTGCAAAGTAATAAAACTAATTAAAAATTGAAGAAAATTATTAAAATTTGAGAAATATATTTTAAAATCTAGGAAATTAATTGAAGAGTAATAAAAATAAAAAAGCCGAGACAATATTTGCAAAGTAATAAAAATAATTAAAAATTGAAGAAATTGATTGCAAAATGATAATATTAATAATTGAAAATTGAACAAAAAAATTATAATTTGAGAAATATATTTTAAAATTTATAAAATTAATGGAAGAGTTATGAAAATAATAAAGAAATCGTGACAATTTTTGCAAAGTAATAAAAATAATTAGAAATTGAAGAAAATAATTTCATTTTTTGAGGAATAATTGAAAAAATTGCAACATATATTTGTAATGAATGAAAATAATTGCAGAATGATATAAATAATTGTACACTGAAAAATAAGTGGAAGATGTAATAAATTATATAAAAATTGAAAATTAATTAAAAAATAATTTAATATGACAAAAAGTACTGAAAAAATGATAGAGATAATCGAAAATTGGAGAAAATAATGGAAATTTGAGATAAATAATTAAAATTTAGGAAATTAATTAAAAAGTAATTAATATATCTAATTAAAAGATAGAGAAAATAATTGCAGAAATATAAAAGAAAATGAAAATTGAAAAAAATGTTTCAAAAATAAGATAAATAATTGAAAATTGAAGAAATTGGTTTCAAAATGATAACAATAATATTTGAAAATTTAAGAAAATTATTAAAATTTGAGAAAAATATTTAAAATCTAGGAAATTAATTGAAGAATAATGAAAACAATAAAAAATTGGAGAAAATATTTGTAAAGTAATAAAAATAATTAAAAATTGAAGAAAATAATTTTAGTTTGCGAAAAATAATTGAAAAAATTTCAACATATATTTGTAATATAAGAAAATAATTGCTGAATGATAAAAGTAATTGTAAATTGAAAAAATAACTAAAATTTGACATAAATAATTTAAAAAATTAGAAAATTAATCAAAAAATAATTGAAAATGACTAAAAGTAATTTGAAATTTCATTGAAAAAAAATTTAATTAATTCACTCTTTGAGAATAGTAAATTTAAAATTATATTTAGAAATTTCTTCAATTTTTAAGAATTCTTTTCTTTTATGATTTTAATTATTTGCTACAATTCTCAACTATTTTTAACATTTTTCAAAAATTTTCTCCAACTTTATTTTCATTATTTTTTATTTCTTATCTTCATTTTTAAATTCTATTTCCCAAGTTTCAATTATTTTCGTTAATCTATTGAGAATAGTAAATTTAAAATTCTTTAAAAATTTCTTAAATTTTTAACAATTCTTTTTTTTATGGTTTTAATTGTTTGCTACAATTGTCAACTATTTTTATCATTTATCAAAAATTGTCTTCAATTTCTAATTATTTTCATTATTTTTCAATTTTTTCCCTAATTTTTAAATTTAATTTCTACAAGTTTTAATTCTTTTCTTTAATTTTTTCAAATTAAACTCTTTTAGTTTCAATTATTTCCTTTAATATCAAATTAGTTAAATTATTTATTAATTAATTTTAAATTTCTTTCGTCATTTTTCAATTATTTTTACAAAATATGGTTTTTTTTAAATTTTAATCATTTTCTTCGAATTGTAAATTCATTTATCCACATTCTTATTAAAAAAATTATTTTTTGTCTGTAATTTTGCCATATGGAATTCCACAGGGCGATTTTTTTGCTTTATGGAATTTACAGACGTACCAAACACAAGTCGTCTCTACTAATTTTTCTTATAATTTAGTTTCTAAATAGTATTTATAGTTAAAATCATTACACAAACGAATTTTGTTTAAAACATTTTTTGCTTTGAGAATTTCAAGCTATTAAAATTTCTCCTTCCTGGTTATTTAAAAAAAAAAGAAGAAATTCTAACCTTAAATAACATTTTCTTAATAACCGTACTGTAAATTAATTTAATATTGTTGTAAAAGTTGTATTATATTATAATTTTAAACACCTTGATTTTTTTTAATTAAAAGCCGCTTTTTTAAATTAAATAAAATATATATAGTCATTTTGCGCGTTTTGTTACTGTTTGCATGTAAAAGTTACAACTTTATAAATATAATTCTTAAAAACAGAACGGTAAATTTTCATAAAATTGTAACATACATGTAAAATAATGAATTTAGTATGTCATTAAAATTTTATAAGAATCTGTCGAAAATCGATTTTTGGATAAAACTCCTTAAAACATAATTGAGATTTGTTTTTGCCTCGATTATTAATTAATAATACTTTCATGTTTGTAAACATTAAAGGTTATGTTAAAAAATTTAAGAATAACAAAAGCCAAATGATACAATCAATTTTATTAAATTATACAATATTATACTAATTTACATTAAAATTGTGAATAACTGACAAATCTAAATACATTTTAAATTATTTATTGTTTAAAAAAAATTAATATATATATATATATATATATACAAAATTATAATTATATTAACTTATTTTATCTAGTTTATAATTATTATTTCCTCTTTTCATCTCTGCATTAGTCTGCATTTCTTTGAAGCTACTTATAATACATTAATTAATTTATTTAACTAATTTTTTAAATAAAAACTTTAATGTTTATTATAAGGTTAAAGAAAAATAAAAAATACCTAATAATATTTGTAACAATAAACACAATTTTTAAATCAGTCAGATAAGATGAGATGATATCAGAATGAAACGACATTATACAATTCTGGGTTAAATTACCAAATTTTTGTTTAGTCTTTCTCTAAAGAAAAAAAAAGTGTACGTTTTAATCCGAGTTTATTGTGCCCAGTTGAAATTGCTATCTAACAATTAAAAGTTACAATTTAATTAAATTAATAAAAAGGCACGCTTGAAAGTTTTGTGTAAAATTAGCACTTTGTAAGCAAGTCAAAACGCTTTTGATCCCCCCGCCGCGCCGCTTGGAGTTCATGAGTCGTGTGTCTGATCGAAAATTGCTTTCCTCGTAGTTGACCAACTTTAACGTTACCATTTGAGAATTTAACTTTAGAATGTTAGCAAGCGTCGTTCAAGTTTAGCAAGTATGTGCATGTGCATTTTGCTTTCTACCGACTAAAGTTTGTTTTAGTCCGGGCATTAGCCAAGAGCAGACTTGTGTTTTGGTGTAGTTACAATACCCGCCCATTATTCGACTTTACAAGTTTCTTGCACCCACATTTGACCCACTACCTTAAAATTCAAGACGACAGATGAGATCAGTTTAGCTTCTAAACTAGATCATCCGAAAGCACTACACCTTGAATCTAGTCTTGATTAAATTTAAACATAGGTGAAGTGAAGATTGAATTTACACTGTAAAAACAGGTGTCTTACAAGTGTCTCATTTTAAGACACAAGACGTTTAGAAAGCGTCTTACAGGTATTTTTAAGACCCTTTCTCAATGGTTTAAAATTAAGACACCCTAAAATGTCTTAAGGGCATGTGATGATAATGCTAAATTTGTCCGTAAACTTTCTCCTAAAATACTGAATATTTTCAAACCAAATTTTGTAGAATTACTTGAAATACCATTAGAATGGTCTCTCTGACCCAATTTTGTTTCATTGTTGTCTTGAAACTAAATTATTTTAAAATATCCTGATTTTTCAAAATTTTCAAAAATTCTTAAAATCGAAAAAAAATTAGTTTAATCACAAAAATGAAACAAAATTGGGTCAGAGAGACCATTCTTATGGTATTTCAAGTAATTCTACAAAGTTTTGTCTCAAAATATTTAGTATTTTACACTGTAAAAACAGGTGTCTTACAAGTGTCTAATTTTAAGACATAAGACGTTTAGAAAGCGTCTTACAGGCATTTTTAAGACACTATCTCAATGGTTTAAAATTAAGACACCTCAAAATGTCTTAAAAGTGAGGACAAAATAAGACACTTGTTTTTAGAGTGTAGGAGAAAGTTTACGGACAAGTTTAGCATTATCATCACATGCCCTTAAAAGTGAGGACAAAATAAGACACTTGTTTTTAGAGTGTAGTTTCACTTGCAAAACGGTTAAAAAAGGATGAGATAAATTTTTCCGCAGAATTTAATCAGTTTTATGGCTTAATTTTTATGTTGTTTAACTTGAATTGATTTAAGTTTTGGAATGTGTAACTTATACATGTCTGTACATTTCAGATTCCAAGATTCCGGATTACACATTTTAATTCTAGATTCCACGTTTTATACATTCGAGAATCCAGATTATAAATTTCACATCCCATATATCCTATTCTAGATTCCAAATTCTGGATTCTACAATCCACAATCCAGATTATCCTACATTCCAAATGCTATATATTTCAGATTACGGATTTCACATTCCAGCACTGCAAAAACTGCTGTCTTCTAAGTGTCTTATTTTAAGACATAAGACATTAAGAAAGCGTCTTACGGTTATTTAAAGCTATTTCATTGGTTAATAATTTTGAAAGATGCTTTCTCATTGGTTTAAAATTAAGACACCTTATAACGTCTTAAAAGTGAGGACAAAAATGTCTTAAAATAAGACACTTGTTTTTACAGTGAGATCCTCGATTTAATATCCTAAAATCCAAATTTCACATTCCAAATTCCGGATTCAAAATTCCACATTACAGATTCTATATGTGACATTCTAGATTCTGTATTTCACATCCCAGATTCCAAATTCTAGATTTTTACATTCATGATTACACATCCTACATTCCAAATTCCATATTCTAAAATTCAACTTCCCACATTCTATACTAAAGATTTCAAGTTCCATATACCAAATTTAAAATTCTATATTCCACATTCCAGATTACAAATCCGAAATTCTTTTTTTTTTTTTGTACATTTGTGTTTTCTCCTTTCATAAATGTGAAAAAAACAAGAACACAATTTTTTATTAAAAAAAAAAAACCAACTTTCTCAATTGTCAAAACTAAAGTCCAAAAATCAGAACACTTTTATTTCAACGCCATTCACTATTTCTTCTCTCCTAGACCAGAAACAAATACATTATATTTTCCATCCAACCAAACAAATTTCAATAATACACAAATATTCAAATTACTTGTTCAAAATTCTTGTGTACACAGTGCATGATCCTCTTCTATTTTATTATTCAGCAGAAATTTAATACCCAACAATAAATGCTCGTGTAATTTCCAGCAGCTCGAGTTTTCTGGTTGGAAACGTACATGAAACAGGTGTTATCGTCGGATCAAAACCTCAATCCGATTCAACGTATTTTCGAGTTATTGGAGCATTATTGGTGTGGACGAAATAGTTTTCAGAGAAATACCGATACAGTTGAGAAGCTTCTAAAAAACAATTCAAAAGCAACCACCAGTGCTTCTCCAGTTGTGCCATTCTCTTATTCTTTTCCATTTCAGTGACCACCTTTGTTCTCGTCATCCACTGTTTTCTTATCAAACGCCCAATTCAGAGTTCAAGCTTCAAATCGATTTCAAGCTTTTCCCAGGAAAACAACTTCAGATGGAAAAGAAGCTTGATCCTTTCCCTCTTTCTTCAACTATTTCGTTTCTTAGTTCTCGTTTTTCCCCACTTTCTCATTTTCTTCTTATGCAATCGGAAAACGAAATGGAACGCCAGGACCAGAGGCGCAAGATAAAAGTGTTGTCAAAAGGATAATGTCAGAGGTAACTTGAAAATCAGTAGACGATTTAAAATACAAGATCGAGATAATATTTTAAATCCTGTTAATTCATTTCGTTTCTCCGAAACAAACTATTATTTAAATCTCAACGATTTTTCAATTATTCGTCCTCCATATTGGATCAGTCATTTTGAGTTTTAAAAAACAAATACTGGATTTATAATAGGTGACCTCAAAAACCCCCGAATAATAAATTTGGAGCAAATCTGAACAGATTTAAAAATTCGTCCGCCATATTGCATCCGCCATTTTGAATTTTGGAAAATTGATATTAAATTCGGAATCAGAGACCCCAAAAACACCCGAGTAACCAATTTCAAGCGATTCTGAACAGTTCTTAAAAATTGGTCCGCCATATTGGTTCCGCCATTTTAAATCTTTGAAAACTAACACCGGATTCGTAATCCGCGATCCCAAAAACAATTAAAAACACTTTACTTTTGTTTCTTTAATTATTCAGTTTTACTTGAGTGTAAAAGGGCTAAATCTAAACGATTTTGTATTCAATAAATAAATAAATTTTTCAATTATTCGTGTTGAAGCACATGAAGCATTTGCTTCAGGGCCCGGTGCCAGAATTTAATGTATTGCGAAAAAAAAATTTAAATTGACGAGAATTTTTAAAATGATCCGTGAAATTTGAAAACGATCCCCAAATTTTTAAGAAACTCTGGGAAGGTAGATAAATCCTAAACAAATTCAATTTCAATCTTGTATTTTATAATAATAATATGAAAAATTGAATTTAAAATGATCAAAATCTACAAACAAAAACTTTTATAGGAAGAAAGTCGAAAACTATATTAAACTTAATTAATTCCAAGCCATTATTATTAACATTAATCACAACCGTCAATTAACTCAAACTTTAATTTTTTTAAACTTATAAGTATCAATTAAGCAAAGTTGCAATTATTACATGTGTATAGTAAAATATTAATTAACAACAACATTAATAAGAAACTTTACATTGCTGTTCGTCATTTAAAACTATAAATTTTTAAAAATGCAAATAATGAAAATTACGAGAATAATTACAAAATGGAAAAACATATATATGAAGAGTGACGAAAATAATTCACATTTAAAAACAAAATTCGAAAAATGGCTAGATAAATACACAATTGTTAAATATAATCTAAAAAATTAAACAATATACATTCAATTTAAAGTAAAAAATTTAAAAATTAAGAAAATTATAGGAATAATTACTGAAACAAAATGTAAATTGAACAACTGGATTAAAAATCAAAACAAAAAAAATTGAAATTGAGGAAAATAATTGAAAACTTTAGAAAATAATAAAAATTTTGAGAAAATAATAAGAACTTGAAGAAATAAATTCATAATTTAAAAATTAAACTGAAATTAAAAAAAAATTGATAATAATGGAGAAAAATTAAAAAACGTGAAAATAATTCACAATTTAAAACAAAATTCAAAAAATGGCTAGATTAATACACAACCAAAAAAAAATAATTGAAAAACTCAAAGAATCATTATAAAACTTTAAGAGACTAATTCAAAATTGAAAAAATTGTAGGAAATAATTTCAAATTGCGAAAAATAGTTAATAATTAAAAGAAATAATTGAGAAATGAGAATAATTAAAACCTTGAAGAAAATATGTACAAAATGATCAGATTAATAGACTACTGAAAAAAATTGATAAAATATAACAGAAACTTTAAATTTAAAAAAAATAATTACAAATTTAAAAATGAAGAAAATTATAGGAATAATTGTTGGCAACAATTGCACATTGAACAAATAGATAGAAAATCGACAAAAATAATTGAAAATTGAAAATTTAAATTCAAATTTAAAGAATATAATTAAAAATTGAAAAAAGTATTTGAAAAAAGCCGAAAGTTATTGAAAATAGAAAAAAACAATTAAAAACTGAAAAATGAAATTGAAATTTGTAGAAAAAATTGAGAATTGAAGAAAATAAAAATTTTAAATTAATGAATCTTATTGATAATAAAGAAAAATAATTGGCGAAAGGCGAGGATTTTAAAATTTTAAAGAAAATAATTGACAATTGAAAAAAAATAAAAAAATGACTAGAACTGAAAAAAATAATTGAAAACGTTGAAAAATAATTCTAAAACTTTAAGAGAATAAATAAAAATCTTAAATATTGTAAGAAATAACTAAAAATTAAAGAAAATAATCGAAAAATAACAAGAATAATAGCAAAATTTAAGATGATTTCTGAAAAATGACGAAAATAATTGACATTTGAAAACAAAATTCGAAAAATGGCTAGATGAATACACAACTGGAAAAAATAATTTAACAAATCAAACTATAAATATTTAATTTAAAAAATAATTCAAAATTGAAAAATTAAGAAAATTATAGAAATAATCGTTAGAAATAATTGCTAATTGGACAACTAAATTAAAAAAAATTGAATCGAACAAAATAATTGAAATTGAGAAAAAAATTTAAGACTGAAGAATGGAAATGAAATTTTAAAAACATAATTAAGAACTGAAGAGAATAATTGAACAATTGTACTTAAAATTAAAAAAGCATATTGAAATTCGAAAGAATAATTGAAAATTGAAAAGTGTGATTGAAATTTAAAGAAAATAATCAAAAATTGAAGAAATAAATTGTAATTCGAAATAATGGTTTATAATTGAAAAAAGTCAAGTTTTTTGGAATATTAAACAAACCATATTGAAAATTGTAGAATGGAATTGACTTTAAAAAATAATTCATAATTTAAAGAAAATTGCAAAATGACGAGAATAATTTAATATTAAAGAAAATAATTGAGAAATCATGAAAATAATTGACAATTGAAAAAGAAATTTATAAACTGTCGAGAATAATCTACAACAGAACAAAATAATTAAAAAAGTTAAAGAATAATTATAAAATTTAAAGAGAATAATTGTAAATTGAAAACGGTTGAAAATTATAGAAAGAATTGTAGACTTATTTACACACTAATTTATATCACTTTCTTGAAATATTTAATTATTCTTTCTTGCAATTTTTTCTTTTCCAAACAATTTTTTTGGTAGGTTATGTTTTACATTAATTCTCTGTATTTTTAGAAAATCACTTAGGTAACTTTTATTTCTTTGTAAAAAATTTTCTTTTTTTATGCGTTAAATAATACTTTTTTACTGATTAGATTTTTTTTTATTTTATTCTTTTTACAAAAATTACTTCAGTTAATTTTTATACAGCTTTATTTTAACAATATTTAGACAAATTTGTTTACTTTTCCAGTGATTAATTGTATTTATTATTACAATTTGGAAGTTGTAAAATATAATTGTTTTCAAATTTATGATTTTTATAATATTTGTTTGGTTTTTTGTCATTTGTCATAACTTATTAATTTTTATAATTTTTAAAGATTTTTCTTTTTTTATTTAACTTTTAGTAAATTTGATCTTATAATAAATTTTCTCATTTGATCAGAATTTTTCTATTTCTTAGAAATATTGGGGTTTTTTTTCTTAAATTGTTTAATTGTTTTTACTTAATTCTTCATTTAAAAAAAATTATTGCTTTTTGCTTGATTTTTAAAACAAGTTTTTAAAGTATTTTTTTATCTTTAGTAACATTTTCCCGTTTTTTTACTGATTATCTTATTTATTTTCTTAATTTAAAAAAACATGTCCTCAAATATTTTAACTTTTTGAAAATCATTGTTTCCTCTCTTTTGTAATTTCAATTTTTTTATAAAAAAAACTTTTACTGTTTATTGCGTAGTATTTTATTTTAAAAAAGCAATTTAATCAATCTTCCTTAAACTGTTTAATATTTTATAACGCATTATTACCATATTTCTTAATTTTCTTTCTTTTAATTTCATTAATTTTTTAAACTTTTTTATTTTTGAATAATTTATTTATGTTTTGCAGATTTTTCAATTAGTACACTTTTTACATCTTTTTGCTTTAATTTTCCCATTTCAATGTAAATTATCCATAACCTTCTTATCTGTTCATTCATAATACTGGTTTTAATAAAATTTTGTAATTTTTGTAATTTATGTAAAATTGTAGTTTTTTACATTTTGTTAAGATTCTTTGAAATTTTTCTCCATTGTTTAAATGATTATTCGCTAGATACTCTGATAAGATAAAAATGCAGAAACTTTTGTTTTTTTTTAGGGGGGCCCTGAAATTTTTTAGTGCTTCAGGCCCGTGACAGCCTTGATCCGGCCCTGTCGTCTGCCATATTGGATCTGCCATTCTGAATTTTTGAAAACCAACTCTGGTTTCATAATCAGCGACCCCAAAAACCCATGAATAATAAATTTCAAGTGAATCTGAACAGTTTTTAAAATTCGTCCGCCATATTGGATTCGCCATTTTGAATTTATAAAAATAAACACCGGATTCGTAAACGGCGATCTCTATAATAATTAAAACCACTTTATTTTTGATTTTTTAATTGTTCAATTTTACTTTGGTGTAAAAAGGGTTAATTTGCCCGAAATTATAAAAAATAAATAAATTGAATAGAATTTAAGTAAGGAAAGAACTAAATAAAGAAATATGAAAATTTAAAATGTTTTCAGATGAGAGAATCCGAGAAAGTTTATTCAGAAGGAGAAATAAAATTGTGTCTTTGACATTTACCTCTGAAACTACTCTAAAGTGTGATGCCGGCTTCTATTTACATGAGCATATTTTATGGTACCGTTTAAGGGTAGAGCGGTGAAAATTCACTTACTGTCCACTATGTCAGATCAGTCACGTTATACCCTAAGGAAATATGTTTCCGTGAACTCGGGCAGAGTAATGTATCATAGGAAACTGTGCCACTTAAAATCTCGCAATATATCACAATTTGTATCCTTCAGTTGTGAATAATTTAAATCTCAAACATTTTAATTAACAAATCTACTCTATCTAAATATTAAATTTTATTTTTAGCATAAATATTACTATTTATTAGTATATAACATTTTAAATACACAATCACTTTAGTGTTTCACTATACCTGTTTATTCAAATGAATTTTTCTTGTTTATTTATGTACATTTTACGACTCTGGAATTAATTTACATAGGTTAAATCCTGAAATCGAATGTTTCGAGAGATAAATTTTCGGATAAATTATGGGATTATATAGGAAAAACAAAAGTTTTATTTCGTGTTGGTAAAAATATGGCACAACATTTTACTGTTCGCGAGTCTACTCATAAGTCTATAAAATCCTGTAAATAGTACCAAGTAACTGGAAGAAAACAGAGAATGTTCATTTCCTCGAATACTTTTACTTTAACGAAGTACCTTATGTTCTTTTTATGGTTAAAGTTTTCTTCCTTTGTTGAAATTTTATGAAAATTCTCATTAAAGTCCAAAATGTTTATTGAAACTAGGCTAAAAGAATAGTTTTATGTTCTTTTAAGTACATTTTTCGTTAAATTATGATACAGTGTGAAGAGATTGAATTTTAGATTTGATTCTTGGTACCTAGAAATTTTGGCATGAAAAAATTAATTTAAAATATATCAAATTTATCCGTCATTTCTCTGAATATCTTGAAATTAATTTTTTCAAAATTGAACAATCCTTAGAAATTTAAAAAGAATAATTTTAATACGAAATCCAAATAAATTCGATAAATTTCAATTTGGACAAATTAAAATTAGATCTACTGAAAAGAGGATGAGTTAACTTTTCAAAAGGTTAATTTAGATTTGGATCAATTGCAAGTAGGATAAATTCACTTTTGGATCATATGGAAATTGAATAAATTTATATTTGGATCGATTAAAAACTTGATAAATTTAATTAATTTGTTATTTTCATATAATAATAATTAGATTTTTGGATCAATTCGAAATTAAATAAAGTAAAGTTTTAGTTGACTAAAATTTAAAAATTGAATAATGATTTTACATTTTGACACTGAAAATTAGATAAATTTACATTTTAAATATATGCAAATTAAATAAATTAACAAATTGTAATATTTTAATTTTACATAAATTTCCACTCGGAATCTGAAAGTTCGATATATTTAAATTTGGATATATTTAAATCTATATATCAGCTGGAAATCGCTTGAATTAAAACTTGGAAATTTGATAAATTGAAAATTGCACGTTTTAAATTGGAATGAGCTTTAATTTAGATAAACTAAAAATGGGATATTTCAAATAGGGATAAAAATAAAAGATAATTTTAAAATTAGAAAAATTTACATTTTAGAAATGATTAGTGCATTTTACATTTGAATCAATTGAAATTTGGAAAAATCCACTTTTGGATCATTTGGTAATTGAACAAATTACAATTTTTAATGATTGATAAATGGATAAATTAAAATTTTGAATTTAAAAATTGGATATATTTAAAATTGGAAAAACTGAGAATTAAATAAATTTACATTTTGATTGATTAAAAAATTAATAAATTTAAATTCGGATGAGTTTTAATTTGATCAATTCGGAAGTTGATATATGAATACTTCGATCAAATGAAAATTGAACAAAATTTAAATTTTGATTGATTGAATTTTGAACATGATAAATTTTGAACATTTTGGATAAATATATTTAGGAATTATTAATAATTGCATAGTTTCAATTTGTATGCTTTTAAAATGCAGATCAATTTTTTTTATTCCATTTAAATTTGGGTTTCCATTTAAATTATAATCAATAAAAAATTTGCTAAATTTACATTTGAGAATTAAATTGGGGACATTTATATTTTCCCAATTAAAAACTGGTTAAATTTACATTAAGATTAATTTAAAATTCAATAAATTTTCATTTAGAACATTCAAAAGTGACTAAATTTACATTTTGTACTAGTGGTGAATTGACCAAATTTACAGTTATATGAATTAATAATTGGAAATCCTTAAATTCGCAGAAATTTAGTATCAAATGAAATTTTCACCAATAAAAGATTAAATGAATAAAAATTAAACATGAATGAAAGCCTCAATCAAAATGTGATTTAATTAAAATTTAATTCGATTCAAATTTTTATAAATTAGAATTTGAATCGATTGAGTTTGACGTTAATTAGAATTTTGAAATATAATAAATTTAATTTGTCTTTAAGGGCATGTGATGATAATGCTAAATTTGTCCATAAACTTTCTCCTAAAATACTGAATATTTTCAAACCAAATTTTGTAGAATTACTTGAAATACCATTAGAATGGTCTCTCTGACCCAATTTTGTTTCATTGTTGTCTTGAAACTAAATTATTTTAAAATATCCTAATTTTTCAAAATTTTCAAAAATTCTTAAAATCGAAAAAAAATTAGTTTAATCACAAAAATGAAACAAAAATGGGTCAGAGAGACCATTCTTATGGTATTTCAAGTAATTCTACAAAGTTTGGTCTCAAAATATTTAGTATTTTAGGAGAAAGTTTACGGACAAGTTTAGCATTATCATCACATGCCCTTAAGCTTTTTATAATTAATTTATGATTAATTTATAATTATCATACTTTTCATTTTACCAATTCCAGATAAATCTGTAAAATAATTTTTGATTTTCAAAAAATTGACTCTCAATGAAAACCAGAAAATGACTGGATAATTTAAAAATTGACGATTTAAACGGTAAAAAAACAAACTTTCTTTTATAAGGTCACATTGTATCTTAATTGACTTATAAATATTATGATTTACAGTTCTGATGAGGATGTAATATATAACATCGAAACGCGTCAATAAAATAATAATAAAAAAAATATTATTGACTTTTTAGTTTTTTTTAAAAAATAATTTCTTAAAAAAAGCCGTTAAGGCCAAAAAAAAGAGAATTATTCTCACATATAATAAATTTAAATTAAAATCGTTTAAAATATTGAAGAATTAAATTTCGATTGTTTAGAATTTTGATAATTTAAATCCCGAGACTATTTCAATTTTAATTTAATTTAATTTTCAAATAAATAAATAAATAATATAGTACTGACTGAAAGTACAATTTACTGGAATTTAAATCGATTGAACTTAAAAATATTTTAAATAAGAGATTCAAATTATTTTTGAATCTCAAATTTTAATTTTCAAATGTCTAGTGTCTAAAATCCACATAAATTAAATTTAGAATCGACTAAAATTTTAATCTACAAGTGTTTCAATTACTTAAAATTTAAAATAAAATTGTATTAAAGTGTAAGAGGATTTTTTGACAGAAAAAAATTGATTTTTGAGCGAATTTTCAATTACGGAATTACAACTTTCGATGATTGAAAAACATATCTAAGAATCTGGAAAAAGGTCGTACTTAGTAAATTGTAAACTTCACTTGTTGATGCGAATAAAATATCGTTTTATCAGCAGCAAAATGTGATCATTCTTCAATTTCTTTTGGAGTACACTCTTACACGCGTGAATTCTGAGGGCGTGGTACTTTTCATGCTGGCTTCCGTCAGGAAAAAACTTTCAAATTGGCACACGGTGAAAAGTTGCAGAAGAAAAATCCGCACACGAGCGAAACTTTTTCAAACGAGTTTCTAAGATGTTTCTCCATACAAACACAGATGTTTGAAAAACGAGTAAACTGACAGTATATGCTCGAAAGTTACTTCCTTTACGGAAAGGATACTAAATAAATTCAGATTCATTTTAATAAATTGCTTCAATCTTAAGTTAAATTAAATTTTGTTTAATGTCACTTAAATTGTGTTAAAAATCAAATAAATCGATTAAAACAAGTTTAAATTAACTTTTTTCCATTAAAGTGCTTTAGATTAAACAAATCAGTGATATATTAAAAGAAGAAAAAAAAAACGAATATATACTATTGAAATGGATAAATTCACAAACAAGTAAAATGAATTAAATCGAACGCTTGGCAATAAAATATCAACAGCGGCAAATTAAATCAGTCAACAATTAAATCTGTACGGTTTTATGGATTAAAATGTCGTCATTCTTCTCTCATTTTTGTTTTATATAAATGTAAATATCTAAAATATACATAAACTTGACTTTATTACAGATGCCAAACACGTTACTGCTTTTGAAATGCTCGAGCTTTTATAATTTAAACTTTGCATTCAGAAACTGTGCAAACACAACATCGAAATATACTTACTTAAAAGCACTCAGAATGCAATTTTATTCCACGTCGTGTTTAATTTTTGTTTTTAGTTGAGAACAACATGAAAATAGGAAAAACGCAAGATTCGAGAAACGAGAATTTATTGATAATCTGCTAAAAGCTTAATAATATTTTTCAAAAACAACACCAACTTAATGGCATTTTCTGGCTATAATTTCTCGATGGAAATGACAATTTCAGCACGTGACGTTTCATTATACGTGAAACTCTTTGAACGATTTTATAATAATGTCAGTTTAAAATGCTTTAAAAAAATTTATTTTAGGATAATAATTTGTTTAGGATGAGAATTGTAAAATTGAGGAGCAGTTTTTTAAAAGTTGATAAATCCATTTTCTAAAAAAGTAGAGGTAAACATTGAGAAACTTGCTAATCAATCTGTCACTGTTAAATTTAAAAAACAAGTTTTGTTAACAAAGCATTTTCGGTTTTAAAAAATCTAGACTTAACCAATACGATTCAAAATGGTTTTTTTTCTCGTTAAAGTTGTAAAACCCTTTAAATTCCATAATTATGATAAACTTTAATTAAAAACAAATCTTTTTAAGTACAAAAAATATTCTGATATCAATAGTTTCGGGTAATTTTTCTGCTTTATAATTAATTCTAGGGGTAAAGTGCAAAACTACATTTGTTTAGTTTTCTCGAAATAACAAAATGTGAATTTATCAACTTTTGACAAAGTGCTCCTAACACTAATAACAGTTGAGAATAACAAAAAATAGTTTTATAAAGATGACTAATTTTGTGATTCTAGGCACAACGACCTACCGTGGAATATACGAAAGTTTCTGAAGAATCAGCTGAGAGAATTCAAGTTTGATGACCTCAGAAACATACCTCCTTGGTCCCAGAGCGCTTGGAGTCATACAGATCTCCGGAGACTCAAGGAAGGCATGGTTGCAGCTCAGGTAGTCTATCTACTCAATTTAACTTCACGAATCAACTTACACTTCTTGTAGAAAAAAAGCGATAAACTTTTCTACTTCACTTTATAATCCTTCAACTCCATTTTTCAAACAAAAATCAACAAAATACGCATGCTGAAAAAAGCTACTGTGCGACTCAAAGTGAAATTTATGTTATTTTCAGGCAGATTACCTAAGGGCAATGAAACTTTAGAATTTTATTACATTTAGGATGACGAATATTTAAATATTTAGGTGAAAATCTTAATTAGTTGTCGAAAATTGAAATTCCGAAAAAAATTGAAATAGAAATATATTCCGTTCTACCTGTCGTATCAAGGTTTTCTTTTTTTTTTAAATGCTTAGAAAAATATAGGGAATAATTCTACTTTAAGACAATTTTTTATAATTTTAATATTAAGAAAGTTATTAAATAAAATAGAAAATAAAAGAACATAAAAATGATGTAACTTTTAATCAGCCAAAAAAAATTCAATAACCCAAATGCTGGAACAAACTTATCTGTAATGTTTTCAAGATTTCAAAAAAAATGAAGTTGACAGTTAATTTCTTGATATTTAATTTTAGAAAATTATAAATGTAAACATGGTTGCGCGCGCATGTTCATCTGAGACCCACATACGTTTCTAATGATGGTAGCATTAATTATTAAAAATAATAATTAAAGAAAATACGGAAACAAATTAAAAAATATCATATTTATCACATTAATACCATATTTTTAAAAGAAAAAATATTTTGAAAGTATTGATAAGTATTTTTCAAAAATCCATGTGTCAAATTTAAGATATTAATGAGCACAACAACATTGGTAAATTTTATTGAAATCCGTCAAACCGTTGTCGAGATATTCCATGGATGAAAAAATAGTGATCCACACACACATACATAAATAGATCCACACACACAAAGAAAATTAACGGATTTTAATAAAATTTGGCACGATTACTTTTACTAATAAAATCTAAAATCTCACACACGGATTTCATAAAATACCCACTAAAAAAATGTTTATTATCCTTTTTCAAAAAAAAGAACGTCTGTCTAGCGCTAATTTCAAAAGTATTACTTCCTCTATGATAAAACAAATCTTTTTCTTTACTCAAAAACACAATGTCTATAAAATAAAGCAAAATTTTCCCCTTTTTAACAGTGGCGTAACTGAGGGAGTAAGGGCCCTGGGGCAAATGGGGCCCCAATTATAAATTATTTTTTAAATAGATGTTTCTTCTTTTAAAATTTTAAATCATATTTCACCCTTTTAAAATGTTCACAAATTTGAAATTTATAACAATTTTAATTTCTTTAAATTTCAGATAATGTGAACTTGCATTGATTAAAAGTTCAATTAATTCACGTTTCAAAAATACTAAATTTGAAGTGATTTAAAATTTTCTTCAATTTTTAATCATTCTTTTTTATTATGATTTCAATTATTAAAAATATAATTTTGTACTGTTTTTATCATTTTCCAATTTTATTCCTAAATTTTATATAATTCATCGCAAATTTAAATTAATTTTTTTAATGTACCATTATTTTTGTCATTTTGCAATTATTATTTTCAATTTTTAATCATTTTCATAATTTCTGAATTAATTTACTAAAGTTTCAAATATATATCTCAATTTTCAATTATTTTATTCAATTTTCATTTTTTTATTTTATTATTTTGCAAATATTTTCTCCGTCTTTTAATTTTTTCATTATTTTTCAATTATTTTTCTAAATTTTCAGTTATTATCTCAAATTTAGATTATTGTCTTTAATTGTCAATTTTTGAAAAGATTTTTCAATTATTTTCTTTTGCTTAGAAACAAATTCAGTAATTTTATATTATTTTCTCCGATTTTTAATTAATTTCATCCTTTTGGCAAAATTTTCAAAAATTTCAATTATTTATCTGAAATTTTAATTTATATTCTCATCAATTTTGGATTATTTCTGCGATTTTTTAATTAATCTCTTTAATTATAATTTTTAAGTATTTTTGTAATTATTTTCTTTTTTTAAACATATATTCTAGGATTTTTTCGATTATTTCTCTCAAATTTTATTTATTGTTTTGAATCTTCCATATTTAATTTATTCTCAATATATTTCAGTTATATTTCTCAATCTTAAATTACTTTCAGCGTATTTCAATTATACTTCATCGTCTCGTCCTCTAGGTCAAATATTGTAGTGACGTTAGTTATACGGTCCTTTTCACAGATTTTTAAGAGATTTAAAAAACCCGCCATTTAACCACTAGATGGCGCTTCACTCTCGTTACAACTTTCATTACGTTTTTCTGTGCGGTCCTGTTCGCGCACAAAAATTTATCTCTCCTAAGTGTTACATTTTCTAAAAGAAGAAATGAGCTCTTTATCCGAAAGTTCTGAAGAATCAAGTGATAGGAAATCACGCAGTGTGGAACGAGAAAATAAGAAACTTCGGCGTAAATTAAAGCGACTAAAAAAGAAAGGTAAAAAGCGAAGATCAAGACGTCGAAGGTCATCGGAACGCAGAAGCAGAAAGCGTCGACATCGTAGTTCTTCCAGTGATTATTCCTATTCTGACGATAGAGACGAGTCCGTGCGATCACAGAGAGGTTCGTCGGCTCGTAGTCGCAGTTCATCTGAATCTTACAAAGATTATAATCCTAAAAGATTAAAAAATCAAAATGGCGTCCATGGTCGAGAGAGTAGCGAGTGCCTTGAGAGTGGGGCATCCTACTTTAACCTGGAATCGTCTAGTTCCATTCGCCGACACACAGAGCGCGCTAGTGCGATCAAGCAGACAACTTCAGACAAACAGTTGACACCAAATTCCAAAACAATGAATGACGAATTTCTAGTTACAAATCCTGAAAAATCAGTTTTAAATCTCCTCGGTGAAGATCCAGCTGCGAATAACGGTACTGGACCTCCTATTCATACTGCCTTAGTTGATAGATGGAGCGAAATTTTAAAGAAAGGTTTGTCAAAAGATGTTAAAAAAGACTTGTTGAGCAAATATCCTCAAAGTGAAAATTGTCCTCTCTTACAAGCTCCAAAATTAAATCCGGAGGTTAAGTCAGGCATGAGTACCATATCTCTTAAAAAGGATGGATATCAAGTTCTAAATCAAAATCAGTTAGGAATGGAAATTTCAGCCTTAGGTTTGGCACTTTCTGAAGTTTTGGAACATGAAAATCCAAAGAAGGTAAAAAATAATGAAAATTTGATTACATTGCTTGGAGATGCTGGAAGGATCTTGACAGATCTTTTTCATTCTATCTCAGTCTCAAGGAGATACTTTATTGAACCCGGTTTGACACTTCAGGCTAAAACTATAGCAACAGAAACAGAAATTGACACCTATCTTTTTGGTAAAAACTTTTCGGAACAGGTAAAATCCCTGGCAACAGTTGCTAAGTCTAGCAAGGATATTAACAAACCTTCCTCGTATACTCGGCAATCGAAGGATGATCAGTATCGTTCTAAAAACGGCGAAAATAAAAAGTATTTAAACCATTATGGCCCCTCCAGGAAGACCTACTGGAAGCCAACACGGGGCGACAAAGTGAGGCAATTCAACAAACCGTACAACAAGACGATTCAACGATAGAAGTAAGTAAGATTGGTGGTCGATTAAATCTTTTCTTTGAGGTATGGAAAACTGTAACTTCAGATCCTTTTATATTAGAATGGGTGCAAGGATATAAAATTCCGTTTGCACGAAAAGTTGTTCAATTTTTTCCGCCTAAGGAGCCACAATTGTCAAAAGATGATTTTGAAGAGTGCTTTAAATCTGTTGATGTTCTTCTAAATAAACGCGCAATACAGTTATGTAATCCAACCGATGATCAGTTTATATCCTCGTATTTTCTTGTAGATAAACCTGATGGTGGTAAACGTTTTATATTGAATTTGAAAAAACTAAATGAGTTTCTAGATCCTCCCCATTTTAAATTAGAGGATCGAAAACTGGCTTTATCTCTGATGTATCACAATTGTTTTATGGCATCGATTGATTTGAAGGACGCCTATCTTCTTGTTCCAGTTAACAAGAATTTTCGAAAATATTTGCGTTTTTCTTTTAATGGAAAATTATATGAATTCTGTTGTTTACCATTTGGTTTGTCTACTGCCCCATTTGTTTTTACTAAATTAACAAAGCCAATAATTCACAAATTAAGATCAAGAGGTTTTCTTTCAGTTATTTATTTAGACGACATGCTTTTAATTGATAAATCAGAGAAAGATTGTTTAATTAATATTCACGAAACTAGAAATTTATTGGAATCACTAGGATTTATCTTGAATTTAAATAAGTGTAATTTGCAACCATCTACGAGATGCAAGTTTTTAGGCTTTATTTTAGACTCAAAAAATTTGACAGTAGAACTAACAATCAAGAAAAAAGAGGTGATTGTAAAATTTGCAGAAAGTTTTAAAGTAAACAAAAAATTTAAAATAAGAACATTAGCTCAGTTTTTAGGCACATTAATATCAGCATGTCCTGGAGTGAATTATGCGTTTTTATACACAAAAAAGTTAGAAAGAGAAAAATTTATAGCTTTGGAATCCTCAGGTGGAAACTTTGAAAAGCATATGATATTATCGGAAACTGTTATCTCAGATCTTGACTGGTGGATTGAGAAAATTCCAAGAGCATTTAACCCTATTAGACAATATAAATTTTCGATTGAGATTTTCTCAGATGCTTCGCTATCAGGTTGGGGTATATCTTGTAATAAGGGAAAATCACATGGTTGGTGGAATGAAAAAGATAAAAAGCAGCATATTAACTATTTAGAATTAAAATCAGCTTTTTACGGTTTAAAGTGTTTTGCTGAAAATTTAAAATCTGTTGAAATTCTTTTGAGAATTGATAACACCACTGCCATTTCATATATTAATAAAATGGGCAGTGTAAAATTTCCAAAGTTAACAGAATTGTGTAAAAAAATCTGGCAGTGGTGTGAGGCAAGAGATATATGGATCTTTGCTTCATACATAAGCTCAAAAGAAAACGCAGATGCAGACTTTGAGTCTCGATTAATTTCACCAGATACGGAATGGGAACTTAACAAGGATGCATTTAATCAGATAGTAGATGTTTTTGGTAGGCCGACGATAGATTTATTTGCCACAAATATAAATTCCAAATGTTCAAAGTTTATTTCCTGGCACAAAGATCCTGAAGCCATGGCTGTAGATGCATTCACTGTTTGTTGGACAGATCTTAAATTTTATGCTTTTCCTCCATTTTCAATTATCTCAAGGGTACTACAAAAAATGATGATAGATAAAGCATCTGGTTTAGTTGTGGTTCCAAATTGGCCAACACAACCATGGTTTCCTTTATTTAAGAAATTACTTGTTACTGACCCAATCATTTTACATGAACGAGAAAACTTATTAACCTCTCCTTTCAGGAACCAACGGTCGCTGAAGATTACCCTGGTAGCAGGGAAATTATCCGGAGAGCTTATATTCTAAAAGGAATCTCTGAAGAATCTTTACCAATGTTTTTTGCATCGCTATCGACTGGCACTTTAAAACAATATGAAAAACCAATACGTCTTTGGTGGGAATATTGCCAGAAAAATTCTATTTCGACTTTTGAAGCGTCAGTGAAGGACATTATATCATTTTTAACGGAACAATTTAATCAAGTCAATTCCTACAGTACTATTAATACTTTTAGATCTGCAATATCGCTAATTGTAATACATGATATAAGTAAGGATCCTCAAGTTAAAAGATTCTGCAAGGGAGTCGCGAATCTTAAGCCTCAAAAACCCAAGTACGATTATACATGGGATCCAGCGTCAGTACTTGAATTTTTAACTTCCTTGGGTCCAAATGAGAAGCTCAGTTTGAAACAACTAACGAAAAAATTGGTTACTTTATTAGCGCTTGCAACGGCACAACGGGTTCAAACATTAAGTAAAATTGATATAGAAAACATAAAAGATTCAGACAATTTGATTCAAATTTTGATTCCTGAAAAACTGAAGACTTCAAGATTAAATATCCCACAACCAGTTCTTAAAATACCTTATTTTATTAACAAACCCTTGTTATGTGTTGCTACAACTCTTAAATATTATTTAAAAGTTACTGAGGACTATCGTCCTGGGGACGAAAAAAGACTATTTATAACTTTCAAGAAGCCTCATAAGCGAGCGACGACACAAACGATTAGCCGTTGGATCAAAGAGACCTTAAGTGATGGAGGTATAGATACCGATATTTTTGCAGCTCACAGTACACGACATGCTTCCACATCAGCAGCCCTTCGAAATGGTATAAACGTGGAAATAATCAGAAAGCAAGCTGGCTGGAGTCCCGGCTCAGAGGTCTTCGCACGTTTTTATAATCGACCGTTGATTACGGATGATTTAAATTTTGCAAGTAATGTTCTTAATAATTCATAAGTTCTTGAGTATTGTTCTCAATATTTTTTTTTTTACTACTATTTCTATTATATATTGTTTCAATTTCTTAAAATTTGAAATAAACCAATTATAAACTCGCAAACAAAATGTTTCTCTGAACATCTACAATATTTGACCTAGAGGACGAGACGATGAAGTATAATTGATAAATCAAACGAACTTACCTAAGTGAAGTTCGATTTCAATTATACGAGTCGTCTCGTCCGAATAGGTCAAAGCCCTCCTCAAAAATTATTACGTTTTAAATAATCCCACCCATAGCTTAATTGCGAGTTTAAGGCTTTAAAATAATGAAAGTTGTAACGAGAGTGAAGCGCCATCTAGTGGTTAAATGGCGGGTTTTTTAAATCTCTTAAAAATCTGTGAAAAGGACCGTATAACTAACGTCACTACAATATTTGACCTATTCGGACGAGACGACTCGTATAATTGAAATCGAACTTCACTTAGGTAAGTTCGTTTGATTTATCAATTATTTTTTTCAATTTTGAATTAATTTTATCTAATTTTTTAATTTTTTTCCTCGATTGTTATTTTCTAAAACTTTTAAAAATTTTTCTAATATTTCAATTATTTTCTTCAATTTTCATCTATTTTTATTTCTTTTCATAATTTCCCAATTTCGTTATTCATTATCGTAAATTTAATTTCTTTTTAGCTTTCTTCAATTCTTTTGTCCAATTTTTAGTTATTCTAATTTTTTTCAATTGATTTCTACAATCTTCATGTAATATTTTCAAATTTCAATTATTTTTTTCTTAATCACAAAAAATTCTGTAATTTTTTCAATTATTCCACTCAAATGTCATTTAATTTCTACAACTTATCATTGTTTGTATCACATTTGAATTATTTTCTTCAAATTTCAAATTGAAAAATCATTTTTCAATTATTTTCCCAAATTCATAACCTTCAATTTTCAATTTTTTTCATTTGTTTTATAATACCCTAAATTTTAAGCCATTTATCTGAGATTTTAATTATTCCATTCAATTTTTACTTATTTTTATGATTTTTTTAAATTATTTTCTTCAATTTTCAATTACTTTCGTTCTTTTTCGTAATTTCCAAAAAGTGTTTAAATATTTTTCTTTGATTAAAAATTATTCTTTTCAATTTTAAATTAGGGGAGAGTGGCTATCAATGTACCGGGTTTTTTTCAAGGTCATAGTACTTATTGAATTTCACCAATTTCAAGCACTTCTTTGCATCAATATAAAACTACAACACTTATCTAGGTAATGCACACATATTTTACACGATTTATTTTGATTAAATAATAGAATTTAGGGTTTTTCTAAAGTAACAAGCTATTTTCATTTTCAACAACCTGGGTACACAATGAACCACCTCTATAATAATACTAAAAATGTTTAACAATAGTAATATTGCAATTTTCACTTTGTAAACAAACTTATTTTCTATCAAATACTATAAAAAATTATTACTTAACACCTTTAATTGATAATGTATAACATAAATATACCTCAAATTTAAGTTAACTATCTAAAATGGCATTTTAGTTCTGCTATGTTGAGAAAAGTACTGATAACAATTGCTGTAACATGCTGTACGCATGCTTAGTTTTATAATCAGGCATACCACTCTAGAAATCGAAAATACACTGAAATTCCAGGTGGTTCATTGTTCCCTGGTACATTGAATCAACATGACATTTGCAACAAAAATGGTTTTTTATAACTTAATCCAATATTTCAAAATCTTTATCTCATTAGAATATTGTAGTTAAGGTCCAAAACAAAATAAATCGTAAGTACATTTATTTTTAAATGGCCTTATTTCAATTAAAAAACGTGTTTTTATTTTAGGTAAATTTTTTCTTCAGTACATCAAAAACAGTTTTTTCCAGTTTTCTCTGTAATGAATAAATCCACACGTCTCAAATTTATGGACGTAGTGTGTTTACGCAAACTTAATTTATATTTAAAATTAGAAGAATTTTTATTTAATTGTTTCTGAGAAAATTGAAATGGTTCATTGAAAAAACTGGTACATTGATGGCCACTCTCCCCTACGTTAAATTTGTTTAATTTATTTTCTCTAATTTTTAATTATTTTCTTCCATTTTCAATGAACTTCTGAATGTCTTCAGTATTTTTCTGAAATTTTCTTTAACTTTCTTTTATTTAAAATATATTATGTAATTTTTTCAAATCTTTTCTCAAATTTTTATGTTTTTTTCAATTTTATATTATTTATCTCAATTTTCAATCATTTTTTTTTTAAATTTTTAATTATTATCTCTTATTTTTCATTATTAAATTGTTTTCAATTAATTTTAAGATTTCCAAGCAGGGCTGTTATTGATTTAAATCACTTTGATTTAAGTCATTGGAAAAATTGCATTAAAATCATGATTTAAATAAAAAAAACCTTTACAATTCTCCAGATGTCTAATACTGCATGTAAAACATCGCAAGCCATAAAAAAACTTACAAATTTGTGGATAAATCTTAAAAAATTCTATTTCAATATTTTAATCTTTATAAAATTTAAAAAATTGTGCTACCTAATACAGATGATCAAAATACCTACGATTTACAAATTTTTGGTATTATATATTCACAATAATTCTTTTTCTAATATTGTTACAAGATTTCTAAGAGATTTCAATTTTTCAAAACTGTTTAATTTTTATCTTATAATTTCTTATTTTTATAAAATTTTAAGCTTTTTCTACTTTTACTTTTGATATATTTTTTTTGTTTGTCTTTTTATTTTAGGATTTTCTTTAATTATTCTATTTTTATGTAAATTATTTAATGTTACTTTACATATTATTTATTATTATTATGATTATTGTATATTATATATTATTTATTATATTATTTATTTCGTTGATTTTCAACATTATTTCCATATTTTTAAAAATAAATACTCTCGTTTTTTTGTAAGTTTATTCAAGTTTTTTCACATCTTGTCTATTTTTTGAGAGATTTTTGCAAACTTACTTGTTCTTCCACAAAGTTTTTAGAATTTCTTTATTTTTCTAAATTTATTGTTGGACTTATTTTAAATGTAAAAATTAAAAAAATGTGTTTGGTTTAATTTGCTTAAACTTTTTTACTCTTACAGGATTTTTAAGTTTCTTTTGTGGACTTTCTTTTTATTTATCTTGATATATACATTTTTTAATTTTATTATTTGTACTTTTTACATGCTTTTAGTTTGTTAAATTAAGGAAAAGAAGATTTCTCTATTTTCTTCCTCTTTATTTAATTTTTTTGATGTTTCGTTATTTTTTAGTTCTTCCTTTCGTTTTAATTAATTCTTTAATTTTTGTCATCATTTTTCCATTTCTAAGAAGCATTTTCTTTCTATTCAATTATAATTACAAATTTTTGAAAACATTTATTTGGTGCTTTCATCTACATTTTTTAAATTTCCAAATTTTCTACTTTTTTGAAAACGTTTATTCTTTTATTTTATATTACGTGAATTTACTTTCGTACTAAATATTCTCAAGTGAACATCGCGTTCTTGTATTTCATAGAATTTCTTTTCTTTTAAATTTTTTTTAAATATCACAAAATTTTATTCATTCTTTTTTTATTAAATTTGTAAAATAATTCTCTAATTTTTCTAATTTTTCTAATTTTAAAATTCTGTTCTCTTTAGTAGTTTATTTTAACGTTTTTTTAATTATCTTATTCTTATTTATTATTTTAATTTAAAAAAATGTCCGTAAATAGTTTAATTCTTTGAAAAGAGTTTCTACTATTTTATATATAATTATGTCACTGTTTCATTTTTGTGTTGTTTTTTAAATTTTTTTCTTCATTTCTTTAATAAACTACTTGCAAACAAACATTTGGAGACTTTATAATCTTTATATATTGATTATATTTTTAAAAAATGAATTTTTGATTTAAATAAAAAAAAATCATGATTTTTATCAGTCCTGTTTTCAAGTCATTTTCTCAAATTTAAATTATTTTCTTTATTTTTCAAACATTTCTATGCTTTTTTAAATTACTTTCCCCAATTTTTAATTGATTTCATTTTTTTCAATTAATTTGCAAAATTTGCAATTATTTTGTTTAATTTAAATTGTTTTTTGCAATTTTGTTTAATTTTAAAATTTGATCCTAAAAAGAAAGGTTTATTTAGGTTGATTGAGAGCCCCCTGAGCTAAAGGGACCCTTAATAGTTACGCCACTGCTGTTTACCAAAATATATTCTAAATATTTCAAACCTCCCAAATTACACAACTAATTGCTAATATTCTCCAAATTCATTAAATACACACAAGACAGAAATTATTCAAATGGCATTCGGGAAGAATTCATCGAGTCGATAGCAGTTGAAATTATATTCAAAGCTTCTTAAAATTCGCAATGAATCCGGCAGCTGATCTGCTATTTATCTTAGAGAGAATGATATCATTCATGGACGGCTCATTATACAAGGAAAATTAAATTTATCGATCGATTTCTCAAGCCGGCTTAAGAGTCGGCGAGTTAAAAGTGAGAAAGGATTGAAGGGAGAAGAATAGGGGGCAAAAAAAAAAAGTTGAGTAAAAAAAAAAGAAAGAGTGAGTATTGCTTAAGAATCGTGAGGGTTGAATGTGAAGGAGTGAAAAATAAAATATCCTCTGATCAAACTCGATACTCTTTCACACAGGCAACTGTTTCAGCGAGGCTTTTATCAAAGTAGTTTGGAAAAGTTTGCAGTCTTGGACAGAGAATTCGAGTAAGAGGAAAATAGTCCAAGCGAGAGAAAGCCGGGGCATGGGAACGAAAGCATAGACCTTAAAGCACTTTGCTTTTCGATATCGAAGATCCATAGCCGACAAGTATTCTCGCTCAGCTAGAAGCCACGGATCTTGCACTTCCGCAGGACACATTGCAGAAGGCTGTTTGGTCCTCATAGATGGCAATTTTCCCGTTCCAGAAACGAGCGAGCAATAAATAAATGTTCCGTGGATCAAAATAAATTGAAGTGCATTTAACTTTTACGAGAGACGAGTTTCATTACGAAATGCCAAGAAAGTGCTTTATAAAGAAGAAAAAAACGCCATTGTTACAGTTTACCATCACGCATACGACTTTAGACTGACGTGCTAAAAAATAAATGTGCAATCGCAATAAAACTCAAACGATCGAGCATGATTGCAAAATATTTGCCCTGTCATTTGTTCAGTGTATCTTTTTAAAAATAGAGTAAAAACTTTATTTAAACTAGGTGAAAATTATACGTGTTTGACTCCAAGTGAAATTTGCGTTATTTTCAGGGAGGTTAACTGCAGGCGCAATAAAATTTATTATATTTGGTACCACTAATGTTTTACATAAATATTTAGGTCAAAATATTAATTAGTTGTTGAGAATTGAAATAGAAATATCTTCCGTTTTATCATCTGTATCAAGGTTATCTTTTTTTTTTAAATGCTCAGAAAAATATAAGAAAACTATAATTTTTTATAATTTTAATATTAAAAAAGTTATTAAATAAAAATTAAAAGAACATAAAAATGATATAACTTTTAATCAGCCAAAAAAAATTCAATGATCTAAATGCTGTGACAAACTTATCTGTGTTGTTTTCAAGATTCCAAAAGAAATGAGTTGACAGTTAATTGGTTGTCAAGTTGTAAACATTGGGGATTTTTGCTAATAAACAGATTAACATAATTAAAAAACATCTGCTGAAGAATGTTTTACTTACAAAAAAAAATATAAATCCTTGATGAGGAAGCAAAATAATCATAAAACTAATAACTAATCAAGAAAATTATAGAAAAAAAGCGATAAACTTTTCTATTTCACTTTATAATCCTTCAATTCCATTTTTCAAACAAAAATCAACAAAATACGCATGTTGAAAAAAGCTACTGTGGGACTCCAAGTAAAATTTACCTTATTTTCAGCTGCGGGGAATGAAACTTTAGAGTTTTATTATATTTAGTATCACTAATGTTTTACATAAATATTTAGGTCAAAAATTAAAATTTCGAAAGAAAATTTGTAATAGCGATATCTTCAGTTCTATGAGTCGTATAAAGGTTTTTTTTAAATGCTCAGAAAAATATAAGGAATAATTCTATTTTAGGACAATTTTTTATAATATTAAGAAAGTTATTAAATAAAAATGATATAACTTTTAATCAGCCCAAAAAAAATCAATGACCCAAATGCTGGAACAAACTTATCTGTGTTGTTTTTAAGATTCCAAAAGAAATGAAGTTTACAGTAAATTTCTTGATATTTAATTTTAATAAATTATAAATGTAAACACTGTATATTTCTGCTAGTAATTTTGGCTGTTTAAAAGTTAAATAATTTTTATTTCATAACTTTTTTAATATTATTATGATAAAAAATTTTACTAAAATAGAATTATTTCTTATATTTTTCTGAGCATTTTAAAACAAAATAAAATCTTTATACGACTGATAGAACGAAAAATATTACTATTTCCAAATTTTTTTCGAAATTTCATTCTAATTAATATTTTGACCTAAATATTTATGTAAAACATTAGTCATACTAAATATAATAAAATTCTAAAGTTTCATTGCCCGCAGTTAACCTGCCTGAAAATAACGTAAATTTCACTTGGAGTAGCACATGTTCATTTCACGAAACACTTTGGTGACACTTATAAGTAAAATATTTGCTTCCTTACAGAGGAAGCTAAATAATTTTTAATTGATATAGATAATTTCGTTTTTTAATTAAAAAAATTAGTTTAACTAAAAGAACCTATAGTTATAAAATAAAAATAAACCTAGAAATTAAATTTAAATTCCAAACGAACAATATTTTCATAAATTATATTAATTTATGAGAAAATATGTACTGTATAAATATCAATCAATTTGTTTTTCATTGTAAAACATTTTTTATACGGGAATCATTACTTAAAAATGACAGTTGGAGAAGTTATATTAAGGATATCAAAATTGTATGTTTTTAAAAATTAAGAATCTCCATTATTTCTTCAAATTTAGGATAAAATGTATACTTTATATAATTAAATTAATCCATTATTTTACATAGAATATTTCGT
Source organism: Ganaspis brasiliensis (assembly GCA_037103525.1). Lineage (NCBI taxonomy): Eukaryota > Metazoa > Arthropoda > Insecta > Hymenoptera > Figitidae > Ganaspis > Ganaspis brasiliensis. The sequence goes on along the minus strand of JAZKLR010000013.1, from coordinate 477,579 downwards.
CCAAAGGACATATGGTTTTAAAATAAAAATTGAAAATGTTTTAAAAAGAAAAAGATTTAAAAAAAAATGAAAGATCATTAATTATTGTGCAAATTTTTATCAATTATAGACTTTGTATAAGTCAATTCATTCGTTTTGAGATAAGGAATATGATTCTTTTATTTTTTAACTTGTATTTTTAGTGTGAAAAAAATGTTTGGCGAAAAACAATATTTTTTGGTAAAAAGTCGTGCTTAAAAAATTTGGTTGGGTATTTACAAAAATCCCTGAGTCTAAATTTAGATATTTATGAACTTAATTCGCCATCCAAATTTTATTAAAATCCGTTAAGGCGATTTCGAGATATCCTGGTGATAAAAAAGTGACCACACTCACAAACACCTGGACATTTGCTTGAAAATGAAAATTTACGCTTTTTAGATGAAAATGAGTCGATTTAGATTATTTTTGGAAAATTGAAAATCTTAACCATCACAAAGCTTCCTCTATGAAGAAGCCAAATCATTGAAATGTTTTAAAATTAAAGAAAGTAAATTAAATTTGTAAAAAATACTTGAAAATCTTAGAAATAAATTGAAAAAATTAGTATACTAAAAAATTGGAGAAAATAATTGAAAATTGAAAATAATGATTAAAATTGAAATAAATAATTTAAAATTTAGGAAATTAATTCAGAAAATAGAATAAAATAATTGAAATTTTAGATAAATAATTAAATAATTTATAATATTTTACAATTTCATGGAAATTATGAAAAACTACGTAACTAATTGAAAATTGAAGAAAATAATAAAAGAATAATTAAATATTTAAAAATGGAATTAAATAATTGAAATAGCAGATATGCGTAGTTCACAAATTTTGAAAATTATGAAAATAATTTAAAATAATTAAAAATTGAAGAAAAATATTTAAAAATCTTAAAAACTAATTTTAAAAAATAAGTGTAATTAAAAATTGGGAAAAATAATTAAAAAATGATTTTAAAATTTGAAACTTGAAGAAAATAATTTAAATATGGTAAAAACAGTTATAAGTTGAAAAGAAAAAATGAATTTTGAAATAAATAATTAAAAAATTTGCAGAATTCTTTTTAAAGAGTAAAAATAATAATTGAAATTTGTGAAAAATACTTAAAAAGTTTTTTAATTAATTGTAAAAAATTGGAATAATTCAAAATTGAAAAAAAATTGAAGAAAGCTTAAAATAATTGAAATTTAGGATAATTAATCAAAATTTCTGGAAGTTATGAAAGCAAATGGAGAAACTTAAAAATTATAAAAAATAATTGAAAAATGAGAAAAATATCTGTAACGCGCTTTTTATCACCATGATATCTCGATAATACGAAATAGAATTTTTCAAAAATAAACATTTTCAATTCATTATTTTGTGACGAAAAATATTACAAACTATTTTTTGATTCTAACTTCGTACAGACTTTAAAAATTGATTGTCTAAAAATTTCTAAATTAAAGTAATCACAATTACATTATTAGGTTTAAAAGTTAATTAAACGAACAGTCTAGAAATAAAAAAATAAATAAGAAAATGAAAAAAACTGTAAAAAAAATGTGTTTAAACGCGAAATTTGTTTCCAGAATCAACTCTTATGTGTGTCATAAATTGTGATTCTCTACAATTTTAAATTATATTTCAAATTGATGCCACTTCCGATATCTGCGTTTGATTAACGTGACATTTATAACTGTTCAGTTTTTCGTAGACTTTTATTTCAAACTCTAAAATTGGAAATGCAATTAATTACTATTGATCAAAATGTTTACCGTCATATTTTTTCTCTAAATGATAACAGTATTTTCTTGAAATGAGAAAATATGTGCTTCATCAAATTGAAAATTATTGTCTTTGCTAAAGTTAAAAATTGCGTTTTAAAATTTATATTTTCCAGCGAGTCAAAATTTTCCATAATCTAAAAATAGCGTTTCAGTACCTAATTTAAAAATTGCCAGTTTATCTTTCCTCAAATAAAAATAGCAATTAACCTAAAATTCCAACAGATATGGTCAGTGATATAAATCTTAACCGACAACACTTTACTTTGTTATTAAGTTTCGAAACTTCTAATGTGAGAGCACATGTCTATTAATCCAAACCTATTATCTTAATTTCTATTGGAACTTTTCTAAAGAAACGAAAACACACTTTTTTGAAAAACACGTCTATAATGAACTTATTTGCGAATCTTAAATTGAGTTTCAGCAAGTAAATACAATTTCAAAAGTGGTCGGTAGAAAATAGTAGTTTTTCTTTTCGCTCCCAGTAGGAAACTTGAAATCTTGAGAGCTGGCACGTCTTTTGATAAACTGGACGTGAGATGACAGATATGATAGATAGAAGGGATGATATAAAAGAAACTTGCCGGATTTGAAACGACGGCGAGTAAAATTGAATATTACAAAAGTTGAAAGAACTTTCACAGCCCCTGGAAATTTCGCGGTTGACAAACACTGTAATAATTCACATTCTTACATTAACCATTCAAAACTCTTCTGCGAAAGATAACACAAGAAACTGACTTTTAAAAATTTTCAAAACTGTCAATTATCGTTGTTTGATTTTTCCGTAACACAATTTTTAAGAAAAAAAAAACATTTGTTTAAAGAAAAGATATCTTTAAGAAAAATATTTTTTAATGCAAAAAACAACCTGCAGAAAACGATATTTAAAAAAAAAAGAAAATAAGTAAAAATATATATTTAAACAAAGAGGATATTCTAGAAAAAAACATATTTAAACAAAGAAAATATTTTAATAAATTAGATATTGTAATCTAAGGAAAAAAATATTTCATGAGAAAGCTATTTGACTATAAAAAAATTGCCTTCCAGAAAAAGATATCTTAAAAAAGAAAAGATATTAATCAGAAAGATAACCTAAAGAAAAAAATTTCGTTATTCTATAAATCTGAATTAGTTAAAGATACCTAATTATTAGTAAAATCGTAGATGAGTTTTTTATTTCAGCAATCAGTAATAAATAACTGATTATAAGTAAGATATGACTAATTAGTAGTAAAAAAAGTATAACTAAAAAAGAAAAAATTTGACTAATTAAATTATAAAAACAAATATTTACTAAAAAATTAGTTATTTCGACATAACCTCAAGACATTTCAGATAATTCAAAATACTTCAGATAATTCTAGTTATTTCAAATAATTCAAGATACTTCGCAGTAATTAAAGATACTTTAGAGTAATTTAAGATACTTCAGATTAATTGCTGAGAATTCAAGATACTTCACAGAAATTAGGGATACTTTAGAGTAATTCCTGATACTTCAGGATAATTCACGATATTTAAAAATAATTCTAGATACTACAAATAATTCAAGATGTATCAAAATAGTTCAAGATAATTTATAGTAATTTAAGACACTTCAGAGTAGTTCGTGGTACTTCACATACTTAAGATAATTCAGATAATTTAATATAATTTAAAATAATTCAAGACATTTCACAGTAATTTAAGATACTTTAGAGAAATTCATGATATTTTAGATACTTTAGATAATTCCATATATTTGAAAATAATTTAAGATATTTCAAGATACTTCACAGTAATTCAAGATACTTTATAGTATTTCAAGATATTTCAGAATAATTTAATTATACTTCAGGGTAATTCACAATACTTCAAAAATGGCAGATAATTCATGCCATTTTAGATAATTCAAAATACTTCAGATAATTCTAGTTATTTCAAAATAATTCAAGATACTTCGCATTAATTAAAGATACTTCAGAGTATTTCATGATACTTTAGGGTAATTAACGATACTTCAGATAATTCAAGATATTTTAAAATAGTTCGAGATATTTTAGATAATGTAAGGTATTTCGAAATAATTTATGATGGTTCAAATAATAATTAAAGAAAATTCAGATATTTCAAGATATTTTAAAATAAATCAAGATACTTCAGATAATTTAGGATGTTTCGAAATAATTTATGATACTTCAAATAATAATTAAAGAAAATTCAGATAATTCAAGACATTTAAAAATAAATTAAGATACTTCACGGTGATTCAAGATACTTCAAAGTAATCCATGATAATTCAAGATACTTTAGATAATTACAAATATTTTTAAATAATTCAAGATACTTCACAGAAGTTTAAGATACTTTAGAGTAATTCATGATACTTTAGGGTATTTCACGATACTTTAGATACTTTATATATTTAAAGATACTTCAGATAATTCAAGATAATTTAAAATAATTCAAGTCACTGCATAGGAATTAAAAATATTTTTAAATAATGCATGTACTTCACAGTTGTTTAAGATATTTCAAAGTAATTCATGATACTTCAGGGTAATTTACGATACTTAAGTTACTTTATATAATTCAAGATACTTTAGATAATTTAATATAATTAAAAATAATTCAAGATGCTTCACAGTTATTCAAAATACTTCAGAGTAATTTATGATATTTTAGAGTAATTCACGATACTTCACTATCTAAGCCTGAATTAGTGGTTTTCCAGTAATGAATTAGAAAGAAATCGGTCACTATTAAATAGTGAATATTTGACTAATGTTTAGTAGAAAACTACTAATTATTTGTAAAAAAAACTACTAATTTGAAAGTGAAATATTTACTAATTAAAATAGTGGATTTTACTGTTTGAATTAATAGAAATTTTACAAATAATTAGTAGTTTTCTACTAAACATTAATAAAATATTCACTATTTAATAGTGACCGATTTTTTTCTAATTTATTAGTGGAAAGCCACTAATTAAGATTATAAGAGCAGATAATTCAAGATACTTCAGATAATTCATGATAATTCGAAATAATTCAAGATACTTCAGATTAATTCATGATGCGTTAGGGTAATTCACTATACACCAAATAATTCAAGATACTTCACATCCTTGAAGATACTTTAGGAAAATTTAACACAAGTCTACACAAGTCTTACTTCACGAGTTGTTAACTATTCGATAACTATTTAAAGTAGTTACTGAGTTCTTGCTTTCAAATTATTTTTTTCTATTTTTAACTAATTTAGATTTAGAGGGTAAGAAGAATATTTTTTATTGTAAAAAACCCCCCAAAGAAAAACATATTCTTATAAAAATCGGAAAAAAAGGATATTTTAATGAAAATGATAGTCCAAAAAAAGAAATACCCTAAAGAAGAAAGACATCCTTAAGAAAGAAAGATTTAATCAGAAAAATAACCTAAAGAAACTGATGATGCTTTAATAAAATATTTTAATCTTCCAAAGAAAAAGATATTTTAATAATATGGATAACCTGTAGAAAAAGATGCTGTTTAAAAGAAAAGATAAATTTTACAGAAAAAAATATCAAAAGAAAAAAAGATTTTGATCAAAAGAATATTTTAAAGAAAAAGATATCTTAAAGTTATCTTAAAGAAAAAGAAATATATCTTTAAAAATATCTTAATGAAAAAGGTAAAGAAATCTTATAGAAAATTTTAATTTTAACAGGATATTTATTTATAGACAGAATTTGTTGTTTAGTGATTAGTGACAGTGAGCTTCTTAACAGAGTTTTGGCACGATTTAACACGATGAACTAAATTTAGTTATGAAACGGATGGACGTTAATTTTGTTAATGGACTTTACTTTTGGGCGTGAATAGTTAGTCGGCGCTTGATTCTCGAGGTTGTGGTTTTCGTTAAACCCTCCTTCAGTAACGGTCATGCAAATAAGGATTAATTAACCTGGTCACGGGTGCTGTGAACCTCCCTTTAATTCAATTCACTCCAAGTTTCCTGTGGCATTTTTCCGGAATCCATAAAACGTTGCTTTTTGAGTAAATTGACTCGTGCAACAAAACACTGTCTTCGAAAATTACCTCTACCCTCTAATTCTCAATGCAAATTTAAACTCAAATAAAAGGAAGCCATTTTCTCTAAATTGACAATTATTCCAAGTTAAAATAAACAGAAAACATGTAAATAAATTAAATTTCTAATAAAAAATAGTTTAAATAACGTTCTAATAAAAAATGTTTCGATTAAAAAAACTATTTAATCAACTTTGTAATAAAGGTCATTTTAAATAACGTTTTACTAAAAAAAAGTAGTTAATCATCTTTCTGAAGGGAAAGTATTTTAATATCGTTTTAATAGAAAATTGATGAAATAATGTGAAAAGATACTTTGAATAGCGTTTTAATAAAAGCGTGATTTCGTGTAGAAATTATAAAATAAGAGGAATAAAAAAACTAAAGAAATGTTGTAGGAAGAAACGTGTGAGTAAATATTTTAATAGAAAACATCCTATTTATGTAAATAACAATGCTCCACGTATAGTGGATCATAAAAGCTTTGCATAATAAAGGTTTTATTAAACTATTATATTATTTTATAGCAAGGACATTTATACCGCGAAAATTGATGACTTAATGAATAAAACATGACAAACACATTAAAGTTGACTTGAGAATTTTGTTTCTAAACTATTTTAAAATTAATATACAATTTTTGTTAAGATAATAAAACACGAAAAATCATTTTGTATTATCGCATTTATGATCATTTATAATTAATCATAACTTTATAATTGGAAAAATTAATATAAACAATATTCCCTATAATAATTATTTTTTGATAATTCTCGCTTTTCTATCGTAGAATTATTATTTTTACATTTCGAGAAAAAACTGAGAAAAAAATTATTCTCATTCTTTTACACCTCTAGAACGTCTCTCTTTTGTACTACTCATCGTGAAACGAAAAATAATGAAATTTTCATGAACTCTAATACAGAAAAATTATCTCATTCGAATTTTACGGACAAAACAGGAGTTTACCAACATCTATGGCGTAACTATATAAAAAATTTTGCACATCCGCTTCCGCCACAACGCTTTAAAAAGCAGGCGACACGTTTTAAACATAAATATCGTCTCGCGTCGTTAAATAAAAGTTTACTCGTCGGCATTTATATTCTATGCTGCTGTGAGAAATTAGTTTCGCTCACGTATTTTCCTATATTTATGCTTATCTATAACCATACCGGCAAAAAACAACCAGTAATGTTTCAAAGTGTATTTTTCCCATAAAGATGAGTCAAAATGTACGTTTATGTAAATAAACGTTTGTACATGTATGTATCGTGAATATGCATTTTAATTGTTTTTTAATCACCTTTTATGGCCTTTTTCGTGTGTATTTTATAATTGAAGTTTTCAGTTTAATTATTAAAATTTAATTTAATTTAAAGTTGGCGATAGAAATATTAGCAATTTTAAAAATTTAATACCTATATGTGATTTATATTAAAAAATAAATATATATATACAAGAATAAGAACAAATTTTGTTTTCTTCACCTGATCCTGACGCCAATATTACAGAAAACTTCTATCTTTTAAATTATTATTATAAAGTTAGTTTGAAAAACAACTGTAAGAAAAAAAACATAAAATTTATTCAAAAATATAAAATTATTAAAAATTGTATGAAAATAGCCTCAATGAAAAAGTAATGTTTGTCAGAATAATAGTCATAAAATTTCAAAGAATAAAATAAAATGAAAATAAGAAATAAAGAAAAATGGAGAAAACGTTTAATGGAAATCAAACAAGTGATTTGTTTTTTATTTTATTATAATTATGAATAAATAAGAAAATTAAGAGAAATATATTTAAGAAAATTTATCCATAAACGCACAAATTGGGTAAAGTTATTAAAAAAAAACTAAAAGCAAAATATAAAATGTAAAATGATAAAAATAATATAAAGAAATAATTTAAAAAAGAAATGAAAAGATTCTTTAAAATTAGGAAGGTTCTGAATATTATTAAAAAAAAAAAAGATTTTTAAATGCATAAGAATGAAAAAAGATGACAAAGAATATATAACAAATCGATCGAAAAATCATCTGAAACAAATGAAATATTTGCGGACATTTTTTAAAATTCTGAGGAAACAAGAAGAAAATCTGTTTAAAAGTACGTTGAAATTTTATTTATTTTATTTTAATTTATTATAATTATGAATAAATAAGAAAATTACGAGAAAGATATTTAAGAAAATTTATCCATAAGCGCAAAAATTGGGTAAAGTTATTAAAAAAAAAAGAAACTAAAAGCAAAATATAAAATGTAAAATGATAAAAATAATATAAAGAAATAATTTAAAAAAGAAATGAGAAGATTCTTTAAAATTAGGAAGGTTCTGAATATTATTAAAAAAAAAGATTTTTAAATGCATAAGAATGAAAAAAGATGACAAAGAATATATAACAAATCGATCGAAAAATCATCTGAAACAAATGAAATATTTGCGGACATTTTTTTAAATTCTAAGGAAACAAGAAGAAAATCTCTTTAAAAGCACGTTTAAATTTTACTTATTTTATTTTCTTATAATTAAGAATGAATAAGAAAATTACGAGAAAGATATTTAAAAAAGTTTATCTATAAACGTGAAAATTGAGTAAAGTTATTTTAAAAAAAAGAAACTAAAAGCCGAATATAAAATGTGAAACGTAAAAAGATGAAAATATAAAGAAATAGTTAAAAAAAAAAATAAAAAAATTCTTTAAAAATAGGAAAGTTCTGAATATTACTAAAAAATAAATTTTTTTAAATGTATAATACTGAAAAAAATGAAAAAATAATAAATCATAAAAACAAAATATGAAATGTAAAAAAATAAACAAATGTAAAAGAATAAATAAAAATTTTGCGGAAGAAAAAAAATTTCATTAAAGAATTAAATTTTTTAGGTAAACTAAACGAAAAAAACTGTTATAACTTTGTGCAAATTTTTAAAAGAACTTTGATTATTCGACTTCTTAAATTTTATTTCTTTTTCTTTAATCTTTTTGTTTTTTTATAACTTTTCATCATAATTTGAATTTTTCTCTTCATTAGAAAAATGAAGAACATCTAAAATATATTATGGAAGAATTTTTAGAATTTTTTTGTGGACTTTCTGTACGTCTTTTTATTCTTGTCTTATTTTTTTTTCTTTGTATTTTTTATAGCAGCTTTTTACCAATTTTTATATCTTTTGTAAATTTGTAATTTTTTCATCATTTATTAGAGTATTTAAAAAAAAAAATTTCCAGTTCTTATACACTTATATTCCTTCATTATTTTTTTGTCAATGTTATTAATTTGTTTATTCTTTCAAATTTTTCGACTTCTTAAATTTTGTTTCTTTTGCTTCAATATTTTTTTTTAAATGTTTCATCATAATTTGAATTTTTTTCTTTATTCTTCTAATTATTAAAAATGTTTTATAATTGTTGAATTTTTATCTTAGATTTTCTAATTTTCTAAATGCATTTTATCGCTATTTTGATCTACATTTTTTGGTAATAATTCTTAATTTTCCTAATTTTTAAACGACTTTATTTTCTTTATTTTATTTTACGTCAATTTAATTTTGTAAGTACTAAATTTTCTCATTTTATGATCGTTTTTCTATTTTACAAAAATTTTATCTTTTTGGTTTCTTATTTTTACTTTCAGTATAATTTTCCCCATTTCTTTATTTTTGCATTAATAAGGTTCTGAAAAATGTTCCTATTATTTTCTTAGTTATTCATAATTTCTTTGATTTTGATTGAAAGGTTTTCTTTATTTTTTATATTCAGCGACTCAAAAAAACCGCTAAATGGAAAGTTTTCATTTATTTTTTCAAAAAATTTATATATTTGGTCCGCCATTTTGAATTTTGAAAAATTGTGAAGAGATTTGTTATCAACGATTCCAAAAGACACTAATGTACAAGGTTTTATTAATTATAATAAAAAAAATTTTGATTCCACATGTATTAGTACATTTTCTAAATTTTCTTATCTAAGTTACACCATATTTTGGCGTCGCTCTTTTTAATTTTACGAATAGCCTAAAGCATATTTTTAAAGTTCAAACAACTTGTGTAATAGCTTTGTTTAAAATGTCAAAAGGTCCCAGTTTAGCAATTTTTGAGGTTTTTTTTTTGAGGTTAGAATCACTTTAAAGATTATTCACATTTTAAAATATTTCAAGCAGAAAGTGAACAAAGAATACTAGAATAAATAAAACAAAAAACATTGTTAAACATTGAACCCAAGCGTTTTCAATTTGTTACGTTTCAAAAAACACATATTACATCATTGCTCCCTTTTATGATATGAACACAGTTGAATTTTCCAGACTGAAAGAAAAAAGTAAATAATGTACATTTTTTATGATATACTTGCAGTTCTGGTCGGCATACGTGCCTTGTTCCTCTCAGCATCTGGACTCGGTACAACTTGCCCTGGAGCAAATCGACCTAATTCGAAGACTGGTCAACAAACATCCCCAAAATATGGTTCTCGTTACTACTGCCGAGGGTGAGTTGTTCGTTTTTTTTTTATCTCTTTCAAGTTGGGTGTAAAAAAATGAACGAAATTTATTTAATCCCACTATAAAGAAGGAAAAAAAAGTTTAACTTTGCTGCTGCTTGACTTTATACTTTCTAGTTAAAGTTACTTTCTATTTGTCCAGTAAATTGCTATTACTTTACGATTTCATTAAAATCTCGTTTCGCTGGAGGTTAATATTAAAAAAATTTTATCATTAATGGATTCAAGTCGCACCTTTCATACATTTATTCAACAACCTTTTATCATCTATATTTTTCCCACGAATTTGCAATTCAACTAAGTTAATTCAGTTTTATTATTTAAACGGAGCGTTAAAACTGATACAGCAATTTCCGTAAGATACATCTGGAGCCAGAATTGTTAAATATAGTTTATAAATTTCATACGCCATAAATTCTAGAGGAGGGATACTTTTCGTTATAGATTTCAGTATCGAATACATAAATTTATACATATGGCACAGTATATATACATGTCCAAAAATTTATGCGACATAGAAATATACTGTCTTCATGTTTATGGAAAATACTTTTGGTTCAAGCTATCCAATATGACCCGTGGAATAAACTTAACGTTTGTGCGTCACTTTTTTTTCCAAATTTTAACATTCAATTTATAACGGAATATTTAATTCAATTTTTTAAATAATGAAAAAATAAATTTGTCTAGAGTCGACTAGGGATGTATGCTCGAAAAATATTGATGTTAATAATAAATATTTACAATATATAATTACAGAAGATAATTACAAAATGTAGTACAAATAGATAATAATAAATCCGAATAAATCATTGCAATAAATTGAAAAAGTTCATATGACACAAATCATTGAGAGATACTGAAAATAAATAATCGGTCCAATTTAGTATTATAAATAAAAATAATAACAAGTAATAATTTAATGTTATTTTTCTATTGTTAATTATTTATTAATTTTCATGTATGCCAAATACTTTTAGTTTTATTTATTTATCGGGAGAGGATTTGTTACCGACCGAGCGAATCAGTATAATAGTACCAAAATCTGTCGATGGTGGCGCTTCATGAATATCAGCTGTTTCTTTCTGTTATTCTCAATTTATATTAAAAATAGCAATCGTGTTTCTAAATCCAGTAACGTAATTATTCCGCGATTTAAGAATAATGTAAAACTTTAAATACGGTAAAATTGTTCGAATTGAGTTAGATTTTAAAATGAGTGTCTATTTTGTGCATAAGGATTTAATAAAAAGGTTAAGTCTCTTTTCCGTCATATTCGACATTATTTTAAGAAAATAATTCATTTAGACCAAAGCTATTATACATTTCAAAAGAAATGTACTTTTTCAACCAAATATCGTCTTCATACGTCTAAAACACATGATATCTGTCTGGTAGGTTTTCTCTAATTAACATAAAATAAATATGAGTCAGGACCGTGCCCACTTAAAAAACGACGGGGGCAGGCCTTCAAATTATTTTATAATTTTGTTGCGGAGGACCACAAATTGAATCTAAAAACATTTTCAAACAAATGTTATCTTTAGCTAGAAAAAGGGTTAAACGTTGATCGTTAAAATAGAAAAATAACAATGGTTAATTAATGGAAATTAAGTTACTAATTGTTTATTTTAATTGAGACGAGAGATGAGAATTAACTAAAGGAGAAAATTATAATAAAGAAGTAAAAAGAAATTAAAGAATTACAAAATTGTAAATATAGAAAGGGGAAAAAATTAACACAATATCATTCTTTTCAATGTACTCAAAATTAGAATAGAAAAATAAAAACTGCACTTTGATAAAATGAAATTTGTCAAATAAAACTGGTGCTCGAGGCAATTCGCTTACTTTACTTGGCATATCGCACTTTTCTATGAAGGCTGGACAAAACGACCACGATAAATGGTGAACATATCTCGCGATATTGGGTCAAGCATCGCGAACGTTCCTGAATGCTGATAAAATTCCAAACCAGGTCCATTTGTCTGGCTCTGGTCCAGTCGTTTTCGACCTCCGACCCATTCGATTTTCGATCCTTCTTGCTATTCGTTTTAAATCGAAATTGACAAGTGGTGCAAAAAATTCCGTAAATCGTTTCATCTCGGGCGAATAATAAAAAGAAAAAACATATACAGCGCAATCAAACGGTACTCGAGAAGCCGGCAATTAAAAAAGTAAGTATTTTAGTTGGCATTTCGAGTGATAGCTGATAAGAGCACATCTTGATTTTACACATAGATTGATTTTGCAATTAATTTGCAACATTATATATCATCTCTTTTGGGGGATATTGGAAACTGCGTTTATACGGAATTTGGCACTTGTTACGTCAAACGCAGTTGATTCCATTTTCTGACCGTATGCACGGAATTGAATTCTACTGGCCTTGCGTTAGACGAAATCTCGAATGTGAATGGAGAATCGAAGGGTGGGTGCCACTTTGAACTTCAAGTACCCACTCGGTGTATTTGTTTCGATTCGAGTACTCGACACAAACCGTATCAGAATATCTGGCTTTATGCCAGAGAACTTCTGTTATAGAACCTTTCTCTACCACAAGGATCACGATTTTTGTCAATATTTTTATATTGACACTTTTGTGGAATGTCAAATTCAGTTCTAATGATTAAAATATTGTAGAGAATTGATTTTTGAATCAAGACGCTCACAGTATGAGTAAAGTTTTATCTGAATGCAAATTCAAAACGTAAATAAGGTAAAAATTAAAAAAAAAAGTTTTGAAGAAGATTTTCACGAGACATTGTGACGGAGAAATGTCCAATAAAATGAAGCAAACTGCAGCAACTAAATAGTCTGAAACTAATACGGCTTTCTCTCATGACAAACAAATTTCGAAACTTAGTTACATAGTGAGCTTCGCACACGAACTTGATATAAGTAGAAAGCACGATAAGAGAGCTTTTACACAGACAGAGAAGCTGATAGACTCTCTGGTATATATCTCTCTTAAACCACGAGTCAGAAAACAACACAGCAAGCATCAGTGTCTGTAAGAGGGCATCTTGAGCATCTTCTTCCAGCTCTATAACAGACTAAGGGAGATAAATAACATAATGTTTCTTTGCCAATTTCGACGTGTAAAAGCCCTAAAAACTTAAACACTGTCTTCAGATAGCGATTTATGATATTTAGAAAAAAGTCTCATTTCCGAAACCGAATTTTTGGAATCGACATTATTATCGATGTGGATTATTAATTTTCGTGTATTTTAAATATTTTTAGTTTTATTTATTTATCGGAAGAGGATTTGTTACCGACCGAGCGAATTAGTGTAATAGTACTAAAATCTGTCGCTAGTGGCGCTGGCGCTTCATGAACATCAGCTGTTTCTCTTATTCTCAATTTATATTATAACCATAATCGTCCTTCTAAATCCAGCAATGTAATAGTTCCTCCTTTTAAGAATACCGAAGGATTTTTAATACTGTTAAATTTTTCGAGTTGAATTAAATATTACAATTAGTGTCTATTTTCTGCATAAATAATTTATAAAAAGGTTAAGTATCTTTTTCGTCATATTCGACTTAATTTAGAAAATAATTCAGTTAGGTCAATAAAGTTTATATATTTGAAAAAATTGACTTTTCTTAACCAAATATCGTCTTCATAAGTTTAAAGCACATGATATCTGTCTGGTAGGTTTTCTTTCATTAACATAAAATAAATTAGAATAAATACGAGTCAGAACTCTGGTTTTTTAAAAAAAAAACATGGAAGCAGGCCCTCAAACTATTTTATAATTTTACAGCAGAATTTCGTTATTTGTATCTAAATTCTATTTTTCTAGTCCGTATCCGAAGTCAGAGCAGATAAATTATTATTAATTACCTAAATTTTATAAGATAATCTTAAAGTATGCTTTAAATTTTTTTGTCCGAGACGCCACTCTAATGTTACACTGAATCCGAATCCAAAGTTAGAGTGACAGACTGTCTAAAATTTCTTAGCTAATCTCAACAAAAAAATCAATTTTGTGTCTTTGAGTTTTTTTGAGGTTATCTAAAAAATGTTAGTCAATATGGTCATTCTAATTTCGGATTTGTAATCATTAAAGAAATTCTGGCTAAGAAAAAAGGTATTAGGTTTTTATTTTTATTTTGGAGTAGTTTGGTAGAAACTTAAGTTTTATGGCTTCTAAATAATCTAAATTATTTTTACAAAATCCTAAATGGCGAATCCAAAGTAGCGGCTTTTGAAAATTTTGAATTATTGAAATGGAACTAAGACACAAGGATTTTTTTAGTCTTTAAGCACGAATCTAAAAACATTTTTTTCAAAATTCTAAGTAATGTCAAAATTCAAAGTTTGAATTTTTCTCATAAGGGGATTTTCAAAACCCTTTATTATTAAAAATAAAAATAGAATTATTTCTACTAGGGGTTTGTTAAAATTTTTTTTTATGTTACAAAGTATTTTACGAAATTTCGCATACTTTTAAAATTTGTTGAAATCCATTTTCATAGTTGAATTTAAAAATAACTGTTGCGATTATTAAAGTATCATGACAACTGATTTGGTAAATTTATCTTAAATATTCAGTATTTTTACAATTGCTCTATTTAAAGACATAGCTAAATATTTTGAAAATTGAAGAAACATCGAGACTGCGAATCCAATATTGAAGTTGTGTATATAAAAGTGATAACTGAATGAATTTAGTGAAGGAATTGTAACATCCTAGTTTAATTTCACGTCTCTCGTGGTAGAAAATTTTATAATTGAAATTCAATAGTCAGTCGTACAGACCCTTTGACACTTTCTGAACTTGCTGAATCGAGGAATAAAATTCCGAATAAATTCTCTAACGAATCCTCATCGATAGCTCAATATCTGCACTTTTCAAGTTGTTTAAACAAGTACTCGATTTCATATCAACTTGAAGCTCAAAGTTAATGAAAGTAAAACGTTCTGTCTGTTTCAATTTGTGGAAATTTGAAACAATATAGATTTCAATTAAGCCATCTTTTTCAGCTTGGTTGTAGTCAACTTTAACTGATCCAAACTTCAATGCTCGCGAATCGTAATTAATTTGAATTGTTAATTTGAAAAAATGATTTTTTTAGCATGAAAGTATTTAGAATTTCTATATTTATAAGACAGGATTTGTTTTTTAATTGTAGCCTTTCCGCTCTAATTATTAGGATAAAAATCTGTTTTTCAATCGGGCAATTTTTTTTTATCCCTGGAGTGTTTTTTGGAATCTTTTTGATTAAGTGAATCTGAAAAAGCGAGCGTCCGCTTGCAATTAAGGGGGATATCTGAAAAAAAATGACAAAGTCGACAATTTCGTTTGACAGGTTTCAAGTGGATGCTTCGATGTATTTGATGTGAAGTTGAATTGGACAGTTATGTGTAATCAAATGAACGACCATAAACCCACTTCATGTGTAATCTCTCGATTTAATTGCGGTATTCGGCGTGTAAGCAAAATCGGTTTAGATAAACGATATTTCCAAACTAGAAGTGAGCAAAACCCAATATACTAATCTATCTTGACAGTTATTTACATTTCGCGTTAAATCGTAAATTTTTTAACATAAATATTACATTTTTTCTACTTTTTAAAATCTTGATATACAAAAATACATTTTCGAGTATTTTTTGCTTCTATTACACTAAATTATATTATACTAAAATATAATGTATAATAAAATATAATATTATATACTAAAATATAATAAAATACTACAACTGTAAAATCGTACTCACCAATTCACACTCGTGAAAAAAACATCTTATTCCAGAAATAAATCTGAAAAAATAAAATTATTTTAATTAATATTATTATATTTAAATTAGTAACTTAAGCAAAAACTTTCAGGGCACTTTAAAAAGTTTATAAATGAAGATAAGTAAATCATATTATTATATATCATAATTGATTTGCAGAACCAAACATTTTGTAGTACGAATTTTAAAAAATTTGCAATATTTCTTCATAATATTATTAAAGTATTTCTCTGTCAATTATACTTGAAAAAATCAATTTTTGATGGATTTTCTTTAAATTGTGAGAAAACGTTATTTTATATGTGCCTTCTATCTGGTTAAAATTTCAGTACTTTGCTAAAAATTGAAATATATGTATGCTGATTCAAAATTCCACTTTTGTATGGAAAATAATAAAAAAAATTTTATTTGAACTTGAATATTTCAATTTTTAGCATTGCAAGGAGTACTGAAATTTTAATCAGATAGAAGGCACATATAAAATAACAAATTCTCACAATTTAAAGAAAATTCATCGAAAATCGATTTTTTCAAGTATAATTTCCGGAGAAATATCTTAAATTATTAACTTTTATGACAAAAATTTTTTTATTTATATATAAATACGTAGGCACATGTAACAATATTATGTAGTCAGAATTTTGGGATTACTTATTTTTAAATAAATAAACAAAATCTTTAAACGTAACTAGTAAGAAAACTTAATTTCTTTTCATATTTCATATTAGTTAAAACGAATTCTCAAAAAGAATGGAAATTTGAATTGATTGAAATTTAAATAGATTGAAAATTAGATTAATTTAAGTTCGGATTATTAGGAAATTCAAACCAATCAATATTTAAAGTAATAAATATATAATAAAATAAAGTACCTAAAAATAAAGCATCACATTGACAAATGTAGAAAATCTTCCAAAAAAAGTTTAACAAACTATAAAAATATTACAAAAAGTATAAAAAATTTTAAAAAAAGAAAAATAAAAATAGTTGAAAATAAATTTCAAAATAAAAAATAATTAGAATTAAATAAGAAAATGTAAAAAAAAAGTGAAAATTAAATAGGTAAAAGAAATATCAAAGTCCTTTAAAAATGAAAAAGTTCATGAAATTATTCACAAAAAGACGAAAATTTATAAATAAAGTGTAAATAACTTTAAAATAAAATAACAAAACTTTTTAAACATTAGAAACATTTTTAAAACAATTTTAAAAACAAATATTGTTAAAAAGTCTAAAAAAATTTGTCAAAGAGTAAATAAAGTTGAGAACAAATAGACAAAATGTAAAAGAAATTGAATAAATTTACAAAAAAATGAGCTAATGTGAAAAGAATCAGATAATAATGAAGAAAAAATTGTACTCCTCCGCCTCCTTAATTAATTAAAATAGAAAAAAAAAGTCAATGAGAAAATAAATAAATTTTTCGAAAAGTTAAAAAAACAAAATTATGTAAAACAAACAGAAATAATTTGCGTAAAAAGAAGAAAATCTACAACACAAAAAAATTAGAAGCAAAAGAAATAAAAATCTTTAAAAAGTGGTAAAATTTAAGAAATTGTGTAAAAATACCGAGAAATAAACAAAATTCTAAAATCATTATTTGAATAATAAAAAATTATAGGAAAAAAATTGAATAGTTAGAAAAAAAGATAGTTTCTTGAAAATTTCAAAGAAATAGAAACATGATTATTACATTAGAAAATTTATTAAAAAATCAAAGAATGATAAAGGAAAGTTTAAAACTTAATAACTTTATTTTGCATTTAGACTTAATTTAAATAATTACCACATTTTTTAAATTGTCTAATATTATTATATATTTTTTCACTTTTGACTGTGATATTTTAAAATAATTGTGTAATAATTTTGAATAAATGACAGTTTGATTCAAATGGAATATGGGATTTATTTAAATTGTAAATAATTCCTTAAATCGACCATAAAATTATTAAATTATTAATTATTATTATTACATTCTTTTTGTTTTTTTGACTTTCCTTTTACCCAAAAATTTTAAGTCGTTTTTCTGTTTTTAACAACTAATTCCTGGAATTTTTTAAAAACCTCCGGATCAATTTAAAATTTTTCTAATCGTTTTACAAATTCCCAATCTTTGCTTCCTCGCACAGAGAAAGCTTTGTGATCATTAAGATTTTTGATTCTCCAAAAATAGTATAAATCGACTCATTTTCAAATTTTCATCTAAAAAGCATAAATTTTCATTTTTAAGCAAATGTCCAGATTTTTTTAGTGCTTTAAATATCTCGAGAATGCTGTAACTGATTTTAATCAAATTTGGATGATATCTAAATTTGAACGTAGGGGTTGTTAAAAATACCCAGTAAAAAATTTTTGAGCACTTTTTTTCATAAAAAAAATTTTTTTTTATGACAAAATTTTTTTCCATGCTAAAAATACAGCTTAATGAATACAAAAATCATATTCCTTGTCTCAAAACGAATCGATTGATCACCAAAAATTCGCATTATTAAGTTTTTTTTGTTCTTTTGACTTTTAAGAATTCTTTTCCTTCTACAACTTTTCTGAATTTTTTTTCTTTTTTAACCATAGTTCCTTCGGGAAAAATATTGTACGTTAAAAACGAACTAATTGGTCTACATAAAATATACATTTTCCTGGAATGTGATAAAATTAATTACTATTTTTTATTTGTATTTTTAACGAAAATAAAATTGTCCTTTTTGTATTATTTGAATTTAATAATTTGTATTTATTTAATTAATTTTTAATTATTATTTTAATTATTTTGCGCACATGCAAGCAAAGTGTTCATAAAACGGACATAATTTTCACCTAATTTTGTCTTGATGTAAATTGACAGCAATTTCTCGAAACACTAGATACCCTGACTCTAAATAGATTTTTGTGCAAAATAGGAGATATTAGAGGAAAATTTTTTTTTAAGGAGGTTTATCCAAAAAACCATTTTCTACAGATTCTTATAAAATTTTAATGACACATTAAATACATTACTTTACATGAACTGTTACAATTTTATTGAATTTTACCGTTCTGTTTTTAAGATATAAATTTATAAAGTTGTGACTTTTACATGGAAACAGTAACAAAACGCGCAAAATGATTATATTTTAATAAATTAAAAACCACGGTTCTACAAATTTTAAAAAAAAAACTAATATATTTTGAACTGTAATATAATACAACTTTTACAACAATATTTAATTAATTTACCGTACCGTTGTTAAGAAAATGATTTTCAAGAGTTGTAATTCTTCACTTTTTTGAAATAGTCAGGAATAAAAAATTTTAAAAGCTTGAAATCTTCAACGGAAATTTTTTTTCAATAAAATTTGTTTGTGAAATGATTTTAACTACAAAATGCTATTTAGAAACCAAATTATAAGAATTTGTGAAATTAAAAATATATTGACTATCATGGTCCTATAGAATGAGTATCGCTTGAGGGTATAAGCGTCCTTTATTGGGGACTTTTAAGGATCATTCGCAAAAAAGGGGACTTTAAGAAAAAAATAGCTCGTGAAGCCTGTGATTTGAAACAAATAACCATAAAACACTGGAAATTTTACACTATCATATTTTTTGTGGAATAATATACACTTAAAAAAAATAATTTAAAATTTGGTTGAGTTTTAAGTAACATTTACTGTTTTACTCAAGCAAAGATATATATTAAAATTTGCTGTGAAACCAGGTAATTTTTTATTATGCTTTTTAAGGAAAACAAAGTAAAAATTAATGTAATGAATGTAATATTGGCTTTAGGATCCATGAAAAACCTGGTTTCACGACAATTTTTAATTTGTTGGCATTGCTTGAGTAAAAAAGTAAACATTACTTAAAACTCAATCAAATTTTGAATTCTTTTTTTTTCAGTGTAGCTGAATTGAAAAAAGAACGATTTTGAAATTTGTAGATAATTATAATAACAAGTTTTATTTGAATTTCAGGAATAGAACAAGCTCACAAAGAGGGTAGATTAGCAAGCCTCATAGGTGTAGAAGGGGGACATGCAGTGGGAGCGAGTCTAGCTGTGCTCCGGATGCTGTACGAGTTAGGAGCCAGATATCTCACTCTAACTCATACGTGTAATACACCTTGGTGAGTACCGGATACGAAAAGTTTTTCTTTTCTCTGAAAAGAAATTAAAAGCTACTTCTTGAAAGCCGCAAAAGTAGTTTCTTCACTTTAATTGACTTTCAAAGTCCAGCCTTATTTCAATCTTTCTTTTAATAGTTTATTTTTATCTCTCTCACTATACACTTCCAACTCATAATGAGTTTTTAAAATTGACTCATAATTTTAATAATTAAATAAAACTTTATTTCTCTCTCTAATAATATTTTCTTTTATTATTATTATTTTTAATATTATGTTTTTAATAATATTACTTTTTAATATTATGTTCTTGATAATATTACTTCTTAAAAAATAATATTTTGCAAAAATAATACTATCTTAAAAAATTGTCTTCTTTTTAACAAAATACATCTTTTACGACTAAATTAACCAATTAACGTTTTATCATTATATTTGAACGTAATTTTAGAATAAAAATTATCGAAGCAAAACAAAAACGCAGTAAAAAACTATTCAATAAATCTCAAATAATCTTACATTTTTTAATATAAAACTAAATCGTATCGGGAATTAGTATAAACCTTAATTTCCCGTTCAAAAATTTTAATCAAAAACAGCAATCTAGAAAAGCTGTGTCTGTGCAAAATTTTGCATAATTGGTGGATATTCATAAAAGCTAAAATCAGTGATCGTATGGGGAACGATTTCACATTCTACAATAATTGCAAACATGCTTCGCGTTGCCTATATATATATATCTATATATATATATATATATATATATATATATATATCTATATGAATATGCTGTGTTACTATTCGTGAAATTCAAAGCGATCGGTCGTTATCCGATTTTCTTTTCTCAAATACGTTCCAACGTATTTCGCTGTAGACTCGCAAATTTAAAAAGTATCGATTCTTTATGGCCCAATTGGTACAAACAATCAGAGAGAAAGTGCGAACTGACTAAAAGTAATTTAACTCTTTCAATTCCTTAATGTGTGCAGCCAATAAACAAATTTACATTTACTCTATAATTCCTCTATTTTTAAACACACAAAAATTAATAAACGCGTCTGAAATTCAAATAAATTATTATTAATCATTGTTTGTCAAAAAAAAAATGATACATAATTCAAAATAAAACCAGCCGAAACACGCGCCAACAATGAACACAGATTTTCTTTGTAAAAATAAATATTCCTTGTTTTATAACGAGCCGACTATCAAGTTTTACGATGAAAATGAAGCTGATAATAAAATTTTAACGAGCAAAGCTCTTGCTATTGTCAAGACTCTCATTGTGAATCTAAACAGAAGTGAGAAAAAATTTACAAGACGGAAATGGTAAAGGCACATTCTTTGACTGTTAATTTTACAGCAAGTAATTTTCTGAGAGCTACTCGAAAATTTGCAAAAGCAATTTATAGAATAATCTTCCATTTATTATTGTTTGTCGAGAACTAAAACATTAGCCGAAACTACTCAATGTTTCTTAAGAACTTTGAAAATTTCGATGCTTCAGAACTTTCTATAAGAGAGAATTGTCAGCACTCGCAAATTAACATTTCAGTGAATTTATTTCAAATTGCTCCTATAAAACTCTAAATTGCTTTCTCAACTTATTATTAAAACAATTTAGATTTTATTTGCAGTATAAATGTTTCTAAAAGGTGTTTTTTATTAAAATTTTAATTTTTGAAGCAAATAAAATAATTAAAGATGAGAAATAAAAGTTGATCAACCTTTTTAATATCAATATTTTCAAAATAATTATGAGTTAATGTTAAAAGTTGGCGCGATTAAAATTCTACTTATTTAAATTCTATAATGATAAATTACACACGTTAAATTATATATAGTAAAATTCTATAATTTAAAATTCTATACACATTTAAGGTATTAGTCGCGTAAAATGATTTTCGTCAGATTTTTTTAAAACTTTGTATCTGTATTCATGAGGTATTTATCTATGAAATGAGATCTATCCTATTAACTTTGACCACTTCTGAGCTTCAAAATATTAATTCAAAGTTTATACCTTTTACATGCAATAGCACAAAATGCATGTAAAAAATGTCTCTTATATTCATTTATAAACAAACAAGTCGTCAGATTTTCAAATAAAACTACTAAGTTACACATTGAGATAAAATAAGTCCTTTAAAAAAAAATTAACTTTATTGACCACGCCGTATAAAAAATACAATAATTTAAAAATTCATAATTTTTCATTTTCACGTGGTTTCATTGAAAAATGTCGAAAACGTGTGAGCAATACATCACGATAACTTATAGTACCTGACTCAAAATCGTGAAAATTACATATATTACATTAGAAGGGGTCACAAGGAAGCAAGTGAGTTGATATAAAAGTTTATTTATTGTTCTTTTTATTTTGCGGGAGTTTTGCGGGAGCATTTACGCGACTAATACCTTAAACTCTACAATGAGATTTTTGATAAAACATTAATATTAAACCCTACAATACATTAAACATAGTTAAATTCTACAATTTAAAATTCTACATACTAAAAATCTAGAATAGGATTTTTAAAAAACATTAATATTAAATCCTATATAGTCAAATTCTGCAATTTAAAATTCGACAAATTTAAACTATACAATGATAAATTTATTGTTGAATTTAACAAGACAGGATTTAATAATAATATTTTATAAAAAATCTTATTCTAAAGTTTTATTGTATAAAATTTATTATTGTAGAATCCAAATTTGTAGAATTTTAAATTGTACAATTTATCTATGTAGGATTTAATATTAATGTTTTATAAAAAATCATATTGTGGAGTTTTAATGTGTAGAATTTAATGTATAGAATTGATCATTGTAGAGTTTAAATGTGTATAACTTTATCCGCGTCAAAAAGTTATTTATAAAACACAAAATTGTATTTAATCGAGATGTATTAATTTGTCATTACGGTAATTACATACAAGTTTTAAAAAATCATTTTAAATGTTTTAAACGTTTTTTAACATAAAATGGAAGAATTTAAAGGTATTTTAAAAGAATGTACTTTTAGTGATAAGAAAATGAATAATATATATTTATTATTTGTAAATGCAATTAAATTTGGAAAATGCCTTACTGACCTGTTGGTTCGGTAGGGCAGACTGCAGCACGGCGGATGAACCAGGTCAAGTGCCTCACACCGGCGGTCTCTCCAATTTTGGAAAGGTAAGCTAACATCTCATTTTTCCCTAACAATATCACAAGCTCAAGTAACGCAAGACAAAAAGGTCAAGAAACTGAAAAATTCTTCTTAAATTGGACATTTCTACCTTTATTCTCATTTATCTGAAGCTTTCATAAAGTAATTTTTCATAATAAGATCATTATAAAGATAACCGCAACATAACCTCAAACTTAGAAATGCTTATTTTCAAAGCGCAAACAAAAATATAATCAAAATTAATTTCAAACGATTTTGATAAATCCAGTTGTACAATTTTAAGAAAGAAATAGTTCGATTCCGGTGTCAAATACTAATTATTATTATCAAATTCTAATCATACACGAAAATTGTGTTTTTTCTTTCAGCTCGAACAAAAATCGCAATTTTTTATCAAAGTTTTATAAAAAATAGATTTTTTTACTCTTTAAAATATTTTCTACAATCGTAATCATTTTAATATTGTTTAAAATTTGTTGTCAAAAAGTAATGTAGGTAATAAATAAAAATTATATTTTGGTTTTGTACAAACAAACTTAAAATAATATTTTAAAATTTTCGATTGTGGAGAATATTTCAAGCATTAAACTAAGCTATTGATTAAAAGAAACAAATTTTTGATTAAGTATGAAGAAATAACTATTTTGATCTATTCAAAATTCAAAATTAATTTTAAACGATTTTGATAAATCCAGTTGTACAATTTTAAGAAAGGAATAGTTCGATTCCGGTGTCAAATACTAATTATTATTATCAAATACTAATCATACACGAAAATTGTGTTTTTTCTTTCAGCTAAAACAAAAATCGCAATTTTTTATCAAAGTTTTATAAAAAATAGATTTTTTTACTCTTTAAAATATTTTCTACAATCGTAATCATTTTAATATTGTTTAAAATTTTTTGTCAAAAAATAATGTAGGTAGTAAATCAAAACTATATTTTAGTTTTTTACAAACAAACTTAAAATAATATTTTAAAATTTTCGATTGTGGAGAATATTTCAAGCATTAAACTAAGCTACTGTTTAAAGGAAACAAATTTTTGATCAAGTAAGAAGAAATAACTATTATGATCTATTCAATTTTTAGAGATTTTAATCTATTTACAATAATCGTTTTAAATTATCCAAATTTCTATTTTCACAAATTTTACTCGATTTAAGTTGCAATCGATCCAAAACTCAATTTATTAAAATTAATTCTGCACAAATTTTTCTTTATTATATTCAAATGTAAATCCCATCCATATTTTAAGCTAATTTTGATTTCAATTAATTTTATTTTTTGCTTATTTTAAATTTTTAATCTTCAATTTTTAATTAAATTTTGTAAGGTCATTTCAGTAGATTTATTACAAAAATCCGCTTTCTGTATTTTTTACATAAAATATAATTATATGTATATTTTAAAATACTAAAATAAATTAAACGTAGTAATAAGCGATAAACAATAATTTACAAATTTTACAAAAATATTTTAGAATTGAGGGATAAAGTGATAAAAATCAAAATTTCCTTTTTAATTCAAAGCTGTAGAAAATAATTTTGAGCATTATAAAATTTGTAGCAAATTTAATGTTTGTTTAATTTAATTATTTAGAGATTAAAATTTCAATTAAAAATTTCGCTTTTTTGTTACTTTATCCCTAAATTATTCAAATCAGCTAGATACATAAATAAAATTTGTTAACTACTTTTTTGTTTTTTCTCACATATTTTTAAATGTAGAAGCTCTTTAAACAGTTCATTGTAATCAATAAGAGTTTTAGAAAATAAGAAACAGAATTTTATGAAAAAGTTTATTGTTCTCATCTAAGATATTTTTAATCAAATAAAAACTTTTCTCTTAAAATAATTATTAATTTTCTAATGTATACGGTCAGAATAGTCGATTATTATTATTTAATTACACTAGGCAATTAAATTCTTGACAGTTTTTAGTAATTAGATTTTCTTAATTTTTCCAATTTCACTATAAAATTGCCAAGAAAGTTTCTTTAAGAACTTGACGCTTTTCTAATAACGCAATAATTCACATAAAAACAATTTTTGTAAAATATTACCAACTTTTGAAAACTTGCAAACAAATTGCGAAACAAAAGTCAGCAGACACTTTAGAAAAATTAATTTTTTGCTCGAGGAAGAATATTCGGTTCAATGAATATACGAACTTGGTACGAGACAAGAAATATCGCCGAGTAAATAACACCCATTCCTTGAACGATCATAAACAGAATGTTTTGTATCGGACAATGAAGAAAAATCCCTGTTTCTTTGACAAACTTCCTGACTAATAATCTGTCAACTTCTCAATCTAGCTTTTTTATTAATTAAAGGTTAAACTTTGAAATCCGAGAATTCTAAAACTTATTGTTAGAAATATTAGTTATTACTTAATTAGAAATGTTACCGAACTGGATATTGGATCATTCTAAAAACATTGTTGTTTTAAATAACCATAAATTGACACTTTTTTAATGTAATAAATGTGTTTTTATCAGTGATTAATCTATAGAAAATAAAACTGAATCTAGAAATCAAAGAAATGGTTATACTTATAGCAGAGAATCGGACAAAATGTCTATGTAAAATTTTAAAGTAAAAAATATTTTTGGAAAATGTAAACCATCAGAAATTAACATAGAAACCTTATAGAATTAAATAAGATAATTATTTGAAGAAATTATTGCGGATAAAAGTAAAAAAGTTTCGTTTATCTGTTTTCTAAAATAAATCATCTTATTAATTTTATAAAGAGATTAAGATTACCATAAAGAGATTCAAAGTACTTTTTAACACAGGAAATATAAAGTTTTCTCTAAAAACTGAAGTGACATCGAAAAACGGTGTTTCATAAAGAAAAAAAAAGACTATAAAAAATATAAAGCTCCTGTGATTAAAATAACTTTTAAAGTTGGATTTCTAACATTCTAATAGATTACATAAAATACCTGCTTGCTACACTGAGGAAAATGGAATTAATGGATATTCAAATTTAACATCGATATATTAAAACATAGTATTTAGATATTCAAACTTAATATCCAGATATTGAAATTACTATTTTTTAATTTCCAGGATATTAAGTTTGAATATCTATTTCTCTCAGTGTACGAAAAAGCGTGAGTTTTAGAAAGAAAACCTAAAATTTGATATTCAATGCGAAATGTGCCGGGTTAAGCGCCATAATTGTTTGATCAAATGTTGATCAAATAATCCCAATTTACGTTCCCCACGTAACGCTGGACGCATTTTTTCAGCGCATGCGCACTTTTTTTGATTAATGCCGCGCTTATTTAATATTATATTTTAAAAACATATAGTAAAAATGATTCTTCAATGTACAATTATTATAATTATTATTAGTATAAATGCAATAATTATTAAACTTGATTTGTTAAAAACTTAAAACACTGGTTTCCTATGCGCAGAAGAAGTAACAGTTTAAGGATTAATTTAGTAAGAAAATTATACACGTCTCTGAAGTAGAAGTATAGTAGAAGTACATATTTTCCAAAATTTAAATATGAAATTTACCTTAATATACACTGAAAAAAAATTAATTACAAATTTTATAAAAGTGTTTCACAATTTAGAGAAAAAGGATCAAAAAGAGAAAATTTTAGATTGATAATTTTAAACTTAATAAAACTATATTAAATTTGCTACATACTATAAACTATATTAAAGTTTAAAATTACTTAGTAATGATTCGAATGATGTTTCTAAAGCTTAAAATTCCTTGCATGAAAATTTCGCTTTATGGCACTTTTTCTCTAAATTATAAAACATTTTAGTGGTCGTTCATATACCACGTAAACAATTTGGGGGGAGAGAACTATATTTAATATTTTTCCCCCTAAATTTTTCAATTATTTTTCCCAAATTTCAATCATTTTTATCAATGCTCAATTTTTAAAATTATTTTTCTATTATTGACCTCAAACCCGTTAAAGGGAGAGTAAATAAAGTTTAATATTTTTCTATTATTTTTTTGAATTTTCAATTATTTTTCACAAATTTCAAATATATTTTTTTATTTTAAATAATTTCCATCAATTTGCAATTCTTTTATCCAATTTGTGAGAATTTTCAATTTTTTTTTATTTAAGTACCTTAATTTTTAATTATTTATCTCATATTTTAACAATTTTTATCAATGTTTAATTTTTTATATTATTTTTTAATTATTTTCTTATATTTTAAATATATATTGTAATTTTATAATTACAGTTTTCAGAAATTTAAATTATTTCTTAGACTGTCAATTATTTTTACAATTTTAAAATTATTTTCTCCAATTTTTTAATATTTGAATTATTTTTTTAACTAATTTTCCAAACATTTCTATTATTTTTCAATTAATTTAAGACATTTTCAATTATTATTTTTACAAATTTTATTTATTTTCTTCTATTTTCAATTATTATTATTTTACCTACTATTTTTCCCCACTTTTAATTAATTCTTTACATTTCAAATGATTCTTACAATTTTTAATTGATTTATCATTTTTCAACTATTTTTCTTAAAATTTCTATTAGTTTTTCAATTTTTTATTAATTTCCTAAATTTTCAATTATTTCTCTCATAGTTCAATTACTTTCTTCAATTTCAAATTAATTAGGTGATTTTATCACTTTTTTCAAAATTTCAATTATTTTTTTCTATTTTCCATAATTTACTTTAGATTTTAATTTTTTTTTTCAATTTTTATTATTTTGCAATTATTTTCTCAAACTTTATATTATTGTTTAGTAAATTTTCAAAAATTCCAATTATTTATCACAAACTTCAATTAATTCTTTAAATATCAATTGCTTTCTTTAATGCTTAATTGTTTTTACCATTTCTTAATTATTTTCTTTAATTTTAATTAAATTTTTTGTTTTTGCTTTTTTTATATAGGAAAGATATATAATATAATATATAGTAATAGTATTATTACTTATGTTTCTTCAATTTCAACTATTTTCTTCAAATTTTAATTATTTACCTGAAATTTCAATTATGTTATTCAATTTTCAAATATGTTCATTATTTTGCAATTGTTTTCTCCAATTTTTAATTATTTTTTTATTAACTTTCTAAATTTCTAATTATTAATCACTAATTTCAATTAATTCTATAAATATCAATTCCATTCCTTTAATTCTTCATTGTTTTTACCATTTTCCAATTATTTTCTTTAATTTCAATTAAACTTTTTATTTTTGTTTCTCATATGGGAACACCGAGAAAAATGGATATTAGTGGATATTAAAATTTAACATCTAGATATTAAAACTTAGTATTTAGATATTCAAACTTAATATCCAGATATTAAAATTAATATTTTTTAATATCCAGGATAGTAAGTTTTAATATCCATTTTTCTCAGTGAAGTATTATGACTATTTTTTTTTCAAAAATGTAATTATTTTCTTCAATTTTAAATTATTATCTTAAATTTAAATTATAATTATTTTCATTTTTCAATTATTTTTAATTCTTTCAATTATTTATAATCATTTTCTTCAAATTTTAAAGATTTTAATTGTTTTTCAATTAATTTTCCAAATTTTCTAAATATTTATCTCAAATTTGACTTATTTACTTATATATATTCAATTATGTTTTTTAATTTTGAATATACTTCATACTTTCATCACTTATTTTTCTCAAAGTGAAATTATTATTTTCTTTAATTTTGAATTGTTATTATAATTTTTAATAATTTTCTCCAATTTTTATTTTTCAATTAATCTTATAGATTTTTCTTCCTCCTAGAGGAAGCTTTGTGATTGTTAAGATTTTCGATTTTCTAAAAATAGTCTAAATTGACTCATTTTTATCTGAAATGAAAAAATTTCCATTCTTAAGCCAATGTCCAGAAATGTGTGTGTATGTTAGTTGACGTTTTTTTTTGTCGTCAGGTTATTTCGAGAAAGCTTCAACGTATTCAATAAAATATTTATTATAAGTATTAAATATTAATTTATTTACCATTTTAAGATAAGAATCCTTCTTTATAGTTATAATTCATCATAATATAGGAAATCATATTATTTTTAAAAAAAGTCCACGTGGACTTTTAGAGGGGGGAGAGGGGATCAAAAGGTGATTAAAAATTGTCCACGTGGTATATGAATGACTTAATAAAATTTATAATTAATTTTTTCCGTGTATTTCAGTAATAAAAACAATTATGTTTAATATTTATTTTTGGCCAAGTTATTAACGAATGCCAATTTACCCAAATAGACATTTTACCCTGTTCTCTCTTATATTCCTTTAAATAAGATACATTTTTTAAACAGTTGCTGCAAAATGAGTTCGGAGTGTTTGGTTTCGTATTGGATTTCGATGTGTGTACGTGATACGGAAGAACAATTACGTCAGTGGCATCCAATCACAAAGAGTGCAAAGCCCGTTTATGTTCGAGGAAAAAAAAAAGAAAAGAACGCATCGAACCAACAAATCTAAAGTAAATTAGGAACCAGGTGTGCGCCTTGGAAAAAACCGTGACAAACATTGACGATAAATTGAATGATACGTACGTTTTCTTGGTACTTTTATTTCTTTCCTAACAACTCTAAACAATCCCTTAATTTATTGTTTAAAAATTTACTTATGATTAATAAAAGAATTAACAGTATAACAACATTTCTAAAGCAAACTTTTATTTCGTTCAAATTTACCCATCCACTGAAACCGAATCAATAAAAGTTTGCGGTAAAATGTGAGTGGTTGCGGTTTGATATGTTTCTCCTGTTTTCTTACAAGTCAAATAATTGGAAAATTCGCTCTAGAAAATTTTCGATTATGGGAACGTTGAAAAGTTCGGGTACATATAATAAAATGAAACGGACTTTAACTTTGTTAAAAAGTGCAATAGAAAGTTTCCCTCGTCCAAACAAAAGGTTCAACACAAGGAAATTACGTTTAGATGTAATCTCAGCAGGAAACGCAAACTGCGTTCCTAAAATGAAAAACATCATTTTTCAAGTTGTGTTTCTCCGGCCAGATATATTTGTTTATTTTCCAGCGTGAGTATAACTGAAATGCTTCCCTATCGTTTGAAATTTAACTACATTGTATTCTGTGTTTTTTTTAAATTGGTTACGTGTTTATTTGTATTCGGCAAGCTTGTAACTCAACTAGTATATGTCAATGATCAAAAAAAAAAAAAAGAAAGAAATCAATATTCGTTTGAAACACAAACAATTCAATTTGTAGTTATAAAAAAAGCTTCAATAAAAATATTTATTAAATTCTTTTCAATTGAATTTTAAAAAGAGGAAAATAGTTACCTTTTCAAAAAAGTATTATTAAACAAAACATTTTGGATAAAAAATTTATTAATCATCAAGATAAATACGTTTCAATTTTATACTTCTCTTGTCTATTGCCAGGGTACACACTTTAGTACTTTAGTTCATTTATTATTTAAAACACACGTCGAGACTCGGCCATTTTTCATTTCCCTAAAGGCAAATATATTAGTTTCGTCATACATCATGTCAAGGATTTTTTTCTTTTTTCAACCTCTGTTTAAGTAAACAACCAACTTATAAAAATAGTAATTGATATAAGTGTCACTAAAATGTCTGATATTAAAACCAAATATCTTTTTTATATGTATATATTTTTACTTTTTATTTTTGATTTTATTTTTACGATGTTTATACTTTTAATGCTTTCTCTTTTTACGGGATTGTTAAAATATTAATTGTCATATTAAATTTTCTTTTTGGTATTTTCATTTTTATTAAAGGCATCAGCGGAAAATGTATAAAATTAGTCCTTTCGACCTCAATATCGCAGGAGAACTTTTTTATATCCTATTTTTGATTTTCTTCAATTTTAATCATTTTGTCTTTATTCCTTCTTTTCTTTATTCCTATTTTTTATTACCCCTTCTTTTCCAATTTATAGACGGTTTTATCGACGTCAATTATTTTTTTATATTACTTTTCAAAAATGTATTGAATGTCTCTTAAACCATGTATTTCTGTTATAACACTACTAAAACTTTTTTTTAGTAGCGTATTCATACAATGGGCTTTTTTGCTCATTATGGTAAAGCTTAATGCTAATCGCTGCCGTAATCCTGAACTCGGTGAATTTTTAAGTGCTCGTAAATTACTTACAAGCGATGCTAATAATTCTAGAATTATCTATAATTTCACCTTCTACTCTAATAAAGGTTGTTAAAAATTTACTAAATCATAAAAGTCTAATTAAAAAAAAGACAGAATTATTTTAATGAAAATTTGAAACTCAACAATTTTCAATCTTTCTCTTGAAATCTGATTTAGTTTGAAATAACTAATTTAAAAGCGAAAACTAAGTGACTAATTCAAATAGTTATTTCTCTACTAATCATTTGGTAAAAATAACTATTTATTTTTTTAGGCTATGTCAAAATAACTAATATTTTAGTCAAACTCCAATTAGCCAAATTTAAACTATTTTTTAGTTTTTTTTTAATTAGTAATTTCTTTAGTGAAAAGTGACTAACAATTAGTAGAAATTTTTACTAATTTGAATTAAAAACCGATTTTTCACTAATTCAGATTAAAAGAATAGGTATGAATAATCACAATTTGACCTAAATTGTTAAAAAGAATATTTACATAAATTTTTTCATTTTATATTCTTGTAGATTTCAGGAGATTGAATAGAAGAAAATTAAAAATTTTTGTTCGATAATTTGAGAAGAAACAAAATTTAAATATCAAAAAGTTTCACGACCAGCGGTTAACAAAGTTTTAATAATATGCTCCGTTGATTGCACTGCTGGTGCTGAAGTAAAGCGGATATAGTTTCGTGTTAATCGCTGCTCTAGAATAACAATTTGTTGCTTATACTGGAGTCTCACAATGGTGAATTATTTCTAGGAAGATTGAAAAGAGCGATGAATTTTACTAGACACCGAAACACCATGACCAGATGCACCTCTTTGTAAGGAAATTAATTTCCCTGACGCAGCTTAATTAACTTTCGGACTAAGTATTGGTTTCTATCTCATAAAGTTTTCATAGAATTTATTTCCTAGGATGGGTCATTATTTAGTTTTATACAATTTATATCAGGGCTGCAGTCTATTTAAATCGCTCGGGAATTTGCATTAATATCATGATTTAAGAAAAAAAATAAATTAAAATTCTCCAGATATCCAATACTGCTTGTAAAAAATCCCAAAAAACACAGAAATTTAATTTTTTATTTTTTATTCTTTACAAAAATTAAAAAATTGTGCTAATGGAAATGATCAAAATTACCTACGATCTCCAATTTTTTTGGTATTAAGATAGCAAAATCTAAAATATAATATTCTCATCAAATAAAACAAATTATTAAAATTAAGTACACTAAATTTTGAAAAATCCAGTTGCATATTTTCCAGAAAAAATTAGGTTTTCTTTAAGTTTAATAAATCTGCAATTTTCATTCAATTCTGACAAATAATAATAGCTCATTTTTCTCGTTGAAACATCCTCTTCAATTTTATTTGTTAGATTTTGTTAAATAGTATTCTGTTTAAAAAATACGTAAAGAACAAATTTTATTTGTTTAATAAATTTGTAACAAAATATTATTTAACAAAACCCACTCTCTAAATCTAGATTAGTGGTTTTGTACTAAATGAATTAGCGAAAAGTGAGCTACTATTAAATAGTAAGAATTTTACTAATTATTAGGTAGATAACTACTAATTTTTAGTAGAAAACTACTAATTTAATTAGTAGATATTTTTTACTAAAAATTAGTTGTTATCTACTAAAAAGTTAGTAAAATTATTTTACTATTTAATAGTAGTACTTTTCACTAATTCATTAGTAAAATACCACTAATTCAGATTTAGAGAGCAACAAATAAAATTGCAGAAAATGTTTTAACGAGAAAAATGTGCTACATATTATTAATCAGATTTGACAAAATCTGTAATTGTTCATTAAATTAAAAAAAAAACCATAAAATGTTAAATAATTATTATTTAACCACAAATTTAAGCTCAACTTAATTTTTTCTGGAAAATGTACAACAGGATCTTACAAAATTTAGTGAAATTAATTTGAATTTTTTTTTTGTGAAAAACGACTTTCTAGTTTGAGGTTATGTAAATGGAGAGAACATCTTTAAGTTATTATAATTTAAATAAATTCTAAACGTCAATTAAGGAATTAACTCATATTCAAATTTATTTGAAGTTTTAAATTTCAATTAACTCAAATTTAAAAGCATATTAATTAATGCATAATAATAAAATAATATGAATTATTCATATATAATTTCTTATTTTTACAAAATTTTAAGGTTTTTTCTTCTTTTACTTTTGATATTTTTTTTATTTGTCTTTTTATTTCAGAATTTTCTTTAATTTTCTTTTTCTCATTGAAATTATTTAATATTATTTTCCACATTTTTGTAATTATAACATTCACTATACTGTTTATTTCGTTGGTTTTCTGAATTATTTACATATGTTTAAGGATGCTCAGACATAACCTCAAACTAAAAAATGGTTTTTCTCATAAAAATATTATTAAAATTGATTTTACTCATTATTAAAAGATATAGTTGCACATTTTTAAAAAAAAATTAGGTTAATACAAAATTGGTTATGAAATAATGATTATTAAACATTTTGTGATTTTTCTTTAAAGTTTACGAACATTTGTAATTTTTATTCAATTTTGAAAAATAGTATCTTATTTTAATCATAGAAATATTCTCTACAAGTCTGTTTATTGGATTTTGTTAACATTCTTTTTTGTATAAAAATTATATAATAAATAAGTTTTATTCGTTTAATAAAATTTTAATAAAATCTAACAGACTTGTAGAGAATGTTTTAATGATTAAAATGAGCTATTATTTGTCAAAATCGAGGTCAAAATTGGATGAAAATTACAATCGTTTACAAACTTTAAAGAAAAAATAAAAAATGTAAAATAATTATTTCATAAAAAAATTTTGTATCAACATGTGAAAAACCATTTTTTAATTTGAGGTTTTGTCAATAGGTTGAAAATCCTTAAAAATAAATACGCTCATTTTTTTGTAAACTTAATCAATTTTATTTCACATCTTGTTTATTTTTTGCAAACTTACTTATTTTTTTATCAAATTTTTAGCTATTCTTTTTTTTATAAATTTATTGCTAAACTTGTTTTAAGTTTAATATTATAAAAATATTTTCGGTTTAATTTTCCTAAACTTTCTTATTTTTGAAGAATTTTTAAATTTCTTTTGTCAACTTTTTATGTATCTTTGCAAACACTTTCTTAATTTATTTTTATTAATATTCTAATTTTTAAGAAGATTCATACCAAACTTTTTATTTTTTATACTTTTTACATTCTTTTACAACTTATTTGATTAAGAAAAAAAACATTTCTTCATTTTCTTCCTATTTATTTAATTTTCTTGTTGTTTCACAATCTTTTTAGTCCTAAAATTTGTTATTTTCAATGGATTTTTAAATTTATTTTGTGGACTTTTTAGTTACCTTTATAAACATTTTTTTTTATTTTTATTAATTCTAATTTTTTAGTAGATTCTACCAATTTTTTTGTACTTTTTCAATTTTTTCCAATTTGCTATATTTAAAAAAAATATTTCTTCATTTTCTTTCTATTTATTTCAAAACATTAATATTACTTTCATCAACATTTTTTAAATTTCTTAATTTTCTACTTTTTTGGAAGATTTTCTGACTTTCATTTTATATTATATTAATTTTATCTTGTACTAAATATTCTCATTTTAACAACGTTCTTCAATGTCTTATGATTTTGTTTCATTTAAGTTTTTTTTAAGTTTTCTAAAATTGTATTCATTCTTCTTTTCTTCAATTTATAAAATAATTCTCCAATTTTTTTAATTTAAAAATTTTTTTCTCTATAGTTAAATATATTTTAACGGTTTTTTAATTATCTTCTTATCTATTTTTTTAAGTTACAAAAAATTTCCTTAAATAGTTTAATTTTTTGAAAAGAGTTTCTACATTTTTATATGTTTTCATTCTTGTTTTGTTTTTTGAATTTTTCTTTATTTCTTCAATAATGTTCATGACTTTTTTCATTTAACAGAATTTTCTCATTTTTTTAATAGACTGTTTTTTATCTTTTTTACGTTTCCTATATTTTTTGTAATTAATTTATTATTTTTTCGTTGCTTTTACCTAATTTTAATAATTTTGCTAATTTAAATTAATTTTTTTTTAATATGAATTTAAATATATTTTTAAATTTTTTTTCATTTATTCGACATAATTTGTTTAATTTTGGTTAAATATTGTACTGTTTAATCGAGTATCGTATTCGAATAAAAATTATACATGTTTTGGCTTAATGGAAAAATTGAAATTTACTAATAAGACGATTAGGGTTCGAATCTTGAGAACAAACATTTTTTTTCTAAAAATATTTATATTGATACACTGTTAAAAAAAAGAAACGTACTTTACACCAAAAAGTGCGAAGAAAATGCAATGCATCCTTAAAAGTGTTGATTTTTTGTAAGTTACACTTTTAAATTGCAACGCCAGTGTTACGGTGCGAAGTTGTTATGACACATGAGACATCAACACTGATTGGTGCGAGTGCCACTCGCGATTACACATAACCTACAATCACATCCATAAAAACACAAATTCTAAACTATCAATACACATTTTTACTCAAAAGTCATACACTCAAGTTAATATTTAAAATTGTCAAGAGCACAAATGATATTACACACAGCTAAACAACAAAGCCACAAACGTTTTAATGGTTATGCTCAACAGAATTGACAACGCAAACATAACATATGACCATATGCAGGGATCACAGTTTCTCCCCTTTTTCACCTAATCCCCTTATTTTCCCCTTTTTTTTAGAAAAATCACCTAAAACACCTAAAATCAACATTTTTCTCTTCTTTGACCTTCTTTTTTTAAAAAAGTTTATATTTTTTCACTTTCGGAAATGCAAAAATTTATCCTTTTTTAGGGTGTCTGTAGAATGATGAGAAAGTAGTTATTGAATTTAAATGTTTAAAAATAATTTTTAACTTGAAATGGTTTTTTATTATTATTTATTGAACTTATTTACATTTTAAACAGGAAACATAAAAAAATCATAAATAAATTAAAATTATTTTAAAAAGTTATATAATTTTCTTATTACCATGTATTCTTAATTTATTAATTAAAGCAAATTAATTTATTGGATAAAAAAATTTTTTAATAAATATTTTTTACTCGTTTTAAACAAATATTACTAGTTTTGCATCATAAAATAAAACCATGTATTCTTGCTGAAATACATCAAATTTATTTTATTAGATGAAAAAAAATTGTTTATGAAATATATTTATTTATTTCAAACAAAAATTAATTGTTTTGAATTAGAAAATATAAAAGTACAATAAAAGAGATTAATAAAAATAATTTGAATTGATTTTGTTATATTTCGCTGAAAGATTTTTAATTTAATTTCTTTAACATTATATCAGAAAATTTTACATCACAGATTTTTATGTTTCCTGTTTAAAATCTAATTATTAAATAAATAATTTAAAAAACCATTTGAAGTTGAAAATGATTTTTAAAAATATTTAATTGCAACAACCATCTTCTCGTCATTGAACAGACAACCTATTAAAAGATAAATTTTTGTATTTCCGAAAGTGCTCTTTCTTTTGAAATTTTCATTAACAAATTAAACAAAAAAAGACTAAATTACTTAATAAAACTGTTTTGAAAAAAAGAAACATTAAAATTTTGTAAAAGAAAACTTAAATTATTAATATAACCCTTTTTTCTTAATTTCCAAAATCCCCTTTTTGAAAATCGAAATCCCCTTTTTTACCTAAAATTGAACGAAGAAACCACTGTGATCCCTGCCATATGACATACCAATTTTTTGTAAAAGAGAATATATTTTTCAAATTCTATTCTATGTGGCACTTAAAGATCCTAAGTATTTTTTAAATTCTTGAACATATGTTCAAATAAAAACAAAATTTAAGAAGAAATTAACAAAAATATATTTATAATTTATGGAAACAAAAACGGTTCTAAAACTAGAGGCAACATATCAATTTTTGTAAAGC
The DNA here is from genome assembly GCA_037103525.1 of Ganaspis brasiliensis. Lineage (NCBI taxonomy): Eukaryota > Metazoa > Arthropoda > Insecta > Hymenoptera > Figitidae > Ganaspis > Ganaspis brasiliensis. Next base: position 440,102 of record JAZKLR010000013.1, on the reverse strand, counting down.
ACAATATTTACTTGAAATTCTATTCAACATGGCACAAAAAGTTGCTACATATTTTTCAAATATTCTTTAAGATATTCTAATTTTCTAAATTCAAAACTCTATTTAATGATATTCTTATAAATTATGAAAACAAAATCAGGTCTTAGACTAGAGACCAAATATCAATTTTTGTAGAATCGAATTTTTTTTTACAAATTCTATGGCAAATAAATTACCCAAATAGTGTTTTCGAATCTTTAAGAAAATCCAAATTCAGAACAATAAAAAAAAATTGATGATATTTTTATAATTTATGAGAACGAAATCGGGTCTTAGACCTGAGACCTAATATCAATTTTTGTAGAATGAAATATTTTTTACACATTCTATGGAAAAGAAATTTCCTAAATATTATTTTATAATCTTTAAGAAAATCCAAATTCAGAACAATATTTAAACAAAATTGCTGATATTTTTATTATTTATCAGAAGAAAATCAGGTTTTAGACCAGAGACCAAATGTCAATTTTTGTAGAATCGAATATTTTGTACACGTTCTATGGCAAATAAATTTCCTAAATATTATTTTAGAATCTTTAATAAAATCCAAATTCAGAACAATAAAAAAAATTGATGATATTTTTATAATTTATGAGAACGAAATCGGGTTTTAGACCTGAGACCAAATATCAATTTTTGTAGAATCGAATATTTATTTTTTAACATACTATGGAAAAGAAATTTCCTAAATATTAATTTATAATCTTTAAGAAAATCCAAATTCAGAACAATATTTAAACAAAATTGCTGATATTTTTATTATTTATGAGAAGAAAATCAGGTTTTAGACCTGAGACCAAATATCAATTTTTGTAGAATTAAATATTTTTTACACATTCTATGGGAAATAAATCTCCTGAATATTATTTTATAATCTTTAAGAAAATCCAAATTCAGAATTGAATTTAAAAAAATAGCTGATATTTTTATTATTTACAAGAAGAAAATCAGGTATCAGACTGGAGAGCAAATGTCAATTTTTATAGAATCGAATATTTTTTACACATTCGATGGCAAATAAATTTCCCAAATATTATTTTAGAATCTTTAAGAAAATTCAAATTCAGAATAATAAAAAAAAATTGATGATATTTTACAATTTATTTGAACGAAATCGGGTTTTAGACCTGTGACCAAATATCAATTTTTGTAGAATCAAATATTTTTGAACATTCTATGGAAAATAAATCTCCTGAAAATTATTTTATAATCTTTAAGAAAATTCAAATTCAGAACAATATTTAAAAAAAATTGCTGATATTTTTATTATTTATGAGAAGAAAATCATTTTTTAGACCAGAGAGCAAATATCAATTTTTGTAGAATCAAATATTTTTTACACATTCGATGGCAAATAAATTTCCCAAATATTATTTTAGAATCTTTAAGAAAATCCAAATTCAGAATTGAATTTAAAAAAAATAGATGACATTTTTATAATTTATGCGAACAAAATCAGGTTTTAGACCAGAGACCAAATATCAATTTTTGTATGACTGAATATCTTTTCTAATTTCTATTCTATGTGTCATATAAATTTCCCAAATTTTAATTGTTATTGTTTAAGATATTTAATTTTTAATACTGTATTTAAAAAAAATTATATGATATTTCTATAATTTATGGAATCAAAAACAGGTTTTAGAATAGAGACAAAATATTAATTTTGGTCAAACCGAATATTTTTTTCGAATTTTATTCTATGTGGCACATAAATTTCCTTAATATTATTTTAGATTCATTAAGATATTTTAAATTCAGAAATGTATTTTATAAATTATAAAAATATCATTTAATTTTTTTAAATACAATTCTAAATTTAAAATATCTTTAAGGATTTAAAAAAATAATTGGGAAATTTATGACACATAGATTAAAATTTGGAAAAAATATTCTGTTTTACAAAAATTGATATTTTGTGTCTATTCTAAAACTTGTTTTTGTTTCGATAAAATTTAAAAATATAATCTAATTTTTTTTTAATACGTTCTTATTTTAACACAGCCTAAGGAATTGCTAAACATATTTAGCAAATTTATATACCACATAGAATAGAATTTGGAAAAAGTATTCGGTTTTACAAAAATTGATATTTTGTCTCTATTCTAAAACCTGTTTTTGTTTTAATAAATTATAGAAATATCATCCAATTTTTTTTAAATACATTTTGAGTTTGGAATATCTTAAAAAAACTAAAACAATATTTTGGAAATCTATTTGCCACATAGAATACATTTTGTAAAAAACATTCGATTCTACAACAATTGATATTTTTCTCTATTATAAAACCTGTTCCTGTTTTTCTAAATTATAAAAATAAATTCCAATTGTTTTTAAATACAATTCTGAATTTAAAATATCTTAAAGAAGCTGAAATAATATTCGGGAAATTTATATGCCACATAGAATAGACTAGAGAATTGAATAAATTGATATGACATTATTTTCAATACTTTGTTTAGGTTATGTCGTCGAGTGATCTTTTTTTGTTTTTATTTACATCTGTGTTTTATTGTTTTTCACTTTATATATTAAGTTACATTAGGTATATTATGTTTTTGATAAACTGGATTTATCATATTTAAATATTTAGTAATCATTTAGTTTACTAGTAATGGGCTGTTTCAATTTTGAACGTGGGAAAAACATGTCTGGCGTTCGCGCATCGGAAACTTCTAGTCATGTCATATATATAATTGTCTGCTAGTGGACTCAGTGAAAACGAAAATTAGAAGAAAACGTAAAAATGGCTATTCTCAGATGTTGACAAAGGGGGCGAAGAGAGGGACAGTTAGACAAAGAAACTGACAATCGCACTTTTTGGTGCGATTTGAAAGTCCGTTTACACCGCTTGGTTGTAAATGCCAATTTGTTTTAAGTTTACACTCGGCCGGTGTAGTGCACGGCCAAAATCGCACCGATTTCTTAACACCGGTGTAAAGTTGTAAGCGCATACACCATTTTTTTAACAGTGTAATTTTCTTTTTGACATTTAATATTTAACTTTATTTGCATTGACTAATATTCATAATATTTATATTCTAGAATTAAAAATTAGAATATTGAATAACTAGATAATTTGTATTTCATTTGCTAATTTTACTTACTTCGACATATTTTTTAATTACACAGGTGAATTCTTAATTACTTATTGCAATAAATATGAAGGGATTATTAAAACGTTATTTTCAAGATTAAAGAAGCTGTTAGAGTTAATAATAAAAATGTTCTTAAAGTGGTACATTTAATCTTACATTTATAAAAGCAGATTGAAGAATTTTGCAAAGAAATTCTTCTTGAATGTGCTTTGATGTTCGTCTGCCTATTTTATGATTCATGGAAATATTTAAATGGTTTATTTTCACGAGAATTCAGCTTTTCAGTGCATTTTGTAAAGCAAGCCAGACATTATTCTTCCTTAGAAATTATTTTATAGGACAGTTTCTTTAGTATAATTCTGAATCAAGAATTCCCTAGATTCTTTCGTTAACCCTATTACTTTAATTTGTGTTTCAATTCAGCTTTGCTATCAAAGTAAAGATAACAAGAAGGGCGTATTCTTTAGATTAAGAGTCAAGTTCCTCTGATAATATAATTTTTTGCTACTCATTAAAATTGTCAATGTTTTTTAAATCATTATTATATTATTATTAATAAATGAAAAGTTAACTACATAATTCAAATATTGATTTTAAATTCATCTCAATTTGAATTCTAAATCTTTTGATTATTTTGGAAAAAGGAATTAACACGAGATCTTGACCATACTAGCAACTGTTAATTTGACTATAAGTTTTGTTGAAACACGTTTATGGGGACGCTGTAACCCTTTAAGACCAGATGCCAACAAACTTTTTTCCCCTAATTAAGCGGAACAAGCTTCTCTCTAGTTTTCGAACTAAACTTGTTCCTACGATACGGAGAGAACGATAGAAGGCCTGGCTACATTAAGCGGATAAACTTTTCAAAAGAAGATTGGAAAAAAGGAAATTCCGTTGACAACGGATTAGTCGAGTTCTCAAAGAAAAAGGAGAAGAAGTAACAGAAAAGATCATATCTTCTTTTCGTAATTTATGTAAAGTAGTTGGAGAAAGACAGGAGAGAAGATTAGATGAAAATTGGATTTTTTTTAATTTGTAGCTAATTTGTGAATCTAATTAGAGAGACACAGCAAAAATTTCTTTTTTACACTTTACTTTTTTCTTTTCCACTTATTTATTTTGCACAATTGAAATTTCCCGGCAAATTTTAAATAGACTCTGAAATGACTGAACAAGCTTTTCAGTATCATTCCAGAATTAACTTTTTCAGCGAACAAAACTTAATATCAAAGAGGAAAATAAACTATGAATATGTATGTTTTATAACTCTGTGCAGGATTATTTTTATAATACTTAATTATTATTTAAAGCTTAAAACACATCAGAGGATAATCCTCTTAAAAATAATTACATTTTTAGGCGCGATAGAGAAAAGTGGACGAAAAACACTGGATTTGTGAGATACATTTAAATAAAGCTCGGGAAATGTTGTTCTACAAATTTTCGAATTCACTGTTATAAAGGATGAAACTAATTAAACATGTTTCAAACTGGAAAAAAAGTTTGTTTGAATTCAACTCTTTTTATTTTCACTCGTTGCCAGTAATTTTCATTCTGAAACACAAATTTGACAATACTCTTTTATAAATTTACTATTTCTCCAATTATCCGATTTTATAAAATTGGATAATAAAAGAAATCGAATTTTCAAAATCAAGTAAAATTTCATTACGAAACATTATTACCATAAAGATTTTTAAATATTGGAACATTTTTTTAAATCGGATAAAAACTTTTATACTAAATTTTGATTTATAACCACAAAAAAACTAGATTTTTATAAAGAGTTTTAACGAAATTAGTTAAGAAAGTTGAAGCATTAAGTAGAAAAATCATCGTACGGTCAGACCTTTCTATGAAATTAACTTTTTATAAAAGAGAACGTTTAACATTTATGAAACTGTTTCGTAACTTTTCCACAGTTTCTCAAGTTATTTGAAACCTTTGAAGCTAAGTGCTAACATACCTTCTATTTTTATTAAAAACTCTAAATTAAAAAATAGTATAAAAAGCTTTTATCCCTAAAACCATTTTTTATCAAATTGCTCAACTCATGCATAGTTTAATATTATAAAACTATAATTTTATAGAATCAGTAATACGGTTATGAACTCAAATTTTAAAATTCAATATTTTATTAATTTAAATAAATTTTTTAATCTAGCTTGAGAGATTTTCGATAAATTTTAGATTAGCAAATAAAAAATAGATCGACTATTTCATCAACGTAGAAACTTTTTTCACGCAAATTTCCTCTTTCTGAATAAATATATAGAGCAAGAAGATTGATTAATTTTAAGTATGAATGTGCGATGAAAAAATTCTTACACCATTTTTCAATTCGAGTAACATTCTCCAGCGCCAGCTAGTAAAGTCGCATCTGTCATTCTGTCTCGAGATTATATATCGCAAAATCCGGCATCGCTATTCATGAATAAGGCCAAGCAATTTTGGCAATGAAAGAAAAGGAAATAGCTCGCAAAGGGTAGCCGATGTTATGGACAAATATGGCGCCGAAGAGGACGTCAATCAAATTATTACCTCTAAACGACAAAAAGCTTTCAGTCCTTGTCACTTATCCTCTTCGTCACAGACACGGAAGTTAATCCCGAAAAAGGAAATGCGCTCCTTTCACAAAATATGAAAAGGACATGAGCTCAGGACATTTCCTGAGTTAAGTACACAAGTCTCATAAATTTTCTCAATCGTCGAAAACTTGAATTTTCTCGCACTTTGGGATTGTGTACAAATTACGCAATTTTCAACATTTTAAACCACCCCTCCTCCCGCCTCTACTTATGTAAGGTTTCAAAAATGAAGTAAAAATTTAAACTTACTTATTTATGTTTTATACTTGATGAATTTTATAATAATTTTTATATTCAATACGAAAAAGTAGATATTTTGTATTATATTTTATTACTAGGAAAATAAAACGCGCGCAAGCGCGCGATTAGTTTTTTATACATTTTAAATATTATAAAACACAATAATAAATATAAAAAATCGGTAAATACTATTTATCTAATAAGAAGAAATAAATATTTTAAATACATTTAAAAATCAATTGATATGAATAAAATAAATATTTATTTAGGACAAAATTTATAATATTTTAGAACTAAAAAGAATTGGAAAAAATAATTGAAATGAAACAAAATAATTGCAAATTTTGCAAATTAATTGAAAAAAAAAATGAAATCAATTAACAATTTAGGAAAAATACTTGTGAATCTTAAAAGTAAATTAAAACAAAATTGAATAATGAAAAATTAAAGAAAATAATTGACAATTGAAAAAACATGATTAAAAATTGAGATAAAAAATTTAAATTTAAAAAAAAATTAAAATTTGAGAAAATAATTAAACAAGTTACATAAAATATTTTAAATAAAGGAAAGTTAAACAAAATTTGAGAAAAATACTTAAAACTTTTAGAAGTTTATTGAAATAAAAGAAAATAATTAAAAATTAGAGAAAATAAATGAAAAAAGAAAAAAATAATTTAAAATTAAACAGAACAAGGTTTAATTAAAGAGAAATAAGTAAACATTTTTTGGCAATTATAAAAAAGAACGAGAAAAAGAACGAATGTAATTGAAAATTGAAAAAAATAATATAAAAAATAATATAAATAATGAAAGAATCAAAGAATTGAAAAGTCAGATAAATAGTCAACAATTTTTGAAATTATAAAACAAATGTAAAGAATTAAAAGTTGAAGAAAATAAATTTTAGAAAATAATTCAAAAATGTTTTTAAATTTTTAAAACTTGACGAAAAGAATTAAAATATGATACAAACAATGATAAGTTGTAAAATAAAAAATAAATGACATTTAAGTGTGACAACTGAGAAAACCACAGAATTTTTTTTAAATAAAGAAAAAATAATTGAAATTTGAAAAAAATACATTAAGATTTTAGAAATCAATTAAAAAAAAAGAAAATAATTAATAATTGGAGAAAAGAATTGAAGAAATAAGCTAAAAGTAATTGAAATTTACGATAATTAATAAACAAATTTTAAAATTATGAAAACAAGTAAAAATAATTAAAAATTAAAGAAAACAATTGAAATTTTAGAAAAATTCTTAAAAATCTTAGAAAATAATTTTAGAAAATGAGAATAACTAAAAATTGGAGAAAAGACTGGAAGAATGCTAAAAATAATTAATAAGAATTTTTGGAAATTATGAAAACAAATAAAAATAATTAAAAATTGATGAAAATAATAGAAATTTGAGAAAAATACTTAAAAAAATTTCAGAAATTAATGTTAAAAAATGAGAAAAACTAAAAATTGGAGAAAAGTCTTAAAGAAAGCTAAAAAAAAATTGCGATTTTTTTTAAAATTTTGACAAAATATAAACTGTATATAGGTCAATCAATTTTTTTTAAGCAAGGAATATAATTTTTTTTACATATTAAGTTTAATTAATAGGTTAAAAAAATTTTTTAATGATAATTTTTAAAACCCCTTGTGCCTGATTTCAGATTTTAGTAGTAAAAATAACCATACCAAATTTTATTTAAATCCTTTAAAGCGTTCACAAAAAAAAAGTATATCCTCACACCTAGACACACACACACATATATACATCCGGACATTTGATAAAAGACTCATATAACACATTTCTAGAAAGAAGAAAATTAATTTAAATCATTTTAAAAAATTTGTAAAATTGTAAAATTGTATTTGAACGAATATCAAGTTACCTCCGTGAAGAATAGAAAAACGTTGAAATATATTAGTACATTTAAAAAGTTAAAATTAAAGGGGCGCAGCAAAAAATTTCGGGGGATTTTAAATTTTTGGTCAAACTTTTGAAATTGTAGGGTGGGTTTTGAAAAAAAAATTGACTTTTTTTTTAATAGATATTTTCGCTTAGAAATCTATATTGTCTACATTAAAAAATGTAGATAAACTCTCTAAATCTGAATTAGTATTTTTCTACTATGAATTACTAGTTTTCTACTATAAATTATTATCTTTCTGCTATGAATTAGTCAAATTCATGGCTAATTTTCCTCTAATTCATATAGCAGAAAACTACTAATTGAAATAGTGAAACTTTACTTTTAAAATGAGTAGATTTTTTAACTAATTTAATAAGTAGTTTTCTACTGAAAATTAGTAGTTTTCTACTAAAAACTAGTAAAATTCTTACTATTTTAATAGTAGCTAACTTTTCGCTAATTAGTAGATATACAGGGAGGGTTCTAACTCACTGAAATCGATCTGCGCATGCGCGAGAGCGGGAGATTTGAATTTGCCAGTTCACGGCTTTCATAGATGTGCGCAAGTTGTAGGTTTGAATTTTCAGAGATGTGCGCAGGCGTAATGTATGCAGGTGTCAAGAGATGTGCGCAGGTGCCAGGTTTTGAATATATATATATACATAATTAGATATTAAGATTACTATATTAACTTTATAATTTTGGGAAGGTTAGAGTATGCAGTTGAGAAAAAGAATCGCAGATTCTCGAAAACAATCAGTCAGCATATATATTTAGATATAACGAGTGGAGTATGACCACAGTTCTTCGTCTGTCCCCCATTCCTCATACGCCTTGGCTACCCCGCTCGCTCCTTCGTACCTTAGAAGCAATGCATGGCTCCTACGTTCGTCCCCCGCTTCCTCACCACCTTGCATCACCCCGTCCACTCATCACCACTTCTCCCACAAGCTTCAGAGTTTTATTTTAAAAGCATTAAATCTTAATGAAACTTTATCTCATTAGAAACATCTTTCATTTTTAAATTTAAACCATTAAATCTTAATAGAAATTTCTTTTTTCTTAGTTTAAATTTCAGTTTAAAATTATGATTTCATAAACTAAAAAAAATTGATTAGAATAGTACAAGAGTACTTGAGTAGGTCAATGGATGAGCAAAACTTTTATGTATTATACTAAGAAGAAAAGATGTATGCAGGTGTTAGAGATGTATGCAAAATTTAAATTTTTTCAGAGATGTGCGCAGGTTTGAATTTCAGAGATTTTTTTATCTTCTGAATTTTACCTAAAATATAAATTATGCACGTGTATGTCTGTAACCCTCCAGCAGAAGCTTCTAGAACAGTCAGGGGTGGGGCTCATTTAACCTTGAAAAAAGGGGGATTACGTGAGACGTATATCACACTATTCTGCGAAATTTCAATCACCGATTTTACATACGCGTGTGTAACCCTCCAGAAATTCCTATATATTGGACGGTGGGGGTATTTATCATTTATTTGATGTGTAAGTAGATACAGTGGTAGAGTTCTTAACGGAAAAAGTATTAGTGAATATGTAAGGGGTAGTATTAGAGTTGATATTTTTAAATTTTTTAACACATCTTAGAACATGAGTTTATATGTAGTGTAAGATACTTTCAAGAAATTAAGAAATTTGCATGACATTTGACGTATTTTAATGGTTTTTACAATTTTTGAAAAATGTTTAAAATTTTGAATTTTTTGATTTTGAAAAATCTTATTGAATAGCTTTCATAAAAGTAGACTGCCTTTAGGAAACCAGTAAATTTCGTCAGATTTTGCGTATCTCTTACGGTTTTTGAGATATTTTGAAAAAAGACTTTTGGAGGGGTGGGGGTAGCATTAGAGTTGTCAAATTTAAATTTTTAAACACATTTTAGAACATGAGTTTATATGTAGTATAATATTGTTTAAAGAAATTTAGAAATTTGCATGACATTTGACGTGTTTTAATGGTTTTTTACAATTTTTGAAAATTTTTGAATTTTTTGATTTTGAAAAATCTTATTGTATAGCTTTCATAAGAGTAATCTACCTTTAGGAAACCTGTAAATTTCGTCAGATTTTGCGTATCTCTAACAGTTTTTGAGATATTTTGAAAAAGGCTTGGAGGGGTGGGGGTAGCATTAGAGTTGATATTTTCAAATTTTTTAACACATCTTAGAACATGAGTTCATATGTAGTGTAATATACTTTCAAGAAAGTAAGAAATTTGCATGACATTTGACGTGTTTTAATGGTTTTTACAATTTTTGAAAATTTTTGAATTTTTTGATTTTGAAAAATCTTATTGAATAGCTTTCATAAAAGTAGACTGCCCTTAGGAACCCAGTAAATTTAGTCAGATTTTGCGTATCTCTCACCGTTTTCGAGATATTTTGGGAAAAGACTTTACAAAGGTGAGGCTCATTTAACCTTCAAATTTACGTGAAAAATATATTGCACAATTGTGCAAAATTTGAATCATTGGTAAATTTAACATATGTGTACGTGTCTGTGTGACCCCTCTAAACCCTTTATAGTGTTGGGGATAGATATTGAGCAATGCAAGTGTTAAGACCATTTTTGCATTGGTGGGAGTATATGACGTTATCAAGGGTAATAAGACAGATATTGCAGCATATTGCACAATCCAAGTGATGGGAAAAAGTATATTGGTGGGAGTATTCTTTAATGGTGGGTGGTATTTCTTAGTGGTAAGGGGTTGCTGTTGTGGGGGTGATAAAACACATCAGAGATCTTCTTTACCGATAGTTTAGTCTACACATGAACCAAAGTGATAAAAGAGTGGGGTTTATCTCAGACTCAAATTACATGTGAAATTGTCAACCTTGTGACGTCACCAAGATATTGCAGCATATTGCACAATCCAAATGGTGGGTAGTTTGTCTCAGTTGGTGGTGGTTGCAGAGGAGGGGGTATTTTATGTGTGATTTAGTAAAACTCGTATTGAAACGTGAAATTTAATGCAGTAGTGAGGGAAAATTGACATTGAACAAGGTTATTTGAAAAAGTAGACAAGGTAATAGTGAAAGATATTGAATCATATTACACAATCAGGAGGATTGAATTAGGGGTAAAGGGTGGTGTTTGCGATATTTGTTACTCAGAAGATAGTTTTAAAGAAAATTTTGTACCAGTACTTAAAAAATCGTTTGAAGAGGAACATTCTCATAATTGATAAAAGGTTTAATATAAATAGTTATAAAAATAAAAAATTTAGTGCTAAGGATATTACGAGTAATATTGTAAGGTAAGTGATGAAAGAAGTACATTTTATTTTTAAAGAGTGGTTTAATCATAATTAAATTTATTTGTAAAAAATATAAATTTAGTTTAATGTATGTAAAAATGGTTAAAAAAAGATCTAAATCTCTCAGTTGGCACTGAGAAATTTTTGTACCAGTCCAAAAATGCATTGAATCAAGTACAAATTATGCTTAATAACCGTTCCTTCGATAAAATATTATAAATTCAAGAATTTGAGGTTATGTTAAACTCAAGAATTTGAGGTTATGTTAATCTGTTATGCGCATGTCCGATGGAGACGAGAGTTTATGTCAAATATCCTTTTCCTTTTCAATTGAAATATTCTTACAACAAGCATAAGTTACAAGATATATTGGTAAGTTTTGGAAACTATTTTGTTAATAATAATAGGAAAATTAATAATAATAATAATAATTCCAATTTTTATATATAAATGTAAATTATAATAAGAGTAATAACAATTTTAAAAATAATTTTTTAAGAAATGATGTTTATAATAATTTTTTTATTAATATTTAATTTGATTAATAAACTGTTTTGTATGTTTCAGAATTTGGAGAATTATCATAAAATACCACTCGTATTCTATGTTCCAATTTTATGGGTAGATTGCAACACAGATGAAAAGTTGAGCAAGTTTTTAGTAGTAGCTGCTGCATGTATAAAACATAATTTTTTTGGAAAAAAGAGTCATCAACCAGTTGTTTTAAGACATCACAATATTTTTGTAGAAGTTATACAGATAGAAGTTGGAGATTTTTATTGTAGAATAAGAACAGATTTGAAAGATTTTTTATAATACAGTTTGTAGCAATGAGATTGACGGATACAATGAACAAGATAACGTAGATGAAACAATAGTAGAAATTGTAGTGAATGAGGAAAGAGAAGAGGAGGAGTTTGTATTGAACATTGAGGAAGAAAAAAAATTTTCAATGGAATTAATAGTAGGAATTGAAAACTATGAAGAGCAAGATGTATTAAAAGAGAGTAAGAATGAACAAATTGTAAATTATGAGAGTGACGAAGATTTGATAGAGGTACAGGAGCGTGAGAGACAACAAGATATAAAAAAGAAGATTAAGTCTTTAGCTCCATGGCTGAGTTTTGGATTGTGTGAGGTGGAGCAATGCATAAAGAATGGAGAGGTACAAATTATCAGTAAAGGAGCGATATTTTTTATCTTATAAAACACCTACCTTTCTCTTAAAAAACCCTACCTTTTTCTTTTTACATGAATAAATATAAATGAGTTTTTAAATATGTGAACTGTTAGATGTGGATTAGTTCATTTTATATAAGGTGCAGTTTATGTATTTAAATATTTGAGATTAAATAGTGAAACAAACTAAAAAGTAAGAAAAATTATTAATTCTTATTTCTGATTTTACACAAATTGTTATTACTTTTTTCATTCTTTATTCGTTTAGTGGAAGATTATATTATTGGAGAAAGGCTTTCAGCCCTTTTTAGTTTAACCAACATCACCAAGGGAAATACAATTAGAACATGGATGGAATATAGATGATGCCAGCGAAAACATTGTACTGACAGTAAGTATAAATTTTTGTTTAATGTAAAAATATTTTTTGTACATAAGTTTATTGTAAGTAATTGAAAACCGTTAAAAATAAGCAAAAATATAAAGAAAATAATTAGAAAATGACAAAAATACTTGAATGATGACAAGAGTAATTAAAATTTGAAGAAAATAAGCAAAAATAATTGAATATCGCTGAAAATAAGCAAAAATAGTTTAAAGTAATTGTAAGTAGTTGAAAAATAGTCAAAAGTAATTGAAATCAGTTAAAAATAATAAATAGTAATTGAAAACAATTAAAATGAATTGAATATCATTGAGAATAAGCAAAAATATTTGAACATAATTGAAAAATAATTGAAAATAGATGAAAATAAGTAAAAATTATTAAAAGAAATTGAAAAACGTTAAAAATATGCAAAAATATTAAGAAAATAATTATAAAATGACAAAAATACTTGAACGATGACAAAAGTAATTAAAATTTCAAGAAAATAAACAAAAATAATTGAATATCGCTGAAAATAAGCAAAAATAGTTTAAAGTAATTGTAAGTAGTTGAAAAATAGTCAAAAGTAATTGAAATCAGTTAAAAATAATAAATAGTAATTGAAAACAATTAAAATTAGTTGAATATCATTGAAAAAAAGCAAAAATATTTTAATATGATCGAAAAATAATTGGAAATAGATTAAAATAAGTAAAAATTATTAAAAGTAAATAAAAACCTTTAAAAATAAGCAAAAATATGAAAGAAATAATTAGAAAATGACAAAAATGCTTAAATGATGACAAGAGAAATTAAAATTTCAAGAAAATAAGCAAAAATAATTGGAAATAATTGAAAATAATTGAATATCATTGAAAATAAACAAAAATATTTGAATATAATTGAAAATAGATGAAAATAAGGAAAAATATTTAAAAGTAATTGAAATCAGTTAAAAATAAGCAAAAATATGAAGGAAATTATTCGAAAATGATAAAAATACTTGAGTGATGGCAAAAGTAATTAAATTTTGAAGAAAATAACTTTATTTCTGTACAAATTATATCAAAAAAAGATCTGAAAATGTCTGGATCTGGAGATTATGGGTTTTACAGTACAACTCGAGATATGGTACATAAGATGTAACACCCAAAGAAAACTGACTTAATTATATAGAACTTAAAAATTTTGATAAATAACTTAAAATATTAGACTTGAACATTAACCAACCTAAGACTTAAATCATAAAATTTAAAAAAAAAATAAGACTTAATACCTCAATTACAGGGCTTAAGAATTAACCAACCTAAGACTTAAATCATAAAATTTAAAAAAAATAAGACTTAATACCTCAATTACAGGGCTTAATAATTAAAAAACAAAAGACATAAGACTTATATCAGACAACTTAACACATACAACATAATATTTAATGCATAATGCTTAAAGCAATAAGACTTGAATAGAACTCAACCTAATACTTGAACTAAAAAAGAACTAAAAACCGATGACTCAAAACATGAAAGGCAGAGTATAAAAATCCAACATGTGATAGAAGAGTTAAGACATGCAACTCAAGATATGAGATAAAATACTCAAACCATAAACCCTTAAGACATAAGATTACTAACATAAAACTCAACAATAAAACTTAAAACATAAGACACAATATATGACAATCAAGAAAAAAAAAGACTCAATACATAGAATCTAAAAATATTATCAAATTTTTAGAAATATAAGACTTGAAAAGCATTCCACCTAAGGTTAAAAAAAAGGACTTAAGATTCAATAGATCAAACTCAAAGCTTAAAAATCAAAGCACATTAGACTTATTCAACTTGAAATGGGGATTCCTTGAAAATCTTGGGAACTTTTAGGAAATCCCTAAGCATTCCTGAAAATTCGTAGAAAGCTCCTAAATAGGTAATGCCTTATAAATTACTGGGAGTTCTTGAGAAATTTCTAGGAATTTTTGGAAAATCTTTAGTGATTTAGTATCAAACCAGGAATAATGCAAAACAATCTATCGAAATTTGGGTGAAAGTTGGAGACTCGCGAAACATTTATTTCACAAATATTATTATTAGGTTGAGTTCTATTAACTGCACGATTAGTGCACAAAGAAAATGATACTTGTACAGTTGAAAGTGTAGAAAAGTTTGTAAAAAAGAATTAACCAACCTAAGACTTAAATCATAAAATTTAAAAAAAAATAAGACTTAATACCTCAATTACAGGGCTTAAGAATTAAAAGACAAAAGACATAAGACTTATATCAGACAACTTAACACATACAACATAATATTTAATGCATAATGCTTAAAGCAATAAGACTTGAATATAACTCAATCTAATAATAATATTTGTGAAATAAATGTTTCGCGAGTCTCCAACTTTCACCCAAATTTCGATAGATTGTTTTGCATTATTCCTGGTTTGATACTAAATCACTAAAGATTTTCCAAAAATTCCTAGAAATTTCTCAAGAACTCCCAGTAATTTATAAGGCATTACCTATTTAGGAGCTTTCTACGAATTTTCAGGAATGCTTAGGGATTTCCTAAAAGTTCCCAAGATTTTCAAGGAATCCCCATTTCAAGTTGAATAAGTCTAATGTGCTTTGATTTTTAAGCTTTGAGTTTGATCTATTGAATCTTAAGTCCTTTTTTTTAACCTTAGGTGGAATGCTTTTCAAGTCTTATATTTCTAAAAATTTGATAATATTTTTAGATTCTATGTATTGAGTCTTTTTTTTTCTTGATTGTCATATATTGTGTCTTATGTTTTAAGTTTTATTGTTGAGTTTTATGTTAGTAATCTTATGTCTTAAGGGTTTATGGTTTGAGTATTTTATCTCATATCTTGAGTTGCATGTCTTAACTCTTCTATCACATGTTGGATTTTTATACTCTGCCTTTCATGTTTTGAGTCATCGGTTTTTAGTTCTTTTTTAGTTCAAGTATTAGGTTGAGTTCTATTCAAGTCTTATTGCTTTAAGCATTATGCATTAAATATTATGTTGTATGTGTTAAGTTGTCTGATATAAGTCTTATGTCTTTTGTTTTTTAATTATTAAGCCCTGTAATTGAGGTATTAAGTCTTATTTTTTTTAAATTTTATGATTTAAGTCTTAGGTTGGTTAATTCTTAAGCCCTGTAATTGAGGTATTAAGTCTTATTTTTTTTTTAAATTTTATGATTTAAGTCTTAGGTTGGTTAATGTTCAAGTCTAATATTTTAAGTTATTTATCAAAATTTTTAAGTTCTATATAATTAAGTCAGTTTTCTTTGGGTGTTACATCTTATGTACCATATCTCGAGTTGTACTGTAAAACCCATAATCTCCAGATCCAGACATTTTCAGATCTTTTTTTGATATAATTTGTACAGAAATAAAGTTATTTTCTTCAAAATTTAATTACTTTTGCCATCACTCAAGTATTTTTATCATTTTCGAATAATTTCCTTCATATTTTTGCTTATTTTTAACTGATTTCAATTACTTTTAAATATTTTTCCTTATTTTCATCTATTTTCAATTATATTCAAATATTTTTGTTTATTTTCAATGATATTCAATTATTTTCAATTATTTCCAATTATTTTTGCTTATTTTCTTGAAATTTTAATTTCTCTTGTCATCATTTAAGCATTTTTGTCATTTTCTAATTATTTCTTTCATATTTTTGCTTATTTTTAAAGGTTTTTATTTACTTTTAATAATTTTTACTTATTTTAATCTATTTCCAATTATTTTTCGATCATATTAAAATATTTTTGCTTTTTTTCAATGATATTCAACTAATTTTAATTGTTTTCAATTACTATTTATTATTTTTAACTGATTTCAATTACTTTTGACTATTTTTCAACTACTTACAATTACTTTAAACTATTTTTGCTTATTTTCAGCGATATTCAATTATTTTTGTTTATTTTCTTGAAATTTTAATTACTTTTGTCATCGTTCAAGTATTTTTGTCATTTTATAATTATTTTCTTAATATTTTTGCATATTTTTAACGTTTTTCAATTTCTTTTAATAATTTTTACTTATTTTCATCTATTTTCAATTATTTTTCAATTATGTTCAAATATTTTTGCTTATTCTCAATGATATTCAATTCATTTTAATTGTTTTCAATTACTATTTATTATTTTTAACTGATTTCAATTACTTTTGACTATTTTTCAACTACTTACAATTACTTTAAACTATTTTTGCTTATTTTCAGCGATATTCAATTATTTTTGCTTATTTTCTTCAAATTTTAATTACTCTTGTCATCATTCAAGTATTTTTGTCATTTTCTAATTATTTTCTTTATATTTTTGCTTATTTTTAACGGTTTTCAATTACTTACAATAAACTTATGTACAAAAAATATTTTTACATTAAACAAAAATTTATACTTACTGTCAGTACAATGTTTTCGCTGGCATCATCTATATTCCATCCATGTTCTAATTGTATTTCCCTTGGTGATGTTGGTTAAACTAAAAAGGGCTGAAAGCCTTTCTCCAATAATATAATCTTCCACTAAACGAATAAAGAATGAAAAAAGTAATAACAATTTGTGTAAAATCAGAAATAAGAATTAATAATTTTTCTTACTTTTTAGTTTGTTTCACTATTTAATCTCAAATATTTAAATACATAAACTGCACCTTATATAAAATGAACTAATCCACATCTAACAGTTCACATATTTAAAAACTCATTTATATTTATTCATGTAAAAAGAAAAAGGTAGGGTTTTTTAAGAGAAAGGTAGGTGTTTTATAAGATAAAAAATATCGCTCCTTTACTGATAATTTGTACCTCTCCATTCTTTATGCATTGCTCCACCTCACACAATCCAAAACTCAGCCATGGAGCTAAAGACTTAATCTTCTTTTTTATATCTTGTTGTCTCTCACGCTCCTGTACCTCTATCAAATCTTCGTCACTCTCATAATTTACAATTTGTTCATTCTTACTCTCTTTTAATACATCTTGCTCTTCATAGTTTTCAATTCCTACTATTAATTCCATTGAAAATTTTTTTTCTTCCTCAATGTTCAATACAAACTCCTCCTCTTCTCTTTCCTCATTCACTACAATTTCTACTATTGTTTCATCTACGTTATCTTGTTCATTGTATCCGTCAATCTCATTGCTACAAACTGTATTATAAAAAATCTTTCAAATCTGTTCTTATTCTACAATAAAAATCTCCAACTTCTATCTGTATAACTTCTACAAAAATATTGTGATGTCTTAAAACAACTGGTTGATGACTCTTTTTTCCAAAAAAATTATGTTTTATACATGCAGCAGCTACTACTAAAAACTTGCTCAACTTTTCATCTGTGTTGCAATCTACCCATAAAATTGGAACATAGAATACGAGTGGTATTTTATGATAATTCTCCAAATTCTGAAACATACAAAACAGTTTATTAATCAAATTAAATATTAATAAAAAAATTATTATAAACATCATTTCTTAAAAAATTATTTTTAAAATTGTTATTACTCTTATTATAATTTACATTTATATATAAAAATTGGAATTATTATTATTATTATTAATTTTCCTATTATTATTAACAAAATAGTTTCCAAAACTTACCAATATATCTTGTAACTTATGCTTGTTGTAAGAATATTTCAATTGAAAAGGAAAAGGATATTTGACATAAACTCTCGTCTCCATCGGACATGCGCATAACAGATTAACATAACCTCAAATTCTTGAGTTTAACATAACCTCAAATTCTTGAATTTATAATATTTTATCGAAGGAACGGTTATTAAGCATAATTTGTACTTGATTCAATGCATTTTTGGACTGGTACAAAAATTTCTCAGTGCCAACTGAGAGATTTAGATCTTTTTTTAACCATTTTTACATACATTAAACTAAATTTATATTTTTTACAAATAAATTTAATTATGATTAAACCACTCTTTAAAAATAAAATGTACTTCTTTCATCACTTACCTTACAATATTACTCGTAATATCCTTAGCACTAAATTTTTTATTTTTATAACTATTTATATTAAACCTTTTATCAATTATGAGAATGTTCCTCTTCAAACGATTTTTTAAGTACTGGTACAAAATTTTCTTTAAAACTATCTTCTGAGTAACAAATATCGCAAACACCACCCTTTACCCCTAATTCAATCCTCCTGATTGTGTAATATGATTCAATATCTTTCACTATTACCTTGTCTACTTTTTCAAATAACCTTGTTCAATGTCAATTTTCCCTCACTACTGCATTAAATTTCACGTTTCAATACGAGTTTTACTAAATCACACATAAAATACCCCCTCCTCTGCAACCACCACCAACTGAGACAAACTACCCACCATTTGGATTGTGCAATATGCTGCAATATCTTGGTGACGTCACAAGGTTGACAATTTCACATGTAATTTGAGTCTGAGATAAACCCCACTCTTTTATCACTTTGGTTCATGTGTAGACTAAACTATCGGTAAAGAAGATCTCTGATGTGTTTTATCACCCCCACAACAGCAACCCCTTACCACTAAGAAATACCACCCACCATTAAAGAATACTCCCACCAATATACTTTTTCCCATCACTTGGATTGTGCAATATGCTGCAATATCTGTCTTATTACCCTTGATAACGTCATATACTCCCACCAATGCAAAAATGGTCTTAACACTTGCATTGCTCAATATCTATCCCCAACACTATAAAGGGTTTAGAGGGGTCACACAGACACGTACACATATGTTAAATTTACCAATGATTCAAATTTTGCACAATTGTGCAATATATTTTTCACGTAAATTTGAAGGTTAAATGAGCCTCACCTTTGTAAAGTCTTTTCCCAAAATATCTCGAAAACGGTGAGAGATACGCAAAATCTGACTAAATTTACTGGGTTCCTAAGGGCAGTCTACTTTTATGAAAGCTATTCAATAAGATTTTTCAAAATCAAAAAATTCAAAAATTTTCAAAAATTGTAAAAACCATTAAAACACGTCAAATGTCATGCAAATTTCTTACTTTCTTGAAAGTATATTACACTACATATGAACTCATGTTCTAAGATGTGTTAAAAAATTTGAAAATATCAACTCTAATGCTACCCCCACCCCTCCAAGCCTTTTTCAAAATATCTCAAAAACTGTTAGAGATACGCAAAATCTGACGAAATTTACAGGTTTCCTAAAGGTAGATTACTCTTATGAAAGCTATACAATAAGATTTTTCAAAATCAAAAAATTCAAAAATTTTCAAAAATTGTAAAAAACCATTAAAACACGTCAAATGTCATGCAAATTTCTAAATTTCTTTAAACAATATTATACTACATATAAACTCATGTTCTAAAATGTGTTTAAAAATTTAAATTTGACAACTCTAATGCTACCCCCACCCCTCCAAAAGTCTTTTTTCAAAATATCTCAAAAACCGTAAGAGATACGCAAAATCTGACGAAATTTACTGGTTTCCTAAAGGCAGTCTACTTTTATGAAAGCTATTCAATAAGATTTTTCAAAATCAAAAAATTCAAAATTTTAAACATTTTTCAAAAATTGTAAAAACCATTAAAATACGTCAAATGTCATGCAAATTTCTTAATTTCTTGAAAGTATCTTACACTACATATAAACTCATGTTCTAAGATGTGTTAAAAAATTTAAAAATATCAACTCTAATACTACCCCTTACATATTCACTAATACTTTTTCCGTTAAGAACTCTACCACTGTATCTACTTACACATCAAATAAATGATAAATACCCCCACCGTCCAATATATAGGAATTTCTGGAGGGTTACACACGCGTATGTAAAATCGGTGATTGAAATTTCGCAGAATAGTGTGATATACGTCTCACGTAATCCCCCTTTTTTCAAGGTTAAATGAGCCCCACCCCTGACTGTTCTAGAAGCTTCTGCTGGAGGGTTACAGACATACACGTGCATAATTTATATTTTAGGTAAAATTCAGAAGATAAAAAAATCTCTGAAATTCAAACCTGCGCACATCTCTGAAAAAATTTAAATTTTGCATACATCTCTAACACCTGCATACATCTTTTCTTCTTAGTATAATACATAAAAGTTTTGCTCATCCATTGACCTACTCAAGTACTCTTGTACTATTCTAATCAATTTTTTTTAGTTTATGAAATCATAATTTTAAACTGAAATTTAAACTAAGAAAAAAGAAATTTCTATTAAGATTTAATGGTTTAAATTTAAAAATGAAAGATGTTTCTAATGAGATAAAGTTTCATTAAGATTTAATGCTTTTAAAATAAAACTCTGAAGCTTGTGGGAGAAGTGGTGATGAGTGGACGGGGTGATGCAAGGTGGTGAGGAAGCGGGGGACGAACGTAGGAGCCATGCATTGCTTCTAAGGTACGAAGGAGCGAGCGGGGTAGCCAAGGCGTATGAGGAATGGGGGACAGACGAAGAACTGTGGTCATACTCCACTCGTTATATCTAAATATATATGCTGACTGATTGTTTTCGAGAATCTGCGATTCTTTTTCTCAACTGCATACTCTAACCTTCCCAAAATTATAAAGTTAATATAGTAATCTTAATATCTAATTATGTATATATATATATTCAAAACCTGGCACCTGCGCACATCTCTTGACACCTGCATACATTACGCCTGCGCACATCTCTGAAAATTCAAACCTACAACTTGCGCACATCTATGAAAGCCGTGAACTGGCAAATTCAAATCTCCCGCTCTCGCGCATGCGCAGATCGATTTCAGTGAGTTAGAACCCTCCCTGTATATCTACTCTAATTCATTACTAGAAAATCACTAATTCATATTTAGAGAGAAAACATCGAATAAATGTTTTCAAAAATCCGTAATTACAAGATAAAAACTAAACAACTTGAAACAAGGAAAAATGTTACTCAGAAATAGGAAAATGATGCCAAAAATTAAAGAATTAATTAAAATGTAAGGAAGGATTAAAAAAAATCGTGAAACAACAAGAAAATTAAATAAATAGGAAGAAAATGGAAAAATGCTTTTTTCTGAATATAGCAAACTGGAAAAAATTTAAAAAGTACGGAAAATTTGGTAGAATCTACTATTTTAGAAAAATAAAAAAATCCAAAAATTGTATGAATGAATAGGTAAGTTTAGAAAAAAAAGACAAGATGTGAAAACAAATTGAATTCATTCACAAAAAAAAATGAGCGTACCTATCTATTTTTAAAAATACGAAAATAATTAAAATCAACGAAATAAAGAGTTTAGTGAATGTTATAATAAAAAAGTTGTGTAAAATAAATAATAATAAATAATTTGCATAAAAAGAAAAGTATAAATTATTATAAATAAAATAAAAATTAAACAGTTTCGAAAAAAGTGAAATCTTGCAGAAATCTAGTAAGAATTTAAAAAAAGGATTATTGCGAATATGGAAAATAATTAATATTATTTAAATATTATGCATTAATTAATATGTATTGAAATTTAATTTAATTGAAATTTTAAAGTTTGAACAAATTAGAATACGAGTTAATTAACGTTTGGAGTTTATTTAAATTATAATGAGTTAAATATAGAAAAATTTAACACTATTTTTTGCTATCTTCGTGTCCAAAATTTGTAGATCGAAGGTATTTTGATCATCTGTATTAGCAGAATTTTTTAAATTTTATAAAGAATAAAATATTAAAATTGCAATTTTTTAAGATTTAATTTTTGGGTTTTTTTAATGGTTTGTGATTTTTTACATGCAGTTTTAGACATCCGGAGAATTGTGAAATTTTCTTTATTCCAATCATGATTTTAATGCAAATGCCCCAATGATTTAAGTAATAATTTAAATCAATTGCAGCCCTGTGAATTACGATTCGTATTTTTTATTTATCTTTTTTTATGAATGATAATTATAATTAAGATTTTATAAAAGTACCATGAAACTGATACATGTACGCGCGATTCCTTTTAAAAGAAAAAATTTTGAATACTATTTTTTCCTTGTGTGAAATAAATGTGAGGGTATATAATTTTTTACATACATTAAAAGTAAAAAAGTATGCAATATTCATGCGCCAAGTCATATAACTAATAAAAAACGTTGTCCAGTTGAAGCTGGAAAATGTGATTTGCGAGGAAATTTGAAATGCTTTCTCTTATTTTAAAACCGAAATTGTGGATTTTTTATGACAAAATTTTAACCATTTGTTAAACCAAATTTTAAATAAAAATCTAGAACGTTAAATATTGAAAAGGGAAATTTTTTAAAACTTGTTTTACACAGAGAATTGTTTTGAGTTGAATTAAAGAACGAAACTCGTTTTATTACGTTGAATTCAAATATTTTGAAATTGTCCATTAAATAATTTGAAATTGAATTTCAAAAGTTTGTTGGCATTGCAAGTTATTTTAATCCGACACATAATTATGTTATGAATTTATGTAGTAAACAGTTTATTAACGAATAATTAATTATTAAATGTAATTGAAAGGAAAAAACAATTTTTTTTTAATAAACAGTAGTGAAACGTTTATTATGGAATTATGAATAATAATATAATAAACATGTTTACATATTATCAATTTTAAATATAGAGAATGAATAGTATATTTCCTCTTTATATTCTTTTTTTTTCAAACTTTAATTTTTAATTGTTAAACTCGAATTTAAAAATTTTCAATAAGCAACCGTGTTATGAAGAGAATCAGAACAAGTACAACATTTCCAATTTAGTCAGTCGTCATAAATAAAGAGAATTTTAATCAAGCCGAAACTTTTAATATAAAAATTACATTTAAACTTGAAAATGCAAATATAAGTGGAAAATCCGTACAGAGTCAGACCATCAGGGAATAAAGAGAGAACTCTTTCGAATTTCCATTTACAAATTGTTACTTAAATTTTTTCATCCTTAAAATCTTTTCTTAACCAATTTGCAAAATTAACACTGCTCTAGATTTTCTGCGAAACGTTTCATTCTCACAACGAGAGTAAAAAATTATTTCCATGTTTGCAGCAGTATTTTTTAAAAAATAAAAAAAAATTGAATATTCGATGAAAAGGAATTCACTTTACATATTTACCGACAAATTATAAACTGGCATTTATCAAACGAAAAAAGCGCGAAAAATATGAGAAGGTGTAAAATACGACGTAGATTAAGTAAAAAAAAAACCTTTTAGTGAGAGAAATACAGATGCTTTTATATTTGAAGAATGCATTTTAAAACAATGTAACTAGAGACGTAAGTGAATTTTGAAGACAATAATGAGGTTGAATTATTCTAAACTGATATTCATATTCAACTTTATATTTTTTGCTACAAAAATATTTATCTCGAAACTGCAGTAGCCTTGAGCGCTTTGAGAACGAAAAGAGTTAAAAGGTGGACGAGAGGAACATTCTGCTAACGAGCGTCAAGCACCTTTCGCCATTCTCACTGTTAGCAAAATTATGCATGCAAAAAAAGAATAAATAAATCGGACATCACATGTGTGTCAACAACTCTGGAAAATATTTTTTAAATCAAGTGTGAAAATGGGATTTCAGCAGACAAAGAGCATGTGTAGTATAAATCTAAACAATAAAATAAAGTGAAACAAAATTGACAGCTTTTGAGTTTTAAAACTCGGAAATTTACCAAATAAAACTTTTAAATTCATCTACTTATTTGAAATCTGATATAGGGACTTTTTTTTGCAAAAAAGGACGGAAAAATTGTGAGTTTTGTTTATGTATATTTTTAACCGAAGATATTACTTGGATATGAAATATAAAGACGCTTTAATTGGAAGAATTTATTTTAAGTTTCAAAATATGTGTTATTTCTTTCGTAAATTTAAAATAAAGAAGCCAAAATTGTTGATTTAAAAAAAATTGAAAAATATCTATTGAACCTTACTACTTTTGGTGAAATGTGAAAATAATAAAATTCAGTAAAATAAGTGTTTTGAAGTCGCTGAATACAAATCCGTTCATGATTTTAAAGAATTCAAAATGGCGGATTTAGCATGGGTGACAACAATTCGAACAAATTTAATGAAACTGATATTTTAAAAGTTTCTAGAAGCGCTTTTACGAATCCGCTTATGATTTTTTAAAATTCAAAATGGTGGATTCAATATGGCGAACAAAAATTTCCAAACAAAATAACAACTAAACAACAAAAATTCCAAAAATTTTATTAATTTTAATAATGCTACTTTTTTTAGGGAATTTGGGGGCCACTGATTACGAATCTGTTAATGATTTTATAAAAATCAAAATATGTCGAACCAAAGAAAAGTTGTTTTTAAAAAAAATTTACCTAAATTCGGGATATATATAAAATATTTATATATTTTTTTTTAAAATAGTGTATGGCTTTTGAAATCGCTGATTACGAATTTCCTAATGAATTTTTAAATTTTAAAATGGCGAAATCAAGTTGGTCGATAAAAATGCAAAAATTTCGACAAAATCAATTAAATTGTTGTTTTAGGAGTTTTTGGGTTCCTAATAATTACGAATAGACTAATAATTTTTTAAAATCCAATATGGTGAACGACAATGCAAAATTTGATCAGACTAATATTTTAAGGATTTATGGGTTCATTTTAAATGAAAAAATTATAATTACAGAGTTTTACAAATATTTAGAAAAAATTTTGTAATATAATTTTTTTATTTTACTTTTTTTTGTCTATTATTCTAAAACACAGCTACAAAAAAATCTTTTTTTGGTGTTTTTCGGGTTTTTAAGTAATTTTTTGGGATTATGTTTAAAATTTTAGCCAATCTACTTCGGATTCGGATTCAACGGAGAAAAATACGCAGGAATACATCAACGTAGTGTCATGGAAAAAAAAAAAAATTTTTTGGGTTTTGATTTGTGTTTTTAATTTTTTTTTTTTTAAATAATCTAAACAATTTTAGGAAGTTTGGTTATTCTGACTTTGGATTCAGATTCAGGGAAGAAAAATACGTAAAGATACACTAGTTTTATGTCACGGACAGAATTTTTTTTTTGTGGCTGTGTAATTATTATAACTTCATAAGTATCTGCGAGAGGTAAAAAATTAAGAAAATCATGGATTAATATATAAAAAAATATTTCTTTTATTTTTTCTACAAATTTATTTACTTTTTGGTCTCTCTAAATCTGTATTAGTAGTTTTCTACTACTGAATGAATAAAAAGTGAGCTACTATTAAATAGTCAGAATTTTACCAATTTTTTGAAAGAAAACTACTAATTTTTAATGGAAAACTACTAATTGTAATAGTAGAAACTTACTAATTGAAATAGTGGAACTTTTTTTAAGTTCCAACTTAAATTCCAACTTTAAACTTAAATTAATAGATGTCTACTATTTCAATTAGTAGTCTTTTACTAATAATTAATTCTTATTATTTAATAGTAGCTCACTTTTCGATAGTTTATTAATATAAAACCACAAATAAATACCAATTTATAAAAAAATTAAATTAAATTTAAATTCATCGAATTTAAAATCCTAAACTTCCTAAATTCAGATTTAGAGATAACATTGCTAGTGGTTTCCAACTTTTTTGCAACATAAAGTTATAGTGATTAGTTCCTTAATTTTGGTATTAATATTTAATAAAATTTCCTTCTTCAGAAGTTAAAATTTTAAATATATTTGAATTCGGTTATTTTTAAAAATCTTCATGACTTTTTTTATTTGCAAATGTATGTATTCTTATGTATTCTTATGAAAAAATTTGCATCCTTAATTATAAAAATAAAGATTCAAGATTACATATGTTAAGAAGGTTTATCCAAAAATATAAGATATAAATTTATAAAGTTGGGACTTTTACATGAAAACAGTAACAAAACGCAAAAAATGACTATATTTTAATTAATTAAAAAAACATGATTCTACAAATTTATTATAAAAACTAATATAACCGTTGTTAAGAAAATGTTATTCAAGGTTAGTAGTTCTTGACTTTTTTGAAATAATGAGAAAAAAGAAATTTTAAAAGCCTCTCTAAATCTGAATTAGTAGTTTTCTACTATAAATTAGTCAAATTCATGGCTCATTTTTCTCTAATTCATATAGTAGAAAACTACTAATTCTTAGTAGAAAACTACTAATTGAAATAGTGAAACTTTACTTTTCAACAAAGCAGATTTTTTTACTAATTTAATTAGTAGTTTTCTACTACAAGATTAGTAGTTTTCTACTAATTCTTAGTAGTTTTCTACTAAAAATTAGTAAAATTCTTACTAATTTAATAGTAGCTCACTTTTCGCTAATTCATTAGTAGAAAACCACTAATTCAGATTTAGAGAGTTTATTTAGCTTCTTCATTCACATATAATTTTTTTTCATTTTAGTATTTTTTATAAAATTAATCCATGTTTTCGCAATTTATTTTTCTTTTTTTTTTAAAGAGGGAGGGAGGGATTTTCATTTTTTCTTTAATTTTCTGCTTTTTCTTAAAGCCGTTTATCTTTTCGGAGATTTCTACCAATTAAAAAAAATGTTTTATTCATTCCCAAAATTATTACCTTTTTTTATAAAAGAAAAAGATATAATTTTTTTAATTAAAAACGTTAGGGTTTTTTAATACATTATTGTCATTAATAAAGAATTATTTCCTTCTGTAAAAGTTGTAATTAAATCTTTTTGAAATCTCTTCTTTTTTAAAAATTTCCTTAACTTTTTTATTTTTAAAAACTATTAAAGAATTATATCATTTCTTGTATTTTTTACGTACCTTCTTACATTTTCTTATTCTATTCCCCCATTTTTTCCTTGAGTTTCTAATTTATTTTTACCATATTAAAAAAATGCTTTCATAAATCACTTAATTGTTTTAAAGTGACACTTGGATTTTTAAATTTTATTTTGCTCCTTTTTTTCTTTTTCCCCTGTTTCATTTTTATCCATAAAGCCTAAAAATTAATTTCCTTATTTTACTACTTTTTCAAAAACAGTTCCACGATTTTCTTAAATTTCCACTTTTCACACAGGAAACAGACGATTTTTAATTTTCCCCTTATTTCTAAAAATCCAAAATGACGATTTCAGCGAATCGAACAAAACTGCTCTATAGAAGAAATATAAATTATTTCCGCTTCTGACAATCAGAAACAAAATAACCTTTTCACAGATTTTCGGTAAAATCTCATGAATAAATTCTCTCATGTACATTACGCAAGTTTTGAATTTTTAGTATAAATCGAGAACTTGCAAGATTTACGAATCCAGTCGAAATTCTTGTACATTTTACAAGACTTATTTTTATCCTTGGTGGAAAAGTTTTTCCACTTTTCATACGTTCCAATGTTCCAAATGACTCCCTTGTTTCAAATATTCAAGAATGTTGCACATTGGACTCAAGGTTGAAAGTTAGGGACGCGAGCACATTGAAATTCTTGCCGGAAAGTTGGATATCAAGCAGAAAGTTCAATCTGGTGAGTATAGTCGTGGTTCGAGCAATAAGTGTCAAGACACTCTAACACAGCACACCAACATAAATCTGAGACCCTCTTCTTCCAAATGGTCTTCACACTTTGTACATATATATATATTTTTTTTGTTTCTCGTTTATTAGGAAAAAATACGTGTCACTGTCACAGAGAAAATTGTTTTTCTTTGTTTTTCAGAGCGTCGTCCAGGAGATGAATAGACTGGGAATGATGGTGGACTTATCACATGTATCTGTGCCCACTATGTTAGATGCAATGAGTACTTCAAAAGCACCAGTGATCTTTAGTCATAGCAGCGCTCACGCTCTCTGTAATTCCTCAAGAAATGTTCCAGACCACGCATTACGTCTTCTGGTAAGTCGAGGAGTAACTTTAAACCTATGCAAATAAGGGCTTAGAATCCTTTCAAGTTTAAACCGCAGGTGTGCGCAACTTCCTTTGCAAACGTGTACTTTTTAAAGGCGAGATTTGCAAACTTTTCAGAATTTTTCACCAAGATGCATTTTTAATGGAAAAATACACAGAGTGAAATGAATGTTTGAATTAATCATCTACATATTTAATACGGGAACAAGTGTACATGTCAAACTTGTGTGAAGAAGAAAAAAACGAATTTAAAAAGATACTTAATAATTTCACGGGAATTTTTTGAACCCAGGGTGTTGGCGATTTTTCAAAAAATTGATTCATGGTCTTTTTTAAGGCTTTTAAGGTCAAAAATAAATGCTATCAAGATCTAGTTTATGATAATTGTAACAATAGCTGAATAAGATATTTTTAAGTTGGATAAAGTAATTTAGAACTTTAAAAATAAAAATTGAATTTTTGAAAGAAATTAAGGAAACAAAAGATAATAATTGAAGGGAGGAGTGGAAGAAAATTGGAATTATAATTTTGAAATTTGAAGAAAATAATGAAACGATAGTGAAAATAGAGAAAATTGTTGAAAATTAAGAAAATTAAGAAAAGTAGTTGGAAAAATATATAAGATGCTAAAATATAATTGAAATTAAATGGAAATAGTAAAAGATTGAAAAAAAAGAAATTATAAATTAAGAAACTTGGAAACAAGTGGAATTGAAGAAAATAACTAAAAACCGATAAAAGAAATTGCAGAAAAAAATCATTAAAATTTGAAGTACAGAAAAAAGTAATGGAAATGAAGAATATAATTGGAAATTAACGAAAACAATTGTAAACAATTATGAAAACAATTGACAATTGAGAAAAATAATAAAAGGTTTATAAATGTAATTAATAATAATTATAATGATCCATTTTTTACTGCGGCATTTAATTATGAAATTCATAAATAAAAAGAATTAAAAATTGAAAAACATAATTGCAGTTTGAAAAAGCAATTAGAAATTGAAAAATATAAGCAACTGAACATAAAAGATATAAGATAAAATAAAACACAAAAATAATTTAAAAATTAAAGAACATAATTTACATCATTTTAAATTGAAAGAAAAAACTTAAAATTTAATAAAATAATTTTAAACAAAATTTAAGATGGTACATTTGAAACTGAAAAAAATAATTAAAAATTGAAGGAAACCATTGAAAACTGAATAAAGTTACTGAAAAGATAAAAAATGAAATTGACATCTAAAGAAATTGAATAATTTTCCGAAAATTGAAACAAAAAAAAATGCAATTTTAAAATTGAAGATTAAAAAAATAATTGAATTTAGAAAACAATAATTGAATAATTTTAATAATAATTATTAGATTAAACAATATTACCTACTGAAAATTTTACGGAACAATTAAAAAATTGAATATTATTGAAAACTAAAGAAAATAATTTTAAAAGTTGAAGATTATAGTTAAAACTCAAAGATGATAATTGAAATTTGAGAAAGATAATTGAAAAATTGAAAAAAATTAGAATTGAAGCAAAAAATAGAAAATTATGGAAAATAATTGAAAACACTGAAAATCGTTCATTTGAAACAGAAGAGAATAATTGAAAATTGAAGAGAATGATTAAAAAATTAATAAAATCATTGAAAAATTAGAAAATAAAATTAAAATTTTATAAAAATGAAAAAAAATATACTAAAATTATTTATTTATTTATTTACATTGCTTAATATAATATAAAATAATAATAAATAATAATAAACAAATATAAACAAATAATAATAATAAGTTTAAAAATGAAAGAATATAGTTAAAAATCGAAGATAATAATTGAAATTTATGGAAAATAATTGAAAAAAAACCAGAATATAAGCAAACAAAAAATAATAATAATTTTAAAAATTGAAGAATATAATTAAGAACCAAAGATAATAATTGAAATTTAAGGAAAATAATTGGAAAATTGAAAAAAAATCAGAATTGAAGCAAAAAATTTAAAATTATGTAAATATATTGAAAACATTGAAAATCGTTTATTTGAAATAGAGGGAAATAATTGAAAATTGAAGAGAATAATTTGAAAATGAATAAAATCGTTAAAAATTAAAAAATAAAATTAATTTTCTAGAAAACTAAAAAAAGAGTATATTAAAATCATTGAATAAAAAAACTATGAATTTTTAAAATTGCCAAATGGAAAAAATAAGCAGATATGGGACGAAATAATTGAAAAACTAAAAAATGTTATTGAACATTGAAGAAATAATTGAAAATTAAGAAAAATATTTGAAAATTTAAGAAAATCATTTAAAATTTAATAATATAATTTAATAATAAAATTAATATTTTAAGAAAAAAAATTCAAATTTACTACAGTAATTGAAACAAAAAAACATGCAATTTCAAAATTAAAAAATTAAAAATGAATGTATATAACTGAAATTGAAAATGTTGAAAAATATAATTAAAATTTGCTTTAAAATAAATTAAAATGGAAGAACTTAATTAAAAAATTAAAGAATATAATTGTAATGTAAAAAAATAATTTAAAATTCATTATCAATGACAAATTTGTTAAATTTAAAAAAAATTAACTAAAAAAAAAGAAATAAGACGAAGCTAATATAAAAATATATACGTACACGTATTGAAGAATTTAATTTAAAATAATTGAAAATTTAATAAAGAAATGTGTAATTGAAAATTGAAGAAAATAAACGAAAAAATTAAAGAATAAAATTAACATTTGTTGAATGTAATTTATTGAAAGGACATCTTTTGAAAAGTAATAGAAATTATTTTTATTAACTATACATATTATTAATTGAAAAAATTATTGAAAATTGAAGAAAATAATTGAAATCATAATAGAATAGAATTACAATTTTAAAGTATATCTCTTGATTAAATACAGGGTATCAGAAAAAAATTCCAGTGTCCTTTAAAAAATTCAAAACTTTTTTGAAACTACATTTTTTAGAAGGGAAAACGTCCTTTTTTAGAAATGAAAATGTGTAATGTTAAAAATGGTTTAGTTATACACATTTTTAGGCAATAAAACTTTTCTCTCATATCACTTCTTTATAAATTTTTGAAACTGATGCGATTCTGATTTGTAATATCTCATTTTCTTCAGAAATAGATTATCTACAAATTCACCGAAGCGAATTTAAAAAAAAATTCACAGTTTTTCAAATATGATTATTTGTTTAACAAATAAAGTGCAATTTTTCTTAAACAAATAATCATATTTGAAAAACAGTGCAGTTTTTGAAAATTCGATTCCGTGAATTTGTAGATAATCTATTTCTGAAGAAAAGAAAAAAAGCTATTATAAATCAAAATTGTATGAATTTTAAAAATTTATAAAGAATAGATGTGAGAGAAAAGTTTGACTGCCTAAAAACATGTGTAAATAAACAATTTTTAACATTATAAATTTTTTTCTAAAAAAGGACGTTGTCCCTTCCTAAAAATGTTCTCAAAAAAGTTTTGAATTCTTTAAAGGACACTGAAATTTTTTTCTTTTAGCCTGTATTTAATCGAGAGATGTACTTTAAAATACTTACTAAAAATTAAAAACAATCGTTAAATCAATTAGTACACTTATTAAAGCTTAGATCGATTAAATTTTTAATCAGTGCATATTCGAATCGACTAAGTTTGAATAAAAGTTAATAAAAGTTATTAAGTCTGAATAAAATAAAATGTTTATTAAGAAAAGGACAAAATTAAAAAAATTGGTAAAAAAAGGAGAAAAAGTAATAAGTTTTTATACCTATTGTAATTATAATTTTATAATAATATATTATTGAATTTTTTAAAATTCAAGATCATTTCAAATTTTGCAAATTTGCTGGATATTTTGTCTTGATACTGAACATAAACATTGATGTCGCATTTTAAGGTATTTCTCCGATGAGCAGTCCCTGACAAAAGTTAGTATTTCAGTTAATAGAGATTATCAATTAATATAATTTATTTCTTGACTTATTATTGACTATGAATAGTTGATCAGATATCGGACAATAGTTTTTTAATAAGAAGGTTTCAAAAATTAACAAATGTTGCTAAATTTTCAACGTTTTTTAAAGATACCTTTTTCACAAGTCTACACTGAGAAAATAAATTTATCAAAATACAACCAATTTTTGATTAAATTTAGCAGAGAGAGGTTGTTGATATAGCACCTGCAAAGCACTTAACTGATTTTAGCAGAGCATATGCTCCGGTATCCTAGAAGTTTGATTGTCATCGCCGGTGTTTTGTTTGTTTTGTCCCGAGGAACCCTAACCTAGAAATAAAGCTGCTTGGCTAGAGGCTTATTTTCTCAGTGTATATCTTTTCTTACCATTTTTTAAAAAATGGTACAATTCAGGTAAATAATAGCTTATTTTCTTGAGAAAAACAAACTCTACAACTTCACCTCGTCAGATTTTTGAAAAAGTGGATCATTTTTAAAATAAAGCAATTTGTTTATAAATATTTAGAAAAATTTAGAAATATATTTATAAACCAAACACCTGTATTTAAAAAATTATACACTTTCTCAAAAATCTGACAAGGTGAAGTTATAAAATTTGTTTTTCTCAAGAAAATAAGCTATTATTTACTTGAATTATACTTTTTTTAAAAAAATGGTAAGAAAAGATATAGACTTGTGAAAAAGGTATCTTTAAAAAACGTTGAAAATTTAGCAACTTTTGTTAATTTTTGAAACCTTCTTATTAAAAAACTATTGGCCGATATCTGATCAACTATTTATAGTCAATGATAAGTTAAGTAATAAATTATATTAATTAATAATCGCTATTAACTGAAATACTAACTTTTGTCAGGGACTGCCCATCGGAGAAATACCTTAAACATTTTTTTTATATTAATCAAAATAAGTTATGACGAGTTATGACAAAAGGGACCTAAGAAGGAAACAATTTTAGGTTATATTATAACATAGAAGTAATTAAAATACTAAAATGTCACTAAAAGTCCGTAAATAGTCCACTTCACTATAGAATTTACTTTTATAGTGAAGTAGACTATTTACGGACACATCACTGATTTTAATAGAAACGGTAATATTATATCACAATGTTATTAATCCTTTGAAAATTTTGTTTTTTAGGCTCAATCGGGAGGCATAGTAATGGTATCATTCTACCCATATTTCATCAGCTGCGGTGAAAAGTCTACACTAGAAGACGTAGCTGGTGAGATTTTTTGTACTTTTTAATCTCCCTTCCACTTTTTGCCAAAGACCCTTATCCTTTTCTCTCTCGAAAAAAACTCAAACCCCAAAACGAGCGTGATTCAAACTCTGTAAAAAACCCTGAACCTGTGAAGAGTAAGAAGTAATTGAAGAGGCGAGTGAGAGAGTGGCTCAGAGAGAGAAAATGGACAAGGTGAAGAAAGGGGAGAGAAGTTAATGCTGACGGCAATATGGTAGTTAACGAGAAGATTTTCGCACCTCAAATCCTCTCCGTGTTTGTTTTAGAAACGGCATTTTTTTTTTAAATGCTTACTCAAAGAAAAACTAAGGATATAAAGAAGTCAGGGGTGTAATTTTCTGGAAAATGCCAATTTGATGAAAAACAAAAATTCGAAAATAGAAAAAAAATAAAATTCACCGAATAAACAGTAAAAATAAATAAATAACAGATTCTTGAATGTAAAATTCTGGAAAAAGTGAATGTATAAAATTTGAGAACAAGGCAAAGTTTAAGGACAATTAAAATCACACATATGAATCTATTTCATAAAAAGAATGTAAATTTATAAATGCGTAAAGGATTTACTTTGCTCGAGTGATCAATAATTGTCAACTGACCGTAAATAAAAATCTCTCTCACGTATTCAATTCATATGTAGAAGGCGAATCGCACAGTTTATCCTAGCAATAATTCATGCAACACTGAGCTTATAATTCTTTCGCGCTTAGCGAACCATATCACCGTGTCGATATCTCGATTTTTCACAATCAATATTCCCAATCAACCGATTAAAATATTGCTTATTAATGGAAAAATGATAGACATATTATATTGTCATGCTAAAAGCGATTCGCATTATTTATATAGAACAGAGCGCACAAAAGAAACATTTTCATTTTTACTCTTTCAATAATAATAAACAATGAAATTCATAAATATAAAAACGATGCAATAGAAGTTAGAATTTTACAAAGTTTGACATTTTTTAAACTGATGTCTTTGAATGAAGAAAATAGATAAAAATTTGAAATATATTTTGAAATTACAACAGTTAACTTTAATTAATTGAGAAGTGAAAGCAATTAAAATTGAGGCACTAGATTTGAACTGTATTAAAATTTGGATGTATTCTAAATTGGATTTATTGCAAATTGAAATAGATTCGAAATAGGACGCATTCAAATTTGAACTCGTTTCATTTTAACTCATTTCAAATTTAAACATCTTCTGATTTGAACTCAATCCAATTTGGATGCATTTTAATTTAGACGCATTCTGATTTAAACTCAATCCAATTTGAACTCATTCAAATTAGAATGTATCCCAATTTGAAACTATTCCAATTTGGACAATTTTAATTTCAACGCATTCTTATTTGAACTCGCTCCAATTTTAACGAATTCCAAATTGAAAGTTATTCTGATTTGGATTACTCAAAATTGGTTGCATTTTAATTTGAATGCATTCTCATTTGTTCTTACTCCAATTTCAATTCATTTTAAATTGAAAATTTTTCTGTTTTGAACTCAATCCAATTTCTACGAATTTCTAAATTAAAACTTTTTCTGATTTGAACTCCATCCAATTTAGACTCGTTCCAATTAGGATATATTCCAATTTGGACGATTTTAGTTTCAACGCATTCTGAATTAAACTGACTACAATTTGAACGTATTCCAAATTGAAACTTATGCTGATGTGCACTCAATCCAAATTGGAAGCATTCTAATTAGGATGTATTCCAATTCAGATGAATTGGCCATTTAGATGTATTTCAAATTGAACCGATTCAAAGTTGAACGCATTGTAATTTGAATTTGCTTCTATTTTAAATCATTCCAAGTTAGAACTTTTCTGATTTGAACTCAATCCAGTTTCATCACATTTTAATTTCAACGCATTCTGATTTAAACTTTCCACAATTTATAAGAATTTCTAAATTGGAACTTACTCTGATTTGGATAAATCCAATTTGGATGCAAGTTAGTTTGAACGCATTTTGATTTGAACGCACTCCAATTTTAACGCATTTCAAATTGGAACTTTTTCTGATTTGAACTTAATCCAATTTGGACTCATTCCAATAAGGATGTATTTTAATTTATATGTATTCCAATTTGAACCTATTCCAATTTAGACTATTTTAATTTTAACGCATTCTGATTTAAACTCAACCCAATTTGGACGCATTTTAATTAATATCTATTTAAATTTGAACACAATCCAATTTGAACTTTTTTAAGTTTTAACGCATTTTAATTTGTACTCAATCCATTTTGGACACATTTAATTTAAACGTATTCTGATTTGATCTCTCTACAATTTTTACACATTTCTAAATTATTCTTATTTTGATGAATCCAATTTGAATGCAATGTAATTTGACTTGCATTTAACAAGTAATTAATAACAATTAATTGCATATAATTAACGCATTTCAAGTTAGAACTTTTTCTGGTTTGTACTTAATCCAATTTGAACCTATATTCCAATGTAGACGATTTTAATTTCGACACATTCTGATTTGAACTCAATCTAATTTGAACGCATTTTAATTTAAACGCATTGTGATTTGAACTTAATCCATTTTTAACACATTCTGATTTAAACGGCATCAAACTTTAATGCATTCCAATTAAATTAAATTTAAATTTAAACATTTCCAATTTTAAATGCTTTGAAATTGGAATGCATTCAAACTAAAATCCATCAAAAATAAATTTCAATCAAATTTAACGCTTCCAAACTTGTCAGCGACAATTTTCAAAATCTTTTAAATTCAAATTAGAAGTGATTGTATTTAAATTTAATTTAATTAAAATGCGCTAAAAAATTAAATTGCCTGCAAATCAAAATGCGTTGAAACTGGTAGCGTCGAAATTTGAAGGTATTCCAACTTGGACGCATTTAAATTTGGACATATTTCAATTTGGACATATTCCAATTTGGACATATTCCAATTTGATTGCTTCCAATCTTGATTTCGTCCAAATTGGAATGCGTTTAAATTGGATTGCATCCAAATGAAAATGCGTTTAAACTGGAATGGCTCTAAGTTAAAATGCATTATAATTTAATTAAGTCTACATTAAAATACGTTTAAATTGAAATGCGTTAAAATTGGATTTCGTCCAATTTGGAATGCGCTCATATTGAAATTCGTAAAAATTTTACTTGCGTCCAAATTGAAATAAAGAAAATTAGAATGCGTTCAAGTTCTCAATGCATTCAAATTATAATGCATCTACAGTTAGAATGCGTTAAAATCCATTGAGTCCAAATCAAAACGCGTTTAAATTGGAATGCTTAAGAATCTGATTACGTCCAATTTGGAATGCGTCCAAACTGAAATGTGTTAAATTTGGAATGCGTTTAAATTTTAAATGTGTCCCGAATACTAAAATACAAACAAAACTTGATTCTGTGTAAATTTCACAATTTAAATTTTTACTGCATCTAAATTTTAAATGATCCCAAATATAACTGAATTTAAATTTTCATGCGCTTTGAAATGTGAATCCCGTTATTTTATTTAAAAAGAAAATACAATGCATTTTATTTAAAGCTTGAACTATTTTAATCAAATTTTTTTCATCGAAAATTTAAAAAAAAAACACATAGTTGGGTGCTTTGAAGGATTACGCAAGAGAATTGAAAATTTATAATGAGCCATCCGTTCCATAAACGACAATGTCGATGGGGAAGCGGAACTTCAGTCGATTAGTCACATCGTGAAATTACGGGATCAACCATGAGATTATAGACCGTGCTTGAATATAATGTTTGCCAGAATATAGGGAAAATTATGCGAACGGTATGCTCTAACATTATCTCATCAATATACATATAAGCATATCTCTAAACATCATTTCAATATCATTCAACATTAATAATTTTCATTCAATGTCAATTATGCTCATTACTAATATTAAATGAAGCCCGCTGAATCGTGTCTAATGATGTTTAGTTTACCAAGAATACATGTTGCAATTATAACCTAAGATAATCTAAATATCATCCAAATTTCGTCTCTAGTTACATCACCTGTCATTTGCAGCTTTACGACATCTAAATTTTAGGGTTCCAAATTCAAAAGAATCCAAAATATAACGCGTCCAAATTTTAAAACATCCAAACATGAATTCGTCCAAGTTACAATTTGTACCGAAACATCCTAATTTTAAAACTTCCAAACTTCAAAATATTCAAATTTTAATACGTCCGTAAGTTTTAAAGCTTTCAAACTTGAAGCGTCCAAATTTCGAAAGCAATCAAATTTTAAAGCGCCCGAAGTTCACGGCGCCAAATTTTTAAAGATTACAAATTTAAAAGAATTCAAAGGTTAACGCGTCCAAATTTAAAACATCCAAATCTGATTATGTTCAAGTTGCAATTTGTACAAATTTCGAAACATCCTAATTTTAATACTTACAAATTTCAAATATGCAAATTTTAACACGTCCGAAAGTTTCAAATCTTTCAAGTTCCAAAGCTTCAAAATTCCAAAAGCAACTAAATTTTAAAACGTCCAAACTTAAGAAAATAAAAATTTTATAAATTCCAATTTTAAAAGAATTCAAAGGTTAATGCGTTCAAATTTAAAACATCCAAATATGATTATGTTCAAGTTGCAATTTGTATAAATTTCGAAACATCCTAATTTTAATACTTCCAAATTTCAATTATTCAAATTTTAATACGTCCGAAAGTTTCAAATCTTTCAAGTTCTAAAGCTTCAAAATTTCAAAAGCAACCAAATTTTAAAACTCCTAAACTTCAAGACTACAAAATTTTAAAAATTTCCATTTTAAAAGAATCCAAAGTTTAAGGTGTCTAAATTTCAAAATATCTCAATTTTAATGGGTGCGCAAGTTTCAAATCTTCCAAATTTTAAAACTCTCAAACTTCAAGACAACAAAATTACAAAGATTCCTATTTTAATAGAATCCAAATTTGAATGCGTCCAAAAATCAAAGACTACAAATTTGTACCCGTCCAATTGTCAAAGTTTTCAAATTTTAAACATCAAAATTTTAATGCCTCCGAAAAATTCCAGAATTTCCATGGTTTTATCAAATTTATAAATCTTCTTAAAACGACTCGAAAGTATTAAATATTCGTAGGAAGGTCGATAAATAACTTTTCCACTGGAATTGGCTTTAATGAATAATTAAAATATAAATGAAAAGAAGTTTTGCGAAAAAAGTGATTAAAGTTTACTGGTTTGAGCTTTCACCCTTTTAAGATTGTTTTATGTAAAATAAAAGAGTATAAATGAAACTCGGAAAGAAAAGGAAAATTAGATGTGCACATCCTGATTATTTCTCTCGAGTAAATTTATTAAATAAAAAAAAAAAAGAAAGAAAAAGCAAAAACATTTAAAAAGTCACAAAATTAGTTCCACAATTTTATACAAATTGACGAGAGTTTGTTGAAACAGAACGATTTTTTGATTCCAGCTCATATCAACCATATTCGAAAAGTGGCTGGAATCGATCACGTGGGAATTGGCGCAGGCTTCGATGGGATCAATTTGTGAGTATTTTTGGATCAATTTTAGCCAGCAATTAATTAAATTGCACTGCAAGTGAGAAAAAAAAGTTCTCTTTTTTAACAATTCATCGACAAATTGAATATTTTCTTGCTTTTATTATTTCGGGCCATGTTTGAAGGAAATTTAATTAGACTTCATTAATAGGGACAGTTATTAATAATAGAACATTCACGGTGGAGAAATTTTACTCAATTATTAGTGTGTCATTAAATATATATATGGACTTTACAGAATATTTAATCAGGTTAGTTAAAAAACTAGTTGAATTAAATGTTAATTATCGAAATTTACATTAGTCCAGTTTTTATTTGTAGCCTTTTTTAACAAAAAATATTACTTATTATATAGAACTTAATACGTTTTTCTTGTCTCGATTCTTAATGATAAATTAAAAGTGAGTTAATTAAATTTTTTAATTAGCTGACCCTTAATATCAAAGTTCTCAAGTTCTCCTTTTGGAATAAAAAAAAAAAATTTATCTTCGTTTTAGAGATTAGCACTTGGTGAAGGGCACCTATAGTTTTTACTGCTGTATCGTGTTATTTGTTCGGAAACACAATTTGCATTTCATACCGAGGCACACAAGAATACTTGTGTTAGCACAGCAGGGGTTTAGCAGTTGGGCGCGTGGTTATTAAATAAACATAGAGTACCCCTATTTCCTGTTCAAACTGGTGAAAGCGATTCAAAGTTTTCATCCTCGCCGACAAAAAAAGGAACAATTGAAAAGAGCAAAAATCAAGACTCTCCGGGAAAAAGTAGATTTATCTTTAGCAATCAGAAAAACGAATCTTCTGAATAATCATTCACTGCGGAAAAATCAAATTAAACTTTTAATTAAATACGAGTCCGTGGCTTAAAATAATATGGTATTGATTAAATTTCAAGAAAGAGTTACAAATTATTTTACTTTCTATTTTTGTTTCTTTTTTAGACTGGAGTTTTTTTAATGTGCTTATTAAACACGTAACTTTATTAAAATACGGAGTTTTCGATTCATTCGTATTATTATATCAGGTCTCGCTACTTTCGGAAAAAAAAATTTACTTTTTAAGGTAGAATGAAATATTTTTAAAAAGTTGTAAATTTTTTCTTATAATGATTTATAAATATAAAGTTTAAGGAGTTTGAAAGAAATATTAAGGAAAAAAATCAAAACGAAAATGCGCTATCGGTTGAAAAGTTATTTCGAATCAGTTTCATGAAGAAATGACAAAATGTACAAGAAAAAATTAAAGAAATTTTATAAAGTCAAAAAGTCTGTAAAAATAAGAAAAAGTAAAAACATTATAAAAAATAATGTGGCAAACTATTTATAACATAAAGAAATTGTTTTAACAAATATATAAAATTATGGAAGAGTGACAAACTTTTGAAATATATTTCAGAAATTTATGAATATAAATGTAAGATTTATTCCCAAAAAATATTTCTCGAAAAATTGAGAAACTCTAAGACTAAAATAAGAAAAAATAAAAAACTTATTAGAGAAGAGATGAAGAAATTATTTTAAAAAATACAAAAGTTTACAAAATTATTCAAAAAATGCAGAAAAATGAAAAACAAAAATAACAAAATGGGAGAAAAAGGTTTTAAAAATATATTAAAAAAAAAAGGAAACAACTACAAAATTTTAAAGAGGAATCAAACAAACAAAATCGGAAAAAAGTTGAAACTATATATTTCCGTATATTTTAAAAATAGTGATATCTTTATTTTTAAAGAATTTTGGAGAGAGGCTAAAAATTGTTGTTTTTAACATTTTAATCAATTCAAAGTTACATTTGAATAAAAATTACAAATTTCTGTTATTGGAAATGTTTCAAACAAAATAGCCCAATATTTGAGAAATATTTCCAATAACCAGAAAATGGAACTTTTATTCAAATGCAATTTTGAATTGATCAAAATGTTAAAAATGACATTGTTTACTCGTTCATCAAATCGCTTTTGAAGTTTAGAATACACAAATATGAAGTTTTTGGACTATAACTTTTTTTATTGTTTGTCAAATCGAAATATTTTTAAAAATTTATAAAAATTAATTAATAAATCAACAAAAAGAGGGTAAGTTTTTCTACATATTATAAAAACAGAAAATCATCAAATAACCTAAAATAATTTGAATGAAAATGAAAAGATTCTAAAAAAATAGTG
The DNA here is from genome assembly GCA_037103525.1 of Ganaspis brasiliensis. Taxonomy (NCBI): domain Eukaryota; kingdom Metazoa; phylum Arthropoda; class Insecta; order Hymenoptera; family Figitidae; genus Ganaspis; species Ganaspis brasiliensis. Next base: position 398,667 of record JAZKLR010000013.1, on the reverse strand, counting down.
GCTATTATCAAATTAACAGAAATTACAAAAGTTAATAAATTAATTTAAGTATTTAGAATTTCTTTCTTTTTTTTAAAATCATTGTATGTATATAAACACAGTTTGTGAATACTTGGAAGAAATAAAATAAATAAATATAAAGTTATAAAAGTAATAAGAAAATAGACGAAAATTAGAGAAATTAAGAAATTAAATTTTAATGTCCGAAATATTTAAGAGTATAATTTAATAAATATTTACAACCACTTTATATTATATTTAGAAAAACTTTCTACTTGAAAATATGGAAAAAATAAGTTTTTTCTAGAAAGGAGTTTATAAATTAATAAATAATAAATAAATAATACTAAATAATTTGATTTTAATTATTTCTTGTATCAATAAATAATTTGGAGATTTTACGAAAATTTGATAGAAACTTATTAGAGAAATCTTGTTACTCACAGTTACCAATTCAATTAGTAGGTTTTCACTATTTTGATCTCTCTAAATTTGAATTAGTTGAAAATAACTTATTATTAGTAAAATCGTTGCCAAGGTTTTGTTTCAACTATTAGTGAAAAATAACTAATTGTTAGTAAAATATGATTAATTATTAGTAAAAAGCTAACTATAAGATAGTTAAAACTTGACTAATTGACTTAGTTATCAGAATTTTACTATAATATTAGTTATTTTGACGTAACCTAAAAACCGATTTCACTAATAATTAGTTATTTTTAACTAATCCAGGTTTAGAGAGAGGGTAAACCAGTTTTTTCTTTTTCAATAAGTAAAATATGATCCTAAAATAATTTTTTTCTCAATATTTTAGATCTAGATAGTAGAAAAAAGTTGGAAAATTTCCAAATTAAATGACAATGTTTATTTGATATTTAGAAATGTTTTGTGAAATAAAGTAAGATGGAAAATCATTATTTTTGTCTTTTTTATCTTATTTATAAATTATATTTTTAAAGTATAATTTTACAGACAAAAAAGTAATTTTGTTATAAAAAATTTATTTCTAATAATAATAATTAATTTTCCTAAATTATTCAATATGAAAATGTATCGTATCTACACTGTAAAAATTTTTCGAAATTTTTCTCATGAAGTCGTTCGAAATATTTCGAAAAAAGTTCGAAAAACGATTTTTCGACTCGAATTTACATATTATTCGAAAAATTTAGAATAATTTCGAAACTGTTAGGAAATTTTTCGAAAAATCAGTAAGATTTTTTAATTTCTTAAATTTTTCGAAAATTTTCGTATTGAGTTCGAATATTTTCTTCACTAAATTCTAAATATATCAAAAGATTTAGAAAAATTTTCGAATTTGGGTGAGAAATTCAATTATTGGCCGAATTTCGATATTTTCCAACTTCAGTATTAAATATAACTCAATAGATATTTAGAAATTTTTCTTAACCATATAAGCATTTTATGTATCATTTGCACAATTATTATTACCTATTATTTTTTTTTAAAATAACATCTTTAAATATAAATACATTTTATATACTTAATTGAAATTCTACTAAAAATTTGTATTTCTTGATAAGTAGGTCATATTTATTTATTGTACAATTAGTATATAAATAAACAAGTGAGTAATAATAACTTCTAATAAATAAGTAAAATTAAAGAATAGTTTTGGTAAACTTAACAAAATTTTAAATTTCTCTACACGGAAAAACATTCTGTTATAACAAAAAGCCACTCTCTACAGAGTTAAAAATTTTGTGTAATTTTTAACATATTTCACATATCCCAAACGGTCCACTCAAAATTTTGTGTTAATTCAACACAAGGAAATATGTTGAATAAAATACATAAATTCTAACCTCTCATTTTATACATTACAGTGATTCTAATACTAAATATAGTTCAAGTTTATAACGTTTAAATGAACGTAATTTCTGCAAAGTTAAAAATTTTGTTTTAAATTAAATATAAATCACATTTTCCAAACAGTCCACTTAAAATTTGTGTTGACTTTTAGTATAAGAATTTGTGTTGTTTTGTTATATCGACTGCTCCGTACAAGTGATATAATCGTGATAATTTAAAGCGCATAGATTGAAATGAATTTTCAATAAGAAATTTATGCATTACAACAAAAAAATAAACGTTAATTATTGTGTTACTACTAAAAACTTTGAGGTTATGTTCAAAAATCGAATGACATTTAAAGAATGTGTAAAATTAACTAACGAAATATGTTAAATTTTAACACAACAAATTTAACAAGAACTGTTTTCTACATAAATACACAAAATTTTTAACTGTGTAAATCTGAATTAGTTAAAAACTACCTTTTTAAGGGTGAAAACTCGTTTACCTTGTCAAATAGTAATTTTTTACTAATAATTTAGTATAAAACTACTAATTTAATTAGTCAAAGTTATTTTTAGGTTACGTTAAACTACTAAAAAAATTAGTAGATTTCTATTTACTAATTACACTAATTATTTTTTACTATTTAATTAGTCAAATTTAACTGCTGAATTAGTAATTTTTTACTATTAATTAGTTATTTTTTACTAATTGAAAAAGAGAAAACTCTTTTACGATTTTAACCCCTAAATAGTAGTTTTTTTACTAATTCAGATTTAGAGAGCATTCTCGTTGTAATAAAAAGAATAATTTAATTTAATTTAATTATTTATCTGCTTAATTTATCAAATTTATTGGGAACAAGTGCGAATTTTTAAAATTTTTTATTTATACAACAATAAAATTTGTACTAAAGGATAGTTAATATTTACACAAAAGTAACGAAGAGAGCATGTTATTTCAATAAATTTGCTTTTTATATTTATTACTATTATATTTTAATATTAAATTATAAGTCTCACTTCTGTTAAATTTAAAAAAAAAAAATTTTTTGATCGAGTTTGCATTTTTTTAATACCTAATTGTAATAATTTTAATGAACAAAATGCTTTAAAGAAATTCATCATTTTATTCGTATATTACTTTTGTTTTAATTTTGTTTAAATTGGGGTTACAGTTTAAAAATGTAATCTTATGGTTTTTAATTAGTGTCATTAATTTAATTTTATCGTACACTAATATGTTTGTTAAATGTAAATAATAGAAATGTTTCCAATTTTGTTATATTTTATAATTTTATAAAGAATATATTTTATAAAAACTAAAAATTCCTCTTGAATACAAATACTATTTCATTTCAATAAATTATTTTTAAAATTTAATTTGATAAGATCCTAGATTCTTAAAATATTCTTTCAAAAAATATCTTTATGTCTAAAATAAGAAATTAGCAAAAGATTCTCAAAACTCAAAAGAAATTCATTGCTATTTCCGCTTTTGGTGAAAAAAAAAAAATCGTTATTCTACAGATTTTTATAAAATTCTAATGACATATTTAATACATTATTTTACATGTATAGTTACAATTTTATTGAAATTTACCGTTCTGTTTTTAAGATATAGATTTATAAAGTTGGAACTTTTACATGGAAACAGAAAAAAGAAACGCGCAAAATTACTATATTTTTATTTAAAAAAAAAAACGGCTCTACAAATTAAAAAAAAATTAATATATTTTAAACTATAATATATGTTATTCAAGGTTAGTAATTCTTCTATTTTTGTGAAATAACTATGAAAGAGAAATTCTAATAGCTCTCAATGGAAAAAAATGTTTTCCACAAAATTCGTTTGTATAATGATTTTAACTATAAAATACTATTTAGAAACCAAATTATAAGAAAAAATGAATTTAAAAAGACATTGAATATCATGGTCTGATAGAATGAGAACCGCTTAAGGGTATAAACGTCCTTAAACCAATTTTATCAATTTATTTTATTCCTGGACAAAAATAGAAACCGTTTTTGTTTTGAATTAATCCCCAAGGTTTGTATTTGAAATAAAACCGGGTTTTAGAATGACAAAATGTTAAAAGTTCTTTCAGAAGTAAAAGAAGAGATCGTCAGACTGTTGTACTTGACCAAGAAACTAATCTTCTGCAGTTAGATTAAATTTTACGCTGCTCTTGACTACCAAGAATCGTTACCTTCTTTTCTCTACTTTTCCCATTCCAACCTGTCTTAACCACTCTCCTAGTTCTACTTCGAACGGTTGGATAAAAATTGAAAATACACTTCGTTATAGTTGAAAAGGCATAATTTCGAAGCGCTTCTCTGTCATGGTGCGATTGCCGAAGATAACGAGATAGTTAGTAATGTTAAGAAAATTGTAATTGACCGCCTTTATGAGAGACGCTACTAACACTCTTTCTCATGGCTCACAAAAAAAGTAAATGTACCCTGAACCTTTTATCGTGCATACTTTTCCGTCGAATTTAATCTCAAATTACATTTCTGCCTACATTAACATTACACTTAAACTCGATTAAACCTACTTAAGGAGAAATTGAAATTTGCAGCGTCGTTCGGAGGCTCAGAGATTTTCATTCTATAAAAGGTATCCAGAAATAACCTCGACGATTAAAGAAAAAAAAAAAAAACTAACAGAGTATTACAACTCGCATGCGACAGAATACCTTGACGTATAAAGAGAATTTTTTTTTAAAGTTTTTCAAATCAAAGGAAAGTTACTTGGTGAGAAATTGCAGCTTATTGTTTTATTATAATAAAAAAAATATATATATAAAGTATATAATATTAATAAGTAAACAATCGTTTAATTATTATTATCACTTTTCATTTTATTTTCATCTTTATTTGAACTTTGAATGTGATATTGACATAAATTGTTAAATTTAGAGAAAAACGTTGAAAATTTAATGTATAATGTTCTCTTTTTATAGTCGAGTTAATCAATAATTTTATATAACAACAAAGTTGACATTTCTCAATGTTGTGCTCCTTTTTTAAAATGTACACGTACGTAACTTTCAAGAGGAAACTTTTCTTAGCCTATGCAGTCTTTCTAATTTACTATTCCAAGTTATTTATATTTTATACGCCCTTATGTTCGAACGAGTGTACAACTTTAGTTTAAGTATGAAAATTTTTGTAAATTTTAAAGAGACCTACAAATTTCTTTTTGCGAAAAACTTTTGAAAATTTTCTAGAAAATAAAAGAAAGAAAGCAGAAATTCGTAGAAATAATCTGAAATGAAAATTCCATTAAATTGCGGAGAATTCAAATTGATAAAAAAATGAAATAAATAAAATTCATTCAATATTGTTAAATAACAATTTCTTCTTTTTATTAAAACATAAAATTAGTGATAATTAAAATTAGTTCCAAGTTCAAACTAATAAAAAGTCAGTTAGTTTCATTTAGTATAAATTCATTTTAACAAAGTTTATTAATTTTCAGATCGATTATAAGCGGTTAAAACTAAAATAGAAATTGACAGATTCCAGATTAAAATAAATGTCTAAAAATATTAATATAAGAATTATTAATATCTGTTTTTTAGACTATTGAACGGGTTGAACAAAAACAGAGACAGAAATATGCAGCTAAATATTAAAAGCAAAAAATCTGTTATTCGATTAATCCTATTTTGACTTTCCTTTCTGCATAGAACATTGCCCAATTATTCTTTCATGCAAATTACTTTCTCTGTAAAAGTTCAGCAGGGGCTTAACATGTAACTTTTAAACCAGAAGCGAAACCACGAGTTTGATTTTCAAATTTTTAGTGAAATGTTAGTTTCATCACTTTTAGTGTTAACATTTTAAAAGCGGATTGTAAAGTTAGAATTTATTTTTTTTTAACAAAATAAAATAAAATATACAAAATTACAACACTGTTAACTTACCTCCTTTCACTTTTGTTAATCTCTTTAAATTTATTAAATTATTAAATTTTTTAAAAATTCTAACCACAGTGACTGTTTTTAAAATGTAAACATTGAATGTGGTAAAAACTGACATTTTCCTGAAAAATCCATAATGGGATTCGTGGTTTCCGTTTCCATTTTTGGGGCGCATGAATATTCCGCAAAGTTTAATTGAATATATATTATTTATTTAACCGAAACTTAAGCAGCTGAATAAACAATGTTATTTACTCGAATTTTTAATCAGAAGAAATATATTGCCAAAATTACTCATTTTTACGTAACATACATTATATATTCAGTTTTTCTCTAATTTTGCAATTTATCGATCTTTTTAAAATTACTTAAAAAATAAAATTATTATTTACTAAGTTTTTACACAGTGCACCTACAAAAATGCATGTTTTTTAATTTTGCAATTTACCGTTGTTTATATAATTACGAATAAAGATTAAAAGTGGATTCATTTTCGATTAAAATAACACACTATGTTTTTGCAGTTCAGATATATAATCGAATTTAGGTGTTTGCATTAAATTACGTAAACATCCAATACGTAAATTTAATACTCTAGATATTGTTTATAAGCTAAAATATTCTGTTAGCGAGTACATTTATGTAGGTCAAAAAGTTACTAAAAACAAAAGTTGATTATTATAATCTAAATTTGAAGTAATTAATAAAATTTTTAACACTATAACGAAGCTAATCTATTCAATTAATTAACACAATCATCAAACCGTTCGGTAAATTAATTTAATATTGTTGTAAAAGTTGTATTATAGTTTAAAATATATTAATTTTATTTTTAAATTTGTAAAGCTGTTTTTTTTTAATTAATTAAAATATAGCCATTTTGAGCGTTTTGTTACTGTTTCCATGTAAAAATTCCAATTTTATAAATTTATATCTTAAAAACGGAACGGTAGATTTAAAAAAAAATTGGAACTACACATGTAAAATAATGCGTTTAATATGTCATTAAAATTTTATAAGAATCTGTAGAAAATCGATTTTTGGATAAACCTCCTTAAGGATGTTCAACCCATTGACATAACCTCAAACTAAAAAATGGTTTCCACATAAAATATAAATATTTTAAAAATTGTTTTCACCCAATTTTAAAAGACCCAGTTGTACATTTTTTTTTAAAAAAAAGTAGGTTGAGACAAAATTTGTTATCAATTAATAATTATTGAACATTTCGTGTTTTTCATGTAAATAATATTTTGTAAACAAATTATTAAATAAATAGTATTTTTCTATTTTCTATTTTTTAAACAAAAATATTTTAACAAAACTTAACGAACAAACTTGTAGAAATTTTTTCGAGAATTAAAATAACCTTCTATTTGTTAAAAATTGGATAAAATTTACAATTGTTCACTTACTTTGAAGAAAAAACACAAAATGTTTAATAATTATTATTAATTATTATAATTTATTACTTAACTTTAGTATTTACTATTAATAGTTAATCAGACATTGACCAATAGTTTTTTAATGAAAATGTTTTAAAAATGAACAAAAGTTGCTAAATTTTTGAAGTTTTTCAAAGATACCTTTTTTACAATTCTATCTTTTCTTACAAATTTTTTTAAAAATGGTACAATTTCAGTAAATAATAGCTTCTTTTCTTGAGTTAAGCAAACTCTACAATTTCACCTCGTAAGATTTTTGAAAAAGTGGATCATTTTTTAAATAAAGCTGTTTGTTTATAAATATTTTGAAATATGTTTTTAAATAAATTTATATATTTAAAGAATGGTCCACTTTTTGCTTCCTCATAGAGGAAGCTTTGTGATCGTTAAAATTTTCGATTTTCCAAAAATAGTCTAAATCGACTCATTTTCATCTAAAAAGCGAAAATTTTCATTTCTAAGCAAATGTCCAGATGTATGTGTGTGTGTGTGTATGTATGTATGTGTGTGTGTGTATAGCGTTTTTTGTGTACAAGATATCTTGAGAACGCATAAACGGATTCCAATAAAATTTGGATGACTTATTAAGCTCATGAATATCTGAATTTGGACACAAGGATTTTTGAAAATACCCAACCAAATTTTTTTGAGCCCCTTTTTTCATAGAAAAAAATCGTTTTTTGACAAAAATTTTTTTTATGCTAAAAATACAACTTAATGAATACAAAAATCATATTCCTTATCTCAAAACGAATCGATTGACCTATATATCTTTTATAATTGATCAAGAATTCGTAAAATAATTCATATTTTTACATTTTTTTTTTGCGTTAAAAATTTTTTTTAACAACTTCTCTAATTAACTTATGTATTATTAATTTCTTGCTTCCTCTATGAGGAAGCAAATTATTTTGCTTACTTGGAAGCGAAATGTCCATGAAATGGACATAATTCTCACCTAGTTTAAAAATCTGCCGAGGTAAAGTTGTAGAATTTTCTCAAGAAAATAAGCGATTATTTACTTTAATTGTATAATTTTTAAAAAAATTTTAAGAAAAAATAGACTTGTAAAAAAAAGTATCTTTGAAAAACGTTAAAAATTTAGCCACTTTGATTCACGTTTAGAACATTTTCATTAAAAAACTATTGGTCGATTAACTAATACTAATAGTAAATACTGTTAAGAAATAAACTATATTAATTAATAATTGCTATTAACTTAAATATGTATTAACTTTTGTCATTTTACGATTTTTACAATTTTTAAAAAAAAATTTTGTATGATTAATTTTTGCAAATTAAATTTAATAATAACAATTTTAGTTAATTATACTCTTTAAATTTATTATCTCGATACTAATACCAAGACTTTGAAAACAATTTATTTATTTCTTAAAAATATTTAATTCTAAAAATGTAGGTATTGTATTATTTTACGAAAATCTTCATGACGAGACTATTTAAATCAAAAACAACCTCAAAGTGAAAAACCATTGAAAAATATTTTGACTAAAAAATTTGAAGAATTATTGAGTTTCCTGTTGTTTCCTGAGTTCCTGTTCAGACTAAGAATTCGGATCTTTAAATTTTACACATGATTTATCTTGAATTATGGAATCTTTTTGGTTGAACCTGAGAATTTTGGAGTTTTAAAAAGTTTTAAATTAAAGATTAATTAATTTATTTTGTACATTGAATAAATATCGATTTATTATTTTTTTTAGTCCTCTTATTCAAGTGATCAAAGATAGTCTGTCGCCCTTCGTTTTTCTACTTTAGTTTCCGAAAATAATTGTTTTCAATCTTAGTTATAATTTTTAATAATTATAATTTTGGGGATTACAACTGTTTTATTTCTGTTTGGTAAAAAATGATAATTTCCGGTTCATTAAAGCAGAATGAAAGTAATGAACCCTCTTTCTCTACCTCTATTTCATCTTTTGGCAAATTCCTCGTCACATTAGCACTTTCATCTTTGAGCAACCCAATTTTGAGCAGATTCTCTTGTTAGAAAGACTGCTTGTGAAGGAATTCACAAGTGCAATATTGGAGAACATTATACGGTGCCTGGAAAGGTCAGAAGCAGGCAGAGAGAAGGGTCGAGGATAATTAATGGTAATTATTACATTAAAGTCCTGTGTCGGCCTTGGGTATATACCCACCTACTTCAGTCGCCGTAAGTGAACCAACCTAGTGCCAGCATTCAGAGTTAGCAATAACGTCCGACCACAGCTTTACAGTGTAATATGAATTTTAATCTCACGTAAAAGCTTATTGGGCATGTGCGCGTGTCTCTTCTCGCTTCTCCAGACACTTCTAGAGAACCCCGAGAGTCACAACGCTCTTTACCATCTCACCAACTTCTCTCTTTCTCTCTCTCTCTCTCTCTCTCTCTCTCTGTATCCTCTCACAGACCTTTGCACAACCTATTTCCAGGTTGACCTACTTTTTCCCCCGAAGAAATAATGAAATACAACCATCCTTCCGGTAGAAGGTCCGAATAGGATTTCACTGGGATAAGAGCTTTCAGTTTCCCTTTAACCTACTTCATCTCGTTAGCTACATCTTTTCCTCAAGACAAGTCTCAAAAAAACTTTTAAGAGAGTGGTTAAGTAAATGGACATTCGCATAATATTAACTATAATATACGGGCAAAGAATTTTTACTAAGTTCAATTTCATTTCTGGGGAAAAGAAAGAGGATGGTTTCATATATAGGGAATGAGCAAGTTAGAGAGAACGAGAAGAGGGAATAATGAAAGAAAAGTTAATGGAGTTTTTATACTGTTTAAGAATTCGAGTTAAATCAATTATGGAACTATTATTAAAGTTCTTGTCGTGGGGTTTTTTTTTTATGTCAGGAAAAAGATAATGACTATTGTCACGCAATTGACAAGTTTTATTTTTCTGAGTTTCTATTTTATGAGAATTCAGCAATGGAGAAGATTTTGAGAGGGTGGCCACAATACAATGAAAAAACGGTATTCTTACTTTAGGAATTATTCTTGGCGCCTATTTTAGGATAAAATATTATTATATTAAGGATATAATATTCCTAAAATAAGAAGAATAGGCTTAAAATAGGAAGCACATTCTTAAGGACATAAGAAAATATTCTTATAATTTAAGAATGTGCTTTTTTTATTTTAAGAATATTCTTCCTATTTTAGGAATATTACCTATATTCATAATATAAGAATATTTTATTCTTAAATAGGCGCTAAGAATACACTAAAAAAAAACAATTTAAAATTTACTTGAGTATCAAGTAATATTTACTGTCTTTACTTAAACAATGCAAATAAATTAAAAATTGCTGTGAATCCAGATAATTTTTACATTGTTTTCTAAGAAGAAAAAGACAAATGACACTTTTGAAGCAAATTTGAAGTTTTGTGTCAAACTCTTCGAAGTTAAATTTTAATTATAGGGTAACGGAACCAGTGAAAGAACATTTAAGGAATTGTATACTTTTATCATTAATTCTTTTTGAATGCAAATACCGAAAATGGTCTGGTAAATTTTTTTTCAATAATTTCTTAAGTGTAGAATATGACGGTCAAATTTAAATTATATAAATGTGAATCATAATTAAAAATTTTAATTAATAAGTAAAACATACCTATTTCACCAGTAAAGGAACACGTTCACCAGTAAAAGAATTTGGATCCCTCCAATGTAAGAACAAATATTATTTATGTTAAATTAATGCATAAAAATACAGATTGTGGTAGAAAAAAATTCACAAATGTTGTAAAATTAAGTTCAAAACTTACTATTATGAATATTTTCTGGACTAAGTACCCTAAAATAGTGTTTTAAGTATTTAACCACTTCTAACCAATTTCTTTGTTTATGTTTTGATTACTTGCAATGTCAAATATTATATCATTTGTCAGCTACTTCGGACTGTTCTTTTGCATGCAAATAAATGAAATTCTTTCACTGGAAAGTGATCAAATGCAAACCCAGTAAAGGAATTTGCATTTAATAATAATATTTGATAAATAATTGAGTTTTTTTTACCAAAGAAAATAATTTAGAGACATTCTTAAGTTAATTTAGAAAAAAAAGACATCAATTAAAGCAGTTTTTATAGAAGAAATATAAAAATTAAAATGACGTGTTCAGAGCGATGTTCTTTTAGTACAAGGTGTACGTAATCTACTAAATTTTTAAATAATTATTTTTGAAAGTAATCTGCATTTTAAATCTGATGCTATGTTATATACAAGGTTTAGAAGTAATTAAGTCCCTAAAAACATAATAATTAACAGAATAAAAACTATAATTTTTAAATTATTATGGAAAATGTTCAATTTGTTCTTTCACTGGTGGCAGTTCTTTCACTGGTGCCATTACCCTATTTCGGAAAATTTAATAATGGAAGTATAAATAAAAGTAAGTAGAAAAGTAATTTATGTAATAATTTATTTTTCTGTAATTACTTCAAATATTGGTGATTTTCATTGAACACGTAAATTTGAGATAACTTAATTTCAAGAAAAAAAATACGGTTTTAACATTTTTTTTCATTTATATATATTATTTAGGATATAATTAGTTAATATATGTATTGGCCGAGCGTGTCTATTTAATATTGAGCAGTAATTACGAATATTAAATTTGGTTTGGTTAACCTACTTGTTGTTATCAAACGTGTAATTATTTTCACGAATTAAAAGACAAATTTTTAATAATTGTATTCAATTTTCAAAATTAAAATATTTTACATAATTTTTTAATATTTACTCTTAAAATTCCTACCTTTATCAACGTATCATTTTATTATTTGAATATGTTTACATTGCGTTCGTTGTCAAAATTTGTAGGTTCATGCTGTTATTATGTATTGCACAGTTTTTTGTTTTTGATATTTTTGCTTAGAAGCAGGGGACATTACATTCCAGGGGACGTTACATGGGATAATATTTCATATTTTGTTGGACATAATATTTAAGTCTTAAAATATAAGTTTGGAATCTTAAAAAGAATTTTTAGCTTCATATTTATCGCCTTTAACATCATAAAAAGAGTTGATATCTTTCATGAGATTGAATGCCAGGGGAATTAAATTAAAAAAGGTAGGAGTACGTTTTTTTTATTAAAATATCTTTTTCTTTTTAAATAAGTGTTCGTGAGTAAATTAATCACCACTAAGTTAAAGATAGAAACATTTTCTTCAAATTTTACCTAATGCAAATTATTTTTGAGTTAATATTTTTCTATATGACATTATTAATCATTGACTCTCTAAGAAAAGTGAAAAGTGTGAGACACATTTAACTGCGATTTAAATACGTTATTGGACTGTAATTAAATTTCCACAATATATTGTAATGTTCGTTTTAGAGCGTAGAATTATTTAGTAAAATTTAAAATTCTACTTTAAATATGTGCCACTCGGAATAGTAAGTTAAATGATTCAAGAACCCTTTGAAGACAGCCAGGTGACGTTACATTTTACACCTAAATCAGTATTTATAATATTATAAAATAAATATTTGTAATTCATAAAAGTGGGAATTTATACGTAAATAATCTGTAGATAGATCATATAAATACTTTTCACTGAAATCTATTTTTTATATTGAAAAATCATGTAAGACCACGATTTACACTTTCATTGAAAATCACCCATATTCGTTTTAAATACAAAACGTCAAATTTGATTTGTAAAATGACGTTTTTTTATCCTTAGAAAACAAAGTAAAAATTACCTGGTTTCACAGCAATTTTTAAATTGTTTCCATTGCTTGAGTAAAAAAGTAAATAATACTTAAAACTCAAGTAAATTTTAAAATGTTTTTCTTTCAGTGTAGTTCTCAAAGTAAAAATACTGTTTTTTCAGTGCAAATCTTCGTTTTAAAATTTTCCGATTTTCCTTCGACAACGAAATTTTTTCCCTATCTTTTTAGTAAAAAGTCAGAGAAAAAATTCTAAATTGTCGAAGGAAAGTCTGAAAATTTTAAAACAAAGATTTTTGTTTCCGATTAGTAAAATAAGGGTAAAAAAAATTAGTAAATATAAGTAAAAAAATGAGTTTTACACAAATAAACGATGTAGTTGTATCAGAGTGTTTAGCTTACTATTATATTCAAATATCCTTGACAAATTCTCCGGATTTGTTTTTTTTTATAATAGTTAATAACTTTAAATTATCTATGTTCTATTTTAAAATACAACAGGATTTAAAAGAAAAATTAAGAAGAGCGGTTTTCAATTCGAAAAATCTTTAAAAGTAAGATAGAGTGGGAACAATTACTAAAAAATACTAAAAAAATTGAAACAAAGCATAGAAAATGGTATTAAAAATCTAACAAATTATGAAAAAATAAAAAATTTCAAAAAATATTCCAAACTTTATGATTAAATGCAAAAATCAGAAAATCAGGGAGATTGTATTAAAAAATGAAGAAACGTAAAACACAAAGTAAGAATATATGAAAAAACAAGTAAAACTTTTATAAAATAATACGAAGAAATTGAGCTAATATAAAGAACTTGAAGAAATTAATCAAACAATGAAGAAGTCTGAAAATATTTTTCAAAAATTTTTGAAGAACGAAAAAATTAAAAACTTTCAAGTCCTAAAAATATAAATTGAAAAGAGAAAATCAAATCACAATGGGTTAATCTAAGAATAAATGGTAAAATTAAAAAGGAAAAAAGAGAATTAAATAGGAGCAGAAATAAGAAAAAAATTACAACAACAAAAATTGGAAAAATGTATAAAAACTAGAAAATCTTGAAGAAAAATCCAAGCAAATATGAAAAATGAGAAAATTACAACTATAACAAAAATCTAAATTTAAATATAATAGCAAATCTAAATCTTTAAAAAGAATTTAACAAAATATGAAGCAAATAAGAGAATTACAAGAAACATCTAGATTCTTATGAATGGATGCAAAACTAAGAAAATCAGACGAAATCTATTAAAAATTGAAAACTGTAAACAAAAACGAGGAAAATCTCTATAAAAGACATAATGAAATCATTTAAAAACCAAGAAAATTGTTTTCAAAAAATAAGAAAATTAACAAAAATATTGTAAATGAGGTTTGAAAAAATTAAAGAATAATCAAATATTACATAATTTTTGGAAAAGTCAAAAAAATTTAAATTTAAAAACAAAAAAAAGGAAAATTATAAAATCTATTTTAAAAAATGTTGAATGAATGAAAAAGTAAAATAATCAAGGAGAACGTCTACAACCGAGTGAAAAAATGTAAAAACAATGTGAAACAACTACAAAAAATAAAGAATAAACTAATTGAATAAAATATTATTTAACAAAAAACAGAGTATGAAATTGTAGAGGATATTTACAAACGAAAAATGTGCTATTAATTGTCAAAAATTGAGAATAATTACAAATGTTGGATTTAAGGAAAAACCACAAAAAGTCATCATCTCTCTAAATCTGAATTAGTGGTTTTCTACTATTGAATTAGTGAAAAATCGGTCACTATTAAACCATTAACAAAATTTACTAATTTTTATTAAAAAACTACTAATTTGAAAGTGAAATATCTATTAATTGAAATAGTAAAAGTTTACTTTTTCAATTAGTAGATATTTCATGTTTTAAAAATAATAGTTTTTTATTAAAAATTAGTAAAATTTTTTACGATTTAATAGATACCGATTTTTCACTAATTCATTGGTAGAAAATCATTAATTCAAAGTCAAAGAGACCATATACATCTCAAAAATATACTACTTAATACTTAAAAATTTGGTGTCAAAAATCACTTTCTAGTTTAAGGTTATGTCAATGAGATGAACCTCCTTAAAAAAATGATTGAATCATTTTGCAATGAATTATAAAACTAAAAATCAAAATCAACGAAACAAGGTGACAATTTTTTTAGCGTTATAACAACAATTAATCTTTGAATAAACTTAACTACTTAACGTAAAATTGAAAAAAGTTCAGAAAATCAACTAACAAAAAGGAAACATTTTTTAATAATTAGAACAATTAAGAATTAGAGAATTTGGATATACTTTCGAATAGCGCGGACCTCCGATTTTGTTGCCACTAGGTATACCTACGTATTTTGGTGCGCTGATTACGAAAATAATAGTGAAAATTGGCGACTAGCTCATTTATAAATATTGAAAATATGAAAAATTGTTTCATACAAAAGTTTTGTTAATTTTTATAGTATTTATCGTAAAAATGTTGAAATTGACAATTTGGGGGGCTTCGCCCCCCCAAAATACAAAATACCGGGGGTTTGGGGTGCCCACTGAACGTGGAATATAGACAACGGTCGGAAAACGAATAGTTTTTTTTGGTTTTTATAGTATGAATCGTAAAAATGATGAAGTTGTAAATTTTTTTAAAAATGATTTTCGTAATTAGTGCATAAAATTACGTAAGATACGTAATTTTACGTTATTACATAAGTGTACGTAACTCAACGTAAGTACGTAATTTTACGTTATTACGTAATAGTGCACGGTAAAAAAAGTTCGTATGAACTATCAAAAGTATTCACTGTAATAGGTAAACTTATAGCTAGAATGGAGCCATGGATAATCCAAATTCGCTACATTAGTGAAAATGACATTTCTTAAGATATTTAACTACATTATAGATGCATTATGAATAGGGTATAAATTCGATATGTCTGAAATAGTGATATTGAGAATCATCGAAATAGTCATTATCAACATATAACTGAAGTAAGATGCATACATAATTATCATGCAAATCTAAGATTTGAGATTTTAAAAAAAACCTTTTTAACAAGAGTCATAATTTTAAGAAAGCTGATTGACGAAATGGCATTCTGAATATAGTTTTAAATATTTCCGATTAATAAAATATTTATTGTTTCTATTTTGCCAATTATATTATGAATCGGATTCAAAAATTTGGGGTTAGATTGTCATATATATTTCAAACTTAAATTAAAAACTTTTAACAACTGGACTTCTTAAATAAAGTATGAGCTCTATCATAAATATTGTAATACTTTTATAACTTGAACAAATATATGTATTTTCGTCAGATGTACTTATTATACCATCCGAAAATTCGGAACCTTTTTTGCACTCATGATAACGAATTAAGGTTTTTTTTGGAAAGTAGAGAAAGATTCTTGCTTAGGTATATGCTGGATTAATTAATTTACAGTTTTCAGGAGCAACAACAACCCTCAAATCGAAAGTTATAAAGTATATTTTCAAAATTCAAGAAAAATTATCAATTTAAAAGAGGTTATGTATTTCCTCTAATTCCATTTAATTCAAATAGATTTTACAAATGCAACACACATTTTTCCTCTGAAAATGTACCAACAATAAAATAAGTAAGAATATTATAAGTTAAATCTTAATAGACTTGTATAAATAAAAAGAAATTTAGAAATTAATATACTGCTCCCTCGCGACTGTCTGCTATAGACTAAACTGACTAAACCACGTGACAATATTATCAAAACATTGGATGGACAAAAATTATTGTAACCACAATAGTGGAAATATATTAACATATAAATAGCAGGATTAAATGTTTTTATATTAGAAAATTGGATATATCGCCTTATAGCTTATTCTGTTATTTGTGAAGTAAGTGAAAAGTGAATACCTACGCACTGATATTCAATATCACTGTTTTAGGTATTTGATTTATATATACCGAAAAATATTATAACTATTTCATGAATGAGTATTGCTTTTTTATAAGTTGTCCATTTGTACTTTAAAGATAATAAACCTGTATTTACCATAAACAATATTCAATTTAGTTAAGGAAGTAAAAATACGAATATGCATATTTCAAATTAAACATTGATTTAAACTGAATAAACGATTTAAGCAATCGAGTGAGTTGAATTTCTTAATTTACTTATATTAATAATTTTTTGTATCCACGTTCATAAATTTTTTACCGTGTGCTGATAGCACATAATGGATGTAATGTTACGTAATTTAATAACGTAATTACGGCTGTAGGTAGTAAAATATTGGTATAATGTAGCTATTTATAGTCACATTTATGGTGATTTATGTTTTTTGCAATTAGTTCGTAAACTAAATGATTTTAGTAAAAAATGCATTATACATAAAATGTGTATTTTGATAAGGTCTACATTTTTTGTATGAAACTTTTTTTTATATTTGCAATATTTAAAGAGATAAATGCAAAAAAACCACATTTTTCATGATTTTTAATACCTCTTTTTTACCATGAAAATGAGCTAGTCGCCAATTTTCACTATTATTTTCGTAATCAGCGCACCAAAATACGTAGGTATACCTAGTGGCAACAAAATCGGAGGTCCGCGCTATTCGGAAGTACACCCGAGAATTTATTAAAAGGTCAATAAATGATCAAAAATTAGGAACATTATTATTTTTAAGAGTCATTTGTTATAGTTTGAAATTAACTCTCTAAATATGAATTACTATGGTTTCTACAAATGAATTAGTGAAAAGTGAGCTGCTATTAAATAGTAAGAATTTTACTAATTTTTAGTAGAAAACTACTAATTAAAATATT
Organism: Ganaspis brasiliensis; assembly: GCA_037103525.1. NCBI lineage: Eukaryota > Metazoa > Arthropoda > Insecta > Hymenoptera > Figitidae > Ganaspis > Ganaspis brasiliensis. The sequence continues at coordinate 380,958 of JAZKLR010000013.1, read as the reverse complement.
CAAGTTTCACTATTAGTTAATAGTTTTTAACTATTTTCAACACTCTAAAAACAAGTGTCTTATTTTGTCCTCACTTTTAAGACATTTTGAGGTGTCTTAATTTTAAACCATTGAGATAGTGTCTTAAAAATGCCTGTAAGACGCTTTCTAAACGTCTTATGTCTTAAAATTAGACACTTGTAAGACACCTGTTTTTACAGTGAATTAATAAAATTCTTACTATTTAATAGTGCTACCTCACTTTTCGCTAATTCTTTAGTAGAAACCACTAATTCAGATGTAGAGAGAATGTATAATTTGTTGGGGTTTTACTGTTTGTTTTTGTTTATATAGGTCAAAAATTACTTTCTATCTGATGTTTTAATTACAAGTTTCTTTTAAATCTTTGGGTATTTTTTTTGAAACCATAGTTTGTGTTCAGAGCTTCTGATGAATTTATTTTATGGGTGTTTTTTTTAATATATGTTTCTTATTGGTATATTATAAATTAAAAAAAAAACATTTACTTTATGTTATTACGCTGTAAATTTACGAATATTATTTTCCTTAATAAAAAATGCTCAATTATTCTAAATTATTAAAAAATGCAAAAGTGAAATTTTCAATGTTTCTACGAATGCGAACTTCTTAAAAATTCCAATTTTCTTCGAAATCCATTTCTGTGATCTTGTATTTTTTAAATTCGTAACTTTCTTGCCTTTTTCAAATTTCTTAACTTTCTTCCATTTTGCTTGACTTTCGGGAACCCAATTTGCATAACAAACAAGAAATTCCTAAAAGAATGCAAAAAACCAAACAAACCGACAACTGAATTATCGAAAAGATTCTATTTCCTCTACTTTCTTGAGCTCGAGAATCATTTAAAATTTAACCTGACTATTTTCAGAAACAAAAAACCTGTGAAAAATGCATATAAATGCTGAATAAAAATAGAATGGAAAAATTTGCAGCTATTTTCTGCGCCTTTCGATCTTAATTTTTAAATCATAAAAAAACTAAAATACCTACAAATTCACTACAACTTTAGAAAATTCGCCATCACTCCTGCTGAAATCGTAAATCTGACAGACAATTTCCCAAGGGTAGATTAATGTAAACGTCCCAACGGATCATCTACAATTGGTTTGAATTTTAGAAGAGCAAAGATCATTAATGGCCCCTTGGATGGTAATTTGCGTTTGTCTATTTATAGAAACGATTCAGAGGAGTTCCACAATCAGTCGATAAATAGAGACGGTCACATAACTGCCAGATTCGGTAGCAGCATGCCATGAATATAAGTCTACCCATTTGAGTAGACCTCAAGCCAAAACCGATCCCAAAGCTGCACACACGAAACCTGAAACTCGCAGCGAAGGATGTCGTCACAACACGCGTGGTTGTTGCAAGTTTAGCCATTTCAGTATGCAACACTCCTAACCAACTCATGCCTTACTGCTTCATGACTAACAAACATTAACCAAATTCATCATGCACGTACAAACAGCCAACACACATCCAGCCCGCCTCATCACTCGTCTCCACACGACCATTCATGAAACTTTAATCTGACCGCCATGAAGTTACGCATTTCAAACTGCGAGACAAAAGCTTTATTCTATTCAGGGGGGATATTAAAAATAAAATTCACATGAGAATGACCATTATCAATTCACCCAGCAGCATTATTAAAAAGTAGCTTCAATTTTCATGTAAAATGCTCACTTTGCGAATGAAAGACAATTGTTACTTTAAATAAGGGGACAATTTTTACCATATTAAAAAACGCCACGGAAAAAAATTAATCACAAAACTTGAAATAAGTTGAATTCTTAATTGCAGAGAATCGAAAAAAAATATATATATATATGTTGTGGGCAAAGCCCGGAGTGCGGGCAATCCGCGGAATGCCCGGTCACTCCGCAGTTTGCCCAAGCGTTTTTGGGCAAAGTCCGAAGTACCACTTTTATCTCGAGCTTTGCCCAATACCTGGCGGGCAAACTGCGGAGTGCCCAAGCTGCCTTGGGCAATGTTCGAAATCAAATATTTGAATAACGAATTATGTTTCATGATTATTTATATTATTTTGTATGTTCTATTATTTATTGTTATAATATTATATTTCATTATATACTCATAAAAACTGGTTAGAAATACCACATTAATAAGAATTAATAAATTAAAAACTAGTAGTTATTGGTAAGTTTATGTTTATTTCTGTTAATTCGTTTAGTTTCATAAGATGAAAGTAATAAATTATTGTAATTATAATATTTACAGCTACAAATTTTGAAAATTTTCTGAGCAATACGTCACGAAATAAAAATCTATTATTTATTGCAACAAGGATTTGCGTTATGACATTTAGAGTTACAGAGCACATTGTTTTTTTTGCACTTACAAGTCATATTTTTACATTTTTTAGTGCAATTACATTTTTCAAATCCTTGAAGACCGAACACAGATTCTTCGCCATTAATGTGTCGTACAGAAACCATCTTATTAGGGACTTCTTCAATATTTATAAATTTCTCCTCAGAAGGAGACAATTGGTTTCTAGAATATAATGACTTAATAATACCATGCCTAGTACCTATTTTATATAAGCCGTCTACAGATACTTCCATTACAATTCCTATCAAATTGCGCGAATCTCCCTTACTCCTGTCTACACTAGGAATGGGAATTTTGACAGATCTACCAACTTCAATTTCGGAAAATTTTTTATTAGAAGCTTGTTTCATTTCCTCTGCCTGTGCTGAAAGCCCTTGAATTGCCTTCTTTTTGTTCGCGCACATGTTAATTTTATTAAAACAAAGAGTACACAGCAACTTAGCTCCAAATCCTTCATCTGAGTCAGTTCCACCAACGCCGCAAATTGTATGAACATATTTTTGGCACTGGCTGCATTTATGTGCACCTGAAGTTTCCAATTCACAAACGGAACATACATACTTTTCTGAAGATGTCGAATCCTCAACATGTGTGTCATCTGCAGCCTCCGAGTTTTCATCGGTGTTGTCACTTTTGTTTTCTAAAATCTTCACTAAATCCTCCTCTGTTTTCAACAGAAACTTCATGGAATTTGGTACTGACTGAATTCCGATATGTGCTTTCCTTCCTATAAAAAACAAATTATTAAGTAGTAAAAAAGTTATATTTATTTATTTTATTAGATTATTTATTTATTAATTACATTATTAATTCATTTATTAATTATATTATATTATTAAATTATTTAAATTTTTTTCTGCTTACCGAGCATGGCTTCAAAAGGAGTTTGCTTTATTCCTCGATGGTAAGCATTGTTTTTTCGCAGCTGGCAAAATCGAAGGCCTTCACTCCATCTTTTTGTATTATTATTATCCTGCATCCAAGCAGACAGCATTTTCTCGACCTCTTGATTCGCTCTTTCGATGCTTCCTTGGCTCTGCGAATGCCTTGGTTTTCCATGGACTATTGACAAGTCGGTCCACATTTCTTTTAATGCTTCGATCACATGGTTAACAAATTCCCGCCCATTATCAGATTGCAGAACAGAAGGTGTCCCCAGAGTGCAAAAAATGTCCAGCAAACAATGTGCCACTTCCTCGGCAGTTTTTGTTTTCAATGGGCGAAGCATAATAAATTTAGTTAGGTGGTCCTGATAGTTTAAAATAAATTTATAATCCCCGTCTTTGCATGACTGCATGTCAATTAAGTCCACTTGTGCTCTACAATTAATTTCTTTAAACAGTAGCGGTTTTATAACGAGACCCTTTTTAGGATGATTTTTCTTTTTTTCACATACAACACACAGTCGCACAAAAATCATTATAACTTCTCTGCAAATATTCGCGTACTTAGCACTCAGAGCTTTTTCTAATAGATTTCTACCACCATGACCACAATTTATATGCGCCTCATAAATAACATCGAAAAGTTCCGAATTTGTCACGTAATATTTAATGTTCGTTGAGTTACCAACCATTGGCTTAATCAATTTTTTCGTTCCCCCAATGTGCAACACTTCATACCGGTTAATACGTCTGTAATCAAGGGAAGACTTTTTTAATTTTCCTTTAGCTTCTTCCACTTCTTTGATAATGTCATTATACTTTGAGATAGAATGAATAAAAAATGAGTTCTCAGAATCTCGAAAATTTCTTATTTTTTCGTCAAACTTTTCTTTCATTTTTTGTTTTTCATTAACATTGTCACTTTCCACGCTATCAGTTATTATTTCGTCACACATTATAACCGAGAATTTGTACTTTACTTGAAGAACCTTTGCGTGTACAAGATAACTTTAATACTGAGGACAATTAACAGAAATGACTAATACCAATCAAATACCATTCATAACGTTATTAGACAAACTGACGGTCTTCTAATACATTTTGTAAACAATACATCACAATCAAACAGATTTTATTTTAAAAGAAATAAACATAAACTTACCAATAACTACTAGTTTTTAATTTATTAATTCTTATTAATGTGGTATTTCTAACCAGTTTTTATGAGTATATAATGAAATATAATATTATAACAATAAATAATAGAACATACAAAATAATATAAATAATCATGAAACATAATTCGTTATTCAAATATTTGATTTCGAACATTGCCCAAGGCAGCTTGGGCACTCCGCAGTTTGCCCGCCAGGTATTGGGCAAAGCTCGAGATAAAAGTGGTACTTCGGACTTTGCCCAAAAACGCTTGGGCAAACTGCGGAGTGACCGGGCATTCCGCGGATTGCCCGCACACCGGACTTTGCCCACAACACATATATATATCTAAATCAGGGGTGGAGAATTGTAAATTTTTGGCAACTGCACACTTAATATTGACCAGGGGGAGGGAGAGGGGGGAGAAGAAGAAAAACAATAATAAATTAAAGTTTCTTAATTAGCGTAATTATTGTAACGCAAAAGTTGACAATTTATTTGATTTCGAGTAAATTTTCGGAATTAAAAACAAATAATACAGAATTTCTAAAAGGTGTTACAAATTAAAAAAAAAAGAAAAAAAATTAAAAATTGACGAACTTGATAGAAATTTGAGAAAAATAATTGAAAATTTAGAAATTTAATTAAGGAATAGTTGAAATAATTAAAAATTGAAGAAATTAATTGCAAGTGAATTGAAAAATTAACTGAAATTTGAGAAAAAAAATTAAGGTTAATTCTAGAAATTTAAGAAAAAAATTGAGAAAATTTCAGAATTTATTTGACATAAAAGAAAGTGATTGAAAATCGAAGAACATCATGTAAATACTTGAAAAAAAAACACTAAAATATAAAAAAACAATAACCAAAAATTTTATAAAAAGTAATGGAGGATGAAACAAGTTTTTTAATATTGAAAATTATTTGGAAAATGATGAAAATAGTGAAATTGATAATTCAATTAACAAATTTGATGAGTTATGTCCTTCCATTATTTGACATTACAAATTGACATTATTACTCATTCGACATTGAAGAAATTAATTGTAATTTGAAAAGAAAAAAATTACAATTTGAAAAACAAAAATCATATTTTGTAAAAATAATTGAAAAATGACGAAAAAAATTAAAAATTAATTAATAAATAATAATTAAACTAATTTGATAATTGATATTGAAGGAAATAAATAAAACTGAAAAAGTTTTATTAAAGAAAGATTAAGAAAATAATTAAAACTTACAATTTAAATTGAATTTAAAATTAAGGGGAAAAATTGAAAAATAATTAGAATCATTGAAGAAAATTTTTAAAAAATTATAACAATTTTTGACATTTTTAGATATTAATTGGAGTTTTAGAAAAATAATTTTAAAAAATACAAAATATTTGTGAAGTAAAAGATTATTACAAAATGATTTCAAGAATTTTTAAATCCAGGAAAAAAATTACAAAAATATAGAAATAATCGAAAATTTATTGAAGAAAGTAATGTAAATTTGAGATAAATAACTAAACGTTTTGGAATTAACCAACAAATACTCAAAATAATATAAAATTTGTGAAAATCACTGCAAATTAATAGAATAATAATTAAAAATTGACAAAAGTATTGGAAATTTTAGAAAAGTATAATGGAAGAATGATTAAAGAATTGAAAAGTGGATACATTAACTTAAAATTGAAATAATAAATAAAAATTGAGAAAATTAACTCCAAAATAATTACGGTATCTAATTAAAAGGTGGACAAAATAATTGCAAAAAGATAAAAGAAATTGAAAATTGAAAAAAATAAAAAAATGACATAAATAATTGAAAATTTAGGAATTTACTTGAGGAATGAAGTTTGAGATTAATTTAAAATTGAAGAAATTGATTGCAAAATGATAACAATAATAATTGAAAATTGAAGAAATTTTTTAAAACTTGAGAATAATATTTTAAAACCTAGGAAATTAATTGAAGAATAATGAAAGTAATAAAAAATCCAAGAGAATATTTGCAAAGTAATAAAAATAATTAAAAATTGAAGAAAATAATTTTAGTTTCTTAAAAATAATTGAAAAAATTACAACATATATTTGTAATAAAAGAAACTAATTGCAGAATAATCAAAATAATTGTAAATTGAAAAAATAACTAAAACTTTGAGATAAATAATAAAAAAATTAGAAAATTAATCAAGAAATAATTGAAAAAGATAAAAAGTAATTAAAAATTAATTAAAAAATAAATTTAATAAAAAAATAATTGATAGAAATAATTGTTAATTGAAGAAAATGATAAAATTTTGTAAAAAATAATTAAAGGAATTACAGAATATATTTGGGATAACAAGACTACAATTACAGTTATATATTATAATTCTTCGAACATCAATTAATTTGAAATTTCATTGATTAAAAACTTAATTAATCCACGTTTTGAGAATAATAAGTTTAAAACTATTCAAAAATTTCTATAATTTTTAACAATTCTTTTCTATTTTGATTTCAATTATTTGCTACAATTTTTATCTATTTTTATATTTTTCATTTTTTTTCTATTTCTAATTAATTTTATTTTTTTTTAATTTCCCCCCTAATTTTTAAATTCAATTTTTACAAGTTTCAATCATTTTGTTTAATTTTTCCAAATAAAATTTTATCATTTTTTATTATTTCCTTCAATATGAAATTAGTTTCATTATTTATTAATTAATTTTTAATTTCTTTCATCATTTTTCAATTATTTTTGCAAAATATGATTTTTGTTTTTTAAATTTTAATCTTTTCCTTCGAATTGTAAATTTATTTATCCACATTTTTATTAAGAAATTTTTTTTTGTCTGTCATTTTGCCATATGGAATTTCAGAGGGCAATTTTTTTGCTCTATGGAATTTGCAGACGTACCATACACGAGTCGCCGCCCCTGATCTTAATTAAGTAATGCAGGCTTCACACTGACAATGAAGAATATTTTAGGGGAAACAGGGGACTGAATATACAAAAATAGGGAACTTTTAGGGTACTTTAAAAATTCCATAAATAAGGATAAATGAATTATATACAGTAGAATCTCGATTATTTTATTTAGGTAGGACAAAATTACAAAGTTGTAGGATAAAAAACATGAAATTAAAAAATATAATTACAAAATTTTCAAATTAATAAAAAAAAAGGAAAATAAGTATATATTGTGGAAAGTAATTTAAAACTGTTGAATAATAATTCAAAATTATAGAAAATTAATGCAAATCAAGGCTGATAAAAATCATGATTTTTTTAAAAAAATCTGATTTATTTGATTTAAATCAAAAATTAATTTTTTAAAAATATAACCAGTATATAAAATCTCCAAACATTTATTTGCAAATACTTTTTTAAGGAAATGAAGAAAAGATAAAAAAAAGCAACACAAGAATAAAACAGTGACATTAAAATATATAAAAAAGTAGAAACTCTTTTCAAAAAATTAAACTATTTACGGACATTTTCTTTATATTATAATAATAAACTAGTTGATAATTAACAAAACGTTCAAATATATTATTTAAGGGCATGTGATGATAATGCTAAATTTGTCCGTAAACTTTCTCTTAAAGTACTCAATATTTTGACACCAAACTTTGTAGAATTACTCAAAATACCATTAGAATGGTCTCTCTGACCCAAATTTATTTCATTTTTATCTTTAAACTAATTTTTTTTTCAATTTTACAATTTTTGGAAAATTTTGAAAAAAAAGTAAATTTGAAAAATATTTAGTATAAAGACAAAAATGAAACAAAATTGGGTCAGAGAGACCATTCAAATAGTGTTTTGAGTAATTCTACAAAGTTTGGTGTCAAAACATTGAGTACTTTAAGAGAAAGTTTACGGACAAATTTAGCATTATCATCACATGCCCTTAAGAGAACAACATTTTAAAATTAGAAAAATTATAGAATTATTTGACAAATTGAATAAAAAAAACATGAATGCAATTTTGCAAAATTTAAAAAAAATGTAATAGAAAAGAAATTGTATAAAACAGAAGAACGATATTTAAATGAGAATATTTAGTACCTACAGGATTAAATTTACATAATATAAAAGAAAAGAATAAAAGCTTTCAAAAAAGTAGAAAATTGAGCAATTTATAAAATGTAGATAAAAGCACCAAATAAATGTTTTCAAAAATTCGTAATTATAAGATAAAAATTAAACAATTAAAAAGATAGAAAATGCTTCTTAGAAATGGAAAAATTATGACAAAAATTAAAGAATTAATTAAAACGCAAGAAAGAACTAAAAAAATAGTGAAACATGAAAAAAATTAAATAAATAGGAAGAAAATAGAGAAATCTTCTTTTCTTTAATCTAACAAACTAAAAAAATGTAAAAAGTACAAAAAATAAAACTAAAAAATGTATATATTAAGATAAATAAAAATAAAGTCCATAAAAGAAACTTGAAAATCCTTCAGAAGTAAAAATGTTAAAGCAAATTAAACCGAACACATTTTTTTATTATTACACTTAAAATAAGTTCGGTAATATTGCAGAATCGTTACTTTTCTGAATTTTGCGAATTTTTTATCAATTCCTTTTGGAATACCTTTCTTTTAGCTCAAAAACAAATAATCAGTCGGGGGAGCCTGAAAAAGTTTATAACCGGAAGCCAGGGATGGGAAATTATTTGAAAATTATTGTTTTTTGCGTTTGTCTCGATAATTATAAGAAAAATATTCGAAAGATTAATAAAAAGACAGTCCACAAAAGAAACTTAAAAATCCTTTAGAAATAAAAAAGTTTAAGCAAATTAAACCAAACACATTTTTTTATTAATAACTGAAAAAATGAACACAATGAAAAAATGATGAAAAAAAATTAGAATGCAAAAAAATAGTTTTAAAGGAATAAAATAATTGAAATTTGATGAAAATAATTGACAGTTTATGAAATTAATAAAATAATAATACAAATAAGTATGAATTGTAACACAAAATTAAAAAATGATAAAAGTAATTGTAAATTAAAGAAAATAATTGAAATCTGAGATGAAGGAATTAGTAACTTTTTTACAAATATATTAGTAGAAAAATTACTATCTCCATATAGTAATCGAGTTTTTACGAAAAATTAGTAGTTTTTTAACTAATTAATGTGTAGAGAGTATTTAACACTTTTTCAGGTTAAAATAACTCGAGTTTTGATTACTTTAACTAAAATTTCGGCAATTTTAACCAAACATTTCTTTCCGTGTAATATTGTTGTTTATTATTTACTGAAAATTATATTATGATAACATTTTCTATGGAAATTAGGAATTTCTTCATGTATCGGCTTCTTAATTTTTCAGTAGTACGATGCAATTATAGTCAGACAATACAATTTAAAATAAAACTTTTTATAATTATATTTCAATTATGTGAATTACATTAATATGATTCTTTTATCAATAATATCACGTACTTTTCCCAAAATTTTGCCCCACTCCATGTCACGTAGGGGTAAACATACACCTCTAAAATGACGTCACGTTTGGTAAAGACTCCTCCTCCCAGTCTGAGTGCGTGACATAATTTGTGAACATTTCCTTATCATATTATATTATAAAATATTATGATTTAATTTGTAATAAAATAGTAAATAATGTTAATAATAACAGTACTGATAAAACATGTTCAAAGAAAATTAGTTATAAATTTTACTAAAATGTTTTATAATTTAGGGCCAAAAATGTCAAAGAGCGAAATTTTTATGCAAAAAATTTTAAATTTTAGAAAAAATAATCGAAGGATTACTATAGTAATTCAAAACTTTTATATAGTTTGTATCAAATTCAATGTAATCTTTTTAAAGTTTCAAGTTGCTTATCGGGAATTTTCCCTTTTTAACACTTTTTCCTTTAATTGTAAAACATTTTAGTAAAGCATGTAACTTTTTTTTTCCGTGTAATTATTATTAAAGTTTAATTATTTGCTATGGAATTTATTTTTTTAAAAAACACCCTTAACTTAATTTTTATTGATACAGTTTCAATAGTGAAATAGTTCTAATCAGATAATGAGTTATGAGTACAAAATGGAAGTGTATTAGAATATTAATGATTCATAAATAATATCTCATAATTAATAAAAAATATTAGCAATATTTCATTCTAATTAGAAGATTATTCAGTAGAGTTTTAGTAGTAATATACAGTTACTAAAGGTATAAGCTCAAATGTAATTAGGATTAATGTCCAAGTTTCTAATTAATATTATATTCATTAATTATTAGTAAAGTTGATCGATTGCATGTAATAATTATTTAATACTACAAATTAAATTTGATTATAATATATGAAAAATTAGAAATAATTGAAATTTGAATAAATTGAATTTAGAAACAATTAGAATTTTCATATTAGTATTTTTCAAAGAAATCACGATTTATTGAAATTTTAGTGGATTAAAATTGATGACATTAAAAATTCGGATCATGGAAAATTAAATAAAAAATTTGAAACTCTCGACTAGATTTAAGTATGGATTAATTAAAATTTGAATCGATCCAAATTGTCATAAATAAAGCTAGAATAAATTTAAAATTGGATTTAATTTAGAAGAAATGTCAATTTTGACCAACTGAATTTGACACGATTAAAATGCGAATAAATTAAAATAAATTGAAGTTTAGATAGATATTATAATTTGGATCAATTGACATTTGCATAGATTTAAATTTAAATATAATAAATAAATTAAAAGGACTAATTTGTATTTGGATTAAATTTAATTATTGGATTACTTGAATTTTGAAAATTCGAATATACTAAAATTTTCATAAAATTAAATTACAATTAACTGAAATGTCCATCTAGTGGAAAATAAAACAATAACAATTTTAGCTGACTTAAAATGGGATAAATTAAAGTTTGGATTAAATTATATTTGAATTAATTGAGTTTCAAATTTTTTAAAAATTTAATTAATTAAACTTTTCATGAATTAAAATTACGCATAATCGATCAAAATTCGAATCAAGTTAAAAGTGAATAGAGTAAAATTTCAACAGGTTTAAAATTGAATAAATTGAAGATTAGATTATGAATTTAAATTATTAATTATAAATTGAAATTTTATTAATTAAACTTGTAATCAATACGAAATTTGACTGTTAAGATTTCAAGGCATTAAAAAATTTATTTAATGTTTGGAACAATTACTGAACTTTTGTCTGATTTAAATTATGTTTTAATGGAATTTGAATATATGTAAACTAAAGCTGATAGAACTTTGATTTAGATAAAAAATTGTATAAACTGAAGTTTGTATTTATTTATTTTAGAATTAATTGAATTATAAATTTTGACAATTTTCCATAAATTAAACTCTTGATGAAGTGAAGCTCGGATCAATTGAAATTTGTATCAATTGAAATTTGAAAGGGTTAATTTGATATTTGGACCAATCGAGATTTAAAATAGTGGAAACTTGAATCGATCAAAATTTCAATAAATTAACATTTTTAAAATTAATGTTTGGAGCAATTTAAATTTAAATTAATGTGAAATGAAAAAAAATAGTAGTATAGATTAAAATTAGGGTTGAATTGAAATTTAGATAGACTTAATTTGAGGTTGATTAAATTTAATATTCATAGACATGAAAAGTAATAAATTTAGAAATATGGATCGATTGAAATGATCTTATGAATTTAAGTTTTATTAAAATCAAAATAGATCGTAATTTATTGCGATTAAAAGAGGCGAAAAAAATAAAATGGTCACTGCGATTATGTAAATCATCATCCCAGTAGTAAAATAAAGTTATAGTCAGACAATGCAATATAAATATTGCCGGTTTGAAAATATTTGTATTTAAAGTCTACACTCTAAAAAAGAAGTTTTGATTTAAGCCCACTTTGGACTGGTATTGTTTACATGAGACTCAAATTCGACTGGATTTCAGCCAAAAAATGTATTGAAACTGATTTTAACCCGAAAAATTGGCTAATTTTCAGTTATTTTGGGTTTCAGCTGTAAACGAAGTAAGACTTTGTTTTTCTAGTGTATTTTTGTAAATATAATCTACTTATCAATAATATTGGAAAATTACTAGAAATTTTTATTACAATATTAATAATCAGTCATTAATATCGTTATTATGTCAATTATTTAAACTAATCAATAAACAATTATTGGGATAATAATTAAGAACCCTTTTGGGATCAAAATTATATTTTAGATATATGTGTATTTGAGATAATTATATCTCAAGTTTTTAAATTAAGTTTTAAATTGAAAATATCTGTTTAAATATTTGAATTTTAAATAAATATCTGTTTTGAAACTTATCTAGAGTGGAAAATTACAAGTTACAAACATCAATTCTAATATAAACACAATTTTCATTTGACATTTGAATAAATAGTTAAACACAAATTTAAAAATACATTCTGAAAAATGAGAGCAAAAGTGTAGACAATTTACGGCATTAAACATTTTTCGCCTCAAGTAAAATCCGTTCGAGGTTCTTATCGATTCCTCTGTCAATTTCTTAAACCGTTTTATAATAAATGAGAGCTTAACTCACTGTACCGTTTTAATATCAAAAGGTAGAAGATATCTTTCACTTTAAGTGTATCGTTTATCTTAGGTATACTAAGAAGATAATCTTTCGAAAAGTACACAAATAAAAAGAAAATGTTAATTTCCACCTTGTTCGTGTTCATATAAGAAGAGAATACGTTTTATTTAATTAAGTAAAATTACATTTAATTAAAACCATTTTGAAACTAATTTTAAGCCAGGAAAACCAAAATGAAGAGAATGGCACAACTAAAACTAAATATTAATTTTCGAAGTCCCATTAAAACAAACTACATTTTCACCAGTAGAGTAAAACGATAAACGGTCAGACAGAATAAGACTCTAAATTATTGTATGTATCCTCACAAATGCACAGTCGGAATTAAATTTAAATTAATGCAGTAATGGCTTTCTATTTCAGAACACCAACTGGTTTAGAAGATGTCAGCAAATATCCTGAATTATTTGCCGAATTGCTTGCAAAAGGTTGGTCGGAAAGGGACATTCAAAAACTGGCTGGTCTCAACTTAATTCGTGTCTTCAAAGCAGTAGAACAGGTAAAAATTCAAGATTTTATGGGACTTAGTCAAATATATTAATCTTTTGAAAGAGTTTCTGATTTTGTTGAATCTTTTTCTATTTCTCTGTGTTTATTACATTCAAAAAAAAAATTAATTTAATATTGTATATAAAATGAAAATTAAAATGCAAGTGTACATTATGTGTTTAATTATTATGGTACTAAATGGCTTTTATATGTCCATAATATAGACACTTTACACCTCATCGTTTGTTTCACATTATTTTACTTGCATAATAATTTTTAGAAATATTTCAATAAAAATCCATTAACAGAAACAAGAAACAATTTTTTTTTTTTTTAATTAATATATCTTTTTTAATCAGTTAAATCGTATTTGGATGAGAATTGAATACAATTCTGTGGCTGAAAGGTAAAACAGCACAACTCCCATTTTATCAAATTTGAGATAACATCAGATTTCTATATATGTAAATATACTTTTTAAAGTTTCATAATTGTAAATTGATTAAAATGTTTATTTACTTAGAAAATATTAAAAAACGTAATCGCATAAATACATTAAAATCGAAAAAAATAATTGATGTTATTCTCTGGGACCTTTAAATTTCATTAAATTTGTTCAACATATCTAAAAACTACATTAGAAAACAAGATTAAATATCAAACACCCAAAATATTTGTTCATATTTCGATTTTACAGAAATCAGAAAAAAAACAAAAACACGTTTTACTCGAAATCATGAATATGGCGCTTGTGCTGTTTTACCTTTCAGCCACAGAATTATTCATAACAATTTAACAAATTTTAAAAAAAAAATTCTTTTTAACTGTCAAAACATTTCAGTTATAAATAATCGAAAGCGTTTTTATTTTAAGATATTGAAATAATGTTGAAACATTTTTGTTTTCAAGCAACCAAAAAAAAATGATGATAATAAACTCTAAATCTAAATTAGTGAAAAATTAACAACAAACTCAATTTATAGTAAATTTCTAGTAGTTCTTAATTATTTTTCGCTTAAAATTGCGTAAAAATTAAAAATCTACGAATTCAAATTACGAAATTTTACTAAAAATTAGTGGATGACATTTTACAAACTCAGATTTAAAGAGAAGAATTTTAAAAAATTTTGGGTTAGAAGGAAGTAAATAAAATTTTGAATTAAAAAGAAATAAAAAGATCTTGGATTCTAAAGGGATTAAAAAATGTTGGATTCTAAAGAACTAGAAAAATCTTGAATAAAATAATAATCAAACATGAAAACATACAAAGGAGAAAGAATTAAAATTTACCAAAAAGTAGTCAATTTAAAGTATTTTTGTTTAAAGAATGTTTAACAAAATAAAAGCAAAAATTGACAAAATAAATAAGTACTAAAAGTTTCAAAGGAAATAAAATTTAAATTCAATCAGGGTGTCTCTACGTTTACAAAAAATTGAAAACCAAATTCGAAAAACGGCTAGATTAATACACAAGCCAACAAAAAAATTGAAAAAATCAAAGAGTAGTAATAAAACTTTAAGAGAATAATTGAAAATTGAAAATATTGTAGGAAACAATTGAAAATTGAAGAAAATTATTAATAATTGTAAGAAATAATTGAAAAGTTACAGAAAGTATCTGAAAAATGCAAAAGAAATTGACAAATTTAAAAATAAAATTCGAAAAATGATTAAAATAATAGTAAAAATTAAACAAGAAATATTAAATTAAAAAATTAAGGAACAAGAAAAATACAGAAAATATAGGAATAATTGTTGGAAATAATTACAAATTGAAAAACTGGATTGAAAATCAAAAAAAAAGTTAAAAATGAAAGAATATAATTAAACATTAAAAAACGTAATTAAAAAAGCTGAAAATTATGGAATAGAGAAGAAAATAATTGAAAACTGAAGAATGATATTGAAATTGGAAAAAAATAATAAAAAATGAAGAAATAAATTGAAAATATAAGAATTGATTTCAAATTTGAAAAAATAATTGATAATTAAAAAAAGCGAGAAATATTGAATATTGAATAAAATAATTTAAAATTGAAGACTGCAATTTTAATATTTTAAATTAAAAATAATAATTAAGAAGTGAAGAAAATAATTTAAAATTAAAGAATTAAATTAAAGATTAAGGAATTGAATTAAAATTTTGAAAAAATAATTGACAATTGAAAAAAAAATTAGAAAACTGTCGAGAATAAACTGCAGCAGAACAAAATAATATTAAAAATTGAAGAATAAATATAAAACTTAAGAAAAATAATTGTAAATTGAAAATTTTTTTAAAAATAATTGAAAATTGTGGTAAAAAATTAATAGTTGTAAGAAATAATTGAAAAATGATGAGAATAAATGAAAAATTGAAGAAAATATCTGAAAAATGACGAAGATAATAGACAATTGAAAACAAAATTCGAAAAATGAATTTTATGAAATTCCTTGACTTTTCCAGGTTTTTAAGGTTTTCCCTGACCACAGAAAAATTCCATGAGAATTCCAGGTTTTCCAGAACCGTAGCAACCCTGTCAAAGTAATTAAATTTTTATGAAATTTCACTTCAAAACAAGGACTACCATTTTTCTATTTTAAACTGTCAAAAACTCTGCGGCTTTGAATAATAATCGAAAACATTCTGCTTAGACAATAAATTGAAACATTTTCGTTTTCAACCAACCAAAAAAATTATGATTATAAACTTTATATTTAAATTTGTGAAAAATCGATACAAATTCAAATTAGTGAAAATTTCTACTCATTCTTAGTTATTTTTCATTTAAAATTGTGTAAATAATTAAATATTAAAAATCTACGAATGCAAATAGCAAAATTTTACTGAAAATTAACCTAAACCTTCACTAATTCAAATTTAGAGAGAAGAATTTTAAAAAATCTTGGGTTAGAAAGGAATAAAAAAAAACTTGAATTCAAAAGAATTAAAAAGATCTTGGATTCTAAGGGAATTGAAAAAAATCTTGGATTCTAAAGAACTAGAAAACTCTTGAATAAAATAATAATCAATTGACGAAAACAAACACATTAAAAAAGTAAAAATTTACCAAAAAGTATTTTTTAAATTTAAATTATTTTACTTCAAAACACGTTCAACAATACAAAAACAAAAAGTGACAAAATAAATACTAAAAGTTTTAAAGATAATAAAATTTGAATTTAATGTAATTCAATTTGTCTGAAATTCCATTCAAAAAATGGACTACCATTTTTCTATTTGAAACTGTCAAAAACTCTTTGGCTTTGAATAAAGATAAAATTCTTCTAAGACATTGAAACATTTTCGTTCATAAACATCCAAAAAAAATTATGATTATAAACTTTATATTTAAATTATTGAAAAGTCGACACAAATTCAAATTAGTGAAAATTTCTATTAATTCATTCTACACTTAAAATTGTGTAAAAATTCAAAATCTGCGAATTAAAATAGCGAAATTTTACTAAAAATTAGTGGATGACTTTTCACAAATTCAAAATTAGAGAGAAGAATTTTAAAAAATCTTGGGTTAGAAAGAAGTAAATAAAGTCTTAAATTCAAGAGAATTAAGAAAATCTTGAATTCTAAAGAATTAAAAAAAATCTTGTATTCGAAAGAAGTAAATAAACATTAAGTAAAGAAGTGATCAAACGATGAAAAAAAAATAAAAATAAAAAATTTACCAAAAAGTATTAAATTTAAATTATTTTACTTCAAAGCACGTTCAACAAAATAAAAACAAAAAGTGACAAAATAAATACTAAAAGTTTCAAAGGGAATAAAATTTGAATTCAATGTAATTCAATATATTATTGAAGACAATTTGACTCCATAAAATTGGAGTACTATTACACTTCTCTTTTGAAGGAAAATCTCATTGAATGAAAATTTTGCTTTGACAAAGGTATATTTTATTTAAAAAATAACTTTTCTATATTTTTAAAAATATTACTCATTAATACGGGAGAGTCAGACAAAATTCCTATAGTAAAGTTTGGAGCAGAAAAAAAGTATTTAATTATAGTTTTGAAAACTATAAACCATCAAATATTTAGAAAACAACCTTTAAGAATATAATAAGGTAGTCATTTTAAGTACTTATTTCAGAAAAACTAGAAAGAATAATTATTTAAATATTGATGACAAAATTCGCCATTTTGACTCTCAAAAATATGGAAAAATATGAATAAAAGTAAAAAAAATTTGTATATGTTTTCTATAATCAATTATCTTGTTAATATTAAAATAAGAACTAGCTTTGAATACAAAAATATAATCTTTTTATCATAAAACTAAAATTTCAATCCAAAGCAGTCCGACAGAACTCATTTTTATAAATTAAAGCAAAGTGTTTAGATAGCTAAATGTTTGAGGATTAATTTTAAAAAAATTATGTACGTCTGTGTCATAGAAGTGCATATTTTCTAAAATTTAAAAATGAAAAAATTATCGTTGGAAAGCATCATTTTTACAATTCTTTAATTATAAACTGATAAACATGAAACTTTATAGAAATCATCTTTACCTTAATATACTTCATTAATAAAAACAATAATGATTAATATTTATTTTTGGATAACAGGAATTATCAACCCCTAAAAACACCCTTAAGGAAATTAATCGAAAAAAGTTATGTTGAACATTATCAATTTGCATAAAAAAATTCTAAGGAAGATTTAAAAAGGTGAAACTTACCCAAAAATATACATCTAACTTTTTTGAATCGAAAATAAAAATTATCAACCCCTGAAAACAACTCTTGAGGATAATAATCGGAAAAAACTGTAAAGAAAATAATCAATTTGCCCAAAAAAATTCTAATGAAGATCTAAAGTGTTCAAACATACCCAGAAATAGACCCACTAATTTTTTAAATTGATAACAAGAATTATTAACTTTAAAAAACAACCCTTAGGGAGAATATTGGAAAGTAATGAAGATAATTATCAATTTGCACAAAAGAATTCTAATAAAGATCTAAAATGGCGAAAAAAATATAAAAATATACTCTTTAATTTTTTAAATTGATAAGCCAATTAGCCAAGATGATTTAAAAATTTTTTTTTCCTTAAAAAAATTACAAAAACCTTTAAATTCCCTAATCATTGTGTATAAGCTTACATAAATATAAATCTCCTTAAGTCCAAAAAACATTCCTATATAAAAAATTTCGTATAGTTTTTCTACTTTATAATTAACTCTATAGGGTTTAGGTGCGAAACTGCACTTGTTTAATTTTCTCGAAATAACAAAAAATGGATTTATTAACTTTTGAAAAAGTGCTTCTCAATTAAAATAAAAAAATTGTACTAAAAATTTAAAATGGTAACACATACCCAGAAAAATATCCCTTAACTTTTTAAATTAATTAATAATTAATTTATTTATTATTAATTAAATTAATTTATTTATTATTAATTAAATTAATTAATAATTAATTAATTAATCCTCAAGAGTTATAGGGTATCATTAGAATTGTTTTGTGCAAATGGCTAATTTTCTTTATAATTTTTTCCGATTATTCACCTTAAAGGTTGTTTTTAGAGGTTAAATTCTTGTTATTAATTTAAAAAATTAGGAGGTATATTTTTGGGTATGTTTCACCATTTTAGATCTTCATTAAAATTTGTTTGTGCAAATTGATAATTTTCTTCATAATTTTTTCCGATTATTTACCTTGAGGGTGGTTTTCAGAGGTTCATAATTTTTTTTATTCGTTTAAAAAATTCTGTTGTATATTTCTGGGTATGTTTTATCATGTTAAATATTCATTATAATTTTTTTTTGCAAATTAATAGTATTCTGCATAATTTTTTTCGATTATTTTCCTTCAGGTTGATTTTAGGGGTTGATAATTTTAGTTATCAATTTAAAAAATTAGGATGTATATTCCTAGGTATATATTAAGTTTTTAAATCTTTATTGGAATTTTTTTGTGTTTTTTTTTGGGTACGTTTCACCTTTTTAAATCTTCATTAGAATTTTTTATGCAATGTTCAACATAACTTTTTTCGATTCATTTCCTTAAGGGTGTTTTTAGGGGTTGATAATTCCTGTTATCAATTTTAAAAATTAAGTTGCATTTTTCTGTGTATGTTTCATCATTTTAGATCTCATTATAAATTTTTTGTGCAAATTGATAATTTTCTTTATAATTTTTTCCGATTATTTTCCTTAAGGGTGGTTTTTAGGGGTTCATATTGCTTTTATTAAATTGGTTAAATTATAGAGGATATTCTTGATTATGTTTTATTATTTTAGAACTTTGTAATTTTTTTGCAGAATTGTAGTTTTTTTCGAAATCTTTTTTATTATTTTCCTAAAGGGTAGATTTTGGAGATTGATAATTCTTTTTGTCAATTGGAAAAATTAGGGGTTCATTTCAGAGTATGTTTCATTGTTGTAGAACTTTATTGTAATATTTTTGTAGAATTTTTTTTTTTCTGTTCTATATTATTTTCTTTAGGTGTTGTTTTTTGGGGGTTGCTAATTTTCGGTCCTTAGAAATTAAGTTAACTGATTTTTCAATCATTGCAATATTTAATGAGTTGATTTGCAGCATTCAAAATATAAATTTATATACTTAAATCAAATGGCGTCATTTGAATTTGGTGCGAGAAGCACGTGTTTGTGTAGAAATGCCCGAAATTGCAAGATTGCACTATTTTCTCATTTTTCAGTCAATTATTTTCAATTAGCCATCAGATTATTGATTTACTTTATCAATTATTATATGTCTTAATAATAATTGCTTTTCAGTGCAATTTTGTTTCGATTATTTTTTATTTTTCAGCTAAAAACAAAACAGGCACACTTTGGGGACATAATGGGGACACTTTTTGTTTCCAAGGTGTGCTCGCTCAGCGCGAGGGTATTACTGACTAAATTTTTGCTTTGAAAGTAGTTATTTTTAACTAATTCAGATTTAGAGAGTGAATTTAAAAAAACATTATTTTAAATATGCAGAGAATGAGATGGAAGTTTGAACACTATTACATTGTTTTGGTTTTTTTTTTTAAATACAAGTGTATACAAACAAATATTGAACAACAAAAAAATCCAACGCAATCTGCACAAACTTCACGTGCATGTTCGCACGTGAATAGCAAGCTCACACGTCGGATGATGGAGCACAATGTGCGGCTTGCGTATCGCTTTCAGCCTCTTCCTCAGCATGATAGTGAGAATGCTTTGTCTACCACGACAAATGGGTTGCTCCATGAATTTATGTATTGTTCATGTGCGTAAGTTCCACACTTAGGTAAATCTACTTGCTTGTCTTAAGCATTATATTAATTAATTTCATTCGAAAATAAATCAATAATACACTACATTTGATTTGCATCAATTAATTACTCTCTAAATCTGAATTAGTTAAAAATTAGTTAGTTTTTACTAAATGATTAGTAGAAAAAATTTAGTTATAAATTTTATATTTAAGGTAAATTTCGTTTGAAACTTTTATAAATCTGATAACTCAAAATTGTCAAATTTTTATTCACAGAATATAAAAAAGAGAAAAATTACAGATCTGTGTTTTATTGGTTATATTTCGCGTCATTGAAAACAAATAGAAATTTCAGTAACGTCTAACTGTTACTTAAAACAGTAAAAATTTGATGCTACATTCTTTTGAAAGTTGAGTTTCAGTTGTCAATGAAATTTTCTAGAGAAATTGGGCATCCATTTATATAATTGAAATCCCCCAATGTCGAGCTTTGAGCAGAGACCAGAACTAAATTTTCTCTAGTACAATAATGCTATTTCAATTTTGTTACTTCCATTATAAAAGAAGTCCATTTATCTACCTTTTAGCATTTGTTGTCAACTGTAATTACTTTTCGTTCTAAAGGACCTATTTCAATTACAAGTTAAAATTTATTGACTCGAGCACAATTAAAACTGAATTTAAATTTGTAGCATTAAAATTAAATGCTTTGTATCTTGACAAGCAAATTAAAATCTGATTTAACGTCATTTAAGAAATTTTAATCTCCTCTTTTTATCACTTTTATTCATTTATATTAATCATTATTATTTTTATCTTATTTTTTTGTTTGTTTGTTAAAAGTTAAAGCGTGTTCAGTTTTTTTTTTTTTACTGGACTCATCGTCCCTAAAGGCACAATACTGTTTTTGAACAACATCAATATATTGATCATAAAAGTGTGCAATTTTTATGTTATTTATTTATAACTGTACTAAATTTTTTAAAAAAAGCTTCTAGAGAAACGTAAAAATGCCAATATGAATTTACGTTAAAAGTTAACATTTTAAAAACATAAAAATTTGTCAATAGCTATATAATTTTAAAAGGTTCATGCATACGTAACTTCCACTCTATTCTTTCTTTAATGTAATATTTGTGTTTTGGAGTTTCACACAAAAATTCAAACACTTTCATGAAAAATGTATCCTTTTAATTTCTCACTGACAACATATACAGACCAATTATTATTCAGTTTATCTGATATTCATGAAGCTTTAAAAAGTACGCTTGCTTTGAACGAAAAATTTCAATGTGATCTAGTAAAAGAGTATAAATACAAACTAATAAATATTGTATTTCGTTAATCAATAAACGATTAATTCAGAGTTTCTATAAATAGTTTAATCTAAAAAAAAAAACTAAACAAAAATGTCTTTAAAAATTGTGTTTTTTGAAATATGTCTCTTGTTTTTAAACAAGAATTTTTTTTTTAATAAACTCAAAAGTATTTTAAAAAAGGTACAAAAAAAGAACTTTACAAGAAAACTATGCAAAAACCCTTTAACAGAAAAATTGAAAAGGCTGTTTATATATTTATTAATAATCATTTAAAATTGATAATATCAAATGTATAATTTCTATTTTAAAAACTCGATTAATTCAATAGGTTTTCAATTTTCTAAATATACTTAAATGTAGGTATTTTTAATTGTAACATTACCAAAACATGGCCATCAAATTTTAAGATAAAAAAAATTCTTTACCAACGGAAGGATGCGAACCCTCAACCTAACATCTGTTATCTCGCGCATCAACGCACGCGGCTATTTCATTATTACAAATTTTCCAGACCATAATTATGTAAAAATGACTTTTAAACTAATAATAAAGAACACAAATTATTAAAATTGTCTTTTTATAGTTACTTTTATTAAAAATTAAAGTTAAAAATTGCATTTTTGGAAACATTTTGTCTAAAAGGAGCGAAATATGCAAATGTGTTGTCTCCTAATTGGTGGCGAATTACAAGAGGGTCTTTATGAACATATATTGATTATTTTAAACGAAAAAAAGTGTAGACATCGGTTGCACATGGTCGGCACTCTTTTCCTGCACTTTCCCACTCCACACTCGATTCCACACTACTTCTAAAAGAGTTACGCTCAGAGGAGGTTAATGGGCTTACCTAAAATTGATGGCCCCTCGTACAGAGCACGCGTGATATACGCGAACACTGCTTTTTTTCCTTCTGTTTTTTTTTACTCAAATAGAAACGAGTGCGATTTTTTACCACAAAAATCCCTAACCAGTGTGGTTTTTTTAACGAAAAAAAAGACACACTTTGTAACAATCAGTATAGTCGATATTCGCGAAATTTAACACAGTCGTCTAAAGCCACAATTAATTACTTATCGATGAAAGCACGTAACATGAAATTTAAATTCAATCCTTGTGCGGGGAAAAGTAACGAAACATTGATAAACTAATGAGGAATTGTAAATTATGAAATACAGGACAGTTGAATCATGTTTCAACAACTGTTGAAACTGAGTGCTTCTTGAATTAAATATTTTGTTTCAATTAATTGATGACGTGACTAGTTTTAATTATTTAGTAATGTAATTATTTTGGCATGAATAAAATTTACTAATTTAATGAAATTTAATCCAGGTTCTTTCTCTGTAAAAAGTTTAATTCAATTAGGAAGAAAATGTTTAAAAATCAATACGACCTAGATTTTAACTTTGTGACATAACTTGAAAATGAGAATTAAAAGCGTACAGAAAATCTGTCATTGATTATTTTATAAATATGTACCTATAGAAATTTATTCCAATCGATAGAATAAATTAAAAGGTAGCTATCACTTTCATAATCGATTTTTATAATAATCACCCTGCGTCCAAAGTTTGGGGTAATTTTGGGGTTCTTTATTTTTTCCAAAAAACCAAACTTAAAAAAAAAATTAATTTAATGTGTTTCAATAGAAAAATACAATCCGGCTCTTCCAAAAAATTATGTAATTTTAGAATATAGATTAGTATTTGTTTTTTTTATTTTTTGTCATAAATAATTAATATTTTATTTGTTAGTTTTTTCATTACTTTATTACGTTTCGGTTGTAATTTGCAACCCTCTTCAGATCTGATCTCAGAACAGTAAGTTCTTTGAAACATTTTTGGTTAACTCAAAAATAAAATCATTTTTTAGGACTTTTCTTTCACCTTTACAATTTAAAACAAAAATTTAAACTTGATTTTATTATCACGAATTTAAATTGCTTCAAACTTTATAATATTAATATTCGTACACCCAGAGCAGTGGTATTTTTGACACAAAGATAAGTTATTTGTGACAAATAAAGATATCTTTGTCTCAGAGCCTACTAAATTTTTTATTTGTTTCAAATAAAATTTTATTTGATTTCCTTATTCTTAAAATTTCTTCAAACAATACGAAATTCAATTAATAACAAACTATTCTCCAAAATTTCTATTAGTATAAATTTTAATCTTTCAAAATTAAAAAATTCCAACTTCTATGGATTCAAATTTAACTTATTTCATACTTTAATTTATCAAAATTGCATGCAATATAATCAAAGTTTTAAGATCCATAATTCATGTTTATTTTAATTTTTTTATATTTACAAATTAAAAATTTTAAACTTGATTTTATTAATACAAATTTAAACTATTTCAAACTTTACTTAGTATGAACTATTATCTATTACTAAAGTTTATTATAATTATTATTTAAAACTTTTAATGGTTTAAATTTAAGTCAATGCATGTTTAAATTATAAAAAATTTGCATTGTATCAAAGCTTCAATCAATCCAAATTTTGATTAAAATTGCAACTATTAAAATGTTGAATAAAATTTGTCTCAATAAAAATTGGAATTGATGGAACTTGAAATCAATTGAAACTTGGAAAATTATTATTTTTAATTTACAGAAATTTGGAAATTTCAAAACGATTCAAACTTGAATTTAGTTCAAACTTTAATCAATTGGTACTAGAATTTATTGTTTCTAAATCCTTTAGTGATTCAGACTTCTATTAATGAAGAATTATATCAAAAAATTTAAGATCTTAATTTAAAAAAATTAAATCAATTAAATTAAATCAATCAATTTAAATTTCTTCGCTTAAACTTTTACGGAATTTTCATATCAATCGAATCAAATAATTTTAATGTACCAAAATTTTAGTGTAAAAAAAAATTATTCTTTTATAGTTATTTTTTTCAATTTTCAAATTTGTTTTAAAATAAATAAATAAATAAATATTAAGTAAATAAATGAATTATAAATATTTTATGTAGTTCTTTTAAGCATATAACTATTGTAATGAGTGTATTAATTTAGGTATTTTTATTTAAAGTATTGAAAGAAAGTTTTAAATTAAAAAAAAGAGAAATCATTAAAATAGGAACAAATTATTAAGAATTTAAAATTCAAAAGGCATTCAAAAGCCTTAAAAAAATGTTGGAAAACGTGCTCGCTTTTTTCAATTTAATTTCACGATATTTCATTTTTTATTTTTATTTATGTTGTACTTTATAAAATTTATTAAAACCTCGAAATATTGGTAACATTGAATTATTTATATTTTTTTTTTCATTAAATATCATGTGTAACGTGTTTTAAATCTTTATTTAAAGCCGTAAAGTAGATTTAAATAAGACACATTTTTATTTTAATTTACTATTATTAACAATAAAATATAAATTTGTAAATTAATTTAAATGTTAAATTCCGGAGAATTAATAATTAAATAAATAAAATTCAAAATCATATAATTATTATAAAGATATATTTTTTTAAAAGTTATTGATTTAAAACAAAAAAACACCTATAGTGACAAACTTCAGGTGTGGACAGAATGAATGAATGAAGTTTGCAATTATAATTATAGATTGATTAATTGATTATGTAGAAATTATAATGATTAAACGTTTGCAATTAGTTTACAATTGGTTACTTAGGGTTTTTGGTGTCGCTGATTACGAATTCAGTGTTAGTTTTTCAAAACACAAAATGGCGGATCTATTTCAAAACCTAACACCAGATTCGTAATCAGCGATTCTAAAAAACCCCGACTAACAAATTTACAACGAATCTAAGCAGTTTTTGAAAAATTCTTTTTCCATATTGGATCCAACACTTTGAATTTTAGAAAAACTGATATTAAATTTGAAATCAGCGACCCCAAAAACTCTCGAGCAACCAATTCTAAGCGATTTTTAACTCTTCTTTCAAATTTGTCCGCCATATTGGATATGCCATTTTGTATTTTTAAAAAATATCACCGGATTTGTAATCTGCGACCCCAAAAACCCTCGAGTAACCAATTTTAAGCGAATCTAAACACTTTTTCAAAATTTGTCCGCCATATTGGATCCGATATTATGAATTTTTAAAAACTAACACCGGATTCGTAATCAGCGACCCCAAAGACCCCCGAATAACAAATTGCCAGCGAATCTAAAATGTTTTAAAAATTCGTAAATTTTAACAATTATTTATATATTTTTTTAAACAAAAGGAAAATTAAGGCCCAATCCAGTCTGCATATTTTTAAAGCTTTATCTTTCTTGAAAAGAACGCACCAAGTTTTGAATGAAAAATATTAATTTTCTTCGAACATATTGAGGTTTCTGTAGGTGGGACATATATGTTCCATGGGGTTAAGTTATGTGCCTATAATGATATAAAGAAACAAGTTTAAATTATAAAGAAGACTTTCTTTTATGAAAAAGAATTTTTTTTTTAAAAATACGTTAAGTTTGTTTATATTTTATTAATGTTCGAATTGCCGTGATATTACTTAGATTCT
This sequence comes from Ganaspis brasiliensis, assembly GCA_037103525.1. NCBI lineage: Eukaryota > Metazoa > Arthropoda > Insecta > Hymenoptera > Figitidae > Ganaspis > Ganaspis brasiliensis. Next base: position 354,427 of record JAZKLR010000013.1, on the reverse strand, counting down.
TTTTAAGTGTATCCAAATAAATTCTTATTGTAATTATACAAACACGTAATTTAAATCATTCTAATTGTTTGGCTATTATAATCTCCACAAAATCAGTAATATCTCAAAATCTTTGACAGGTTAAATGCAAAACATGAAAGAAGTGAGATGTGAGAAGTGCGAAATGTGAAATGACACGTAATCAACTCTATAACCTATATGAACCCCAAATTAAAAGAATCTTATTTTTTTCGATTTTGTTAAATTAAAAATACATTTTTATTTCTAATAAATGTATTTTGCCATAATTGAAAAAAGACCATTGAAACGAGTGAGACGTCATTAAAGTAGATAGAAATTTAAGAAAATAAATTTATATTGTTGCAGGTAAGAGATCAAATGGCAGAGGAGGGAATGGAGCCTTTGGAGGAAGAGATTCCCAAAGAGGACATCATTGGTCGAGATTACTGCCGTTACAATATCAAACGACTGTCCAGTGATCCGTAAGACGAAGCAATGAACGAGCAAGAAATTCTATGAAACGTTTATCGAATTTCCTAGCCCCAGTTGTGCTCTCTGGCAATGCCATAATCTCCAATCTGAAATCTACTTCTCAAAGACATGCATCTCGAAACGAAAATGGATATAGATTCCATCAGAATCGAAATCATGTCTCTCCTTTTTATTATTATTATTATTATTTTATTATTTTTCCCAGTTTCTCGTCATTTCTTCACCATGAAAGCAAATCCACCAACTAATCGGATTTCTCGGATTTATTTCTACTTGACACAATCCTCGTTATTGGATCCTCAAGAAAATAATAATACCTATACCTGTTTATTGCATTTTTCTATTTATTCTAGTGATATTATATTTTGCTTTCTATTTCATCTCTATATATATTTTATTTTATTCTATTTATCTATTTTATATTTATTTATCTCGAGACCTTCTGCTTGTTTATTTTTATCGATATTAGGTAGTCATCAAGTTACGATCTTCTCTTTTTAATATTGCCCAAGCAGCAGAATCTTACTTTTTATTAAAAGGCTATTTGAAGTCAGGTAAATTAACTTTAAGTCTTAGGGGAAGTTAATCCGAGAAAGTGGATTTTCCTTTCCTCGATTAAGTCCTTTTTCGTTATAAAGATGCCGAGAGGATGCTCTAAATCTAAAGAAATAAGGGCTATAAAGCCGAATGCTGCTTTAATTCACAGATTAAGGCATTTGTATAAATATTATTATATTGTCAAGCGTAAAACTCACTCTCGATGTTCATTTGTACATTACTATCAAATATACATATTTCGCAAGGAAGAAAAGTTCTCAGGGTTTTTTGAAATTCGGGGAAAAATCTCGCCCAAGCCTAATTTTTTAAAAGCTGGATATTCGAGATATTCGCAATATTCTAGATTTTCTAAATAATCGAGATTTTTCTAGATAATCTAAATATTCTAGTTATTCTATTATACCCACATTTCAAAAAAACCCTGACGCACTTTTTTCCCCATGGGGCTCTAATTGATGAATCAGGTTCGCCACCTGATTATGCACAAAGCGTGAAATTGTAGAAACTATAAAAAAGAATAAAAAAAAAAGCGTTAAAGAATGCTAAAACCGAGACAAAGAATGCATGAAAGTCCGAATGCTTGGGATTCCAAGTACACGAAGATTTTTATGGGGAGCGTAACCTCGATGTTCCTTTATTCTGAAAATCCGCACAAGAAACTCTTAAACCCCTTGTAGAAATTACACCAAAAAAAAAACCCGCGAAACGGTTTTCTAGATTAAGTGATTAAATTCCAAACTTACAGTAAAACAATTTAAGATTTTATACGACATTTTTTACGACGCACGCAGCTTTCGTTTATTTGAATTAAATGAATATTTTCGTTCTACAATATTGATGGGGACAAACAAGATTTAAAAATACGGAAAAAGAAAAGAAACAGAAAAAACGAGATTAGAATAATTAAACAGGACAAAAAGAATTAGAATTACACACAGGACAAAAGAGATTAGCACAAGACAAAGTAATCTGCATGTAGTATAAATTTCAAAGAGATATTAGAACTGATGAAAAACTATTTCAATTGCTAATGAAAATGCTTTTTTAGACGTTTTTCAACGAGAGTCTTTTCTATCAATTTTTCATTGTTTCTCGTATATTTTCTACTTGAAGGTGAAACTATATTGTTAATTATTATCAATTGTACAAAATCCATTAAATCAATTGCATCCCGACTGTACAAAGTTAAAGCTGAAAGTTTAACTTCACATGAAGAACGTTTTGTTTGAGATTTCTGATTCTGTACAAATTGATTGCTCATTTCGTCAAAGATATATACATATGTATAAAAAGACAAAGATTAAGAAATCAGCTTTCGAGTTAGTTGTTGTAGTAATTGCAGTAAAACCTCGTAAAAAGATTTATTGAATCGTTTATTAATTTATTTAATAAATTGGTTAAAATATATTTATTATGTGGAGAATATATTATCAATTCTTGTAACAGAATTAAATTATTTAAAAAACAGTTAAACTGACAATTTAAATAGTTCAATTGGAGAATTGAAATAATAAAATTGACAATTTAAATTATTGCATTCACAATTTAAAACTTAAGTTGACGATTAAAAACAATAAATTAGTAATTCAAAATGTTTTTAATAAAACGCTTATGAAATCAATATTTACAGAGGTTCTACTGTATAGTATACTTTATACATTAAGAAAAATATCTGAATGAAAACTTCTGTTGCAATATTCTGTAAATTTGAAAATTATTTAAAACTGCGACTTTATAGAATCTTCTGATGTGAAATATCAGCATGTAATGAACGAGTGTGTATAAGATCCAGTGAATCGATAGTATCTAAATTTTTAAGACGTTTGAAACTATGCATCAAGAGAGAGATGTTTTTAATAAAGGCGGTTTTCACCGAAAAATTATCGATTTTTTATATATTCCCATTAATTTTTCATCCTCATATACTAATTAAATCCTTCCTTATTCCCTCAACCGAAAAATACAACAATATTGAAAAATGACAACTAATTAAGAATATATAAAAAAAAAATTAAAAATAATAATATATATCTCTCTAAATCTGAATTAGTTAAAAATAACTAATTTGAAAGCAAAAACTCAGCCACTAATTGAAATAGTTATATTTTTACTAACCATTTAGTAAAAAATAACTAATTATTAGTCAAATTCATTTTTAGGTTGTGTCAAAATTACTAATATTTTAGTCAAATTCCGTTTATTAATTCAATTAATCAAGTTTTAACTATTTTTTAGTTATATTTTTACTAATAATAATTAGTCATATTTTACTAATAACTATTTATTTTTAACTAATTGGAGAAACTAAAACTTAACCACGATTTTACTAATAATTAGTTATTCTAAACTGATTCAAATTTAGAAAATATATAAATGAGTGAAAACTTCAAATAAACGATTGTCAAAGTTAACCAATTTTTCTCGTTTCTAACAATGGAAATTAAAAAAAGAATATTAAAAATTAAAATACACGATAAAAAATATCAAGTAACTTTGACTATTTTCAAATAAAAACACAAACTGACCCGAATTTCTTCGCATGTCTGTTAGTTTTTACTTTTTCATTTTTTTTCATTTCCGGGGTAAATTTTACTCTAAAAATTCTAAAAATTGACAATTGTGCACAGAAATTCCAGTTAGTTTATGTTTTACTTTGTAAATAATAAAAGTGACTTTATATTTTTTACCGTGTATTAAAAAATGAAGTTAAAGTTTGTTATATTCGAATTTTCTACTATAATTAAAGTTTTTATAAAATGTTCTTTGTGGTTTTTTTAAAGCAGTTACATTTTTTGGGTCAAATCAATTTGCTTTAAGAGGGAAATGCACGTCAGGAACTCTATTGATTGAACACTTTGATTAACAATTGAAAATGTAAATTAGGTTGTGAATATTAGAATAAAGGCTTTGAAACAAGTAACTGACTGTATCTAATTAAGGATTTGCTTTGAATTACAAAATAACTTGGTATTTATTTTTAAATAAGTTTTTGATAAGTAAATAATTTTAATATAAAATTTGCTAAATGATGCGTTTGGTAAATAATCATAAATAATTGTAATAGAAAAATATTGCAAACTCAAAAATAATTCGTTAAAGAAAAAGAGGTGCATGAATATTTAATAAAACCTATTTGGTCTAAAACTCATTTGTCCTAAAACTATTTTCGCATAAATCCCATTTAGCCTAAAACCTATTTGGCCTAAAACTCATTTACCCTAGAATCCATTTGGAAAAAACCCCATTGGACCTTTCATGTATTTGACCTAAAACACATTTGCCCTAAAACTCATTTGGCTTAAATCCCATTTTTCTTAAAATCCATTTGGCCTAAAATTCATTTGGAATAAAACCCATTTGACCTAAATCTAATTGGCCTAAAACACATTTGTCCTAAAACTCATTTGGCATAAATGCCATTAAGCCTAAAACCCATTTAGCCTAAAACTCATTTCGGCTAAATTCTATATATTTAGCCTAAAATCCATCTGGCCTAAATTCCATTTGGTCTAAAATCCATTTGGGATAAAACCCCTTTGACCTAAATCTATTTGGCCTAAAACACATTTACCCTAAGACTCATTTGTCATAAATTTCATTTAGCCTAAAACTTATTTGGCCTAAAACCTATTTGTCTTAAATCCCATTTAACCTAAAACGCATTTGGCCTAAAATCCAGTTTGTCTGAAACCCATTTCGCTTATATGCTATTTAGACGAAAATACATTTGGCATAAATCTTATTCGGCATAATTTGTAATGTAAAATTTATGTCAAATAGTATTATGCCACATGTGTTTCAGGCTGAATGGGTTTTAGGCCCTATGGGTTTGAGGTTAAGTTAGTTTTACACTAAATGAGCTTTAGGTCAAGGCCAAGTGGGTTTTAGCTTATATGGGATTTATGCCAAATTAATCTAAGTTCAAATGTATTTTAGGCCAAATGCGTTGTAGGTTAAATGGGATTTAAGCCAAATGAGTTTTAGACCAAATGTATTTTAGGCCAAATTGGTTTTAGGACAAATGAGTTTTAGAACAAATGAGTTTTAATCCAAAAGAATTTTATGCTAAATGTATTTTAGGTTAAATAAGTTTTAGGCTAAATGGAATTTATGCCAAAATAGTTGTAGGACAAATGAATTTGAGATCAAATGAGTCTAATGATCCAAACGAATTTTAGGCCAAATGGGTTTCAGCCCAAATGTATTTTAGGCTAAATGGGATTTAGGCCAAATGTGTTTTAAGCCAAATGGGTTGTAAGCTAAATTGGATTAAGGCTAAATTCGTTTAAGGCCAAATGGGATTTAGGCCAAATGAGTTTTTAGACCAAATGATTTTTAGACTAAAGATTTTCGGGAATATTCATGCGGCTCAAAGAGAAAGTCAAAAAAATAATGCTAACACTAAATTTATGTATTTAAAAAATCGTTAAATATCATATCACGATATACTTAAATTTGCTATTACTTTTTTTAAAAATAATATACTATCCCAAATTTTGAAACATGTTAGAGCTAGTACCTTAAAAAAATTTAATTGTTGTTTTTGAGGATTTTTATGGTCATATTAAAAAAGAGAGTATAAATGTTCATATTTCTAAATGCCCGAGTGTATATTTTATCATTTGTTATGGAAAATGAAAGGATACATTATGATCCTTAAAGTAATCTCCTGGACAAGCAGCTTTTTCAGAATTCATAACTCGAGTTCAAGAGGTACTGAGCAGTATTTGAAAATTCTTTTGTTTCGCACTTCCTCTGGCACTCACACTTAAGAGGATACCAAAAAAGTTTATGGAAACTTGCCCTATAAATTTTGCCCTTAATACGAAGGTTGGATAATATTAAAACGCTGCTACGAGTTATGACCCTAGACGTCCATTATGCACACAGTTGATAAAGGTAGAACACGATATACTTTGTTTCTCTCCCATGGCATGGCTGAGGGCAACGATATTCGGATCATAACGGTACCCAACACGCTCGTTAAAAGCAATTTCACTTCTTTTAATATTTACCTTTTCAAAAAAAAAAAAAAAAAAAAAAAAAAAAGACAAAGGAAAAATAATACATAAAGTACTATTAATTTCTCGTGTAGAAAAATAAAAAAATCTCAAATGCCTCGGGCAATTATGAATTGGTCTGGAAATTGATTTTTTGTTGAAAAACCGAATGTGTTAATAGAAATGGAAAAATAAATGTACATTATGGTATCAAAATAATAAAACTCGAGTATCAGGCAAGTTTTCGACAATATTTGTGGAGTTTTTTTTTCTTTTTGGAGAATTGGAACGTTTACAAATATTGATGAAAAACAGAAAATGTTTGTGAACCAATAAGAAATATTTGAGATGAATTGTACTTTTCAAAATTTGATCATCGTCTATTTTATATTTTGAAAAACTGACATCAAAAGTCGGAATCAGAGCCCAAAAAACGATGGCTATGGTAACCTTTATGAAAATGGATCAATTTTTCAAAATTTCGTCCGACATATTTTTGATAAGTACTTTTTATATATTGTATGTAAATATTTCAGAATGCATGTTTTGAAGCCATTAATATATTTATGATAAAAAAAAATCTACACCAATTTATGAAATTTTTTTGTATAATTTTGCAAAACTAATTGTAAACGGTTTTAAACAAGTTTTGTAGACTTTCAAGTAGTTCTAATCTGTTTTCAAAATCCAGGGATCACAGTCCCTATTGTTAGTAAAAAAAAGGGAAATAGGGGCAATTTTTTTTTAAATAGGGGACAAAAACAGCTTTAAAGTCTATGATGGCGACTTCTATTAAAAAATTAAAGATGTTAAATATGGTCTTAATAGTTTTTACTTTTTAAATAGAATGAAATTTAGTGTTTACTTATTCTAAAATGTCAAATTAATATTTTTTAAACAAATAACGTTATTCATGTATTAATTGAAAATCGACAAAAATAATTAAAATTCAAGAAAATAATAAACACTTGAAGAAATAAATTGAAAATTTAAGAATTGAATTAAAATTTGAAAAAAAAAATTAAAATTGAAAACAAAACTCTAACAATGGCCAAATTAATACAAAATCGAACAAAAATAATTGAAAAAATTAAATAAAAATTGAAGAATTTTTATAAAATTTTAAGAGAATAATTAAAAAAATTGTTGCAAACAATTGAAAATTGAGGGAAATAATAATAATAATTAAAAGAAATAGTTGAAAAGTAGATTAATTCACAATTGGAAGAAATAATGCAAAAAATCAAACAATACTAAATGTTAATAAAATAATTCAAAAACTATGAAAACTATAGGAACACCTAATTGTTAGAAATAATTATACATTGAACAACTAGATTGCAAATTAAAAAAAATAAATAAAACTGAAGAAAATAATTTAAAAAACTATGGTTGAATTTCAAGAAAGTCAATTATATCACAGTCAAATTATCTGAATAAAATTTTGTGTTCTCTACATTACAGAAGCTTTTAAAATCAACAAAACTAATAATTCTAAATCTAAAAATAAATACATTCTTAAACCATTGTTTATAATTTTCTTTAAAAAATTGGCCTTTTTCATTAGGATTTAAAATTACCCTCAGTCTTTTAAAAGTGGCAAACAAAAAAAAATAAACTGTGGTCAATCTCCCTCTCTCCAAAATAGCATAGCACGACTATTAAATGATACAAATTCAGAATTAAGTAAAAAATAAATTAGATTAATAATAAATTTCAATTTGAAAATTAGAAAAAAGGAAAATAGGGGACAAATCTTTAAAATAGGGGAAGTAGGGACAAAACTTCAAAATAGAGGGAAAAAGAGGAATAGGAGACAACCTGTGATCCCTAAAAATCTGAAAATTAATTCTTTACGTCAAACATCAATAAAAACTTGATAATTTACGACCGTTAATGATCAATTATTATTAAAGATTTCAAAAACTTTTTGGAAAAACTTTATACTTATTTTAAATTTGAAAAGTGAGATGAAAGGTAAATTAGAATCTCCTCAATTCCGAACTTAAAATATAAAGTTTTTTCAAAAACTGATTTTTACAAAATTTTGCGAAATTTCTAACTGTCCATATATATAATTTTAAAAAGTTTAGAAATTACAGTTATACTCGATTTTAAACCTATTCTAAACAGTTTTAAACCAGTTCTTAATAGTTTTAATTATAAATAGTTAATTTAAGTAGTACCATTCGTACAATTATACTTAAACATTTTAATTCGGTTCTAAATAATGTTAACAATTTCAAACAGTTTTCAATTAGTTCTAAAAAGTTTAAAATAATTCTATATAGGGGAAAGTCGGATAAATTGTCTGCTTGGTTTTTTAAACAATTTCACGTAGTTTTTAACCGTCTCCAACAAGTATAAAAGTTACAATTAATAAGTTAATTAAATAAATTATATGTTAAAATTCATTTTATAGTTAAACAGTTATAAGTATTAATCTGATAATACAAACAGTTTAAATAATTAATGAATATAAATAATAATCATTATATAAATAATAAGTTGTAATAAATTTTTTATAAAAAAAAAATAAAAGCTCAGATAGAATTTAAAATTGAGAAATTCAAAATATTTAATTTTAAAAGGGGTTATATATAAACTTGACTCAGCTGGAGATTGAAATAAAAAATAAATTAATTATGTTTATATTGATAAAAATTATATAAACTATAATAGCAGCGGCACAATAATTTCATCGACATTTCTTTTGAGTTTTGAAAATCTTTTGCTAATTTCTTATTTTAGACATAAAGATATTTTTTGGACGAATATTATTTTAACAATCTAGGATCTTATCAAATTAAATTTTAAAAATAATTTATTGAAATGAAATAGTATTCTCTCTAAATCTGAATTAGTAGTTTTCTACTATGAATTAGTCAAATTCATGGCTCATTTTTCTCTAATTCATATAGTAGAAAACTACTAATTCTTAGTAGAAAATTACTAATTCTTAGTAGAAAACTACTAATTGAAATAGTGAAACTTTACTTTTCAAAAAAGTAGATTTTTTTACTAATTTAATTAGTAGTTTTCTACTACAAATTAGTAAAATTCTTACTATTTTAATAGTAGCTCACTTTTCGCTAATTCATTAGTAGAAAACCACTAATTCAGATTTAGAGAGTTTGTATTGAACAAAAATTTTTAGTTTTTATAAAATATAATCTTTATAAAATTATGAAATATTTCAAAATTGGAAACATTTCTATTATTTACATTTAACAAACATATTCGTGTATGATAAAATTAAATTTATGACACTATTTAAAAACCATAAAATTACATTTTAAACTGTAATCCCAATTTAAACCAAATTAAAACACAAATAATATACGAATATAATGATGAATTTCTTTAAAGCATTTTGTTCATTAAAATTATTATAATTAGGTATTAAAGAAATGCAAACTTGATCAAAAAAAATCTATTACTTTTTAAAAATTCAACAGAAGTGAGACTTAATTTAATATTAAAATATAATAGTAATAAATATAAAAAGCAAATTTATTAAAATGACATGCTCTCTTCGTTATTTCTGTGTATATTAACTATCCTTTAGTACAATTTTTATTCTTGTATAAATAAATTTCTATTAATTTTAATAAAATTTTTTAATATTGAAAATTAATATTTTAAAAATTCGCACTTGTTCGCAATAAATTTGATAAATTGAGGAGATAAAAAATGAAATGAAATGAAATTTTTCTTTATTATTACAATGAGAATGCTCTCTAAATCTGAATTAGTAAAAAACTACTATTTAGGGGTTAAAATCGTGAAAGAGTTTTCTCTTTTTTAATTAGTAAAAAATAACTAATTAGTAGTAAAAAACTACTAGTTCAGCAGTTAAATTTAACTAATTAAATAGTGAAAAATAACTAATGTCATTAGTAAATAAAAATCTACTAATTCTTTTAGTAGTTTAACATAACCTAAAAATTACTTTGACTAATTCAATTAGTAGTTTGTTACTAAATTATTAGTAAAAAATACTATTTGACATGGTAAACGAGTTTTCACCCTTAAAAAGGTAGTTTTTAACTACTTTAGATTTACACATTTAAAAATTTTGTGTATTTGTGTAGAAAACAGGCCTTGTTAAATTTTTGGTGTAAAAATTTAACATTTTTCGTGAGTTGATTTTACACATTCCTTAAATGTCATTCGATTTTTGAACATAACTTCAATTTTTTTAATATTAACACAGTAATTAACGTTTATTTTTTTGTTGTAAAGCATAAATTTCTTATTGAAAATTCATTTTAATCTATGCGCTTTAAATTATCACGATTATGTCACTTGTACGGAGCAGTCAATATAACAAAACAACACAAATTCTTATTCTAAAACTCAACACAAATTTTAAGTGGACCGTTTGCAAAATGTGATTTATATTAAATTTAAAACAAAATTTTCAAAATTGCAGAAATTACGTTCATTTAAACGTTATAAACTTGAACTATATTTAGTATTAGAATCACTGTAATGTATAAAATGAGAGGTTAAAATTTATGTATTTTATTCAACATTTTTCCTTGTGTTGAAATAACACAAATTTTGAGTGGTCCGTTTGGGATATGTGAAATATGTTAAATTTTACAGAAAATTTTTAACTCTGTAGAGAGTGGCTTTTTGTTATAACAAAGTGTTTTTCCGTGTGGAGAAAATCAAAATTTTGGAAAACTATTCTTTAATTTTACTTATTTATTATAAGTTATGAGTTATTATAAGTTATTTTAACATGTGGATATTAAAGCTTAACATCTAAATATTAACCTTGAACCTCTAGATAGCTGTCCCTATAATATGTTAAATGATAAATATTTTAAGCGTTGATATCCAGATATTAAGGGTTAACATCCATTTTTCTCAGTGAAATAGTTTTGACGCTATCATCAAACAACTGATTTTTGTTACTTTCCTCCTCGGTCTCCCTTATATATTGAAACTGGTTTATCTCAAAACTATGAAAATGGGCTTATGCTGTTTTTTGCCTTTCAGCCACAGAATTATAAAATTTAAAGAGAATATTTGTATATTGAAAACTGTTGAAAATTATAGAAAAAATTATTTGAACTGATATTGATAAATTCAAATTTTAATCAATTAAATGCATTTTTTTAAAAAGTATCTGATTTAAGGGCATGTGTCTAAGATACCTTCCTAATGACATTTAAAGTAATTCTACCAAGTTTTATGACAAAATATTCAATATTTCAAGAGAAAAGTTACGGACAAATTTGGCCTATACCAGTGACGTCATGATCCATCACATGCCCTTAAAACAAAAAAAATGTTCAGACAAAAAATTAATGAAAAAATGAAAGAAATTGCGGATTATTATTATTATTATAGATTTGTGATATATGAAAAAAACTTGATTCTTGATAAAATATCTTAGAACTTTTAGATCCACGAAGAAATTCCCTGTTTAGTAACAAATTTCCCGGTCAAATGACCATCCTCAACCAGTTATATACCCATTATTTTCTATTTTCCAACAGTATTATAATTCAATCATTACTATTATATTATGCTTTCAAAATAATGTTCACGCATCAACTGACTATAAAGCTTTCAAGTTAATTGTAACATTTAAGTTACTTACCTATTTCTTATCTTAATGCCTGTTTAACATTGTCAAAGTTTGCCTCCTTAAGTGTAGTCTTGCGGTAAAATTTTAACACTAACAGGGTTAAAATACTTGGAATAGGAGCTTGAGAGTTTGGGTAATGGAATGCCATAACTAATTAATGGAGGAATGTCAGCAAATAGTCTAATTGAGAAGGTGTAAGGAGAAACAGCAGGTTGTTGCTGTCGCTATAGCGATCTAGCATAAAATCTATTGGGGTGTTTACACTAAATTTCCGCAAGCGAAGAGCACTTCAAATACCACAGCTATTGGTATCTAGAGGATTACTTGGTGGTAGAAATGGTCAGATAAGGATAAATTCCCGAATTACAGTTGCTTGCGGTATTATAATCATTGGAAATTCGAACATTGAATAATTGATCATCTACAAGTTTCACCTCAATTTCATTTCTATTCCTATATATATCTATCTAGTTTAAAAAAAAAAATACAGCAATTTCATTAGTTTAAAAACAGTAAATTTAGATTAACGAGAACAGATAATTTTGTCGCAGAAAAATTAATTTACCGAAAAACGATGGTAAATTTATAACGTTTTTTCTTAATTAAAAAGAAAAACAGAGGAATTAGTAAAAATTATGCAAATACAGAAATAAATGATACTCATTTTTAGCAAAAAAAAAACTTTTTCTTAACCAGAAGTGTCAAGCGATAATTCATGACGACATTTTTGGATGTTTCATAAACTAAAAAATACTCCTCTTAGAAACATTTTTTGACGTAAAAAATGGGTGGCAACTAATAAAACGAGCAACTACCAAAATCTGGCCAAAGTGCAATGAGATTCTGCACTGGAGCATATTTCAAGTTAAAATATGCAAATTTTCATTGTCCAGCAGAGAGAGGAGTATTTCGCATATTCAATGTACACACAGTAAAATAAAAAGGCAAATGTAATTTTCAAGCGTGAGTGCGTGATTCTAGTGTCAGTATACTGATTCCTTTAAATGTTGAATATTTTTTTCCAGCGACTGATTAAGTCAAATAAACAGCACCGACAGATATAATTAACTAACGACCCTACTAGCCGAGAATGCAAATGTTTCTGAATGCAAAGGGAAAGATAAACACTCTAACTACTCCCTCATCACCAAATTGACGCATACCTGGTCAAAATATTTTTCCCTATAAAAAAGAACATAGTAGAAAATGATAAAAATCGATTCTATTGTTCAGGGCAAAAAAAAAAGAAAGATTAACTTCATGAATTTTCATCACTTCAATCGGCAATAAATTGCCTTTTAAAAATTTAAACTTTGTAAGATTTTACGACTGTCGAGAGAATTCAGGAATAAAATTCTCTTTTCAGTCGCAGTTCACAAATTTAAATTTGAATTGAGTATTGCTTTTAAAAGATGTATTGATAAATTGAAAATATGTTTGCAAAATATTAAATCTGATTTAATGTTGAACATTCAATATTGACATAAATATGTTTTAACGTTTCTTAAAGAATTTCAGTTCTTTTCAAAAGAGAATTTTAACTTCTTTTTGGGAATTTTTTTCCAAAAGTTTAAATTGTGTTTCTAAAGAAAACAAAATTTAAAAAAAAATCAAACACAGTTTTAAGAATATATAAAATTTTTCTAAAAAGTTTAAAATTATAAAATAAGTCATAATGTAATCAAAAATTATAATTTACGAAAACACTGGTCCATTTTTTCACTAGTAACGAAAATGGTCATTTTTCTAACTAGTGACAAAAATAGCTATTTTTGCACTAGAAAAAAATGGCTTTTTCCCCATTAGATAAGAAAATAGTTATTTTTTCAACAAATTACGAAAATACGAATTTTCTATTCTAGAGACGAAATGACCATTTTTCCCACCAGTGACGAAAATGGTCCTTTTCCATACTAGTGACGGAAATGATTATTTTCTTACCAGTGCTGGAAATGGTCAATTCTTCTACTAGTGCAAAAAATGTGTAATTTTCCCACTTGTGTCGAAAATTGACAATTCTAGGTGAAAACAATTTTTTGTACACTTGGTGCACAAAGCAAAAACTACAAATACAAAATATCGATAAAGGTTTAAAGACAAAATAATCCTTTTTTTTTCGTAATGAGAAGATACTGCAAGTTTAATTTACAATGTACAACGGACGACTTATTTTCTGTTACAACAATGGTACAATAATTACACCACATTTCTTGAAAAGTAACAGACGACAATTTAACTTTATTCAGACGAATTGCTTTTATCTGTAATCTAAAGTTCATTATACAATAGCACTCATGCTGTTTCTTTTCAAGAGACGCTTTTTTGTTTACAAGTTAATAAGTATAAAAGACTGTTCCTTCGATGTTTTATCGAAAGAAGAATTCTAAAAGCGTAACTCTGATAAAAATATAGTGCTTCTGAAAATTCAACTCTTGTTAATTAAATCAAAATAGAATCTCTAAATTCTAAGTCGCGATTTCATAGATTAATGCCTTAAAGTGTTTGTAAAAAAAAAAAATAGTAAACAATAAAAATCAACTGAAAACAACAGATCAGAGCCTCTATTTATTTTTTTCTAAAAAAAGAAAAATAAAATAAAACAAAAAAAGAAGCTAAACTATTATTAATACTCTGATATAGAATTCTTAAACAGTAAGATACTTGGGAGAGACTGGAGACGTGATTCAGGTACTTTATAATATTTAAAATTTAACTGAAACGTTATTTAAAAAAAAATCCTCTAGGCTTAACTATAATAAAAACACAACTTTTAAAGCGTAGACACCCTTAAGAATAAAACAAAGATTTTTTGGAGTTTCTGCTGGAAGGCACTTGGTTTTTTTTCTTAGTTGTTGTTCGCCTCTCTTTTGAGGGTTCCAAGTTCTTCCAGCATCGCTTGTATTCCCTCAGGAACTCGACCTGCATCCAACTCCTGTCCCCAGAAACGATACTGAAAAATCGAAAAGAGATGAGATAATTTCGCAAATTTTGTCAAGATAATGAGCCTGCTTACAACGCGGATTTTGAAGTCAGGTTTAACTCTTTTAAACAGGGCTGCAATAATGATTTAAATCATTGGGGTATTTGCATTAAAATCATGATTTAAATATAATAAACTTCCCAATTCTCCGAATGTTTAATACTGCGTGTAAAAAAATCACAAACCATCAAAAAAACCTAGAAATTTATGCCTAAATCTTAAAAATTTCAATTTAAATTTTCTCTTTTATTATAAAGTTCTCAAAATTGTTCTATTGCAGATGATCGAAATATCTACGATCTACAAATTTTTAATATGAAGATAGAAAAAAAAGGAATTAAATTTTTATATCTTTAAGTCATTATAATTTAAATAATTTGTAAACCTCAATTAACTCATATTACTATTTATTCAAACTTTTAAGTTTAAATTAATTCAAATTTAAATTCATATTAATTAAATAATATTAATTATTTTCCATATTCACAATAATTTTTTTTTTAATTCTTACAAGATTTCCAAGAGATTTCACTTTTTTGAAACTGCTTAATTTTTATCCTATAAATCCTTATCTTTACAAAATTTTAAGATTTTTTCTTCTTTTACTTTTGACATTTTTTTGTATTTGTCTTTTTAATTTTTTATTTTAGAATTTTCTTTAGTTTTCGTATTTTTATGCAAATTATTTAATATTATTTTACACAATTTTGTTATTATAACATTCACTAAACTTTTTATTTCGTTGATTTTCTTAATTATTTCCATATTTTTAGATTTTAGATTTTCTTTATTTTTTTTAATTTATTGTTGGACTTGTTTTAAGTGTAATATTCTAATATTATAAAAATATTATATTTGGTTTAATGTTCCTAAAGTTTTTTTATTTTCAAAGGATTTTTAAATTTATTTTGTGGACTTTTCATTTACCTTCATATACATTTTTTTTTTTTTACTTTTATTAATTCTAATTTTTTAGTACTTTTTACATTTTTTCCAGTTTGCTATATTCAGAAAACACATTTCTCCATTTTCTTCCTATTTATTTAACTTTCTTGTTTTTGTTTCACAATTTTTTAGTCCTTCCTTGCATTTTAATTAATTCTTTAGTTTTTGATTTCATTTTTCTATTTCTTGGAAACATTTTTCCTACTTTTTTTGTAATTTTGTAAATTTTTTGTACTTTTTAAATTTTTTCCAGTTTGCTATATTCAGAAAAAAACATTTCTCCATTTTCTTCCTGTTTATTTAATTTTCTTGTTTCACAATTTTTTAGTCCTTCCTTGCATTTTAATTAATTCTTTAATTTTTGACATAATTTTTCTATTTCTTAGAAACCTTTTTTCTTCTTTTAAATTGTTTAGTTTTTATCTTATAATTACGAATATTTGAAACGATTTATTCAATGTTTTTATCTACAAATTTACACGTTTTAAATTTCTCAATTTTCTACATTTTAGGAGACTTTTATTCTTTTATTCTACATTATGTAAATTTAATCTTGTACTAAATATTCTTATTTTAACATCCTTCTTCTATTTCACAGAATTTTTTCTTTTGAAATTTTCCAAAAATTCGCAAAATTTTATTATTATTTTTTTTCCAATTTGTAAAATAATTTTCTAATTTTTCTAATTTTAAAATTTTTTTCTCTTTAGTAATATATTTAACGTTTTTGCTTCCTTTTTGAAGGAAGCTTTGTATTCGTTCAAATTTATAAATTTTTCAAAATGCTTTAAATTAACTTTCCTCTATCCAGAAGTTGATCAAATTTTAAAGAATAAATCTCAATTTTCAAACTAACTAAAAAATTAAAATTTTCAATTTTTTAAAAATTAACTTATTGCGTCCTTTATAAAGAATCAAATTTTTTTCCTAACGTGGAAGCAATTTTTATAATCCTCGATTTGTTATAATTATCATTCAATTTACTTTTTTTAATTAAAAAAAAAAATGTTCGTAAACAGTTTAATTTTTTGAAAAGAGTTTCTACTTTTATATATTTTTATGTCTCTGTTTCATTCTTGTGTTGTTGTTTTTTAATTTTTCTTATTTCTTTTATAATGTACATGGATTTTTTTTGTTTAAAAGAATTTTCTCGTTTTTTTTAATAGACTGTTTTCTTATCTTTTTACGTTCATATGTTTTTTTCTTTTCTTTTATAATTTATTATTTTTTCGTTGCTTTCACCTATTTTCTTAATTTGTCGATCATATGAATTCGAAGATATATTTTTGAAATTTTCTCATTTAAGATTCGACATAATTTATTTGATTTTGATTAAATGTTTTATTCTTCGTTAGTTCTTATTAAATGTTCTCAGATTAAAAAATAAACTACTTGCAAATAAACATTTGAAAATTTTTTATACTGTTTTTATATATTTAAAAAATATCCGATTCAAATAAAAAAAACTTGGTGTTTTTTTTAAATCATGATTTTTATCAGCCCTGCTTTTAAGCCATCGCTGTAAACTGACTCAAAGCTAAATATAAAAAACACATTAATTATTATAAATTTAATGAATGTTATAAATATAATGAATATAATGAATATAATAAATATACATAACATAATAAATGTATTTTTACAATTTTTTAAAATGAACAAATTCCTAAAATCCAATTTAAGAATATTTTTCTTGATATTTTTCCTGCGTGAATTTCTGTGAATTTGAAAAGTGATTAATAATGCAAAAAAGTGAAAACATGAGTGGAATTTTGTGTTAAGAAATGTAGTGCGAAATTTACTTGAAGAAAAACATTTTAAAAATTTTACCATGTCTAGCTCCTTTCGGAGGGCGATCACGGCCTTTTCTCTATCAGCGACAAGGTCTTCCAGGTACTGATATCTCAGCTTTTTACGAGCACGGCACTCCCTCGCGCTCTGCCGGCTTCGTTCTATAAAAACAGCAAAAAACAAAAGGGAAACAGATGAATTTACAGTTTCTTTCTTTAAGAGATACGTTATAAAGGTTTTTTTTAAAACAAAGGGTGACTCAATTCTACAAAGAGAGCCTTTATACCGAAAGGCATTCTATTATTCTCAAATTTTGCACAGAGGACAAAATCCAAACAAATTTTAAAAAACAAAAGGAAATAGAGAAAAAAACTGAGAAAAGGAATATTAAACAAATTGAATGGCTAAAAGTTTAAAAATATTAAAAATCCAAAAAAAAGTTGAACAAGTTAAAAAACTATTAGAATAAATTTCCGAGAAAAGACATTTCTATAAGAAGAATAAAACGAGATTTCTGTTAAATAAAACTTTTCATGAATGAAAATTCTGAAAATTTGTAAAAACAATATTATTTCTATTGAAGAAATAAAATTTCTCTTAAATGGTTCTTTTTAAAGTATTTTTTAATAATTTATTGCCTTTAATTTACGGTTAATTTTATTCTTTGGAATTAATATGCTGTCAAAATAATGATTTTACAAAAAAAAAATAAGGGCATGCGATGGATTATGACGTCACTAGTGTAGGAAACATTTGTCCGTAAACTTTCTCTTAAAATAATAAATATTTTGACACCAAACTTTGTAGAATTACTTAAAATATGATTCGCACCATTTTTCGATTTTTTTTCAATTGTTAATTATTTTTTTTAATAGTTAATTATTTTCGTCAATATTTAATTATTTTCGTCATATTGTAATTTTTATTTTAATTATCAATTATTTTCTTGAAATTTTCATTCAATTCTTTAATTTGCAGTTTATTTATTAAATTTTTAATTATTTCCTTCTATTCTCAAATATTTTCTTAAATTTTCAATTATTTTAATCGATTTTCAATTAATTCTTCAATATTTCATAATTCTCGAATTTTTTCAATTATGTTTTTCACTTATAAAAATTCAATTCTAAAACTATTTTCTTCAATTCTCAGTTATTTTCTTTAAATTTTAATATCACTTTTCAATTTTCAATTATTTTCTTTAATATTAAAAAATTATCGCCTTTTTTCTATTATTTTTTTCGATTATTATTAAGTTTCTCTAATTTTAAATATAATTGTTCAATTATTTTGTTTAACTTTAAATTCCATCTTTCAATTTTTATTTCTATTCTTCAGTTTTCACTTGTTTTCTTCTATATTCATTAATTCCCGACTTCTTTTAATTTTTAAGAATATCCATTAACTTTTAATTCCATTCTTCAATTTTTAATTGCTTTCTTCAGTTTTCAATTATTTTTTTCAATTATTTTCTTCTATTTTCAATCTAGTTTTTAATTGTGCAATTATTTCCAACAATTTTTTTCAATTATTTTGGTTTCAGTTGTCTATTAATCTCGCTATTTCTCGAATCTATTTTTCAATTCTTAATCACATTTTTTAATAGTTAATTATTTTCGTCAATATTTAATTATATTCGTCATATTGTAATTTTCTATTAAATTATCAATTATTTTCTTAAAATTTTCATTCAATTCTTTAATTTCCAGTTTATTTCTTAAAATTTAAATTATTTTTTTCAATTCTCAAATATTTTCTTCAATTTTTAATTATTTTGATCGATTTTTAATTAATTCTACAATATTTAATAATTCCCGAATTTTTTCAATTATATTTTTCACTCATAAAAATAGTTTTAAAATTTCAATTCAATAATTCAATTCTGAAACTATTCTCTTCAATTCTCAGATATTTTCTTCAAATTTAAATACCACTCTAAATTTTCAATTATTTTTTTTTAATGTTAAAAACTTACCGCTTTTTTTCTACTATTTTTTTCGGTTATCATTAACTTTCTTTAAGTTTTCATTTCATTCTCTAATTTTTATTTCCATTCTTCCGTTTTTAATTGTTTTCTTCTATGTTCATTAATTCTCGGCTTTTTTAAATTACTTTTTTCAAGTATTAAGAATATCCTTTAAATTTTAATTATTTTTTTTTGATTTTCAATCCAGTTGTTAAATGTACAATTATTTCCAACAATTATTCCTATAAATTTCTTAATTTTTTAGTTTGCAATTATTTTTTTTAAATTTAATATTTCTTGTTTATTTTTTTCAATTATTTTGTTTTCAATTGTCTTCTAATCTCGCTATTTCTTGAATTTATTTTTCAATTGTTAATTATTGCCTTTAACGGTTAATTATTTTCGTCAAATGGTAATTTTTCATTTAATTATCAATTATTTTCTTAGAATTTCCATTCAATTCTTTAATTTCCAGTTTATTTCTTAAAATTTTAATTATTTTCTTCAATTCTCAAATATTTTCTTAAATTTTCAATTATTTTAATCGATTTCCAATTAATTCTTCAATATTTAATAATTCTCGAATTTTTTCAATTATATTTTCCATTCATAAAACTTGTTTTAAAATTTCAATTCAATTATTCCATTCTAAAACTATTCTCTTCAATTCTCAGATATATTCTTCAAATTTAAATTCCACTCTCAATTTTTAATTATTTTTTTTAATATTAAAAACCTACCGCCGTTTTTACAATTTTTTTCGATTATCATTAATTTTTTTTAATTAATTTTTATTCTTTAATTATTAATTATTTTCTGCAATTTTTAATTATTTTCTACAATTTTTTTTAATTTTCAATTATTATCTTAAAACTTTATAATTTTTCTTTGGTTTTTAAATTATTCTGTTCGGTTGTGTATTAATTTAGCCATTTTTTGAATTTTGTTTTCAATTGTCAATTATTTTCGTCATTTTGTACTTTTTTTTTAATTATTAATTATTTTTTTAAAATTTTAATTTAATTCATAATTTTTTAATTCAATTCTTACATTTTTAATTTAATGCTTACATTTTCAATTTATTTCTTAAATTTTCAATTTAACCCTTATATTTTCAATTTATTTTCGAAATTTTTTAATTTATTTCCTTAATTTTTTATTATTTTCTTCAATTTCAATTATTTTTCTTCGATTTTCAATCTAGTTCTTCAATTTGCAATTATTTACAACAGATATTCCTATTATTTTTGAACTATTTTGTTTAAATTTTACCTATATTTATTGTTCAATTTTGTAAACTATTCTATTCAGTTGTGTAATTATGTAGACATTTTTCGAATTTTGTTTTTAATTGTCAATTATTTTTGTCATTTTGTAATTTTTTTTCAGTTAATTATTATTTTTTTTAAATTTTAATTTAATTCTTAAATTTTCATTTCATTTCTTACATTTTCAATGTATGTCTTAAATTTTCAATTTATTTCCTTAATTTTTTAGTATTTTCTTCAATTTTAATTAAATTTTTTTTTCGATTTTCAATCCAGTTCTTAAATTTGCTATTATATAATATTTTACCAAGTTTCATGTCAAAATATTTATTATTTTAATAAGTGGAAGTTTTCGGACAATTTTCGTCTGCACCAGTGATGTCATTCTCCATCACATGCCCTTAAAATTATTATAAAATACTTCGAGTTTAACGAAAAGTTGAATAACTTACTTTATGATAAGAAAAAAATGAATGATGAGTCACTCAGTGTTGAAATGGAATAAAAAAAATGATAAAATATACTTTTTGGAGTATGGATCAGAGTCGAGGATTCTTTTTTCTTGAGTTTATATAATATTCTGGAATCAGCAATTTGGATGGCACTGGTTATGGAATGATGTTTGGCACAACAAGGACTAGTCTTAGCGAAGTGGAAGGAATTGCAAATAATTTCGTACACTATTTCACCGAAGTAATAAAATATTTTACGATCAACCCTGCATTATCGCGCTTCCGGGCTTGTTTTACGTGATCATAAAAGCTCGCCATGCTCATTCCCTACAAACGATTTGTAGGCAACAGTCCTCGATTTCGTTAAATGACGCTTGTTTGCATACTGCATTTGTTACTTAAACTTGAATAATTAAAGGTTCACGTCCCGTTGAGTGATAAAATTTTAAAATATACCTTCATTTAAAAGCAAGAGTAAAAATTGCAAGCTTAAATAAAAAAAAAAAAAAATAAGCATTAATATTTGTTAATGAGAAAAAAGGAACGGAGAAAATGAGCAGAAAAGAAAGAATGATAAAACGAATAGGAAAAAAGATGAAAAATAACAGAAAAAGGGACAGAAGAAAGAATAGAAAACAAGAAAGGGTTAAAGGAATAGAAGAAAGAAAAAAAGAGAGAATTATTCAAGGTTAGTAATTCGTCTCTTATTTAAAATAATTAGAAAGGAGAAATTTTAATAGCTTAAAGTTCTCAACGGAAACATTTTTTTTCAACACAATTCGCTTGTGTAATGATTTTAATTATAAAATACTATTTAGAAACCAAATTATAAGAAGAAATGAAATAAAAAAGGTATTGAAAATCATGGTCCGATAAAATGAGAACCGCTTGAGCGGATAAACGTCCTTAAGAGATGAAAGTACAATAATGAATAAATACTGTTGTAGAATTTTAAAACTACTTTTTACTGAAAGAAAGTCTTTTACAGACTTGTAATTACCCTTTAATAAAGAATGGAAACTGAGCCGTGAAACATTTACATTTTCTAAAGAAAAGTGTCCAATAATCTTATTACAAAGTTTAAAACTCATTTCCAGACGATCCTAATAAGTTGGAAGGAAGAAAAAACGTAAATGGAAAAGGATGCTTTTTTAGTCTTCAGTGCTAATTTGGCAAGACTGGGGTCCTCGTACGTATACGAGCTTTAGTGCAAGCAATAAAGCAAAGTCTGGAGAGAAAAGTTTGGATGTTCTTGTACGTGATTTTAGTCGTTAGATACGTGCGTTCCTAAACACGAGATGAAGGTATTAAAAGGAAAAAAGCAAAAAACAGGATGACAGCATAGAAAAAGGATAAAAAAGTAAAGGTGTTTATCAGACAAGCTAAACAGTAAATAGCAATTGTTTGCAGAACTATAATTACAAAAAATATATATATTAACAAATTTTAATGATTGAATTAAAAAAAGTGATAACTATTTTTGTACATATAGGAATCGATAAAATAAACCTAAAATAAATATTAGGAATAAATATAAATTCGAATCAACTAAAATGAATTTATGGAAATTATTGAATCGATTTAAACTTAAGTTGATCAACATTAAGGAGGTTCTCTTCACTTACATAACCTCAAACGAGAAATTCGTTTTTCACCCCAAAAAAAAATATTTTTCAAATTAATTTCACCAAATTTTGAAAGATCCAGATTAGAAAAATATTATCTAACAAAACCCAACCAATAAAATTGTAGAAAATGCTTCAGCGAGAAAAATGAACTATTATTTGTCAGAATTGGATGAAGATTGCAGTTGTATATTGAATTTAAAGAAAAAAACATAAAATGTTAAATAATTATTATTTGACAACAAATTATAGCTCAACCTAATTTTTTCTGAAAAATGTACAACTGGATCTTTCAAAATTTGGGGAAATTAATTTTAATAATTAGCTTTATTTGATGGGAACAGTCATTTTCTAGTTTGAGGTTATGTCAATGGAGAGAACCTCCTTAAAATCAATTAAAAGTTGTTTCAATTCAATTTTAAATCAAATTTATATATTTTAATTATAACTGGAATTTGTATCTTTTGAATTTAAATTACTTTAAATTTATCTCGGTTGAAAATAGGTTAAATTAAAGTTTTAATTGACTGACGTTTTTGTCGTTAATAATTATAATTAATGAATATTTAAATTTATGGAAGTTTCAATTAATTAAACCTTAAAACAAAGAAGTTATTATACTTTAAATATCTCTAAATAATTTAATTTGGAATTTTTATTTCATATATTTTCTTTAGATTTACTTCCTTTTTGTGAAATTTAAATGTTTTAAATTTATTGTCAATCGTATTTATTTAAATCCGAGTTTTTACTTAACAGAATTTTTAGGTCACAGAATTCCTATTTAACAGAAATTTCATTTTACAAATTTTACTTTAACCGGCTTTTTAGGCTTTTTATTTCAAAGAATTCAAATCGAACCAAATTTTTATTTGGCAGAAATTCAAGTGAGTAGAATTTTTGAATGAATTTTGATACATTAATAAATTTTAATTTTCTATTCTGCGAAGCTCAATAATTAGTCAAAATTACAAATGGCCGAACAAAGATCCAAGAGAAAACTTTTGGAACAAATTTTAAAATTAACCAATCATTATTTTCTTGATAATTTCTGATTAGTTATAATTTTAAAAATAACACAAAAATTTTTCAATCGGTTGTACTTTAGGACGCTTGCAATTTTAGACAAATGACAATTTCGTCATTTCAGGAATTATACCGAATAACAATTCTTACAAATAAAAATTGTGATAAAAATAAAGACTTAAAGAAACGGATATTGTTATAAAATTTAGACTCACTTTAAATTCTGTTTAATGAAAATTCTACTAATTTACAACTGCGTCAAAATTTAATTCTTTTAAACAATCCATCGGTTAAAAATAAATTCTGTCAAATGAACATTCTGTCAAAATAATAAGTCTTCGAACTAAAAATTCTGTTTAGTAAAATTTCGGATTTATTTAGATTGAATTTTGACAATAGATTCGAAAAATTAAAATTCGGTAAGAAGGAAAATATATATTTAAATTTCCCTGATTGTCAGTTAAATTTAACTAATTTAATTAGTAGCATAGTTTTAACAGTGAATTAGTACTTTTTTTAAACTAAATTATTAAAGAATAGGGATCAATAATAAATATAAATAAACACTTTTCAATTCCAGAAAATTTTTTGAACCATTCTCTAAGTCCTGTTTAGTTAAAAAACGACCATAAATTTAAATGAATACAAAGTACCATTGATTTTTAGTCAAATTATATCACTTATAGTAGATTTTTATCTTTTACTAAAGTTTTAATGAAAATTTATTAAAAATTAGTAGAAACTAGAAAGTAGTGATGGATTCCTCACTAATTTGGATTAAAAAAGTACTTTCTTAATCTGAATTAATAAAAAATCGGTCACTGATTCGAATTAATAAATATGTCTACTAACTTTTAGTCACTTTTCAAACAAATGTTAGTATAAACTTTACTAATTCAATGAGTGAAGTAAGTAAGAAGTAGAAATTTTTACTAATTTAAATTAAGGGCCAATTTCCACTCTCTAAATCTGAATCAATGAATAATCGGTCACTAATTCGAATAAATAAATGTCTACTAATGTTTAGTCACTTTTCACACAAATTTTGGTAAAAACTTTACTAATTCAATGAGTGAAATGACTAACAAGTAGAAATAGTTACTAATATAAATTAGGAAACGATTTTTACTCTAAATCCAAATTAGTGGAAAGTTGTCCATAAATTCAAATTAGTGAAAATTTCAAAATAAACTAATTCAAATATTGAAATTTTACTAAATGGATGTTTTCATTATTTGAATTAGTATCCGATTTTTCACCGATTCAGATTATAAGAGTATAAGTACGAATAAAAGAAAGTTATTTTTTATTCAAAAGATACTTCATTTTAAAGAAAATATTTTCTAGAAATCGTATCAAACAAAATTGTGAAATTGTCGTAAAAACCAAGAAAAAAGTCAAGATTAAAGAAACAGTAGCTTTAAGGCATATTTAAAAATACCCAAAGAATGAAAAAGGTGGGAAGACAGAAGTAGAAAACAATATTATGCGAATGAAGCGAGAATTTTATGAGTAAAGAGAGGAGAAAAAAAATAATAAACACGCAGAGATGCGAAAAAAAAAAAAACTATGCGATTATAAACTTTCCAGTAAATAAAAGGACTTTACGTAGCAGAAATAACAACTCGGTGGAATTACAGTGATAGCAAAAGCCTGCTTCAGTTGCGTTTCACCAACCCCTCACGACGTGTACACTTCGTCTTGGCAAAAGGACGGAATTGCAAAATATTCCGCGTTACCGGTCTGGTTCGTTGTACCGCGATAGCAGAGAAAATGATAAAAGGGGTGTGAGGGTGACCCGCATAAATATTCATTCGCAAAAGAGATAAATATACTTCATCCATCACGCCGAATCTGTGCTCATTGCAGTCGGACGCCTCTGAGAGGACGATTTTGGATTCGAGGACATTACAATTTATAATTTTTGGTTGCTCCATACTTTTGCCGATCAACATAACTCGCTGGTACGTGACGCGAAAATATGAAACAGACGATTTCTACTGCTTTTGACTCGCAGATTTTCATTTGCAAGAATTTAAGGTGCCACTAATTTAAGCGCACTATTATTTCAATTGCAATTTTCAATTTATAGCTAAAAGCTTAATGAATAACAAAATCTTGAGAAAAAATGGCTAATATTTATGTACAATACAAAAGCCAGTTAATTCTAGCGTGCAATAATGAAAAAGAGATCATTCCGTGAAAAAAATAGATAGAAAAAAATGTATAACTACCTTTGCTAACTCAGTTGCTATTTTATGGATAGAAATTTTTAGCTAATTATACCGTATAGCTGAAAATTAGCTGTTCATATAATAGCTGACGAGGTGTCTAAATTTGAATTAGTGTTAATAATAGTCAATAGTCAATAATAGTCTCTCTTAATCTGAATTAGTGGTTTTCTACTTATGAATTAGCGAAAAATGAGCTACTATTAAAAATAAGAATTTTACTAATTTTTTTGTAGAAAACTACTATTTTTTAAGAGAAAACTACTCATTGAAACAGTAGAAAACTGCTAAATGATATGTGACGCTCCGCGAGAGAAGGGACCTATCGCTGAGAAAGAAAACTTTAAAGGATGGACGGGCAAAGAGAAAGAAGAAAAATCGAGACGCTTAACATTCCCATGTTTAAAGCTTCATAACAAGAAAACTAATTGCAGGAATCAAATTTTGATTTTTGAAACTCAAAATGCAACTAAAAAACTATCAATTACCATAAAAAATTCAAAATAATTAATTGTTAATTTCATGGGACGGTCGTTCAAAGAAACATCAAAAAATGCGATACACTTAGTACGTCTAGGTTTGAAGCATTATAACAAAAAGTGTAATTAAAAAAAAAGTTTTTGAAATATGGAAATGAAAGAACAGCTCAAAAATTATCTTTTAGCATAAAAAAAAATAAAAATGGATTTTTTCCGCGATAGGTCCCTTCTCTCGCGGAGCGTCACATATATTAAAGTTGTACTATTTCAATTAATAGTTTTCTACTAAAAGTTCGTAGCTTTTTACTAAAAAGTTATTAAAATTCTTACCATTTTAGAATAGCCCACTTTTCGCTAATTTATTAATAGAAAACCACTAATTCAGATTTATAGGGATTATTATTGAATTAAGGATAATTACACTTAGTTCAAAAACAATTATACTTGATCCAAAAATGTATACTTGGATTAACAATAAATTATTATCGATCCAAGAATAATTATACTTAATTCGGTTCTAAGGATAAGGAAACACTTCTCTTAGTAAAAAATTTTACTGATTCGAATTAGTAACTAATTTTATGCTTTTGTATAGAAAAATTAAAATTATACTATTGAATTAGTACAAAAATTTGTATAAAATGTAAAAAAAATGCATTTTATTAATTCATTAATAGCATTTTACTAAATTGAAAGGTAAAAGTCAGGAACTAATTCGAATTAATGAAATTTGTAACTAATTTAGATTTAAAGAGAGTTTTTATTCGTGCAGGATACAAAGTATTTTTCTAAATAGAGTTAGTTTAAAGTGGGAAACTTTTAAATAATAAAATAATACAATATTGGATAAAAGCAACCTCTCTGAATCTGAATAAGAGGTTTTTTACTAATGAATTAGCAAAAAGTTATCGAATATTAAATAGTAAGAATTTTACTAATATTTTAGTAGAAAACTACTAATTATTAGTATGAAACTACTATTTCAATAAGTAGTTTTCTACTAAAAAATTAGTAAAATTTTTACTATTTAATAGTAGCCCACTTTTCGCTAATTCATTAATAGAAAACCACTAATTTAGATATTTAGAGAGACAGGTTTTAAAAATTGTAATAAAAATATTTCTAATTTAAAAAGAAAATTTTTTTCTTTACATTTTGAATTATTGAAAAATTGGTCACTACTTCAAGTCAGTAAAAATTGTTATTAATTTTTATTTCCCTTTTCATAAAAACCTTAGTTAAAAAGTAACATCTGGGATTTTAAATAGTAAATTTTGACTGAAAACTACTAGAAATTTTTACTATTTTGTATCAGTGGCCGACTTTTTTACTAAAGCAGAGTTTTACTAAAATATTAGTTACTTTGACATAACCTATAAATGAATTTTAATAATAATTTGTTATTTTGTTATTAAATGATTAGTAAAAACAAAAAATATTTGAATTAGTGACTCACTTTTTACTAATTAAAACTATTAGATCACTTTATACCATACTCTAAATCTAAATTAATGATTTTCTACTAATGAATTTGTGAAAAATCAGTTACTCTTAAATAGTGAACATTTTAACTATTTTTTTAGTAGAAAACTAATAATTATTAGTAGAAAATTACACTGAGAGAAATGTATATTCAAATTTACTATCCTAGGTATTAAAAAATATTAATTTAATATCTTGATATCAAGTTTGAATATCTAAATACTAAGTAGAAAAAATTGTTAGTAGAAAACTACTAATTTAAAAGTGAAATATCTACTAATTAAAAAAGTAAGATTTCACTATTTCAATATTAATATTCATTTTACTTTCAAGTTTGTAGTTTTCTAGTAATAATTAGTAGTTTTCTACTAAAAAAGTCAAAATTTTCACTATTTAATAAGAATCGATTTTTTTTATAATTCATTAGAAAATCACTAATTCTGATTTAGAGAGTAAAATTCAGATTTAGAGCTTGTTAAATTTGAATTATTTGAAAATTCGTCACTAATCCAAATCCAAGTTAATGAAATTTTTTATTACTACCTTTTAGTGAAAATTAATTAGTCGTTCATTTTTTTACTAATTTAGATCTAAGGAGACATTTACTTAAATTATTGAAATATCAAAAATATCAACTGTCTAAATCAGAATTAATACAAAAAAAAATTAATAAATGTTTTCTTTAATATTTTAGTAACTTTTACAAAAAATTTAGTCTAGAAATTGTAAACCACTAAATTAAATATTAAAATTTTACTAAATATTAGTAGGAATATTTACTATTTTAAATTAGTAGCCCATTTTTTACTAAAATTCAGATTCACGGAGCTCTAAATCTGAATTAGTGAAAATTCAGAACTCTCTAAATTTAAATTCGTGAGAATTTGGTCACTAATTTAAATTAGTGAAACTTCACAATTTTATTAGTAGTTTTTTCACCTAATGATTAAAGTTTTAATGATAATCATCTCAAAAATAGTAGTAATTTTTACTAATTCGAATTAGTACCAGATTTTTCTTTTTAAACAAAAAAATTGTTTTAGTTACAATTTTTTTAGTGCTTCTCAAACCAATTTTTTATAGAGAGATAAAAATGCAAATGATGATTAAAATTAAAATAATATAGGTTTTAGCAATACAAATTTCAAATATTGTTTAATGCAAGAGAACAAATTCCATAAAAATAAAAAGAACGTGATGTCTAGTGCATTTCGTCCCAAAACGTGCATCGGTTGCAAAAATACCAATATAAAAGTAGAGGAAAAAGAATGTGCAGTGTAAAAAAAAATGGTATTATTTCTATAGAATAAATGTTAGGTTTTTTACATCATTTTCAACGACACCCTTTCACCTATAATTTTTGGAAGTATGTAAGAACTTAGAATCAACTATACCATACAAATTCAACTTTTACGAAACAAATCTAAAAACAAAAAAACTATCAATAGGTAGAGGAACATAGAATATAAAAAATATGTACCTATAGCTTCGTGTCGCTTTCTCTGCATCCCTTAAATAGGAAAGCATCACTTAATATCAATAGTTCCTTTTTCAAAAAAAAAAACTTTAATATGAACGATTTTGTCAAAACTGCGCTTCTATCGCAAAACAGTATATTATCAGAAAAAATTAAATATTATTAATTTATTAATTAATAACATGATTTGATCATTAAAAATGGGCAAAATTTGTATTAATAATAAACGAATTGTTCCTCAAATAAATGACCAATTGTTTCAGTCAATTTTTTTAACGATCCAATTATAAAAGACAAACAAAATAGGAACGCAGTATTTTTTATCGTTGTTTGTAACACTATAGTACACTGAGAAGAAAGCGATTATTTCATTTTATGAGATATATTCTATCTAAACGACCAATTTTGTAAAAATAAAAACATAAAAAAACTGGTAAAAATTGTAAAAAAAATATTCGAATTTAGATTTTAATAAGAAATAAAATAAAATTTCAATATGACAGACTTATAACAAAAGTTCTTCTTCTTTATTTGAATCATGCCATAACTTTCAACTCAATTCACCACAAATGAAATTTTTGAAACTGGTGTACGTGACATTTCAAGTTCTATCGCATCAGCTTGAAATTTAGAAACTTTTCTCTGCATGCAAAAGTCTATAGTCTAACAACTTTTCCATCTGTTATTTTCTGTGTTAGAAGTTATATTCGAAAAAAAAAAAATTAAGCACCGGAAAATATAAAATTAATGGACAAATTTTTAGTTGAATTATTTTCGAAACAAAAATTTAATTTTCAAATATTTGACAATCAAATTTAACGAAATAAAAGACAGAAAATTGTGGTAGATTTCTAAATAATAATAATTTGCCACTTTTTATTAAAAAATTTGTAAACTTATTTTTCAATTCGAAATTCGTGAATGAAACTTACGAAACAACCAGAAGTTAAAAAATGTTTTTGCTGCGTTTTAAATTTGTAAGTCTGTAGCTGCAAAATATTGAGTTCTTGAGGTTTTTCAAAAAAATATTAATCGAAGTTTTAAAATACATCAGTTAGAATTTTCATTGTACAGAATAATCTTTCAGCTGAATTTTCAATTTATGAATTTGTTTTCAATCGAATTTAAACAAATTCAAACTTTTTAACAAAATGTGTAAGGTTATCGAATTCATAATTAACAGAATTTTGATTTTACAGAATTTCTTGTAACCACAACTTATTATTTAAAAGAATTCCAATTTAACAGAATTTTAAGTCGAATTTTTAAACGACAAACTATCCATTTCACCGAATCTTAATTTTTCCGAATTTTTATTTGTGCAATTTGATTTTGATACAATTTTTAAAACTCTGAATTTTTGTTTTTCCTTAATTGCGAATAATTAAAAAAAATCATTTGATAGATAGATTTTGACGTGAATTTAAAAATTGACAGCTTTCTTGTCAATTTCTGACTGGATAATTTTAAAATTCGCGCCAAAATCTCTTCTTCAGCTGTTTTTTCGACACTTGAAATTTCGGACAAATGAAAATTCGGTGTTTTAAAAATTCTATTCAATGTCAAATATATATCAAATCAATATCAAATAAATAAAGAGTAAGAAAAAAGGATAAATATTCTTTTAAAAAATCGACTTATTTAAAATTCTGTTAAATAAGAATTCGGCTAATTTAAAACTCGGTTAAATTGAAATTTTTTTTTAAAATAAAAAGTTGCTAAAAAGAAATTCTGTAAGATAATAATTCAGTTACATATCGATTCGCGGTAACTTAAAAACTCCATTAAGTGAAAATTCAGTTTTTTTTATTCGATTAGAAATAAATTATAAAATATTATATATTCAATTTAGGTATACAATATTCTAAAAGTGCCAAATATATATTCTTAATTTAAGAATACATTTTTTTCGGTGTAAAAAAAGAAAATTCAATCTAATGCAATTCTATTAAATAAAAACTTTAGCTAATGTACTTCATAGTATTATCCTATTTTTATGAATCTTATTTTGCGTACTAATAATATTTAAAAAGCGATCTGTTTCCATTTTCGCTATTAAATAAGAACGTATGCAGCAACTTTTTTGAAAATATCTCACATTGAAAAAAAGCTACAATTCAAATTCGTTTATTTAAAAAGAAAAAACTGAAAATCGTTTCAAAAGCTTAGCTCAAAACTTGATTTGCCAAAAACTATTTATTTGCTCACACATTTCTTAATTTTTTCTCCTCATTCAGTGGTAAATTCCGTAAATATAAGTTTTACCTTAATTTCAATTTACACGTAAAAATTACTGAATAACTACCAATTATTTAATAATCTCAAAAATAATTTAAATTAATTCTACCTCAATATTAGAGTATGTAACAAAAGAACGTCTCAAATTTGCAAATTAAAAGAAAAATAAAAATCGCTCTCTCTCTGGAGACAATGAATGCGTTCGTGAAAAAACAAGTGTACGAGTATAAAATAAATTTAAGGAGTCCTTTTATTCTCGAAATAATTAAGCCTTGACAAAGAAAGCCGTGGCAATTTGTTTTCTATGTAATTCTCTATTTCTTCTCAGTGTATAATATTGAAAAAAATTTGTTGGCTCACCAAGCTTCGCTTTCATGTCCGTCTTGTCGGACGCTTTCCTTCCGGGCTTGCGTCCTCGCTTGCCCCCCTCTTTCCGGTCACCACGTGAGCCCTCCTAAAAAATAGAAATAAAAAACGAAATCAAATATAGTGTGACACGTGACTTTTGCAACGCGCTGATCAGATGAAATAGCAAAACGATCCCGGAGGAGATTTCATCCAACTGAGGAATAGGGTTTTATCGTCTCAACAACAACACACTGAAAAATATATATATATATATATATAGTGACGAAAATACAAAGAACCCAGAAGACACCTGGGAAATTCTAGCTTTAAGCGTCAACTCCCAGGAACGTGATTACGTCTTCCATATTTTCTCCAAGGTAAAGCAAGGCGAAAACGAATAGCCCGCTCAGGTCATTGAAAAACCGGACATTGAAAAGTCCAAGTTATTTCCGGTTGTGCACGACCCTCACACGATAACCCAGGAACTAAGCTAAACTAGGGGTATTGCTAAAAATCTTTTTCCTCTCGCATAAAGAGAGATAAGTATGGTCAGTTGGAAAGGTAAGAATCATTTTTAAAGGTCCTTTCACAAAATAACAATTTTCAGGACTGAAAATAGAGTTGGATGAGTATCTTATTGAATTCGATATATGTAGACTTCAAGTTGTTGATAA
Organism: Ganaspis brasiliensis; assembly: GCA_037103525.1. Lineage (NCBI taxonomy): Eukaryota > Metazoa > Arthropoda > Insecta > Hymenoptera > Figitidae > Ganaspis > Ganaspis brasiliensis. Next base: position 321,790 of record JAZKLR010000013.1, on the reverse strand, counting down.
CAGGATATCCAGTGGGTATTTAAGGCTTTTTCAAAATTAAAAATTAACTGTATTAAAGACCACTTTTTAATAATTGTCTATTTGAATATACTCTTAGGCTGAAAAAAGTAATTGAATTTGAAGATAAAAATTTAAACTAGGTGATAATTATGTCCATTTTGTGGACATTTCGCTTCCACGTATGTAAAAAAATTAATAATATAAAAGTTAACTGGGCAAGTTATTAAAAAAAAATGTTAATGCAAAAAAAAAATGAAAAACCAAATTATTTTACGAATAATTTTTGATCAATATTATAAACTTTGTATAGGTCAATGGATCCGTTTTAAGTTAAGGGAATTTATGCGGAAAAAACGTTTTTTTAAATTATGCTTATAAGAAGGTTGGGAATTTTTAAAAATCGCTATGTCCAAATTTAGATATTTATGAGTTCAATTGTCCATCCAAATCTTAAAAATGAAAAATCTGGACGAAACCTATATAATGTCCAATAAAATTAAAGGAGAAATGAATTGAAAATTAAGAAACTTGCAAAAAGGCACTTAACCTAACATGCATTTAGCCTAAAATGCAGGTAACCTAAAATGCATTAAGCCCAAACCTCATTAAGCCTAAAATACATATAGCCTAAAATGCATGTAGCCTAAAACCCATTTAACCTTAAATGTATGTAGCCTAAAACTTATTTAACCTAAAATGCATATAACCTAAAATACAGGTAACCTAAAACGCATTTAGTCTAAAACTCATTCAGCCCAAATTATATATAGCCTAAAATGCATGCAGCCAAAAACTCATTTAATTTGAAATGAAGCCGAAAACCATTTAACCTAAAAGTCTTTTAGCTTAAAACGCATTTAGCCTACATTGCACAAAGCCTAAATTGCATTAAACCTACAATGCATTTACCCTAAAACTTATTCAGTCTTAAATGCATGTATCCTAAAACCCATTCAGCCTAAAACGCGCTCGAACTAATATACATGTAGCCTAAAAACCATTGAACGTAAAATGCATGTAGCCTAAAGTCCATTTAAGCTAAAAGACATTCAGCCTAAAACGCGCTGGGAATAAAATGCATGTAGCCTAAAAGCTATTGAACCTAAAATGCATTTAGTTAAAACCATTTGGCTTAAATTTGGCCGTTTGATCTAATTTATAATGTAAAATTTAGAACAAATGGTATTAGGCTAAATGCATTTTAGGTTAAATGGGTTTTAGGCAACGTGCATTTTATTCTGAATGCGTTTTAGGCTAAACGATTTTTAGATTAAATGGGTTTTAGGCTTCAAGCATTTTAGGATAAATGTATTTTAAGATGAATGAGTTTTAGGTTGGATGCATTTTAGGTTAAATGGGTTTTAGGCAACATGCATTTTAGAGTGAACGCCTTTTAGTTTAGATGATTTCTAAGCTAAATGCATTTTAGGCTATATAGTTTTCGCCTGAATGAGATTTAGGGAATATATATGCGTCTCTAAGGGGCAATCCATAAATTACGTAACACGTTTTTTGATAATTTTAAACCCATCCCCCTCCTCAAATGTCTGTTACGTAACATTGAAAAATATTTCATCACCTCCTGATTTACAGAAAGTTTGATTGTTTTTTACCAAATATAAAATAAATTCAAGGGATATAATTATATAACGAAAAAGAATGAGTGAAAATATTACGTATCAAGGTCGATTGACCACTAATAGAAAAGTTTTAAATATTTATTTATTTAACATTCTAATTTTTGTTTTTAACTCAGCTTCAATACAAAGTTTGCGAGATTCCATGGTACAAGAGCAATAATGACTATGTGGTATTTTGCAAAATAAACAGCAGCCTGAAGTAATGGGAACAGGTAAACAAGGAACAGGAATTAGTGGCCTATTTGATTTAGCTCTTAAATCATTTGTTTTTAAAAATAATACTCGAATTCCATCTGTAAAATAAATTTGAATTATGATACCTACTTTAATACTTTAATATATCTCTCGAAGGTAAACATTGTTAGCCTTTAAAAAAATGGAGTTCTTTTGCATTTATCCCAATAAATCTTGAAATTTTGGAAATTGTTTTTAACAAAAGTTGTAGGTTAATCCGAGGTCTGTCATAAATATTGGAAAGAGCTAGATCCCTTCTCGAATTTTTATCAATCTAATCAAATTGCGCATGGATCTGAACTTGAGGAAAACCAACGATGTTTTCATTTTAATTTGTCAAACTTCACTAAATCTAAATTATCAAAATAAAATCAAAATTTGTTTCTAATTTCGATTTAACTTCCATTAATGTCAAACAGCTTTTTCCTACATAAAGATTTCTCGATACCGAAAAGCCATAAAAGATCGATCTCTTAGCAGATTAGCATTAAATGACGTGAGATCAAGAAAGGTTGCAACTTCCGTCGAACTGATCTCTATAGTGAGTTTTTCAACAGTACTGAAATCCTCTGAAATGGGATTTATCCCCTTTAAGTCTAAATCCGTCCACGCTAATTTAATTCCAGCCGCAAGAAGAGATTGACCCAGGCGAGAAAGATTTTTCACGAAAAGAAAAAAGAGGAACGAGGCGGAGTTTCCTTTTACTTTGACTAACCATTAAAATTGACTCGTCTCCTGAGACTCTCATGTCGCGGTTCCTTAGATTAGTTATGCATGCACGCCCTCGGTGACAAAATACAAATTTCCTCTCGTCCCTCATTCGCGAACGGTATGCTTGTCAATCCTATCTGATATTAAATCTCCTCGAATCTTCTTCCTTGCTTCGTTGGCACTTTCGGATTCTTTGGACATAACTTTTCAACTATCTCTTTTACTCTCCTTCTTTTACACAACATCAAGGCTTCTATTTCCTTTCGAGAAAACCTCTTTTCAACTTGCTTTGTATTCTGGATAACTATCTGGGTTAAGAACCTCAATTTCGAGTGACCCGCCGATGTTTACGATTGCAACTGATTCTCCCTCAATGTATACATTTGACTGAAAAAAAAACCAAGTTAAAATGAAAAAAAACATGAAGGACTTTCTACGTAATTGTCTCGTTTTCCAGCAAAATTTATACCTTCACCGAATAGTAAAATATAGTACTTTTCAAAGTGTGACAATTGCACAAAATTTAAAGGCTGAAATTACGCGTTAAAAGTGCTTTGGGTAGGTGCCAATTGTTTCATTTTTTTTCTTGTTTATTCCTTTGAAAAATGTATTTTGTGATTTTAGAGCCAAAAACGTGAATAATTTACTTTTACAGTTTTTTAATTCTTATTGAAAAATATTGAAATAAAAAATACATATTTCCAAGAAAGTTGGTGAACCCTTCCATAGTTGTATATTTCAAAGAAATTCCAGTAGGAAAGAACGATCATAGGAAGGTTAAGTGAAAAAATAATCAATTTTTTCAATTTGTCATAGCGACGTTTCGTTGATCTAATTTGCCAACCTCCTCAGGCTAAAATATTTATTATATATCAGTAGTAACAAAATTTAAAAAACCAAATATACAACCACAGTCACTATTAAAACTATTTGTTAATAAAATATTACTATTTATAAAATTACCTTTTAAAACAATAAAAATTTTCATAACTATAGTTTTTCGTCAAAAAACATTTTTTCAGAAAAAACGAAACTGAAAGTATTTCAGTTGAGTCCAACACATTTCAAAACTGACTGAGCGAAAATTTTGATAGCGATAATATTTGTATAAATTGTAGGTCGATGAACTCTGTGTTTACCATCAAAGACATTTAAATCTGACAAAATTAAATCAAAGAGAAATTAGAAATAAGAATACGCTTATGAATTTAATTTTCTAATTAGTGGGAAATAAGATTTTCTAAAAAACAATATATCTTCTTTTTTGTTAATAGTCAAATTGTTTGATTTAATAAAAATCATTTCAGAAATTAACCTTTTATTTCTATTAGGTTCGTAGTCCAAAATTTTGACATTTTCCCAATCAAAGATATGATCGTCATCTGTGCAGTGTTTACTAACAATAGATTGTGGTTCTTTTTTTGATATATGATCATTCATTCGAACTCTTAACGATCTCTTCGTCTCGCCCACATAACAAGCATCACAGTCCTTGCAATTAAATGTATAAACTACACCGGTCCTGTCCCATTTTTCTGAAACATCTTTACCCAGTCTAATAATTGAACTTAGGCTTTTTTCAACAGAAGAAATGGTCAAGACATTAAACTTTTTTAAAACATCGCTGAGTTTTTGGTAAGCATCATTAAAAGGTAAACAAACTTTTGGGAACTGACTATACATCAACGCTCGACAGCTGCCATTGTCTACTGAATTATTGCTAAATTTAATTTTATTTAATCTGAGTCTAATATGTTTTTCAGAAAAATCCAAAGGATAATCGTTAATTTTAAAAATTCTTTTTATTAGGGATAAATTATCAGCATGGAATTCTTTGTGTGATAGCAAAATAGCTCTGTCGACTAATTTAAAAACAATGTTTTTCTTTTGTTGGATAAGGTGATTAGACAAGTAACTAATTAGTCTATCAGAAGAAGTAGACTTCTGATACCAATTAGTCACAACATGATAATTTTTTCTTATTATACATACATCCAAAAAAGGAATTTGGGAATTTTGCTCCAATTCAAATGTAAATTTTAATCTTTTTTCATAAGAATTGAAAACATCCAAAATCAAACTGACTTCTTCCTTTTTGACGCAAAAAAGTGTGTCATCAACATAGCGACAGTAAAATAAGGGGACAATATTATATTTCTCTTTAAGAATTTCTAAACAATCATTTTCTAAGTCAGTCATAACAATGTCAGCAAAAAGAGGTGATATCGGAGAACCCATAGGAGTACCAAAAGTTTTATGGTAAAATTTTTTATTAAAAGAGAAGAAACTATTTTCAAACAAAAATTTTGTACATTTAATTATATCTTCAAAAGGGATTTTACAATTACTATTTATACTTTGAAAACGACGATCTAGACTTTGTAAAACAAGACTGCAAGGAACATTTGTAAACAGAGAAGTCACATCCAATGAGAGAAAGACATAGTCATCATTAACATTTAAATTTTGTAATTTTTTCACTAATTGAAAACTGTTATTAATATAAGAACTAGGTTTTGTAATTCCTCTTTTTAGATCGTTGTAAATCGTTTTGGCTAAAAAATGTGTAGGGCTGTTTACTAATGAAATTATCGGTCGAAAAATTATTTATTGTATGGTCACTGACGTTTTGGGTGTAAATTACGTCATCATGTTAGCACTCGATCCCTTTAGAAGACACTACTATTATAAATTATATTTTTTTAAAATACTTTTTACTTGTACATAATTCTCATGGATGTAAGATATCACGACTGTATTTTTGGTATCAAATGTTTTATTGTTGCACGAATTTTTTATTTTGTTTATTCTTTGTTTCGCATCATTTTCAATAAATTTAATATGAGTTGCGAGTTAATTTTGATGTTTATTCAAACATTTCATTATTTTAATTTTCTTCGGCAATCTTGTATTACATCTAGTTACATTTAAGTTTATGTATATAAAGAGTTATTTCAATCCGTTTAACAAATAAATAAAAGCACATCCCAACATAACTTTCTTTCATCATTCGGCATTTCTAGAAAGAAAAAAATGAAAAATAATGATCTCTAGTTTTAAGGAAACATAAAATGTGAGGTTGTGCAAAGTTTTCTTGAAAATTTCTGTGATTATTATTCTACAATGATGTCGAGTGTGTAAGGACTGGCGGAAGTTGAGGCCCCTCATAATTTTCCAACAGCGCTGCTGGAGCTTTCGCTTGGTAACAATGAATACAAGGGAGATTCTGGGGACAATGGTGGATCATACCTACATCTACACGACGCGCATCGCGAACGCAACACCACACTAAAAGCACATAAATTTACCTCGCGCAACGCGAATCGTCTATCGGTTCGAATTTCAAGGCATTTAACTCGACACAATAAACTTCAACTCGGCTAACAGAATTTTATATACCATTTCTATTATAAATTAAAACTTTGTCATATTCATGCGCTCGCGTGTAATGAAAAGTCATATCATTGTCAGTAAGGCATTTAATAGATTTAAAATTAAATTTTAATTCGTTGAATGCTTTATTTCATCTGAAAATAGGAAAATGCCTCTTTCCCAGTAAAAATGAAGAAATACAATTATATATTCTCTGCAGAATTAATTTCATATGTACTATTTTTTAAATAATACAATATAAATGTTTTGTTTTACTGGCACTGTATAAAATGGAAAAAAATATTTTATATTTCTTAAATTAAATTAAACAATTATAATAAAAAGAGCGCAAGTTATGAAAAATTATACTTTTTAATTTAAGGGAACATTATAGACTTTTTTTTATCTCCAAGATTTCCAGCAACGTACTCCGAAATCCGAGATTCAAGTCGAACAAGTTTTTACTGCGAAACTATAATTTTATCCTAGTGTTCCCATTTTGCATAAAGAGATAGAGTAAAGTGATGTTTTAGTATTAAAGTTTCTATATAGAAAAGAGAGAGCTCTCGCAAAGCTTTAAATAACTTTTTAAAACATTAAAAAATTCACTTTCTTGATTCTCGCTCCAAATATTACTTGAGAAAATACTTAATTGATGTTTATTCCATTATAACTTTATGAACTTTTAAGAGAATTTTCATCAATGAAGAATGATTATAAAAATGCAAATTTTATAATATTATAAACTTTATACGGAAATATATATCCAATTTTATTAAAACTTGTATGAAGTATCATAACTTTTTTTTGAAAAATATTTTTTACTATTAAAAATTTACATCTTTATACTCTCTGTATGGTAGCATCAGGCTTTAATAAAAGTAAAATATTTCGTTTCAAGGTGCGGTCATATTTTCAAAAACTGAATTCTTTCATTCTCGTTGATTAATTCAATATTTAAACGAAAATTATAAATTTGTAATTTATTATTAAACCCTACTGGAATTTTAAAAAAATTATGGGGTTTGCTATTTAAAAATGCTTCTACCAAACATAATTTTTTAAAATCATGTCTGAAGCTTGTTTCTTTCTGAATTCAAAATTTCTCTCATTTACATTGAAAAGAGAAAAGGTATCCAGCAGATATTGAAAAAAAAATCAATAATTTTCAAAACCGAAAATTGGAGCAAACAATGAAATAATTACAATCAAATAACTTATTTGATTACACCATAAAAAAATCATAAAAACTGCAGATTTCAATAAAATAACAAAAAATAACGCAACAAAAAATAATAAAAGAGAGAGAGATTAATATTCATATCGACAAAATAAAGGACGATGAGCTATTTTAAAAATGTAATATCTTTCAACACGTTTTTATTTTCTGGCTATAAAAATTTTCGCAGAAATATAAAATTGCACTCATGCAAATTTAACAGAAAATGAAGAGAACGAGGATCGATTTCTTGCCAGGCTAATCTGGTTATTTGTACTATATATAATACATGAGTAGTTTGTAAATATCTCCATTAGAATACCTTTATAAAAGTATGGTGAATGATGATACGCTCATAAATCTTGCGTTGAAAATTTAATGAAAAACATAATACGTTCTCGATATAACAGTGCAATGTCCGATATGCTCTGTAAATCTATGTATAATTTCATAAAAGCAAAATTTGCACGGCAACCTACAATGTACAATAATACTATAGAATTTATCTCACCATGCGACACAAGAATTTCAAATGAGAGATAAATTACGCGCCCATTATATTAACTTCAATATTTACATAAAAAAGAATGAAATATGTGCATTTTTCATTAATAATTAAAACGATTTATGAATACTTATGAATTCATGGGGACAAAATTATATTATATGAAAAGTTTAAATTCAATCCCCCGTTTAAATGAAAGGAATTAATTAATTTACTGAAAAATATTCTGAATTTTTTTTTCTTTTCTATTTAAAAGTATTATGTTGTGAGGATTCAATAATATAGGGTAGAATCGGACAAAATACCTGTGTAAAAGTTTAGAGTGAAAAAAAAAGTATTTAATGATATTTTTGGAAAATATAGATCACACATTAAAATAGAAACCTTTGAGAATAATATAAGATAATTATTTAAAGAATTTATTTAAAATAATATAGAATGAATTATTTTTAAAATATCTTGATTGAGATTAGACATTTTCAATTTTTTCGATAAGTTCCAGGTAAATTGACGAGACAAAAATAATGTATAAAAATGCGGATAAAAGTAAAAAAGTTTTGTTTATTTGTTTTCTAAAATCAATTATCTTATTAATATTATAAAGAGAATTAACTTTTAAAGTTTTAATACAGGAAATATAAAGTTTTTCTTTAAAAAACCAAGTGATATCGAAAAACGGTGCTCCATAAAGGAAAAAGAAGACTAAAAAAATATTTAAAGCTCCTGCGATTTAAATAACTTGTAAAGTTGAATTTTTAACACTCTAATAAATTATATAATCACCTGCTTGGTTCAAAAAAGCGCGAGTTTTATAAAGAAAACCTACAATTTTATATTCAATGCCAAATGTAACAAGTTAATCCGCCATGATTCTTAAATCACGTTACTTACGTAACTCTCGCACTCATACTCATTTTCTGCGCATGCGCACTCCTTGTGATAATTCCCGGGCTTATTTAAACTTATTTTTTAAAAATATAGAAAAAGTTATTCTTCAATGTACAATTATTATACTTGTTATTAATGTAAATGCAATAATTAATATAATTAATTTGTTAAAATACTGATTTTTTATGTAGAAGCAGTAACAACTTGATATTTAGTTTCTGCCTCTAAATATACGTAAGCCGAGAGATTTTCCGTATAGTACGTATCTTGCTTAGAAGTTATACAGCAAGAAGGCAAATTACCTTAGCAACTTATCCAAAAACACCCGATGTAATTGATGTAATTAAAGTAATTTTTTTAAATTTAAGACTCTTTTTTATAAATTTAATCAAGGTGTTCAGAAACCTAAATGTTTAAGGATTAATTTAAAAATTATTTGTGTTTAAAAAAAATTAGAATAATTTATTAATTTAATTAATAATTTAGTTTAGTGTTTAAAATATACACTCTAATAAATTATATAAAAACCTGCTTGCTTCAAAAAAGCTTTAGTTTTAGAAAGAAAACCTAAAATTTGATATTCAATGCCAAATGTAACAGATTAATCCGCCATGATTCCTTAATCATGTTACTTCTGTAACTCTCGCACTCATATACATTTTCTGCGCATGCGCACTTCTTTTGATTAATCCAGCGCATTTTTTATGCAGAAGCAGTAACAACTTGATATTTAGTTTCTGCCTTTAAATATACGTAAGCCGAGAGATTTTCCGTATGCTACGTACCTTGCTTAGAAGTTTTACAGCAAGAAGGCAAATTACTTTAGGAACTTACCCAAAAACACAAGATGTTTAAAAGGCTAAATGTTTAAGGATTATAATTAAAAAAAAATTATATACGTCTATAAGATAGAAGTGCATATTTTCTAAAATTTTAAAAATGAAAAAATTATCAATGGAAAGCATCATTTTCACAATTCTTTAATAAATTCTTTAATAATAAACTGATAAACATTAAACTTTATAGAAAACATCTTCACTTTAATATACTTCATTTAAAAAAATAATTATGTTCATCATTTTTTTTTTTGACCAAGTTATCAACGATTCCCAATTTACCCAAATAGGCATTTTACCCGATTCTCCCCTATATAATTTGTGTAAATTCTAAACAAAATGTTTAATTTTGGGAGAAAAAAAAAGATGTTAAACACAAAGAAAAAAAAATAAATGTGAAGGTAATCTTACGACCACGAAACTTTCACAAACGGCGACTCTAGCATTACCCCTTTCAACCCTTTTTATTTTCTACTTGTGTTGCACTTAACCCAGCTTCCAGGAATGTCCGACTAAATACAAAACGTAACTACTGAAAAATGATCTTTAGTCTTAGTCCCAGCATCGTTTTTAATTACACACTTGAAATATTAATTGATTTATTTTAGCAACTTACTTTTTTTATTTTATTTATAATTTAGGTTTCATAACTCAAGATTTTTGTTTAATTCAATAAGTGACTTTTTTTAAAAACCGCAGATCTATTAAATCTTGAAAATATTATTATTAGTAAATTATTATTCATTAACTGAGGTTTATTTTTCTATTTAATTAAATAAAAAATGCAAATCGTCCAATTTGCAATATATCGACATTTTAATAAAGATAAAATTAGGATCTGAATAATTTGTTATGCATAAATAATAACGTTTATTATCACTTAATTAAACTTAATTATTCGCTTCAATCATAAAGCCGAACACATTATATGGAAACAGTATAGGAACGCTTAATTATTCAACTAGTAAACCGACAGAACAAACTAATTAATAGATTACAATGCAAACCTCGAATCTAGATATCTTAATTGAAATTCGCGCTTTCAACTATTATAATTGAATATTCTTTTTAGGGAGTTTCTTTTAGTTCCAATAACAAATGAAATCTTAAATTGTGCAATTTCAAAGACACTAACAATTATCATATATTATAATAATAATTGGATTTTTAAAGACCTTTTACTATTGAATAATTGCTGATCAATTAAATCTTAAATAAATGTAAATTTCAATCAGGTACTTGAAATTAGAATCGATTAGGATTTGAATAGATTACAATTCTGATAAATTGAATTTTAAATTAATAAAAAAAATTGTAATAGATAAAAATTTTCATTAAAAATTGTATTAAAATTTGAATAAAGTAAAATTCAGAATTATTGATTCCAACTTTTTACAATGAATATTTTAAATACTATTTATAATAATTAAAATTAATCGAAATTTGGGTAAATGTACTGAAAATGAATAATGGATTAAATTATTGACAAATTGACTTTTGGATTGATGGAAATTTAAATATGTTGAAATTGAAGTCGATTAAGGTTTGAATAATTTATAACTTTATTAATTTATTTATTCATTTAGAAAGTATTTTACGCGTGAATTAAAATTTGAGTTAATTAATTAAATTTTTATTGAGCTCTGAATTTATTACATTTTAAATCAATTGAAATTTACACATTTTAAATAATCAAACTAAATAATGAAATTAAGTAATTTTAAATCCGGCTGGTAATTCCGATTACATTCCGGAAATTAATTTTGAAACTAATAAAATGACATGTCATCAAATTAATATTAAATTTCAATGAAGAGTCAGCAAAAACTGAAAAGCCTTTTCTTTAATCTTCAAAGATAATAAACCGATTAAAACTTATCAATCCAATTGCTTTTCCAGCGGAAGTGATTGACGAGAATTGTGAACTTTCTTCTTCTTAGCATCGTCGTTAAAGTAAAGTACTTTACGTAACTGTATATTTATCGAAAGGAAATTTTAATCGATTGAAAGGTTACAGAAGAAAAGTTTCTAACAAGATGAAACGTTATAAAGGCCAAATTGATATCAAACATTTTAATTATATTGTGAAAAGAAGAAAGAAATTCTTTAAAAGCGATTATTTACCTTTGAATTTTAAATTACGAATAATAAATTCTACGAATCAATTGCGAGCCTTTTTAGTTTAATGAATTTTCGATTATAAAAAATTTTCCAGAAATTGTTTTTTAATATTTTTGTCATTAATAAAAAATGATATATTAATCAGAACAATATAATAATAAGAAGAAAACAGAAATATAAAAATATGGAAATAAAGGCGAACTCAAAATACAAAAACGAATTTAAAAACATATTATAATATACAGAAAATTGAAAAAGGTTAATAAAAAATTACACAAATAAAATAATAATAAAATAACTTTAAAAATGAGAAATTAAATGTGAATAAAAAAATAAAATGTAGAGAAGAGAAATTAGATAGAAAATGTAAATAAATAAAATAATTTAACGCTTTTAAAAAATAATTTTTACTCAATTTTATAAAAATTATTATTAGACATTTTTTTCACCAATTATTTTTAATTTTAACAAAGTAATATTCTTTTTTTAATTTTTATTTAAGAATTATAATTCAAAAAGAGCCTCTTTCTGAAAATACATTTAATTTTTAATTTATTTATTTCAATTTAAAATTAATTTAATTTTTTCTCAAATCGGCGCAAATAATTCAATCCAAATCATTAAATTAATTTTGTTTATATTTCAAAATCTATTAAAATAATACGACAACACTACAAATTTTTTACTACAATTTCCGCGCAAATTTCTTTATTTCTCGCAAAAGACACTTTTTCTAAATATTTCCAATTGAGGTGAATATCCTTGACGCAACATTGTGTCAGCATAAAAATACAGTATAGATACGTGTACGAGGTTGCAACTGTTTCGTGCGTAACGACTCATACGCAGTTATTAGTCTCACAATAACCACAAAATGCACAATTGTTGTCTCTGGCATGAAATAAAAATTACAATTCTTGTAAAAATTCGATAATTTTTTCCCATATGAGCGACACATATGTTCCGAGTTCACTGACATCGCGGGAAAAAATCCAAATATAAAATAAACCCGTCACAATTTGACCCGGAAGTAAAAGAAACTCGATTAAATTTGCAAATTTCCGCGATAATTTATTCCAATGCCTTGATAATAATTATCAAAATTAAAAATACCGTGTTTCAGTGAAATTGACAATTTTCAAGAATAAATGAATGATGGACGGATGAATGAAAGGGTTAATAAAATTGTAGAAATTAATGGTAAATGTGTGTGATAATGTTGAAATTGAATGAACAGTGGTTTAATAATTGTCTTGAATTTTAAATTAATAAAAAGATAAATAACTAACCGGTGAGTTTTGTAGTGTCCGTACACCGTGAACTGCGCAGTATGGTCCAGGGACCGCTCATAAAACAAGGTGCCCGATTCTATGTATTTCGGAATGAGACTATAGAATGACTACAAGATACATTTTCGCGATTACAACGCCGCATTACGGATTCACATGATATTGCGCCAACTTGCAAAAAGTTTAAATAATACAAATGTTTATTATCTCAATTACCATCCTATTAGAGAGTCATTTTGCGAAAATTGTGTGGGAGTATTGCATTACATCATTGCTGCTATTATATGCTAATTATTTATACTTGTTGAATGAAAGAATCATCATTTATACTTTATAATTATAAACAAATTATTTATTTATTGATAATTAAATCAGTGTAAAAAATTGTGTCAATAAACTTTAGTATTTTAATATTTTTGTAGTTTAATCTATTGTGATTATACAGGGTGGACACTTTTTTTATTAAATTAAATTCCCGGTCATTCAAAAAATTACTACATATTAACGCAAAGAATAGTTAAAAAAATTAAATATTAAATTTAAACAAAATAGTTGAAAAATTAGAGAGATTACTGTTGGAAATAATTGCAAATTGGACAACTGGATTAAAAATCGAAAAAAATAATTGAAATTGAAGAAAATAATAAAAACTTGAGGAAATAAATTGAAATTTTAAGAAGTAAGTTAAAAATTTGAGAATTAAATTAAAATTTGTAAAAATAATTGATAATTGAAAAAAAAACATTACAAAATGACGAAAATAATTGATAATTGAAAACAAAATTCACAAAATGGCTAGAATACACAAGTGAACAAAATAATTTAAAAAATCAAAGAATGATTATAAAATTTTAAGATAATAATAAATAAAATAATTATTAATTGAAAAATTAAGAAAATTATAGGAATAATTGTTGGAAATAATTGCAGATTTAACAACTAGATTTGAATTTAAAAAAATAATTAAAATTCAAAAAATAATTGAAAATTGAAGAATGGAATTAAATTTAAAGAATATACTTAAAAAGTGAAAGAAAAATTATTTGAAAAGAGCCGAGAAATAAAAAAAGAAATAAAAAAAATAGAAAAAAAAATAGAAAAAAGCGATATTTTTTTAATATTAAAGAAAATAATTGAAAAATGGGATTTAAATTTAAAGAAAAAAACTGAGAATTGAAAAGAACAATTCTAGAGTTGAATAATTGAATTGAAATTTTAAAACATGTTTTATTAGTGAAAAAATAATTGTAAAAATCCGAGAATTACTGAATATTGAGAAATTAAATGAAAATCGATAAAAATAATTGAAAACTAAAGAAAATACTTGAGAATTGAAGAAAATAATTAAAAATTAAAGAAATAAATTGAAAATTAAAGCATTAAATGGAAATTTAAAAAAAAATTATAGTTAAAAGAAAAATTACAATATGACGAAAATAATTAACTAAATTAAAAAACAAATAATTAACAATTGAAAAAAAAACAAAAAATGGTGAGAATAATCGGCATTCGAACAAAAAAAATTTTTAAATTAATGTATAATCATAAAATTGAAGGAGAATAATAAATTGTCAATTGAAAACTGATGAAAATTATGGAAAAAATTGTAGAAAATAAATGAAAATTGAAGAATTGTATTGAAATATTGTATTATTTCAAGAAAATAATTGATAATTGAGAAAATCCGAGAATTATTGAATATTGAATAAAATAATTAAAAACGAAGAATGCAACTGAAAATTGAAGAAAATAATTAAAAATTAAGGAAACAAATTGAAGATTTAAGAATTAAATTGAAATTTTAAGAATATAGTTGATATTTTAAAAAAAAATTATAAAATGACTAAAATAATTAAATATTAAAGAGAATAATTGAGAAATCAGGAAAATAATTGCCAATCAAAAGAAAAATTCGAAAACTGGCGGAAATAATCGACAACAGAACAAAATAATTAAAAAAAATTAAAGGATAATTATAAAATTTAAAGTAAATAATTACATTGAAAACTGTTGAAAAGTATTATAGAAAAAATGATAGATTTATTTATTAATGAAATTAAAATTATTTGAACAGATATTTATAAATTTTAATTTTAATAAATTTAAATGCATTTTTTTAAAAAGTACCAATCTGATTTAAAACAAAAAATTATCAGGTGTGAATTGACAAAAAATGAATAAATAAGTATTAATTTGAAAAAAAAACTTTTTAATATATTTTAAATAAATTAAATGTTTGACAGAATGGCCAGTTTTAAACGATTTTTAATTATTCCTTTAACAGTACTTTATTTTGTATAAAAAAAGAAATCATTTAACAGAATAAAAAAAAATGTGTAGAGAATATTTAAAAAAGAAAACTAAGCTAGTTTGACAAATTTTCACTTGTCCTTTAATAACTTTAAAAATAAACAACAAAACAAGAATAAAAGGTTAAGTAATTATTATTTAACGACAAATTTTGGCTAAATAGAATTTTTTAAATTATATTTTAACCAGATTTTTCAAAATTTGGTGAAATTACTTTAATTATAATTTATTTTTTGTAAAAACAACATTCCAGTTTGAGGTTATGTCAAATTTAAAAACGCTCTTAAGAAAAGAAAATGAATATTAAAAAATTATAAACAACTAATGTTAAAAGTCCCAATTAAACTTATTTTCAAAATAGTAAGACAGGTGAGACAATATTTTTAAAATATCTCAAAAGTTGCTTTAAAAAATTACTTTTATTTCTTTAACTAATTTTAAATTATTAAAAAAGACTATTCAAATATTCTATAAATTGGATTTCGTTTCACAAAAAATTATTTATTTTTAATTCTACATGCTTTTATTTTGTTTGGGCGTAAAAACAAGCCCAGAATACGACAGTGAATTCAGTTAGTTCATTATTTACAGAGAAATTATGAACGTCAATATTAATTAAGGAACAGATAATGAGATTTGGAAAATGCGGTCTGTCTAATAGGGTTGTCTGAAAGAACTTTTTTTCGAATTGGAAAACATAGAAACGTGGATTTTCAGAGTCCTAATTAACTAACTAAACACAAAAAGTGTTTCGCATTCGTATAAAACTTCTCAGTTTGAGAAAAAACTCAATATTGTATATATTTTACTTTTTTTCTAATAAATAGTACGTGTGTGAATAAATGACATCTAATTTCTCGCAGCGTTTGAAAATAGAATAATCAATAATTACCAGCAGAAATAGAAAGACATGAGTTATTATTTACTTAAAATAGAAATAATAGTAATAACAATAATTTTAAAATACAAAGAAAATTAAAGTAACAAATAAAAAACAATTTTTTACAGTTATATTTTTTAAACTAATAAAAATTGTATCAATTTAATTTTAACCTGGAATTTTTTTTCACTAACGCATGTGGTTCCTTATTTTTTATTTCCTTTGTGTATTGACAATAACGTGATACAAAGACCAGAGACAGCTGCTATCTTAAAAACCTTCAAAAATGAATTTCAAACAATATTTAGAGTTTCCAATATTAAAAAGATGAATCCTTTCTAATACTTTTAATTTAATATTTTTCCGATTTAGTTTGTCTTTTTCCTTTTACTTTCAAAAACTAATCGATTTATTAAACAACCAATCAGAGAGAAGATCAGATTAGAAAAATAAGAACTGTAATATGATTGGCTGCCTGTTTTTTAAATAATTTCGTTAACAATGTAACCTCAAAAGCACAACCAACAAACTAAAAAGTCTAAAAATCCAGAAAAATAGACGTCAATCTTGTCAATTCAGCAAAAAAATCAAATATCATTAAGACAAAAAACATTGCTACTGTTTAAAATAACGATAGAACAAATTTAATATATATATAAATAAACCCTCAACTGATCACGTGATTTCATAACGTCTTCATGAACCAGCGACATCTGAAAGGAACAAGACACAAGGCGCCAGCTTGTCGAATTTCCTGAAAACGTGAAAGTAACAAAAACAACAGTAAATAGCGATTCCCTCAATTGCGCACCTTTCCCTTTCCCCTCGGCAATAATTCGTAGACAACAAAGCGAGATGATCGGCCATCCTGACGTCACATGAAACAACGCCCTTTGTTAGACAACGAAAACCACAAACCATCGATTTGCTTTGTTCTAATTTCTTGCAGTCACATGCTAATTATGTTGACACATATCGTTGTGACTGTCCATAATAGCTGTTACCTACTTCTTTAGCTTTTCCCCTCCGATTGATTTTACTGAAATGTTTTCCAGCTTACCGTTTCGTTCTCTACAATGCACATTTGTTCCACCTCCATGATTATTCTACTTTTCACTGGTTATCACAATTGTCGTAAACTTTTCGCGAATAATTTTACAATCTCATGAAAACTTGAGAAACTTCACAACAACGTGTATCTGTTTACAAACACTGCAAGGTCACTCAGCTGGCCGCAGACCACTGATTTGTGATTGTGTTGTGTTGTTGGTCTTTGCGCGACATGATTGGATCATGTGCGCGATACTAGCGCTCCTCGCGGCAAATTCTCGAATTCAAGTTTAAATTTCCTTTTAAACTCGAATTTTATCATTTTGTAATTTACCTAATTTATGTAAATATTATTTAATTATTATTTAATTAATTTTAATTTACTACTTATTTTATATAAAACATACAATTAAAATTTTTAAAGTGAACTATGAGTTTTTAATATTTTTTTAAGTTGAGTAGAACAAGTTGGAAAATGAAAAAAAATTAAATTAAAAAAAAATTGGTTAACTGGCTTAAAAAATGAAAAAGTGTTATTTATTGTAAATAAAAGATTTCTCTATTAATTGAGATAAAACAGTTGACAGTGAAAAAGACACCGGGGCCAAAATTAACGTCAAAATCTTACATTTAAACGTCATGGAGAGTTTAATACTCTTTATTTGAAATATTTCGATAGATTTTATTTTTTAACCTTAAAATGTCTCTAATTTTTTGTAAAAAGAATGTGGAAATTTTTTTTAGACAGAGTCCGCTTTGATATTCTATAAAATCTTTTTGGAATGAACGATGAAGATAATGAATATAATTGGATTGTAAGAACTTGCATAAATGGATATAATGTACTACTTTCGATGCTTCATCTAATTACTTATGATAATGCCAGACAATTAAATTTCCCTGGTAAGAGTTTTATAGTTATTAACATTCTTGAAAATTATATTTTAATGTATAAAATCGACAAAAGAGAAACAGAGGTTCATAAAAAATGTATATATAAGACCTATGTTATGGTTTTTTTTTTATTTTATAAATAAATATAAATCAAAAAAATTTCCAGAAATGCTGATTTATCCGACAATTATGGCATTAGTAGACTTTGCAATTTATAGTTGTATTTAAAGTCAAAATTCTTCGGAGAAAAATTAAGAAATGAAATTAATAAGCTGGATGTAATAATCAGTTAAATTGGAAAAATAAAAAACTACTAAATCATAATCTCTTCGAATCAACTCAAAGTCTTTCATTTAACCACCCTCATGAATAAAATTACAGCAAAGGTAAGAACAATCATATTAAATTAAAAGGACAAAATTCGAATTAAATTTATATCACAATTTATTCGAATATTTATATTAAATTGGAAAATGTTTATCAGTTTTCTCTCATTTATGTTATTTTATTAATTGTAGTTAATACAAAATTTTGCAGGAAAATTTGTAAATACTTTTGTAAATTCAATTAAATTTAAAATTTCAGTATTTTAATATTTGCTATAATAGTTATGATGTTGAAGACTATTCGGTAAATATTCTTTTGCATATCCAGTAGAATATCTAGTGTCATAGTCGTCGCGATAATAATCCGCCCAGGTGTCATCATATCCATCGTAATAAAGTCCAGGATAATATAAATCACCTTTATGGTAATCAGGGTAATTAAAATAATATCTGCAAAATACATAAAGTTGGTAAATTAGTCAAATTTGGTTTTTGGAATTTTCAAATTCATCTTACTTTCAAATGACAGTAATTAAATCATTTTTAATCAATTTTATCGTGAATTAGATCCAAATTACAATCGAACCAAAATTCAATTTATGGAAATTATAATCGGTCCAAATTATAATCAATACAAAATTCATGTTAATCGAATTATAATAGATCCAAAATTTAATTTATCAAAATTATAATCGCTCCAGATTGGAGCGATTGTCAAAAACAATTTATTTCAAATTAAGATTGATTCAAACTTTAATTTATTTTATTTATAGTAAACCCCAAATTCATTTTATCCGAGTTATAATCGATCAGAATTACAGTCAATTAAGAATTCAATTTATCCAAATTAAAATGGATCCAAACTTTAATTTATCCTAATTATAAATTATTCGGTCCAAATTAAAATCAATTCAAAATTCATTTTATTTGAATGATAATCGATCCAAATTTAATTTATCCGAATTATAATCGATTCAAATTATAATCTATTCAAAATTTAATTTATCCGAAATATAATCTATCAGAATTACAACAAATTAAAAATGTAATTTATTAGAATCGTAATAAATCAAGAATTTAATTTATGCGAATTATAATCGGTCAAAATGATAATTTATCCAAACTTCAATTTATCTGATTAATAATCAATCCAAATTACAATTGATTCAAAATCTAATTTATCTAAATTATAATCGATATAAAATTTAATTCAACCGATTTTTATAAACTGTCCAAATTATAATGAACCAAAGTTAGACTTACCGAATTAAACTCAATACAAAATTTACTTAATCCGTCTTATAGTCGATCCAAATTTCAAAGATTTCAATTTTAAATAATTACTAACTAATGACTGGTTAAAATTGACATTTTAACAACTCCATGTCATAGTTATAAATTTTAAGACTTCACTCTTTTATTGTAAAATTCATTTAAATCCAAATTTGTTTACCTTAAATGTCAGTTTAATCGAAATCCCTTTAACTTAAAAAATTCAGATAATATAAAACTGCTTTAAGTTAAAATTTACTTTCCTCAAAATATATTTAACTTAAAATTCCCTTAATTTTAAAATTCTTTCATTTGAATTTATCTTCAATGTCAGTTTAATCAAAGTCCCTTTAACTTTAAAAATTCAGATTATATAAAGTTGCTTCAAGTTAATATTTACTTTACTTAAAATGTATTTAACTTAAAATTCTCGTTAATCGAAATTCCCTTAATTTGCAAATTCTCTTATTTGAATTTTAACTTAATTATTAATCAAATTAAGTTATGTTTGAAATTGTTCTCTTTGGAGAGATCAATTTAAATAAAATGAACTAAATTAATTTAGAAATTTCTTGAGAAGGTTGTTTTTTATATATTAATATACTGGATGTACCATTATACCTTTTAAATTAACTTAATTATAGTTTGTTTTTCTTAGCAATAATTAGTAAGTATTATTATAATAATAATTGTTATATAATAATGTAATTTTATCGAAAAGTTAAGAAAATTGTAGTACCCTGTATCGTATTGATTCCTAGGATAATAAGCATTATAATGAGGACTTTCATGAGAGTAATATTCATTAGGATGATAAACATGGGGATGTTCTCTGCGATAGTAATAGATCTCGTTTCCGTTATGATCATAATATCTTCCTGCTCCATCATGGTAGATTTTTTTTCGATTATCGTCATAACGGCTATTGTCATATCCTCCAGCGTAATTGTACCGATTATTGTACCTACAAAGTAAACCAAAACAATTAAATTCTCAATAAATGCCAGAAATAACTATATCACGTTATACTCCAAACTGAAAATTAGTTGAAAATCTCTTTAACTTGAAAATTAAGTACAAACTTTTTTAATTATAAATTAATTTCAAACTTCTTTAACTAAAAATTAATATCAAACTTTTTTCATTATTAAAATTAATTTTGATCTACAGCCTTTACTTAAAATTAATTTCACACTCAAATCTATACAAAACGTACGGATAATTAAAAAACGAAATGAAACATAAATTTAAATTTACCGGATACAAATGTTCGAACAATTAAAAAAGTATTTTTAATTTTGCGAAGTTCGCCTTTATATTTAAAATGTAACTTTATACTTAAATTTAAAATTTATAAAATATAATATAATATTTATAAAATTCTTATAATCTTATTAATTATAACTAAAGCTTAAAAAGTTTTATTATCACAAAATATTAAAATCTTAATTTTTGGACAATAATTTATTTATCTTAAACATCTGAAAAATGGGGAAAAAAATTGGCAGTTGAAAAAAAATTTGAAAAATAATAATAATTAATATAATATTATAATATATAATATATATGATAACACAATTGAAAAGAATAGTTTACAAAATTAAACAATAATATTAACTTTAAACAGAATAGTTGAAGAATTCTGGAAATAACTGTTGAAAATAATTGCAAATTGAACAACTGGATTTAAAATCGAAAAAAATAATTGAAATTGAAGAAAATAATAAAACATTGAGGAAATAAATTAAAATTTAAGAAATACTTTGAAAATTTAAGAATTAAATTAAAATTTGAAAAAATAATTAATAATTTAAAAAAAAAATACAAAATGAAGAAAATAATTGCCAATTGAAAACAAAATTTAAAAAATGGCTTAAGTAATACACAACAGAGCAAAATAATTGTAAAAATCAAAGAATAATTATAAAATTTTAAGATAATAATTGAAAATTGAAAAAATTGTAGGAAATAATTAAAATTGCGGTAAATAATTAATAATTGAAGGAAGTAGTTGAAAAATGACGAGAATAATTAAAAACTTGACGAAAATATGTGAAAAATGACGAATATAATTGTCATTTGAAAACAAAATTCGAAAAATGACTAGATTAATAGATAACTGAAAAAAATAATTAAGAAAATTAAATAATAAATATTAAACTTAAAAAAAAAAATAATTGCAAATTAAAAAATAAAGAAAATTATAGGAATATTTGTTGGAAATAATTGCAAATTTAACAACTGGATTAAAAATCGAAAAATAATTAAAATTTTAAAAAAATTGAAAATTGAAGAAAGCAATTAAAAATTGAAGAATTGAAATGAAGTTTATGGAATATAGGTACTTAAAAATAGAAAAAAAAGTAATTGAAAAAAGCCGAGAATTAATGAATATAGAGAAATTAATTAAAAATCTATAAAAATAATTGAAAATTAAAGAAAATATTTGAGAATTGTAAAACATAATTAAAAATTGAAGAAATAAATTGGAAATTAAAGAATTAAATGGAAATTTCTAGAAAATAATTTATAGTTGAAAGAAAAATTACAATATAATTAAATATTGACGAATCAATTGGAAATTGAAGAATTGTATTCAAATTTCAAGAAAATAATTAAGAATTGAGAAAATTCAAGAATTATTGAATATTGAATAAAATAATGGAAAAACGAAGAATGCAATTGAAAATTGAAAAAAATAATTGAGAATTAAAGAAAATAATTAAAAATTAAAGAAATAAATGGAAGATTTAAGAATTAAATTTTAAGAATATAGCTGATATTTGAAAGAAAAATTTAAAAAAAGCTATTTACCCTTCTCCTTTGTCATAGCCGCCCTGATTAACTTTATTCCTCGAATTCAGCGCATTATCATGAGCATTATTTTGATAAGAATCTGCAGCTTTTTCGTAAGATTGTCCATTCCGTCCTTCGTATCCTTTATGTCCATTTTGACTGTCACTGTCTTCATAATAACTCGATTTATCACTGGATTCATCCTTGTGATATTTTTTCACAAATCCGCTTTTGTGATATCCCTTCTTCTCATGCCCATTGGCATGTTTTTCCAAAGAATGTTCACTCTGATCAATCTTGTGAGCGTCTCCTTCAGACTGTCTACCGACCTCGTGACCTTTAGACTCAGAATCCTGCTCATCATAATGACCAGAATCTTTTTTCTCCTCGTGAGATTCAGATTCCTTTTTCTCCGACTCCGAACTGTCTTCTTTTATACTTCGTCCCTTATCCTGGAGCAGGTACTCAGATCCACTTCCTCGATTCGAGAAATCTTTAATCGAAGATCCTTTCTCGCCCTCAACATCGTGAATTCCACCGACATGAGAATTCAAACTCAAGGAAATCACAAGTGGAATAAAATTAATTATAAGAAGCTGCTGAATCTCCATCGGTTTGTACTTTAAATTTCCAAATTTAAATTATGTCCTGGGAGCCAAACGATCGATCTGTTAAGAAAATAAAATTAGAGAAGAAAATTTCGATACGAGATGAATGTATATCAATTTTTTTTTCAATTTCAAAATATGATTGAAATTTTTATATTGAAAAAATGGTGAAAACATACCGAAATGCGTGCATGTACAGAACGAACTGTTGAATTCTCCAAAGAAAATCGGTTCTTGTAGGTAATCGAAAATCCTTGTAAAGGCGACAAAACGAAACACATCCTGTTCTCAAGAAAGCTAAAAAGTGCCACGCCACGTGAATTACAAGCCAAATCCGTGGAGAATATATCCTTTTTCGATCCGCTAAAAATCAAGTTTTAAACAAAAACTTTCTTCGTGGTCGAGGATCTTTACCATCCGCATCGTCGAACATGGCAATGACATGTTGCGTTACCTTCATCCTCAATTTCCCAATTTCCTAAATCTTGTGTTCTCCTTAGAAACTGAAAAATAATCACCTAAAAATGTATTTCTCCATTCAACCTCACGATAAATTTCCTTCAAGAATTCTTTCTCATTTCTCGAAATTTTCAACGACAAATGCATTCCTTCATATTTTCTCCTTCCGGCAAATTTTTTCATTTCCTCAAATTTTCTCAATTCTTTTATTTCTACAAAAATATTCTCATCCCTACAAATACTCTCATCTCTACAAATACCCTCATCCCTAGAAATTTCCCTTCAACTATAAAAACGTTCCACCAAATTTCTTTCACATATAGAAAAAACTTTCCTCTAAATTTCTCCATGAATAAAAAAGCTCTTTATATAAAAAAAACTTTATTTTGACTTAAGAAGTCTAGCGATAGTTACAAGTATTTTAAAAACGGAACAGTGGATTAAAACTCTTCTGCAAAAACAATTAGATAACTTTTATCTTTTGAGTGGCTATAAAAAATTAAACGTTGAATATAAAATTGTTGAGTGAAAAGTGGGTAGCAAACGCAAATGAAGCGGGACTAGAATTGGCAGAAGGTAAAGAGTATATAAATATTGTAAAAAATATTCAAAACTTATATTTTATGAGGCCTCAATCAAACATTATTGATCGAGAATAGTTATTAGGTACAAGATGTCTGATGTACTTGAAACTAAGCTTCGTCATAAAACTTAAAATTGGGGGTGGGGGTGGAAGGGGGGAAGGGAGTTGTAATTAGACGTTTGCTTATAACGCATATATGGTACACTATATCGTATTCACTTTGCTGGAGCAGCAAGCACTCGAAAAAAATATACTTGTTATTCACGCAAACAATGAACTCTCACGTACTTTTACATTCTTTAAACATTATCTTCACACCAAGCAGACAGTAAACAACTCTGCGCTTTTATTAATGTTATAATTAGTCATTTTCATTTCATAACAAATAATTTTAATTTATATAATATGTGACTCATATTTACAGTAGAAATTCCAATAATATTTTTTTAAATTTGATATTCATCGAATTTTATAAATAAACTATACAAGTTTCATTTTTATTCTTGATTAAAATTAAACAGGTCCTGTCACTATAAAACACGAAACAAATGTAAAATGATTCTCTTCAAAAATCAGTCGTTATGAAATGAAATGTCTAATTAAGTCATATTTTCCAAAATTCAACTACCGAGCTTAGCTTCTGTTTTTAAATTAAACCGCACGCCGACATTAATTAAACTTTACAAAAACAATTATTTTCAACTAAGCTCGTCGCATTTACGGGCAGTGATAATTGAAAAGAAATTTTTCTTTCAGGAAAGTTAGTCAACTGCTTTGAAGAAAATTAATTACAAGACACTAGTAAAGTTACCGAAAAATAATAGTGAAATAATTATCAGTCAATTGTGAAGTTGATAAAAATAATAATTCACATTCAATATAGCAAAGTTGTCAAGAAAAATAATTACCAAATGTCTAACAAAATATAAGCCAATATTTAAGTCATCAAAAATAATTATTATAAAATTAAATTAAAACATATTCGATAAAAATAGAACATCTTATTGGAAAAAAAAAATTATGAAATAATCCCACCAGATGATGTACTTTTGATAAAGAAAAGATAAACCTAACAATAACAATTTTCGAGTTAATTATAAAAATATAAATTATCTTTCTTTGGCAGTTGGAAAACTTTCGGAGTGCGGACAGTGATTAGCGGGTTTGTCAGTTCATACTCTAAGCAGTGTGTGTGTCAAACTATCACAAACAGTCGGTTGCTATTCGCATTTATAAAATTACTGCAGGGTGGCCTTAAAAATTTTTCTACAAAAATAACTTTTTCTAGTAGAGGATATTTCTCTTCATTCTTCACTTACTAATCCTTTCTTATACATTCTTTCACAAAAACAAAAAAGATTCATCTTTACTTTTGATTTCAGTTCTTTTTTCTACTCAGAACTGGGCTTAAAAAAAAACAAGACTAACTTGAATTACAAATCACAGTCGACTAATAAATTAATACAATTGATTAATAATAGTTAGAATAGATTAAAAATATAATTAATAACAAAACAATTTTTTTCAGTACTTTGTTCTGTAAAACCTTATTTTGTAAAAATTAGAAATTGTCCTGTTTAGGATATTTTCAAGCACTTGGTGCTTCAAATAAATTATATCTAATTACTGTTGGAAATTTAGAAATTTCCTGCATAGTTTGTAATTCAGTTGTATTGTCAATATTTTATCGAACGTAATTTATTTTTACATAAAGTATGCCCAGTCCTGCTTCTATGAAACGAAAAATTAAATATGTCTAGTATAAAAATTCTTCATATTAGATAAAATAAGTTGCTTTAACTATACACATGACACGACACATTTAATTTTAAATAACCGATATTTTCAACTCGATAATAAATATTTAAACTTGAATGGAGCTAAAAAGTGAGGCCACCCTTTTTGGAAATAAGCGCTGTTAGACACTGGAAAATCTCAAATTTTTAGGAAAATCAGTATATGGCTCTTTATGAAAAGTTTTTTACGAAAAGTGGAGATTGAAAAAATGTAACAAACTCCAATCAAATGTGCAGAAAAAACCAATTTCTAATCGTTTGAATTGGAATTTTAATAAAATTAATAATTCAATTTAATTAGATTGAGGTACAATCAGAATTTGGATTTAATTAGAATTTTAATTCATTACGATCTGCATAATTACATTTTTTGGATTTACAAGAGTCTGAATAAGATAAACAGAAAACAATTTTAGCAAGAATCAGAAAAGTAGTTAGTCAAATTCTATATTTTTGTTTATTTTAAATAAAAAAAGCTATCTAAATTTAAAAATTATTTTGGTGGAAGGGTAAACAATTTTATTTTTAACATTTTGATCAATTCAAAGTTGCATTTAAATGAAACTTACAATTTTCTGTTTTGGTGGAAACAATTCAGATAAAACCACCTAAAATTGGACAATCTTTTATTTTTAATAGAAAATTGTAATTTTCATTCAAATGAAACTTTAAGTTTATCAAAATATTAAAAATAAAATTGACTTACACCAAAATTGTTTTGAAATTTAATTTTAACAAATTTGGAAGATCCAGTTGTACATTGCCCAGAAAAAATTAAGTATAGCTAAAATTTGTAATCAAATAATAATTATTTAACATTTTATGTATTTTTTTAAATTCAATGAACAAATACAATTTTTATCCAATTCTGACAAATAATGGCTCATTTTTCTCGTTAAAACCTTCTCTAAAATTTCATTTGCTGGGTTTTGTTAAATAATATTTTGTTTAAAAGTTATTAAACAATTAAAATTAATTATTTACGTATTTTTTAGACAGAGTATTATTTAAGAGAATCTAAAAAATAAAATTGTAGAGAATGTTTCAACGAGAAAAATGAGCTATTATTTGACAGAATCGGATGGAAAATGCAGTTCATTAAATTTAAAGAAAAAACATAAAATGTTTAAAAAAATTATTATTTAACAACAAATTTTAGCTCAACCTAATTTTTCTGAAAAATGCAAAACTGGGTCTTTCAAAATTTGTTGAAATTAATTTGAATAATAATTTTAAATGAGGTGAAAAACGACTTTCTAGTTTGAAGTTATGTAAATGGAGAGGACCTCCTTAAAATATGGAGTTAGACTAACATATTTTGAATTTGTTTGTCTGTTTCTGCGTTAAAAAGATCTAAGCTTTTAAAACTTATCTAAAACTTGTACATGAAAATTCTTTTTCCAATCAAGAATTAACAAACAAATTAAGAAATTTCAATGAACAAATTTTTTAATTTACATAAACACTTATTTTTCAAGAAATTAAAGTGTTTAGACCTTTATTTGTTTAAAAATATTCAGCAAAACAAAATTTGTTTCTTTCTTCGTCAAAAAAAGTTTTCATTTTTAACATTAAAATAAACTTTCAACAAAATTTACAACTGAAACACGGAGAAAAATTATATGACAGTTGTGTTTATTTTTTTTCGGTCTAGGTAAAATTTACTTAAGGAGGTTTTGACCATTTACATAACTTGAAATTAGAAAGTCATTTTTCACGCCAAATAAGAATATTATTGATATCAATTTAACCGAATTTTGAAAAAGTACAGTTGTACATTTTTAGGAAAAATTAAGTTAAGCTAAAAATTGTTGTTAAATAATAATTATTAAACATATTATGCTTTTTCTTTAAATTTAGTTAAAATATCAGATTTTTATCCAGTTTTAACAAATAATAGCACATTTTTCTCGTTGAAGCATTCTCTACAATTTTATTTGTTGAATTTTGTTAAACAATATTTTATTTTAAAGTTATTAGACAAATAGAATTTGTTTTTTACTCATTGTTTAAACAAAATAATATGCCAGAAAATCTAATAAATAAAATTGGAGAGAATGTTTTAACGAGAAAAATGAGCTTTATTTGTCAAAATTGGATGAAAATTACAATCGTTCTCAAAGTTTAAGACAAAATACAAAATGTAAAATAATTATTATTTGACAACAAATTTTAGCTCAACCTATTTTTTTTCTGAAAACTGTACAACTGGACCTTTCAAAATTTGGTGAAATTTATTTCAAAAATATATAAAATTTTAAATTTTAAACAATTTTTAAAAATTTTTAAATTTTAAACAATTTTTAAAAATTTTTAAATTTTAAATTATTTATGGTGAAAATTGACTTTTTAGTTTGAGGTTATGTACAGGGAAAGAAAATTCATTATACATTTTTCAAAAGTGTTATACAATTTAGGGAAAAAGGATCAAACAGAGAAAATTTCAGATTGATAATTTCAAACTTTAAAAAAATTATATTAAATATGCTACAGACAATATTAAACTTTAAAATTACTTAGCAATGATTCAAATGGTTTTTCAATAAAGCATTTTTATAGAATTTTTTTAAAATTCCTTGTAGGATAATTTCGCTTTCAGGCACTTTTCCCCTAAATTATAAAGCATTTTAATAAAATTTATAATTAATTTTCTTTGCGTGTAGAACCTCCTTAATTGATTCTAAAAAAATCCTTTTCAATCATTTAAAATTCCAATTACAATTCCAAATATAATTTTCTTTAAGAAGCCATATATAATCCAATTATCCAGTAAATTCCAATTTTTTATCTGTGCCTTAGCGAAGTGAATTTCAGTATCGTAACTTGATAAGTTATTCTTACTCTGTACATTTATGATCGTATACACTACGTTAGATACATACATACTGTTAATGTATTTATGTACAGATTTTGGCGAATTAAAAATACACGAATGTTTGTATTGCGTGTGAATCGGTGAGCACATCCACTGGCTTTAATAACCCACTTGATCAAGTGAATAACGTTTTTCCCTTTTCAAATAGGATCATAAGAAAAAAAAAAACATGGAAGAGCGACTCTTGACGAGCCTTGAGTCAATCCTAGCCGCCCGGTTCAATCCGAGAAAACTGCAATTTTCGTCGATTTCACCATTGATTGTCCTCTTTTGATATTCTATAGTTGTTATCATTTTTACTGTACAAGCCGCCAAGGCTGGCGTATTGAATTTCGTTTTTAATGAATTTGGAAGCGCTGCTGCCGACTGAAGGATTCGAGGATGAATTATTCAATACTTCCTGGAGCTGTTGAATTGAGCGCATAACATTCTGCACGTCCTTGTCCTGATCACTGGCTGGAGTTGAGGCCAGAAGATCATCAAAATTGATTGGCTCTTTCTGCTTTTCGGAACAATCATCGTTGATAATCTGACTAAGATACGTGGTAGCCGCTACCGTTTCATCAATTTGTTTCTGTTCTTGATCTTCTTTTGAGAAAGAGAGCCCGGAAATGACATCCTTGTCAAACTCACCTTTACTCTCTCTTCTTCTTTTTTTGCTCTCACGCGACTTGTGTCTAGCGTCATAATAACGATCTCTTTTCTTCTCTCCCTTGTAGTAATCCACGTCTTGATTATCAGCTTTTCTCTCGACATTCGCGTCGATAGATGCGTCCTGAAGAACTCTAATTGGCATCGAGACCATGACAGAATTTTGATTATTAATATCCTGCCTGGGATGATAATGACTCTGCGATATGTTGCTTTCGTTGGGAACTGGCTCCGTCAATGTGATGGAGACAGTGTCACTCTTTAATTCCATGGATTTGGCGACAGGAGGCTTTTGATGGTCGACTGGTGTAATTGAGAGGGAACTGTTGCTGGTGAGATCCATGGGATTGAATTTTTCAACATGATTTGAAGGCTTTGCCATCAATTGCGCGGTAGGCACGACGGTTATTTTTCCGATAGGCACATTAGGAGTCGCGTTTTCAGGCTGCTGGCTTGCTAAGATGCTGCTGATGCTGATACTGCTGTTGCTCTTTTC
The DNA here is from genome assembly GCA_037103525.1 of Ganaspis brasiliensis. Classification (NCBI taxonomy): domain Eukaryota; kingdom Metazoa; phylum Arthropoda; class Insecta; order Hymenoptera; family Figitidae; genus Ganaspis; species Ganaspis brasiliensis. The sequence goes on along the minus strand of JAZKLR010000013.1, from coordinate 291,979 downwards.
TTTATGCTTGGAGCCGCTCTGCTTTTTCTCATTATTGGAATCACCTGATTTTGTAATTGTAAGATTGAGCGAGGTTTCACTGGAGTTTACTTTATAAGCATTTGAAAATGATTTTCCTTTCTCTAATCCAAGAAGTGAGGTATTATTCACAACAGATTCAGATTTTGGAGTATTATTAACACTACCAGAAGCAATAACAATGGCGTTTGACGAAAGACTCGAGTCCTTAGACTTCTTCTGCTTCTTCTTAGGGCTAAAATCATAAAAAAGAATTTTTTATGATATTTCAAAACGCATTTCAACTTTTCAATATGTTTCTGGTATGAGTTTTTGTTTTCTCATTTTATCTTCGTTTTGTGCAAGGTATTATTGTCAAGGAAGGTAGCAGGTATATATACAAAAGAAAAAATTAAAAATAAACATTAATTTAAGAAAGTAAAAAAGAGAATTTCTTCAATTTTACTAATAAATATGAGTAACACAAAAATTTTAATCACACGTCGTACAAAAATAATTAAAATAAAGGATAGTTTATGTACAAAAATAATTAAATGCTTATTTAAATATTTAAAAGCGTATTTTCGAAGCTTAAGATTTTTTTTAATCACAAAATATTTTATTTTTATTAATTTCTATATATGTATATAATTTTTTTCACGCCTTGACACCATGCAATAAGAAGACAAAGATCCGTTAGTAGCAATGATCCATGTTATCATGAAATTTTAATCATCCAACAAAATCACCTCCTAAAACACACAATATAACCAAAAGAGTAAGCGCTGCGTGTTGCCGAAACCAAAAATGCTTTTTTCAAAAAACGTTAACCAGAACTTATAAAAAAATGTTATTTCTTTTTTAATAACAATTTATGATTACGAGTACACATGATTGTGTTAAATTAAAAAAAAAGGTTCCGATTAAGATTTAATTAAAGGCATTAGGATAATTGATACATGTTAATAGTATTGTCATTAATTAATTGGATTAATTTATTACACGAGGATCAAATTTTAATTTTGTTTTGAACATTTGTTTGTAAAGGAAAGAATGTTAAAAACCTGAATATAAAAAAAGAACAAAGAAAACGTAAAAAGAGTATAATCACTAAAAAAACTAAAAAGAAAAATTAATGTCGATTACTTATTATTTTGAATAATTAACTAGAAATGTTGTGATTTATAATGTTTATGTAGGTGAGATTAATTAAATTCAAAAGCAACAGTTAGAACACCACCAAACATGAAAAACAAGTGTAAAAATGAAAAGCTGCATGGAAAATCATATTTTTAACAGTGCGACAAAAAGCAAAATTTTAATTATAAAAAAATAAAAATAATTGAAATTGTACTTACGTTAGATTGCTAGTGGCACAATTTAAAAGCGTTTTCAATTTCATCCAACCGGGTGGCCAAAGAGGTAACACTTCCGATTCGAAAAACGACGAAACAAAGTTCTCAATACTTTCTTTTCTTGGTCTTGAAATTTTGAAGTAATTTTTTCTGCATAATGCCATTTCACGCACGATGTTTCTGCATGAAAAATCAAACAAAAAAAGTATGTTTTAAATTGTTATTTTCTTAAAAAATTATTTAACATGAAAAGCAGGCTTCAAACTATAGAACTTCAAAAATAATATGAAAAAGTAACGTTTTTATAAAAAAAGTATATTTAAATTAAATAGAAAAATATTTTCAAAATAATGAACAAAAATAAAGTAACAAAATAATGATAAAAGTAGTTTTGTAAAAATGTAATTTAAAAAGTTCCGCTTACATGCTTTCATCGCTCCAAAGAAACTTCTTTTGTGGTATTTTGTCCATATTTTTATTTACAATTTCATCTTCATTATGATCAGCCAAAGGATCTCTGCTTGGTGTCTGAAAACTCCTGAAATATTCAATCGAATATTAATATTCTTTAAACATAATCGTCGAATCGAGCCTATCATTTCTAATTAAAGTTTAATAAATTCAAATAAACAATGTTAATAATGAAGAACAAAACAAAATTAGATACTGATGATAAAAAGCCCCGCATCAATGATTTTTTTTTTTTTTTTTCTATTTTGCTATCACTATCTCCGAGACAATTATGGCAAAAAATCTAAACTTGCACACAAAATGATTCGGAATTTTTACTCAATCGAGAAAAAATCAAAATTAACGACATGACAAAAGAAAAAATAATTTTTAAAAAATTTCGAAAAATAGTGTAAAGGTCTATTAGAGCATGAAGATTCTGAAAAAAATTAGTCTTTTCTTTGGGGCACCTTACCAACAGTACCGATATATCTCCCGGTATAATTGTGGGCTGAGAAATAAAAAACAAAATTTCGTCTGAAAATCTTTTCGTTATTTGCAATGTTAAATGCTTCATTTAAAATAAAATTAGTGTTTTTCTGTAGAAATATCTAACAATAATACTACTTACAAGACAATTTTCTTTTTGTTTTTTAAATAAATACTCACTTGTCATCCACTATCCTTTGACATTCCTTTTTATATTTTTCCTCTGCTGCTGGCATAACTCGATCAATTATAGTCTTCAACCTAAAACAATACAAAACTTTACGAACATCGTGAATTTTCAGAATAATCTGGATTATAGTATTTAATGAGTAGGTATACATTTGTTCATATCTCAAAACCTTTTTCATTTCTTTTTTCATCACCAACTAATTTATCATTTAATTATTAAAATATAAAAGGTAATAAAAATCAAGATTATTAAAAAATATAATAATCAAGCTTGAAGAACGAAAAATATTTTTGAGATTTGACCAGGAAACAACTATTTTCTAAACCTACTTTTCAAGTTGGGACTTGACGCGACCTTCTTGATACTGCATATGTAATTTTTTGGCCCGATTTACAAGAGTAGTTTTCGTGCAAGGTAAATAATGTGCTAAATGCCTATACGTCTGCAGCCTTATACGATTTTCGCCTATCATTCGAAGTTTGCTCTCTAAGCTGAAAAGAAAAATTCAAATAGATAAAATTATTTTTCTAAAATATTTTTTTTTTGCAGGACTGTCAGCGGGCTTGCAGATTGAAAATAGTAAAAAAAAAAGTGACTTTTTAATTTAAAAAAGTGAGTAAGCATGACAATAATGGACAATAATATAAAGATTAAGGAAAGCAATTCAAAATTAAAGAAAATTATTCGAAAAGTTTAAAAAATAATCGAAGTTACTAGAAAATAATTGAAGAATGACAAAAATAATTAAAATTTTAAAAAAATAATTGGAGACTGGAGTAAAAAATTGAAAATTTGAGTACAATAATTGAGATACTGACAAAATAACAAAATGTGAAGAAATTAATTGAATAATGACAGAAATAATTGAAAGCTGATGTAAAAAATGAACTTTTTAGACAATAGTTGAAAAAATAAAAAAAATAATAGAAGTTTAAAGTAAATAATTGAAACTTGAAGAAAATAATTAGAAAATGTCAAAAAAGAAACTGTATATATATAGAAAACAGTTAAAAAATAACAAAAATAACTGAAATTTTGAAAAAGATTAATGACAAATGAGAAATATAATTAAAAAATGGAGTAAGAAATAAAAAATGTATTACATTAATTCAAAAATTGTATAAAATAATTGAAAATTTAACAATATAATTGAAATGTGAACTAATTGAACAATGACATAAATAATTGAAAACTGGTGTAAAATTTAATAAATCCATAACAATAATATAAAAATTTAAGGAAATTACATTTACAGAAGATAATTTTAAAATGTGTAAAATATTTGAAGAATGACAAAAATAATTGTAATTTGAACAAAATAACTGAGAAGTGACCAAAATTTTTGGGATCTGGTGTTAAAAATTAAAAATTGGAGGACAATAATTGAAAAATTGGCTAAACAATTGAAATGTTAAGAAACTAATTAAATAATGACATAAATAATTGAAAGCTGGTGTAAAAATTAAAAATTTATATACAATAATTGAAAAATTAAAAAAAATATTAGAAGTTTAAGGAAAAGAATTCAAATCTGAAGAAAATAATTGAAATTTGAAAAAAATAATTTAAATTTGAAGAGAACAATTCAAGAAATTGCCAAACAAATTTAAATATGAAGAAGTAATTAAAGTTTGAAGACAATAATTGAAATTTTATAAAAAATAATTCAAAAAGGTGTAAAAAATGAATACATAAATTCATGACAATAATAAAAAGCATGAAGAAAGTGATTGAAATTTGAAGAAAATAATTTAAAACTGGTGTAAAATGTTTAAGGTATATCTCTCGGTTGAATACAGGCTATCAGAAAAAAAATTCTAGTGTCCTTCAAAGGATTTAAAACTTTTTGGAAACTATTTTTGGGAAGGAAAAATGTCCTTTTTTAGGAAAAAAAATTTGTAATGTTAAAAATTGTTTATTTACACACATTTTTAGGCAATCAAACTTTTCCCTCACATCGCTTCTTTACAAATTTTTAAAGTAGATGCAAATTTAATTTATAATAGCTCATTTTCTTCAGAAATTGATTATCTACAAATTCATGGAAGTGCATTTTTGAAAAACTTCACAATTTCTCAAATAGGATAATGTCACCATGAGTGGACCGCCTCAGCTTTTTTTCGAATAAATTCTTTATGAAAGTAAATTAATTGTAATTCTCTATTCCAAGCTTTAGTTTAGATCCCTAGATAAGAGTTTATATCATGAGAGCTTTGATTTTGTTATTTACAAAAAATAAAATTGTCGTAAAAAAACTATGCATTTTTTTTAGGAATGAAAAAAATTTAACCTTGAGTGGACCACTTTTGAAAAATTGCAAGAGGTCAGAAAATCAATAAAAACTCAAGAAATTGCAAAAGTTATTTAAGATTTTTAATTTCTTTTAGTAAATTATCTAGTTTTGACTCCCTGTTATTCTATACTGTTTTCGACAATACCTATTTAGAAATCACAAAAAATATTAATAAAGAATATAAAATATAGTTAAAAACAAGTTTATTTTCAATTTATTTTCATAAAAATGGTAAATTGACATTGAAAATGAAAAAAATTGGACGATTCCCTTAAGATTATAAACAATGGTCCACTGAAGGTGACATGTGACTTTTTAAGGGAGCCACAGACATTTTTCTTTCGAGGCAAAATTATTACTTAATTAAACTTAGACAATCAATTTCAATGTCCAAACTAACAGCAAAAAAATAAATTACACTTTAGAACTCGAGTTCAACACTTTTTTACATTTCAGAATCATTTCATAAATTGTAACAGAGACTTTTTTGACAGTTTGTTTTTTAAGAAATTTGTTTTGTCAAACAGAACGTATTTGTTCACCGCAAAACTTAATTTCTTTTGGTTTCCGGGTGCGGCGCTGCTGTTCGAACTATTTATTTCTGTCAGATCACTAAAAACTTTTAGGCGGTCCACTCATGGTGGCGGTCCACTCAAGGTGACATTACCCTATGATTATTTGTTTAACAAATAAAGTGCAATTTTTTAAAACAAATAATCATATTTGCAAAACGGTGCAATTTTCTGAAAATTCGCTTCCGAGAATTTGTAGATAATCTATCTCTGAAGAAAATGAGCTATTATACATCAAAATCGCATCAACTTTAAAAAATTTGTAAAGAAGCGATGTGAGGGAAAAGTTTGATTGCCTAAAAATGTGTGTAAATAAACAATTTTTAACATTACAAATTTTTCTTCCTAAAAAAGGACATTTTCCTTCCCAACAATATAGTTTTAGAAAAGTTTTAAATCCTTTGAAGGGCACTGGAATTTTTTTCTGATAGCCTGTATTTAACCGAGAAATATACCTTAAAAATGCACGACAATAAAAAAAAATTGAAAAAATAATTGAAATTTGTAAAAAATAATTCTAAAATGACTGAAATAATAGAAATATAAAGAAAATAATTGGAAAATGACAAAAATACTTCAATAATGACAAAAGTAAATGAAATTTGAGGAAATTAATTGAAAAATAACAAAAGTAAATTGAAACTTGAGTAGAAAATTTAAATATTTCCGCAATAATTTAAAGATTGAAGAACATAATTGAAATTTTAAGAAAATAATTGAAAAATGACAAAAATAAATGAAAACTTGTGTAATAAATATATAAATATTCATGACAATAATTTAAAGACTGAAGAAAATAATTAATATTTGAAAAAATTAAATTAAAAATCGCAAAAATACTTGGTAATTCACAAAAATACTTTAATCTTGACAAGAATACTTTATAAATGACAAAAATAATTGAAAAGAGCTGTATAAATTAAATATTTGTAGACTATAGACTAATTAAAAAATTGAAGATGTAATTGGAATATGAACAAACTAATCGATTTATAAGGTAAATTATTAATCAGGCACCCAATATCAAAAGACCCCCCCCCCCCCCCATCTGGAAAAGACATTTTACTAAAAAAGTGAGCCACTGGCAACCCTGATTTTTATAAACAAAAAAAGACAATTCAAAAGAAGCTTTGTAGAATTTAAAAATATTTAACAAGAAATAAATTTATTTTCATACCTAAAAACAGCCGTATTAACTTCTTGAGTAAAAAACTTGCTTTTCCCGGGAGCCGTGCGAGATAGAGTTTTTAAATTATTACAAATTTCTTTAACATCATCCGGAAGGCAATCTGGCAAAGGGCACTCTTGCTTATCTAGATCCTCGCAATCGGACTCAGTTCCAGGAGCACCTCGTGACTTTCCAGAATCCGAAGTTTCTCGACTCGATTCATCTACATTGGAGGCATTAACAACACTTTCAATCGCGTCATCAATTTTGCTATCCTTAACAACTTCGCCATCCTTTTTCACGTCCAATTTCTTTGAATCGTAACCATTGCTCGTTACCTTCTTCTCAAACTTTTTCACATCGAATTTTTTATCCCCTGTTGTTTTCGAACGCTGAACGTCATTTGACTTCGTGTGCTTTTTCTTTTCCTCGGGTTCAGCTAGAAAAGAAAATGAATCAAAATTTAATCATACAGACAATCGTTTTATGATCAATTTAATGATTGAACTAAAATTTATAGTCGATTAAATGGCTAATCTAACATTTATAGTCAATTAACTGGCGAATCTAAAATTTATAGTCAGTTAAATGGTCAGTCGAAAATTTATTGTCAGTTAAATAATCAATCTAAAATTTACAATAATCTAGACCGGGGCCTTTCAGCCTAGCGAAAATGTGCAAATCGGTGCAAATAGTGGTGGCTAAACAGCCTGTGCGGGGAAGGAGGGTGAATAGGTTGAAAGGCCTTGATCTAGATGGTCAATTCAAAATTTATATCCAATCAAATGGTTATTCAGAATATTTATCTGTCAAATGATTAATTTTAATTTTAAACGAACTGTGAAAATTTGTGTTTTAGCAATTTTTTTAATAATTTGTATAATAAATACCATTAAAATGTCAAATTCTACTCACTTCCATTTTCTTTCTCTGAATTGTCAATCTTAATTTCCGAGTTTTTCTTAAGTGAATCAAACTCTCGATTATTCTGCGAATGATCATTTTGTGATTCTTCAGCTAGATGATTCGCTTTCTTCTTTTTTTTAATCACAGTATCGTTGTTATTCTTCTTTTCAGTGGCTTCATCTAACTTTTGTTTCTGTAAATAAAAACAATATTGTGTAAATAATTCAACTTTAAGAATCAGTGTACAAGTTTTAAAGAATCGTTTAATTTCATTACTTTTATAGGAGGATCTCTGGTGATATCTTCTCCATCATCATCCTCTGAGGAAGAATTAATTCGTTTAGACACTCTTTTGGGAGTCTCTTCTTCTTCATCTTCTTCATCATCTTCACTGCTTTCATCATCATCATCATCATCATCATTATCGTTATTGACATTGTTGATGGAATTGTTGTTAGCAGATTTGAATTCAAGAGCACCACAGTTGATGTAAAATCCTCCATGAGCTGTTGTCACCTCTTCGGGTACAATTTCGTCGTACTGCAAAATAGCGACAAATTGTAGAATGTTTTTAAAATATGACAAGGTGAATAAATGCATCAGTAATCGTTAATACTTCAATTATGAATATTTTAGCTAAATAATAAAAAAAAAAATGAATTAAACGGGAATATCAACTGTTTTTAATTACTCCAAATGATAAAATTTAAAAAAAGAAAAAAAAAGAAAAAAGAATAATAAAAAAATTATAAAAACATTATTAATTAAAAATAGTATTTATAAGTGGAATAAATATATTAAAGATCGAGATTGAATTCTTGCGATTACTGGTGCATTCACCATAAATTAAAATTTTTAAAAATATTAATATATAACTCACAGCATCCGTATTGTCGATGAAAGAATCATTTTCATCGTAACCTGCTCCCAAATCCGTGTAACCATCAATTTTACGATTTTTCTTCTTATGCGTTGTATTTCCCTGTAACATTAAAATAATACAAAATTTAGAATCTTTTAAATATTTATTTAGAATGTATAGTCAATATTTACTGCGTAAGTGAATGAAAAACAAAACGCATCCTAACGCTTATAGGTAAAAAAAATTGAATTTTTTAATTAAACTTGTTCTTACGTATTTGGCTTCGAATTTTTTTGCCATTTCCTTAAGTTTGTCCTCGTCATCATCGTCGTAAGGATCAAGTCCATTTGTAGCATTATCATCTTTTCGTTTAAGCTCTTTGATTTTCTTTTTCTGTAAAAATAAAAAAAAATAGTTAAGATCTTAAGTAACAAGTTCAAAACGAAAACTAACAAATTAAAATTATAATAAATAAAACAATTTTTACAAATTTTGGATTTTAATTTTGAAATTTTTGAATTAATTTGTTGTTTTTTGTTCGTTGGTTTACAATCATTTGTAAAATATGTACTTGATAAAATAGATATTTTATTATATTGGATTATATTGGACTCGATAAATTTTTTATTTGCAAAAAATATAACCACTAGAATCATTTAAGACAAATATTACAATTATGGAGGCATGTTCCCAAAGTTCTGAATGTTCATTTGAAAAAAATGTTTCAGACTATTTAGATATCTTATCTTAATAAACAATTTTACAACAGAAAAAAGTTCATTCCAAGTTATTTGAATAATAAAATAAATTTTTTTATATGTAAAATAATATTTTGTGCAAAATTGTAATCAAGAGAAAGATGAAATAGAAAAGTAAACTTTCAGAACTTCAGCTACTTATGAAGGCCAATTAATGATAAACAATTCATATTTTTTGATCAAGGCAGATTTAAAAAAACATAACTTTGCTTAGCTTAATTTATTTATTTAAAGTATTCTCCAAATTAAAAAGATTTTATTTTCCGTCAACTTTTGCTTTTTCCTGAATGCAGTAGAGGAAAATCAACAAAGGTGAATCACCTTTTTTTAATGAGATATTTCAATTTTCTAAAAAAAATACTGAAAAAAAATAATGAACCAAAATTTCGTGAATGTTTATTTTTCAATTTTATTTATAAATAACATTAATTAAGAGTTTCATGGAACATTTTTATATCTAATTAAAAAAGTGTCTCATTGATACCAACCTTCCCCTGAATAATAAAACAAAATTATATTTGAATGTAAATAATTTAGTTTTATTTTATTTTTGTTTATCAAAAAACATTATGAATCTGACCATTGTCTCTTTCAATTAACTATTTAATAATTTTAATCTAATTTATTTAATTACTTTAATTTATTTTATTTATAATTAAAACAACTTCAATCATAATTACCCAAATTGTGTCCTCAAATATGTCCCTAAAGTTCTAAACCTTCATTTAAAAAAATTAAAAAAATCAGATTTATTTGATTTAAATCAAAAATTGATTTTTTTAAAAATATGATCAATATATAAAATCTCTAAATGTTTATTTGCAAGTAGTTTATTAAAGAAATGAAGAAAAATTAAATAAACAACACAAGAATGAAACAGTGACATAATTATATATAAAAAAGTAATATATAAAGTTATATATATAAAAAAATTAAACTATTTACGGACACTTTATTAAATTAAAATAATAAATAAGAAGATAATTAAAAAGCGTTAAAATATATTACTAAAGAGAACAGAATCTTAAAATTAGAAACATTAGAGAATTATTTTACAAATTGAAAAAAAAAGGAATGAATAAAATTTTGTAAAATTTAAAAAAAAATTTAAAAGAAAAGAAATTCTATGAAATACAAGAATGTGATGTTCAAATGAGAATATTTCGTACAAGATATTAAATTCACATAATATAAAATAAAAGAATAAAAGCTTTCAAAAAAGTAGAAAATTGGGAAATTTAAAAAATATAGATAAAAGCACCAAATAATTGTTTTCAAAAATTCGTAATTATAAGATAAAAACTAAACAATTAAGAAGAAGGAAAATGTTTCTTAGAAATGGAAAAATGATGACAAAAAAAATTAAAGAATTAATTAAAACGCAAAGAATGACTAAAAAAAAAGTGAAACATCAAAAAAATTAAATAAATAGGAAGAAAATAGAGAAATCTTCTTTTCCTTAATCTAACAAACTAAAAAAGTGTAAAAAGTACAAAAAATAAAATTAAAAAATATATATATCAAGATAAATAAAAAAAAGTCCACAAAGAAACTTAAAAATCCTTTAAAAATAAAAAAGTTTCAGCAAATTAAGCCAAACACATTTTTTTATTATTACACTTAAAATAAGTCCAACAATAAATTTAAAAAATAAAGAAAATCTAAAAACTTTATGGAAGAACAAATAAGCTTGCAAAAAATCTCTCAAAAAATAGAATAGATGTGAAAAAACTTGAATAAACTTAAAAAAAAATGAGAGTATTTATTTTTAAAATTATGGAAATAATTATGAAAATTAACGAAATAAAAAGTTTAGTGAATTTTATAACGAAATTGTCTAAAATTATATTAAATAATTTGCATAAAAACAGGAAAATTAAAGAAAACCCTAAAATAAAAAGACAAATAAAAAACAAAAATATCAAAAGTAAAAGTAGAAAAAAACTTAAAATTTTGTAAAAATAAGAAATTATGAGATAAAAATTAAACATTTTTGAAAAATTGAAATATCTTAGAAATCTTGTAACAATGTTAAAAAAAAAGAATTGTTGTGAATATATAATACCAAAAATGTGTAAGTCCAAAAAGGTATTTTGATCATCTGTATTAGCACAATATTTTAAATTTTACAAAGATTAAAATATTGAAATTAAATTTTTTTAAGATTTATCCAAAAATTTGTGGGTTTTGTTTATGATTTGTGATGTTTTACATGCAGTATTAGACATCCGGAGAATTGTAAAGTTTTTTTGATTTAAATCATGATTTTAATGCAAATTTTCCAATGATTTAAATCAGTAACAGCCCTGAATCATCATAATTTAAATATGAAAAATAATATTTTAGAATATTTGGAGGATTGGTAAATTTTTATTTCTCAACTTTCTCAACAATATTTTAGGTTATATTTGCCTTTGTAAGAGTATTTACATTTTTCAATAAACAAAAAAATTCCTGCCCTATCTTGAATTAAAACTCCTGTTGATATTTATCGTAAATTTTGTTTACATAAAAATATTGCAAATTTTATCGCTTCCTAAATAAATGTTTTAAAGAAAACGCTTAAGTAAAAAGTAAACTAAACTTAAAAAAAAACTGATCATTTATACGAATATTTGAGCAAATAAGGAATTTACAATATAAGTAGCATGCACATAGAGATCAAAATACGAGTCAGACGCAAAGGGTGGTGTTGGGTGTGATAGGGAAGACAACGCTCGGGGGTGTTTAGATGGGTGGCTTTGGGGGGAGGGGAGGAGGACTTAATCATCCAAGGGTACGCAAAGTGTCCATCGGCACCAGGAGCGCACGTACGATTTTGCGCGACAGTCTGCACGAATGCCAATCGAGGAAAGTTCCCCCCCCAACATTGAGCTAACTTCCTAGAGAAGCTCTGATTCTCCCCTCTCCTGATCTCCTGATACTGGGTCCTTAGAAAGATAACGCCTGATGTACAAAAATAAATTATAATATCGAGATAACCGCAACCAGCGCTTAATTATGTCAACATGCTTGTTTCACTTTTGCTCTAATTTCCCTCCCACAATGTAATTTATAACACTTAAAATTAAGCATATGGTTATATTTTAAACACGTGACCTCAAATATGCTATAAAGGTGGATTTACATATACACAATAACCGTCCGCGAAAACGAATTAGCGTGAAAGAATAAAAAAAAAAAGAAAAGGAAGCTGTCGTCGACAGGCGGGATCAATATCTATCAGTAAAGATGCGTCCAAGAAAATTCAACACAGAGGTAGATTTAAACCAGTCTTGGCAGTTACTTTGTTTGGATGAGCAGCTTGTTAACGTTGCTACCTTTGATTTGATCTGAAATTCTATCAGAAATAAAAATATACAAAGAAAAGAATGGAATTCTCGTAAACTGACTCGGAAAAACGAATTTTTCATATACCTTACGAAATTGCGCTTTACCAATTTTCAGATAATTATTTTAATTAATTAATTAATATTTACAAATTAATATTCATCAATCACTATCGTAATTGGAAAATTATTCTCATTTCAAAGAACTGCGAATTTGGATAAATACTCCAACACATGTTTGGATATGCTCGAAATGTGCGCGATTGTGTCGCTGCTCGCGTTTCTATACACGGATCTTTGTCCTTCGAATTAAAAAGAAAGGCATAATGGCAACGACGATAAGATGTTAGCTTCGAGTATAAAACAGACCCGAAGTGAAATTATACTCCGAGATGTGCAAAATCGCGAAAAATAGTCCCGATCAAGTCAGCAAACAAACATTTTTGAAGGTTACACCACGTACACGGGAGACGCATTGGGAAATTTAGTTTTTTTTTTGCGAAACAAAGTAAAAAATCTATTAAATGCGTTTTTAGAAAAATAGATTGGTTGGATAAGTACTCCCGGTAAATTATCTAGGTCTACAATCGCCGAGCCTACCACAACGTGACGTGCGTATGGTCTGCTCCGTATGGCAGACAAATAAGATTAGAATGGTTGCAAATCGATCAGACTTATTGTCACGTATCCGTGATCAACCTAAAAATTGCAATTTAAGTCTAAAAAAACAGCAGGGGCTCCGGGCAAAGAGCAGGTATGACAGTCCTATTGCCAGTACAAAATTCACGTGGCTCAAGATCATCGGCAAAACATAAGGGAGTAGCCGACGCCTTGTACGATCTTGCCATTGGAAAATTACGAAACTAGTCAACAGGGCTGGTTCCTGATTCTTTAAACAAAAAGTAATCAAATGCCGATCCTAGAAAAAGGGGAGGCTCGAGACAGAAACTTAAGAATTTCTGCTTCAAAGTGGGCGCAATATTTTATAACATGGAGAAAGTTTTACCAACCTCGGCACCTTTGAGAAGTTGACCATAGTTAAACTCGGGACATGTCTTTTCATTAGATTCCGGTAGGGTCAACGTAAAGCGGTAGGAGGGAAGGAGCTTCTTGTCCTTATCCTTCTTGGCGGCGTGGCCCAGAGAATCTGGAAACTCCAGGGTCTGTAGAGGAACCCGTTTTGGTTCTGACATTATACATTTGCACTAACTCAACATGGATCACAGAAACACTTGCGCGTACTTGACAACATGCTTTTTTAAATGCCGCCCCGATTCCAACATTTACACCGCGTCGCCATTGTCGCCATCTTGGCTCGTGCTTCACTGTTTTGGTTTTCATACAACACTGCTGCCATCTGGTGGCAACTTCAGACGGGTAGAGTGTGCGCATGGCTGACAAAAGCCCGCTTTATTTAAAATTTTATTTTTGTTAAAAATGCTTATTTTATTATTATTTTATATTACTATTACATATTATTGTACTAATTATATTATTTTGTTATATAATGTTATATTATGTTATTGAAAATGTTAATCACTTTAAATAAATGTATTAAGTGAATAATATTTAGAAAATTAAAATATGACAATATTAATTTATTTTTAAAAATATTTACATTATATTAATAATTTTTTAAAATTAGAATTAACTATTATTTTTCCAGAAAGAAAACGTTTTTATTTGTTCAAAAAAGATGTACAAAACGTTAAAAGTTAAATATTTGAAATGCATTTAATTGCACTGTTATTTGCGATCAAATTCCAAAATGCATGAATTTATCCTTCTAATATTGCATCTATTGCATCATCTTTTAGAGAAAGTTGTCATTTCCCTTTCAAAAATATTATTTTCAAATACGATCAAAATGATCAGTAAAATAAATTTCTTCAAGAAAAGTAAAACACGCATTTTTGTTTGCACTCGTCAGATAATACAATTGTGTAACAAAACACGTTTTAATTACAATAATATAAGTTAAATTCAAGAAATTCTAAATCAATTTTTAAGAGGAAATTTAGTCACTTTCATGACGCATGCGTTTTTTTTTATCTTCTTAGAAAGGGAAATCCATTATGCGAGTATGTTGCATCATATGCTGTTAAATTTACAATTTATGAAAAATTTTGCAAATTGCATATTATTATTGTCATACAATTGTTCTAGAAATAAGGATAATTGTCAAAATTAAAATTTTAATTCATGTTTTCATCTAATTAAGTGAACGACAACAGTGCCTCTAGCGGCAAAAAGTGAAGCACAATCCTTTTCCGCGTTTATTCGTTTATTGTATTATTGAAAATGGCCGCTTGATGTTACAACTAGAATGATCGCAATAAAAGTTTACGAATTTACAATGGAATCTTCTAATATTGTTTTTAACTTGGAAAAGGAAGTTGATTCTGATTGTGCAAAAATTACTAGTGATTGTAAGTGTGGAATAAACTCGAGAGATATTGTTGAAAGTCAAACTCAATACGGATACGCACAACAGCCTTGTAATCAGAATTGTCACGCCTTCAGAGGCCCTCCTTTTTGGAAAAATTCAGGTATATTCACCAGAAAATAATGAAAATTGATGTTTTAATTGTAGGCACAATGCAAAAATTTAAAGATGAAACGATTCAGTTAATCGCAAGTTGAAGGTTAACAGCGACCTTCTCTTGTGTTGTAATATTTTTACATTAGGCAATTTTACGTTGCTTGTTAATTCTTTTGTCAAATTTTAACCTCGGGCAAAAATTCTTTATGATAATTAGACAATTTAGGGCTACGATGGCAAAATTATACTTAGAAATCTTGTCATATTTTGAAATTGGAGTCGTATTCATAATTGCTTCATTGGAAAGTAAATTGATTCTTCTAATCAACTTTTTATTTGTTTAGTATTTTAATTACAGGGTGTCTAGCGATCCGGGAAATTGCCGGGAATTTAATATTTCGTGATAAAATCCGGGAATTTGTAAATATATCCGCAAAATCCGGGAATTTTTTGGAAATGTCGTGAAAATATAAAATAGTGTACTTTAAAGATTTTAAAAGATTAAAAAAATAATTTTTAATTAATAATTTTTAATATTTGGAACCAATTTCTTATGTAACAATATGAAATGTAACAAAAACATTAAAAAAGCTACTTAAGTAATTTATAATATATTATTTCAAAATTGTAATCTACAATTTTTCTTTTTTGAAAATCCGGGAGAATTGTACTCTAAGATCCGGGAAATCCGTGAATTTGCCGGGAATTTAAAATTTTCAGTTTGCTAGACACCCTGTAATTATAATAAAATTTTTTTTTGTTTAATATTTTTGGTGGTACCTAATAAAATTATCATTTAATTTGTATTGAAAAGTTTTTTATTTAAGAATGAATTTTGGTTTAGTTGTTTTGTTGAACTATAATTAGTTTCCTTATTTTATAATTACGGTTTTTCCAAGTTTATCAATGTTAATGTAGTTTCTTTATTTTCTAATCCAAGCTGTAATTAGTTTTTAAATTACTTTGGTAATTAGTTACCTAGAAAACTAATTACCTGGATTTAGTTTCTGTATTTGAAAATTCATTTTCGATTAAGAATTTTAATTTACTGTCTATTTGTATTAATTTCTACTGACAATTTTAATCTGTTTCTAAAACTAAAAAGCAAAATGTTATCGTGATTATTAAAAGTATATGTGTTAATTCTCTAAAATATGACAATCTTGACAATTATTAGTTATAATAATAAATTTCAACTTATGAATCATAATCAGAATTATAGAAATAACACAAATTTACTATTTTCTACCTTCCTTGATCACGTATTTCTTATTAACTATAAAAATAAAACTTTAAATATATAGAAAGTAATCTTTTTTCCATTTTTTATGATTCACTTGTTTACAAATATTAAAACCAGCAGTCCGATTATAACTTAAGGTCTAAATTCTGACACCGGAAACAGTAAAATATGTTTTAAATATTTCAATTGACAGATCTCGTATCTTATCTTTTTATAATGACCCTGAATTTTTTACTTCAAACATAGGAAACTTGTTTAATTTTTATCAAATTTAAATACAATTATAGATATACTTTTTAATTAAGTTTGTTGACAATAAGAGATATCAGTTTTCATTCACTGATTTTTTTTATTCAACTTCAAGTTTTTTTACAATATGAACTTTTGTAAAATTTTAAATTGAATAGAAAAACGTTTTTACTTAAAAAAAACTCCAACCAACATTTTTATAAAATACTATTTATTCACTTTTTTTTTTGCACTATCACGGTAATTAGAAAAATCGACGTATTTTATACACTTTAGAAATTTTCTGTTTTATTATGCATTCCTTATTCGAAAAAATATTCAGTATTTATTTTTATTCAAAAATTCTTGTCAGATACTGAAAATAAATAATTATGAGTGGCAAAATAACATCTTTTAATTTTCTAGTAGTGCATTATTATATTTTTGAAATTGTGAACAATATTTTGACCAGAGTATCTAGCGATTTGGAAAATTGCCAGGAATTATGAAACATTAAGAAAGAAACACAGGGATCACAGGTTGTCTCCTATTCACCTTTTTTTCCCTATTTTAAAATTTTGCAACTATTTCCCCTATTTTAAAGAATTGTCCCCTATTTCCCCTTTTTATAATTTTCAGTATTAAAGTTTATAGTTATAGCCGAAATTTTTAGCAGTTTAATATAAAGAAAAAAATTTTATAAAAACCCAGCCCAATTGATTTATATTAATCTGCATCAATCGATAGAAAATCCCCATTAAAAATACATGGGGAAAAATAAACTTTTAAAAATAAATTCCCAACTTTTTTAATTTATAAGCTAAAAATATTTTAGGTCATAAATTTCTTCATTTTTAGCCATATTTTAAGATATGATGTTTAAAGAAATTAAATTTTCAAAATGTCGGATGTTATAAAAAATATGTAGAAATAATACATTGCAATATGTGCAATCGTTTATCACATAAATATTCAAGGAAATTCAACAAGTCTTATTTGGAGATTTTTGAGGTCGCAAATAAAGATTCCGAAGTCAAAAATTAATTTCTCAAAATTTTGGATATACATACATTCAAAATTGTGACTTTCCATATTTTCGAATTAATCACCTTGAATCACGATTGCCAAGGATTTTCGGGGTCTCCCAAAAGACAAATCTCGTGTAAAAAATTCAGTTTTCAAAAAAATTACATTACATCATCAATTTTTTTAATACAGTCTACAAATATTTAATTTTTACATCTCTTTTCAATTATATTTTTTATTATTGTTCATTTTTAAAGTCCTTTTGTCAGTTTTTAAATATTTCTAAGATTTTGAATTTCATTTTTTCGTATATCAATTATTTTCTTCTGTCTTTAACTTATTGTCAGGAATATTTAAATTTATTACACAAGTTTTCATTTATTTTTGTCATTTTTATATTATTTTCTTAAAATTTCAATTATATTCTAAAATCTATAAATTATTGCCAAGATATTCAAATTTTCTACACAAGTTTCAATTTACTTTTGTCATTTTTTAATTATTTGCTTAAAAATTTCAATTACTTTTGTCATATTTCTTAGTATTTTCGTCATTTTCAAATTATTTTCTTCATATTTCTATTATTTTTGGCATTTTAGAATAATTTTCTACAAATTTCAATTATTATATTCAATTTTTTTTTGTCATGAATTTTTTAATTTTACACCAATTTTAATTTATTTTCTTCAAATTTTAAAAATTGTCTTCATTCTTTTTATTATTGTCATGAATTTATTCATTTTTTACAACTTTTTCAATTATTTTCTACACATTTAGGTAAATTATTTTCTGGAAACTTTAATTACTTTCTTCATATTTAAATTTTTTGACTTTTTTTAATTAATCTATTAAATTACAATTATTTTCTTTAAACTTCAATTACTTTCTTCTAATTTAAATTATTTTCTTTAAACTTTCAATTATTGCTATAAATTTTTTAATTTATTACACAAATTTTCATTTATTTTTGTAATATTTCAAGTATTTTTTTAAAATTACAATTATGTTTTTAATCCTTTTTTTATTGTCAGAAGTATTTAAATTTTCTACACAAATTTCAATTTAGTTTTGTTATTTTTTTTAATTATTTTCTTCGAATTTCAATTACTTTTGTCATTATTCAATTATTTCTGTCATTTTCCAATTATTTTCTTCATATTTTTATTATTTTTGACGTTTTAAAATTATTTTTAATAAATTTAAATTATTTTATTCAATTTTGTTTATTGTCAAGAAATTAAAAAAATTTTACACCAGTTTTAAATAAATTTCTTCAAATTTCAATCATTTTCTTAATCCTTTTTATTATTCTCATTAATTTATTATTTTTTTACACCTTTTTCAATTTTTTTTTCAATTATTTCTACAAATTTCAATTACTTTCCTTATATTTAAATTTTATGACATTTTTCAATTATTGTCTTCAAATTTCAATTATTTCCTTCAAACTTTAATTAATTTCTTCAACTTTCAATTATTTTTCTCAAACTTCCAATATTTTTTCAAATGTTCAATTATTGTCTATAAATTTTTAATTTTTAAACCAGCTTTCAATTATTTATTCAACTAGTTTCTTAATATTTCAATTTTTTCGTCAATTTTTCAAGTATTGTCTTCAAATTTATAATTTTTTACACTTTTTCCAATTATTTTCTACCAATTTCAATTCCTTTTCTCATATTTAATTTTTTTGGCATTTTTGAATTATTCTCTTTAAATTTCAATTATTTTCTTCAAACGTCAATTAATATTTTCAACTTTTAATTATTTTCCTCAAACTTCTAATACTTTTTTCAATTCTTCAATGATTATTTTCTTCAAATTTCAATTGCTTTTGTCATTCTTTAAGTATTTGTGTCATCTCTCAATTATTTTTTTCAGACAACTATTATTTTTGTCATTATTCAAATATTTTTGACATTTTGGAATTATTTTCTTAAAATGTCATTTTCTTCAATATTTTTATTATTGTTGTCTATAAATTTTTAATTTTTACACTTGCTTTGTATTATTTATGACATTATTCAATTAGTTTCTTCACTTTTCAATTATGTCCTTAATTTTTCAATTAAAGTAATACATTTTTTATTTTTTACTTCATTTTTTGAATTATATTTCTCATTATTTTTTTTTCCAAATTTCAGTTTTTTTTTGGTAATTTTTCAACTGGTTTCTACATATTTTCTACATATGTAAATTTTTTTTATTTTCTTTTAAATGTGAATCATTATTTTTCGTCAAATTTTACTTATTTTTATCATGCTTCAATTATTTTCTTGTAATTACAAGTATTCTTTACATTTTTCAATTATTTTCTTTAAATTTTAATTATTTTGTTTTAAATTAAACATTGTTGTCTTCATTTCTTGATTTTTAATTCATTTTCCAATTAGTTTTCTCATTTAACAAATTTTTTTTTCAAATTTGATATTGGGGAGCCCTGATTAATTATTTGCCTGCTGGTGGGCCCCAAATTAATATCAGTAATATTTTGTTTATTATTGCAAATTATTGTTTATTCACTTTTTTCACTTAAAACCTCCCTATTTATTCACCTTTTTAAAATAAAATGTCACTTTTTTGTACTATTTTCAATCTACAAGTCCGCTGGCAGCCCTGTATAATGTTTTCATATTTAAAATTTGTAAATAAAAAAGTCCTATAAAATCTTCAAGTACATAAGTTGAAGCAAATTTTGTGTCCCCTTTTTGTCTTCTTTTTTTTTGAAAAAATTCGCACCTATTCACCTTTTTCAGTAGCAATAGGTACTGTGATCCCTGGAAACAGGAATTTGTGAAAAGTAAATAAAAGAAAGAAAATAATAATTCTTTTGTTATTTTCAGTTACAGGAGCATTAATTGAAAGTGGAGGAGGAGAAATTTGGAGATACTGAAGAGCGGTATGGAAACTTCTCGAAATCAGTTGTATTTTAATCGACCTACCCCTGGAACATATTCTCCTTTGGTTAATCAGTGTAATATGTTTTCCACACAATCCTCAAATTCGGCCAAGGCCAACATGGAGAAGATGTATTCGTCGAAGCAAGATTTAAATCTCCAAGTCCCCACGCCCAACCCCTCGACTCCTAAAAGAGGAAACATATTCCAAAATATGTACAACTCATTAGCAACAATCTTTGTCGATCAGCTCGCCAAAGTGCCCACAACCTTAATCAATCATTTGACTAATGTCAATAATACCCTGAGTGTCACTATTGTTCCCAACGAAGGGATAATTTCGCAAGAATTTTTCAAAACTCTCACGGGAAACAAGGATCACTTGTCTCAAAACATGTATATGCAGTGTAAAGAGCCTTCTGTTGATTTTGTAGATAGAATTAAAACAAGCAATAAAGGTTATATACCGAAGGACGATTTTTTCGGAAGCACAAACGACTCTAAATTCACAAATTTGGACGACTTTGACTTGTGCTTGGATTTAGAACCAATGTTTTTGTACGAGAAAGCATTTGACAATAATCAAATTTTAAACCAAACGGAGAAACAAATCGATTTGGGCAATTGTAAATTAGGTCTTGACACGACCATTAACAAAATTATTCCCGAGGAGGAGATTATTTCTAAAAAGGAGACTAATTCGCAAACAATGATGCTTTCCGAAGATAAAATTAATTCCCAACAGGAAGCTGAGGATAGACTAATTTCTGAAGAGAATCGGCAGAATTCTGGATTAAAATTGGCATCCGAAGCAGAAAAATTAAATTCACCGTCAAATCCTTTTCTCAATATGTGGAATAAGATCGTAAGCGATGTTTCGGACAGTTTTCGATCCGTTTCTCCAGTTTCGAAGCCGTGTTTGAAAAATTATCAGACTGCGAAATGTCGACGGAAGATCAAGTGCGTTTCTAATAGACGAGGACGAGGCAGAGGAAGATCTCAGCTGAGACGAAATGGTGTAAGTCAGAGTAGACACAGAAAAGAAAGAAGCAAACATCAGCTTTGTTCAGATATTCAAGACGACTTTGATACCTGGGAAGAGTTTGAGGCTTATTCTGAACCATTTAATTGCTTGGGACAGGAGGAGAATCTGGACAGTACGATGGACACTTTGGATCCGAGTTCAGGTTATTCCTTGAGCTTTGAACTTATTGATATTAAACCGAAGAAAATCAAGCAGAAGAAGAGCACACACGTTAAGCCTGAAAACTTCTCGATGAAAATCAAATTTGTACCTGAATGTTCCTTGGAAAAGAGGGAGCTTAATTGTATAATAGATAAGACAATATTTCGCCCCAGACTGATTTCGGAAGCTTCTATTGATTCTGAAGACAGTTACATCGTCTTTGAAACAGGGACGCAATCTGATTTTGATGATTCCGACTGTTCAGATGAAACAAGTGACAGCGATTCTGACACAGAAAGTGAGACTGATGATGAGCCAGCAAAACATAAGGTTGGTTGAAATTTTTATTGACAAATACACTATTTAGTCGTTAAATTTCAATCTAGGTGTAATGAAAACTTGATTTAAGAATGAATCAGACAAATAATCGGAGTTATTTATTTATTTATTAAAAGTATTTTGGTGTCAGGATAAACCATTTTAGTTTCAACATTTTGTATAATTTAAAGCAGGGCTGTTACGGATTTAAATCATTGGGGAATTTGCTTTAAACTCATGATTTAAATATTAAAAAAAACTTTACAATTCTCCGGCTGTCTAATACTGCAGATAAATCTGAAAAATTTCAATTTTAATCTTTATAAAATTTAAAAAATTGTGCTAATACAGATGATCAAAATACCTACGATTTACAAATTTTTGGTATGAAGCTAACAAAAAAATGTATTACATTTTTTATCTTTAAATCATTATAATTTAAACAAATTTTAAACGTTAATTAACTCGTACTCCAATTTGATCCAACTTTTAAATTTCAATTAATTCAAATTTAAATGCATATTAAATAATGCAAAATAATTCAATAATACTAATTATTTTACATATACCCACAATAATCCTTTTTTTAATTCTTACAATCTTTCTAAGAAATTTCACTTTTTCGAAACTGTTTAATTTTTATCTTAGAATAATTACTTATTTTTACAGAAATTTAAGATTTTTCTCCTTTTACTTTTGATATTTTTTTGTTTTTGTGTTTTTATTTTATGATTTTCTTTAATTTTCTTCTTTTTATGCAAATAATTTAATATTATTTTACACAATTTTGTTATTATAGCATTCACTAGACGTTTTATTTCGTTGATTTTAATAATTATTTACATATTTTTAAAAATAAAAACGCTCATTTTTTGTTAAATTTATTTAATTTGTTTTCACATCTTGTCTGATTTTTACGAGATTTTTTACAAACTTATTTATTCTTACAAAAAAATTTTAGATTTTCTTTATTTTTCTAAATTTATACTTGTTTGAGTGTAATATTATAAAAATGTTTTTGGTTTAATTTGCTTAAACTTTTTTATTTTTAAAGGGTTTTTAAATTTCTTTATTTTATTTTTATTAATTCTAATTTTTTAGTTCATTGTAACAAATTTTTATTATTTTTTGTATTTTATACATTTTTTTTACAGTTTGTTAGATTAAGGAAAAAAACATATCTCTATTTTCTTCCTATTTATTTAATTTTTTTGATGTTTCACTTATTTTATTTTCTTTTGAAAAGAATTTCTACATTTTTATGTCACTGTTTTATTCTTGTGTTGTCTTTTTAATTTTTTTAATAAACTATTTACAAATAAACATTTGGAGATTTTATATACTGATTATATTTTTAAAAAATCAATTTTTGATTTAAATTAAAAAAAATCGATTTAAATAAAAAAAATCATGGTTTTTATCAGCCCAGATTTAAAGTAACTTTTAAATAAAAATTCAAATTTTCCGTTTATTGGAAACTATTGTCAAATTTTTGGTTATTTTATTTAAAACGTTTGCAATAAACAGAAAATTGTAGTTTTTATTCAAATTTAACTTTTGAATTGACTAAAATATTTAAAATAAAATAGTTCTCCCTTTCACTAAATCGCTTTTAAAATGTGGATATTTTTTTAATTTTAATTGTACAAAAGTGAGTTAATTTTTTACTTTCTGTTTGTCTGATTCCTTCTTAAAGTAAAGATCGACCTAAATTGGACTTTTGACATTATGATTTATATAAAACACAAGGAAAGCATTAACAAATTTTTTTAAATAAAAGTCTTTTAAAAATGTGATACTTTTAAAAAAGTAGATTTTAATTTGAGTATGTTCGATTTTAAAATAGATCATTATTATTTTAAGTACTGTTTCTAATATTTCTTTATAGTCATTATCATAATCAAAATTTTACAAAAGAATGCCTCATTTTAATGTATGTCATTAATTTAAGAACAAATTATATTTATTTACGAAAGTAATATTTCTTTCCTTTAGTACTCAAATATCTAGTTTAAAATTTGTTTAAAAATATATTAGTATAGTGTATCAGATCTTTAAATAAATCTAATTTAAATAATCTTAATTTAAATTATAATTCAAACATTTGCGGATTAAAATTTTAACGGATCAAAATTTAATCCAATCTAATTTGAATCAAATCCTTAAGGAGGTTCTCTCCATTTACATAATCTCAAACTAGAAAGTCGTTTTTTACCCAAAATAAAAATATTATTGAAATCAATTTTACCAAATTTTAAAAAATCCAGTTGTATTTTTTTCAGAAAAATTTAGATTGAGATAAAATTTGTTGCCAAATAATAATTATTTTAAATTTTATGTTTTTTCTTTTAATTCAGTTAAAATCTGTCATTTTCAACCAATTTTGATAAATAATAGGTCATTTTTCTCTATAATTTTATTTGTTGGGTTTTGTTAAAGAATATTTTGTTTAATTGTTATTAAACAAATAAACTTTGTTTTTTTACGTATTATTTGAATAAAATAATATTTAGCAAAATCTAACAAATTAAATAGTAGAAAATATTTCAACAAAAAACATGAGCTATTATTTATTAAAATTAGAGAAAAATCACTGATTTTAACTATATTTAAAAAGAAATCATAAAAGGATCAATACTTATAATTTAACAACATATTTTAACTCAACCTAACTTTTTCTAAAAAATGTACAACTGGGTCTTTTAAAATTTAGTAAAATTAACTTTAATAATACTTTTATTTGGTGAGAAAAGCCATTTTTTAGTTTGAGTTTATGTCAATGGAGAGAACCTCCTTAAGAATTTACTTTATCAAAATTTTAGATTATATTGAGATTTTTATTTACCCTGTAATGAATATTATAATTATATAAGTTTCTCTTCAAATAGTTTTTAAATAATTAATTTAAAAAATTTAAATGAAAAATTAAAATTATTAAAGACATTAAAAACATATGAAAGCTTTTGTAAACTGACAAAAAAGCAAAAAAAGGAGTAATTACAATTTTTTTAAAATCGAACATTTTTAAAAAAAATTGTGTGCAATAAGTTTATTTAATTTAAATAAAAGTAATGTCGAAGAACTGAAATAATTAAATAACTCATTTAATTGTTTACTTTAATAAAAAAAAATTAAAATATAATAAAAAATAAGTATAAGTGGCTAAAAAACTGTATTTTTTCAGGTTCGTTTCAATTTAAAACCAACAATTCACAAAATGGTAAAATGGGACTTTGCATATCGAGCTGCAAGACCTGGTCCATGGGAAGAAATAGCAAGAGATAGAGAACGATTTAAAGATCGAATTAATTCTATCGGGCGGATTCTTGAACCCGTTTTATCCCCGCATATCAGGAGCAAAATTTGGAACGAGCGATTTGCTGTAGGAGAATCATTATAAGAATCATTTTGTACAAGAAAAACTAGAATATTTTATTTAAAAAATTATTAAAACGTGTAAGTTAGTCAAAGAGTAATTTGACGAAGAGAGGGTTAGTTTTATTCGAAAATCTTTTATACTTGATTTCACGAAAATGCTGATTTTCATGTAAGATAAAAAAGCCAATGAAATTTTCAACATTTTTTTTTATCAACGAAAAACAAATTTGTTGTTATGCTTGTTATTGTTTTATTCTCGTTTTTAAAATTTTTTTTTTACTTAATTATTTATTTCTCAATTATTTAATGAGTATGTTAATGACAAGTTGAATAAAAATTGTTAAAAATCATGATGAAATTTTACTTTTTTGTTGATTACAAAAGAAAAAACGTTGATGATTTCATTGGATGAAAATATATTTTCAAATTTCTCGTCAAATGTGACGAAATGTTTCCTACTATGTCTTATTAAAGTGTCGACTGCGAGCATTAGTGTTGTCTGTTTATAAGAGATTAATATATATATTATATAAATAGAAATAAGACCATGGAATATTTCGTTAATTTTAATCGGATTGTAATTTGACTAGGATTGAAAAATTTCGAAAATGCAATTTACCATCAAATTTGTCTGTTTCTCTTCGTCAAATTGCAGAAGAGAATATTTTAAAAATTCGCTTTATTGAAATCCCACGAAACTCGTACATAATTAATTTAAATGCTGTAAATTATACATTTTTCGAAAAATTGCAATACGTTTAGCGAGTTTCTTGGTTTATATATATATTTATATGCAAAAATGTTTAAGTATTTCATTTACAAATAATATTATAGCATCCAATCTATAAATATGTACATTATATATAAAAATAGAAAGAAATTAGAATTATAAGTTTCTGTATAAAGCTACAAGAATTTCCATCCACGTGATAATTCCGCATTTGGAAATTTGATCTTGTTTTAAACCGTAAAATAAATGCATTGAATGGGATAATTACCAGTGATTCTTTTCCTTAAGTCAAAAAAGCGGTTTTTACACGTGAATGGGAAAGGCAATTTACATGTACATGTATTTTTATGAAAAATTGTCGATAGTCAAGGAATTTATGCAGATTTTACTGATGCATTTTTATCAGATGCGATGTCTAAAAAAAAAAATTCTTTGTCCAAGTGTCGCGCATCTGTTTTTATAATCTTTTGATCGTGAGAAGCAGGTCTCTTCTTTTTCCATCTGCAACAATTCTTTTCCTTCTGTCACTGGTACTTGTATTAATGTAAAACTAATAAATAATTTGCATTCAAATTTCAGTTTTAAATTATTTAAAAATAGGGATTTGAATCGAATTTTTGGTTCGCTGAAATTTTTAGTTTCAATTATTTAAATTTTGTAATTTAAGTTGAGAATTGTTTATAAAACTATTTAATAATCTGATTGTTTTCAGGGTTTTATGAGCGTTGAGAGAAGCTTTAAACTTTCTAACTTTTTAGCGTAGATTTTTTATAAATTAATGAATTGTTTTCACTTTATAAACAGTCACGCCAATGACTTTAGTACCAAGTAATTCTAGAGAATTAACATTAACGTTTACCGCAGGAAAAGTCGGCGTTCTCATAACTTCACAATGGAATAATCATAGAAGCATAATCATGTCAAGGGTAGTTATGTGATCGAGGTGAAGATTTCAGATTTTATTTTTGTCTTGAAGTTAAGAAAGAGATAAAGGCGAAGTTACTGTTAACCAACCTTTTTGAGAGTGGGTGCCTTTTTTTATGAAGAATTGTTGAAACTTGTGCGAGCGTGTCTTGAAATTTTATTTAATGTCATTGTTGTTTTTTCAAACAATTGCCAGATTATGGGCTGAACAATTATCCCAGTTTTCAAGTGGGCACCTACCCTGACTAATTACTCATCTCAGTTGTAATTATGTGTGAAGAAATTGTTGTCCGTTGTCAGGAAAAGTTACTGAACATAAAAAAAAAAAGAAATTACTCGTTGAGGCGTGTTAAAAAATAAAATAATATTTGAGTACAAATTCGAAGTTTTGATAGATGATTAATGAAGTTGATTGCAAATTACATAAATTGGAAATAGGAAGAATTATATAATTGTGAAGACGATTTTTAGAAAATACTGATTGGAGAAACGATGTTTTAGTGAAGAGAATTTGGAAAAAAAGAGTATTACGTGCTAAAAAGCAAACAGGAAAAGGATGGGCATGGGTCTAATCGAGTCAGCCAAAGCTAAAGATGTGTTGTAATGTTTGAAATGGAAACTACGTGGATACTTCATGGGCCAGTGATTGTATGACTATCACTATTACTGGATACCAACTTCTTCATAAAAAATTAACAAAGGCAATTCAATGACGCATCGTCTCTCTGATCATAAAGTTTAATCTACATACATATAAATTCTCTACTTGTTTACATTATCCTAGGAATTTTAATTATTCAAACTCCTGCTTGGCATCAATTCATATAAATAAGAACTGTTCACATCAATTTCATATTTTATTTTCCAGATCAATATTACTTCACACTCAAGTCTTTATTCTTGCTTTGTATTTATGAAGAGAGTTTCAATTTTTATTATTATTTTATAACATTATAATATTAGTAATTAAAACTTAGTCATGGGAATTTTAAAATACAACTTTGAATTTCATTTATTTTTATAACTTTTTGCAGATTTTTTAAACATGAAAGTGAGATTTGGAATTAAAAAAAAATACATATTTGAATTCTTTTTATCTTCGTTAATTTTTTTCTTTATTAAATTATCAGATTTTTTAATTATACCAAGAAATTTAAAAAAGAGGAAACAAGATGTTATAAGAGTATCTAAAAAGTAGTATTTAATAATAAAGGTAAAACTTAAAGAAACGTAATTTAAAAAAAAACTGTCCTTACAGAAATAAACTAGGTGAAAATTATGTCTATTTCGTGGACATTTTGTTCCAAGGAAGCAATAAATTAATAATATAAAGGTTAATTGGAGAAATTATTAAAACAAAAATGAAAAATCATGAATTATTTTACAAAGTTTTGATAAATTATAAACTTTTTATATGTCAACCGATTCATTCTGAAACAAAAAATATGATTTTTGTATTCATTAAGTTGTATTTATAGCATGGAAAAATATTTTGGCAAAAAACGATTTTTTCCGATGTAAAAAAGTGATAAAAAAATTGATTGGATATTTTGAAAAATCCCTGTGTTCAAATTTAGATATTAATGAGCTTAATAAATCATTAAAATTTTATTAAAATCCGTTAAAGCGTTCTCGAGATATCCTGGCGACAAAAAAAGCTGTACACACATCCGGAAATTTGCTTAAAAATGAAAATTTACTCTTTTTTGATGAAAATGAGTTGATTTAGACTATTTTTAAAAAATCGAATATGTTAACGATCACAAAGCTTCCTCTATGTGAAAACAAAAATTGAGAAATTTTCCCTTCTGATCAAAAGTTTATATTGATTATGATCGATTTTAAAAAAAATATTTTTCTATGCAAATTATTTAATGTAAATTTTTGCTTGAAAAATGTTTTTAACGTTTATCGATTAACGATTTTTAAAGGGAAAATTTTTAGGCAATAAATTTTATTATTTTCCGAGTGAAAAGACATTTTTTCTTCAATTCGGTGGTCATAAACATGAACTTTGCAAGCTTTAATAAAGTTAAAATATAAAAATACAAAATTACTATTTAACTTAATTATTCATAAAAATTGTGATTTTTAAATACAAAGTGGTTAGAAAATCAACTAGAAATGAAAAAATTGACTGCAAATTATTGAGAATATTGTTATTAAAATAAAATTAAAAAATATGTAAAAATGACAAAATGCTAAAATTATCAATAATCATAATTAAAAGTAAGGCATTACAATGCAATGTAAAAAGAAACAAAATTAAAGAACTGAAAAGTGTAGAAAATGTCTAATTAATAAAAAAATATCTGAAAATTTTAGAAAAGTCAGTGAAAACAAAACTAGAAGAAATTAAAAGATCTTTAAAAAAGTGGAAAAATAAAAAATGTACGAAAATCATTTAAAGAAAATTAACAAAATTAAATGGAGAGATTTTATTATTAGAACACTTACAATAATAAAAAATGTAGAACACTCAATAAAAGGAAAATTTTAAAATATTTTTTAATTGAGAATTTTTTAAATAAGTTTTCAGTTAAATTTAAATATAAGTTGTTAACATATACATATACATATTATTGGTAATTGATATTAATTTAACATTTGGCCTTTTTTCATTAAATTATAATTAAGTTGAAATTAAAAAAAAACTTTAATAATGAAAAACGTGAAAATTGATATAAAAAAAAATAGTTAGCGGTTTTTATTGACATTGCATGATTTGTTCTGCTCTCACCTTTTCACAATTGTCTTGTTCTAAAATCTAGTGATTTGTTTAAAATTATTTTATTCGAATTGGAAGAAAAATTTAAAAAATGCCACCTGATAATTTTTTTTAAGATTGAATTCTTTGAGCAAGTAGGGCAAACCGCAAACTTCCAAAAACCTGAAACCGTTATAAAAAGAATTAATCTTGAAACCAGCGTGACCTGTGACTCTCATAAAAAGTATTCAGTTCACGATCACTTTATAGGCTCGAAAGAAAATATAATAATAATCTGAGTTAGAAAATTTGTAGCCTTGGTCTAACAATTCATAAACAAAGAAAATTATAAAGAATATTAATCAGAAAATTTACAAATCTTTATGGACAATTCATAATTTGTTTAAAAATTAAAAGATATGTAAAATATTT
Source organism: Ganaspis brasiliensis (assembly GCA_037103525.1). Taxonomy (NCBI): domain Eukaryota; kingdom Metazoa; phylum Arthropoda; class Insecta; order Hymenoptera; family Figitidae; genus Ganaspis; species Ganaspis brasiliensis. The sequence continues at coordinate 261,999 of JAZKLR010000013.1, read as the reverse complement.
TAAATTTGAAAATCTGAATCACATTTTCTGAAAATTTCGCATTAAAAAAAAACACCGATTTAGTCAGAAATCCAGTATTAACAAATATTTAACTACGATTAATATTCAACAAATGTAAAAAATTCAAAATGATTCACTCCGACGTGGACGAAATAATTTAATTTTTGATTCGATTTTTAAATTGACAAATATTACATAAGGTTGGAAAGACCTTGTGCAGCTTCCAAGAAAATTCCCTCTGATTTGGAAGTGAAGATCCAATGTCGTGAAACAACTTTCGCCTTTCTTTCATTTCAGCGAAATACAATTTCATCTTCAAAACGACCGTAACAATTTAATTTCTTTATTACTTTGTCATTTGAAAGAAATTTAGAAAATTATTCTTAAATTACTTTAATTTAACTTCAAGTTCGACTTTCTAAATTTATTATTTTTAAAATTTTGTGAATATCGGTGTTGTAGAATCCCGTGATTCATAATGATTTACGAAATCGTAATCATTTATTAATAATTTTATAGTTTTCAAATCTTGTGATTTAGTTTATAGTTTTAAAATTCTTTGAATTAATTTTACTTTCAAAAGCAAAAGTATAAAAATGTTTTTTTTATTTCATTATAGATTTCATCATTTTGTCTCGAATTTTTGCAGTGCTTCTTAATTCGCGATACCGAATATAACATTTTTGAAAAGTTCAGAAGAACTCGTCTTTTCAATATTTAAATTAATGTCCTTGCAATTGTCCTTTTGCGTTTCAAGGATAATTGTTGAAATTGTTTTTAAACACGATTCCTCCGGAAATCCCAGGTTTTGGATATTTTTTACTTTTTTCCAAAAGTGAATATTTAATTTAGAATTACAAAATATATTATTGACCTAGAACCAATTCATATTGAAATGCAAATTTCCTCATCATAGCAGTAAAAATATTTTTTCACTGGGAATTCCAGTAAAATTTCACAAAAAACTCATGTAGACTTTTTCCTTATTTGAAAATTGGTCCTAGAAAATAAACACAGAAATTATTTTACAATACAAATAAAAATACTTCCGCTGCGAGGAAATTATGACTAAATTGAGTAAACTAAACTACAATCTCAATTTAAACAATTCAGTTAATAAAATTGTTTTGACTGCAATTTTCAAAAATCTTAAACTATTAAATTATTCCCTTCCAAATTTGTATATTGAGGAAATTAAATTCGATCCTTAGAAAGAATATAAAAACATAAATAAATTTATATTTCTTGACATTATAATATTGTTGTAATGACAATTTAAAACTTTGACGTCGTTAACATGTAACGGAAAAAATTCTTTTTATTTTCAAAAACTAGCCTGAAGATGATAAGCGAACTTTTGTTATCGAAACATCGCTTAGACTACGAAAAAAAAAATATTAAGATTTAACATTGTTTATGTTTTTTATATTCCGACCATGGATCGAATTTAATTTCCTCAATTAAATTAAATGTTAAAATAAATTATCTATAATATAATAAATGAGACTAGGTCAATAATTGTTTGACAATGAATGACTCAAAGATCCAAAGGATATTGATACGAGAAGAAACTGATGTTTCCTTAGATCTATGGAGTTTTAAGAAGTGAGACACGTGAGTCCCGGTGGGGAAACCTGGAGGGGACTCCGCCCGGTACTTTGCTATAAAATCCCGGCACAAGGACCGAACCCAACCAGTCATAATCAGTGAATCGGAAGTACATTCTTTTTGGACAGTTTACGGATAGTTTCAGGAAATTCTACAATCATGAAACTCGTTTTTGTTGCTGCTGTTTTATTCGTCGCTGCGGTCTTTGCCGCTGAAGAAAAGACAGAAGATGGACGCTCCAAAATTTACAAAAGACTCATTCCCGCTGATGTACTTCGTGGTAAGTTCTAATCTATAAAATAAATTTTCTAAAAAATAAATGCAAAAATTTAAAATGAAATTAAAGAAAATTTTTAAAATTTTATAAGATGCCGCACGGCCACTGGCAGGAATTTTTTTTGAAAAATTAAGGAAGACAGTTTTTTTTAAAAAAAGTAACAATTTTTGAGATATTAAAAGATAGTAATTGTCTAAAATTGTTTAAAAATTGGAAAAGTTTCACAGACTTTAAAAAAGTTTGAATTTAAGAAAAATTAGGCAATTTTTTTTAACTTTTAGAGTCGAAAAAGACATTTTTATAGATTTTGAAAAATTGCAATTGTTAGAAAAGATTTAACAATTTTTTTTTAATCTATCGCTTAATAATATTGATATGGTTATTTATAGGAATTAAAAAATTGGAATTTTAATTTAAAAGAAATTAAAAAAGGAAACAAAAAGATTTGAAAAATAAAAATAAATTGAAAGTTTTATATGAAAAATGGTATTTCTTTGATAATTTAAGTTTAAAAAATGTTTAACTTTGAAAATATTGTTTTGATTTTTAGAAAGATTTAGGAAGCAATTTCTACCGGCTAATTGGTTGCAAATGGGACAACCTACATTTTTCTATTGTTTATGACATATTTAAAATTTACATTTAAAAAAATCCTTTTACATAAATATGTAAAAATTACCTCTTTTTACCTGAGTCGAAGTTCAATGTATATTGACTATATCTTAAGTGAAAGCGGTACAACGGCTTTATTTACATTTTTAGACAGTACACTCTTGACTCAAAGACACGCTTCGAATTTCAAGTTCGTTGAACAAAAGCAAAGCAAGTTTAACAGAAACAGTATATATATATTTTTTTTCATAATTTAAAACAAATAAAATATGAAAAATTAAATATGATTTCCAGGAAAATTATTTTGTTCTCAAATAAAAATTTTATTCAATTATGACTTAACGAAAAAAAAAGTTAATTAATTAATCTTGTATTTGTGCAATTGTGTAGTTAAATACTCACTAAATTAATCAATTATCTCTTAATTGGAACTAAAAAATACATTTTGAAAAAGTTGTCAAAAATTTCTTCAGAGATATTTTTCGAGGCATTTAAATCTCCGGGAAAGAGCCTGAAACTGAAAAATTTGATTTAATTTCTACAAGATTTTGGCAATTTTGATTTTAAAAATTTAATAAATAATTATGCAGTAAGTTTAATAATAATAATAATGTTAATTCAACAATTATCCAAAATTTGTCTGAAAATTTTATTTTTTTTTTATATTAAGATATTAGGTAATGCAAATTACTAAATAAAATCCGAAAATATATAAATTACAAAAATCGTGAAATGAAAAATTAGATTTGAAGCAGAAATAGAAAAGAAAATCTTTTAAAGGTAATAATAAAATAGATGAAAAATTTTATTGTTTGTCGTTAAACAATGATGAGGGCATTATTTGTAAATGTAAATTCATCTTTTCGAGGTTCATAGATGTTCAAGACACGCCCCATTAAAAAAAAGGAAAGTCAAGTTACCTTGATGACTAGGTCGCTTTTTTATATATACTATTTAGCATTGATCGATTCACAGAAAAAGTAATATTGAATACGCAATTATGCCTTTTTATTGTCATTGTCTATATAACAAGTGAAATAATAATATGTTATAACTTTTAAATAAAAACAAATTTAAAAGATATTATTAAATAAAATAATAAATCTTCAAAATGAATATTTAAGTAGAAATAGTTTTTAAGGGTTCATTTACACAAAACTTTTAAATTTAAACTTTCTAGATTTAATATTTTAAAATTCAGCATTTTTTCAATAAAAATTGTGCTTACCTTGACACTTATAATTCGATACTTGTATTAAACTATAAATCTGTTTTTAAAAAAAAAACAGAGGAAGAGAAATAAAGCGTGATGTTTTTATTTATTTAAATCAACAGGAAATGGTACGATTCTTAAGTGTGCATTTCAAAATAATTGACGTTACAAAAAAGTCTTAAAATGTGCATAATTTTTATGGATTTGTAGAATAAAATAATTGTAACACTATTAAAGATTGCTCAAAATAGATTTATGTTTATGTCATCTGATAATATAAAATTTTGTTTAAAACTAAAGTTTTTTTTTAAATTAAAATCTTTTTTATTTTTTTTTTCTTATCTGATGCATATTAGAATGCTTTTAAATACCTCTGTAACTTCACACTTAAATCTTTGTTCAACATTTAAAACCGCAAAATCTATTTACCGCGTTTATTTAGTAAATTAGTACCTGGTCTATATTCCTGTGAATAGGTTTCATTTGCATAATCTTTTATTAAAAAAAAAAAAAAAAAAATCAAGGAAAAAATAAATCATTGTATTTAAACCTTTTGGAATTGACTTTTTACAATATACAAAAGAAACCTAAACTCAATTCTAAAAATCTCAACATTTTCTAATCTTATTATTTTTTTATGTAAATATATACATATACCTTATTGTTTTAAAAAATCCAAACGACCTCGTCATATTAATGCAATTATATCGAAGGCTCTATTAAACTAATTTTTCCTTAGATCTGAAGGATTCTGAATAATAGGCTCATATTTTAATTACGAACACGTCAGAAAGTAATATCTCAAGTTTCTTTTCACATAAAATTAGTCCAATTATGCAAATTGATTTCTTTTGAATTGAGTTAATGCACCTCTATATTAATAAATAAAATCATTTCATTTTGTTCTAAAATGCAAAATTATCTAAAATTGAAATCAATTCTGAACTCTTGAGTTGACCATGAGATATCGAAATTTCATTATTTAAATATATAATCACTTTGTCAAGACAATCAAACAAGTTTCTTTCTTGTGTGGGGTGCAAACATTTCACAATCGGGATCACTTGCATTAGTCAGAGAAAGTGTTTCTCCTTGAAGTTTCTAGCGTTTACATTGTTGAATTAATTTTGCGCTTTTAGAATTAGAATGATCTATTCAAAAATTTCTTCACCAGGATACTTTAATTTCAAGGCACAAATTCTGCTCTCCAAAAATATTGAAATCTGAAAAAGAAGAAAGAGCTGTTAGTAAAGAGAAATAGACAATATTTTATATTAGGGAAAAAACGCTTTTCTCTATTTCAAACTTCCGACATTTCTCTAAGTTTTTCATTTTATCGTCTTTCATAATTTTTATTTTATAATTTCTAAATATTTAAAAAAAAAATTTAATTCTACAACTACTTTTTTATTTTTTTTACGTTTTTTCTCCTTCTCGAAACGTTGAATTTTTTTCTTATTATTTGATCAGTGTTTTTTAATACATTTTTATAGTCTCTTAATTCTTTTTATTTTTTTAAATATGTGCATTTTATTTTTTCTTTTAGTTTTTTTGTTATTAGATTTTCTCTTAAATTTTCAAATTTTTACAAAATAATTTTAGTTTATTTCATGATGTTTTTGTTTTTTAAAATTTTCATGTTTATTTTCTTATTTATTTACATAATTTAACAAAAATTATGATTAAGACAAAACAAATGTTTTTGTACATTTTTTTTTTTTTCTTAAAGGATTTTCTTCTTTTTTATACATTTTTATTTTACTTGTTTCGCTTTTTGTTATTTTTGTCATTCTTTTGTAACTTAAATTTTTTTTTATTTTAACACATTTTCGCTTGGCATTCTTAATTTTTTTTCTTTTTATTTATTTACTTTCTTTTTTTTTTGTGAGAAAGAAATAAAACTTTGTCTTATTTACTGATTTTTATTTTAGATTCGTTCATCTTTTTACATATACCCAATTTTTCAGAAAGCTATTTATTTTTATACGAAAATTAATTTATCCTATTATAAAACTTAAGGAGCACTTTTTGAAAAGTTGATAAATCTATTTTATGAAGAAGTTGAGAAATTGCTATTAAATTTAAGAAAGAAATTGACTTAACCAAGATGATTTAAAATTTTTATTTTTTTCCTAGTAAAAATTACAAAAATCCTTAAATTTCCTAGTTATGATAAACTTTAATTAAAAACAAATCTCCTTAGGTCCAAAAAACTTTCTCGAATCAATAATTTCATATAGTTTTATAAATTTATATCATTTATATATTAATTCTTGGATCATGATTAATTCTAGGGATTAGATGCAAATCTGCATTTGTTTAGTTTTCTCGAAATGTGGATTTATCAACTTTTGAAAAGGTGCTCCTCATTTACAGTTGTAGATTTTTTTAAAAAACTATTCTAATTCGTCAGGTTTTTTTTCCTGACTTTATTTAATTTCTTTGATTTTGAAAAACATGTTTCATCTTGCTCGAAAATGTTCAATTTTTTTTCTTATAGGTAATTTCTTTTTTTTTCCGAAAATTTTTCCAATATTATTTTCTATATCTTTTCAATTTTAATTTCTTGTATTTTTAAAACAAATGCCTGCCTTTGCTTTCTATCGTTTTCTGATTTTTGTTTCAAGATTTTCTTTAATTTTCGTAAATTTCCCACTTTTAGGAAAATGATTTTGATTTGTTTCTAAAACATCTATTACAATTTATACGTATTTCCACGATTTGTTTATTTATTTTCATAACTTTTTAAAAAAATGTAACATTTTCCATATTTCCAAAAAAAAGATTTTCCTAAACATTTTACCAATATCAAATTATGAATTTTCTAGTAAATATTTTGAAATTCAGGCTTTTTTCTTCCTCATAATAGTTTTCCTAACTTTTTTATTTTTAAACAATTTTCTCATTTGTTCGTCAAATGTTTTTTTTTTATAATTTTTTAATCATTCCATGTCTTTGCACCATTTTTCTAACTGTATTATCAATTTATTTTTATTAATATTTTAGTAACTTAATTAAGAGAACAACTCTGTAAAAAATGGTTGTTTACAATCATCATTTGAAAAATAATTATCTAGAAATCCTGAAGAAAGTGAGCGAATAAAAATAAATGGAAGAAAATGTATAAAAAATGGCCTTTTTCGTTTATAGATTTCCCTGGAATGTGTTTCGCTTCAACGAAATGTGCGACGATTGAACCTGGAAAAGGTTGGGATCTCTCTCCTTTCTGTGGCCGCTCCACTTGTGTGACAGCTGATGACAACTCTGGACGTTTGCTCGAATTGGTAGAGGATTGTGGACCATTGCCAAAAACCAACCCTAAGTGCAAGGTCTCTGAAAAAACCAACAAGACCGCCAGCTTCCCTGACTGTTGCCCAATTTTCGAATGTGAGGATGGAGTCAAGCTTGAATATCCCGAGATCCCACTTGCTCCACCTCCTGAAGCACAAGACGATAAACCAGTTCCAGCACCTAAAGCTTAAAAAAATTTAAGTTTTTAATTATCCCTCCACTGTGATGCTGAAACACAAGACATTTTAAAATTAAAATTAAGCAGAATTTAAAAAACTTCCTAAAGTTTCAATTTTTGAGGGAAAAATTAAAAAAATAATTCACCAAATCCCTAGAAGAATATTCTTGACTAAGAAAAAGTGTCCTTCCATCCAATGAAACTTATAATTCTCAAATCTGCAGGAATAAAGAAGTCTGAAATTTGAAAAAAAGATATTTGGTTCTATTGAGTAATTTTAAAATTTGTACATAAAATAAATATGTAATTGCTCTCCCGCAATAATGCGAAACTCGCGTTTTCGCATATGGGAACAAAGAATTATAATACTAATATCTTTTTCCTTATTATTTTCTCTATTCTTCTAAGAATTTTAAAACGCATAAAAATTCTTGCACAGTGAAATTTAAAAGAGAGACGCTGCCCTAGTCGCGGGTAAAGAGCAAAAATTTAGCAAATCCATTTTCTTTCATCTCGATTTTGCCTTCTTTAATGCGTAAATTTGTTTAAAGTCAGCAAAACCGGCAAAAGTAAATATATATGTGATTGTAATTTTATGTGATTAAAAGAAATATTAATTATTAAAACCTTGAAATAGTTATTAAAGAAAAATTCTTTTATTTTCATTACCTGTCCTTCACAAATTCCTAAATTCAAAAATAGTAGATGCATATCAAATTGTTTCCTATTATGAATCAGTTTCCTCTTGCATGGCTATCATAAAATATCACGGAAACATGTAATTAGAAGCATCTGAATGGACAATTAAATGTTGGAAATGTTAAATAGGGTCGAGGAGAATAAAAAGTCTATGAACAATAAAATTCACTGTCACACGAAAGTCACGGTGTGAATTGACCTGTTCATTGTTGATGTCCAGTCTACATAAAATTAAATTTTCCCATAAATACATCAGGGGAAGTATTTCTGCATACCGGAAGTTTTCGCACAATAGACGAGTTCAATGATTTCACGTAGTCAGCAAAATCCAAAAACTGTAACGAGAAAATAAATAGATGATAAAACAGAGCAACAATACAATTAAATCAAAAGCGTGACAAACATATATTTGCAAAACTCATTTGTATAATTTAAAAGCGAGTTTGTTTTGCAACAATGTGCTTTATCAGAAAATTAAATAGAAAAATGAAAACCTTCCCAGCTTTTGTAATTGTGAATGATACTGATTGCAAGAGAAAATATACATAAATTCTGCGATTAAGATATTAGCAATTCAGAGTAATCTAGAATATTTTAAAGTAGGTGGTGTTTCAAGATCATAAGATTTCTACTACACTGGAAATTTATTACGAAATAATAGAGAATTATAGAAAGGTAAAATATAAATATTTTAAGTAAGAACTGATTATAATAATTGTAACGAAATTCATAGTTTTAATAATAAAAGAAGAAATAAAATTAAAAACGAAATTGGTGTGTATCATTTTTTGGGTAAATTTAGGTATCACAGATCAAGTTTTCACTTTTTTCATTTACTTTAACTAAATTGCTAAATTTGACTTTTTTTTACCTATTTTAAGAATTAATTCAATTGTAACGTTTAAATTTATTCAAAATTAATTAAGCAAAATATTAAACATAAGAAAAACAAAACCTTTTTTTAGAGACACATGTAGATGAAAACCTCTATTTTCTTAATCTATTTTAAACGTTATTATTTTTTATTTATTTGTTAATTTATTTTACGAACCGTATATTTTTATATACATTTGTACTTTTTTAGCATGTGATATCGAACTAAAATAGTAAAATAATAATCCTTAATTAAGTTAAAGGATATTTTCTTATTTTGAATCAAATTGATTTAAATAGATATTTTTTTATTTTAAATCAGCTTATAACAGTTTCTTTTCATTTTAATACCATTCTTGAAATAAAGTATATTTAAATTTTTTAATTCTACCCGCAATTAAACAGCGCTCTCTATAAACATTCAAAAAAGAATGTATTTATCTTAAATTCTCCATATATAGCATATATAGGTATTTTAAATAATATTTCTCTAAAGACAAAGTATTTATATATATATATAAGAAAATTAAGATCAATTTTTAATCGCGAATAATTTGTTTCAACAGTTTTAATTAATTAAAAAAGTAGAAAATAAATAAAAAGTAAGGTTATGTCCCACTCACTCAACATATTACTTTTTTAATTTCCTCTGTATGTTTGCAATTTTTTAGAAACTAATATCTACTACAAGCCGCAATTTATTAAAGTTTACATAATAATGTCAATAACTGTGAATTCTGATTAAATTAGACACATTTTTCAATATTTGACAGACACCTGACACTTTTTTTTAGAATATTAATTTTTTTAAGAATGGTAGAACTGTGCATTGATATTTTTGATCTTTTCTTAAATTTTGCAGCTTATCGTCATAATTTGATGCACATTTCTTCATTGCTTTTTAATTCTTATATTATCTTTATTATGATCTTTATTTACATTACATTTTTAAGATATTTTTAAACATATTTTCTAATTTTTTATATTTTTAAAATATTGTTTTATTTTGATGTTTATTGGTAGACCTGGTATTTCAAATTTTTTAATTTGTGCGTAGTTAACTTATAAGAGATTACCTAAATTTGTATAATTTAATGTTCCTCGGTAATTGAGAGGATTCTGAAAATAATTAAAAATCATGCTGAAATGGCTAATTAGTTGAAAGAATTAAAATATTAAATGATCAAAAAACCTAAAGGTAAAGAAGTTTCCAGAAGGTGGCAGCACTTTACTTTTTATTCATCAGTTCATCATGGCGGATCCGTTGAGTTTGCTGCGACAGTACAATGTCAACAAAAAAGAAATTATTGAACGTGAAAATCAAATTATTTTTGGTGAATTCTCTTGGCCAAAAAATGTTAAAACCAACTACTTGACCTACGGGTAAGTCAGTTTTAATTTGCTCATAATGTTCGGAAATGACAGCTACAATCTGGAGGTTCAGCCTCCAAACTCACGCTTATTTGTTTGTCATATAATTAAACTTATCATGATTTATGTAATTATAAAAATTGATTAATTATTTTCAAATATCATTTATCAGTTACAACAACATTTGCTTTTAAAATTAGAGATTTTAGTGTTAAATTAATTATATTTATGTAATGTAGCTTGTTCGGATTGTTCCTTGAGTCTGGTTTCAATTTTCTCTCAAGTTTTATTTTGGAGATTGTTTATTTTGTTAATAATAAACTTTCACTTACACTTGTATTAAAATGAGTTTTATGTAAATATTTCGAACATAGTACCGAAGTTCTTTTTTTAAGTTTTTAGCTATCATAACCTAACAATATTTTTATTCAAGATGTTCAAGATTGATGAATTGGACGCGACAAACTTTGCATTGTTGGTCATTTAAAACTATAAATTTTTGCAAATTCAAATAAAAATTACGTAATTGAAGAATATATCTGAAAAATGACGAAAATAATTAACAGTTGAAAAAAAAATCAAAAAATGGATACATAATTACACAATTGAAAAGAATAGTTTAAAAAATTAAACAATAAATATTAAATTAAAACAAAATAGTTGAAAAATTATAGGAATAACTGTTGGAAATAATTGCCAATTGAATAACTAGATTAAGAATCGAAAAAAATAATTGAAATTGAAGAAAGTAATAAAAAATTGAAGAAATAAATTGACATTTCAAAAAATAATAGACAATTGGAAAAAAAATTACAAAATGACGAAAATAATTGACAATTAAAATATAAATTAAAAAATTGGCTTGATTAATACACAACCGAACAAAATAATTTAAAAAATCAAAGAATAATTATAAAATGTGAATATAATAATTGAAAATTGAAAAAATTGTAGTAAATAATTGAAAATTGCTGAAAACAATAATTGAAGAAAATAGTTGAAAACAGACGAGAATAATTGAAAAATTGAAGAGAATATTTATCAATTGAAAACAAAATTCGAAAAATGACTAGATTAAAAGACAACTGAAAGTAGTAATTGAAAAAATTAAACAAGAAATATTAAATTTGAAGAAAATAATTGCAAATTGAAAAATTAAGAAATTTATAGGAATAATTGCACATTTAGCAAATATGAATTTAAAATTGAAAATTGAAGAATAGAATTTAAATTTGAAGAATAGACTTAAAAATTGAAAAAATAATTGAAAAATACCGAGAAGTAATTAATATAGATGAAAACAATTGAAAACTGAAGAATGGAAATAAAAATTGAAGAATGGAATTAAAAGTTAAAGAAAATAATTGAATAATTGTATTTAAAATTAAAGAAACTTAAGGATAATCGAAAAAAATAACAGGAAGAAAGTGATAATTTTTTTAATATTAAAGAAAATAATTGAAAACTGAAAAGTGGAACTTAAATTTAAAGAAAATAATTGAAAATTGAAGAGAATAGTTCTAGTATTAAATAATTAAATTCAAATTTTAAAACAATTTTTATGAGTGAAAAAAATAATTGGAAAAACCGAGGATTATTGATTATTGAGGAAATAATTGAAAAATAAAGAAAATATTGGAGAATTGAAGAAATAAATTGAAAATTAAATAATTAAATGGGATTTTCAAGAAGATAATTGATAATTAGAAGAAAAATTACAATATGACGAAAGTAATTAACTATTAAAAAAATAATTAACAATTGAAAAAAAATTCGAAAAATGTCAAAAATAATCGGAATTTGAACCAAAAAATTTCTTTAAAGTAATGAATAATCATAAAATTGAAGGAGAATAATAAATTGACAATTGAAAACTGATGAAAAGTATGGAAAAAATTGTAGAAAATAATTGAAAATTGAAAAAACCAATTGGAAATTGAAGAATTCTATGGAAATTTCAAGAAAATAATTGATAATTGAGAAAATGCAAGAATGATTAAATATTAAATAAAATAATTGAAAAACGAAGAATTTAATTGAAAATTGAAGAAAATAACTAAAAATTAAAGAAATAAATTGAAGATTAAAGAATGAAATTGAAATTTTAAGAAAGTTATTAATAATTGAAAGTCAAAATGATAGTATTTAAATATTATGGAAAAAATTAATTGAGAAATGAGGAAAATAATTGACAGTAGAAAGAAAAATTCGAAAACTGGCGAGAATAATCGACAACAGAACAAAATAATTTAAAAATATTAAACAATAATAATTTATTATAAAATTTAAAGAGAATAATTGTATACTGAAAACTATTGAAAATTATAGAAAAAATTATAGATTTGTTTATCAATGAAATTAAAATGATTTCGACTGATATTTATAAATTTTAATTTAAATGAAATTTTTAATAAGTTGGTATCTGATTTAAAACAAAAAATATCTGTGTGTCAAACATTAGGTGTGAACAGAATGAATGAAGAGAGAAGAAGAAGAATAAATAAAGGATAAATAAAGATAAATAAAGAATAAATAAATAAATAATAAATAAATTCAGAAGAATGAATAAAGGAATAAAAGAACTTGCAGATTATTATTATTACAGCTACCCTGATTATTATATTACTTATTATTCTACTTTTATAATATAAGGCAATGAATAATTAGATACATAAATTAAAAACTCATATGGTTTATAATTAATTTAAAAATATACCTTTTTTTCAAACGTAACTGATTTAAAAAATATATCTAAGTTCGAAACTTCTGGTGTGGACAGAATGAAAAAATAAATGAATCTTGTGGATTATTATTATAGATTCATCAATTCTAAATTTATTATTAAACTGTTTTTTAAAAATAAAAATTATTTTTCCAGGTCAGGTAAAGACGGTACACCAAAGGATTATTACACACTCGAGTGCCTTTTATTCTTACTGAAACATGTCCAACTTACTCATCCTGTTTACGTACGACAAGCTGCCGCCGAAAACATTCCTGTCGTACGTCGACCCGACAGAAAGGATCTTCTGGCTTATCTTAATGGAGAAACAGCAACCTCCGTCGCTATTGATAAATCAGCTCCACTCGAAATACCTACCCAGGTCAAACGAACTGCCGAAGATGGTCTCGAGAGTGGTTCCTCGAAAAAACCTCGTTTCGAGGAAACACATGTACAGAAAGTCAAGGAACAACTTGCAGCCAGGTTAGATGCACCGAAAGAAGCGTCTGTCACCGTAGACAATATAAAATCCCTTTCGGAAGCTATGTCTGTTGAAAAAATTGCTGCCATTAAAGCGAAACGTTTAGCGAAAAAAAGAACAACCATCAAGGAAAATGACGACATTGGAATGGGATCAGATCTGAAAGTTATTTTGGATATGGATGTGGACGACACAAAGGACATTGTTTCCAGAGAGAGACAATGGAGGACAAGGGCGACAATTTTGCAGAGTAGTGGAAAAGTTTTTGCCAAAAATATTCTCGCTATTTTACAGAGTATAAAGGCTCGAGAAGAGGGTAGACACAAAGGACCAGTGGCTCCAACTCCAATGATCACACCGAGGTCCACACCTATGAGACCCATACCTCAACCAACGCAATACAATCGTTACGATCAGGAAAGATTTATTCGTCAAAAGGAGGAGACTGAAGGATTTAAGATCGATACTATGGGTACTTATCACGGAATGACCTTGAAATCCGTGACAGAAGGTACTAATCCGGCAATCAGAAAACCCACGAATATTCCGAGTGCCACCCCGACTTCTGGATTGTTACCAACTTCAGCCGCTAAATTGACGCCACAGCAAGCAGCCCAGAACAAACGACCTAGTAGAACACCTATTATTATTATTCCCAGTGCCACGTCTTCTCTTATCACCATGTATAACTCAAAGGATGTCTTACAAGATCTGAAATATATCACAAATGAAGAAAAGAGAGCTCAGGGCTGCAAACGAGAGACTGAAATTCTTCTGCAACGGAGGAAGGAAGGTGGCTTGACTGTTCCGTATCGAGTTATCGACAATCCTCAAAAATTAAGCAACGCAGACTGGGAAAGAGTGGTTGCAGTTTTTGTCAATGGACCTGCCTGGCAGTTCAAAGGATGGCCTTTCGATGGAAATCCTGTTGAGATTTTCTCTAAAAGTGAGAGCATATTGATGAAATAAATTTTCTAGAAAATTAATAAATATTAGAGTCAAACCATTATATTTCAGCCAAAGTCGTTGCGGACTAATTTTACAAAAATTATTTATAATATTTATTACATTCATATGATGTACTAACTTTTTAATTTTATAATGAAGAAATTGTTGGAATTTTGAGAAAAAGCAGTGTTTTTGAATTCTAATAACTCCGCCTCAAAAGAATGAAAAAATTCAATTTTGGTTTTAAAATTTAGGTTTAACCATTATTTTCACAGTTTCAAAATTTGGCTTTGGAGAATCAGCTACTTTTTTAGTTTTTACCATTTGAAAAATGTGCTTTGATATATGAATTTAAAGGTTAAAATACAAGTAATTTTATAACAAAATTTAAAAATAAATTTAACAATTTAACAGGTGATAACTACAGTTTTACAAAACTACTTGTATTTTAACCTTCAAGTCCGTATTTAAAAACATATTTTGCAAACTTCTTTTTAAATTTTTTTTCCACTAAAAGAACTGAAAAAGTAGCAGATTCTCCATCGCCAAATTTTAATACTGTGAAAAGTCAAATTTCAAAACCAAAATTAGGTTTTTCGATTCTTCGGGGGCGGAGTTATTAGAATTCAAAGACACTGCTTTTTCTCAAAACTTCAATAATTAAGGTAAAAATTTCCATATTACTTCATTATAAAATTAAAAAGTTAGTATGTCATATGAAAGTACATTAAAAGTACCCAATATGAAATAATATTTTATATTGAAATATTTGAACACTTTATAGAAAACTTTAATTAAAACTTTGACATTTTTGACATTTTGCAAGTAAGATTTGAAAGTAATTTCTACCCAATATTTTATCCTTGTTAATTCAATAATTAATTAATATAAGTAAACTAGACTGTTTTTAACAATTACCAATAGGGAAATTAATGTTATTTTATTCATTAATATGCTTTTTTATTTAATCTTACCAGTTGTCAAAATAACCTCTTTTTCTTGTAGCTCAAATTTCAAACTCAAATTACAAAGCAGTTATAGAAAATTTTTAAAAATAATTGTCAAAAACGTATTGTACAGACAACAAAAATAAATATTACAAATTATCAGATTTTTGTAAAATTAGTCCGCAACGACTTTGGCTGAAATATAATGGTTTGTTTCATTCGCGAAATATATTTTTTTTTGTTATTTTAAAATAGATAATTAGTTTCAATTTTAATGTTGATAGTTTTTCTAATATTTTATAATTATAATGTATTTATTATGGCCTATTTATACTTATAACGTACTTTTGTTACAGTTTGTGCATTTCATATTAAATATGATGAAATGAAACTTGATGCAAACGTGGCAAGATGGGCCGTTACGGTAATTGAATTAAGTCGAACAAAACGGCATTTAGATAGAGCAGCTCTCATGGTGTTCTGGGAACATTTGGACAAGTAAATACAATTTTATTTTTACGCATTTTCAAATTAATATTCATAAAAAAGTCCTTTGATATTTAATAATAATATGTAATAACGACCAATTGAAAATGTTTGTTGAAATTGTTTGTTATTTAACAATAACAAAATATTGAATTATAAAACAAAAAACATTTGAAATTTCGGGACGAATTTAGTTCCCTCTTTAAAATTTACAGGGCTGCCAGTTAGTCACTTTTACTCACTTTTTTTTAAAAAAAATGTCTATTCCTGTTGTGGAGGTGTGGGGGGGGGGGTTCTGATATTGGGTGCCTGATTTAATTTAACTTATATTGTCGATTATTTTCTTAAGATTTTAATTAAGTTCTTCAATATTTAAATTATTCTGAGGAATATTTAATTTTTCTGCACTAGTTTTCTTTTACTTTTGTTATTTTTCAATTATTTTCTTCAAATTTTAATTACTTTTGTCATTATTCAAGAATTTTGGGCATTTTCCAATTATTTTCTTCACATTTCTATTATTTTTGCTATTTTAGAACTGTTTTCTACAAATGTCAATAATTTAACAACAAAAATTTATCACGAATTTTTAAATTTTTTACACAGGTTTTCAATTATTTTATTTAAATTTCAATCATTTCCTTAATTATTTTTGTTATTATCATGAATTTATTAATTTTTTACACATTTTTCAATTATTTTCTTTAAACATTAATTAGTTTCTCTATATTTAAATTTTTTTGACATTTTAAAATTATTTTCTTGGAATTTAAATTATTTTCAGCAAACTTTAATTAATTTCTTCAACTTTAAATTATTTTCCTGGAAATTAAAAAATTTTTAAAATTTTTCAATTTATTATTTTCTATAAATTTTTTATTTCTACACCAGCTTTCAATTATTCATGTCATTATTCAATTAGTTTTTTAGCATTTCAATTGTTTCGTCAATTTTTCAATTATTGTCTTCAAATCTTTAATTTTTTAAACTAGTTATCAATTATTTTTGTCATTTCTTAATTATTTTTTTCAAATTACAATTATTATCTTTGTCATTATTCAAATATTTTTGACATTTTGGAATTATTTTGTTTTAATGTCGTTCTTCTCAATATTTTTATTACTGTCATGAATTTATTAATTTTTTACACCTTTTTCCATTATTTTTTACAAAATTCATTTATTTTCTGTAAACTTCAATTACTTTCTTCATATGACATAAATAATTGAAAGCTGATGTAAAAATTGAAAAATTGAAAAAAAATATTAGATGTTTGAGGAAAATAATTAAAGGTTGAAGAAATTAATTGAAATTTGAAGAAAATAATTGAATTTTGAAGACAATATTTTAGGAAAAATTGCAAAAAATTTTAAATATGATTCAATTAGTTTCATAAAATTTAAATTGTTTTGTCAATTTTGCAAATAGTGTCTTAAAATTTTTTATTTTTTAAATTAGTTATCAATTATTTTTGTAATTTCTTAATTATTTTTTCAAAATTACAATTATCTTTGTCATTATTCAAATATTTTTGACATTTTGGAATTATTTTCTATAAATCTCCTGACCAAAGGTCAGAACATTTTGCCACTTTCTAATTACTTTCTTCATATTATTATTATTTTTGCCATTTTAGAATTATTTTCTTCAAATTTAAATTATTTTTTTTATTTTTTTTTATACTCTCATTAATTTCTAAATTTTTACATCACTTTTCAATTATTTTCTTCAAATTTCAATTATTTTTTTCAATCTTTTTATTTATTGTCATGGATTTATTAATTTTTACACCAGCATTCAATTACTTATGTCATTATTCAATCAGTTATTTTTGTAATTTTTATTATTATTTCTTCAAATTTCAATTATTTTTAACATTATTTAATAACTTTCTGGAACGTTTAAATTATTGTCATAAATTTTTTAAATTTGTACACCAATTTTTATTTATTTTTGTCATTTTTCTACTATTTGCTACATATTTCAATTGTTTAATTTATGTCATTATTCAATTAGTTTCCTCACATTTTAATTATTTCGCCAATATCTTAATTATTGTATTCAAATTTTTAATTTTTTACACCAGTCTCCAATTATTTTTTTTTTTAATTTCAATTATTTTTGTAATTTGTCAATTAGTTTCTTTCAGTTTCAATTATTTTTTTAAAGTTTTATTTTTTACTCCATTTTTTAATTAATTCTGTCATTTTACAATTTTTGTTTTAAATTTGAATTATTTTTGTCATTTTTCATTCATTGTCTTCGATTTTTAAATTTTTATTAAATTTTTAATTTTATGCGACAAATTTTTTTATTTTTGTCACAGCTACTTTTTTAAATAATTATAAAGTTACTTTTTTTACTATTTTCAATCTGCAAGTCTGCTGGCAGCCTTGAGTTTATTAAATACGAAAAAAAATTTGTATATATGTATTGCTTTCTCATAGAAAAAAAGTTTATTCCCAGACTAAACGTTTAATTTTTATTTCAGGCACATGATTAAAAACAAACCTCATCTTCGGTTCTAAACATCAACTTCGGAATTTTCAAGATATCCAGGAAGTCACCTAATATTGCAGCTTCTCGTATGGAACATTCAAATGCACCGGTTATAGAAGCGTGAGCAATAGAAATAATTTTATTTTCACGAGAATAGTCCAGCATTTGAAAGAGTGACTTTTTCCTGGTTAAAAAATGTATAAATGAGGTAAAAGTTGGTAGTCAATTTGAGTATCTAGAAACAAATTTTCTGCCACTATTGTATTCACTTCCAGACTTGTTTGTAAAATATTAATAGAAAGTAATGTCTTAAAATACCTTAATCTAGGAATTAAAGTGTTTGTAATAAACAAAAAGTGTTCATTAATTTGATTTTTAACCAGGGATAATTTAAGGTGACTTTTCCACGTTTATTATTTCTTCACACTTACATATTTTTACAGAAACAAATTGTAAATACCGTAGTTTCATTGTACACGTGCTAATTTAGAAATTCAAACAATTCACAACCTAAACTTTGTAATTATTGTTTTATTAGTATGACTGTAATGTAGATTAAAATACAAATGACAAATTATTATCTAAAAGTTTGATTTTCATACATATTTTGACAGAAGTAATTTTGGAATTCCAAAAGAAACCAAATTTCCTATTGAATAATCAGTTTAGGAAAAGCAATTTCTTATAAGTTGAAATTTGAATTGAAATTGCATTAAAGTTGCAAGTAAATGTAAAGAAAAGAAAGTTGAAGAGAAAAATCTGTTTTCGGATGGTGTTAAGTTGATGTGTGTTAAGAAATTCAAGTCACTGCAGAAGCGATAGCCATAGAATGCGCAATCGTCCCGTGGGACTTTGTTTCAGTATTTTCTTTAGCGAAAAGTAAATCAAAAGTAAACCCCTTTGGACTTTTGCCGCCTCGAGGTAGAACCAGGAATGTTTGTACGTCGAATCTGATCTTGTTAATTCGATTACTTACTCTCTATTTCACAGTGAAGAATAATATATATTTCCGCTTCAAGAACGATATTTTGGGAACTGTAACACCAGCAGAAATGTCAATATTAATAATTATTCAATTTTCATAATACTCCTGGCACTAGTTTCTTTCTCATTTATTATAAAACAGCAAATTAATTAAAAGTTCACTCGTTTATTCTTTCACTGATAACAATAATAGTTTTCAGATTTTAACAATAAATAAATTGCAAAACAAATTTATTATACTGAGAAAGCAATTTTGATTTTTTAAAGTTTAAATTAAATTTAAACTTTAAATTCAAAAAATGGTCAGTTTATAAACTGACGGAGTTTCGTATAAAAAGCTGTGGTTGGAAATTTGCTGTATTAAAAAGAAGCTTTTGACAAATTTGTAATAATGTAAGATATTTCTTTGTTGGACTGAAAATATAAATTTAGAACATTGATTATATAGATTGAGAATAATTTAAAGAATGCATTTTTTTCTCACTGCAAAATTTGTTCCGATTATAAATAAGGCGTTATATTCTAGGCAAATATCAAATCACATGAAATACAATTTAATGTATTTAACACTCGGTATATTAGTTATAACCTAGTGATACTTATGTATAAATATACGCATCATAGTAATTAATAAAGTTTAATATTTCAATATGTTAATGAAGTTATATAGTTTTATAATCCCATATCTTGCTATATTATAGGTACTTAATTTGTTAAATATTTTCTTACAATTTACGAATTATTTATTAGGAAATCACGAATACTTGATGATAAATAATAATAAAATAATAAATTAAAGAATAACTGCTTAATAAAATTAATTTTACATATTTAAACTGACTAAATTAAAATTTTCTCCTAAATAAACAAAGTTATTTTAGAATCTAGTTTTTTCACATTCAAAAAAAATAGTTTCTTCAATTCTTCACTTAAAGGTGAGTTGTAAATTTTTACAAAATTGTACTTTTTCACATTTTAAAATTGATTTTCTAATTTTCAGACATTTAGCAGAATGAAGCTAAAAACTCAAATGTTTATGCAAATTTGTAGCAGAGCAAACAATTGGGTTGGATACAAGGAATATTTGGTATAAATGGTGGAAGATGAAATATTCCTGGCCTTTGAGGAAAATCCGTCAACTGTGAACTGTGTAATTGATGATTGTGTTCAAAATAATGATTATATTGGAGATTCAAAGCGACGCTTTCCCTGTCGATTCTTGAAGTTCCTGATTTTCCAAAAGGAAAACTGCTTCCACATAAACTGCTGCTTTCGAAACTCTGGGACATTGGTTCCGAAATTACATTCAAGAGACAGTAACTTTCGCCATAAGGATTCGTTGAATGAAGTGGAGGCAGGCCAAATGTCTTCATGAAAATAAAATTCAATTCATAAATGAAAAATTTAAGAAAGAAGTATGTAAATTAAAATTCTACCGCTCAAGGGTTTTTTTAACATAGTTCAATCCATGATATTACAACTAAGGCTGTAGCGAACTATTTAAAAAAATTGTGTTTTGAAAACTGTTAAAAATTTAGTTTTTACTCTATCTTCAAAAATTATTTATAAGTGTAATGGAAAATCTGTTTTTCACTTTAAAAGATTCAGAAAAATGTCATTTTTGTGCAGATTTTTATTAATAATTAGCCTCTTTTTGGTTTCAATTAATATATTTATTATGAAAATATTAAATTTCATTAAATTTCAATTTGTTTTATTATGAAATATTAATGTTATAAATTAACTAACTTTTGGTAGAACTTTAAATAAAAGAATAATATTAATTTTACATATATAAACTGACTAAATCTAAATTTTATCCTAAATAAACAAAGTTATTTTAGAATCCGTGTTTTTCATATAAAAAAAATCTAGTTTCTTCAATTTCTTTTATTTATATTCGTTTTAAGGCCTCGTAAAAAATTCTATCACAATCTATCAAACTAAAAAGTATTTTTTAACATGAAAATAAAATAAAATAAGATTTGTTTTTAACCAATTTTAAAATATCTACTTATACAATATTCAAATAAAATTATTTTGAATTAAAATATTTTGTATTTTTTCCTGGTTTTTTTCTTAAAATCTAATGAAAAATTGCAATCTTTATCCAATTATGTCAAATAATGGCTCGTTTTATTTTTTGAATCATTCTCTAAAATTCCACTCATAGAATTTTATTAAAAAGGTATTGTTCAGAAACAACATAAAAAACATAAAAGATACCTTTTTTTGTGTTCATTACTTTTTAACTAAACATTTTAAATGAAATTCTATGATTTAGATAGAATTTTTCAAAGAACAAAATGAATCATTATTTCACATAATTGGATAAAAATTACAATTTTTCATTAAATTTGAAGAAAAAGCACAAAATGTTAAATAATGCGTAAATGACAAAATATTTTAAACGAAAATAATTTTTTCTGAAAATTGTATGAGTCGATTTTTTTAAAATTTATTAAGGGCAATTTTTGTTTTACTTTATTTTCATGATAAAAACTAACGTTTAGTTTGAGAGTATGTCATAGGGCCAAACATCCTTAATTAATTTGTATTAAAATAATTATTTTATTATAAGAAAATAAGTTTCTTTTTGATATCTTCAATATTATGTTTTATGATTTATAAACTCTTTTAAATTATAGATATAAACATTATTTTTATTCATTTTAAATTAAATTACAAGTTTAATTTGTAAAATTGCTTTCAAATATACACATTAAATTAATAAGAATATTAGAAAATTTAATTTAATTTACACTACAAGATTAACAATTTTTTAAATTTTTATTTTCGAATAATAAATACAATAAAAGTATAATAAGTAACGATAACCTTATTTGATGAGTAAGTTTTTAAAAGTATAAATCCACTTTTTTGTAATTTTGAGAAATTGAATAATTTAAACAAATGACATTTTTCTCATGTAACTCTAAAATTAATTTTGAGATAAAAAATTGTAATAAATTATTTATAAAAGAATATTTTTCGGATTTATTAATAAAAATACGTCTAATGAGATAAGATTCAATTTAAAAATAAAACTAGGTTTTCAAAAAAATAAAAATTTTAAGAATTTTTAACACGACAGTGAAAATGAAATTTATTTTTTTCATATTTTAATCACTTTTTAATCTATATCTATATCATTTTATCTTTGAACCTTAAAAGATAAAAATTAGATTGATCGAAATTTAAAAAATTTGAAATTTGAATAATGTAATAAATATTTTTAAAAGTTATTTCGAAATATTCGGGACAAATTTAGTGGAAAAAGGTTTGAACCCAACTTTTATTTAATTTTTAACATGAAAAAATTTTATAATTTTTACAGGCACTTCCATTAGTTATTAATTTTATTTAAAAAAAAAAGTAATATTGTTTAATGAAATTTTAAATACCTTGGAGGGATCTTTTAAATCTAGATTGAGCACTTCTGGAATCCGCTCTAATTTTGGTGGATGAAATGCAGAAACTCCAGGAAGACCGGAATCTGAGATTATGGATTTATCATTACGAGAAAAATACTCAATTGCCTTCAAAAGATCCTGGCCACATCGTTGCAAGACGAGCTGCAGAACTGAAAGTTTTGTATTTGGAAATAAACGGACAAGAGTCTCCACTGAAGTTTGAGACACTCCGCAATCTTTTTTCTTGACTAGATTCTCCTTTACTTTTGGAAGAACACTACTTCCACTTTCAAGGTCCGAATTAATTTCTTCATTTTTTTCCTGAATCAGAAACCTGGTTTTTAGTCCTTTAACTCGATGGATTTTATTTAAATTAGGTATGTAATTAAAAATTAATTTTTCTTTTATATTATTAAAATCGAAAAAGTTAATTTATTATTTTAAGCAAAAAGTGTTATAAAAAAATATCGTTAAAATAAGTCATAAATACTTGATTTTTCGGCTCAAACGCTTTTTTATCCTCTTTATTTTCAGCGTAATCGCTTTCCTCTTTGGAGTGATTTTTATCAACAGATAAAGTTGAATCTAGAGTGACAGGATTTTCTTCTTTATTTTGATTCGTATCTGGATCTGTGACTGTCATCCCGAATATTTTTCCTGGTGGAAGGCGATTAATTTTCTGTCCAGTTGTTACTTTCGCCATGCAAAGTGCTATTGCATCTTCAGCTGCTTGTTGTCTTTTCAAAGCGACCTTTAGGTAAAGATAAAAAATAAATAAGAAGATTTATAATATTATATATATTTATAATCAATAAATAAAAATCATACAATTTCTATTTTTGCAATATTTCGTTGGCCCAGGTTTGCCAACCTCATCAGGCTAATTTTTCAAACCATAATAATTTTTAAATACGTCAAAACTTTAAAACATTACAAAAAGTCATTATTAATTATTTCTTTAAAAACAGACATATTTTATAAATCGATGGCTCAACACGTTTTATAAAATATGGCTGTTTTTATAGAAATGATTGACAATGACTTTTTGTAATGTTTTAAGGTTTTGACGTATTTAAAAATTATTACGATTTGAAAAATTATCCTGATGAGGTTGGCAAACCTGTGCCAACGAAATGTTGCAAAAATAAAAATTGTATGATTTTTATTTATTGACCTTCCCAAGATCAATTAAATCTTTTTATTTATTACAATTTGGAAGGAGACAACTTTTATTTAAAGATAAAGAATGTCTTAATTTTAATATTAACCTTTAAAAGATGCTGATTGTTTGAAGAAGTTAGGTGATTAAATGGATGTATTAAATTATTAAAATTTAATGGAATTCAAGGAGAAATTAATTTAAAAATTCAATAAAATAAAATAATTTTACAATTAATCTACTGAGCTTGCTTTTTTAAAATAATCACTAGAAATCTTCATTTCTCTTCGCTTGATTGATTGAACACTTGAGCCTCATAAATTTTCGTATAAATTTAATTATATCGAATTACTTTCAGGATCCCTTTTTGCATCTGACTAAAATTATCAAAGTGCGAGTATCCACTGAATATAGTACATACAAACAGAAACAGTTTGTGATTTTGAGGACTGAAGTGTTGTAGACTGAGGATCAAGTGACTCTAATGCCTATTCAAACAGAAATGAAACACTACTCCGGAGCTTAATGGATTTTGTCTTTAATGATACCAGACAAGAAAAACGATTGAGACTGTGTTACATTCATGAATGTTATTTTCTCAAAACATTTTACGAAAAAGTATGAAAAATTATTTTGTATAATATAAGTTTAAATTAAAATAAATTTAAATAAATTTAAAAAGAAGAACAACAAGTTAAAATAAATAGAAAATTAAATTAAAAGATCAACAATAAAAAAGACAAAAGATAAAGATTTTCCTTTTTTTTGTTTTGTTAATTAACAGATTTCTAATTTTATTTGACTTTTTTTAATACAAGTTTTTTCTTTTTTTACCTGCGCTGCCATAACTCTTTGACGTTCAGTGATGAGGGAACATTTAGCACAAAAACAATCTCGATAACGACATTCTCTTTTATGTCCTCTCAGCCAAGATATCAGTCCATGATTTCTGCACCTTGCACATTTTGGCTTCCTTTGTTTACCATTAGAATCACTGTCTTTTTCTTCTGATTTCTTTGATTTTCCGCGAAGCATGATTCCACTTTTTCGTTAATTCTTCAGTTCTTCACTTTAAAAAGTATTATTTCAGAATAAAGTATTAATTATTAATTTATTTTTTAATGTTTAATTGTTATTTTCCTTCAACTCATTTCTTAACTTTATTTCTCAAATATTCCATTTTGTATTAATTTAACGAAATGTTACTTATTATTTTAAAATAACGAAATAATTTCAGGACCTCAAAATTGGAATTATATTTATATTGAAAAAGCTCATATTTATAAAATTGATAATTATACTATAAACTATAAAGCTGATAATTAAGTTTAAATTATTCTCAAAATGAATAATCTATTTTCCTAGATTTTTACTTATTAAAAATTATTTGTTTCAGAAGTCGGATGCGAAAAGTTAACAATTTTCTGAAACATTCGAGCACTGACTGAAGATAGAATTCTTTCTTGTGGGAGTCGAAATTTCTTCAGAATTCGGTTATAGACTGCCAGTTTCAATTGGCTATCACCCTAGTAACCACTCTTCATCTGTATTGAGAAGAAATTCTCCACTGGACCACCCTTCCGCTTGGATTGGTTCTGCTTTGTTTATCTTCTCCGCCTCAGTTTTCACTGCATCAGTTTCTTTTAAACAAATATACTGGTAACACAGAATAAAAAATAATTTCTAGTCACTTTTTACCCGCCAGTAACTAAAGAAACAGACTAAAACTTGAAAAAAAATTAAGTTAGCTGCTTAAATTAACCGATTTAATTATATTTATGTTGATTCAAAGTATTTCGAATTAATAACTATTTAGTGTTTTAGAATTTTTAATTGATTAAGTTTGGTTATTTAGAAACTTAAATTAAGGAACAAGTTATTTAGAATCTTCAATTAGAACTTTAAAAAGATTAAACTGAAAGCTTCAATTAAACTACAATTTTGAGTTGTTTATTTGTTTAGATCAGGATTATTTGGAACAGACAAACGCAGGGTGTCTACTCACCGGGAATTCCGGGAAAACCGGGAATTTGCCGGGATTTTAGTTCGACCGGGAAAACCCGGGAAATTGCCGGGAAAAAAAATTATATCCAGGAATTTCTAAAAATTTCAGCTAATTTGTTTTCATAATTCTTTAAATTCGCTTGAAACTTATTACTCGTTTTCGAAGTCTCTGATTGTGAAAACGATGTCAGAAATACCAATTTTTCAAAATTCAAAATGGCGGATCCAATATTGCAGACATATTTTGCAAAATTCCTCAAATTCACTTCAAACTTGTTATTCGGTGGTAATCCATGTTCCTGGTTACTAATCTGATGTTAGATTTTCAAAATAGTAAAAGTTAAATTTTTTAGTATCTTTTTTTTATCTTAGTAAAATAATAATAATGATTATTATTATATACAATTATATTCTTCAAATATCAATAATATTGAAATTAATATTGAAATATTTTTCAATTTTTTAATTAATGTCTAGAAGTTTTTAATTCTTAAACCAGTATTGTCAATTACTTTCGTCATCTTTCAATTTTTCCATCAAATTTCAATTATTTTTATTATTTTTCAAGTATTTTCTGCATATTTCTATTAGTTTTAACATTTAAAAATTATATTCATCAAATTTCAATAATTTTTTTCAATATTTTTTTTTATGGACATCAATTTCTCAATTTATTATACAGTTTTCAACTTTTTCTTTAAATTTCAGCAATTTTCTTTAATAATTTTATTATTGTGTATCAATAATTTTTAAATACTTTACACCAATTGCCAATTATTTTTTACAAGTTTCATTTTTTTTCAAATTTCAATTTTTTTTCAATCTTACATTCTTTTAATTATTTACACCAGTTATAAATTATTCATGTCATTATTCAATTATTTATCTCAAATTTTTATTATTTTTGGTATTTTTTATGTATTACCTTCAAATTAAATTTTGATTTCTCAATTTATTTTCTTCAAATTTCAATTATTTTTGACATTTCTTGACTATTTTTTCCTGGTTTCAATTAATTTGGTCATTTTTTAATTGTTTTTTAAAATTTTTAAATTATTTAGTAATTTCTCAATTATTGTCAATATTTTCGACGTTGTTTTATTACTTTCTTCAAATTTTATACTTATTTTTTTATATCTTTAAATTATTGTCATGAATTTTTTAATTTCTTACTTCAATTTTCATTTATTAATGTCAATACTCAATTTTTTTTCAAATTTTAATTATTTTTATCATTTTTCAAGTCTTTTCTTCAAATTTTTTATTTTTTAATTATTTTTTAATCAGTTTTGTCACTTTTCAATTATTTGTCTCAAATTTTTATTATGTTTGTTATTTTTCACACATTACCTTTAAATTTAAATTTGTTGTGATTTATCAATTATTTTCTTCAAATTTTTGTTATTTTTGTTATTTCTCGATTATTTTTTTCTATTATAATTATTTTTCTCATTTTTTAATTGCTTTTAAAATTTTCAATTAATTTAGTAATTTCTCAATTATTGTCAATATTTCGACGTTGTTTTTATTACTTTCTCCAAATTTTATACTTATTTTCTTATATCTTTAAATTCTTGTCATGATTTTTTTAATTTCTTACTTCAATTTTCATTTATTATTGTCAATTCTCAATGATTTTTATCATTTGTCAATGCTTTTTATTTTTAATTTTAATTATTTTTATCATTTTTCAAGTATTTTCTTCAAATTTTTTGGCATTTTGCAATTATTTTGTCATTATTTAATTATTTTCTTTAAGCGTGAATTTTTATCTCCAATTTTTCAATTATTGATTTCTAATTTTTATTTTGTTTCTCCATTTTTCAATTATTCATGCCATTTTTTACGTCTTTTTTCAAATCATAAATTTTTTACATAATTTTAAATAAGTTTTATTATCATTTTTTTTTTTCAAGGTACAATTGTTTTTGTCATTTCTCAATTGTTTTTTTCTTAATTTTAATTATTTTTATCAATTCAATTTCAATTCAATTCAATTTATTTCTTTTGTATGCCCTTTCAGGCGTTTACAATTTATAATACAAATGTTTTACACGAATGTTTTCCTTACCGCTCTAAAATTATTGACACATTAGTACTATTTCATTTGCATTCTTCCATACCTTACAATATAAATACACCCTCCTTCATTCCTCCACATCTGACTCTTCTCTATCCCTATTCCATTCTACTCTTTCTCTAGCTAATTTTTCAAATTGGCTCCCGTATCTACAGAGACCGAGGCTTGGCTCCCCATTAAATGTTTTTATTAATTTTCTTTCTATTTCTCGTTCATTTATATCACCAGCCCACTCCTCTACTATTTTAACCCATTCGTTGTCAATTTTCTCCTTTGCTGTTTCACAAAACCATATGTGAGTCAGGTTCTCTTCCTCCTTCCTGCAGAGCCTGCATTTTACATCCTTAAACCCTTTGTTTCCAGCCTTGCCCACGTTCCCGCATCTTAACCTAGCCCATTCCGTTTTCTCCCCATAACTAAGCTTCTTATTTCTCCAATATTTTTCCATTCCCATTTCTTTCTTTATTGCCTTATAGTTTCTACAATACATTGAATTTTCTATTTTTTCCCAATCTCCTTGTATTTCTTGATCCCTTTTAATACTTAACCCTTTTCTCAGATTTTCGTAACATTTTTTACTCTCTACTCCTGTTTCTATCCATATCAATGTTTCCCCATCACCAACTTCTTTTAGAGATTTTACTAAAGACTCTCCCCAGGTAGTAGGATTATTGTTTCTTATCCCTCTCAGTTCCTCTTTCAGGCAAATTTTTGGGAGTCTTTCATCCTCCATTTCTAATACTTCGCAGATGTATCTAAAAACCCTTTCCTTTGTCTCTATCTCTAAACTCTTTCTTCCTGTCTCCATCCTCCAAATGTACCCTGGAGTGTTTTTATCCAACCCCATAGCCATTTTAATAAATTTACTTTGAGCCCTTTCTATTTCCTCCCATCTTTTACTTCCCCAAATTTCTACCCCGTATACTCCTCCTGATTTTACCAAAATGTCCATTAAATACAATCTTCTGTCTAAATCGTTTAGTCTTGCTCTAGCCATAACCCCCCAAGTCGCGTTCATTGCTTTTTGCATTTTCGCCTCCATGACCTTTATATGCTTTTTGTATGTTCCCCCTTCCGAAAACCAAAAACCTAAATATTTATATCTGTCGACTATTTCCAATTCTGTGTTAAAAAGTTTCCATTTTTCTCCTTGTGCCCTTCTCCCCCCTTTCTTGAAAATCATGATCTTAGATTTTTCAGTGTTAATTTCGAGTTTATTTTTTAAAACGTATTTTTCTAAAGACTTTAGCATACTTTCCAGTCCTTCCGGGAAATCTGCTACAACCGCCAAATCATCCGCGAATTTTAATGCAAAAACTTTCTTTTTTCCTATTACTGTTCCCCCTTCGTTTTTCTTTTCCCATATTTCGTCCATGTCCTCAATAAATAAATTAAATAACGTTGGACTTAAAGGGCAACCCTGTCTTACACCCCTGTTTGTTTCAAACCCTTCCGTCACACCTTTCCCTGTTATCACTTGATTAATTGTTTCCCTATATATTTCTTTTATCATTTTGAACATTCTCCCTGTTATTCCCATCTTTTGTAATTTTTGAAACATTTTCTCTCTGTTAACCGTGTCGAAAGCTTTTCTAAAATCTACAAAGGCCACATATAACTTCCCTCTTTCTCTTTTCAATTTATTGTTTATAAGAGAGTTCAAAACAAATATGTGATCCCTTGTAGACCTTTTCTTTCTAAAACCAGCTTGACTTTCCTTATATAACCTGTTTCTTTCCATCCAATCCCTAATTCGTTCGTCCATTATGGATGTAAGGATTTTATACCCTATGTCAAGCAAAGAAACTCCCCTATAATTGCCCGTATCATTTTCATCCCCCCCTTTAAATATCGGTACAATCCCTGCTTTTTCCCATCCTGTTCCTAATTTTCCTGATACCCAAAAGCCGTTAATCACCCTATGTAGTTCTTCTGCCCAAATTTTAGGTAAACCCTTAATAAATTCTATCGAAATTCCATCTTCCCCTGGAGCTTTTCCCTTCTTCATTTTCTTTATGCTTTTTACTATTTCTTCGAAGGAAATATCTTTATTTAATTTTTCTAGTTCCTCATCTTCCCTCTCCATTACCCTTTCTTCCCTTTCATTATTAACCCTTTTTTCCCTTTCTGATTCCGAGCATTCCCCTTCTACCTCTGCTTCTAATAAATTTTTAAAGTGTTCTACCCATTTGCTATTTTCTATTTTTTCTCCTTTTTTCTTATTCTTTCTCGGTCTAAAGTTCCCTATCGCTTTCCAGAAACTACCCATTGTCCTGCTCTTTTCTACTTCCTCCCATTTTTTATTATTTATTTCCTTTTTCTTTTTTTTATATAGTTTTTTCAGGGTTTTTCTTTCTTCCTTCAAATTTCCCCCGTTCTCTTCGCTTTTGTTTTTTAGATATTTTCTTAAACATTTCCAGACTTTTTTCCTCTGTTCCCTGCAATCCTTTTCAAACCAAAAACTCATCCTACCCCTTCTATTATTTACTTTTCGTTCCCCTGTGATTAATCCTACTTTTTCTGCTGCTTCCCAGATATTGTTTACGATATTTTCCCACCTTTTATCCCATGAGATTCCTTCTTTAATATTTTCGTCCCATTGTTGCTCCATCTGATTACTGAATTCCTCCTCTTTACTATTATCCCATTTTAGTCTTTTCTCACCTATCTTTTCCACTTTTCTCTTTTCTACCTTACCCTTTTTGACTTTTTTTATTTCAAAGCAAAACCCTACAGGAAGGTGGTCCGATTCTATCCTAGTTCCGATTTCAATTTCCTCTATCAAACAATCATTTTCATTCTCTAATATCACTATGTAGTGTAGAACCGAGCCTCCGTTTCCATCGACATGGGTCCACTTGCCTTCCGCATCCCCTTTCAATCTGCCATTTAAAACTAAAAGCCCTTGCTCCTCGCAGAATTTTAACATCTTTTTACCTTCCGTGTCTAATTTCTTATCCTCAGATTTTCTTTCAAGTCGATACCCCTTACAAGGTTTTCCCCTTTCTTCCTCTCCCCCTCCCTTTGCTTCTCCTATCCTAGCATTCCAATCCCCAATTACTATTAACTCATCCCCATTCTTCGATGCTTCTTGTACAATTTTTGATAATTTATCTTTTATTACATTTATACCTACGTTATTATACAATGATACAATCTTAATATTCTTACCATTTAATTTCCATCCTGAAACAATCAAACCATACTCCCATTCTGACACTTTCACTCCCTCACTCACCTCCTTTCTTATTCCTATCAAATGTCCTCCTTTAGCTCTACCTTTCTTCTTTTCCCTTTCCGCTACTTTTATAGTCCACTCATAATTACCGTTTAGTTTCTTCTTAAATTCTTGAGCTTTATCTTCTTCCCACCATGTCTCTTGTATTAGTATTAAATCGTAACCCTTCCAGAATTTTTCCGTTTGTTCCATCTTGTATCCCCCTGCGATGTTCCACGATAATCCTTTAATCTTTCTGCTGTTTCTGACGAAAATTCCCACTTGACACTTCTCTTTTTTCTTCGTCCCAGAAGTACTCACAGTCGTCGATCCACCACGTCATATATCTTTTGCTGGCCACCCTTGAATTTTTCCTCGCCTGTTCCACTTCATTTTCAATCCATTCCATGACTTCCTTCTCCCTATTTGTCCAATCATTTTCTATTAGAATAGCCGTGCCTTTAAGATTTTTCTTTTTTCTCATCAACTCTTTCTTCGATTCAAAACAATCTAATTTAATCAAAATTCCTCCCCCAATCACTCTCATCTCTGTTATATTTATTCTTACCCTTATTTTGTTCCACATCGTGTTTTGTATTTCTCGTTTAACAATTTCCCCCCCAACAGTACGGAATCCTCTCACTAATACCCACAGTTTTCTATTTTCTCTTTCCTGCCATTCTCTTTCTAATTCACCTTTTTTCAACCAGTCTGGTTTTTTATTTTTTTCTACAGATTTTTCTGTCCCGTTTGGTACATTTTCAAGCCCGTTGTTAATTTCATTTATTTCTTCTATTCGTTGTATCCCTGATTCTTCACTTTTTAATTTCCACACCTCCAACTCTTGCCTTAAAACATTTATTGTCTCTATTAGATTGCTTTTTTCTTGCACCCATGTTCTTTCGCGTTCTCTGGCCTTTTCTAACGCCACTTCTGCTGCTATTTCCCTTTCTATTCTTATTTCTCTTATTTCACTATCCTCCCTGCAATCTTTTTTGACTTCATCCAACATAACACTTATTTCCCGTTTAACTTTGTTTTCCCACCAATTATTCATGGTTTCTTCAATAATTTGTCCCAAACACTCATCTTTATGCATTTCCCCACTGTACTTCACTTTTTCTGAACTTAATGCTTCAACTTTTTGGTTTTCACTGTCTTTTTCATGTATTTCTTTTCTGTTTTCTGACTTTTTTTCTTTTTCTGTTTCTACTTTACCATCACTTTTATCAAAATCTAATTTCCCATCACTTGTATCACCTAACCCTTCGTTTACCAAAGATTCTGTAGATCTATTAGTCTTCTTACTTTTGTTAAATGCCCAATCTTTTAAGTTACCCTGCGTAAAGTCTTCGTTGCCATTTTCCAAAAATTTTTGCATAACCTGCGCACTCTTTAAATCAGTTTCTGCCATCTTGGAATTCTTGAGCGGTCTCCCTTAATTATTTTTATCATTTTTCAAGTATTTTTTTTTCAAATTTCTATCAATTTTAAAATTTTTCAATCATTTAATTATTTTCTTTAAGGGCATGTGATGGAGTATGACGTCACTTGTATAAGCAAAATTTGTCCGTAACTTTTCTCTTAAAATATTGAATATTTTGTAATGAAACTTGGTAGAATTACTTAAAATGACATTAGGAAGGTCTCTCAGACCCAAGTTTGTTTGAATTTTTCTCAAAATTAATTTTGAGAACTTTTCGAAAAAATGCAATATTTTTTAAAAATCAATTTTGAGCCAAAATTCAAACAAACTCGGGTCTGAGAGACCTTCCTAATGACATTTTAAGTAATTCTACCAAGTTTCATGACAAAATATTCAATATTTTAAGAGAGAAGTTACGGACAAATTTTGCCTATACAAGTGACGTCATACTCCATCACATGCCCTTAATGGTCAATATTTTTCTCTAATTTTTTAATTATGTATTGACATGAAATTTTCATTTTGTTTTTCCATTTTTCAATGATTTTTGTCATTTTCCAAGTCTCTTCTTCAATTTTTTAATTATTTACTTAAATTTTTAATTAGTTTTGTCATCTTTCAATTTGTTTCTTTAAATTTCAATTATTTTTGTCATTTTCCAATTATTTTCTTCAAATTTCTATTATTTTTGCCATTTTGGAATTATTTTCTTCAAAGATCAATTTTACCTTAAAAACTTATGTATTACGCACTTACTTTTTTCACTATTTTAATATTATAGCTATTAATCATACATAAAAGAAATCCGGGAAAACCGGGAATTTGCCGGGAATTTAAAAATCATGTTTCGGTAGACACCCTGCAAACGGAACTTGAAAAAATTAAAATAAAAACTTAAATTAAACCACTGATTTATTTTTGTAGATTGGGATTCTTACGAAAAAAACAAATAGACTACAAGAGATGTTACATAAAATAAATTAACATTTTGAATAACCAAATTGGTATCTATTGAAATTTTTTTAATTGAAAATTGTATTAATAATTTAAGTTTGGATTATTTACGATTTGGATATAATTGAATTTTGGATCGATTGAAATCTAAATCGGTTAAAATTGAAAAAAATTGAAATTTGAAATGACCGAGTTTGGAAAATTTTGAATTTGAATCAATTAAGAATTGGAATTTTAAATAAATTTAAGAT
Organism: Ganaspis brasiliensis; assembly: GCA_037103525.1. Lineage (NCBI taxonomy): Eukaryota > Metazoa > Arthropoda > Insecta > Hymenoptera > Figitidae > Ganaspis > Ganaspis brasiliensis. Next base: position 228,306 of record JAZKLR010000013.1, on the reverse strand, counting down.
TTTATCGATTGAGATTAAGTTAAAATTTAATAGTTAATTTAATATTTCGATGAATTAATTTTAAAATCAAATAAAATTATGAATAATAAATGTTTTGACAAATATAAATTAGGAATAATTAAAATTTGGGGTGTTTGAAATTATTTTTAAATTCATATTGATATATTGACATTTTAATAAATTTAATTTTTGAACAATTAAGTCTGAATTAATATTATTATTTAATAATTTAATATTTCCATGAATTAAATTAATTATAGGATAAAATAATCAGGATTAAAATTTTGATCAATTAAAATTTGAATCAGTTGAAAATCTGAAATGAATAAAATTTAAATTGATTGAAAACTAAATCGATTAAAATTTGGATATGTATTATAAATTTGATAAAATTATATGTTTGGTGAATTGACTTTAATATAGTTAAAAATTATAATTATAAAATATTCAAATGAATATCATTTTAAATTTTATGAATTTTTATTATAAATTTAATTTACATTCGATCAAAATTTCCTTTAATGGACATTTTTATTATTAAAAATTAAAATTGAAAAAATATTGAATAGAAGAAAACAATCGGGCTAAAATATAAAAAGGATTATAAAATAACATTCGGGTAAAACAATTTTTAAAAAAGTACTCAGTGAGGATACATTTTGTTTTTCTTTATTAATGAAAAATCAAAGTGTGCCAATTATCGGTACAATGTCATTGACTAGAACAGTTTTTCCTGTATTTTAAGAAACAATAATTTCTTCAGATCGATAATTTGACAGAATGATAATTCTTCTTTTTGTCGTTATAAAACATTTCCTAATAATAGCAACAGTAAATATGAATTTGAAAATGTATTTCTCCGTATTTTTATATTAAAGAAGAAAACGCATTATTCCAAAGAATAGTAAGAATAATTGCATTTTTATCCAAGAATAAGAATAATTGCATTTGCCCAAGAATAAGAAAAATTGTATAAGTGACTCGCCTATTTTTTGTCTTATTATTTTAGAATTACGAACTTTGAAAACTTCAATCCGTTTACATTAAATATATTCGTTGGTAGATTTTTTGTTGTATTATTTTAACTCTGCTGTCATTTACCTGTTTATCTGTTAAAAATTTCTGTAAATCAGTGTGATATGCAAATTTTTCATCTTAATAATTAAATGATTAATTCTACAGTGCCTTCGAACAATGTAGTATTCAAAAATATCTCTATTGCAAAGTTTGTATATAAATTGATATAGATCTGAATATTTCGTGTTCTTATATAAATTGATATTAATTTAAATATTTCATGTTTATATATATATAAATTGATATTGATTTGAATATTTCGTGTTGTTTAGTACAGAAATTTTTAACAGAGTAATTCACATTTTCTATTATAATGACCAAGTTTCTATTACCCAGAAAAAAGATTATCTGACGTAGATTAAAATTTTCATAATAGTATAAATATAAAATATTTATAAAGTATGTAAGCGACTAAAATGATTGTATTTTAAATATAATTAATTATATTCTCTCAATATAATATAATATTAATTCAGTTCAAATAATTCCTGGCAAAACGAGTGTTACGTTCGTCTTATAATAGAGAAATCAATTTATTTGATATATTCTTTAAATCAAAAATAATTTGATAATATTTTGAAATAATCCCGTAACCCGTTTTACTAGGTGACAATTTCACAGAAAATTCCAGGGATATTTTATAAGATCAAATGAAAGATTGTTCTTAAAAGTATATCACAATTGAGATTATAAACACATTTAATTACTGTTTAGATTCCACTTACAGTAATTTTTATGAAAATCGTTAATATTAATGTTATCATTAAAATTATTTTCCTTTTATAATAAGTATCATTATATTATTAAAATAGTCCAGCGAATTTTCTTTTATCAAAAATTATATTCATGTATTATTAAAATTAGAGGAAAATAATATAAAATATCCCAGGAATTTTTAAAGATATTTCAACAAGTGAAGAACTATTTCTTAATAATCTTCACATGTTTTAAAAATTTTCTGGCATGCTTAAATGTTAAATATACAATATATAATATATATATATATGTCGTTCAGCAAAATTTAAAAATCGAAATTTCTTATTTTTCACGGGGTTGTCAAGCGAAAGTCAAAACTCGGCTGAGAACAATACAATTGTAATAATTTACAAATAATCACAATTTGTGCATACGATTATTGTGCTCACAGTAAAAGTTGGCTCGTTGAGAAACATACAAACTTATAATTTAAACAATCATGTTCATTGCTCGCTTGTATGAACTTTCGTAAATTTGTAAGCTCTCCGCCAAGAACTTTTTTTGACAATTATTTGTGGCAGGAAAGTTCAAATTTCTTGTGTCGTGAATGACAATATTGTGGAAGAAAGAAGAATCGTATCTACCACGATTCTAAAGGGAATCGGTGAAGAAACGAGCTGCTTCTCGACATGTGCGACTAATCTCGATTTTTTTTGTTCTTAATACACGATACCGTGATTCATTCCTTATCACCGATTGGCCCCAAAAATCGAAAGATTACCTTTCTTTTCTTTCTAACTAAAACAACTTTCTCGATTTTGTCGACCTATAAGTTTGCGATTGGCTCGTTCGATGCGATGAAGATATGTATTACTCGATAGGAATTTATTTTCTCCCAGTAAACACTGTTAATCACTATTTTGCGTAAATTATCTGGACAATATTCCCAAATCAAGATAATTAATTTTACGACAAAAAATAAAATAATTAAAATTTATCAGTAGATATTTGAATACAACTTTTTTCGAAATTCGAAACAAAAATTATTCAAATACTTTTTTTAGAACTATTGCGTATCCAAAAATTCAAGATAAAATTTTAATCAATTTATTTTTTCGTATTTTATTCCAAAGCATTTAAAAATGAAATATTGGACTGGACCATTAATATTTGCTGCGGAGCAATTTTTAAAAAATGTTATACCTTCAGAAATAATTCTGTATGATTTCTGGCGTACGAAATAAAAAGAATTTTGTTGAAATTTATATTATTTATCTTAAAATATGATTTTAAGTATAGGAGGTACAGAGAAATGTTACTTTTTTAGCTAGTAGAAAATACTCTGAAAAATATAGAATTATCGTGAAAAATGTGAAAATATTTAGTTGTATTGATTCAGGATTACTTAAATTATTATTAAATAATCATTATTTTGAAGATATAAAATAATCAATGAAACATGGTTTTAAAATTCATCTTTTAAATAATAACCTAATTTTGCGATTTTTAACAACTATTTGTAAAAAGGTGGAATTATTAAAATACGTTTTAGCTTACCCAATACAAAATAATTTAGTTTAATTTTTATTTTTCTAAGCACTATTGAAATTTTCACTTTAAATTATTTAAAAAAATATTAAATTCAATAAAATAAGCACTATCTTCATTTTTACGAATTGTACCTTGGTTTAAAAAACAAAAAATTATGGCACTTTCAGAAGATTTAAATCAAATCTAAATATTCACATTAAAAGTTTTACATAGGTTTTGAATCTAGTTTTTGAAGAAATTAAGTTTAAAAATATAAAATATTTAAACATCACAAGATGTCTTCAATTCAGAAACAAGTAGTTTTAACCTAAAAATATTTAACAATTTTTAGACTCTAATATTTCGAGAACTAGATTCTGGACCAAATCTAAACTTTTAATTATGAGTAGATTTAGCAGATTTAATTTAGATGCTCTAAAAGTGTCATATTTTATTATTTTTCTTGATTGTAGATATTAGGTTGTAAATAAGTTCGCGAAAATTGATAAAATGCTTATTTTGGATTTAATATTTCTTATAATTTAAAGTGAAAATTTAAATATTGCTAAAAAAATTTAGACTCAATTATTCTACATTATGTAAGTTAAAACTTATTTCAATATTTCCACGTTTTTACAAATAATTGTTAAAAATCAGACATTTTTCTGTACCTCAATACTTTAAAATCATATTTTGAGTCAACAGAAATTTTAACATAATTATTTTAATTTCCTACTACAGAAACCATACATCAATTTTTAAAAGTATCAACTATTTAAAAAAATCGGCCAGCAGCGACTTAAATAAAATGGTCTGGCCCTAATTCTCTTTTTTTCTCATCGAAAAATCTTCATCAGTAAAATGCAACTTTTAAGTCCCATAACAAAACGTAGAATTCGTCAATATAAATAATCAATTCTTTATAGAATTCGTTCAAATATAACAAATTCCTTGAGTGACAAAGTTTGATTATTTCTTTGTAAGTAAAATTTTAAACAATGCAACTTTTTAATAACTTCAGAATTCTGAAGTATAACAATTAAGTACTTTATCATAACTATGTTCACTAGGCGAAGTTTGGCAAGGAAAATTGTTTAGAGTCGTGTTTTCTTTCAAATTTGTCTTAGAATTTAAAATTTTTTAAATTAAAAATTCCTTTATACTTTTGATCCTTTTTGAACTATAAATACGTGATAAAATCAAAGGGTCAAGCCATTTTATTTCAACATAATTTTTAAAAAAGTTGATACTTTCAGAAATGATTCGGTGATATTTTTCAAATATAAAATACAAGGAATTATTTAAAAACTTTTATTATTTCTTTTAAATTATGAGTTTAAAACATGAAAAACTCATTTTTTCAGCTAGTAGAAATTGCGAAAGAAAACCTAGATTTATCCTTAGAAATGTGAAAATAATTATTTGTATTTGTCTAAAATAATTTAATTTTTTTTTAAAATTATTAAAGCACTTTATTATATACAATAATTAATGAAATGTGAATTCAAATTTCACCAAATAAAGCGTATTTCAGAAGTTATTTACAAAAAGGTGAAATTTATTAAAAGAAGTTTTAACTTACTCAATTTCAAATAATTACGTTGAAATTTCAAATTTTCTTGGCACTTTTTGAACTTTTTTTTTTAAATTTAGGAGTTTTAAAATTCAAAATAAAAAATTTCTTCATTTTCGCGAACTTTGCAACTTAATAATTTTATTGGAAGACGTTACAAAAATATGGCACTTTCGGAACATTTGGTCCTGTAGATATTATTGGAAATAATAAAGATTAAAAATTGTCTTGTATTGTCAGGTTAAAACTATACTAAGAATATTATAAACAAACTTCAAAGTATAAACAATTTTAACCTGAAAATCGAAGATAATTTTCAAACTTTGTTATTTTCAAAAATATCTGCAGGACCAACTCAAAACTTTTAAGGCGAGTAAATTTATGTTTAAAAAAATGTACCAAAAGCGCCTTATTTTTTTAACGTTTTCCAATAATATTATTAAGTTGCCAAGTTGGCGAAAAAGAAAAAAAAATTAATTTAAAAAGTGCTAAGAAAATTTATAAGTTCAAATAAAGTAAGTTAAAGACTTCTTTTAATAAATTTCACCTTTTTGTAAATAACTTCTGAAATACGCTAAATTAGGTTATTATTTGGTGAACTTTAAATTCATATTCCATCTATTATTGTATACAATTAAGTGATTTAATCATTTAAAAATAATAAATTTAATCATTCTAGACAAATAAAAATAGATATTTTCATATTTGTAAGGATAATTCTAGGTTTTTTTTTCGTAATTTCTACTAGCTGAAAAAATGACAGTTTTCCATAACTCCTATGCTTTAAACTCACAATTTAAAAAAATAATAATAATTTTTAAATAATAGTTTGTATTTTATACTTAAAAAATATCACTGAATCATTTTTGGAAGTATCAATTTTTTTTAAAAATCGGTTTTAAAAATAAAATAGTTTGACCCCTCAAATAAAAAAATCTTTTTTTACAGGTAGAAAGTAAACAGCAACAATAACAGTGACAATAAAATAATCGGAATGTTGTGAATATAATGCATTTATAAATTGGATTTTGATTGAAAGAAAAACACAGCTCCAAGACATTTATCGACCCAGTTATAGTGTGCAGTTTTATCTCTTTGATAGTGTCTCTTGGGAAGACACGTTCCAGTTTCAGGTAACCCCCTAGAATCCCATGGGAAACTCTCGCACTTAGACTATAAAGTTAAAAGTACAAACTATAAGAATTCTCAATACATGTATAATGTATATATGTATACTATAATCAAAAACAGGTACTTAAGTTAAGAGGAACGAGTGCTCCGATTTTTCCAGATAGTCTTCATTTTACAATAGATCGTCTTTTGATAAATAATTATACAATAATATACAATGTATAAGTTTTATGTGTAAATACGTCTTCAAGATTAATTTAGCATTTAATCTGCATTATCAATTTTGCACAAACTTAATGAATATTCATGAGAATCCATGTGGGTACCCTTTTCATTTTTATTTTCTTCAGGACCTCTCTCGAACGCAAAATTTAATTATTAAATTTAATAATTTAGATTTTAGATTTAAAGTCAATTTAGATTTAAATTACTAAATTTAATAACAATCGATTAAATTCAATTTAAAGAAAAATTCTTTTCTTTCATTTCAAACGAAGCGATATTCAAAATAATAAACGCAGCTTTAGAGAATTTTTTCACATTTGGAATATCTTTTCCAAATGACGTAGACAATTTTTAATAACGCTTCTTGCGCGTGAGCGTTTTTTGTTCTTTTCACTAAATCATCGTTTGAAATTGTCGATTCTTCTTCAACCTCTTCACGAATCTTCCAATAAATAATTAAGTACATCGTCAACTTTGTAATTTACAAATTTTCTAATTACATGAAAACTATATTGTCAGCTTAAATCAATTTTTATTCCTATAGCACAAGCTTTTCGTTTAAAATTTTAATTATTGAAAACAATTATTATAATTGCAAATATGATCGAGATAAATTAATTCGTTGTTTATTTTCCACTCATTTCATTTTTCTCATCGTTGTGGAATCATCGGGAAAATTCTTAATTAAATTCAGTCTCAAATTTCACGGAATCAGAATTCAAGAAACTCGTCTATCTTATAGGCCAAAATTATCGCCAGTAGACAAATACTAGTTAAATTTTATTTTAGATTTTAAATTAAGTAAAGTGGATAATTGATATTTGTCCAAAATTAAATTATTCGTTTATTTTGAAAAGAAAAAAGAGAAAAAATAAAGAAGATTGCGAGAGGTCAAAGAAATCGTTTCAAAATGGCAAACGCCACTACAGCTACATAAGAATGAGCTTACAAATTTTGGACGTTGACGCTATAAAATCGCTCGCGCATTACTCTAAAACGTCCACTACTTTTTTTTTGCGAATTATGAGACTCGTTATACATTTACGTACATTGCAAATTTAATAAGGGTTGCCCTTGTACGTTGGACTACAACACATTTATCCTGATCGCGACGTTATTAAAACTCTAATAGCATCATTACAAAAATCTTAAAACTATTCAACAAAAACCAATCTCATATAACAGTTCGTACATTTTCTTGGTTTCTTTCTATTTTTTCATCTTTTTTTTTCGTTAAACATTTCACATTTTCATGCTCTTTTGAACTAATTCGTCGTTCGCTCCACAGCGTTTGCACTTTCCTTCGAATAAAAGCAGCACGACCTTCAGTTTAAAAGCAGAGAAGGGTTCTTCTACCTACTGACCTAAACATAAACTAACAATAGGCTTGAAGATTTATTTAGAAATTTTAAGGTCATCCCATAATTTAAAAGATGCATTCATTAAATTTAATTTTCACCTGAAAATTGCCTTCAATCAAGATTCAATTTTTAAATACGCAAAGTTATTTTAAAACTGACATTTCATTAAGATGCTTTACAATATTTTAGACTAATTGTTTTTCTGTTGTAATGAAAATTGCATTACTAAAATTTCTTCATGAGTGTGTAGAGAAATAATATATTTTATAACATAGCAGACTTTATTGAAAGAATATCCACAAGTTCTCAAACTCTGGATTTGTTCCCAAGTTAGTGAAAATATTTTTCGATCAGTCTTTTAAGGTTAAAAATTCAAATGATTGTTTATACAGTCTTGAACTCAAGATTACTTCAAGTAAATTTGTTGAAATAAATGATTTAATTCTGTAAAAGATTTGTGTAATCTGTTCGTTTAATTGTATGATTAAAATACTCGAAATAATTATTATTTACTATCATACATTCACGTACGTAAATTATAATCTCCGCATAATTTCACAACCTTGAATAATTATTAATTAATTATTAATGCTTAGAGATACGATCTAATTTCTTGATTAAATACAATTTTTCTAGTGTCAAATTATACAATTAAATCCAGATGAATAAAATAATGAATCCAAGATGCAAAGAAAAAAATTCAAGTTTCGTTGTTACTTATCTTACAATCTACAGTGAAAATTGTATTTTCAGTAACAATATTCATCTTCTTGTGTAAATAATACATTCATTTCGTATTTAATTCACTTATCGAACTTTGGTATACCTTAAAAATTTGAAACTTGTTTACAGAAGCGAATTAAAAATTCAAGATTGGACCAGCGGAACAAATAGTCTCTTTCTTGTAAACAGTGTATAAATATTTCTACAAACTACATTATTTTCTATACAAGAATTTTTTTTAACGCATATTACATCAATTCGTGATCTTGAGAATTAAATTCAAAGGAATGCAAATACAATTCAAATGAATAAAATGAAGTATAAAAACTCTTCTCAAAAATGTGATATTATTTGAGGATTAAATTTTTGATAACAGGAAAGCAGTTTTTAGAAAATTGTCTAAGAAAAGAGTGAGCGAACGACGAAAAGTTTCATTTACGGAAATTGCTCGATTCATCGAAACTCCAGCGTTTTTAACTGAACTTCTTTTACACCTTCAGGAGTAAATCTACGACGTATTTGAATAATAAGCAGTAATTAATAATCAGAACAAGATTATTGCCTGAATTAGAAAAATCATTTCCTAACCAAGACAGCTATCTTTTTCGCGTCAACTATACTTATTTCTAACTGGTAAATTTCTGGTCTATGAAGATTTTCGAAGGAAATTTCTTTCCTTATTTTTCCAACGTCACTTCAAATCTTAATTTCGATCATAATTAAAAATTTCTTCATAATTTACAAAATGCCAAAATTTTTTAATTTACCCGAATTTTCGACAGTAACTTGAGACGATCGACGAAATTTTCAGTAAATTATTTTACCAATTGTTTTAAAAATCAAAATTAATACGATGTATAATCAAGTAAATGATACAAATTGATGATCTTTACTGATTTCGTTATATAATTATATTTATAAAGATTAAAATCAGCGATTCGTCGATCGAATGATCGAGTAAAATTGAGTCTAATTAAACATTTCATTTATACCGAAACGGGAGAATTGGTAATTTATTACATAACAGCACACTTTTCCTTAAGGCTTATTGCATTACTGCTCTGCACCGGTTGCAACGAAACTGATCGGTTTTTTTCAAGTGTTAATAGATCCCGGAAAAGAGTATTTACGTTATGATTCGTTTTCGCAGAAGTTTCCAGAAAACCACATCCCCAATTTGCTGCTTCGGCTGCTCCTTCGCTCAACGAAACTTCCCTCACTGATGGACTCTCGTCACATTTGTTTCCAACCTGAATAAAAGACAAAATTGTTAATTTAAATAATCAAATTACTTGATATTTACTTAAATATAAATTACAAATTTAAATAAGATGTCCAGCAACTTTTGAAAAAACGGTTCAAGGTTTTTAAGAGCGAAAATAAATTATATCAATGTTTAAGTTGGAGACAATGATTAGAAGAAAATAATTGAGTTTGAGGAAAAAAGTTGAAAAATGTATTTTACAACATAAACTGGGTCAAAATTATATCCATTTTACTGACATTTTGCTTCCACGTAAGCAAAGAAAATTTGCTTCCTTATAGAGGAAGTAATGAATTAATGGTATAAAAGTTAATTAGATAACTTATTAAAAAGAAAGAATTTTAAATGCAAGAAATGAAAAACATTAATTATTTTACGAATTTTTGATCAATTACAAACTTTATATAGGTAACTTGATTCTTCTCATTCTTCTTCTTCTATAGGTCAATTGATTCGTTTTAAGTATAATCAATTTTTTGCATTTTGTATTCATTTTTGTATTCATTAAGTTGTATTTTTAGCATGGAAAAAATTTCGACAAAAAATGATTTTTTTCGATTAAAAAAGGTGCTTAAGAAATTTGCTTGGGTATTTTCAAAAATCTCTGTGTCCAAATTCAGATATTTATGAGCTTAATAAGCCATCCAAATTATATTAAAATCCGTTGAATCATTCTCGAGATATTCTGGCGACAAAAAAGCTATGCACACACACATACATATCACATCTGGACATTTGTTAAAAAAAAAAGAAATACGCTTTTTAGATAAAGCTTCTTTTATAAGGCAGCAAAATTGAAGAAAAAGTGAAAAAAAATTGAGAATTTAAGAAAATAAATAAATATGAATAAAGGAATATTTGCAGAAAAAAATTACAAGAATTGAATAAAATAATTGAAATATGAGGAAAATAATTTAAGAAATGTTAGATTGTTATTATTATTGCAAAAATTAAAAACTAAAATTGACATTTCCAGAAGAATAAATTAATGAAATAATTCAAACAAAAAATTTTAAAAATATTAAAAATAAAATTTTAAAATTGAAATATGAAAAAATGAATAGCAGTAGGTGACTAATTGAAAAAATTCAAACATTCATAAAAATAATCTAAAATTGACGAAAATGATTGATAATTAAAGAAAATAATTTATAAGTTTAACAGAATTAATGAAAATTTAAGTAAATAATTGTAATGTTAGGAAAATAATCTAAGAAATAAAAGAATATATTTGAAAATTATAATAATAATTGGAAATTGAAGAACATCTTTGCAAAAGTTGAAAACTAAAATCACACTTAAAGAAAAGAAATAAAAAGTTAAGAGATTTTTTTAACAAAGAAGAAAATAAAAAACAACGAAGTTAAATGAAAAATATAATTGTACCTTATTTGAAGAAAATAATTTATAAGAATAATTGAAAAATGAAGAAATACATTGAAAATGAAAGACAATAATTGATAAAAATTAATAAATAGTTTTAATTTTCAATTTAATAATTGACAGATTGATAATTGAAAGATTGAAGAATATGATTCTTAATTTGTAAAAATTAATTTAAAATTTATTAGAATAATTGAAAAATTGAAGATAGGAATTAAAAATGACAGAGAATAATTGAGTAATGAAAATAATAAATTTAATATTGAAGAAAATAATTGAAAATTGTTAAGAATAATTAAATATGAAAAAATAATTTTAAAAATATAATTAAAATCTTCTGAGGGTAATTTTTATTTCAAGGCGTCTAGCGAATGATCTTTTTTTGAAATTCTCAGATTTCCCGGACCGTAAGTTTCAAAGGTTTAAAAACATCAGAAAACCTATTAGAAAATAAAAAAATCACCGAAAAAGTGAGGAAATGAAAAGTCAAAAAATCTAAATAAATAGGGTAAGAAGATTTAAGAACATCCAATAAAAAGTAATTAAAATATATTAGATATTAATCCTAACAACATTTTTTTTAAAAACCAGAAAATCTAGAAATTGCTTAAAGCCATAAATAAATTTACAAATAAAATAGACAAAATATGGAAACGAATTGAACAAATTTACAAAAAGATAAAAAAAGAAATCAGAAATTTGAAAAAATATTTACACCCCCCTCCCTTCCAAATATAAAGAATTAAAATTACGCAAGAATTAAAACAAGTTGAAAATTATGTTCATCTCATGAGCATTTGGCTTCCTCATGGAGGAATCAAAAAAATAATTTTTTAAACATATGAAATTATAAAAACAATTTAAAAGTCAATTTAAACATTTTCAGAAAATTTTGAAAAAATATTAACTTTTTATAAGTAAACAGATTCTTTTTGATGTGAAGAATAGCATTTTTTAATTTATAAAGTTGAATTTAAAAAGTAAAATAAAAAATTTAACAAAAAGTATATTTTTGATTCTTTAATTGCGAATAAGTGTTCAAATTTTAGGAAAATATATACTTTATACAAGTCAATCGATTTGTTTTGAAGGAAAGAATACAAATTTTTTATATATTAAATTGAATTAACCATCAACAAGTACCAACTTTGAAAATTGTTGAAGAAGAAGACTTAAATTGAAATGTTTTGTATATTTTAACGAATTAGCGGAAATTTTTAAAAATTCCCGGACATTTTGTAAAATTCTTGTTAATTTGACGAGTTGTTTTCGGTCGAACTAAAATCCCGGGAAATTTACGGTTTTTCCGAATTTCCAGATCGCTAGACACCCTGTGAAATTCAAATTTAGAAAATTAATTGTAAAACAGAGAAAATAATTAAGAATAATATTGAGTAATACTGAAATAATATAAGAATAATATTGAAGAAAATAATTGAAAAATTATAAAAGTAATTGGAACTTTAAAAAAATAATTAAAATCATAAAAGAAAAAAATTATTTTAAAATTTTTTTAAATTTTAGATCAATTGAAATTAAGTATAGGGACTTGAAGCTGAAATGATGTGAAATTTTAAACAATCTAAATTCAAATCGATTGAGGTTTTAATAAATAAAAATTTTATAAATGAAAAAAAAAAGATGGGGAAATTTTAAATAAGTGGAAAAAGTTATATAAATGATAAGCTTTAAAGACAATTGTGTAATTCGAGGATTTTTTTTTAAAATTCGTGATTTTAAGGTTTTCAAAGCGAAAAAAAGTTCAATTAGAATTCAAGGTTTTCATGGTCGCTGGACATCTTTTTTAAAGCCTGTAAAATTTTAAAATTTTGTTTCAAAACTTCATAAATCACGGTTCGCCTGAGTTAATTTAAATAAACGTTTTAGTTAATTTAAGTTAGTAAAGAAATTTAATTTTTAGATTATATTAGAATGATTTTAAGCCAAAAGGGAAAATATTTCACTTGATGCTTTTCCAAAGGCGAAAATAAAATTTTTTGAATAAGGATTTTTAAATTACTCGGTAATGACTATAGAAAAATATTTTTCCTACCTAGGAGATACATTGTAAATAAAACTAGGATATTAACATTTGTTTTTAAGTAAATTTATTTTAGATCCTAAAAGTCAAAATTTGAGAAAATTTTTCAAGTTTCTCGAATTTGGTAGACATTTTAGTATGAAAAATGTTTTATTAACTTATGATTTTTTTTTTTTTTTTAATACGCGTCAAATAAAAGTTCATGGCGTCAATATATACAATAAAGTTTTGATTTTAACATTTTCATTATTTTAACTGAATTTATTGTAAGAAAAATAAATATACTAAGAAGAAAATCTAAGAATGAGCAATATCAATATTTTTTCATGTGCTTTTTACTTCAAAGTACAAAACACAAATATTGATTTTTATTTCTTAGATTTTTATCTTAATACACCAGATGATTTATTTATTTTCCTTACAATAAATGCAGTTAAAGTAATAAACCTTTTTTAATCAAAATTATGTATAATTTATTTTAATGTCAACAACTTTTATTTGAAGTAGATTTAAAAAAAATTAATTTGAATATTAATACAATCCTTTTCATACCAAATAGCAACCAAAGTCGAAAAACTTGATAAATTATGATATTGAGGTCCTAAATTTACTCAAATTAATCTTATTTTTACCTTAAAAAAAGCGTCTATAGTGAGATATTTTCCTTTCTGGCTTAAAATCATTCTAAAATCGTCTAAAACCAAAATCTGTTTACAAATTAGAATTGGCTAACATTTTTTTTTAAATTCGTCTCAGTGGATTGAAATAAAAAAGTAGGGTTCAAAATAGCAAAGAGCCTCAAATTTCTAAGCGAATTGAGATTCTCTTTTTTTAAAATAAACTCGACTCAATTTCCAAGAGATTTGTAGATAAGGCAGAATTCGGAATTTCAAATTAAATAAATAAATAAATATGCTGTAAACAAGAGAAAATTCGTTACTTTTTTAAATATCAATTTTTATCTCAGCCAATCTAAAGCTGTTTTTAATTCTAGACACTGGATTTTACTAATATATATACATATATGGAATAAAAATTATTTTTATTGTCCATAAATAAATTGTCATAAACAAATAATTAAAAAAATTCGTTTTTTAGACTTTTTACTAAAAAAAACGATGATTTTTCTCAATAGTTTTTTAAAATAAGATAAAAACACTAGATAGTGTATAATAAAATAATTTTTTCAATTGTTATAAACAGTTAAATAGGAACAAATTTAATTTTTATGATTATTATCTATAGAAAAAAACAAAATTTTTTCTCCATGGATTTTTACAAATAAAATTGAAACACTGGATAGTGTGCAACAAAATCATTTTTTCAATTGTTGAAAGCAATTTAATAAACAAATTTACTTTTTATGCTTATTACAGAAAAAAAAAAAAAAAATTCTCCATGAATTTTTACAAATAAAATTAAAATACTAGATAGTGTACAACAAAATAATATTTTCAATTGTTAAAAACAATTAAATAAACAAATTTTTTTTTTATGCTTTTTATAATAAATACGGAGAGAGGGAAGGGTTTCTAGAATTGTAAAAGTCCTTTAAGGACATAGATGTGAAATAAATAAACTTTCAATATAATAAAAACAAAGCTTTTTGTCCATGGTTTTTCAACAAATAAGTTCAAACTTCTGGATACTCTACTACAAAAGAATTTTTGTAATTGTTATAAACAATTAAATAAACAAAATCAATTTTTGTCTTATCTATAAAATTTTTTTTTAAAAAACCTTCTCCCATGCAAAAGGAAATTTTATAATTTTATAATTTATATTTATTTGTTCGGAAAAATTGCAAAAATTAGAATAGTATATGTAGTGCACTATTTTAGATGAAAAAAAAATGTAAAGAAAAAAAGGTCTTTTTATAAAAAATACAAAAAACGAATTTGATTATTTAATTGTTTATAACAATAAGGAAAATTATTTAAAATACAGCATTTAGAGTTTTAATTTTATTTGTAAAAATCCACTTTGTTTAATTGATAAAAAGCATTTAAAATGGATTTTATTTATTTAATTGTTTATAATTATTACGAAAATTATTTAATAGTACAGCATTTAGAGTTTTTTCTATTTGTAAAAATCCATGGAGAAAAAACTTTGTTTTTTTTTTTATAAAAATCATATAAATTTGTTTATTTAATTGTTTATAATAATTGAAAAAATTATTTTGTTGTACACTATCTAGGGTTTTAATCTTATTTGTAAAAAAACTATAGAGAAAAATCTTCGTTTTTTTTAAATGTCTAAAAAACGAATTTATTTATTTATAACAATTTATTTATCGACAACAAAAATAAATGTTATTTCATATAGATGTACCGTCAACTGGGGCTATTTTGTGCACAAAACCGCTCTTTTTTTACTCTATGCTTTGTTAAAATTCAGAATTTGAAAAAATAAAGAATTGAACTTTTCAGTTATGTTCAGGGACGTAACTACAAATGTCGAGGCCCCCCCGCAAATTTTTTCAGGAGGCCCCCTCCCCCCCAATATTTTTTTAAATAATGTATAAATAATTTTGGTCAATATTTTCTATTTTTAATTATTTTTTTAAAAACTTTTTTTTGCATTAGGGTTATTGGTCTCGAGGCCCCCCAGCAAGCCGAGGCCCCCCCCCGCAATGCGGGGTTTCGCTGTATGGTAGTTACGTCCCTGGTTATGTTGTAGACATTCTTCTGAAGGTGTCCTATGATAGCCCCACGGATGGGGCTATTTTGTGCATCAAAGTTTGATTATTTATAAAGATGGGTAAAAAATTTTTTTTACTGTTTTTACTGTATGAAGTATTTTTCCTAGATATTCTAGAGTGTAATAAATAAAAACAAAGTTAAAAATATTTTTTTTTGTAGTAATTGTTTAACTAATTTGAAAGTAAAACTTTGAAATTTTACAAAAATGGAGATTTACAAAAACAGTTATTTTTTTAAGTAAATCTTACTTAATAAAACTTCTACTACATTTCTTGAGTTATTTTAAGAAAAAAAGTTACAAAATTAACTTGAAAAGCATGTAATTATTAAAGTTACATTTTTGAGGTTTTTAAGGCACCGTGTGTAAATTTTAAATTTTATGCTTATTTCTCGGTTTTTATAACAAAAATAAAACAAATATGTTCTAAAACTAAATTATAAAGTATTTTTTATTAACTACAAAACCAATTTTTGAAAAATAATTGTTTTTAAAGGATGCACACAATAACCCACCAAATTCTGATTTTTTAGTTTTTTACACTTTTTTCTTAAAATATGCAATAAAAAGTTAGCGCCTCACGTATACACCACCACAACTAAATTGTCAACAAGTATTATTAATAGTTTTAAAAACACTTTTAAACTTCCTGAGATCTAAACAGAATTTTGAGAACTTTGAAAATTTTCAGCTCGATTTTCACGACTTTACGATTTTTTTTTCTGATTTGTGATAAAGAATTAAGTAATTTCATTTAGTACCCTCTGTAGTCTATATATCAGAAAATATTTATACCAAATAGCAAACTTAAACAACTATATATAAAGATTTTATTCATTAAAAACCTCGCGTGCACAAAATAGCCCCATGGCGCACAAAATAGCCCCACTTGACGGTATATAAAAGTAAAATCCAGTGTCTAAAAATAAAAAAAATCTTTAGATTGGCTGAGATAAAAAATAACATTTAAAAAAGTGACGAATTTCTTCTTGTTAACAGCATATTTATTTATTTAATTTGAAATTCAAAATTTGGGCTCAACGAATCTCTTAGGAATTAAGTCTAGTTTGTTTTAAAAAAAAATAAACTCTTAAATCGGTTAGGAATTGGAGTCTCTACTCTATTTTGAACCCTGCTTTTTGCTTTTAACCCTCTGAGGCGCAGAGTGAAATATTTGAAGCCAAAGACCTAGAAACAAAAATAGAAAATAATCATCATCTGTCTAAAATAATAATTAATAAAATTAGAAAAAGCGTGAATGTATACAGAAATGAGGAAATTCTTACCAACATTATTGGAATCTGTGAAATATCTTGTCCTTTGAGCTCTCTGATAACGGCCCAAATTGGTCGAAGTTCCTCGAGGCTTTGCCGGGAGCAAACGGAATAAACCAGGATGAAGGCATGTCCTTTGCTGATGGAAAGTCTCTGCATCGCAGGAAACTGATGAGACCCCGTTGTGTCCGTAATTTGAAGCGTGCAAATATTTTTGTTGCAGCTGATCACCTAGAAATCATGCCGCATTTTCATTCTCCTCTCTTTCGAAAAATTGCTCACAAGGGCACACTTCGCATCACGAACACAGCAGAGGATCCCACTAGTTCCCCCTTTTCTCTCTCGTTTCCCCTTTCAGCACTAGATGTGACATTCTGCCACTTTGGCCCTCTTAACTCAAAGAAGGTTTATCGTCCAATGAATTATTCAAGACCAAAACCTCAGATTGCACTTAGAGAAAGATTTACTTGGCTCAACTATTATAGATTTTAGTCACAAACCATTATACTGGATATAAAGACATTATTACTTCATCACTTTCATTCTAGGATTAATTTTTTATATCTCTTTTATATCATTAATTCTCTTTATTATTAATAAGAAAGATGATAAATATAGGTCTTTTTATTACACGGCCCCACATAAAAAATGTTTTGTATTTTGTTCGAAACACTACACGTATTTTTCTTAGCTGAATCCGAATCCGAAGTTAGAATTGCTAGATTCCCGGTAACAAGGCTGGAATTAAATTGAATTAAAATTATGATTTATTTTCAATAAATTTGAATTTTTTTAAATCTGAAAATTCTCTTTTTTCCAATATCCTAAATGCAGAGTGTCTACCGAAACATGATTTTCAAATTCCCGGCAAATTCCCGCTTTTCCCGGATCTAAAATCACATTTTTCCCGGATTTCTTTTATGTATATGATTATTAGCTATAATATTAAAATAGTGAAAAAAGTAAGTGCGTAATACATAAGTTTTTAAGGTAAAATTGGTCTTTGAAGAAAATAATTCCAAAATGGCAAAAATAATAGAAATTTAAAGAAACAAAATGAAAGATGACAAAACTAATTAAAAATTAAGTAAATAATTAAATATTTGAAGAAAAGACTTGGAAAATGACAGAAATAATTGAAAAATGGAAAACAAAATAAAAATTTCATGTCAATACATAAGTAAAAAATTGGAGAAAAAAATTGACCATGAAAGAAAATAATTAAATAATTAAAAAATCATAAAATTGATAGAAATTTGAAAAAAATACTTGAAAAATGATAAAAATAATTAAAATTAAAAAAAAATAATTGAGAAATGACAATAATAATTGAACCTTGAAAAAAAAATGAAAGATGATAAAACTAATTTAAAATTATGTAAAAAATTTATGATTTGAAAAAATGACATAAATAATTGAAAAATGGAGAAACAAAATAAAAATTAGAAATCAATAATTAAAAAATTGTAGATAAAAATTGATGTTTAAAGAAAATAATTAAATAATGACAAAATAATTGCAAAATCCCAAAAAATTTGAAATTTAAAGAAAATACTTGAAAAATGATAAAAATAATTAAAATTAAAAATGAAAAGCAATTGATAAATGACAAAAATAATTGAAAAATTAAAAAATTAAATATAAATTGTAGTAAGAAATTAAAGAATCAATGACAATAATTTAAATATATAAGAAAATAAGTTAAATTTTGAGAAAGTAATAAAAAAATGTCGAAAATATTGATAATACTTGAGAAATGACTAAATTATTTGAAAATTTTAAAAGCAATTAAAAAATGGGAAAAATAATTATAATAGGAAAAATAATCGAGAAATAACAAAAAGAACAGAATTTTGAAGAAAATAATTGAGAAATCACAAAAAAAGTAAATTTGAAGGTAATATGTGAAAAATAACAAACATAATAAAAATTTGAGACAAATAATTGAAAAGTGACAAAACTAATTAAAAATTAAGTAAAAAATAAAAAATTTGAAGAAGACTTGAAAAATGATAAAAGTAATTAAAATTTGAAAAGAAATTGAGAATTGACAAAAATAAATGAAAATTGAACATTGAAGTAAGAAATTAAAAAATTCACGACAATAATTTAAAGGTATAAGAAAATAAATACAAAATTTGGAGAAAGTAATAAAACAACGTAGAAAATATTGACAATAATTGAGAAATTACTAAATTAATTGAAAATTTTTAAAAAACAACTAAAAAATGACAAAAATAATTGAAAATAGGAAAAAATAGTCAAATATGACAAAAATAATTGAAATTTGAAGAAAATAAATTGAGAAATTACAAAAAATTTAAATTTTAAGATAATACATGAAAAATAACAAAATTAGTGTAAAGTATTTAAAAACTATTGATACATAATAATAAAATTATTGACGAAAATTGCTGAAATTTGAAGAAAAAAATTGAAAACTGTGTAATAAATTGAGAAATTGATGGTCATAAAAAAAAAGATTGAAAATAATTATTGAAATTTGATAAAAATAATTTTTAAATGTTAAAACTAATAGAAATATGTAGAAAGTAATTAAAAAATGATAAAAATAATTTAAATTTGATGGAAAAATTGACAGACGACGAAAGTAATTGACAATGCTGGTTTAAAAATAAAAAATTTGTCGACATTAATTACAAAATTGAAAAAAGCAATTAAAATTAGAGGAAACTAATTAAACAATGTCAAAATTTATTGAAATTTGAAGAACATACACTACCGTCGGAAATTGTTGGTCCGATCGATTGGAGCGGATCGAAAAAATACAACTCAAATAAAATCACGATATCTTGGTTAAAAATTAAGATAGAAACTTGACGTTTAAAAATTTGGAAAGCTTATTAAATTCTACCTTAGAATACCTATTATTTAACATTTTTTAAAATTCCAAAGTGATTATATTACTTGATGTGTTAGAAAAAGAAAATTTCGAATTTTTCAATTATCGTTCCATATGTTCAGTTCGTTGCCTGATGTAGAAAAATTGAATAAAAAAATTAAAATTTACACTGTTCTCTTCGTTGAATTGCCGGCTTTAATTTGAGCTAAGGGAACTTAAAAAATATTAAATGGTTCACGAGATATGACTAAATATGTCCGCGCATGTTTTTCTCAAAAATCAATCAAAACCGTGGTTTTTGCCTAAAAATGAAGGTTTTTGTGAAAAATATGCTCGGACATTTTTAGTCATATCTCGTGAACCACTCAATATTTTTCAAGTTCTCTAAGCTCAAATTAAAGCTGTCAAATCAACGAAGAGAACAATATAAATTTCAATTTTTTTAGTCAATTTTTCTACATCAGGCAACGAACTGAACATATGGAACGATAATTGAAAAATTCGAAATTTTCTTTTTCTAACACATCAAGTAATATAATCACTTTGGAATTTTAAAAAATGTTAAATAATAGGTATTCTAAGGCAGAATTTAATAAGCTTTCCAAATTTTTAAACGTCAAGTTTCTATCTTAATTTTTAACCAAGATATCGTGATTTTATTTGAGTTGTATTTTTTCGATCCGCTCCAATCGATCGGACCAATAATTTCCGACGGTAGTGTAATTGTATATAATAATAATAAATAATTATTATCTTACTAAGAAAGTGAGAAAAGTGATTTTTTTTAAAGTGGGAAATAGTAAGTGATTTTACAAAAAGTGAATAAAATTGAGAAAACTAAGTCACTGGCAGCCCTGTAAATGCTCAAATTCGCTTAAAACTTGTTACACTTTTACTATTTTGAAAATCTAACTTCAGGTTAGTAACCAGGAACATGGATTACCACCGAGTAACAAGTTTGAAGTGAATTTAAGCAATTTTGCAAAATATGTCTGCCATATTGGATCTGCCATATTGGATCCGCCATTTTCAATTTTGAAAAATTGGTAAATCTGATATCGTTTTCACAATCAGAGACTTCGAAAACGAGTAATAAGTTTCAAGCGAATTTGAAGAATTATGAAAACGAATTAGCTGAAATTTTTAGAAATTCCCGGATATAATTTTTTTTCCGGCAATTTCCCGGGTTTTTTCCGGTCGAACTAAAATCCCGGCAAATTCCAGGTTTTCCCGGAATTCCCGGTGAGTAGACACCCTGTAAATGAGACAGTAGAATTTTAAAACGAATCATTTTCTATTCCGAATACTTTTCCGAATGATTCTTTAATCCTCAAAGGAATTGAAAATGGAGATTTCTAATCCCAAATAATACTTTTTGCAGGCAGTAAAAATGAAATTTTTCTATTCCATAAGAAAGATAAATTTTGAATATTTTTAATACCTTTTAATGCCAAAAAGAAGGAAAATAGATATTCCAAAAATGGAAATAAATTCTGCTAGATTCGGATAATGCTAACACAAATCATAACCAAAAAAATATGTTTTTCTTTTTTTTTCTCCGCTAAATCTAAATGATCTAAATTTAGAGTCAAAATAACCAGATTGGCTAAAATTTTTTAGCTAATCTAAAAAATTTGCTCAAAAACACAAAATAAAATTTGTTGTCCGGAAAACTACACTAGTGTATTCATACGTATTTTTTTCTACTGAATCCAAATCAAAAGTCAACATTGATCAGATTATCTGAATTTTTTTAAATAATCTCAAAATAGCGATTTTTTCGGGTTTTTCAGCAGTTTTTTAAGATTATCTAAAAAGTGTTAGCCAATCTGATTATTCTGATTTCGGATTCGAATTCAGCGGAGAAAAATACGTAGAAATACACAACCATATTCTCCCGGACAAAAATTTTTTGTTTTTTCGGGTTTTTGAGCAATTTTTTGAGATTATCTAAACAATTTTAGCCAATCTGGTTATTTTGACTTTGGATTCGGATGAAGCGGAGAAAAATAAATAGGAATACACAAGCGTAGTGTCCTGGAAAAAAACAATTTTCTTTTGGTTTTGATCTGAGTTTTTTAATTTTTTTGAGATTATCTCAAAAATGTTAGCCAACCTGGTTATTCTGATCTCGGATTTTGATTCAGCAGAGAAAAATACATAAGAATACACTATCATATTGTTCCGGGCTAAAAAAAAATTTCTTTTGGATTTTTTCGGGTTTTTGGGCAGTTCTTATTTAAATTTTTGAAAAAATTTATAATCAATCTGATTATTTTTACTTTGAATTTAGATTCAGCGGAAAACAACACGTAGGAATACACAATCATATTGTCCCGGACAAAAAAAAATTTTGTTTGTTTTTTCGGGTTTTTGGGCAGTTTTTTTAGGATTATCTAAAAAAATTTAGCCAATCTGATTATTCTAACTTTGGATTCGGGTCAAGTGAAGAAAAAGAAGCACGAATATACAAGCGTAGTGTCCCGGAAAAATAAAAAATTTTTTTTTGGTTTTGATACTTGTGTTTTTGAATTTTTTGAGATTATTTAAGAATTAGAACCAATCTAGCAATTTTGATTTCGGATTCAGGAAAAAAGTACGTAGGGATACACTAATGTAGTGTCTAAGACAAAAATTTTTTTTATGGGGCTGTGTTATTTATCTTTAAAAAAGTAACTCCACTGAAAATAATCGGGTGATTGCTGGCACATTTTAAGAAAAACTAGTTTTAATTTGTGAAACTGGATAAATTAGTTCATTGACCACAATATTTTGAAATAAATTTTCATTCCTCCAATGATATTATTAATAAAAAGTAAGATGTTTACAACGTGATTCTGGTGATTCTTAAGGAGGTTCTCTCCATTGACATAACCTCAAACTATCCTATTTTTTTATTAATAATATCATCAAAGGAAATAAAATTTAGTCCAGGATAACCACCATCAGATAATTTTCAGTAGACTTACCGAAGTGTATTTTATAATTTAATAATTAATTTAAATAATTATAATGTTTACATTTTAATTTAATATTTTAAGTAAATATTTCAATTTGACATTTTAATCTGTTAGTTTTAATTTTTAACATTTTTTTTTAATTTCAACAAATTTTTTTTTTACAATTTCTGGGAAAATTTGAACAGAAATTTTGTTCTCTGTTAATTTTAATCTTTTGAAAAAATTAAAAGGAGCTGAAAATTATATTTTAAGCGTTGAGGAACATATATTGTTTTTGATTGCTTTCTAAAGGTTTCCCACCGTCTATAAATAAATGTCATTGATTGATTTTATTACAAATTTGCCTTTTAATAAGAAATCACCTTCTTCTTTTAGAAGTTCAAGTTTTCCTAATTTAGCTAATCTGCAAGGTGAACTTTTTTCTTTAAAATAGAAGTAAATGTACCGAAATTCCTGACATTTAATTTAATATTATTTTTCTATATTATTATATTTTGTATACGTAATAACATTTTTAATTTATATACTAAAATTTAAAAAAATATCACGTATAATAAAAAGAATATAACGCATCTTTTTTATAAAACGCATAAATCCACGATTCTCGCTAAACCATTACAATTATTCTGACCTCTGTATATTTTGAAAACGTGCTTTCAGTTCGAATAAAAATTCTACTCTTCTAACAAAAATCAGATATTCTGTCGACAATAAAGCTCTTCATGAGGATAAAACAGAAAGACTGGATTTTAACGATATCTATCTTTATTAGAGCTCTGCGACGATCAATCCCTCGTAATCTCACTTCCTGAATTCTAAGCCACAAGAATTTTTTCATGAGATAGAAAATTTCGAAAATGAAAGTTTTCTGTTAAAAAAAAACATACATTTAAAATTATTAAAATTCAGAAGGTTTTAATTTGTTTTTATTTAATTTCAACTTTAAGTCTAATTTCAAATTTCTAGATTTACAAGTTTCAAAATTCCAAATTTCCAAGTTAAATAAGCTCCTGAATTTGGAAACGTTTTAATAATCTCGTTTAACGAATATTGAACCACAAGAATCTTTACATGAAAATACTTGGAAAATTGATTTTCTAAAAGAATTGTTAATTATAATAATAATTATTATTATTATTGTAAGTTTCACTTTCTTGAAAAATTCTCGAAATTCTTTCCTAGGGAAAAAACAATCTTTCGTGGAAATTGAAATTACGGAAGAGGATTGCAGACTAACTCTTGAACCTCATTCTACAATTACACTAATGAATAAAGGAAGCCAAGAGAGTGTTCTTATACTTGTTCGCGCGTTTTCTGATGCGAGCGGACAATAATATATAAGAGAAATAAGAAAAAGGAGAAAATTTGTTTTAAAATTGTACGAAAAATAACAATTTATTCTTAAAAATAAAACTATCATTTCAAAAAATTGAAATTACAGTCTGCTTTCTCAATTTGTCCAGGAAATTTTTCATTTGTTTTTAAATAATAAATATCGAGAAGATGAAAAAGATAGAAGAAAAGAAAATAAAAAGGTGAATTGAATTTTTAAGAATAATTCATAATTTATCGCGAATAAGTGATATTTGAGAACTGAACTAAAGTTAAAAGATTGTGGAAAAATTAGGTAATTATTAATTGAAATAAAAAATAGAATAATTGTGATAATTCTAAAAAAAATTCTAATAGTTAAAATGCGATATAATTTTTAAATTGCTTTATAATATGGTTAAAGTCGACGAATTTATGACGAGGATAAAATTGCATTTCAGTGTGAGTTATGAAATTAACACGCCAAGTTCACTCACAGTATTTTCTGTGGAAACTCGAGTAGGATTTTCCTATCCATACATAATTCTGCTTTTGACGACAAACTTAATATTACATCTATCCTTTGCAACGTTAATAATTAACTTAAAGACGCAAGTGTAAAATGAGTCAAAGAGCAAAATTTCAATTTTACAGAAGAGTGAGTAAGGCATTTTATAAAATGAATCAATACATTTTCTTAAAATCCCCGCGAATCTAAAAAATAAAAAACAGTGTAAATTAAGTAAAAATAAGAAACTTGAAAAGAAATTAAATTAAAGTTTTTAATGAAAAATAAAAGTAGAAAGATTCGAGGAATAAAAATTTTAATTTTTAAAAATTGACCTAAAAGCACATGAAGCTAAATAGGTATTTCAGATTTTACAAAATTATTTCCTCAAGTAAAAGCAAGTTTTAATTATGCTTAAAGCAAACGTGGAGATTAGATGCTTTTTTAAGGCATAAAGGTAAATTAAAAAGGAACTTTTAACATCCCGGGTTGAAACGAATTTAAAATAAAACTAGTTTGAAATTTCTGAGTACTTTTATGGCTTTTATTTCTTTTTTCTAATAATGAATAAATAATAAAATTATAAAAAATAAGGAGAGTAAAATAGAAATCAATGAAACTAGGTAGGAAAAGAATAAAATTTTAGTTTGAATAATTCTCCAGAAACAGTGTTGAAATAACAATAATAATTTTAGTGTTGACAAATGATTTATGAATTGAGAATGTATGCGAACAGGACATAGATATGTGACACAATGAACCAGATTCACGATTAAATTTCTGTTTATGACTTTTCCGCTGTTTCAAGTTGCAAATGTCAAAGCCGTTATAAGAGACCATAAACAACCATTAAAAAAAGAAAGAAAAGAAAGAGTTTCTAGAAGTGGCAGAAATTACTTTTTTCTTTACTTTTTCACTTTCGAAACTCATTATTACCATTTTATTCTCTTTAGTTTTTACTCCTTTTACTTTTTAAAACTTTTTACTTATATTTACTCCTCAAACTTTAATTTTTTTTCTTCAAATAATTATTTCCGAAAATAAATGTTTAAAGTAAATATTTGAAACTAATTATTGCGGTAGTTTAATGTATTGATTTAAATTGTTAAAGAACCATTTTTAAAACGAAATAAAAAACCCATAAAACATTAGAAGTGGTTAACTTTGTTGAAAATTACAAATTTTTATGGTAATACAAATTTTTATGGTAATAAACTTTTAAAAGAAAATGATTTATTTAAAAAATAATCTTTAATAAGTTTTTATTTAAAATTAGTAGTTTTAATTAAATGTTTTTAAATTAAACGAAACAAATTAATATTCTGTATAAAATTAAATTATCAGATAATAATCTCACGATTTTAAAAAAATTCATTTATTTAAGCAATTTTCAATCACACTTCATTTGTAATATAATAAACTTAAAAAACTAAAACAGAGAATGTACAAAATTATTTATAAAAAGATTGAGATATCAAAAAAAAAAATGTTTTTTAAATTAAATTGATTTTCAGATAAAACGGGAAAAAAAGAATTGGAATAAAATTAAAATTAGAGAAACCTTCTATAATATATTGATAATCTTTAACAAACTAAAATAAGAATCTAATTACAGATTAACGATATTTCAAAGCAAGAATTAAAGAAACTATTACTTATAAATAAATTTCAGAAATATGATACTTTTTAATAAGAAATTAAATCGATTTCAAATTTCCTGTTAGATTAAATTTTAGACAAAAATGTTAGATAAAAAAATTAACACGTAAAGTAACTAATTTGGATTTATTAATTTTTTGAATACTGACAATTTTATTAATTGATTATTAATCATTGAAGTTTGAAACGTTTGAAATTTAAGTAAGATTGAATTTCGGATAAATAAAAATTTGTCTAATTGGAACTTAAATAGTCGAAAATTTGGATAATTTAATTTTTGATAAATTGAAACTTAAATCTATTAAAATTTGGATGCAATAAAATTAAATGTAATTCGTAATTATCCTAAAAGGAAAGAATTTTTAACAAAAAATAAAGATTAATTTTTTAAAAAGACAGTAAAAAATCCAGAAAATAAACCGAATATTTAAAATTATATCTTAAACTGAAATCCAATAAAATTGGATAAGTTGAATTTTAGAAAATGTCCCAAAAAATACGAAAATAATTAGAAAACAAAAAGTTTACTGTAACCTATGAAAAAATGAGTGAAAATTTGTTGTAATCCCGTTAACTCGTAAAGAAATAAATAAATAAAATTATCTGAAAAGAATAGCAATTTGTTTTTGGAAATAGTTACAGAATAAATGAAACATAAAGAAAATTAGAGAAAAATTTAAAAATCAATGAATTAACAAGAAATTTAAAAGATAATAAACAACGATAAAAGTTAAGAAAATTAGAGAAAAAGTAAGTAAAGAGAAAGAAAAAAAGGAAAATTTATAGAAATCATTTGAAAAAAGCAAATTTTCAAAAACGAAAGAATATAACAAAAAATAAGGATAAATTGTTTTAAAAAGTCTGTAAAGGATTTAGAAAAGAAACGAAATATCTAAGTCTAAAACTTGAATCGATTAAAATTTAGATAAATCAAATTCTAAAAAATGGAATATAAAAAACATATATGTACGTCCGCATGAAACACTATTAGATTTATATGACCATATTCTTAATTAAATTTCGCACAATTTGAGAGGTATTGGACCCTTTTAGATGCGAAATTCACAAAGTTACAAGTATTTGAAGTTAGAAGTGTAAACATTTTCGTTTTGAGAAAAATGTGTTTAAAGTCCAAGATTACCATTAGCACCCATGCATTTTAAAAATTAAAAATATGATTATTTTGAGTTTTTAATTACAATAATGTTATGAAAAACGTATGATTTAACGTGGGATATTACGTAGTTTGTTTTTTAGCAATAAAAAAAATTCGAAAATCTGAACCCCCTTTAGAATAATGCAAACATCTCTGAAAATAAAATCGTCAAAGTGGGACCTTTTCATGCTGACGTATACATATGTTAACCAAAAAAAAATTTATAAAAGAAAATAGAAAATTAATCTAAATTTTTAGAGAAAAAAAGACCATTATTGAAAATGAAAAAAGATTATTTTGTAAAGAAAATGAATTAGAAAGGAATAAAATTTCTTAAATGATTAGAAAAATCAATTTAAATTAAGGAAAATAAGCAGAAAATTAAAGAATAATTTAAATATTTTATAAAATACATGTTTAAAAAATGGCTAACAAAAATGCGGAAATGTTAAAGAAAAAGTTTACTTAAAAATATGACTGAAAATTACCCAAAAAGAATACAATTTTTTTAGAAATAATTACAAAATAAATAGAAAATATCGAGAAATATTTGAAAAATGGCTAACAGCAAAAATGTTTAAAAAAAGATGATTAAATTTAAAAGAAATTATAAATAATGTTATTAAATAAATAAAACAAACTGTTAATAAATTGAATATTAGCTAAATAGTTTAATTAAAAACATTAATTTTGTAAATTAAAAATAAAATTTATTTTTTCTGCTTTCAAAAGAATAAATAAATTTTCTGAATTTTGAATTACTGTCTTCGGTTTTCGATTGTTTCTGTAGTTTTGCGGTTTTTTCGCCAAATTATAATTTTTTGAGTTGTTTTTTGACTGCTTTACTGAACCTTTGATCGTTTATTTCGGGTTTCGATTGGTTAAGAAAGTTTTTGATGAATTTTGGAAGTTTTTAATTGTTTTTTTGATTTTGCAATTGCTTTCGGTATTTTTTTGTTAATTTCTTGAATTTTTAATTTTTTATCTTAGATTTCGATTGTTTTAAGAGATTTAACGTTGGTTTTGCCTTTTTTCGATTGTTGTTCTCAATTCCCGATTCTTTTCTTCGGTTCTCGAATATTTTCTCAATTTTGAATTACTGTCTTCAACTTTCAATTCTTTCTGTGATTTTGCAATTTTTTTTTTCTTTATAATTTGTAAAATTATTACTAATTACCAAATAAAATATATATGTTTATATTATTACCAATTATTGCCAATCCAAAATGAATGTTTTTAATTAGACTATTTTTTGAAATGAATTATTTAATATTTTTTTATATTAAATTTTGAAAAAATTCATCTTTTAATTATTGGAAGTATGATATTAAGAATATATTATCTCGTTGAAAGTTCACTAAAAAATATGACTGAAAATTACCCAAAAAGAATACAAATTTTTTAGAAATAATTACAAAATAAATGAAAAATGTCGTGAAAGTGAAAAATACGTTTAAAATTAGAGAAATTGCTTTAAAAATCGAAGAAACGAACAGAAAGTTTTTGCGAGTACTCAAAATTCTAAAAAATCATGTTTTACACATAAACGAATTTTGTTTCTATTTATGATTTTATCACTTTGTTTTATACAGAATACTGATTTATTCTCTCAACAATTATAATTTAAAAATTGTTTTTCACTCTGGAATAAAATTCCGAAGAGAATTTTCAACTGCGGAGCTTAAATCGCTTTTTAAATCACTGTCCTTGATGATCGTTAACTGAAGTACAGAACAATGATGATGACATTGATGAAAATTGAACAATAGAATATTAAATCTACGAATTATAAAATAGACTAATTAAAATATAAAAGTTATAATTTCAATTATAAAATACAATAAAAAAATATGTTAAAAATAAGCGAGTAATTTAAAAATAAACGATTGCAAATAAGCACTAAACAATTTTATTTTCTCAGAAGACTAAAGTAGATGAGGGTCAAAGTTAATAACTAGAGCTTCTAGTTAAGAACTTTGTCTGAAGAAATAAATATTTATAAGAAAACATACCTGTCTATAAGTGTCCTCAATAGTTGGTATGTAAGATTCCCGAAAGGTCCCTTTCACGAA
This sequence comes from Ganaspis brasiliensis, assembly GCA_037103525.1. Taxonomy (NCBI): domain Eukaryota; kingdom Metazoa; phylum Arthropoda; class Insecta; order Hymenoptera; family Figitidae; genus Ganaspis; species Ganaspis brasiliensis. Next base: position 198,796 of record JAZKLR010000013.1, on the reverse strand, counting down.
GCGCAAAACCAAGGAACTTTTCCCGACACCTCCTGCTCCAAAGACAACGACCCGGTAGTCGTTACTCTGTTCCGGCATCCTGACATCTGCTGCCGCAATTGTAAAAGCTCGCCCGTTAAAAAACGGGCACCTGATTATCCTTTTAAACTTGAATTCACCTCCAACTCTCAGTCGCTCCTAGAATTAGATCCGGCATTAAAAAAACATACTCAAAAATACAACACACAACTTTCCATAAAAAGAAATCTCTGCTTTTTTTTGGCTAAAAACCTTTTAATCTCTAACTTGAATTCAACATTAAGGAGATATCTTCTTAATTAAAACACGAATTGTAAAATTTATTTCAAAATCGTCGGGTAATTTTCCAATAATAATTGTTCCGGAGGTGGACCACCTTCATGAACTGACGTCTGCTCGATCAACGAGGATTCTGATCCAAAAACAGTGGGCGCGATCCATCTATATCCCACAGGACATTCGTGGCTTATAATCCAGTAGGAAAGAAGGACTCAGACTCTTTTTCTCGCTTGGCTGATTAATTCTCCCAGGAAGGTGAAGCCCTCTTGTTTGCTCTGTCGTCCGCTCGATTAACATCCAAAGTTCCACGCGATCACTTCACGTCACGGACGTTACATAGTTGAAACTTGAGCTGCAAGTTTTGCGGCGTGAACTTTGATTAATTCGGGTGAAAACGAGGCGCGCACACCCTCTGCACCGGACGAGATCATTTGTCTGTTTGAGTGGGTAGGTGCGCACTAAACCAAAGGACTTGCAAGGCGAAAAATCAATAAGGCAGCACACGCCGCCTCATCGTCGACGCATTTCTCGTGTCAGCCTCACGATTAAAGTTCTCAATAAATCCCACGCGTTCGGTTCGTTTACTCAGAGCGACTAGAAAATATCAAACGTCAAAAAACAAATTTCCTGCTCAGTTAAATTAATTGCTGTCAAGTTTAATCTTGTAGGTGACCTAACAAATTCCAAAATTAGTTTTTAAATAATAAAGTATCTGGTAACCTTTCGAGACACTTGAACTTACTGATAAAAATTAAACAGGATGTTTACAAATTCATGTTTCCTGGTTTACCCGAGAACCTCTTTCGAGGTTTTTTTTCCGAGTTTAAAAAGTTGATTTTTATAGGTTAAGAAAAATTGTAGTATGGATAATACCGATATAGTGATTAGTGATTTGATTGTTAGAATTTAGGGAAAAAAGGTATATAAGTTTTTTGGGAAAAAGGGAATTATAATAAAAAGTGATTTTAAAAAAGTAAGCGAGTTGAGAATTCGGTAATTGAAAAGTTTAAAATTTAATTAAATATTTGCAAGTATTTAAATTCGAATGAATTTGAGTTTCAGAAAACAGAAACTCAGAAACTTTTGCCAGAAAATATTTTATTAAAATTTTCCCTGATTTCCAGACAAATTTTTTTCTTTATCTCTGACCTTTTTTGAGTTTTTAAAACTTATTTTTTGTATATTTACTAGAATATTGTGAAAGATAAATATTTTTCAGATTGCAAACATTATTTGAGGAGCACTTTTTCAAAATTTGGTAAATCCATTCGAAATAGTTTTTCAATAAAGCGATAAACGTTGGATAAACACAAATGTTAAAAAAAAAGTTGAAAATAATTTTGCATCGAAGCTATCGTCTATATTAATAATCAGTAAACAAAACAAAATTATATTATTTATTGAACAAAAATGAATTTATTTAGTTTTGGTTCAGTATACCTGATTTTTAAATATTGAAATAAATTAATAGAACAAATATAATGCGTTAAAATGTTTGTGAACTGCTAAAATTTATTAGATAATTTTCTACTTTTATTAGATGTAACTTTGTACATTCATAAAAAAGTGCTCCTCAATTATTTTTATAAATGTTTCAAATATGGCTTCCAAAACTTTAATTAGTAATTTTTTATAAGTAGTAAAATTCAGAAAAATATAATTTTTCATCCAATTTAGAGAATCTTTGCATTTTTCCATTACTTTTCATGAAAATCTCTGACTTTTCCCTGAATTTCCTGACCTATTGCAACACTGGAAAATTGATGAAAATCTTTAAAAAAAAACATAAAGTTAATTTAAAAAATGAAAAAAAGGATAAGAAATAAAATTATTACTTGAAATTTATAAATATTAGAAATTCTTTTCAAAACTCTATAAAAAGTAAAGAAATTTAGGAAATAAAGGGACTGAAAAGTAAAATAGATTTTAATTTGACGAAAAGTTGAAAATTCAACATAAATTTTGAAACTATTTAAAATTTAGAAATTTTGAATACTTTTGAAAGTATACACGCTTGAAAATATTGAATTTTTTGGATTCAAGTTTAAGAAAACAATACAGAAAAATAGGGCAAAATCCAACAAATTTAAATGAATACAAGTTTTAAAAAACTGAGTGAATAAATTAAGGAAAAAACCAGAATTTCTTTCAAAAAAGTGTAAAATTAATAACTTTTTAGATAGTAGAAAAAAAACAGTAAAAATGGTAAATATAGATCTAAAAATATAAAAAAATCTATCGAAAAATGTAAACAAAAAAGCGATAAAAATGAATAAAATATCTGAAAAATGTAGATAATGTATGAACAAATGTACGAGAAAGTAAAGAAATTTTAAATATCGCAAAGACTGAAAAATTATTAAATGCATTTTATTTGACCTAAAGTTAAAAATTCAATGAATTTAAATGTTGAAACTTTAAAATTTTGAAAGAGTACAAATTCGAGAATACTGAATTTTGATGAATTCAAGTTGTGAAAAAACAAAATAGAAAAAGTTGATAAAAATTTAGCAATTTTGACAAAACTGGAGAAAAAATTCAAAAAAAGCAGAAAATCTTTACCAAAAAAGTAAAACGGTGGAAATTGATAAAAGATCTCAAAATATTAGAAAGTTCATGAAAAAATTTACGAAAAAGTGAAGAAAACTTGACAATTAAAAAGTCTGCAAAATTGTATGCATTTCAATTTGACGAAAAGTTGAAAATTCAGTGAATTAAAATTTTTAATTTAAAAGCTTTAAACTTCCAAATGAATACAAATTTTAAAATATTGAATTTGAAAAAAAAAAGAAATGAAAAATTTCGGGTAATCCTGCAAAAGAAAAAAAAACAGAAGAAATTGTGAAAATTCAGCAATCTTTAATGAAATTAAGCTTTAAAAAAATTAGCGAAAAAATTGGGGAAAAACTAGAAAATCTTTCCAAAAAAGTGTAAAATTAATTTAAATTTTCAACCAGTAAAAAAAAGCGAAAATTTTTCTATAAGGATCTAAAATATATTGGAAAATTTACGAAAAAATAAGAAAATAAGAGAAAAAAAATTCTTGAAAATAAAAAAGTTAAGAAAATTATTGAAAAAGTTAATAAGAATATTAAACATTTTTTAAAAGACAAAAAATCTTATAATATTGGACAAATTTAATAAAAATCCTAATAACAAGTTTTTTTAAGAATCATAAACATTAGAAATTTTTATGAAAAAGTAAATAAATTCTGCATGCAAAAAAAAAATCCAGAAATTAAGAAAATTCTCTTTAGTTTCCAGGCTTTTCAGGGTATTTTTAATTTCCATGATATTTCCATGTTTTCCAGGTTTTTCCAATATTACAGACACTCTGTTAAATTAATTCAAGGCAAGATTATTTGTATTCAAATATTAATATAAGGCTTTTAAGTATACCTAATACTATTTTTAAAATAGCTAAGCCATGTATTGTCAACGTAATTTCAAGTTTTTTCAGAATAAACTCAAGCTTTTTTTCAGCATAAATCATTTTAAGTTATGCGAATCAAATATTTAAGCTGACGTAAATTTAAAGCGTTTAAAATAATTTAAATATTTATAAATCTAATTTAAACATCAAAATGTAAACTGATTTAATAATAAAGCAATTATGCATATCAAAGTTATTTTTCAAGTTAGTGTTAAATTTATTTGTTTTCCATTTCTAAACTACAGAATGAGTAAGCTAAAATTCGAAGATTGAATCTATAATTACAAACTCTTGGAGTATTGTACACACTATTTTTATCTAATTATATTACATTCATCAATCAAAAGCCATTAAGTACGAGGACAGAATCCATTTCGAATCACTAGATAGTTCGATTTGATAAAACGGACTTTGTCGACGACAAAATGACAGAAATAACATTTACATACAAATACCACACTCTAAAAATAGAGATTAATTAACTTAAAAACATTAAATAAAAAATTAAAAATGGAATTAAAACTGAAAAAACTAATTGAAAAATTCATAACAAAAGAAAAAATTTAAAATAAATTCAAAAATCTTTCCTAAATAAAGAAAATTTCAATAAAAATGAAAAATGTTGGCTTATATTGTTCGATTTTAGTTTCATATATTGTTTATTTTTTAAATATTATTATTAATCAATTTTGTTTAAATACCGCTTTTCTTTACACTCATTTATACACTCTTGGATTTCAAAACATGAAATTGATTAATTGACAATTCACATGAAGTAATTGAAGTGGACAATTAAAATTAATAAAATAAATACCGAAACTAATATGCACTGGTGTGCAAAAATAAATTATTATGAGTCCACTTTTGTAAATCCTTGCAATAAATAAATTTGATCACTTGAAGTAGTCACAGTTCACTTTACAAAAGCACGAATTTACCTTTGAATTAACTGCTCTAGAATTTTATTTGAAAAAGGCAATCACTTTAAAACCAGCGCTAGGATTCTTTTACAACAGGATTTCTTATAAGGGTGTCACTGCCTTCATTTTCAATTGCATCGTAGGTCCACTTTCTATTATTTCTGAAAATTAATTTAATTTAATAGAAATTAAATTAAATTATCCTAATATAAATTTAAAAAGAGTTTTAATACTAATTATGAATTAAATAAATTAAAAATGAGGTTTAAAAATGATTGTTGTATGTTATACAATGTTTATCATATTTTTTACTCAAATATCTTTATATTCTCGGACGTTAAATTAAAACGTTTCGTATTTTAAAGGTTTAATATTTCAAACACACCTGCATTCGTGACCACATTTTGTAGAACCACATTTAGGGCACGGGTAATGACAACCCGGACAAGCTTTAATCAAACAATCACAAAGATTGTCACCCGTTGATATTAAAATTCCTTTTTCATCATACAGAACGTTCTTTTTCTGCGGCTGAGCTAGTCGACGATTTAATTTTCGCTTTTCTCTTTCACTTGTTTCGGGATCAAAGTTGCGAAGAAATTTTTTCGTTACATTGTCGACTCCTTTTTGCTTTACACCCCTTGTGCTTTTCTAAAATCAAATTTAAGTATTAATTTTATATATATTTGGGTGATTCTTCTGAAAGGGACCTGTTTTTGTTTGAAAAAGTAAAAAATAAAATTTTTAAATTTTCTGAATTATTTTTTGTTATATAAGTTCCAAAGAGATTCAGAAAGGAGAACATAAGTTGCGCAAAATTAATTTGCAAATCTACGGCCTACAAAAGCATTTTATTGTCACATACCTTTGAGGTTAAAAAAGACTAACTCCGAGTCAAGTCTTAAATTTTTTATTTTAATTTTCTAGATTTATAAATTATAAATCTTATACAATTTTATTTTTCCCGAAATTGAGTATCAAAAATCCTCTTTTCATTATTTTATAAACAAATATCACATTTTACTAAATGTTAGATTTTTCTAAACAATTAATCCTAAATTAAAAACAAAACAAGATCGTCTCATAAATTTAAAAAAGGCTTCGGAGATGAAAAATTTCGTAAAAGAAAAATGCACATTTTTTAATATTTAAAAATATAAATTAAGACATGTAATAATATTTTCGGGTTACATTTTCGTTCATTTTGAAGTAGCTTCCATATAATGTTTCAAACGTTTAAAAATATGCTTTTATTAACGAGAAAAGGAGGCTTCAGAGATGAATCTGAATTTTTACTCGCACTGATAATACAATTTTAATTAATAATTTAAACAACATTTTCAATATTATATGGAACAAATATAAGTGAAAAATAAACGTTAGATTCTGACCTTTAATTTCTTATATAATAATACTAAATTAACTTTTTTTAAATAAGGTTAAAATAGTATCGTAAAATGCTTAGTAGTTTTAACCAAAACTAAAAGACAAAATACAAAAAGTTTTTTTAATAAGAAAAACTTGTACTGGAATTTTTACAACAACATATAAAAATACATAAATTTACACAGATTAATAATAATTTTTTTAAAAATTGCAAATTAAAGGGAATATCAATAAAAAACTATTGTAAATGTTGAAACTCATGATGGAGACACGTGAAGTGATCCCTTTCAGAAGAATCACCCATTTAAGATATTCTACTGTAAGTCGCTTATAAAATTATTTGAATCAAAAGACATTTTTAACTTTAGAAACACATTTTAAAAGATTTTAAAATTTTTTGTTTGAAATTTAAAGATTTTAAACATATATTTTAGGGTCTCTAGAAATATAAAGATTTAAAAAAGTTATACTTACTCTCACAGCTCTTGTATCAAAGGTTCTGTCCGAATTGTCATTCATGATTCTTCTTCATTAAAAACTTTCCCAGATTAATTGTTAATTAGATATTAAAAAAATCTGAAATAGAAATTTTCATTTCCATGAATATTTTAAGCAGGAAAACAAATATTTAAAGAAAATACAATTTTTTATTGTAGTATTCATGTAAATGTAAATAAATTATTAATTTATATATTTCTGTTTATAAATAGTATGATAGTCTATCCAAAATAATTAATTTCTATAAATATATAAAAATATTTAAAATATATTACAAATATTTTGTTGTATTTTTGCAATAAGTATTTATGACTTCAGCACCAAAGTTTAAAAAAAAACAAGATATTAAATTTAAAAAACTAAAAGTGAATTTTGTCACAATGTTTGTTATAAAAACATAACCTAACTTTCATCTAATTTGAGAAAAACTACAATTCTCTCTTTATTTATATTAAATGTAATGACATAAACAGTAGTCTACGAACCTATATTAATTAAAATCTACTTCATTTTCCAGGGATTTATAGATTAAAATTGAAATTTTCATAGAAATCATTAAACAACAAATTCATAGCGTAATAATGCTGCGCACAACTGCGTTGATATATTTTTGCGCATATATTTATGCGCATGCGTCAACTGTCATCAGCTGTTCACTGTCACATCCCAAGTTGTGTTTTATGAGAAATACTGAAGATGGCAGGCTCGTTGGTGCGTTTAAACTACTAAAGTAGTTATCTAAAATTATTTTAGTTGAAGGTCCAGATTTAAAAGGTGAAATAAATCTTTCACGAAATTTATGTTGTTGAAATATTTAAAGATGCAATTATTTATTCAAATAATAATTGTAGTTCACAGGATTGGCAAATAATGAGTTCCAAAATATGTAAATATTGTTGACAATTGTATGATTATAAGAAAAGTAAGATTGGTAAATTTTGTTCTCAAAAGAAAGTTCAGAAGTCTGGACACGAAACTTTCAAGAGTAAAGCCAAATATGATCTGATTCGATTTTTAGGCAAGTCGACACGCGTTCTCGCTGCGTTCCCCTAAAAGCCTTTTTGTCTCAAAAGTGGGGAGAAGACCGCACACGTGGTTCCTTGGTCTTTTGAACAAAGATTTAGACCGAGTCGGCGACGTTCTGAATTCGATATCTGTTTATAATAGGAGTTCCTAAAAGTGATATCAGATACTTGAAGTGATTCCGCGAAAATATCCAATCAGCCACCCAGAAGGGGATGTTATGTTTATAAATTATTTGTTTAACAGTTGAATTTAGATTAGTTAGAGTTCCGAGTAAGATTGGAAATGATATTAATATTAAATAAAATTCGGACAAAGAATTTCTTATGAGAACAAAACGAACATTAAGTCGAAGTATAATTTGTTAATAATTATTTCTTATTATAAATTTTAAATTCGCCGCGCAAATGGAATAGAGTTCGTATCGAGCTTCGCAAATTTAACACTGAAAATAAAAGGTGGCGCTTGTTGCCATGTGCGAATTTCGTGCGAACGTCACACCTCCCCCCTTATAAAAGAAAAAGCGCTAAATATTTAAGCGGTTTTTCACAGATGTGTAGTACAATAGATAATTTAAATTCTTAAATATGTTTCCATTGATTTACGATATAGTAAAGATTAAATACGTTTACAATTATTTATACATAGAGCGATATAAATTACATCAAAAACTACTAAATGATATAAATTATTGCGTAATCATTCATTAATGAATTCTAATATCGAAATAAACTTAAATTGTAGTTAGTGTAGGAAAAATACGTGGATTAACATAAAATACCAATTAAGCAAACATTTTAAAAGTATATAACGAAAATATTACGAAGTGCATACACACAAGAAAGTTCTTGCATAAATATAAATGAAATTTTAGCTTTTCATGTTCCTGTATTGTACTTGAACAGACCTTGTGATCAGGTTTCATCGCTTAATTGTAAAGGTAGAGCAACAAGTTTCAATTTATCCAGATGAACAATTTTTGTCTTATCGGAACTTAATCTAATTAACGCATTGTTTTCTCCGAGTAAACGCTCTAAATTGTAAGGACCAGTGTAATTTGGGTCTAATTTTGATTTTTTTTGGTTCTTTTAACAAATAAACTAGTGTATTTTCCTGAAAATTTGCAGGGTTTGATTTGCGATCATAATATCGTTTTGATCTGATTTTTGCTGAGAGCAAGTTATCTGCTGCGGTTGCTTGTATATCACTTATTTTCCTAAACAGGTCCTTTAAATAATCGACATAAGTCGGAGGGATTGTTTCATCCGAAATCGCAGTCGGGAGTCTTGCCTCTTTTCCGTACACTAATGCATGAGGTGTAAAACCGGTCGATTCATGGACAGAAGTGTTATATGAAAACACTGCGTACCGTAACCACTCGTCCCAGTCTTGCTTTGCAGCGAAGTTTTTTAAGTATTCAACGAGAGTGATGTGACTCCTCTCGAGAGAACCCAAACTTTGGGGGTGAAAAGCTGTTGAAGTAATTTGATGAATTTGGAAAATTTTGCAAAAAGTTTTCATCATACCTGATGTAAAATTACTACCTTGGTCAGTATGAATCACTCGTGGGCAACCATGTCTAGAGATAAACTCCTCTGCAAGAGCATAAGCGACTGATACGGTGGTGATAACAGGGAGGGGGATCGCATCCGAATATTTTGAAAAATTATCCTGTATCGTCAGGATATATTTATTTCCTGATTCCGTTTCGGGTAGAGGGCCAACGATGTCAATCTGTATTTTTTCGAAAGGTTGAGTAGGTGTGTCAGTGATTTTCATTGGCTGCCGATTTTTAATTCGTACCAATTTATTCTCCTGACACAATCTGCACAACCTCACAAAATTTTCGACGTCTGTTTTTAATTTTCCCCAATAGTATTTTTCGCGGATACGCCAATAGGTTTTAGAAACGCCCTTGTGACCACCCCAAGTCGACTCATGATATTCCTTAATTATTTTTTCTCTAATTTCTTTCGGAGGGAATACAATTTCGCCCGAACAAACACAAATACGCGAACCGGAACCTGCGAAGTGTTGTCGCATTATTTGTTCAATAGAAGGCCAAGATACCTTTTCTAAGTTATTTCCGACATTCGAGATTTTTACAATATTTACTTTAAGACTTTGCATAGCAATTTTCAGTCTAGAGAAAGCACTTGAAATTATATTTAAATAAGGTTTGCTATCCGATTTATCCATTATTATTAAATTAAAAATGTATCTATTATTTGAAGTTAATACTGTGACGTGTCCCAATGGAAGATTTTGTTGTTTTAGTAAATTTGAATCCAACAAATTGTTGTCAATTAGTTCTTTATTTACCGGTGAATCTAAATTACAGTCAGAAGAAATGAAATTAAGAATGTGACCCTTTCCCATACTAACTTTGTCTTTACTGTATGTAAGACAAGAATTAGTAAGTTTTACGTTAGTTAAATTTGCATCAGGTGAGATCTGTGAGTATGGATGTTCCTCCGGTCCACGTCCACTGTCACCTGGCTGTACAACCTGCTCGCTCACGTCCTTCTCCGATATAAGGGGCTTACAGTTACAACGCTTAGTTAGGCTACTAGTGTCCTCGAAAAGGTCTGTGCTTCGATCCATGTTTCGATCGTTAAAAACATGAAAGGGCCCTTCCGAGTTTGCCCGGGCAGGAAATCCATGACTCACAAATACCCTTTCTACTAGTTTCTCTATCTGTTTAGTGTCTACTACTTGAGTCTCCTTTCCCCCCGGCGTCTCGTCAGCTGGCAAGTAGCGACAAGCTTTGTCCACTGTGACCATCTCAACGAGAGCCGCAGGGGAGTTGCTTTGACATGTGTTTACATCATTGGGATTCCTTGAAAGAGCGTCTGCGTTAGCATTACATTTTCCCGGTTTATAAATTATTGAAAAGTCATATTCGCTTAGTTTAATCTTCCATCGAGCCAGTCGTGATACAGGGTCTTTTAGATTGTGAAGCCAGACAAGCGGTCGATGGTCTGTCACAAGAGTAAAATTTCTGCCGAAAAGATAGGGCCGAAAATGAGATACAGCCCAAACGATTGCTAAAAGTTCCTTCTCAGTAGTACTATAATTGATTTCTGCTGCAATTAAAGAATGAGACGCGAAAGCGATAGGCAAATCTTGTCCGATAGTTCCTTGACTTAATACCGCTCCGATAGCGAAATTTGAAGCGTCAGTAGTGACAATAAATGGTTGATCGAATTTTGGAAATTGCAAAATCGGTTGGGTGCAAATTTTGTCTATTAAAATGTTGAAAGCATTTTGTTGTGCTGAAGTCCATTTAAATATTATTCCCTTTTTTAGCAAGTCATTGAGTGGTTTCGCCGTTTTCGCAAAATCCGGAATGAATCGGCGGTAATACCCGACCAAGCCTAGGAATTGTTTGATGTTTTTGGAACACATTGGGGTAGGAAAATTCTTGACCGCGCAGATTTTTTTTGGGTCAGGTTGTACCCCAGATGGGGTTATCACGTGACCTAAATATGTGATTTCCCTTTTCATTTACTTTAGTGATTATTTTATGCAGTAATTCACCCACACGAATTCCGTAATCGGGGATTGATTCGTCTGATTTTCTATGAACATTAGCCAACAGTTGAACAAGTTGACTAATGTCTTCGCGCGGTGTATAAACACTCTGCAAAATTTGGAAAAGTTCATCTAAGGAAATACCAACCCTATCCTGGACATATTTATGAGCCGGCGCTTTAATTTTGTTTCGAATTAGAATTAAAAGAAACGGAATTTCGTGCGGTTCTAAAAGAGAAGCAGCGGTTTTGCAGTTATCGATAAATAAAGTTACTGACATATTGGTTCCATCGAATTCGGGTATTAATTCTTTAGCGAGTTTTAATTGACCGTTTCCCAAATTTTTCAAAGAAGAATTTACAGTGGATGGAGTAGATGACAAGGACAGAGAATTTGATCTTTCCCGAGTAACAATTTCTAGAGGAGTTTCAACGGTTTCAATTCTGCTGACTGAAGGTTGAGGTGCAACGGTATGTGTAGCCGCCCCTGTCTCGTTGTTACCACTACTACCACTGTCAGTATCACCTTCGCGGGAAGTTTGAGCTCGGTTACGAGTAACAATTGATCCTAATTTTACAACACCCCTACCGCGTTTTCTACCTGGAGCTTTCGGCATTATTGAAACTTTTACAACATTTAATCACAAAACAACGAATCAATTACTTTGAATCTAAATAAAATTTTACTCGAAATTTACGTACTATGGAGGCAGATTTTAACTAGTGTTATTCTACTTATTCTAGGACTTACTACTTAAGAAGTATGTTGAAGAAAACTGTTAACAACACAAGTAACTTATTTCACAATTGAGATTTGAAAGATTTTCAAAACACAAGTCACAACACGACACAATTTCTCGAAGAAGAAGAAGAATAAGAGCTCGGAATATCCTTCGTCCTTTATGATTTTGATGATCGTCCTCTCAGGGTCCCGCGGTGGATCGCACTTCACGTACGATCGTCCCTCGTAGGATCGTTCGGGGCACGATCGGTCCAACGGTGGATCGCACTTCACGTACGATCGTCCCTCGTAGGATCGTTCGGGGCACGATCGGTCCAACGGTGGATCGCACTTCACGCACGATCGTCGGTCCTCAAATTCCAAATTGAAATTTTTTGTTTATTTAAAAATTTTAGATGCACCAATCCCACCGCTGTCACCAAATTTTGTCACATCCCAAGTTGTGTTTTATGAGAAATACTGAAGATGGCAGGCTCGTTGGTGCGTTTAAACTACTAAAGTAGTTATCTAAAATTATTTTAGTTGAAGGTCCAGATTTAAAAGGTGAAATAAATCTTTCACGAAATTTATGTTGTTGAAATATTTAAAGATGCAATTATTTATTCAAATAATAATTGTAGTTCACAGGATTGGCAAATAATGAGTTCCAAAATATGTAAATATTGTTGACAATTGTATGATTATAAGAAAAGTAAGATTGGTAAATTTTGTTCTCAAAAGAAAGTTCAGAAGTCTGGACACGAAACTTTCAAGAGTAAAGCCAAATATGATCTGATTCGATTTTTAGGCAAGTCGACACGCGTTCTCGCTGCGTTCCCCTAAAAGCCTTTTTGTCTCAAAAGTGGGGAGAAGACCGCACACGTGGTTCCTTGGTCTTTTGAACAAAGATTTAGACCGAGTCGGCGACGTTCTGAATTCGATATCTGTTTATAATAGGAGTTCCTAAAAGTGATATCAGATACTTGAAGTGATTCCGCGAAAATATCCAATCAGCCACCCAGAAGGGGATGTTATGTTTATAAATTATTTGTTTAACAGTTGAATTTAGATTAGTTAGAGTTCCGAGTAAGATTGGAAATGATATTAATATTAAATAAAATTCGGACAAAGAATTTCTTATGAGAACAAAACGAACATTAAGTCGAAGTATAATTTGTTAATAATTATTTCTTATTATAAATTTTAAATTCGCCGCGCAAATGGAATAGAGTTCGTATCGAGCTTCGCAAATTTAACACTGAAAATAAAAGGTGGCGCTTGTTGCCATGTGCGAATTTCGTGCGAACGTCACATCACAACCTAACCTCAAACAATAGAAACACGTGGGAGTTCATTGATATACAATTCATGCATTTCTTCGGCTTTAAAAAGTGTATATTTATGAGTTTAATTATATTTCTTTTACATTAAGAAAAAGCTTATTAAGGAGCTTGATTTATTGAAAATTTTTAATTAAAAATGGGTAAGAAAGGCCATAATTGGAAAGCAAGAAATGGAGCTCAGATAGAAATTGATAATTCATCAACTAAGAAGGTAAATTATATTAAATTAAACTTAACAATTGTAAACATATGAATAACGAATTATAGTTCTTATTGTAGTATTAAACATAAATTGTATTTACGTAATTATGTGGTTCATTTATATATGAGAACTACATGTAGATTTTTTCAATTTTGTAAATTAAGAGACATTTCGCTTGTAAATAAGTATACGTTATATTATAAGTAAAGTAATATAGTATATAAAATATTTAATACTTTTTGGGATATTTACATTAAAAAATTATTGCAAAATTTGCCTTTTCTACTCATAACTTTTTTGCTTATGATCCTACAAAAGTAGCCTGAGTAGATAATAGAGTTATAATAAGGATTGTTAATTTTAAGTTGATATAGCTTTGCTATGAGGAACATGACGTTTTGCTAAATGATTTTTAAGTATTTAATAATGTATTCAGAAATTAAGTTTATCTCTGGTTTTCCGTCTAAGATTTCAACATTTTCAGTATAAGAGAACTAAATTTTTAAATCGGAACAAGTTTCTGCAGGATCAGAAGCAAAAATGTCATGAGTAAAAGGTAAAAAATTTGCTATAATTTTTCAATGCAAATATCTTTAAAAAATTTGAATATTTTTAACTGTAAATTGGAATCCTTATTTACCATCAAAATGTCTCTCAATTCTCAAAATTTGAGAAAAATTTGCGACATAATTATTTGGTTTTCATATAAAAACGCACCATTTAAAAGTTTTACAATTTTTAATTTCCTTATGATTTTTCAATTTAGATTGTTGTCGATTTTAAATACAAAGAAGATAAATTCGACACAAATAATGCCCTGGTTCTTCCAAGTGAAAAGAGAAAAACAAAAAATGTTAAAAAGAAGAGCGCAATTTCGGAACCTTTATTATCTAAAAAACAGAAAAAGCAATTAGAAAAGATTGTAGAAAAGAAGAAGAAAAAGCTTAATGTAAGTGATTTTTTATTTGTCATTTACTCTAAATATTGATTTTCTTTTCAAATTATGTATTATGTGTATTAATTTGTTTTATAAATATTACAGAGAGCTAATTTGGAAAGTAACTTAGCACAAGTTTCAGTTTCGCAAGACGAGTTAAAACAATATGTTTCCTTTTCTGCTGTCCAAACCAAAGGATTAAAAAGATATTTACGAGAGTCTGAGGAGATTGCAGAAAATGATACATTAAACGACGAAAATGAAGATAAGACAGTAGTAAATATATTAAAAGGTGCAAAACGAAGACGTTTAGCTCTTGTTCATGGATCAAAAGAAAAGAAGATTTCATCAGATCCAAATGTTCTTGATTTAAATGTAAGTATTGTTTTTCAATCTTTCTGAAAAATTAACTTACGTTAAAAATTGTAAAAAGAGTTTAACAATTTTCTAATAATAACTATTATTTGTCAATTAGGAATCGAGTGAGAGTGAAGATTCCTCTGATGAAAGTGTTGAATCAGAAAACGAAGCTGAAAAACCTGAAGACACAGCAGCAGAGGTTCCCAAAGTACAAAATATCGTTTCTTCTGTCACTAATTCTGATAAAATTGATGATAAGAAATTGAGTGCGAAAGCTATTACAAAAGAAGTTAATAAAGAGGCGAAAACTGAAAGTAAGAAAAAAGATGTTCCAGAAGTTGAAGTAGAAAGAATACCGGCAGTTTTTGTCCCAGTGGATCGAAAACCGGAAATTCAGGAGGCAAGGCTAAAACTTCCAATTTTGGCAGAAGAACAAGGAATTGTAGAAGCTATTAATGAGAATCCAGTAGTCATTATTACCGGAGAGACCGGAAGCGGTAAATTTCTTTCAATCTTATGTTATTGAAGAGATTTAAAATAATTTTCCAGGAGAAATATATAAAATATTTTATTTATTTTAGGAAAAACGACGCAAGTCCCGCAATTTTTGTACGAAGCTGGTTATGCAAAAGAGAGAATGATTTGCATAACTGAGCCTAGAAGAGTAGCTGCCATATCAATGAGCAAACGTGTAGCAGAAGAAATGAATCTTTCCGAGAAGGAAGTTTCATATCTTATTAGATTTGAAGGAAACACAACTCCCGATACGAAAATAAAGTTCGTAACTGATGGAGTTTTGTTGAAGGAAATACAAAATGTAAGATACTTTTTATGTATTAATTATATTAAATAGTTATGAAAAATTATAAGATATTTAGAATATCATATGATTATATATGTAAAATGTGATAATTTATTTTATTTTTAGGATTTTCTTCTGAAAAGTTATTCAGTTATTATTTTGGATGAAGCTCATGAGCGGAGTGTATACACAGATATTTTAATCGGATTTTTGACGCGAATTGTTTCATTACGGTATAAAAAAGGAGATCCTTTGAAAATGATAATTATGTCGGCGACTTTGCGTGTTGACGATTTCATTAATAATCCGAAACTTTTTAAAATAAAACCTCCGGTTCTTAATGTGGAATCTAGGCAATACCCAGTTACGGTACATTTTAACAGAAGAACAAATCCAGATTATGTCACTGAAGCGCTACGTAAAATAGTTAAAATTCACTCTCAACTTCCTGATGGAGGAATTTTAGTTTTTTTGACAGGTACTAATTTTTATTTACATTTATTTGCATAATTATATTGAATAATTTACAAGTTTCTTTCATTCATTCTTTCATTCTATACACATCTAAAGTTCGTCACTAGATGTTTTTTTTGTTTTCAATTTTCATCTTTTCAAAATGTTCTCAAATTTTATGTTTACAGCAATTTTAATTTCTTCAAATTTCTGTGAATTTGAACTTTCATTGATTAAAAGTTTAACTAATCCACGGTTCAAATATACTAAATTTGAAGTAATTTAATAATTTTTTCTATTTTTGATAATTCTTTTCTCTTAAGATTCCAATTACTTAAACTACAATTTTCAACTATTTTTATCATTTTTCAATTATTTTCTACAATTTTTAATTATTTTTATCGTTTCTCACTTTTTTCCTAAATCTTAAATCTTCCCTCTGCAAATTATAATTATTTTCTTTAATTTTTTAAATCACTTTTTCAATTTTAATTATTTTTCTCTTCGACGATAAAATAATTTAATTATATATTGCTAAATTTTATATTTTTTTTATCGCAAATTTAAGTTAACTTTTTAATTTACCATTATTATTTTCATTTTGCAACTATAATCTTTAATTTCTAATCATTTTCGTTATTTCTGAATTAACATGGCGAACTTTCAAATAAGTATCTCAATTTTAAATTATTTTGTTCAATATTCATTTCTGTTTTTCATTTTGTAATTATTTACTCCATATTCTAATTATTTTAATTATTTTTTAATTAATTTCCTAAATTTCCAGTTATTATCTCAAATTTAGATTATTGTCCTCAATTTTCAATTTTTTAAACAATTTTTGAATTAATTTCTTTCCTTAAAAATGAATTTTGTAATTTTTCTATTACTTTCTACAATTTTTAATTATTTCAGTATTTTTTTATTTCAGTATATACAGGACGGGGCTTTCATTCTTTATTTATTTTCATTCTTTAAGTATAATTTTCAAAAATTTCCAATAAGTATCTGAAATTTTAATTATTTTCATCATGTTTCAATTATTTTATAAATTTAAACTTATTTTCATCATATTTCAATTTTTCATCAGTTTTTAATTATTTTTTAATTATTTCCCATAATTTTTAATTATTATTCTCATTTGTAAAATTATTTTTTAAGATTTTTAAGTATTTTTCTCAAATTTCAATTATTTTCTTCAATATTTAATTATTATAAAGGGCTTTAAGCCCGTCAATCTGAATAGATATAAATAAATATAATCATAAGTAGGATGAATTAATCAATCACTCCAAGTCAATAAAAATTTTTAAAAATAAAAAATTTTTATTGACTTGGAGTGATTTTTAAAAATTTTTATTGACTTGGAGTGATTGATTAATTCATCCTACTTATGAAAAAATTTTCACCAAGTGATAAATTCAAATTATCAATAAATAAATATAAATAAATAAAATTTTATTTGTTTTCATAATTTCCAAAAAAATTATTATCTGAAATTTTAATTATGTATTTTTAACTTTCTTCTATATTTTCTTTAATTTCAAATTATTCTAATTTTATTTAATTAATTTCTCATATTTTCAAGTATTTTTCTCAAATTTCAATTTTTATTTTATGTAAAAAAATTCTTCAAATTTTTCAATTATTTATTTTAAATTTCATTTATTTTTTTAACTTATTATTGTTTTTATCATATTTAAATTATTTTCTTAAGTTTCAAATTTTTAAACCATTTTTCAATTATTTTCTCCAATTTTTAATTATTATTATTTTTAAACATTAATTTGTAAGATTTTGAAATATTTTTCTCAAATTTCCCATTATTTTCATCAATTTTTAATTTTTTTCAATTTTCTTCATAATTTCCAAAATTTTAAACTATTTATCTGATACTTCAATTATTTCATTCAATTTTAAATTATTTTTTTTATAATGTTCTTTAATTTTCAATTATATCTAAGATTTTCTTGTATTTTACGTATAGTATTATGTATCTTCTGCAATTATTTCTCATAAGTTAAAAATCGTTTTCTTCAATTTTAAATTATGATTATCTATTTTTATTTATTTTCTCTAATTTTTAATTATTTTCTTTCTTTTCAAATGAACTTCTAAAAGTTTCAAATACTTTTTTGAAATCGTTTTGTTTAAAATATATTATGTAATTTTTTAAATTGTTTTCTCAAATTTTAATTATCTTCTTCAATTTTAAATTATTTATATTATTTTTTTCATTATTTTCTTCAATTTTTAATTATTTTCATTGTTTCTGAATTAATTTGCTAAATTTTTAATTATTTATCTCAATTTTAATCATTTTTAAAATTTTTTAATTATTTTCTGTTATTTTTTATTATTCTAACTTTTTTCAATTCATTTCTAAGATTTTCAAGTATTTTTCTCAAATTTAAATTATTTTCTATAATTTTAAAACATTTCTATAATTTTTTAAATTACTTTTGACAATTTTTAATTATTTTCATTATTTTTTTCAATTAATTTGCAAAATTTGCAATTATTTTTTAAATATCAATTTTTTGCCATTTTTTTGTATGTCTAACATTTTACCAATTTTGTTGTATGAGAATAAAACTTGTTTTATCTATTTCTAAATATTATTTATAAAATATTTATAATTGTTAATAACATAAGGCTTAGAAACGTTGTTTAATCTAGTTTTTTTATGATTTATCTTTTCTTTCAAATACATACTTTTACAATTATTAAATACTTTACATATTTTAGGCCAGCAAGAAGTAAATAGTGTTGTTCGCAAATTGCGAAAAGCATTTCCTTACAAAAAAAAACACGGAATAATGAAGGAAGGACGCAAAGAACAAAGCAAGAATCAATTACCTGTAATCAATTTAAATAAGTATGTTCTTGGAATTTTTAATGACTTTTAAACGCAAAAGTTAAGACCGAATAAGTATCATTGTATGTTTTTTTTAGATATTCCACAATTCCGACTAATAACCTTCAAGACGATGAGAATGAAATGAGTGAAGAAGATTTAGAAGAAGATGATGATGGTATTGACTTACAAGGTCTTTCTAATTTACAACCTCTTTGGGTTTTGCCTCTCTACTCTTTACTATCTAGTCAAAATCAAGCAAAGGTACTTTAAATTTGTTATTTAAATTTATGTTTTTAATTTTCTTTATTATTTAATGTAAATAACTGTTTGTATTTACAAATTTTTTTTAACTTGTTTAAAATAGGTTTTTGAACCACCTCCTGAAGGATGTCGTTTATGTATAGTTTCTACGAACGTCGCTGAAACTTCTTTGACGATTCCAAATGTAAAATATGTCGTAGACAGTGGTCGCTCTAAAACCAGATTATACGATAAAATTACCGGCGTCAGTACCTATAAAGTGACATATGCAAGTAAGGCTGCTGCAAATCAAAGAGCCGGAAGGGCTGGAAGAGTTGGACCAGGGCACTGTTACAGATTATATTCTTCAGCAGTTTTTAATGACCAGTTTGAGGAATTCAGCTTACCAGAAATTTGTCGCAAGCCGACAGACGATTTGATTTTGCAATTGAAGTCCATGCATATAGAAAAAGTCATAAATTTCCCATTTCCAACAAATCCTGGACTAGAGCTGTTAAAAACCGCAGAAAGACGTCTTTGCCTTTTAGGAGCTTTACAAGGAAATTCAAAACTTGAAGATGGTAAATTTAATATCTTCGTCTTTTATCCTTATTCTAAATTGTTAGATTTAGATTTTAATTCTTTGAAATACCAAATGATTCTCTTATTATTTCCTTGATTTTTATTTTATTTATTCTCTCTTTATTTAGAATCCTGCACGACGAAAATTACGCCTCTTGGAAGAAAAATAGCTGCTTTTCCAGTGGCACCACGTTATGGCAAAATGTTGACTCTTTCGTATCAGAACAATTTGTACAATTACACGATTTGTATAGTGGCTGCTCTCTCAGTTCAAGAGTTGCTCAACGATACATTTGATAGAAATAGCAAACTTGCACAAGTTCGTCGTTTCTGGGCGGGAGCGGGTGAAAGTTTATTACTGGGTAAGAACCGTGAAATTTGCGCATAATTATATTTCAGTAAAATTAAATATTAAAAAATTAAATAATTTGGTACTTAATCCTTAAATCAAGTTATTAATTAAGTAATGTTTTTATTTTTTATTTAAATTCTAATAAAAACCATTTGTTTATAAGGGGATCTGATGATTATATTACGATCCGTTGGCGGTGCAGAACACGCAGCTTCCAAGGGAAAATTACCCAAATTTTGTGAAGAATTCGGTATCCGAGAAAAAGCAGCTATTGAAGTTAGAAAATTGAGACAACAACTCACTAATGAAATTCTCTTGAAT
The DNA here is from genome assembly GCA_037103525.1 of Ganaspis brasiliensis. Taxonomy (NCBI): domain Eukaryota; kingdom Metazoa; phylum Arthropoda; class Insecta; order Hymenoptera; family Figitidae; genus Ganaspis; species Ganaspis brasiliensis. The sequence continues at coordinate 178,533 of JAZKLR010000013.1, read as the reverse complement.
GAGCCAAGCCTGGATCTTACTATAGACCCTGAGTAAAAGAACTTGATAAATAATCATAATTAATAATAAAATAATCATTTAGTACATTTTTAATAACGATTATTGTTTTACTTTATTGAAGAAGAATTTTTAATATTTTTTAAATAATAATGTTATTTTACATTTTTTTGATCCAGTAGTGGACTGAGTTTACGTATTTAAGGATTAATATGAACTTTTATTTTTATAAGAATATTTTGTTCACAGACTGCGACCTCCGACTGAATCGCAAATCCTCTTACTTCGACAATTAATTCTTTCTGGAATGGTGGATCATGTAGCGCGTAAATTAACCTCGGAAGAAATAAATCAAGGAGAGGACAAAAAGGCATTGAAATATGCTTACAGGTAAGGAGCTTTGAGAGAACATCATTAGGTATTTAAGATCTGGATATTTTAATAATTAATTTTATAAAATAATTTTACGGATTTAATATAAATATTAACTAAAAAATGGGTAATTTTGTTACCATATTTTAAAATATTTATTTTACATTTTTTCAGAACTTTAGAAATGGAGGAACCAGTTATTATGCACTCAACGTCCGTTCTCAAGAAAGAATTACCCGAATGGGTCGTTTATCAAGAAATTTATGAAACTAATAAAATTTATATGCGAGGAGTCACTGCCATTGAACCGGAATGGTTACCAATATTCGCATCAAGTTTGTGTAACATGAGTGAACCTTTAGTAGACCCTTCTCCTTGGTAAGTTTCTAGAGAACTTAGAAAGCTTGACAAAATACTTTAATCTAAATAGCAAATTTAAAATTAAAAATAGTAACCAGTAAATTAAAAAGTCTTTTTTGAACTATTTTTATATTCTAGGTATTAAATACTCGATAAAAGTGAAAAGTTTTTTAAATAAAACTTTATTCAAATTAGCTTTCGGTGCAATGAAAATTTGAATAAACGATATTTTTGCTTATTAAAAATTTGGATAAATAAATATGTCTGCATTGTTAAAAGAATCGGACAACTGATAAATTTATTAAAAATTTGAATAAACGAACTTTTTGTTTACTAAAAATTTGGATTTTAATTAATTTATTTATTTTTAGGTACGACAAAGAAACTGGAGAAGTTATGTGTTACATGAATGGAACATTTGGTCGAGGAGCTTGGGAATTGCCAAGGGTGAAAATGATTTACCCGAAAGATGCCGATGGTGTGTAACGATTTTTATGTGTCTAATTATCTTAAAGCAAAATTTAAAATATACTATAATTTTATAAATTATAAATAAGTAGAGTCAATAATGAAAATTCTAAACAAATTTTAAATCACAATTTATGATAAAAATAGAATCAAGAAAATACAGGAAAGAAATTAAATAATTGCAAACCAGAAATAATATACCTGATAATCGATAAATTTTCATTAAACAAAAATACTTTAAATAGAAATTCAGACAGATATACGTTTATGAATTATGAACGGTTCTCATACAAAACACTCCAAACTCTCTATATACAAAAAGTAAATAAAATACAATAGAGACAATAAAATTTGATAAAATTATGTGACAAAATTAAATAGGAAATACTATTAAAGCAATAAGATGATATCAATCAATTGTCGGTACGCCCCCTTTTTCTTGACTACAAAAAAGTCGGTTTTTTTTAAATATATTTATTAAAAAAATTTCTCTTTAAGTAGTTAATACTTTTTAAAATTCTGCAAATAATTGTCCCTGAACTAAAGGATTGGTTTAATTTTGAAATAAAATAACACAAAAATAGTTAAATTTCCAATGTTTTCTTAAAATTAATATTATTTCTGCAGTAATTAATATTTTTTCACGTTCTTGAAATTATGTTAAAGGTAATATAAAAAATTAATTAATTTAATAAAAATATATTAAAAATTTTATTAAATTAAAAATATATAGAAATTAAAATAAATTAGTAAAATAATAAATTTTAATTAAAATAATTTTATTTTTAAAAATAATATTAACAAATATTTTAAAAGATTTAATAATTAAATTAGGATTAGATACCCTATTATTTAAATTTAAATTTTGTTATTAATATATTAAATTTAAATAATTAAATTAATAAATTTGGCGATATTTAATATTATTCAGGGGAATTTGTTAAATAATTAATTCTTCACAATAAATTAAACTTATTTTAATTAAAATTTATGTATTTTTGTTTAACAAAACTTTTAATAAAAACAATTGTAAAATTTTTTATATCAAAAATTATTCAAATCAATATGTAGTTAAATAATTAAGATTTAATGAATTACAATAAATTTATAATTTATTAACTAAAAATTGTAATAATTTTACAAAATAGGATTTAAAAGTAAATTTTATTAAATTAATAAAATTGATTATAAATTTTAAATATGTACAAATTGCCCGTCAATTTAATCAAATTGAAGTTAAATAAGTATGGATTTAAATACCTACTAAAAAGTGTATTTTAGAAATCTTACAAAAAAAATATATTAATAGAAATTTAGCATTTTAAAATCAATAGCTTAAAAAATTAATTATATAATTTTTTTATATTTTAACACAATTTAATTAAAAAACATATTCTTGTATTAGTAAATATTTTTCATGTTTAAATATTCATTTGAATTTTGCACACTTTCGTGTACTTTGTTTGACAGTCTGCATTTTCAAGGAAAAAAATGTTATATTAATGACAATAAATTATTTTAATTGTGTATAGAGTTAGCTTTAAAAAAAGCCCAAAAACGTGAAAAAATATTAATTACTAAATAAATAATATTAATTTTAAGAAAACATTGAAAATTTAACTTTTTTTGGGATATTTTATTTAAAAATTAAATCAATCTTTTCGTTTAGGGATAATTAGTTATAGAATTTTAAAAGATATTAACTACTTAAAAAGAAAAGATTTTAATAAATATATTTTAAAAAATAACTGACTTTTTGCAGTCAAGAAAAAGGGGCAGTACCGACAATTTCCGACGGTAGTGTATATAATACCTACATAAATATATATATATATATATATATATATATATATAAATATTTATTGACGCGAACTAGTTTGATGAATTATCCCCAAATTATTTGAATTCACCCTCCGCTCAGCGAACTTCCACTCCCCTCTTTCCGATCTGTTCTCTGTCTTGAATTACCCAAATTGTCCAAAAGAGACTTTATCTTTCAAATTACTAGAGCGGCAATAAATTTAATAAATTTATATTCTTTCAGGTGTTAAATGGTTCGCAAGCTTTCTTTTAGAAGGGGAGGTGTTTCCAAAACTGAAACGATTTGTTAAATCGCTTTTAACGACGCCAAGTAGTATTAATAAAACATGGGCCAAGGTTTTGCCTCGTACACAAACGATGACAAAACAACTCCTCTCAAGAGGAATAATGTCTAGAGATAAACTCAAAGAAGAATGGCTCAAGGATGAAAAATGTAAGTTAATTTTCTTTAAAAAAAATATTTTTTTCAAAAATTAATAGAATATTGACTATCGATAATTCACGTAAAAAATATTATTTTCAGTTTTATTAGACGCGTATCAAATGTGGTTGCCGAAATCTTCTTCTAGTTTGGTGGCTGCAATCTGGCCACCTTTGTAATTTAAATAATAGAATATTATTAAGTTGTACATATATTTGTAATTAGAGTGTAATTGTCCTAGAAAATAGGATTTTTAGACTAAATTTTTGCAGAGAGAATAAAAAATATTTTACTTTTACAAATTGTTTGTATGAACTTTTTATTTTGCAAAAAGTTGATAATCAAGTTTGACAGTGATTGAAACGAAGCATTTTGCTACGTAACTCGCAAAAATAGGTTTTAAACAATAATTTAAATTTCATAAATTAAGAGAACAAAGCAATTTTCATTTAAAAACTGTACGTAAAACGATTATCGACAATCCACGATAAAAACTTAAAATATTTGTAACGTTGGACGAGTAAATAAATATAATTAGCAAAATCTATTAATAATAAGAGTAGAACACGATGGTTTGACCTAGATTTATGACTTAGGCAGTTTCTTGTCTAGGAAGTATTGAAATGCCGAGCTTTAGAATTGCCTGGCTCTGCAAGACACGCTGAACTTCTTTCATGACGAATTTTCCAGATATTACAGTAACAATCACTGAAATTGCTGGAAAATAAATTTCAATTGCACTACTTTCGTCACTATTTCTGTATAAATGCACTATTCCTGCTTCAGTTGCTTTTTTTCTTTTCTTTTTGCTAAAGTGGTTTTGCAGGTCTGATAGACATTATTGAGATCAAATGCAGCCTTAACATTATCCTGAAATGAATTCAGAGATTAATACCTACATTAACAATAAATAAAATATAAAAGCAATTACATAGTTTAATATAGGATTAAAATATCAGGGCTCGAACCGGTAAAAGTACTTAAAAATACGGACTTTACGGAGCAAAAATTCAAAATTACGGACTTTTACGGACTAGTTAAGAATAAAAAACATTTTGTATCCCGAAAGACTATTTTGAGTGTGATAGAATTAAAATACAGTAGAAAAGTAAAAAGAAATTGTATTTTTTATGTTTAAAATAATGTATTTCTTTGAAAATTAGAGAAAATTTTATTAATATTAAATAGAAAAATATTAATGAGTCTGAGGCAAATAAGAGAACAATTATTGTAGGTACACTTATAACATAGGCACAAAAAAAAAGCTTTCTGTGCATTAAAATAGACCTATAAGTCTTATTATAGTACTAGCAACATTAACGCGCGCCAGAAACTTTGTATTCTTATTTGTTATTAAAAACTATAAATTTTTGCAACTTCAAATAATGAAAATTAGGAGAATAATTACAAAATTTAAGAAACTAACTGAAAAATAACGAAAATAATTGACAATTGAAAACAAAACTCGAAAAATGTCTAGATGATTATACAATTGAAAAAGAATAATTTAAATAATTGAACAATAAATATTCAAAATAAACTGTTGGAAATAATTGCAAATTGAAAAACTGAATTGAAAATCCACAAAATAATGGAAATTGAAGAAAATAATTGAAAACGGAAGAAAATAATAAAAATTTCGAGAAATAAATTGAAAATTTAAGAACTGAATTGAAATTGGAAAAATAATTAATAATTTTAAAAAAATTACAAAAGGACTAAAAAAATTAATATTGAAAAAATTAAAGAATGATTACAAAATTTTTTAGAGAATAATTGAAAAAAGCGTGCAAACAATTGAAAATTGGGTAAAATATATTAATTGTCAATTGGAAAAAAATACTTCAAAAATATGAAAATTATATGAACAATTGTTGGAAATAATTAAACATTGAACAACTAGATTGAAAATTGAAAGCAATAATTACAAAAAAAAAGGGGGAAAAAATTGAAAAATTAAGAAAATAATTAGAAATTGCAAAAAGGAATTGAAGTTCAAAGAATAAACTTAAAATTGAAAAAAGAAGATAATTATTGAATATAGAATAACATAATTAAACAACTGCTTTTAAAATTAAAAAAATTTATTGCGATACTCGAAAAAAAAAAAATTTTAAAAAGGCGAGAATTTTTTAATATTAAAGACAATAATTTAAAATTGAAAAATGAAATTTGAAGAAAATAGTTGTAGAATTAAACAATTGTATTGAAATTTTGAAACAATTTTTATGAGTGAAAAAAATAATTGCAAATTGAATTAAACAACTGAAAAGTTAAAAATTAAATTGAAATTTGAATACAAAATGTAAAATTGAAAAAAATATTGAAGAGTTTAAGAAAATAGTTGTAGAATTGAAAAACTGAATTTAAATTTAAAACAATTTTTATAATTGAAAAAAATGATTGAAAAAAGCCGAGAATTAAAGAAAAATTATAAACAAAAAAGTAAACTGGAAAAATTATTACATTTTTTTAAAAATGATTAAAAATTAAAGAATTAAATCAAATTTTGAAGAAGACAGATAGATAATTAAAAGGAAAATAACAAAATACAAAATTATCAAATATTAAAGAAAATAATAGACAAATGAAAAAAATTCGAATACTGTCAAGAATAATCAACAAGAGAACAAAATAATTTAAAAAGTTAAAGAATAATTATAAAACTTCAAGAGAATGAATGAAAATTGAAAAAATTGTTGAAATTAATTAAAAGTTGCGGAAAATGAATAATAATTGAAAGAAACAGTTTATGACGAGAATAATTATAGAATTGAAAAAAATATCTGAAAAATAACGAAAATAATTGACAACTGATAACAAACTTCGACAAATCGCTAAATTAAAACAATTTTATAATTCAAAAAATCATTTAAAAATGAAAAAATGACTATAAGTTGAAAAATGAAATTAAAATTTATATAATTTAATTGAAAATTCAAAAAAGTAATTTATAAATGCCGTGATTTATTAAATATAGCAGAAAATAATTAAAAACTGAAAAATAGAATTGAAATTTGAAAAAAATTCAGAATTGAAGAAACTAATTGAACATGTGAATTATAGTAATAGAAACTTATTGATAATAAAAAAAATGGACAAAAGGCAAGAATTTTTAATAATAAAGAAAAAAATTGAAAATTGAAAAATGCAATTGAAATTTGAAGGAAATAATGGAGAATTGAAGGAGATAGATTTAGAATCGAACAATTGAGTTTAAATTTTAAAAATTTATGAGTGAAACAAATAATTGAAAAAATCAGGGAATTTTTAAATGTAAAGGAATTAAATTGAAGTTTTAAGATAATAATTGATAATTGAAGGAAAAATGACAAATTAACGAAAATAATTGACAGTTGAAAAAAATTCGAAATGTGTCGAGAATAATCGTTATTAGAACAAAGTAATTTTAAAAATTAAAGAGTAATTATAAAAGTGGATGAAAATAATTATATTTGAAAAAACTTTTTTCAAATTATGAATTTATTAATTGATAATCGAAACTAAAGAAAATTCTAGGAAAAATTTTAGGAAATAAATGAAAATTGAAGAAATCAATTGGAACTTGAAGAACATATTAAATTTTCAAGAAAACAACTGATAATTGAAAAAAGGCGAGTATTATTGAATATTAAATAAAATAATTAAAAATTGAAGAAAGGAATTGAAAAATTGAAACTCAACCGTTTTTACACTGCTTAGGGCCTCTTATCTTAGAATTTACGGAATTTGCGGACTTTTCTAAACAAATTACGGACTTTACGGACCTTTTTTTTTAAAAAGACGGACTTTTACGGACCATAAGTAAATTTACGGACTTTTACGGGATTTACGGAGCTAGTTCGAGCCCTAAAATATGCAGGAAATTTCATTAAAATATTGAAACTTACTATAGAAAATAGAAACTTGACGAGCTTTCCTTTGTGGTCCGCGTAAGGTCGTCTGTCTATTTCTTTTCCTTCTTTAAAAAGAATTAGAGTCGGCAGTTGTTTACTAGTGCTAGAGTCACTGATATGATATTTTGTTGCTGCATCCGGATATCTTCCAACATCTACTTTTCCGAATTTAAAATTGTCTAAGGCGAATCTGAAAAATTGTAAAATACGAATATTTACTATAAACCAAATTGTTCGCTTTAATAACAAAATAACCGTTAATTTAAATTAAATTTAAGATTAAAGTTTACTTTTAATACTTAAGATAAAGAAAGAAATAGATTTACTCAGCCGATAGTTGAGAAAATATTGGTGCGAAATTTACGCAGGCAGGATTCCAAGCTGTGTAAAAAGCCACGATCCATGTAACTCTGGTGTCGCGTTGAAATTCTTCCTGTAAACTTGTGGCCCCTCTGAGATAAATTACCTTTTCAGGGCCTTGATAAGTAGGCTCAGGTAACAGCAAACCACATACTACAAGAATGAACAATTTTTCAGTCAAATGTAAAACATAAAAAGGAGTAAAAATCTAACAAGTTATACATACAAATGCAAACAGCTGCAAATACAATCCCCATGCGAATATCTGCATAAAACCACAAAATCATATTCGCTATTTTTGTGTAAACAAAACTGGATGATAAATAATTTATCATTGTTACGCTTCCAGCTTTCCGAGTTCTGATCATTATAACAATCATCAGAAAGAACAAGATTTCTGTCTCCCTCTGAAAACAAATATAAATTTAAATCTGTTTTAAAATACATCAGTTTTAAAATTTTTTTAAATTGTAAATGTATGGAAAAATGTATCAAAATTGAATGTATTTAAATATCTAGTTTAAATATTCATTTACAGTATTTATTATAATTTTAATAGAAAAATCTAACACTATTTTCAAAACTTACACTATCAAGTTCACACTCAGTTTGTCCCAAAACATGACAAACTACTGGAATCCGTTTTGAAATAAGATAGGATAAACTTAAAAGAATATTCACTAAGTAATACGGTTTTCGTAACAAAATTAAATCTTCTTTAAACGACATTTTGAACGATTATTTGCTGTAAAAAATTTGACACAAACTTTGAGCGATTTTTAACACAGGCAACAACAGACACAGACGAAACTGTTAATAGTACATTTAAGTGAATCTTTCAAAGGATTGCATTGTGTCGTAAATACACTTATCAGTAAACTTTCCCCTTTAAATTAAATAATTTTTCTTTTCCTGTTATGACTAATAATGACATTTGCCGACATTTTGAAAAAGCAGAAGACTTTTTTTATTTCGAACAAATGACGACTGACGATAAAAGCGCTGTGTTCACTTGCCGCGAAAATTTGATTTTTATTAGAAAAAAATGTTTTTGAAGCTTGACTATTTTGCTTATAAAAAAAAAACGATAAATAATAATCCATTCTTTTTAAACATCCAACTTTTTTTATTTTGAGGTACAAATAAATAAAAAAAAACAATTTTCTAATCAACTTTTATTACAATTGCATATGAAAATTACAATAATTATAAAGAAGACTATTTATAAAAATAAATATTTCATATTATATTCAAACGTCTTATTAAAATTAAGTTAAAGTATTTTATACAATTTAAGGCAATAATTAATACAAATGTAAAATATAAGACTTTATAAAAATAAATAATACAGAATTTAAATGAAAATTTTAATTTTTTCATTTCTTAAACATTATTTGAACTTAAACGTAAGTGCAAAAAACTGTTTATTTAGTTTTCGGACAAGGCTGCAACATATATGTTCTAAATCCTCTGTGGGCATTTCTTAAATGCTCCAATAAACGTAATTTCATGTCGCGCAAAACATTAAGCATCGCTTCTCTAGATTCACTATTAACCGCTTCATTTAATCGCAACATAATTGATAAATCAATTTCTGGAACGTCCAAATCTTCAGCTAAAGCCATCGCAGAACTGACATCATTTTTTAAAAAATCGACAGTTGATTCCTTGGCCGTTTTTCTGAAAATAAAAAATAGTAACATTAATTGAAAACAATTTTAAAAAAACATTAACAAAAATTTACAAAAAAAAAAAATATTTAAACGTTAGAAAGCATGCAATAACAATATAATTTTTTTAAATCAAAAATCTAAATATTGATGCGGATATAAATAAATTGTCTCAAGTTTGAAAAAATAAAATTGAATGGATATAAATTCACAAAGAAAAAATATTGAAGAGAAACTAAAAAGAAAATAATGCTAAATAGTTGAATTTATGTTGAGAATTTATTATTTGGTTAATATTTTTATTTTATTTATATTTTTGAAAAATTAATTAATTTATAAAGAAAAGAGAAAATTCTTACATATATTTTTCATCTTTATCCTCAATTTCAGAGCAGGTTTCATATAATTCTAAACAATCTAAATCATCGTTTCGATGGGACAGATTTAAATATTTTCTAAAAACTTCTTTTCCCTTCGGATGCTGAAGAGTTTGATTAATACTATCTGTAATTTGGTCCAGTTCCTCCAGGGTAAGACCAGAAGTGCATTTTCCAATGCAGCCGATATTTTTCGTTGCTTTTTTTAACATATTTGTATTCATGATAAATTAATCTATATTTAGAACAAATTTCAGTCTCTGAAACTTCTGACATATTCCAGTATTTCTGCAAAAAAAAAAATAACAAGAATTTTAAAATATGATAAAAAATAATCAATAATCAATATATCAAATAATAATTTAAATATCACTAATAAATCAATATAAAATGTATGAAATAAGAATTTCAATAAAATAAATATTTATTAATTATTTTAAATAATAATAATAAAATTCGTAAATAGAAACTATTCAATTCAATCGAATAATATTTAAACAAAGATGAGGTAAATAAAAACAATACGTACAAAAAACATTTCAAATAATACTAGAAATAAACAAATAAAAATTATAAAGCAAAACAATAAAATAATACGTACCTAAATTTTGTGTTTACAAGAAGCCATAGTTTGATTTTATAACCTGAGGAAGAAAGCAGCTGATAGATTGAATCGCACCTGCTGCAGTCAACAGGAACTACAAATTATTGATTTTCTTTTTAGACCAATATTTGGAACTAAAATTTTTACCCAAAATTAGTGAAATAATATTCGAAATAATGTTTGTGATGAAAAGACGTATTTACCCAAAAAGAGCTACTGAGTTTCTGACAGACAAAAATAGTTTTATTCTGCGTTTGCGTATTAAGTCGACAGATGGGCAAAAACCCTGCCTCCTAGGGGTTATCAATTTTATTTTAAGAAGCAATGCGCCAAGAGAAAATGTTTCTCAATCCAAAGTAAATAAAAGTAGATAAGAAGAAGAAGAAAAAATGTTTACTTTGACTCATTTTATTCATTAGTTTTACAACCTCATTAATTATATTGATTTGACAATTGCGTAATTTAAATTAAATACAATTTATGAAAATTTATAATAAATTATTATTTTTCTTATTGTTTCTGGGAATGTTGTTCAATAATTAATAATATTGACAATAATGTTATTATTAAAAATATGTTTAGTTTTTAAAATAAACCGCTATACAGTACGTTGTGAAGTAAGCGGCGGAAGTTTAAGTTTTGACTTCGATTTTGACTCCCAAACTTATTAGAACACATTGGGCGTTTTGACCTATAGCGATTACAGTCAAATCTACTTAAACTATAAAAAAGTGTTTAAAACAAAGACAAATTGTGTTAAAAGTAGTAATTTTAGATCCCGTGAGAATTATTTTCTTAAAATTTGTATAAATAACATAAAATTGGAGTCTCCATCAGAGTTTGAAAATTGTTTAATCTAGAATACCTATACTGCTATAAAAATGGTAAAATCCAATTCCATCCTTAAAAATTTGACTCCTAAATGATGTTCAATCACTTTCCTCATTTTTAAATTCAAAAGCAAACTTTGATTCTATAACTATAATTCGTGTAATTATTATTAAAATATTTTGTCATTTTTGTTGCCAAAATTGCCAAATCACGCTAATCCAATATGGCGCTGATGTATTGTTGGAGACTGTTCACGCTGTAGTAAAAATCTGTTTAATTTAAACTACGAAAAAGTTTTTATATCAAAGACAAATCGTATTAAAAGGAGTAATATTAAATCCCTCGAATTAATTTTTCTAAAAATTGCCGATGTCATCAAACAGTTAAAGTAACATTTCGAGTTTGAAAATTTTATATCCCATAAAGTTCCACCGTTTTAAAAATCGAAAAAATCCTAATCATAATTTTTGATATCAAAGAATTTACAATCTTAACGCTATTTGATATTTCTGAATTTTAAAATTAGCTAGTAAAATTTTATTCTAATTAATTTTGATTGTGGACATTTTTCTTTTCTGTTCAGCTCCGGCTATCTTAAAGAAAATTTTTTGGCGTTTCTTTCTCGTTCACAAAACTACTTAAAAATCCCTCAAAAGCAGGGAAATGTTTTTAAATTGGAGACAAATCGTATTAAAATTTCATCTCGCGTATATTTTTTATTTATGGGCATATCTCTGGAACCTTTAACTTTTATGTCCCTTGCATATATTTTGATAATTTTAATCAATTTATTTATTTTTTTTTTTTATTTATTCATAATGTAATATAGGTTTACAAGTCCTTTTTACATGAGGTTTTTTTTTTAATTAATCACATAGACAAAATGCTCTAATTTTAACCAACATATTTACAAAATAAAATAATTTTTTGCCCTCCTGAATACTATCTATTTTTAAAATGTTCGTTAAGGATTTATTTCTCACTTCTTTTGTTTGGTTACATTCATTATATATGGGGCAGTCTAATAAAACATGTTTTAAATTTTCATTAATTTTAATCAATTTTTACCTGGTTTTTGTTGGAAATATTAACATTTGATACGATGAACTATTTCCAAAAGATTACACATTGATTTATTAAATAGATAAATAATTATTCCAATTTGAACATCCGATTTTTGACAATGTTTACTTGTCCCTAACCATACTTTCGAATGGTTTATACGTTGAAACTTTGTAATTAATAAAAATTACTAGTTAGATGACACATGTTTTTAAAGTTAATTAAACGATGAACACATTTGTGCATGAAAATTAATATTTTGTTTATTGTGAAGAAAGTTATATGTTTTTAAAAGTTGTCCCTCATTTTTAACCTTTTCGACCGTAATCGTCTTATTTATCATTTTTCTTAAATAAGACTATTGGCACACCAAAATAGTTTATGGGAAATAAAAGTTTAAATAATTAGAATTATTTTGAGACATACTAAATTGATGTGCTTCATGTCTTCAAAAAACTATTCTAATTTAAATAACACAAAACACGTGTGTACAAAATTTGACAACGATCGTAATACGAGTGATACTTCACGAAAATGAAAAAAAAGTATTCAAAAAGTACTTACATATATTTTTACGAGTACCATTTAACATTGTGTGAATGTGCTTTGAGAAAAAATACTTTATTGCGATGATAATGTGAAAATATTTATCAATTACGGTCGACCGTAATCGACCGAAATTTTTTAGAAAGAAATTTTTAAGTCTAAAGTTGCCGATTCTAATGTTTTCAACAGAAATTGTCATTAATTAAAACCTGAAGGTTAAGTTTTAATGTTTATTTCGAGATTGATTTTCACACAAAAATGGAACTTTATTCCTTTATTCCTAGTGTAGTATTATTAATATTTTACTATTCTTATAAATATTGAAAATATTAAACAAACTTATCGTTTTTTAAAAATGATAACCCCTCAAGCAATTCATTTCAACTGTTTTTCATCCTAAAAAGCAACCACCTGTTGAATATTTTTATGTTACAGGTTAAAAACTATTTGTAATTTTAAATAATTTATAATTTCTTGAAGACAATTAGATTTATTTGTCCATTTGTATAATTTGAAAGCTTAGCACTTGAAGTTTATGTAGACAAAGTTTCAATACTGTGCTACAAAAAAAAATAAAATATTTTTTCTTATTGAAAAGTTAAATGTGGGACGCATAAATTTATACCGATTGACATTTGATCGACTGGACATTTGGACGAAGGGCATTTGGACGAATTGACATTTGGACGAAATGACATTTGGACGAATCGACATTTGGACGAATCGACATTTGGACGAATGGACATTTGGACGAATCGACATTTTGACGAATGGACATTTGGACGAATCGACATTTTAACGAAAGGACATTTGGACGAATCGACATTTGGACGAATCGACATTTGGACGAATCGACATTTTGACGAATGGACATTTGGACGAATCGACATTTTGACGAAAGGACATTTGGACGAATCGACATTTTGACGAATGGACATTTGGACGAATCGACATTTTGACGAAAAGACATTTGGACGAATCGACATTTTGACGAAAGGACATTTGGACGAATCGACATTTTGACGATTGGACATTTGGACGAATGGACATTTGGACGAAAGGACATTTGGACGAATCGACATTTTAACGAAAAGACATTTGGACGAATCGACACTTGGACGAAATGACATTTGGACGAATGGACATTTGGACGAATCGACATTTTGACGAAAGGACATTTGGACGAATCGACATTTTGACGAAAGGCCATTTAGACGAATCGACATTTTGACGAAAGGACATTTGGACGAATCGACATTTGGACGAAATGACATTTGGACGAAAGGACATTTGGACGAATCGACATTTTGACGAAAGGACATTTGGACGAATCGACATTTGGACGAAAGGACATTTGGACGAATCGACATTTGGACGAATCGACATTTGGACGAATGGACATTTGGACGAATCGACATTTTGACGAATGGACATTTGGACGAATCGACATTTTAACGAAAGGACATTTGGACGAATCGACATTTGGACGAATCGACATTTGGACGAATCGACATTTTGACGAATGGACATTTGGACGAATCGACATTTTGACGAAAGGACATTTGGACGAATCGACATTTTGACGAATGGACATTTGGACGAATCGACATTTTGACGAAAAGACATTTGGACGAATCGACATTTTGACGAATGGACATTTGGACGAATCGACATTTTGACGAAAGGCCATTTAGACGAATCGACATTTTGACGAAAGGACATTTGGACGAATCGACATTTGGACGAAATGACATTTGGACGAAAGGACATTTGGACGAATCGACATTTTGACGAAAGGACATTTGGACGAATCGACATTTGGACGAAAGGACATTTGGACGAATCGACATTTGGACGAATCGACATTTGGACGAATGGACATTTGGACGAATCGACATTTTGACGAATGGACATTTGGACGAATCGACATTTTAACGAAAGGACATTTGGACGAATCGACATTTGGACGAATCGACATTTGGACGAATCGACATTTTGACGAATGGACATTTGGACGAATCGACATTTTGACGAAAGGACATTTGGACGAATCGACATTTTGACGAATGGACATTTGGACGAATCGACATTTTGACGAAAAGACATTTGGACGAATCGACATTTTGACGAATGGACATTTGGACGAATCGACATTTTGACGAAAGGCCATTTAGACGAATCGACATTTTGACGAAAGGACATTTGGACGAATCGACATTTGGACGAAATGACATTTGGACGAAAGGACATTTGGACGAATCGACATTTTGACGAAAGGACATTTGGACGAATCGACATTTGGACGAAAGGACATTTGGACGAATCGACATTTGGACGAATCGACATTTGGACGAATGGACATTTGGACGAATCGACATTTTGACGAATGGACATTTGGACGAATCGACATTTTAACGAAAGGACATTTGGACGAATCGACATTTGGACGAATCGACATTTGGACGAATCGACATTTTGACGAATGGACATTTGGACGAATCGACATTTTGACGAAAGGACATTTGGACGAATCGACATTTTGACGAATGGACATTTGGACGAATCGACATTTTGACGAAAAGACATTTGGACGAATCGACATTTTGACGAAAGGACATTTGGACGAATCGACATTTTGACGATTGGACATTTGGACGAATGGACATTTGGACGAAAGGACATTTGGACGAATCGACATTTTAACGAAAAGACATTTGGACGAATCGACACTTGGACGAAATGACATTTGGACGAATGGACATTTGGACGAATCGACATTTTGACGAAAGGACATTTGGACGAATCGACATTTTGACGAAAGGCCATTTAGACGAATCGACATTTTGACGAAAGGACATTTGGACGAATCGACATTTGGACGAAATGACATTTGGACGAAAGGACATTTGGACGAATCGACATTTGGACGAAAGGACATTTGGACGAATCGACATTTGGACGAAAGGACATTTGGACGAATCGACATTTGGACGAATCGACATTTGGACGAATGGACATTTGGACGAATCGACATTTTGACGAATGGACATTTGGACGAATCGACATTTTAACGAAAGGACATTTGGACGAATCGACATTTGGACGAATCGACATTTGGACGAATCGACATTTTGACGAATGGACATTTGGACGAATCGACATTTTGACGAAAGGACATTTGGACGAATCGACATTTTGACGAAAGGACATTTGGACGAATCGACATTTTGACGATTGGACATTTGGACGAATCGACATTTGGACGAATCGACATTTTGACGAATGGACATTTGGACGAATCGACATTTTGACGAAAAGACATTTGGACGAATCGACATTTTGACGAAAGGACATTTGGACGAATCGACATTTTGACGAAAGGACATTTGGACGAATCGACATTTTAACGAAAAGACATTTGGACGAATCGACACTTGGACGAATCGACATTTGGACGAATCGACATTTTGATGAATGGACATTTGGACGAATCGACATTTTAACGAAAGGACATTTGGACGAATCGACATTTGGACGAATCGACATTTGGACGAATGGACATTTGGACGAATCGACATTTTGACGAATGGACATTTGGACGAATCGACATTTGGACGAAATGACATTTGGACGAATCGACATTTGGACGAAATGACATTTGGACGAAATGACATTTGGACGAATGGACATTTGGACGAATCGACATTTTGACGAAAGGACATTTGGACGAATCGACATTTTGACGAAAGGCCATTTAGACGAATCGACATTTTGACGAAAGGACATTTGGACGAATCGACATTTGGACGAAATGACATTTGGACGAAAGGACATTTGGACGAATGGACATTTGGACAAATCGACATTTTGACGAAAGGACATTTGGACGAATCGACATTTGGACGAAAGGACATTTGGACGAATCGACATTTGGACGAATCGACATTTGGACGAATGGACATTTGGACGAATGGACATTTGGACAAATCGACATTTTGACGAAAGGACATTTGGACGAATCGACATTTGGACGAAAGGACATTTGGACGAATCGACATTTGGACGAATCGACATTTGGACGAATGGACATTTGGACGAATCGACATTTTGACGAATGGACATTTGGACGAATCGACATTTGGACGAAATGACATTTGGACGAATCGACATTTGGACGAAATGACATTTGGACGAAATGACATTTGGACGAATGGACATTTGGACGAATCGACATTTTGACGAAAGGACATTTGGACGAATCGACATTTTGACGAAAGGCCATTTAGACGAATCGACATTTTGACGAAAGGACATTTGGACGAATCGACATTTGGACGAAATGACATTTGGACGAAAGGACATTTGGACGAATCGACATTTTGACGAAAGGACATTTGGACGAATCGACATTTGGACGAAAGGACATTTGGACGAATCGACATTTGGACGAATCGACATTTGGACGAATGGACATTTGGACGAATCGACATTTTGACGAATGGACATTTGGACGAATCGACATTTTAACGAAAGGACATTTGGACGAATCGACATTTGGACGAATCGACATTTGGACGAATCGACATTTTGACGAATGGACATTTGGACGAATCGACATTTTGACGAAAGGACATTTGGACGAATCGACATTTTGACGAATGGACATTTGGACGAATCGACATTTTGACGAAAAGACATTTGGACGAATCGACATTTTGACGAAAGGACATTTGGACGAATCGACATTTTGACGATTGGACATTTGGACGAATGGACATTTGGACGAAAGGACATTTGGACGAATCGACATTTTAACGAAAAGACATTTGGACGAATCGACACTTGGACGAAATGACATTTGGACGAATGGACATTTGGACGAATCGACATTTTGACGAAAGGACATTTGGACGAATCGACATTTTGACGAAAGGCCATTTAGACGAATCGACATTTTGACGAAAGGACATTTGGACGAATCGACATTTGGACGAAATGACATTTGGACGAAAGGACATTTGGACGAATCGACATTTGGACGAAAGGACATTTGGACGAATCGACATTTGGACGAAAGGACATTTGGACGAATCGACATTTGGACGAATCGACATTTGGACGAATGGACATTTGGACGAATCGACATTTTGACGAATGGACATTTGGACGAATCGACATTTTAACGAAAGGACATTTGGACGAATCGACATTTGGACGAATCGACATTTGGACGAATCGACATTTTGACGAATGGACATTTGGACGAATCGACATTTTGACGAAAGGACATTTGGACGAATCGACATTTTGACGAAAGGACATTTGGACGAATCGACATTTTGACGATTGGACATTTGGACGAATCGACATTTGGACGAATCGACATTTTGACGAATGGACATTTGGACGAATCGACATTTTGACGAAAAGACATTTGGACGAATCGACATTTTGACGAAAGGACATTTGGACGAATCGACATTTTGACGAAAGGACATTTGGACGAATCGACATTTTAACGAAAAGACATTTGGACGAATCGACACTTGGACGAATCGACATTTGGACGAATCGACATTTTGATGAATGGACATTTGGACGAATCGACATTTTAACGAAAGGACATTTGGACGAATCGACATTTGGACGAATCGACATTTGGACGAATGGACATTTGGACGAATCGACATTTTGACGAATGGACATTTGGACGAATCGACATTTGGACGAAATGACATTTGGACGAATCGACATTTGGACGAAATGACATTTGGACGAAATGACATTTGGACGAATGGACATTTGGACGAATCGACATTTTGACGAAAGGACATTTGGACGAATCGACATTTTGACGAAAGGCCATTTAGACGAATCGACATTTTGACGAAAGGACATTTGGACGAATCGACATTTGGACGAAATGACATTTGGACGAAAGGACATTTGGACGAATCGACATTTTGACGAAAGGACATTTGGACGAATCGACATTTGGACGAAAGGACATTTGGACGAATCGACATTTGGACGAATCGACATTTGGACGAATGGACATTTGGACGAATCGACATTTTGACGAATGGACATTTGGACGAATCGACATTTTAACGAAAGGACATTTGGACGAATCGACATTTGGACGAATCGACATTTGGACGAATCGACATTTTGACGAATGGACATTTGGACGAATCGACATTTTGACGAAAGGACATTTGGACGAATCGACATTTTGACGAATGGACATTTGGACGAATCGACATTTTGACGAAAAGACATTTGGACGAATCGACATTTTGACGAAAGGACATTTGGACGAATCGACATTTTGACGATTGGACATTTGGACGAATGGACATTTGGACGAAAGGACATTTGGACGAATCGACATTTTAACGAAAAGACATTTGGACGAATCGACACTTGGACGAAATGACATTTGGACGAATGGACATTTGGACGAATCGACATTTTGACGAAAGGACATTTGGACGAATCGACATTTTGACGAAAGGCCATTTAGACGAATCGACATTTTGACGAAAGGACATTTGGACGAATCGACATTTGGACGAAATGACATTTGGACGAAAGGACATTTGGACGAATCGACATTTGGACGAAAGGACATTTGGACGAATCGACATTTGGACGAAAGGACATTTGGACGAATCGACATTTGGACGAATCGACATTTGGACGAATCGACATTTGGACGAATCGACATTTTGACGAATGGACATTTGGACGAATCGACATTTTAACGAAAGGACATTTGGACGAATCGACATTTGGACGAATCGACATTTGGACGAATCGACATTTTGACGAATGGACATTTGGACGAATCGACATTTTGACGAAAGGACATTTGGACGAATCGACATTTTGACGAAAGGACATTTGGACGAATCGACATTTTGACGATTGGACATTTGGACGAATCGACATTTGGACGAATCGACATTTTGACGAATGGACATTTGGACGAATCGACATTTTGACGAAAAGACATTTGGACGAATCGACATTTTGACGAAAGGACATTTGGACGAATCGACATTTTGACGAAAGGACATTTGGACGAATCGACATTTTAACGAAAAGACATTTGGACGAATCGACACTTGGACGAATCTTTTTTGGCATATAAGTTTACTCTCTATGTTGTACTTGTTCATGGTTTCCAATTATCAAATATTCCAAGTGTTGATAGGGTTCAGTGTTTATCCGAGAGATGGAGCTAGGAGAATTACAATTGTGTATAAAATGAAATTTTTATATTTTTTGATAATTTTTAGGTAATTTACCTACAGATTACCTAAATTTTAATACCCCTAGCTCCATCTCACGGAGAAACAACACTTGGAATATTTGATAATTTGAAACCATGAACAAGTACAACATAGAGAGTAAACTTATATGCCAAAAAAGATTCGTCCAAGTGTCGATTCGTCCAAATGTCTTTTCGTTAAAATGTCGATTCGTTAAAATGTCGATTCGTCCAAATGTCCATTCATCAAAATGTCGATTCGTCCAAATGTCGATTCGTCCAAATGTCGATTCGTCTAAATGTCCATTCGTCAAAATGTCGATTCGTCCAAATGTCCTTTCGTTAAAATGTCGATTCGTCCAAATGTCCTTTCGTCAAAATGTCGATTCGTCCAAATGTCCTTTTGTCAAAATGTCGATTCGTCCAAATGTCTTTTCGTTAAAATGTCGATTCGTCCAAATGTCCTTTCGTTAAAATGTCGATTCGTCCAAATGTCCATTCATCAAAATGTCGATTCGTCCAAATGTCGATTCGTCCAAATGTCGATTCGTCCAAATGTCCATTCGTCAAAATGTCGATTCGTCCAAATGTCCTTTCGTTAAAATGTCCTTTCGTCAAAATGTCGATTCGTCCAAATGTCGATTCGTCCAAATGTCCTTTCGTCAAAATGTCGATTCGTCCAAATGTCCTTTCGTCAAAATGTCGATTCGTCCAAATATCCTTTCGTCAAAATGTCGATTCGTCCAAATGTCGATTCGTCCAAATGTCCTTTCGTCCAAATGTCGATTCGTCCAAATGTCCTTTCGTCCAAATGTCGATTCGTCCAAATGTCCTTTCGTCCAAATGTCGATTCGTCCAAATGTCCTTTCGTCAAAATGTCGATTCGTCCAAATGTCCTTTCGTCAAAATGTCGATTCGTCCAAATATCCTTTCGTCAAAATGTCGATTCGTCCAAATGTCGATTCGTCCAAATGTCCTTTCGTCCAAATGTCGATTCGTCCAAATGTCCTTTCGTCCAAATGTCGATTCGTCCAAATGTCCTTTCGTCAAAATGTCGATTCGTCCAAATGTCCTTTCGTCCAAATGTCGATTCGTCCAAATGTCCTTTCGTCAAAATGTCGATTCGTCCAAATGTCCTTTCGTCAAAATGTCGATTCGTCCAAATGTCCTTTTGTCAAAATGTCGATTCGTCCAAATGTCTTTTCGTTAAAATGTCGATTCGTCCAAATGTCCTTTCGTTAAAATGTCGATTCGTCCAAATGTCCATTCATCAAAATGTCGATTCGTCCAAATGTCGATTCGTCCAAATGTCGATTCGTCCAAATGTCCATTCGTCAAAATGTCGATTCGTCCAAATGTCCTTTCGTTAAAATGTCGATTCGTCCAAATGTCCTTTCGTCAAAATGTCGATTCGTCCAAATGTCCTTTTGTCAAAATGTCGATTCGTCCAAATGTCTTTTCGTTAAAATGTCGATTCGTCCAAATGTCCTTTCGTTAAAATGTCGATTCGTCCAAATGTCCATTCATCAAAATGTCGATTCGTCCAAATGTCGATTCGTCCAAATGTCGATTCGTCCAAATGTCCATTCGTCAAAATGTCGATTCGTCCAAATGTCCTTTCGTTAAAATGTCCTTTCGTCAAAATGTCGATTCGTCCAAATGTCGATTCGTCCAAATGTCCTTTCGTCAAAATGTCGATTCGTCCAAATGTCCTTTCGTCAAAATGTCGATTCGTCCAAATATCCTTTCGTCAAAATGTCGATTCGTCCAAATGTCGATTCGTCCAAATGTCCTTTCGTCCAAATGTCGATTCGTCCAAATGTCCTTTCGTCCAAATGTCGATTCGTCCAAATGTCCTTTCGTCCAAATGTCGATTCGTCCAAATGTCCTTTCGTCCAAATGTCGATTCGTCCAAATGTCCTTTCGTCCAAATGTCGATTCGTCCAAATGTCCTTTCGTCAAAATGTCGATTCGTCCAAATGTCCTTTCGTCAAAATGTCGATTCGTCCAAATGTCCTTTTGTCAAAATGTCGATTCGTCCAAATGTCTTTTCGTTAAAATGTCGATTCGTCCAAATGTCCTTTCGTTAAAATGTCGATTCGTCCAAATGTCCATTCATCAAAATGTCGATTCGTCCAAATGTCGATTCGTCCAAATGTCGATTCGTCCAAATGTCCATTCGTCAAAATGTCGATTCGTCCAAATGTCCTTTCGTTAAAATGTCGATTCGTCCAAATGTCCTTTCGTCAAAATGTCGATTCGTCCAAATGTCGATTCGTCCAAATGTCCTTTCGTCAAAATGTCGATTCGTCCAAATGTCCATTCGTCAAAATGTCGATTCGTCCAAATGTCCTTTCGTCAAAATGTCCATTCGTCCAAAAGTCCTTTCGTCAAAATGTCCATTTGTCAAAATGTCGATTCGTCCAAATGTCCTTTCGTCAAAATGTCGATTCGTCCAAATGTCCTTTTGTCAAAATGTCGATTCGTCCAAATGTCTTTTCGTTAAAATGTCGATTCGTCCAAATGTCCTTTCGTTAAAATGTCGATTCGTCCAAATGTCCATTCATCAAAATGTCGATTCGTCCAAATGTCGATTCGTCCAAATGTCGATTCGTCCAAATGTCCATTCGTCAAAATGTCGATTCGTCCAAATGTCCTTTCGTTAAAATGTCGATTCGTCCAAATGTCCTTTCGTCAAAATGTCGATTCGTCCAAATGTCGATTCGTCCAAATGTCCTTTCGTCAAAATGTCGATTCGTCCAAATGTCCTTTCGTCAAAATGTCGATTCGTCCAAATATCCTTTCGTCCAAATGTCGATTCGTCCAAATGTCGATTCGTCCAAATGTCCTTTCGTCCAAATGTCGATTCGTCCAAATGTCCTTTCGTCCAAATGTCGATTCGTCCAAATGTCCTTTCGTCCAAATGTCGATTCGTCCAAATGTCCTTTCGTCCAAATGTCGATTCGTCCAAATGTCCTTTCGTCCAAATGTCGATTCGTCCAAATGTCCTTTCGTCAAAATGTCGATTCGTCCAAATGTCCTTTCGTCAAAATGTCGATTCGTCCAAATGTCCTTTTGTCAAAATGTCGATTCGTCCAAATGTCCTTTTGTCAAAATGTCGATTCGTCCAAATGTCTTTTCGTTAAAATGTCGATTCGTCCAAATGTCCTTTCGTTAAAATGTCGATTCGTCCAAATGTCCATTCATCAAAATGTCGATTCGTCCAAATGTCGATTCGTCCAAATGTCGATTCGTCCAAATGTCCATTCGTCAAAATGTCGATTCGTCCAAATGTCCTTTCGTTAAAATGTCGATTCGTCCAAATGTCCTTTCGTCAAAATGTCGATTCGTCCAAATGTCGATTCGTCCAAATGTCCTTTCGTCCAAATGTCGATTCGTCCAAATGTCCTTTCGTCCAAATGTCGATTCGTCCAAATGTCCTTTCGTCCAAATGTCGATTCGTCCAAATGTCCTTTCGTCCAAATGTCGATTCGTCCAAATGTCCTTTCGTCCAAATGTCGATTCGTCCAAATGTCCTTTCGTTAAAATGTCGATTCGTCCAAATGTCCTTTCGTTAAAATGTCGATTCGTCCAAATGTCCATTCATCAAAATGTCGATTCGTCCAAATGTCTTTTCGTTAAAATGTCGATTCGTCCAAATGTCCTTTCGTTAAAATGTCGATTCGTCCAAATGTCCATTCATCAAAATGTCGATTCGTCCAAATGTCGATTCGTCCAAATGTCGATTCGTCCAAATGTCCTTTCGTCCAAATGTCGATTCGTCCAAATGTCCTTTCGTCCAAATGTCGATTCGTCCAAATGTCCTTTCGTCCAAATGTCGATTCGCCCAAATGTCCTTTCGTCCAAATGTCGATTCGTCCAAATGTCCTTTCGTCAAAATGTCGATTCGTCCAAATGTCGATTCGTCCAAATGTCCTTTCGTCCAAATGTCGATTCGTCCAAATGTCCTTTCGTCCAAATGTCGATTCGTCCAAATGTCCTTTCGTCCAAATGTCGATTCGTCCAAATGTCCTTTCGTCCAAATGTCGATTCGTCCAAATGTCCTTTCGTCCAAATGTCGATTCGTCCAAATGTCCTTTCGTTAAAATGTCGATTCGTCCAAATGTCCTTTCGTTAAAATGTCGATTCGTCCAAATGTCCATTCATCAAAATGTCGATTCGTCCAAATGTCTTTTCGTTAAAATGTCGATTCGTCCAAATGTCCTTTCGTTAAAATGTCGATTCGTCCAAATGTCCATTCATCAAAATGTCGATTCGTCCAAATGTCGATTCGTCCAAATGTCGATTCGTCCAAATGTCCTTTCGTCCAAATGTCGATTCGTCCAAATGTCCTTTCGTCCAAATGTCGATTCGTCCAAATGTCCTTTCGTCCAAATGTCGATTCGCCCAAATGTCCTTTCGTCAAAATGTCGATTCGTCCAAATGTCGATTCGTCCAAATGTCCTTTCGTCCAAATGTCGATTCGTCCAAATGTCCTTTCGTCCAAATGTCGATTCGTCCAAATGTCCTTTCGTCCAAATGTCGATTCGTCCAAATGTCCTTTCGTCCAAATGTCGATTCGTCCAAATGTCCTTTCGTCCAAATGTCGATTCGTCCAAATGTCCTTTCGTTAAAATGTCGATTCGTCCAAATGTCCTTTCGTTAAAATGTCGATTCGTCCAAATGTCCATTCATCAAAATGTCGATTCGTCCAAATGTCGATTCGTCCAAATGTCGATTCGTCCAAATGTCCATTCGTCAAAATGTCGATTCGTCCAAATGTCCTTTCGTTAAAATGTCGATTCGTCCAAATGTCCTTTCGTCAAAATGTCGATTCGTCAAAATGTCGATTCGTCCAAATGTCCTTTCGTCCAAATGTCGATTCGTCCAAATGTCCTTTCGTCCAAATGTCGATTCGTCCAAATGTCCTTTCGTCCAAATGTCGATTCGTCCAAATGTCCTTTCGTCCAAATGTCGATTCGTCCAAATGTCCTTTCGTCCAAATGTCGATTCGCCCAAATGTCCTTTTGTCAAAATGTCGATTCGTCCAAATGTCTTTTCGTTAAAATGTCGATTCGTCCAAATGTCCTTTCGTTAAAATGTCGATTCGTCCAAATGTCCATTCATCAAAATGTCGATTCGTCCAAATGTCGATTCGTCCAAATGTCGATTCGTCCAAATGTCCATTCGTCAAAATGTCGATTCGTCCAAATGTCCTTTCGTTAAAATGTCGATTCGTCCAAATGTCCTTTCGTCAAAATGTCGATTCGTCCAAATGTCGATTCGTCCAAATGTCCTTTCGTCAAAATGTCGATTCGTCCAAATGTCCATTCGTCAAAATGTCGATTCGTCCAAATGTCCTTTCGTCAAAATGTCCATTCGTCCAAAAGTCCTTTCGTCAAAATGTCCATTCGTCAAAATGTCGATTCGTCCAAATGTCCTTTCGTCAAAATGTCGATTCGTCCAAATGTCCTTTTGTCAAAATGTCGATTCGTCCAAATGTCTTTTCGTTAAAATGTCGATTCGTCCAAATGTCCTTTCGTTAAAATGTCGATTCGTCCAAATGTCCATTCATCAAAATGTCGATTCGTCCAAATGTCTTTTCGTTAAAATGTCGATTCGTCCAAATGTCCTTTCGTTAAAATGTCGATTCGTCCAAATGTCCATTCATCAAAATGTCGATTCGTCCAAATGTCGATTCGTCCAAATGTCGATTCGTCCAAATGTCCTTTCGTCCAAATGTCGATTCGTCCAAATGTCCTTTCGTCCAAATGTCGATTCGTCCAAATGTCCTTTCGTCCAAATGTCGATTCGTCCAAATGTCCTTTCGTCCAAATGTCGATTCGTCCAAATGTCCTTTCGTCAAAATGTCGATTCGTCCAAATGTCCTTTCGTCAAAATGTCGATTCGTCCAAATGTCATTTCGTCCAAATGTCGATTCGTCCAAATGTCCATTCGTCCAAATGTCATTTCGTCCAAATGTCAATTCGTCCAAATGCCCTTCGTCCAAATGTCCAGTCGATCAAATGTCAATCGGTATAAATTTATGCGTCCCTTTCTAAAATTTTAAGGATTAACATGTTTTATTAACGTAACTTTAAAATTTCAAGTTTTGGAGCCATTTTTTATAGAATGAATTTAGCAACCGGAAGTGACGATTTCATGTCTCGAACATGATTTGCGATATTTTTAAAATTCTCTTAGTTCTTTTAGTTTTGGCGGTTTAACCGGTCGCGTCACCTCAAAATTTCAAAACCTTTTAAAATAGTGAAAAATTCCCAATTTTGTCCATAAATCATGTTAAAAAACAGTATTAATAAATTCGTGTGTCATTATTTTTGAAAATTAATAGTGATTTCGTAAATATTGAGTGGTAATTATAAATTAGCAGTTTTCATAACCTTGTCTAAATTAGTGTTTTTTTTCGTTCAGTGAATCTATTTGCAAATATGTAATAAATTAACCGTTATTTTATGTCATTTTTTCCTATTTTTTAATTATATAAACATATATTGAATATTTACGAGAAATGTGAGTTGGATTTCTTTTGATTCTATTTAAAGATTAAATTTTGTACAGTGAACTTTAAAGGTAACTTAAAATTCATTTTTTAAAATTAATTTATACTTACAGATATTTCTGTTAATTACTGGCGATTATAGAGAAGAATTAACTGATCGATGAGAATAGAAAAAACGTTGTACATACCTGCCTCCAAGTAGTAAGTTTCTTAAAATACTTTTTAAAAATTTTATAGATATTTTTGCCAAATAATTTGAAGTGGAAATTATTTAATTGTCATTTGTACTATTTCCACAAACAGTTCTAAATCACTCCCCAAAATATTAGAAAAGTATAGAAAGATTAGAAGAAAATGTTATTTAAATTATCAGAAAATTTTGCTATATTATCAAAAAATAACCACAAAATGTCAAATAAATATTAAGAGGCTTTGCTTGAATTTACATTTATTTGTCATCTAATACACTATAATAATAAATATGATCGTGTGCAATACATAAAGTGGTGTATTTACACAGGCGTTCTGCATCGAGGCCATAATTTTACGTATTTTAATCATCATCGAAATTCTAAAATTCAAACCTATTTCCTCAATTTTATCATAATAAATTTTTACATTCTATACATATTTTGTTCCTAAAAATTTTTCTCTAATTACCACTCGTGCATCCAGTCTTTAAAAAATCTCGATTCTTACTCAGTAATTTGTCATTATTATTACTTAGAACTCTACCGATTTCTGAGACTTCAATAATAATAATAATTAGTTCATCGACATACATAATGTATATTATTTGAGATCAGTAAGATTTCTTTTTATTAACGCTACATTTATACAAAGTCGAATCGTGTATGTTACTTATCTATTATAGTTTCTACATACATTTCTATGCGTCATAATATTTGGTATTACTTGTTAACATAAATATTTCATGCTTTTATCGCAGTTTCTTTATATTCAGTTGCTTCATCTTCTTCGCTTCTTCACTCCAGACAATTTGATTTCGCTCAAATAAAGGGAGAAAAACTTATTTATTGACTTTCGCTTCTTCTCGAGAAATTCACGCCAACCGCGACGTCCATTTGGAATTCTTTCGCAGTTGACTGTCTGCTGAATTATAATTATTATTATTATTATTTACATAATTACTCATTTAGTTAAATATAATTAATTAGCTTATTATTTTTATGGTTACTTAGCTAATTAATTTTATTAACATCAGAGATTAGTTTATAAATTAATTATAATTTTTTTATTAACCTGATCCTATAGCGGGGTTTCTTTTCTTGCTTCAGCCTTCCACTGAAATCCATTAACTCGCGTAGTTATCGGTTTGTTTCGATTCGTCGCATTTTCAATTCCATTTCTAACTCCTGCTACCAATCTCATTGCAGGATTCGAAACTAATCCGTTTCGCTTTGGTTTCGCGTTGCTAGCACTGAAACAAAAATTGTTAGAGTTAATTTAGCTTTACACATATTTCAATTATTACTATTTAAATCTCAAAATTCAAATAACTGAATTTAAATATCATGCATGGCTGCCAGTGACTCACATTTTTCACTTTTTTTAAAATCGGTATATACCTATTACTTACTTTAAAAAAAAAAAAAAATCACTTTTCTCAATTTCTTAGTACAATGTCTATTCCAGATGCGGGGAAGGGGGTCTTCTGATATTGGGTGCCTGATTATTAAATTGCCTTATAATATTAATCAATTAGTTTATTCATATTCCAATTACATTGTCAATTTTTTAATTACATTCTACAAATGAAGGATTTTCAATTATTTTTGTCATTTTTTAAATACTTTTGTCAATTTTCAAGTATTTTTGTGATTTTGAATTTAATTTTGTCAAATATCAAATATTTCCTTCAGTCTTTAAATTGTTGTCATAAATAATTAAATCTATTACATAAGTTTTCATTTCATATCAAAATAATTCAATTATTTTCTTAAAATTTAAATTATTTTCTTCAATTTTCAATTACTTTTGTGATTATTCAAGTATAGAAATATAGTATTGACTTATTTATTTTTAAGAAAAGCCGTTCAGGCCAAAAAAACAGAGTGTTTTCTCTTTATTTAAATTATTTAAACGACTTGAAAGTCTAAAGCTTAAACCTTTTTTAATTAAATTATTCAAGTATGTTTATCTTTAAGCAATTATTATCTTATATTTCTATTATTTTTGCCATTTTAGAATTATTTTTTACAAACTACAATTATTTTCTTCAAACTTCAGATACTTTCTTTATATTTAAAATTGTTTGACATTCTTGAATTATTCTCTTTAAATTTCAATATTTTCTTCAAAATTCAATTTATTCTTCAGCATTCAATTATTTTCCTCAAACTTCAAATATTTTTTCAATTTTTCAATTACTGTCTAAAAACTTTTAATTTTTGATCCAGCTTTTAATTATTTATGTTGATATTCAATTAGTTTCTTAACATTTCAATTGTTTCATCAATTTTTAAAGTATTGTCTTCAAATTTTTAATTTTTTACACCAGATATCAATTATTTTTGTCATTTCCCAATTATTTTTTTCAAATTACTATTATTTTTTTCATTATTAAAATATTTTTGACATTTTGGAATTATTTTCTTCAAATGTAATTTTTTTCAATCTTTATTATTGTCATGAATTTATCAACTTTTACACCAGTTTTCAATTATTTATGTTATTGTGCAATTAGTTTCCTCACATTTCAATTAGTGTATTAAATTTTTTTTTTTTACCCCATTTTTTAATTGTATTTTTCATTTTACATCAATTTCTTTTAAGATTTCAGTTATTTCTGTCATTTTTTAACTATTTTCTTCAATTTACAATTACTTTTGTCATTATTCAAGTATTTTTGTCATTTTCCAATTGTTTTCTTCATATTTCTATTATTTTTGCCATTTTAGAATTATTTTCTACAAATGTTAATTATTTGATTCAATTTTTTTTTATTGACATGAATTGTTAAATTATTTATACCAGTTTTAAATTATTTTCTTCAAATTTCAATCATTGTTTTCATTTTTTTTATTACCGTCATGAATTTAATAATTTTTTACACCCTTTTCAATTATTTTCTACAAAATTCAATTATTTTCTTGAGACTTTAATTACTTTCTTCATATTTAAATTTTTTTGACATTCTTGAATTATTCTCTTCAAATTTCAGTTATTTTCTTCAAACATCAATTACTTTCTTCAACTTGTAATTATTTCCCTCAAACTTCAAATTTTTGTTCAATGTTTCAATTATTGTCTATAAATTTGTAGTTTTTCAATTATCTATGTCATTATTCATCTAGTTTCTTAACATTTCAATTGTTACGTCAATTTTTAAAGTATTGTCTTCAAATTTTTGATTTTTTACACCAGATATCACTTATTTTTGTCATTTCTCAATTATTTTTTTTAAATTACAATTATTTTTGTCATTATTAAAATATTATTGACATTTTGGAATTATTTTCTTCAAATGTAATTTTCTTCAATCTTTATTATGGTAATGAATTTATCAACTTTTACACCAGTTTTCAATTATTTATGTTATTATTCAATTAGTTTCCTCACATTTCAATTAATGTATTAAATTTTTTTATCCCATTTTTTAATTATATTTTTCATTTTACATCAATTTCTTATAAAATTTCAGTTATTTTTGTCATTTTTCAACTATTTTCTTCAATTTACAATTACTTTTGTCATTATTAAAGTATTTTTGCCATTCTCCAATTGTTTTCTTCATATTTCTATTATTTTTGCCATTTTAGAATTATTTTCTACAAAATTCAATTATTTTATTCAATTTTTTTTTGTTATGAATATTTAAATTTTGTATACTAGTTTTAAATTACTTTCTTCAGATTTCAATAATTTTTTTCATTTTTTTATTACAGTCATGCATTTAATAATTTTTTACATCCTTTTCAATTTTTTATTTTATTTATTTTCAACATATTTCAATTATTTTTTTGAAAGTTTAATTACTTTCTTTATATTTACATTTTTTTGTCATTCTCGAATTGTTCTCTTCAAATTTTAATTATTTTCTTCAAACTTCAATATTATTTTTTTTAACTGGTAATTATTGTCCTCAAACTTTTAATATTTTATTCAATTTTTCAATTATTGTCAATAAATTTGTAGTTTTTACACTAGTTTTCAATTATTTATGTCATTATTCATCTTCAATTATTTATGTCATTATTCATCTAGTTTCTTAACATTTCAATTGTTTCGTCAATTTTTCAAGTATTCTCTTTAAATTTTTGATTTTTTACACCAATTATCAATTTTTTTTACATATCTCAATTTTTTTTGAAAATACATTTATTTTTGTCATTATTCAAATATTTTTTATATTTTGGAACTATTTTCTTCAAATGTAATTTTCTTTAATCTTTTTATTTTTGGATTGAATTTATTAACTTTTACTCCATTTTTAAATTATTTTTCTCATTTTACATTAATTCTTTTTCAAAACTTTAGTTATTTTTTTCATTTTTTAAACTATTTTCTGTATATGTACATAAATTTTGTTGGATATTTTTTTAATTATTTTCTTCAACTTTCAGTTATTTTCTTGAAACTTCTATTATTTTTTCCATTCTTTCAATTATTGTCTGAAAGTTTAATTTTTATACCAGCTCTCAATTATTTACATCATTATTCAATTAGTTTTTTCACATTGTAATTATTACGTCAATATCTCAATTATTGTACTCAAATTTTTAATTTTTTACACCGGTCTCAAATTATTTTTTTCAAATTTTAATTATGTTTGTCATTCTTGAATTATTTTCTTGTAATTTCAAATATTTTTGAAAATTTCAATTATTTTCTTCAAAATTCAATCATTTTGTTTCAAATTTTGTCTTTATTTTTAATCAATTTCCCAATTAGTTTTGTCATTTTACAATATTTTTTTCAAATTTGAATTAATTTCGCCATTTCTCAATTATTTTCTTCATATTCAAATTATTTTTGCCATTTTCGAACTACTTTCTTCAAATTTGAATGGCTTTCCCGAATCTTTATATCATTGTCATGAATTTTTAAATTTTTTTAACACGTAACATTTAAACTCATTATTTATTCACTTTTTAAAATTAAAAATACACTTTTTTTTTACTATTTTTAATCCGCAAGTTCGCTGACAGCCCTAGAAATTGTCAAATTACAAAAATAAAAATTACCTTCCAGAAATGTGTTCTGGTGTGTGTTTGACATTTCGTCCAACTCCGGCTCCACTATTTCCTAAAATAATTCTCATGTGTGTGTCGCGTGTAAAATGTGTATCCGCCGAATTCCTTTTGTCATCGTGTCCATTTTTTTTCTCTTTGCCAATTCCGAGACCCAGCATTTCATTCGTCAGTTCAAACGGTTTTGTCGCATCATTTCTCTCAATGATTTCCGTCTTGATGTTAATGGGCTCGTAAATAGCAGAAGTGTGATTATAGCCTCCGCCTTGGATTTTATACTGAATACTTTGGTTCCCAGTCAGTAGAGAAACTCCCAGTTGACTCTGTATGACACTCGCTGCAGTTTGTGCACTTGGAGGACTTGTATTTGTCGGCGAATACGGAATAAGGCTGTCACTCAAAGGCGAATGAGGTGGAGATGCATAAATAGGACTTTGTGGCTCACTTTTTAAAGGCGAGAGCAATTTACTTAAAGGACGACTTTTGGCTCCTCGTGAGCACTGTTGCAGTTGTTGCGTAAAAGAGAGCGGCGCCTAAAATTGAACAATTTTTAAAAATTAGATTTTATTTATATTTATTTATCGTGGATTTTATCATGATATAAACCAAGTTTTTAGATTTATTTTGTATTTTTCTTGTTCAGTACAAGTTATTTTCATTACAATAAAAAAAAAAAAAACTCAACTTACTTTTATTACTTGGTTAACCATAGAATTCGGTCCGAATTTTCCCTGGTCGCTCTTTGTGCTTCCGGTTAAATTACTGCTGGATTTACTATTGCTGGAGTTATTGCCCAAGGAAACGCAACTTCTTCTTTTTGTAGAATCCGGAGATTCTGCGGGACTGTATTGTGTCGAGAGGGGATTTAAAATGGCTGAAGAGGGTTTTGTCTCGGCGGTTGAATTCGATGTAACAGACGTTGCACTACTACTTCCACCTAGATTAAACAAATAATAAAATAATTAAAGTAAAATGATAATATTATCTAAATAGAATGAAAAAATTGTTAAAATAAAATGATGATATTACAATTGAATTCCAGGGATTACTTTCTTTTCTTTATAAAATAAGTGAAAAGATCAATATTTTTCCGAAAATTAGCGACAAAAAATATAGCACAGAATAATTTAATATCTAGGTTAACAGAAATTGTTACTAATTGATTTTTATATTAATTGAAGTTTAAATGGATTAAGTTTTGATCTGATTTAACTTATAATAAATTAATTAACATTAATTGAAATTTGCGACTGAAATTTCCACTCTTGAAAGGTTTTGTCACTTAAAATTAGGAATGATTAAATTTAAAAAGGAAAATTAAATTAATTGAAAATTGATATTTTCTAAATTTTTAATAAATTCAAGGCAAAAAATGATTAAAACTAGTATAAACTGAAATTTGGGGATGATTAAATTTATAATGAAATTAAATTAAATCTGGAATCAAATTTGAATGAATTAAATGTAGAATCGATTGCAATTCTCAACAATAAAAATTAGAATTTACTGAAACTTGAATTAATTAAAATTTGAATCAAATTAAATTTGAGGTGGATTTTAAATAGAATAAACTGAAATTTTAATCCTTTAAAATCTGAGTGCAATTAATTTCGATTTGTCTGATTTAAATTTGGAGTTGATTAAAATTTAAATTAATCAATGCAATGTTCTGACTGTCTTATTAAAATAAAGTAATATTGAGGGTTTTAAAGAAAATATAACTGAATTACTCAAATAAAATGATTAGGATGATGAATTTTCATTATTTAAATAAAATCAGTTGATACAAACCTCCATTAATACCAGGCCTTAAAATTCGTTGATTCGCTGAATGCTCTTCAAGTAATCTTACAACCGTGTCGTGTCCACTTTTAGCAGCAACTTTGATAGCATTTCTGCCACAATGATCTGAATGATTCGGATCTGCTCCATGATTTAATAAAGCTCTCACGCAATGCTCATGTCCTTCCTGAGCAGCGATACCTATTAAAAATTCATATAATTTTATTAAATTGTGAACTGATTTCGTCCCTATAAAACGGTTCAGATTAAAACCTTTATTTTATTTTTAAATATTTTAGACAATTCCAAGATAGTTATCTGGTTTTTTTTCAAAATATTACAAATAAATTTTATAATTTTCACATTTTTCTGCGTACAAATATTGCTCATTTTTTTATTTCGACGCGTTCAATTTCGAAAGTTTCAGAATTTAATAGAATTAAAGGATTGTTTAAATTAATAACATTTTTTATTTTGTTGTGTCTAGCTTTAAAATTGGATTTTTTTCAATTTTCGAATTCGACAGAATTAAAGAGTCGTCTAAATTAGGTTCCTCAAGTTCGTTGTTCATTTGAATGCAATTTTTTTCCAGTGAAATATTTCAAAAATAACTTTTGCAACTCGAAACATAAAAAGGAAATTCAATTCTTATAATATCCGAATGAATTTTTTGGTATTTAAAACATTATTTTTGGTCAAATTTGAATTTAAAAAATGTCAAAACAATAATTTCGTTCATTTAAACGTTCAGAACTTTAAGTTTATTCTAAATTTAAAAAATTCTTCATTTCGTTGCGTCTAGATTTGAAAGTTTTTCAATTTTCCTATTTTTGGATTCGGTTGATTTAAATTTCCCATGAAGTGAAATTTTTAAAAAGTCTAGAATATTAATTTAAATTGAAATATTTTTATTTATAAACAAACCTTTTCTGAGTAGATTTATTGAATAAACGAATTTTGTATTATATTGTTAATGAAATCCAAATGAATATAGTTAAGAAAACTATTATATTAATATTCAAGTTTAAAATTATTTCACTAATTAGATCTTTTGAAAAAAATCCAGACAGAAATGGAATTCCCCATAAATATGAATTTGCAGTATTAAAATAGGTAATTGATATTAGTTTTTTTATACATTAAAGCACCTACAAATCGTATAATATTTATAAAATACAAAATTTTAAGTTTCCAAATTTCAAAGAACCCAAATTGTAAGAAATTTGAATTTTTTTTTTTTTTGAGTATTTATCAATTTTAATATACCCAAATTTAAACGTTATGAAATTTGGTTAATTTGAAATTTAAAGCTTCGAAATTAAGATACATCTTACTTTAAACTCATTTCAAATTTAATATTCCAGTTTAAGCTTTTATACTGAGAAAAATGTTTTTTTGAAATAATTTTTGCATTAGATAAAAAGTTAATTATCTTTAGAATAAGACCTAAAACAGTTATTCTTGGATCAAGAATAGTTTATTATTGATTCAAATATACATTCTTGGACCAGTCACCAGAGGTAATTGTTCTTGATTCAAGAATAATTATTATTAATCTAAGAATCATTATTTCAGGGATCACAGTTCCCTCCCCCCTTTTAAAAAAAAGTCACCTAAAACATCTAAAATCTAGTTTTCTCCCCTTTATCCCTTTTTTTCCCTTGTTTAAAAAAAAATCACCTAAAACACATATACAACCAAGATTTTTTGCCCCTTTGACTTTTCTTTTTCAATATGTGTCTGTTTTTTTCACTTTTCGTATTTTATTTATTACAATTTAATAACAAATACATATTTAAAAATGAAAATTCGATGTGAAATTGTTTTTCATAGTTTTCCAAACATTAAAATTATCCACATATTTTGAATGTCATAATGTTTAGACTTAACAATTTGCGGATAAAGAGAGATCCAACTCAATTTTTTAATATCATTGATTCCCTAACAGATTTCTAGAAGATTTTTTTTTTATTAAAAAAATTTGAGGAACTTTTTAAATAAAATAAAATATTAGACTTAACTTGAAGTGTATTAAAGTATATTATCTACTTCTAAATCTACTTCTTAATCTACTTTTAAAAATTAATGTATATTAACAACGAAAACAAGTTTCTATTCATGGTAAATTCTGCAATTTTAGGCTTAAAGTCTTCTAAATTAATCAGTAAACTGATGTATGTAAAGAAACTTTTAAGGACTTTTAAATTAAACTTCATAAAGCCTCACCGTAATCTATATTCTAAATTTCTAAAGAAAAAATAAAAGTTTGTATAAAAGAATCCTTGAAATATTAAAATATAATGATTTTTTTCACTAATTTTATAAATCTCCTTTTTTTTAAAGAAAAATCCCCCTTTTACCTAAAATTGAAAAAAGAAGCCGCTGTGATCCCTGTTATTCTTAACCCAAGAATTCTTAGATATTATTAATCAAAGAATCATAATCCAAGAATCATTCTTCTTATAATCCAAGCACATTTTTATTCTTAGTAAAAGAAATCTTTTCTCTCAGCATTCCGCAATTAACACCTCGAATTTTGAACCTTATCTTTAAGCTACTTTCAATTTCCTTCCGAAACATATCTCAAATTACTTTGAACTAATTCCCCCGATTTTCTATTTTTATCCCCTCAATTCAAGCACTTTGGACATTCTTAATACCTAATGCAGTCGCTCCTTGATTACAAGCATGATCGGGAGTTGCTCCGTGTTCCAAAAGTAATCTGACAATTGCCGCATGTCCTTGCCAAGCTGCTGAATGAAGAGGTGTCCTATTTTCATTGTCACAAGCGTTAACGCCAGCAGAGCCTTCGGTCAATAAAAGAGCGACCATTTCCACGTGGCCTTGCCAAGCGCTCACGTGGAGTGGAGTTCTTCCCTGTAATAGTCAATCTCTTTAATGCACATTCTTTTATTTTGCAAAAAATTGATTTCCCATTTTATTTCACTTAGAGTCAAGTTATGTATCACAAAGTTATATAAGTAGAGAGCGCAAGAAGAAAAATTTTCAAGAAAATTTTAGATACCTCAGAGTCGCGACTTTCAACATTAGCTCGTGCATGTTCAAGTAAAAACCTCGCCATTGCCAGTCTATTTTCCAAGGCAAGAATATAAAGTGTACTCCTTCCATCGGCGTCTTTAGCATTAATGTCGGCATTATGTGACAAAAGAACCTTGACTGTGTCGTAATGTCCCTCCAGAGCGGCCAATCTGTAAAAAGCGACAGGGAGGCATAAAACATTTTCATTTTAAACGCAGAAACATTTTATTTCGAGACGATAGGGACTTTACTGATTTTACCTTAACGCGGTCTTTCCGTCGTGCGCGTGCTGATCGATGGGTGCTCCGTGCTGTTCCAACAGTCTCTCCACCAGAGCTGTGTGTCCTTCTTGCGCGGCAAGCATGAGTGCACCCTTTCCATCGTTGTCCGCTTCATCTACCTTAGCTCCTGCCTCCAGCAACGCTTCGCAAACGTCTACGTGACCTTCAAATGCAGCGTAGTGCAGTGGCGTCCAGCCAGAATTATCTCTGTGCTGTTCATCCAAACCTAGACATCAACAAAAGAAAAAAAAATTATATTTTTTAATCCATTTTTCCTTCCTCTTATTAGTGACTGCTTTGTAGTCATTACCATTTTCGATTTTTCAAAAATAGATTTAATCAATTCATTTTAAGGAATGCACAATTTCACAGGCGTTTCCTATTTTGCGATTATCCCTCAAAGTCCCCTATTTGGAAATTTATTCCCTAATATCCTCTATTAATCACAAAAATCTATTTATATCATTTCAAGGTTTTCTTTTTTTTTAAATACTCAGAAAAATATAAGGATTAATTCTATTTTAGGAAATTTTTTTATAATTTTAATATGAAAAAAGTTATGAAATAAAAATTATATAACTTTTAATCAGCAAAAGAAAATTCAATTACCCAAATGCTAGAACGAACTTATCTGTGTTCTTTTCAAGAATCCAAAAGAAATGAACTACACATTTATTTTCTTGATATTTAATTTTAATAAATTGTAAATGTAAACATTGGAGATTTCTGTTAGTAAACAAATCAATATGGTTGCGCGCGCATTAGAGTTGCGAAAAAGTAATATTACCTAGAGAACAGCAATGAGAACGAGAATATAACCAGGAATATAACCGACCAAATTTCTAATCGAAAATTCACGAGAATTTAAGTTTTTTATATATTTATCAAATTTAGTTAAATTTTCTTAATCAAGGTACGAAACACTTCGTGGTACGAAAATAGAATCTCTTGTGTCATGCTAATTAGTAATTATTTAAATTTCAATGTTAAAAATTGAGATTCAGATGGAAATGCGCGCGCAACCATATTGATTTGTTTACTAACAGAAATCTCCAATGTTTACATTTATAATTTATTAAAATTAAATATCAAGAAAGTAAGTGTGTAGTTCATTTCTTTTGGAATCTTAAAAAGAACACAGATAAGTTCATTCTAGCATTTGGGTCATTGAATTTTCTTTTGCTGATTAAAAGTTATATAATTTTTATTTAATAACTTTTTTAATATTAAAATTATAAAAAATTGTCCTAAAATAGAACTATTCCTTATATTTTTCTGAGCATTTAAGAAAAAGAAAAACTTGATATGACTAATAAAACGGAAGATATTGCTATTTCAATTTTTTTTTTCGAAATTTCAATTCTCGTAAGTTAATTAATATTTTGACACTAAATATCATAAAATTCTAAAGTTTCATTGCCTGCAATGTAACCTGCCTAAATAAAACGTAAATTTCTCTTGGATTCACAATTCTGCTAATTTAGTACATCGAGATAAAAACCGGAAAATTAATTTGTAAAAAAATTAGACAATTTTTAGAGAATTCCGGAAATTTTATAGAAATTCCAGGAATTCGTAGATAAATAGGACAAATGTACCAATTACTGCGGTGTCAAATCTAAGTAATTGTTTCGGAAAAATTACCAGACAATCAGAAAGCTGTTTTTGCTATTCTACATTTCTTTGGTCGGACACATGCAAATTCTGTCTGTTTAGCAGTCGGGGAATGAAATATTCTGACAAATGGAGATTCGGAAAGTTTAATATTTTGACAATTGGAGGTTAGGAAAGTTATAATTATTCTGACAGATGGATATTCGGGAAGCTAAAAGTTCTGACAAATGAAAATTCGGAAAATTCAATATTCTGACAAATGGATATTCGAGAAGTTATAAGTTTTGACAAATGGAGTTTCGGGAAGTTTAATAGTCTGACAAATAAATTTAGATCTTTTGGAAATTCTGTCATTTGAGTTTTGGAGAAAATGATTGCGACCCATATGAATAAAAAAAATTGAAGTAGGTTTTTAAAAATTTGAAATGAAGGATTTTGAACAATTAAAAATCGACTTAATTTGTTTGAAACTTGGTGTATGAGGATTTTTGTGGTAGCTGCTTACCCAGAAGGTATTTAAATTTGCAACAACTTTTCCTTAAGTTTCTAAATTTACAACTAACTTTTTGAAAGTTGACGAAATTTCAGATGAAGTTGGCCAAGTTGCTGTAAGTTTTAGGACTAGTGTATATAGGTAGAGATTTGAGATTACATTTTTAAAATTCCAAATTTGGAACTGGCAAGGAATTTTTTTTTCCGGAAAAATTACTAGCCAATCAGAAAGCTGTTTTAGCAACTCTACATTTCTTTGATCGGATACTCTGACAATTGGAGATTCGAAAAGTTGAAAGTTCTGACAAGTAGAGATTCGGGGAGTTAAAAATTCTGACAAATGCAGATTCGAGAAGTTTAATATTCTGACAAATAAATTTCTGTCTATTGGAGATTCTGTCAATTGAGTTTTAGAGAAAATGATGGCGATCCATTGATATTCATCAATCTGTCAATGCTAATAACCACTCAGTGACAATTTCCAAACAAATTCGATTACATTAATAAAATAACATCCACCATTTTTAAATTTGGAAAACTGAATAGAGTTTTATAATCAACAATTCTGGAAACCACCGATTAAATTACTTTGTCAATCCCACTTTAAAATTACGTCACATTCTCTTGACCCCCCCCCCCTCCCCTATTAAAAATCGTGTTGAAAAATTGTTATTGAAATTTTTGAACAACAATAATAATATAATAATATATATATATATATATTATATAATATAATATATAATATAATAATAATATATAGGAAAATTGAAAGATTAAGAATCTTTAAAGCAAGAAAAAATTTACTAAATCAATAATCTTTTTGAAATTACAATTATATTCTTACAGACATTTGGTTAACGTAATCAAAACTTACTAATAAATTGTATTTTTCAATTAATTTTGTCAGTTTTTAATTATTTACTGATTTTTAAATTATTTTTTATCATTTTTCAACCAATTACCTCAATTTAAAATTATTTTAAAAATTATTTCATAAATTGTTCATTATTTTTTTAATTTTTATATTATTTTTCCAATTTCGCAACTGTTTTTATCCTTTCTTTAAAATTAGTTTTCCCAATTTTAAATTATTTTCATTATTTTTCAATTAATGTCATAAACTTCCAACTATTTTATTTAATTTTCATTTTTTAAAAGCATTTTTCAATTATTTATCTTCATTTTTAATTTTGTTCATCATTTTTTCATTAAAATCATCAATTGGTAAATATTTTTATTATTATTCAATTTTTTCTCCAATTTTAAATTATTTTCATTTTTTTTTTATTAATTTCTTAAACTTCCAATTATTTATGCCAAATGTCAATTATTTACTTCAATTTTCAATTTTTAACAAAATTTTTCAATTACTTTTTCCAATTATTAATTTTTTCATTATCTTTCTATTAATTTCATGGATTGTTAATTATTTTTTTCATTTTTCAAATATTTGTCTCAATTTTGAATTTTTCCATTATTTCAAATTTTTTTTCAATACCATGAATTGTTAATTATTTTTATCATTTTTTAATTGTTTTCTCCAATTCTCAATTATTTTAATAATTTTTCAATTAATTGCCCCATTTTTAAATTTCTTCATTATTTTCTTTAATTTTCAATTGTTTTTATTATTTTTAAATCAATTTCTTCTCCAATTTTGTATTATCTATTTTTATTATTTTTCAATTAATGTCATATACTTCCAAAATTTACTTCGAATTTCAATTAGTTTTTTTAATTTTCATATTCTAAAATAATTTTTCAATTATTTGCCTTCATTTTTAATTTTGTTAATCATTTTTTTTATTAATTTCATCAATTCTTAATTATTTTTATCATTTTTTAATTTTTTTTCCAATTTTTAATTAATTTTAAGAATTGTTAATTATTTCCATCATTTTCCAACTTTTTTCTTCAATTTTTAATTATTTTTATCATTTTTCAACTATTTTTCACAATTTTTCAATTATTTTTATCAGATTTAAATTATTTTTCCCAATTTTTTCCATTATTTTAATCATTTTACAATTTTTATCAACAATTTTTAATTATTTTAATTATTTTTTCATTAATTTTTTAAAATGTTAATTATTTTTATCATTTTTAAATTATTTTCTACAATTTGAAATTACTTTTAGAACCATTGTAAAAGTAAAATAGCTTTTAATTTAAAAGAAAATATAATGTAAAGATTTTTTTTAGTTTAAAATAAGGCATTTGAGCAGTATTATAAAGTTATATTGAAATTGTAGAAAAATTAAAAAAATATCAATATTAAGGACGTTTATACCCTCAAGCGGTTCTCATTCCATTGAACCATGATAGTCAATATTTTTTTAATTTCATTTCTTCTTTCTTTTTCCTCATTATTTCAAAAAAGTGAAGAACTTCTAATTTTCAATAACATTTTCTTAACAACGGTACGGTAAATTAATTAAATATTGTTGTAAAAATTGTATTAGATTACAGTTTAAAATATATTAGTTTTTTATAATAAATTTGTAGAATCATGTTTTTTAATTTAATTAAAATATATTCATTTTGCGCGTTTTGTTACTGTTTCCATGTAAAAGTCGCAACTTTATAAATTCTTAATTATTTATATATATATTATTTAAAATATATATCTTATATTTTTGGATAAACCTCCTTGACATATGTAATCTTGAATCTTTATTTGTATAATTAAGGATGCAAATTTTTTCATAAGAATTTAGTTTAAATATTAAAAATTTTTAAAATATAACACTTAAAAAACATCAATTTTTTATCTATTTAGTAATATTTCTTCAATTATAAAAATGAAAAAGCACCCCCCCTTAATGTGTGACGAAATTTATAGACGACCCCTTGTTTTAAGAGGAATATTCTTCATTTGAGAGAAATACACTTAATTGAAAAGGATCTACTCAAAAATGGCATCAAGAGTAAATGCTCTTAGATTAAAATTACTCCTCTAAAATAAAGAATATTATTCTTAAATGAAGAAGAATTCCTCTTCAATTATGTATATTTCTCTTAAAAGAAGCAGAACTATACTCAATTTGAGATGATGGAATTTTTATACCATATATTATACAGGAAATACTCTCAAAAAAATATTTTTTTTCCTGTGTAACATTTCGAGTTTTTAAAAATAATTTTTTCTCCCTAAAATTAACTGCAACTCTCATCTTCATTTTCGCTTACCCATAGAAGTCAACTCTTTTTTAAAAAAAATTTTGACAGAACCAAAAATTTTATTATATAAAAAAAATGTCGATTTTTATTTTAAAATTTCCTTTTCTTTCAAAACTATAGACATTTTTCTGGTCTCCGGTCTGAATCTTGATAAGAAAATTAATATTCCTTCGACCCAGTTCCGTGAAAAGTGGCAAATGTAACGTGGGTGGGTATAAGGAAAGTGTATGGGTACCTCTGTCAAGAAGCTGTTTGACGACATCGGTGCCACCTTGTGCGGCGGCTACACTGAGAACAGTTCTGCCCTCGTTATCAATGCTGTCGACGTAGCAGCCCCAGAACAATAGAAGCGCAACAACGGATCCGTGTCCCATACTCGCAGCAGCCCACAATGGAGTTCGTCCTGTAGCATCGCAATGATCCACATCTGCCTCGTACTCCAGCAACAATTCGCAAACGTCTCTGTGACCCTCGAAAGCCGCCACCAATAACGGAGTCATGCCGTCCTTGTCCTGATGGTCCACCGCCCCTCCTCTTTCCAAAAGGATCGTAACCACCTAGAATAAAAAAATAGTTAAAATTCCGCTCACTCTCGACACATCGTTCAGGCAATTTTGGTCCCGAGCATTTTCAACGAAATCCTTAATGAGAGATCTTTTATCATTCACCCCCTGTCAAGTTCACAGTTAAAATATCGCTCCCCAAGGACTTTGGATAATTTATTAAAAATATCCCATTTTAATGGAGTTTTAAATATTTTAACACGAAATTTTCCTTTTTTTTCCTGGGGTGCGTGACCAGTCTATAAATTTTTACCGAAAATCGAGTTGGAAAATAACTAAATAGGGTAATTTTTATTTGTGCTATTTTCTGATTTATTTGTTTTTTTATGATTCTGAATGAATCTTTTTCTAAATTAGAATTTAAGGAGGAATTGGACACTTACTCAAGAAGGGGTTATGTTTCAAGTATTTATTTTGCTTCTTGAAAAAGGAGATCTAGTTTTAAATCTAATTTGACTTGGATAAAATGTGGAAAATGTAATTTAAAACAAAATGAAACTTTAAAACTCATAATTGGATAAAAATGAAAGATTTTGAAATTTGGAAATGTTTTAGAGACATAAGAGAAACTATGAATTTGTCTCTGAATATTAAAAATCTTTCATTTTTATCCAATTATGAGTTTTAATCGTTTATTTTGTATTCAATTAAATTCGCAACATTTTGTCTGAATAAAATTAAATTAAAGGTTAGTATTTCAATTTTAAAATGCAAAATAATGACTTCAAACATAACCTTTTCTCGAGTACATGTCCAATTCCTCCTTAAGATATATTGCCGGATTAAATACAGGCTATCAGAAAAAAAAACAGTGTCCTTTAAAGAATTCCAAACTATTCGAAATTATATTTTTAGGAAGGAAAGACGTCCTTTTTTAGGAAAAAATCTGTAATGTTAAAAATTGTTTATTTACACACATTTTTTGTCAATCAAACTTTTCTCTCACATCGCTTCTTTACAAATTTTTAAAATTAATGCCATTTTGATTTTTAATAGCTAATTTTTTTCAGAAATAGATTATCTACAAATTCAAGAAAGAGTTTTTTCAAAAATCTGCACCATTTTTCAAAAATTATTATTTGTTTAATAAATAAAGTGCCATTTTTTTTAAACAATGTAGCATATTTGAAAAATGGTGCAGTTTTTTTAAAAATTTGCTTTCGTGAATTTGTAGATAATCTATTTCTGATGAAAATGAGCTATTATAAATCAAAATCGCATTAATTTCCAAAATTTATACTACCTAAATTTGAATTAGTTAAAAATAACTAATTATTAGTAAAATATGACTAATTATTGGTAAAAATATAACTAAAACTAGATGAAAATTATGTCCATTTCATGGACATTTCGCTTCCAAGCAAGCAAAATAATTTGCTTCCTCATAGAGGAAGCAAGAAATTAATAATATATAAGTTAATTGGGGAAATTGTTAAAAAAAAATTTTAATGCAAAAAAATGTCAAAATATGAATTATTTTACGAATTTTTGATCAATTATAAAAGTTATATA
Organism: Ganaspis brasiliensis; assembly: GCA_037103525.1. Classification (NCBI taxonomy): domain Eukaryota; kingdom Metazoa; phylum Arthropoda; class Insecta; order Hymenoptera; family Figitidae; genus Ganaspis; species Ganaspis brasiliensis. Next base: position 134,276 of record JAZKLR010000013.1, on the reverse strand, counting down.
GGTCAATCGATTCGTTTTGAGATAAGGAATATGATTTTTGTATTCATTAAGTTGTATTTTTAGCATACAAATTTTTTTTGTCAAAAAACGATTTTTTTCGATGAAAAAAGGTGCTCAAAAAATTTGGTTGGGTATTTTCAAAAATCCTTGTGTCCAAATTTAGATATTCATGAGCTTAATAAGTCATCCAAATTTTATTGAAATCCGTTTAAGCGTTCTCAAGATATCTTGTACACAAAAAACGCTATACACACACACACACACACACACACATACATACATACATACATACACACACACACACATACATCTGGACATTTGCTTAGGAATGAAAATTTTCGCTTTTTAGATGAAAATGAGTCGATTTAGACTATTTTTGGAAAATCGAAAATTTTAACGATCACAAAGCTTCCTCTATGTGGAAGCAAAATAGTTAAAATTTGACTAATTGAATTAGTAAACGGAATTTTACTAAAATTTTAGTAATTTTGACATAACCTAAAAATGAATTTGACTAGTAATTATGTAGTTATTTTTTACTAAATGGTTAGTAGAAATATAACTATTTCAATTAGTGACTGAGTTTTTGCTTTCAAATTACTTATTTTTAACTAATTCAGATTTAGAGAGTAAAAAAGCGAGGTCAGAGAAAAGATTTACTGCCTAAAAATGTGTGTAAATAAACGATTTTTAACATTACAAATTTTTTTTCCTAAAAAAGGACGTTTTTCCTTCCCAAAAATGAAGTATACAAAAATTTTTGAATCCTGTAAATATTTTGTTTCTGACAGCCTGTATTTAACCTAGAGATATATCTTAAAAATGGTGGTCGCTTAATATAACTTTAAAATAAAAATGATTTTTAATGTTTCTTGTCGTTAGATTATTTCAAAAAAAAATTTAACGGATTTCAATAAAATTTGGTAAATTTGATAAACTTATAAATATCTAAATTTGGACACAGGGATTTTCGCAAATTCCCAATCAAATTTTTTAAGCATGTTTTTTCGTTTAAAAATAGCGTTTTTCGACAAAAAAAAGTTTTATTTAAAAAATTCAACTTAATTCTCCATGAATGAGAAAATTGTTTGCTTTCGTGGAAGTAAAATACTTATATATAAAATAAACATAATTTTCAGTTTGTTAATAATGTTAAAAGTTTGTTGTTAAAGAATTATTTAACATTTCCTAAATTTGAATAAGTAAAAATTCAAATTTAGAGAGATAACAAAGCTTATATTGATCATATTCTTTTAACAATAAAATTTTATTAATATTAACATGATTACGAGTGTATATTTCAAAGAGTAAAGGGAGCTATTGTTTATAAAAATTTGATAAAAAGGTCGATTTTTGTCTGAAAAAAGAAAAAACTAAATGTTAAATAACTTTTATTTAACATCAAATTTTGGCTCAAACTATTTTTTTCTAAAAATCGGAAAGCAAGACCTTTCAAAGTTATTTGAAACTAATTTTTATAATGTATCAGTTTCCGTTAAAAATATTTTTTTAGTTTGAGAGGTTATGTAATAGTCATCACCCTCCTTAAGAGCTTGTGATGGTAAATTACTTAAAATTAGATTATTAAGGTCTCTCTGACCCAAACTGATTTGAATTATGCCTTAAAACTAATTTTTTTTTAAATCTACTAATTTTCAGAAATAAAAAAAATGAATTTTACTACAGAATTCAAATAAATGTGAACCAGAGAAACCTATCTAATCCTATTTTAATTATTTATACAAAGTTTAGTGTCAAAATAGTTATTTTTTAAATAGAAAGTTTACGGACAAATTTTGCCTATCTTAGTCACGTGCCCTTAAATTCAACAATTTTTGTTTCGTAATTTATAACTCCAAATTTATAAAAAGCACGACATTTAATCCGAAAAGTTTCACTTTTTCATGAATAAAACCAGAAAATCAGAAAAAACAGCTTCATTTAAACTTTATAACCTGTTTTTTAAAAAAAAGACAAATTTTTTAAAAATACCATTCACAAAATTTCTGATATCTCCTTATAACTTTTGAATCAGAACTTATGCAAAATTATGAATTTACATTTTGCTGAATTTTAAGCGTTGACTTTGAATATGAAATGTGGAGGTGAGGAATAATTTATTAGAAAGTTTTGATAAGCGTCTGAATTTGAGATTCGAAGGAAGTGAGCTTACTTTAGCGTATCCATGATTAGAGGGAACGCATAAAGCCGCTACACTGAGAGCCGTTCTTCCATCGCTGTCGGCATGATCGATTTTTGCTCCAAAGTCAAGAAGATGTTCCACTATCTCACTATGTCCCATGTAAGCTGCTGCGATCAAGGCTGTTCTTCCTTCGTCGTCAGTTCTGTTAACGTCAGCTCCATGTTGCAAAAGTGCCTTGACGATATCTTCGTGTCCTCCCCAAGCTGCTGCTCTTAAAGCTGTGCGCTGATCCCAGTCCGCACAATCTACCTTCGCCCCATGTTCTAAAAGCTGCTCAACAACCTAAACAGCAATATTCAAAACAGTCTTTCATCTCATTCTTGCCATGTAAGCCAGTTTAGGATTTATCGTACTTTTGTTCTTGCTGAAATTTCAACTTGTTTCTGTATATTCAATACAAACTTTCTCAAAACTTATTAAGGGCTTATATACACTTAATAGGCCCAAAAAAATCGATTTTTTAAGAACTTTTTTTTAGAAGGAAGGCCGTTTAATTGAATCATGTGAAAGTTTGTACACTTATTTTAACATCTTTTAAGTGTCTTTTAACATTTTTTATTTTTAAATATTATGATTTTCAACACCGTTATACGTTATCTCCCGGAGCTCCTATAAAAAAAAGGCGTCTTGCAGTGAGCAAGATTTTTCTGGACTGGATCATGTAAAATAAAAAAACCAAAAAGATTTCATTAATATAATGTATTATCTTGTGATTAATCGAAGGAATAAGGAAAATAAAATTTTTTTACAAAATGGCGGCTTGTCAAAAAAAAAATCGATTTTTGACAAAAATTTTGGCCTTAAATTTGATATAAAAAAAAAAAAAATTTTATCGGTAAAAAAACCTTCAATTAATTACTAAAAAATGTAATTAAGAAGCTTGTGTCAAAATTTAAGACTAATCGGTTGAGCCGTTTTCGAGAAATCTTGCTCACCGACTTTAAAAACACAGTTTTGAGAAAAACGCGTTTAAAGTTTTAAAAGTACTTTTCATCCAGCCAAATACTCTGACGCGCGTTTACAAATGTGTGCGTAACTTCGAGAATATTGGCCGGATCGACATGAAATTTTCAGGGTGTTTACCTAAATATATGTACATTTAAATAAGCAAATAAAAAAAAATTGATTTTTTGAAAATGCTAAGTGTATATAACCCCTTAAAAGACAAAAATAATGACGCAAATGCTAAAATGAAGGGTAGCATGACAAAAGGGGTCAAGCGCTAATTTTTCGAATTTGATATTTTTTCATGAAAAAATCAAGAAAATTCATTTACACATTTTTTGAAAAGAATTTTCTTTTGAATTGTGTTTTTAAACCGATTTTTAAACAAATTTGAAATCACAAATGCATAAGTTTTTACCTACAATCACAAATCAATTGAAAAACAATAGAAGTGTAAAGTGGATAATAATTTGTAAATAAGGTTAAAAAATCTGAAAAAATTCTATTTTTACAATGAAAGTGCCACAGAAATGGAAAAAATACTTTCTATAAGAAAGAAATTTATAAAATTAAAAACTATTTTTTAATAAATAGTTGTAAAAAAGGTACGTATTAACGTTTAACCTAAATTTTATTGCTCCACTGCAAAAACAGATGTCTTAAATTGTTCAAAAATGTCTTAAATTAAGACATTTTTTGTGTCTTAGACACCAAAAGTATCTTAATTTAAGACATTTTTGTCCAATTTAAGACACCATGTTTTTTCAGTGTCGATTTCGAGGGAAACATTTATTGACTCATAATTTTCTTGAAAACAATCAATGTTTTTTAATAAACTTTCTTGCATTTGATTCTTCAATTTGTTAATTGAAAACTAGTTTTTCAATTTTTCTTTAAATCTTTTACTTTTTTCACAGTTAACGTTTAAGGGCATGTGATGGATTATGACGTCACTCTTATAGGCAAAATTTGTCCGTAACTTTTCTCTTAAAGTATTGAATATTTTGTCATGAAACTTGGTAGAATTACTTAAAATATCATTAGGAAGGTCTCTCTGACCCAAATTTGTTTGAATTTAGGCTCAAAATTAATTTTTGGGAAATTTTTGACAAATAGAAAATTTTTTAAAAATCATTTTTGACCCAAAAATCAAACAAATTTGGGTCAGAGAGACCTTCCTAATGATATTTTAAGTAATTCTATCAAGTTTCGTAACAAAATATTCAATATTTAAAAAGAAAAGTTACGGACAATTTTTGCCTATATCAGTGACGTCATACTCCATCACATGCCCTTAAAGAAAAAATGCACTTTTGATGTAACCTTAAAGTGGCACGATTTTTTTTATATTTCTCGTTAATATGTAAATTTAGCTACACAAATTATTATCTTTCTAGTAAAACATATCAATAACTCGAAACGGTTTTCTTAGTTTCATTCCAAATAACCTGTAAAATCTTTAAATTTGTTTTTTTTTTGCTTCCTGTAAAAACATGATATTGGAGCTTGAGCCCTTTTGTCATGCTACCCTTTAAATGGTCTTAATTGTGTTTTCTTGAAGATTTCGAAGGAAAAAGACAGGAAACGACAGATTTTAATATGGAATTTTAATAAATTGTGAATTATATGATTTCCCCGGAAATAAAAACCTATTCGCTCCAGGTATAGATTTAAAATGATACCGAAAATGACCGTCAACGCTCGAAGTGGCAAAAATAGGCATTTATCGTTGGATAACTACAATTAGAGTTGCAAAATTCGAGCCAGTATCATTTTGACACATGACTTAATTTTAGATTGTTATATTGTACAGAATGGAAATGTTATTTTGTACAACTGCTAAATGATATTTTGTACAATTTTGAAAAATGAATTTGTTATTTTGTACAATTCTTTAAAAAAGCTAAAATATTGTACTTCCAATGTTTTATTGCTTTTTTAAAAAATTGTACAAAATAACAAATTCATTTTTCAAAACTGTACAAAATAACATTTAGCAGTTGTACAAAATAACATTTCCATTCTGTACAATATAACAATCTAAAATTAAGTCATGTGTCAAAATGATACTGGCTCCAAAATTCTCGGAAATTTAAAATCCGGTTACATTCTCGAGAATATAACGGAGAATATTCTCCTTCCGGAGAATTTATGAGAATTTTCTATGTTTGAATGAGCCCAACTATTTTGAAACACAAACAATTTATTAAAAAAAAATGGATAAATAATAGAATAATTATCATTACAAATTAACTATAAGTCAATGAAGTGTAACAATTATTATTAAACATAACAATTATGAATAACTTTAAAATGAAAGAAAGTAATTTAAATTTGAGTAAAATACTTCAAAGTCTTAGGAATAAATTGAAAAAAAATTAGGATAATGAAAAATTGGAGAATCTAATTCAAAATTGAAAAAAATGATTCAAATTGAGATAAATAATTAAAAATTTAGAAAACTAATTCAGAAAATGTTTAAAATGATTAAAAATTTAAGAAAATTGTAAAGAAATAATATACCTAAATAATTTAAAATTGAAGAAAAGAATTACAATTTAAAAAAATAATTGAAAACATTTCATAATATATTTTAAATAAAGGAAATTTAAAGAAAATTACAGAAAAATACTTGAAACTTTTAGAAGTAAATTGCAAAAAAAAAAGAGAATAATTAAAAATTAGAGAAAATAAATGAAAAAAGATAAACATAATTTAAAATTGAGATAAAAATTGTTTATTTAAAAGAAATAATTGCAAAACATACAGAATATAGGTAAGTAAAATAGAAAAAAATCGTAGATACATATAATTGAAAATTGAATAGAAAAATGAAAATTTCAGATAAATAATTAAAAACTTTTTGGTAATTATGAAAAAGAATTTAAGAAAATGAAAATAATAAACAAATATTAAAAATAATTGAAAATTAAATTGAGTAATTGAAAATGATTAAAAATTAAAGAAAATAATGGGAAATTTGAGAAAAATATTTAAAAATTTTAGGAAATAATTTAAAAAATAAGAATAATAAAAACTTGTGGACAATAATTGAAAAATAATTTTAAAATTTGATAATGATAACAATGATAATTTGACAAAAAATTTTGTTATTTTTCTTTCAATTATATTATGTATTTTTTTAAAACTTCAATTTCAATTTTAAATCTTCAATTTAATTCTTTAATCTTTCATTTATTTCTTTAATTTTCAATTATTTTTTTCAATTTTCAATAATTATCGCATTTTCTCAATTATCAAATATTTTCTTGAAATTTCAATACAATTCTTTAACTTCCAAATGATTTCTTTAATTTTCAGTTATTTTTTACAATTATTTCCATTATTTTTATCAGTTTTCAATTGAAAAATTATTTTTCTTCTTCAATTTTATGATTATTCATCAATTCAAAATTTTAATTATCAACTATTTTCTTGAAATTTCCATTTAATTTTTTAATTTCCAATTTATTTTTTCTGTTTTTAAGTATTTTCTTCAATTCTCAAAAACTTTCTTTAAATTTAAATTATTTTCATGGATTTTCAATTAATTCGTTAATATTCATTAATTTCCGCATTTTCTGAATTATCAACTATTTTTTTTTATTACAATTCTTGATTTTTCAATTGATTTATTAAATTTTCATTTATTTTTTACAATTTTATTCCCTAATTTTCATCAGTTTTTAATTGGCAATTTATTATTCTCCTTCAATTTTATAAATATTGATCAACTACAAAATTTTTTTTTACTAATGACGATTATTCTCACCGTTTGTCCATTTTTTTTTAATTGTTAATTAATTTTTTTAATATTAATAAATTATTTTAATGTTAATACATTTTTAATATTTAAATATTTTCGTTATATATTTTTTTTCTTTTGATTATCAATTGTTTTCTTGAAATTCCCATTTAATTCTTTTCTTCAAATTTCAAATATTTTTTTTAATCTTCCATTTTTTTATCGATTTTCAATTAACTTCTCAATATTCAATAATTCTTTTATTTTTTCAATTATTTTTTTCACCCATAATTTTTTTTTTTAAATTTCAGTTCAATTATTCAATTCTAGAACTATTCTCGTCGATTCTCAGTTATTTTCTTTAAATTTAAATTTCACTTTTAAATTTTCAATTATTTTCTTTAATATTAAAAAATTATCGCCTTTATTCTATTATTTATTTTGCTTATCATTAAGTTTCTTTAATTTTTGAAATACAATTGTTCAATTATTTTCTTTAATTCCAATAATTTTCTGAATTTTTAAATTTGCAATTATTTTCTTTAAACTTAATATTTCTTGTTTAATTTTTACAATTATCTTTTTTAGTTGTAATCTAGTCATTTTTTGAATTTTGTTTTAAATTGTCAATTATTTTCGTCAATTTGTAATTTTTTTTCAATTATTAATTATTTTTTCAAATTTTAATTTAATTCTTAAATTTTCAATTCATTTCCTCAATTTTTTATTATTTTCTTCAATTTTAATTATTTTTTTCATTTTTCAATCCAGTTGTTTAATTTGCAACTGTTATTCCTATAATTTTTCAACTATTTTGTTTAAATTTAATGTATATTTATTGTTTATTTTTTTAAACTATTCTTTTCAATAATTGTGTAATTATGTAGCCATTTTTCTAATTTTGTTTTAATCAAACTTTAAAATAAAATTATTTTTCGTAAGCGTGATCGTTAGTTTCTTTGTGGTTGCTTTAATAGTAAATTTTCTTGTTGGTAAAAAGATTATTTTTAAAAAATTTTAAAGATACGAAAGTATGTATTCAAGACTTAAAAAATTAAAATGAAAAAATATAATTTTGTTTTCATCTAAGTTGATGATTTGCGCAGACTCATAAATGTAATACGATTTAAGTACGCCTCATTTTAAGCTACTTTATGCTATATAGGGTGTATACAATTTATTAAATTCCATATTAAAATATTCCTTTTATTGATCTTTTTATTTGGAATCTTCAAGATAACACAGGTAAAATCACTTTAGCATTTACGCCATAACATTTTTTCTGGCTGCTCAAAAGTTATTCAATTATTATTTAATAACTTCCTGAATTTTAAGATTGTAAAAATTGTTCTAAAAGAGAATTATTTCCTACGATTTTCTTTAAAAAAAAAAATCATACGACAGATAGAACGGAATTTAAGTTTTTAATCCAAATGTAAAATCTCGTAAACTATTAAAAATGTTGACTTAATATTTACTTTAAACATTATTCTTGTCAAGTATAATAAAATTTATATAAAGTTTCATTGTTCTTAGTTAACCTGCTCCGAAATTAATGAAAGCCTGCCTTGAAGCTCAGTACGTGTAAAAATCCATTCTTACAAAATTTTTATTTTGTTGAGTTTTTTATCAAATTTTCTTTTTTTAAAAGAAAACCTTTTTTTAATCTTTATAGAAGCAGTAAATCGAGCCGAGCAAAGGTCATGTATTCGGACGATTTTTCTTTCGTAATATGAAGTTATTTTTGCACGTAAAAAAAAGCTATTTATCATTAGGGTATTATTATTACGATGATTTGTAATCAAAAAATACCTGCGTGTGTCCACCCCAAGCAGCAGCTCTCAACGCTGTCCATCCATCACAATCTGCATGATCAGCAGAAGCTCCGGCTGCCAAAAGAACTTTAACTACATCCGCGTAGCCGTGTCTTGCAGCCAGATTCAAAGGTGTTTGTCCATGTCGATCTGTTGCTTCCAATTTTGCCTGTTTTCAAACCAAAACGTTTATTTTTCAATACAAAGTCGTTTAGATAAAATATCTATTCAAATAGCAACCTTATCTGAACCACAATACCAATAATAATAAAAACATTCTCCAGATAACTCGAAAAAACTGTAGCTTCCTTAGTTAACTTGACTTTATTAAGTATATAGATGTTATAATTCTTCTTAGAACCTAATAATTGCTTTCATAGCTAATAAGTTTTACTGTGATAGCTAATTATTCCCATTTTAATCGACTTCAGTTTCAATCAATTTAAATTTCGGTCAATCCAATCTTCCGTCAAAGTATAAAATTTCAATTTATCAAAATTTCATGATTAAACTTTTATTAACTCAATATTTTCTTTATTTTGGACAAACTCATCGATTTAATTAATCCAACTCTCTAAACCTAAATTATCTAACGATAACTAATTTAAAAGCAAAAACTCCGTCACTAATGCAAATAGTTATATTTCTACTAATAATTTAGTAAAGAATAACTAATTATAATAACTAATTAGTCAAATTCATTTTTAGGTTATGTCAAAATAACTAATATTTTAGTAAAAATCTGTTTTACTCAGTTACGAATTTACTAATGATTAGTTATTTTTAACTAATTTAGATTTAGAGAGAAAAATGCATTGAGATAAATTTTAAATATTTTATAAATTTTAGTTAATCCAAAATTTAATTAATTCAATTATTAAAAAGATTTAGTTGATCTTTGTATTAATCAAATTTGGAAGGAAACAACTTTTATTTAATTTATTTAATTTCCAATTGACGAAAATTTCAATGAGTCTAATCTTCTGTTAAAATAAATTTCAATTTATCTAAATTTCGAATACCTCGAATTTCTATTAACCTACATTTAATTTAATTTCAAATGACCCCTGTTTCAAGCTCAGGATTTAATTTAAAATTAAATTAAATTTGGATTGATAGATGTTTAAGGCGTTTGAAATTTAGATAAATTGAAATTTACTTCAACAGAAATTTGGATACATTGAAATTTTAGTCGATTAAAATTTGAATTAATTAAAAATTGAATTAATCCATATTAGGATTAATCAAAGCTATAAAAGTCTTTAAAATTTGCATAAATTCAAATTTGGAAAATATTATACAAATTGTATGATTATAAACTTTCTTTTATCCAAATTTTCAACGCTTCTAACTTTTATCAACCCTAATTTTTATTGATTCATATTTTAAGAAACTCAAATTTTAATTGTTTCTAATTCTCATCGATTCCAGTTTTAATCGATTTAAATTTCAATTGATTTAAAGAAAATCTATTGATATTTTCAATTTATTCAAATTTTAGACGCTCTCAACTGTTCTTGAATCAAATTTTAATTAATTATAATTTTAATTTAATCCAATTTGAATCAATTAAATCTTCTTATATAAATTCTTCTTTTTGATATAAATTTAAATCGGCCTAAAATTTAATTAATTAATAATGAATCCAAATTTCAGTTGATCCGAATAATTTTTATCACTTATATATAACTGTTATTCACCCTAATTTTAATTGATTTTTATTTTAATTAACTTCAATTGAAATTAATTCAACTTTTTGTCAGTATAAGTTTTAAAAACTTGAAATTTCTAACCAGAACTTTAATTGTTGGTTTTTTTTAAATTGATTCTAGATTGATTTAAACTTTAACCAATCCAAAATTCTATTTACATAATTTTCAATTTTCCCTAATTTCAAAATCTCTTAGTATCTAATTCTAACTGATTTTAATTTTAATCAAATCCAATTTCAATCAATCTAAACTTCTGTCAGTATTAATTTTATTGAATCGAGAATTCAATTAATTTAAACTTAATTAGACTTCCAATTGCTATTAGCTCAATTGATTTTAATTTCAATTAATTTGATTTTCAATCGGTTCAAAAGTCTATTGATATAAGTTTCAAACAATCCAAAATTTAATTGATTCAAATTCTCATTGATTCTAATTTTAATCTCAACCCTAATGTCAATTAATCCTAACATCTGTTGATAAACATTTTAATTTATTTCAATTTTATACGCTTTTAACTTCGATTTGTTGAAATTTCAATCGATTCAATTACAAACTTTAATTGCTCCAAATATCAATTTATTTATTCTAATATTAATGAACTTCAGTTTTAATGGATTTTGCTTTGATCACAAACACCAAGAAATCAATTTGAATAAGTATTTGTATAGGGTGGTCCAAAAAATAAATTTTTGATTTTTTATGCTCTCATCCCTTAGGATTATTCTTTAGCAAAAAAGTACATCTTTTTTTAAAAAATAATCTTCTTGCAAGATTTTACAAGAAAACCTAATTATGAACTTTTAATAATTAATCCATGTAATTGTTAATTTGTTTAAACAAATTATTGTTGCTATTTGAACTTTTCATAAAACAAAGCTAGAGACTTGCAAACTTTTCTCAATTTTTCAATTTTCTTTGCTTCAAGTAATTAAAAATAAACAATAAATTGGGAATTCATTTATAACAATTGTTTAAACAAATCATTGCTTTTACTTAACAATTTTTTATAAAGTGAAGCTGGAGATTAAATTTTTTTCAATTTTGCAACTCTTATAATTGAATTAACCAAGAATAAACAATAACTTTAAAATTTGTTTAGAACATTGTAATTGTTTAAACATTTTATTATTGTTATTTATTAATTTTTTATAAAATAAAGCTAGAAATATGCCATTTTTCTCATTTTTGCAACATTTTATACTTGAAGTAACCAAAATCGAAGACCATAACTTTATAATTGGTTCTTAACAATTGTTTAAACAAATTATTTTGTTATTTAACAACTTTTCATAAAATGAAGCTAAAAAGATGCAATTTATTATACAATTTGCAACTTTTATGTTTGAAAAAACCTAAAATAAACATCAATTTTAAAATTTATTTATAACATTTGTTTAAACAAATCATTGTTGTTATTTCTCAATTTTTCATAAAATAAAGCTAGAGACTTAGAATAATTTTTAATTGTGCAACTTTATATGTTTAGAACTGTTTAGCAACTGTTAAAGATGAAATAATTTATTACGAATCTGAATGGTAAAGTTATAATACTAGCCATTGTTTAATAAACAATGGTAACACTTTGTTTTTCCAAACCGCAATAAATTATTATTTCATCTTTAATAGTTGCCAAACAGTTCCAAACATAAATAGGTATAAAATTGAGAAAAGCATTCCAAGTCTATATCTTTATTTTCTCAAAAGTTGATGATAACAATAATTTGTTTAAACCATTTTTGTAGGTAAATTTAAAAATTTTTATTTTTGGTTACTTTAAGCACAAAAGTTGCAAAATGTAGAAAAAATTGCAAGTCTCTAGCTTCCTTTTTTTAGAAGTTGGTGAATAACATCAATATTTGGTTTAACAATTGTTATAAAATAATTTCAAAATTATTGTTTATTTTTGGTTACATCAAACATAAAAATTTCAAAATAGAGAAAAATTAAATGTCTGTAGCTTTATTTTCTCAAAAGTAAATAAATAATATCAATAACTTGTTTAAACAAATGTTGAAAACAAATTCTTAAGTTATTGCTGTCTTTGGTTGCACGAAGCATAAAAAGTTGCAAAACTTAGAAAGAATTGCATGTCTCTAGCTTTATTTTATGATAAGTTAATAATTAACAACAATAATTTGTTTAACAATTTTTACAAATAAATTTCCAAATTATTGTTTATTTTTGGTTACTTGAAGTATATAAGAGTTGAAAAATTGAAAAACAATTAAACTTCTAGCTTTATGTTATAAAAAGTTGTTAAGTAACAACAATGATTTGTTTAAACAATTGTTATAAATAAATTTCCAAGTTATTGTTTCTTTTTGGTTACTTGAAGCATATAGAAAGTTACAAAATTGAGGAAAAATTGCAAGTCTCTGCTTTATTTTCTGAAAATTTGATAAAAAGGAACAATAATTTGTTTAAAAAAAAATTAACAATTACATGGTTTAATTAGTAAAGTTCATAATTAGATTTTTTTGTTTTTCTTAATGGGGGTTTTCAAAGGTCCTGTAAAAAATAGTTAATAACAAAAAATTTATAAGTAAGTTACTTAATTTTATTCTTTGAGCGTCATCCGATTAAAGAATATTGATTTTTGTGGATTCTATACAAAATTACTAAAAACGCTTTTACCCTATGCAAAATACATGGGAAACTTCATCGGCTATGAGCTACCCTTAAATATTAATTAATTTCAAAAAATAGGGTTTTTTTTCGATAAAGAATTATCCTAGAGGGTGAGAGCATAAAAAATCAAAGTTTTTTCTAGCATGCATTTTTGTATCAGCTCTAATTTGAACCTCACTTAATGTTTTTTTACCATTGTGTGACATTTAACATATCATTCAAACGCTTCTATATAAATTTCAAAAATTCTCTAAGAAAGATTATAATCTTGAGTATTTTTCTTCCCCGACTTTTATTTCACTCGGTGTGAAAAAGGAAATTTAGTTTTTGGTAAAAAATGTCATTCTTTACCTGAGGACAAGCAGCCAGGGCCAATTCCATCAGTGATGCATTTCCGTCCGCAGCGAGTGTATGTAAAACAGTTCGTCCACACGAATCCGCTTGATTGATGTCTCCACTTTCTCCAAGTAGTTCCGTCAACGGTTCGCCAGGAGATTCGTCCACGGGACTCACATCTTGTGAGACCTATTCCAGAAAATAAAAAAAAACTGTATTAGCTTTTTCTCATTCTAGTTCGTATCTCAATTTACGAAATTGTAACTTGGAAAAGATATTTTACAAAATAAAATACCGTAGAAGAAATTTTGTAATAGAAAATATATAGAAGACAAACTACTATTATTTTCTATTTTTTGATTATAAAAAAAAAATATTCCAATTCATTTAAAAATGACTCTTTCGCGTAAATGAAACTGAAAACAGAGATTTAAGAACCGAGTGTTTAAAATGCTTAATCATCTCTCTCAAGAGATACCGTGTCTACTGAATTTCTAACGGGAATATAATACGAATTTCGACTGATTCTTTGTTTCTGCGAATTTGATAGATAGACTTCCACAATTTATAATCAACAGACAGCACATTGTTCGACTAAACTAACTTTAATACTTTATCTTATCTCGCTTGAGAAGAATAATGTGCAATATTATTCTGGATGATTAATTCAGAATATACAAGTTTGTTAAATGAAAGCGTACGCAAACATGGATAACACTTAGAGAAACAGTTTTAAATCTCACTGACAACTTCATGAATGACTTTGTCTTGAAACAGTACACAAAACTTTTCCGACTTTATCAAACTTTCTTTCTTGAGAAAATAATTGCAAAATACCAGGAGGCAAAAAGTTAACTTTAACTGCGCCCTTGCTTCTGTTTTATTTCCCATAAATCATTATTTAATATTTCCTATAATCTTTTAGATATAGTTGTCATCAAAATTTACAACAAAATATTTAAACAGAAACTAACAATTAATATAAAGATGTTAAAAAGTTTCTCAACAAGTCCTTTAAACAATTAATTAAAAATTCTGTGGCTGAAAGATCATAACTCCATTTTCATGGTTTCGAGATAAACGAGTTTAAATTTTTTCGTAGTTCTGTAAAGTCGAAAAATCAACAAATATTTTTGGTGATTGGTATTAAGTCTTAATTTTTAATGCATTTTTAAAATACGTTTATCATATTTAATGAAACGCACAGATTTTAAGAAAATTTAATATTTTTCGTCATAACATCCTATTTTGTTGGATTTATGTCTTTTTACCGTTTAAGGAGGTTCTCTCCACAGACATAACCTCAAACTATAAAGTCGTTTTTCACCCGAAACAAAAATATTATTCAAATTAATTTTAACAAATTTTGGACAATCCAGTTGTACATTCCCAGAAAAAATTAGGTTTAGCTAAAATGTTTTGTCAAATAATAATTATTTAATATTATATGTTTTTGTTTTTCATTTAATGAAAAACTGCAATTTTCATCCAATTCTGACAAATAATAGCTCATTCTTCTTGTTGAAACATTTTCTACAATTTTATTTGTTTAGCTTTGTTGAATAATATTTTATTTAAAAGTTGTTTAACAAATAAAATTTGTTCTTTACATATTTTTTTTTGACAGAATAGATAATTAGATAATATTTTATCTAACAGAATCTAACAAATAAAATTGTAGAAAATGTTTCAACGAGAAAAATGAGCTATTATTTGTTAAAATTGTATAGGAATTGCAGTTTTTCATTAAATTTAAAGAAAAATCATAAAATGTTAAAAAATTATTTTTTAACAACAAATTTTAGCTCTATCTAATTTTTTCTGAAAAATGTACAACTGGATCTTTCAAAATATGGTGAAATTAATTCGAATATTTTTATTTTGGGTGAAAAACGACTTTCTAGTTTGAGGTTATGTAAATGGACAGAACCTCCTTAAATTTTAATCAGGCTTCACAAGCAACCCCTATTTCCCCTAAAAGTCCCCTATTTTGAAATAAGTTCCTAAAAATCCCCTACTTTAAAAAATTGTCCCTAATATCTCCTATTTTTCAAGTAAACTAGGAATTTGTAAAAAAAAACTTTTGATCCCAAACTTAAATTTATTTAAAGTGTACAATTACAGTTATTTCAAAATTTAAAAGTTAAAATTCAAAAATCAATTATTTTGTGATTCATTTTAACTTAAGAAGATTCTCTCCTTTTACATAACCTCAAACTAGAAAGTCGTTTTTCATCTCAAATAAAAGTATTATTCAAATTAACTTCACCAAATTTTGAATGACTCAGTTGTACAATTTTAGAAAAAAATTGGTTGAGCTTAAATTTGTTGACAAATAATAATTATTTATCATTTTATATTTTTCTTTTAAATTTAATGAACAACGGCAATTTTCATCCAATTCTGCCAAATAATAGCTCATTTTTTTAGTTGAAAAATTCTCTACAATTTTATATGTTAGATTTTGTTAAATAATATTCTGTTTAAAAAATACGCTAAGAACAAATTTTATTTGTTTAATAACTTTTAAACAAAATATTATTTTAGCAAAGTCTAACAATTAAAATTGTAGAGAATTTTTCAACTAAAAAAAATGAGCTATTATTTGGCAGAATTGGATGAAAATTACTGTTGTTCATTAAATTTAAAGGGAAAATATAAAATGATAAATAATTATTATTTGACAACAAATTTCAGCTCAACCTACTTTTTTTCTAAAATTGTACAACTGGGTCATTCAAAATTTGGTGAAATTAATTTTATTAATAATAATTAGTTTGAGGCTATGTCAATGGAGAGAACATCCTTAATTTAAATCTTTCCGATATTTTAAAAATTTTCTAACTTTACTATAAATTCTTTCCTCCCTTGATAATTTTCTTTTATCATCGTTTGACTTATTAATACTGAATTTTATAAATTTAAAATTTTTTTTCTTATTCTTAAAAAATATCAGTATTTTATTATTATTGTTATTATTATTTTATTGACTTATTTATTTTTAAAAATAATTATTATTATTTATATTGACTTAAATTTATTTTAAAAAAAAGCTGTTCAGGCCAAAAAAACAGAGTGTTTTCTCTCTACTTAAATATAAACAGCTTGAAAGTCTAAAGGTTAAACCTTTTTTAAAATAAAAAAAAGTAAAATTAGTATTTTATTATTATTATTACTTCTGTTGTATTTTTATACATTTCTTAATAATAATCACTTTTTAAAGATTTTTATTATTTTTGCTTTTAATTATTTTTGTGTTGTAGATTTTCTACAAGCATTAAGGGCATGTGATGGATTATGACGTCACTGGTATAGGCAAAATTTGTCCGTAACTTTTCTCTTAAAATATTAAATATTTTGGCATGAAACTTGGTAGAATTACTTAAAATGTTATTAGGATGGTCTCTCAGACCCGAGTTTGTTTGAATTTTGGCCCAAAATCAATTTTGGGAGTTTTTTGAAAAATTGCAAAAAATTTTAAAAATCAATTTTGAGCCAAAATTCACACAAACTTGGGTCTGAGAGACCTTTCTAATGACATTTTAAGTAATTCTACTAAGTTTCAAGACAAAATATTCAATATTCAAAGAGAAAAGTTACGGACAAATTTTGCCTATACCAGTGACGTCATACTCCATCACATGCCCTTAAAGGTTATTTTATACAATTTTAGTTTTATAACATTTCGAAAAATTTATTAATTTTTTATTGATTTTCTTATTTAATTTGATAATTTAAGGGCGAAGGAGAGTACAACTTTTTTTCATTTATCCGATTATTTTTAGATAAACTCAATTTTTATGTAATTTTATTTAATTTTCTTTACATTTTGTCTATTTTATCGCAAATTTATTTACCCTTTTATGACATTTCTAAATTTTATAATTATTAAAAAAGAAAATTTATTGTTAGAATTGTTTAAAAATTTGTTTCTTTTATTTTTTAAATTTATTTACATATTCCTTTTTAAATTTTCTTCAATTTGTAAATAATTTTTAAAATTTTTTCATTTTTAAAGGAGTTTGTCATTCTGTTTGTACAATTTTTATATTTTATTATTTCATTCTTACTGTTTTTTATTTTGCAGTTTACTTTTTGCTATTTTTATAATTTTCATAGTTTTTTTCATAGTTTGTTAAACTTTTTTTTAAAGATTTTCTCCCATTTTTAATGTATTGTTTTGTTTTTCTCTTTTTTTATTTTATCTCTTTAAATATTATTCGATTCAAATTCACTGATATTCGTAAATTTATCAGATTTTCAATATCTATTCAAATTTTATTACATTAAAATTTCAGTCGATTCAAATTCGCATTCTTTTGAGAATTGTTTAGTTTTTAAGAAATAAGAAAAGAAATTTGTTTTCATTCTTACATTTAAAGATGTTTCTATTATTTCATATATATATAAGTAGTTCCACAATTCTGACTATGCAATCTTATTGTTTCATTAATAAAATATTTTTTATCATAAAAATTAATAATTTAATAATATTAGGAAAAATATCGTAACTCTTTTAAAAGTAGGGGACCCTAAAAGTCACCTATTTCCCCTAAAATATTCTTCATTGTCACTGTGAAGTCTGTATACACTGCAAAAAATGCTGTCTTCTAAGTGTCTTATTTTAAGACACAAGACATTAAGAAAGCGTCTTACGGTTATTTCAAGCTATTTCATTGGTTAATAATTTTGAAAGATGCTTTCTCACTGGTTTAAAATTAAGACACTTTAAAACGTCTTAAAAGTGAGGACAAAAATGTCTTAAAATAAGACACTTGTTTTCACAGTGTAATACATAACTAACTTCAATTTATTTTTAAATGTAATTTTCAAAAAATGGTTACGTTTTATTGTCTCTTCAACTCTTGTTTAAATAAGAATTTTTTTGGTTTATACGTATTTTTATCATATATTATAATTCTTGTATTTTGTAGGTATAAATACATTATGAAATTGTGATAAATCAATCTAATCAACTATTAAATAAAGTTTTGTAGAATGTTGAATCTGTAAGTTTTTAAAAGCGTTATGCTATTATGATACTTTAAAAACCATATCTAAATGTATACCCTTTAAATCTGAATTAGTAGTTTTCTACTATGAATTAGTCAAATTCATGGCTCATTTTTCTCTAATTCATATAGTAGAAAACTACTAATTCTTAGTAAAAAACTACCAATTCTTAGTAGAAAACTACTAATTGAAATAGTGAAACTTTATACTTTTAAAAAAAGTAGATTTTTTTACTAATTTAATTAGTAGTTTTCTACTACAAAATTAGTAGTTTTCTACTAAAAATTAGTAAAATTCTTACTATTTTAATAGTAGCTCACTTTTCGCTAATTCATTAGTAGAAAACCACTAATTCAGATTTAGAGAGTAGAAACATGATGTTATCTCTAAATTGAAAAAATTGAAGTTATGCTCTTTTACCATTTAGCCACAGAATTTTCCACTATACAATTTTCAAAAATTGTACTAATACACTATAAAAGCATAATTTATTCCTGATTCATTTTATTTCTAAACTGAATCAAAAATATGTTTCCCAGTATATTGTTCGTTAATCACCTGACTAGAAGGAGCGACTTCTTTACTGGCTTCGTCTTCGACCGTTTTCTCGGAGGGTTTAGCTCCTGAATCTATTAAAAGCCTAAGTAGTTTGGTGTCTTGTCTGGGCCAAAGTATACAATCTGAGCTGTCTAGGTAGCATTCTTGAATTGGTGCACCACTTCCAATCATCCAAAGAACGTGTAGAGTGTGAACGTCCAGGGAACAGTTGGAATTTCCAATTGAGGACATTGCTCGCTGAAGATGTTGTCCCAAAACACAAATTTCATCAGCACTTAACTGTCGAGCTCGTAAAGTGTAATAAACTGCGAGCATTGCATGACCTTCTGTTGCTGAACAGAGATACTTTTGCGTGCAATGTTTCACGTCAAGGAGCCACTCGGCAAAACTATGATGGAACAGCATCAGTGCTCCAGCTCTTGAAACTGATATGACCTGAAACATAGAAATACAGAGAGTGAGATCGAATTATTTATAGTGCCCTCTTTTTCAATAGTCTTTCTTTCTCGAAAATTGCAAAAATTCTCTCTCTGCTTTGGAAACCCAACACTATATATTCTTCTTTGGTTGATATTTCAAAATAACATTTTTAGGGTATTATTTGGAATTTGAAGAAAATTGAATTTCTTTTGAAATTTTTATTATTTCTCACTTTTTCCGCGCTTTTTTAATAATTTCATTATTATTAAATTCAATATTTTATCAAAAATTTTAGGTTTTTAAAAAAAGAATATGAAATATAAGAATTTTTAGTTTTTGATGGTGTTTCTTTAAAATTACTCCCTAAATTTCTTGAAGTGAGTTTTCACTCCACAAAGAGTGAAAATCTAGTCACTTTAATCAGAGTGAGAAACCCACTCTAAAAGAGTGAGTTCTCACTCTTAAAGAGTGAATTTTCACTCCTACTCGAACGGAAATTTACTCCTAGCAAAAAATGAACATTCACTCTAATTTTTGAGTGAATTTCCACTCGAACTGGAGTAAAAGTTTACTCTATAAGAGTGAGATCTAACTCTTTTAGAGTGGGTTTTTCAATTTGACCAGAGTGGCTCAATTTTTACACCAAGAAATTTAGAGAGTATAATAGACAAAAATTGTAATAAGAAAGGAGGAAATTTACTGGTTTTTCCCTTAAATATTGAATTTTTTAAACAACATTTTGTCAATTTTTTATAAACCCTCCCTTTAAGTAGATTATAAATTATTGACAGAATGTCTAGACTCTAAAAATCCAAAAAATCCGGAAAATTTGTTTCTCTAAAATTACTCCCTAAATTTTTTGGAGTGAGTTTCACTCCACAAAGAGTAAAAATTAAGCCACTTTAATCAGAGTGAAAAAACCCACTCTAAAAGAGTGAAATCTCACTCTTATAAAGTGAATTTTCACTCCAATTCGAGCAGAAATTTACTCCAAACAAAAAGTAAACACTTACTCTAATTTTAGAGTGAATTTCCACTCGAACTGCAGTGAAAATTAACTCTATGAGAGTGAGATGTCACTCTTTTAGAGTTTGTTTCTCATTCTGATTGGAGCGGCTCAATTGTCACTCTCCGTGGTGAGAAAACTCACTCCAAAAAATTTAAAGAGATGATTAACACTTAATACAAACTATTGATGTTTTAGTCTCTATTCCATTTAACTCTCTAAATTTCTTGGAGTGAGTTTGTCACTCTTATAGAGTGAATTTTTACTCAACGCAAAAAGTGAACTCTCACTCTAATTTTGGAGTGAATTTTCACTCAAATTGGAGGGAAAGTTCACTCTTTTAGAGTGGTCCTTTCATTCTGATTGGAGTGGCTCGATTTCCACTCTTAGTAAAGTGAAAACTCAATCCAAGAAATTTAGAGAGAAAATATTCAATAAATACTAATTTTAATTTTACATAAATAAAAAAAACTTTAATAATCAAGGTAAGAGTATTACTGAACGCAATCTTAACATTTTTTGCTGTTTACACTCTAAATTTCTTGGAGTGAGTTTTCACTCCAGCAAGACTGAAAATTGAGCCACTCCAGTCTGGGTTATAGAAACCCACTATATAAGATGAGTGAGATGTAGTGAAATTTCATTCAAATTCGCGTGAGAATTCACTTCAAAAGTGAGAGTTGACTTTTTTCTTTGCTTGGAGTGAATTTCTACTAGAATCGGAGTCAAAACTCACTCCCGAAAATTTAGAAACTAGGTTTCCCTTTCTTCATGTCGGGTAACATTTCTATACAAAAAAAAGTACAGAAAATTCGTAAAATAGAGTAAAAAAAATAGACTAAAATAGAGTAAATTTTCACTCCAGTTCGAGATAAAAATTCACTTCAAAATTAGAGTGAGAATTCACTTTTGCTTGAAATGAAATCTGACTTTTTTAGGTTCAGTTTTTCACTCTTCGTGGAGTGAAAACTCAATCTAAGAAATTTAAAGAGCGGGTGGTCAGAATACAATGTAAAAATTTTGGATTTAAAGAATGTCAATAATAACATTAAGTATTAATAATAATTCCACGTTATTTTACAATTTATATAAATCTTTAACATCTATTAATTCAAAATTTAAATTATTTAAACTTTTAAGTTTCAATTAATCCAAATTATAATAATAATAAAAAATTGATTATTTTGTATGTTACCCTAATGGTAACACTTAATTTAAATTTCTCAACTGCTATTAATTTTCTAACTATATTATTCACACTGTCAAAAAATTCTGTGATGATTTCAGAATATTCTGTCATTGTTTACGGTAATTTGTAAGGAATTTTCTAATTTAATAAACATTATTTTTTTAAATTCAATAATTTTCTTTTTTTCTTGATGGTATTTTTTTCTATAATTTTAAGAAAGGATGAGACAAACAATCGGAAAAAAAGTTAGTCCAACTTTATATTTTTGTACTTTTTTAATAAAATAAAGCTATCTATAAAATTTTGAAAGCGTTTTGATGTAAGGGTAAATAATTTTATTTTTAATACTTTGATCAATTCAAAGTTGCATTTAAATAAAAATTATAATTTTTTGTTTATTTTATAACAAACTCAATTTTTTACCTTTTTTCGCAAATTTACTTAGAGGTTTAAGTTCGCTCATCTGTTTATATAGAGTTAATCAATTTTTTTTCCATTTAGACTATTTTTTCGAAAATTTATTTACTCATTCATAAAGTTTCTAGATTCTCTTTATTTTTATAATATTTTAGTTGTAGGATTCTTTTTTCAAAATTCTTCTAATGTTTCAAGAACATTTTTTCCTATTAAAGTTATTTTCTTCTTTTTTTTTTAATTTTCTTTAGATTTGATAATTTTCTAAACTTTCTTTTCAAAGCTTTTTTTTCACCCACTTTTGGTTTTTCTTTTTTGTTATATATATTTTTTCTAAATAATAGTTTTAGGTAAAGATGGAATATAAATAATTGATTTAAACAACAATTAAGAGATTTTAATTTATATTTGCAGTATCAATAGAAAAAAACATCAAATATTTGAAAACATATTTGGTGCACGTTCCAAAGTGCCCCGGGCAAGTTAGTCTGCCTCCCTCCCCCGAAAAAATAAAATTGATAACGCCAGTCTTTTTTAACATTTTCTCTGCGATGAGGTTTTCATAAATTGAATATTAACTAAACTAAAAAATCAAAATTTAAATAGTACAATTTTATTCAGCATAAGAGCAAGCAACAAATAAAATGGTCAGAAAAATTAATTTTATTGTAATTTCTTGCAAGAAATTCAGTGCTCATAAGGGTGCCAATTTTTTTCCTCGTTTACTTTTGGATATAAAATTATGCTAAATTATCGAAAATTAAAAAAAAATTGACACTTCAAGAATTTTGGAAAATTCTTTAAAAAGTGCAAAAAAAATTCGGGACGGAAAATAATAAAAATTGTGGATCAAGTTCAGTTATAAAAAATTAACATTTTTTCATGAATAAATATTTTTAATTTGGTCAAAAATATATTTTTTAAGTTTCTGACATTGAACCTTAATTCTGTGGTTGAAATGCAGAATATCATAACTGCATTTTAATTTTATTGAGATAAACGAGTTTGAATATTCTCTAAGTTCTGTCAAATCGAAAAATTAAATATGTTTGGTGTTTGGCATTTTAGTCTTGTTATATAATGTATTTTTAAAATATGTTTACCAAATTTAATAAAAAAACACGGATTTTAAAGAAATTGAATATATTTTAATCATAATCACATTTGTTGTTTTATCAATCGAATTTTAAAATTCAACTATAACTTGAATTTGTTGTGAAAATAACATTAAATGTGAAAATAAAAAAGTGGATTTAATTGACACGTACAAATCACTTTCTAAATCTGAATTAGTTAAAAATAACTAATTTGAAACCAAAAACTCAATCACTAATTGAAATAGTTATATTTCTACTAAGCATTTAGTAAAAAATAACTAATTTTTAGTCAAATTTACTTTTAGGTTATGTCAAAGTTACTAATATTGTAGTAAAATTCTGTTTGCTAATTCAATTAGACAATTTTTAACTATTTTTTAGTTATATTTTTACTAATAATTAGTTATTTTTAACTAATTCAAATTTAGAGAGCATATTCAGAATCTGCCTTATGCAAAGAGAAAAATATTTGTGAAATCTATTGACGACAAAAATGCAGTTAAGTATAGTTGTATTATTCAATATTTTCTAAGAAAATAAACATTAAAATCATTTAATAGTTATGAAACTTTAAAAAGCATTATTGAATGAATACAAATCTAATGTTATCTCAAATTCGATAAAATGTTAGTTATGATGTTACGCCTTTCAGACACAGAATTTTAGGTCTTAAATTGTGCTAGAAAAAAATTGGTACCCCTAAACAACTCTCAATTACTCTGAATTATCCTTAGCATCGGACCTAGTATAGTTGTTCTTGAATCAAGAATAACTTATTATTGACTCAGGTGTGCATTTTTAAATCAAGAATAATCTTAATTTTAAAATGTTAATCTTAAAATGTATTGTAGTTACTTTTAAGTTGTTTAAAGTATCGATCTATATTATGTTTTAATTTTAAGAAAACTTAAAAACCTATGCATTTTAAGATGCTTTTGCTAACTTATTGGAAACTTTTTAAAAGTGACTACAAATGTATCTTAAATTACGATGCATACTTTTTGCAGTGTATGTACTTGTCGTAAGGATAATTATTTTTGAACTAATTGTAAGTATAATTTTTCATGATCCAATCATATTTAATCCAAGCATTCTTTTATCCTTGGTAGAAGAAATTTGTTCTCTCAGTGAGTTTATTAATTGATTATATATAATAATTTATTCAATACCTTCTCTCATTATAATTAAAATTAAAAAAATCAAGTCTTTTAAATAACCTCACAGACACCCATTTTGCAGTATTAATGTATCAAGAACCAAATTAAAAAACTGACTCACCCTTCTGAGTAGATGTAGCCTTCGATTGAAATCCTCTTGAGTAATACTGGAGTTGGCCGTTTTAACACACTCGAACAGTGTTTCCTGAGTAATCGGCAACTTGGCCGCCAGTATGACATTAAGCAAAGGTTGCACTTTGGCGAATTGCTTCCTGCTAAATAGTCTTTGACATAACCACAAGTAGAGTCCATTCAAAGTTCCCGGTATTTCCCTGACTTCCCTCAACACAATAAAATTCTCCGACACTCCATCAAGAACCTTCTCCAAGTACAGAAAACAACCATTACTCTTAATATGTAATTGGTTGAGCATCTCAGCCGTGTCCCTTGATATATGCTGTCTAAGAGTGTCCTCCTGATCAAGTCTCGCCAAAATATACTGCTGCACGTCCCTGACCACCTGGGACTTCCTCAAGTCGTCCAGGGATATCTTTCTAAATCCAGTGAACATTCTCGAAATAGTTTTGCTTTGCCTTCGAGCAGTGCAAACCAGTAGAAGCCACTGAGGAAATAAATGATGGTGATTTGCCAAGAGTTCAGCGATCGTTTTACTAACACCATCATTTTCTCGCCTCGAGTCTCTTGTTCCCGACTGAGGTGGACTCAACACTTGACCCTCATCTATCGAGTCGACCAGCAGGAAAAGGCAATTTTTCGGCGGTTCAACCTCCAACAGGGGAAACAAAAGGGCCTTCTTGAGAGCATCGTCCGGATCCCTGTCAACGACATCTGGTTGCAGTGCTGCTTGAATTTCAGGATCAGTCCTCAATTTTTCAGCATAAGCTTCAACAACAGACTCTCTCCAAGACAGGGGAGTCGAGGAGGTCGTCGTGGTACTATGAGTCGGGGAGTTTGGTGACGACAGGTGAATTCCCTCCGTGCTGGCTTGCAAAAGCTGTGCCACCATCGACCTCACGAATTGAGCTGGCGATAGGGAAACATCACTCCTCGTTTGGCAGAAATGCCTCGCCAATAATCTTCTATTCAAAGACCTCTGGTGACGTCCACTGGCTCCTTGAGACGGCCACGCCAATTCCGCACAAAGTGCAGTTTTCCCGCTTCCCGGACCTCCGACAATTAACGCCCCGCACGTTTTTGAAGCTGGTCTCTGCTCCAAACAGTGCGAGAGTTTTGTGAAGGCCCACTCTCTGCAGAAGAATCGCTTCTTCTCTATCACAGGCGCTGCCATTTTATATTATATTATCTTCAAATCGAACCTTTTCCCAAGTTTACAATTCTTCTCTGACCTTTGTCGTCGCACTTGTATAAATAAGGTAGTAAAAATCTTTGTCTTTGTACTGTTGTCACCTGTCAATCTGATTAATTCGTTGGATATTGTTAGGCGATGACGATGCTTGGTTTCTGCTTGATTAGAAAAGTGATTTTCAAGTTGACCGCCAAGTCGATTTTACGAACCGTTAGCAAAGATGCGTCGATTGGAGCCCCGGGGGGCTCTGCAGCTTCCTCGGCCTCCATTCAGGCCTTTCATCTCCTCGTTGCAGCCAACCTGTGAGATTCGTTCCCTGGATGCATCCTGGAAATAGAAAGATCAATGCCGAGTTAGTACGGGCACTTTTCCTTGGGGAGGTAATTGTCTTTGTGGTAGTGAGAGCCTCTGTAAACTACATTTTTCCTAAACAGTCCACCAGGATAAGAAACTAGTCTTTCAAGTATTTCTTTATACTCTCCAGAGATTTTCAACAATGTGGGGAAAGAATTTTTTTTAAAATATCGCTCTCTTGTTCGGATTTTTGCTCCGAGCTTTCAAATATATTTTCTTTATAAGACATTTTTGTGTTTTAAAAGTAGATCTTCATTTTTGAGAATTAAAATTTAAGGAGTTTTGATCTTTGGACATAACCTCAAAGAACGCATGAATAAGAATCTATAATTATTTAGTTAGAATTTTCAACAGAATTTGAATAAATTCTATTTATTTAAATAGAATGTTTACTTACACAGTTAAAAATTTTGTGTTAAATTTAACACAAATCATGTCCCAAACAGTCCACTCTAAATTTGTGTTAATTTTTAACACAGGGATTTGTGTTGTTTTTTTATCGTCTGCTTGACAGAAGTAAAATATAATCGAGTCGAGTTAATTAAATGTAAATTAGTGTTATTATTAAGAAATTGAGGTTATGTTCAAGAATCTAATGACAGTTAATAAATCAATACACAAAGGATGTTAAAT
This sequence comes from Ganaspis brasiliensis, assembly GCA_037103525.1. NCBI lineage: Eukaryota > Metazoa > Arthropoda > Insecta > Hymenoptera > Figitidae > Ganaspis > Ganaspis brasiliensis. Next base: position 107,722 of record JAZKLR010000013.1, on the reverse strand, counting down.
TTTATCACAAAAAATTGAACAAGGATCGATTGTTACACAAATACACAAAATTTTCAACTGTGAAGAATGTACGTAAGGGACTTAATTTGAGATATTGGACAGAATTTCAACTGCGTTTTTGATTAACTAGAAAACAAATACGCTCTATATGTCAGTTGCTATATTATATAATTTTTTAAAGAATCCCATTTAATGGGATATTTTTTATCCCATTAATATCAAAAACATCTAAAATTATAGCCTTAATTTTGAACAGCATTGAATGAAAAAAATTATTCTTCTAAAATTAAGAAATAGAATTTCTTTATCCTTTTTGGACCGTCTAACAAGATTCCGTGATTGCAGATTTTATTTTTAAATACCAAAAAATCCAAGGTGGAGACTTTTTGATAAGATAGTATAAAAAAATCATAAATTATTTTTTAAAATCATAATATTTAACCAAAACCATTATTTATGCACGAAATAAAGTGACACAAAATGGCATAAACTATAAATTATGAAGATTGCAAATAAACTGTTTGGTGAAATTTGAAAAAAAAAAATTAGAAAATTTGGTACGTATTGGACTAAACTTAATCTTTTTAACAAAATTAATGGAACATGTTATATTAAGGTTTTTTGAATCGCTAATTAAGAACCAGTTAAAATTTTTTCAGAATTTTAAACAGCGGATTCAATACGTCGAACAAAATACAAAATTTATGAAATTCAATATATTTTGAGCTTTTAGAGCTATTCGAAGGAGATAAAAAAATCCTATTTTCAAAATCTAAAAAATAAAATTTGAATGCATTCAACTTAGAATCAAATAAAATTTTCATAACTGTAAATTTCCACTTATAAAAATTAGTATTGATTAAAATTTGTAAAAATTAAAATTGGGGTAGATGAAGATTTGTAATTTGAATTATGTAGTTTCGGTTAAAAAAAAGAATAAAATTAATGAAGATTAGATTACAACTTTAAAAATTAAAGTTTGAATCGATTTAAATTTGGAATAAGTAAAATTTTGATTAATAAAAATTGTGCCAATAAAATGTTAAAGTTGGGATTGATAAATCTTGGAAAAATTAAAAAACTGAAGTGTGAATTAATTAAAAGTTAAATTAATCAAATTTTTAATTCATAGAAATGAATAACAGTTTAAATTTAAATTGATTAAATTTTGAATAAATATCCATTTTAATCATTCAAACTATTAAATTTCCAAATTTGGATCGTTTGAATTTCATTTGAGTAAAATTAGAACGAATGTGAATTAAGATCGTGTAAAAGTTTGATGAAAGAAATTTAGGTTTGATTATAACTTTTGATATTAATTGTTCTGACTAATGATTATAATAAAGATTAATTCAATGTTCGTTATACTAAAATTCTTAATTATTAAAAATTTTATGGAATGATTAAGACATTAATCAAAATTATTATGAATTGGAATAAAAATCAATTGGAATCTTAATCAATTAAATTAAATTTAAAACCTTAACTATAAATTTCTGTAATAAAAGTTCTTCACTAATAAATAACATTTTTTATCAAAACGAATTGTTTACCTGATTATTACGTTTGTTACTTTTTGAAAGACAGACGAATTTTGGTTATTCTATTAATTTTCATTTCATAAAATACAAATAAACAATAACCACAAATTTTATTTGACTTTTGATTCTTTATTTATATTCTTCAATAAAAGTAATTAGGTATATGAAAAACTTCAAGTGATTGTTCAGCCAATCAAATTTTCAACAACAATGAAAGCGAGATATCCGATACATTTCGTTATATCACTTTTTTTTAAATAGGAATAGGAATAGGTTGGTATTGACGTTTTTTTTTTGCTACAGTTTTACATTGTTGTTTAATAATTGGCTGCTAACGTCATAAAACTGTGTAAAAAAAGATTTACATTGTTTCTCCGCACCTAGTTTTCAAATAAAATAATATATTAATTTTAATTTCTATCAAAAACTGTTTTTAAAATAAAAGGACAATTTTGACGATTCCCGTAGGAATCAAAGTTTAAAAGTGCATAAATTAAAATTCTTATAATTTAATAAATTCGGAGTAAATCGGCTCCAAACTTCGTAAAATTAATGGTTTTTTACATTAAATTCGTAATGTCTATAAAAAATAGTGTTTTATTATTTCCGAAAAACACTCACGTACACTGAGAAAAATATTTTCTTGATTTAAATATAAGTATTTGTTTGAATGATTTTGATTGAATGAATAATGTTTTTAAGTTTAATTTCAATATATTAGAAATATCTGAAGTTTTGATTAAAATATATTTTATGTTTGAAGATAATTTTCTGTTTGTTTGATTAAAAATTAAATTTTATTCAAATTAAACCAAATTTGTATCTGAAGTCTTCATACTTGAAAGAAATATATTTTATGTTTGATTCAAACATATTGAATGCGCAGAGGTCTTTGCGCATTCAATATGGCGTCGTTACTGATTCTGACGTTAGTTTACGTTTTCTGCAAGACATGAACGCGTCGCGTCGTTTCTAGTGTGTTTGTCGCTTTTTTGGAAAAAAATGTTTACAATAGTGGTTTTGTTTTTATTAAAGTGATTTCTTAAAAGTGTAAGTGTTATCATTTTATCGAAAAATTGAGGTATATCTGAAGTGATTAAAACTTTTGTGCACAAGTGAGTTTATACTAAAGATATTGTTTCTTTTGTGCATTTTTCTTTAAAATTAGACTGATTCAAAGTTCCACATTTCCAGAATTGTGTGCAGTTATAATGAAAAGTGTAATTTTCTTCGGTTTTTATAGTTTATATGTCAACACTTAAAGTAATCTCAAACATAAAGGATACATCATATGAAAGCAACAAACAAAAATTAAACTATCGCGGAACATATTTTGTGTTTAAAATAAACAAATTTTGTGTTAAAAATAAAAAGGATAATATGATAAGAATAAAAATTTCTTTTATTTGAAATAAAATTTACTTTATTTAAAATGAAAAATAATATTTTGTTTAAAGTATGTAAATGAAAATTTTGTTTGAATCAAACAAAAAATATCTTTTAATCAAACATAAATGATCAACCACTAAATTTGTTCAAATCAAACTTAATTATGTTTGACTGTATAACAAAGTGAAATTAAGTTTAAATCAAATATATTATGTTTGATTCAAACAAAATTTTTTCTCAGTGTACATCCTTAACAGGATTTTTGAGTCACCGAATTCTTAATTATTAGAATTTCTATCAAACTCACTTTTTGCGTAAAATAATCCGAAATTAACTAAATTTTCATCACAGATAGATAACTGAATTTTCAATTTTTCATTTAGCAAAATCCTCATTTAACATAATTTTAAATAAATCGAATTTTTAAATGCCAGAATATCCACTTTTGCGAATTGATATTTATACAAAATAATTCATATTCGACAAAATTATTAAAACGACGAATGTTTATTTTTCTGAAATTGCAAATGGACGAAAAATCATAAGATAGAAAGATTTGGGCGCGAATTTAAAAATATTGACCAGATTACAACTTGTTGGTAATTTTAAATTGTTCAATTTTAATATTTGCTACAAAATCTTTCTGTTGGATGTTTGTTCGCACGTTTGAAACATTCGGGATTTTAAAAATTGTATCAAATAACAATTCGTGAAAATATACATTTGGACAAATAAACATTCGGTGAAATCGATATTCTGGCATTTAAAAATTCTATTCACTTAAAACTTTGTTAAACGAGGATTCTGATAAATAAGGTGATATGAATATTTTGGCATTGGACAATTCCATTCACTTAAAACTTTGTTAAACGAGGATTCTGATAAATAAGGATTCGGTTATTAAATTTGAATTTTTTAAAATAAAAAGTCGGTTTACAAGAAACTCTGTAAAATGAAAATTCTGTAAAACGAAAATCCGGTTATATAATAATTCGGTAAACCAAAAATTCTATAAAGTAAAAATTCGGATTTCTTTGAATTCTATTAAAAATTTCTTTGTATTCCTTTAGGTTAACAAATTTTTAACCCGAAAACGATTTAACTCAATAATTGTTTAAAAAAAACATTAAGGTTAAAATAAACTAAAATATTAAATTTCTAAAAAATAATTAGCTAAATTTTAATACTCCGATTAACTAAATATTAAAACTATTCTAAAAATCTAACTCCCATAAAAGCGGGAGTAAAATCCGAAAAACAATAAATAAAAAATTGTATTCCCTAATTTGATTGAATTTATCAAATTAGTTAACTCGTATAGATTATAAAACCTGAAAAGGTATCCATCTATTTCTGGAATTCTAAAATAAACTTTAATTTATAATTATCGTTGTGAACAAATTGCAGAAGAACCGTTTCACATAAAAGTAATTAACAAAAAAAAGAAGTAAATGTAGGAATAATATTTCTTTTGCGATCAACGCTAGTTATAAGCATTTTTAAGAGATTCCCCAGTTATTTATACTCAAATATGACCAAACGGTGCTGCCATGCAAAGTGTTATTATTTCCGCAAATATTAATCTCAAACTTTATGTCTTCAGGCAAGAGAAATTAGTGATCTAGGTTACCAATTTGATATATCGCGATCGCTAAAGGAGACAAGAAAATTTCTTTAAATTATTCGAATATATCTCAATTCATATATTCCATCTATTACTAAACTTTTATAAATATATCAAATTTCCCTTTTCATAATGTTTTTAAACCAGAGTAGGTATTTAAAAGCATTTTAATCTAAATATTCCATTTTATTAAAAGTAGACATTGAATATAAATTCGCCAACACTCTTGATACGAAATATTTTTACATGACTCATCTTATTAAATTTAATTCGAAAAATTGCGCTATAATCTAGTAAATCTTGTATACTGTAGGTATGTTATTCTCTACTGAGTATTTATAAAGTTTTTTTTTCAATGCCATATTGAATCTGAGATTAATCCAAGAGCGTTTCGCACGTGCGAATCAAATGGAAGTAATAATAATTGTCTACGACTGCCTAGAGGTGAGCGGGAGAAATTACGAGAATCATTACGCGAACGCGAGAGTATAATGATAAACCAGTTTCACTAATAAGGGAGATGCTTTTGAGATAACACACTGAGACATTATCTACTTGTAATCCCTAGTCCCGTAAGATTTCACGATGATCCCTTTATGTTTAAAAATCTCTCATTATAAAAGATTCTGAGATAAAAGGAATTCTAAACCCTCGTTTCAGGTTTTAACGGATTCGTTAAGCGTTCGTCAGATGAAGAATAGGATGCAATGCACAAAAAATCCTTTCAATCTCTGTTTTTTTAATTTTCGCGCAAATTTTTATTTTAACACTTTTCATATGAATTTAATGATAGCAGGAAAGCATCGAAATAAATTTAAAGGTTTTTAACATTTAAATTTAAATAAACAGTAAAAATTTCGACTTTTCCTTTGTGAATTATTGTAATAAATAGTGAATTGTGGAAAAATAATTTATAAAATAGATTTAAGGAAATGTTATCGAAAAATCAAGATAAGTATATGAGTAAAAAACATTTGTATATTAAGTTAGAAATATGATCAGAATGATCGAAATTGTGAATCAGAATATTGGAGATAAGAGAAATAAACAAAGCAATCATAATTCTAACCACCACGCGTTTAATTTAGAATATATATATAATAATCATTAATTGCATTAGTCATTAGTGTTCAGCGAGTCCAGACAGTTATCAGTTCAAACTATAATTTACTAGTAATAATTATGATTCTGGATTACGTCACTTTTGTAGATAATACTAAATCTGTCTCTAATTCCGTGATTGGGTTATTGAACTTATATTTATAACACGCGATAAAGATTTTTTAAGAAGTCTATTTAATCCGATTATTTATATTTATTATTATATTATATTTTTCCTTAACATTTTATTATTATTTATTATTATAATGTTTATTCTTGTAATTTTTTTATCAATTATCTTTTTATTATTTATGATTATGTATTACAATGCAGAATCGATTATAAAATGATACTATATATATCGTGAAAAAATGAATAAAAAAATAATTTCTCTGCATATAAATATATATTATACTTCCTGTATGCATAGAAAAAGTATTTTTAAAACGAAGAGGCAACTAAATGATCAAATTGACGTTTACAGAGAAATTAAATTAAATTAGATTTGTGCACTTTTTAAAAAACACGCATTTTTTGTTAGAAATTTACCTTTCCGGAAAAATTATTTATAAACCGAATCAGGGGCGGCGATTGGTGTATGGTACGTCTGCAAATTCCATAGAGCAAAAAAGTCGCCCTCTGAAATTCCATATGGCAAAATGACAGACAAAAAATAAATTTCTTAATAAAAATGTGGATAAATGAATTTACAATTCGAAGAAAAAGATTAAAATTTAAAAAACAAAAATCATATTTTGCAAAAATAATTGAAAAATTACGAAATAAATTGAAAATTAATTAATAAATAATGAAACTAATTTGCAATTGAAGAAAATAATTAAACATGATAGTTTCATTAGGAAAAATTAAAGAAAATAATCAAAACTTCCAGAAATTAAATTTTAAAATTATAGGGGGGAAATTTAAAAAAAATGGAAATAATTAGAAATTGGAAAAAAATTTTGAAAAATGATAAAAAATGATTAAAATTGTAGTGAATAATTGAAATCGTAATAGAAAATAATTGTTAAAAATTAAAGAAATTTTTTAATAATTTTAAACTTATTATTCTCAAAGCGTGGATTTATTAGGTTTTTAATCAATCAAATTTTAAATTAATAGAAGTTCAAAGAAGTCTTGTTATCCCAAATAAATTTTGCAATTCTTTCAACTATTTTTTACAAATTTTTATTATTTTCTTCAATTAACAATTATTTCTATCAATTATTTTTTTATTAAATTTATTTTTCAATTAATTTTCAATTACTTTTTGTCTTTTTCAATTATTTCTTGATTAATTTTCTAATCTTTTTACTATTTCTCTTAAAGTTATAGTTATTTTTTCAATTTACAATTATTTTGATCATTCTGCAATTATTTTTTTTTATAACAAATATATATTGTAATTTTTTCAATTATTTTCTTCAAATTTTAATTATTTTTATTACTTTACAAATATTTTCTCGGATTTTTTATTACTTTCATTATTCTTCAATTAATTTCCTAGATTTTAACATTTTTTCTCAAGTTTTAAAACATTTCTTCAACTTTCAATTATTATTATCATTTTGCAATCAATTTCTTCAATTTTAAATTAATCTCAAACTTCATTCCTCAAGTAAATTCCTAAATTTCCAATTATTTATATCATTTTTCAATTATTTTTTTCAATTTTCATTTACTTTTATCTTTTTGCAATTATTTTGTTCACCTTTTAATTAGATACCTTAATTACTTAATTAACTCAATTTTCATTTACTTTTATCTTTTTGCAATTATTTTGTTCACCTTTTAATTAGATACCTTAATTATTTTTGAATTAATTTTCTCAATTTTTATTTATTATTTCAATTTTAAGTTAATGTATCCACTTTTCAATGTTTTAATCATTCTTCAATTACTTTTCTCAAATTTCAAATACTTTCGTCAATTTTTAATAATTATTTTTTTTAATTTGCAATGATTTTTACAAATTTTATATTATTTTGAGCATTTGTTGCTTAATTCCAAAACGTTCAATTATTTATCTCAAATTTCCATTACTTTCTTCAATAAATTTTCGATTATTTCTATAATTTTGTAATTTTTTTCCTGGCTTTAAAATTCTTGAAATCGTTTTGTAATAAGGTACTTCTTTTTACTTAACAAATATTCTGTATTTTTTCAAATTATTTTTCTAAAACTGCAATTAATGTCTAAAAATGTCAACTACTGTTATCATTTTTCAAAAATTTTTCTTCAATGATTCTCATTATTTTTCAATTTTTCCCCTATATTTTAAATTCAATTTAAATTGCAAGTTTCAATTATTTTCTTTAAATTTCTAAAATAAAACGTTTTCAGTTTTAATTATTCCCTTCAATATCAAATTAGTTTAATTATTTATTAATTAATTTTTAATTTCTTTTGTCATTTTAATTATTTTTACAAAATATCATTTTTGTTTTTTAAATTGTAATTTTTTTCTTGAAATTACAATTAATTTCTTCAATGTCGAATTATTAATAATAGCAATTTGTAATGTCAAATAATGGAAGGACATAACTCATCAAATTTGTTAATTTAATTATCAATTTCACTATTTTCATCATTTTCGAAATAATTTTTAATATTAAAAAACTTGTTTCATCCCCCATTAATTTTTATTATAAATTTTTGTTTATTGCTTTTATATTTTAGTTGTATTTTTCAAGTATTTAACTTCGATTTTCAATCACTTTCTTTTATGGCAAATAAATTCTGAAATTGTCTCGATTTTTTTCTTAAATTTCCAGAGTTAACCTTAATTTCCAATTATTTTTATCCTTTTTCGTAGTCTTGTTTATCTCAAACATATTCTGTAATTTTTTAAATTATTTTTTTTAACAAATTTTTATTAAATTCTTCAATTTTTAATTATTTCTATCATTTTTCAATTAGTTTTTTTATTTTTAATTATTTTTTAATAAATGATCTAATTTTTTAAATTATTTATCTCAAATTTCAGTTAATTTTTTAATTCATTTGCAATCAATTTCTTTAATTTTTAATTATTTTTACTACACTCTAAAAACAAGTGTCTTATTTTGTCCTCACTTTTAAGACATTTTAGGGTGTCTTAATTTTAAACCATTGAGATAGTGCGTCTATTAAAACTACCTATAAGACGCTTTCTAAACGTCTTATATCTTAAAATAAGACACTTGTAAGACACCTGTTTTTACAGTGTATTTCTCAATTAAATTTATAAATTTTCAATTATTTATCTCATTTTTCAATTTTTCCACCTTTAAATTAGATATATTAATTATTTTTCAATTAATATCCTAAATTTTCATTTATTTTTTATTATCTCAAATCTAAGTTATTGTATCCACTTTTCAATGTTTTAATCATTTTTCAATTATTTTTCTCAAATTTCTATCAAGTTCGTCAGTTTTTAATTTTTTTTCTTTTTTTTTAATTTGTAATATCTACTTTTTACAAATTTTGTTTTATTTATTTTTAATTCCAAAGATTTACTCGAAATCAAATAAATTGTCAACTATTGCGATACAATAGTTACGCTAATTAAGAAATTCTAATTTATTACTGTTTTTTTCTCTTCTCCCCCCCCCCCCCTTCACCCCGGTCAATATTAAGTGTGCAGATGGCAAAAATTTACAAGTCGCCGCCCCTGAACTGAATTTTCACCTCGTTGTTGCAGATCACGCATTCATAGTTTAAAGTTTGAGAGGGAAATGTAAAAGTATGCATATGCAGAAAATATTCACACGCATAGCAATTATCGTAAAAACGGGTGCATTTCTGCTCATAGTTTTTTTTTTCTTATTTGGATTAAGGTTGTCGTGAGCAATTAAAGCAATTTGTTAACGATTATACTTCTATCGCAGTTTTCCAGCAGCTTAATTCTTATTTCTTGTATATTAGACTTTAAATATATTTTCTTTTTATTGGTACCTTATTATTATTATTATTATTATTTTGTTATTATGATTAAAATTATTAGTAAAAATTGAAAACTGCGAAATTGATTGAAAAATAACGTGACAAAGAGAAAGGTAATGATATTTATTTGATCTTTTATTTAATTTATTTGGAGTAAGTAGAAAACTTTTGCGTTAGGTAAGAGATCAGAGACTTTCTTCATAGTCATCGTCGCTCGTTTAGAATCGATTGACAGTAGAATAGACGAAGAGATAGACCAAGGAGGTCAAACTGTGAAGTAAAGGAGATTCATCGCAGAGATTGGTGCAACTTCGCGATAGGATACTAAAGGAACTAGGTGATCGTCCTAAAATGAAAGATTCTAACAATAGTATCTCAAATTTCCGAATTAGGTCTTCTTCTTCACAAAAACTCTCAATTCAATGAAATAGAAATTTATTCCCAGCAAAAAATCGAATTCTTTAACTTCAATGAGAAAAATAATGAAAAGTCTTACTCTTTTTAATAAAATTGTATAATTAGACTTGTTTCTGGAGATTGAATATTCTTAGTCTTTTATCCTCGATTGTTTCATAATCTATAAATTGTGAAACATTTAGGGAGTCTAAATTATGTATCTAATATTTCATTCATTAGATTTCTGCTTTGGTTTAAAGATTTTCAATTTCTTTCAAAGGTTAGCAAAAGTTCAACCACTTTTTAAATACAAAAAAAGAAATTATAAGTTCAAAAAATCGAGTAGAGAATTTTAATAAAATAGATGGTATATAAAAAAGTCGACTGTTTTTTTACCAAAAATGAATTTACACTTTTGTAATAAAGAAGGGACTTTACTCTTTTTTAATAAAAAAAAGAATTTACTTTTTTGTATTAAAAAAGGGAATTTATTCTTTTGAAATAAAGAAGGGAATTTACACTTTTGTAATAAAAGAGGAAATGTACCTTTTTTTTTTAATAAAAAAGAGAACATACTTTTTTTCAATAAAACAAATTAGAACTGAACTTCCGTCGACCCTTTGAAAGCAATTCTTGCTTTAATGCGAAAATCTTTTTATCTTTGTTAAAGAAAGGGTTTTGGGCAAGAAACAGCCAACTTTCTTGAAGGGGAGAAATGTTCTTGGAAAGTCAGATGCTCCTACTGGCATTAGGTTCATTAATCACTCTGATGTAGACATACATCTACGACAGCTTCAGTTCATGTTAAAATGCAACTGTCAAGATATCAAATTCTGCAGTTGAACTGAAAAAGAGACGTCAAATATTTACATAAACTAACAAGAGAAGGTTTTAGCAATAGTACATAACACATTATTTTCTGTTCTGTGACAATCATTAGTCAATTGAATTTCAAACAGGAGGTGCAGCTGTTACGACAGTTTTCTTTATAATTGAAAAATACCTCGTTCTATTAAATATCGTTTCTCGATACCTCTTTTATTATTCTTTACATATAATTCTTAATATTAATTTAGTTTCCTTCACTTACTTCTTCAACATATTTTTTAAAATAAAAACAGAATAAATAGCAATTTAAAACACACAATTACACAAAACTTTTTTCATTACATTATTTAAACAACAGAAACAAACTTGAATTGTGAAAAAAGTTATATATGAAATGCCTTAATACCCAGTTTATAACTTTCAATTGAAAAATTCTTCGCTTAATTTAATCAGAGAAATACCTTTTTCAGTATAAAATTCATATTGTAGAAAAGTATATATGATGTCTACCGATTGAAACAATTAAGAGTTTACAAAAGAAACTCTTTAACTTGTTCCGTGAACAAAGTGTCAAAGGCAGGTGGGGTGGTTGTCGTCATTTTCCAATTACAAACTTCAATTTCTTTGGCCTTTGTATAAAGTATTGAGGGGTGCTTTGAATTTAAATAGCGACAAAAAGTAGAAGCAGAAGCGACAAAACGCCAAGATTGATACAGCTACAAAATTATTAAAGTAAATAAAAAAGAAAGAAAGAAAGAAAGAAAATAATAATGTACGCTTGTGCCGAGACCAAAATAGAATAAGTTATTCTAGACTTCAAATGGTTAGAAATTGCTTTTTTAAAACTTTTCAAACTATTTCCTCGCATTTACCTCGTTTCAAAAAGTTCTCGCATTTTCTTCGATTTCAAAATTTATCACATTTCCCTCAATTCTGAAAATTTTCTCTTCAAATTCACCCGTTAATTTCCTGTCAATTTTAAAAATTGTTCTCTCGATTCGAAAATTGTTCCTCCAATTTGGAAATTTTGAAACAATTTCGCATCATTCATTTTTTTTGTGGTAAAATGATTTAAAATCCCTTTGGAGCCGTCCATAAATGTCATAACACCTTTTTTCCTTTTTCGACTCCCCCCACCCCTATGAAAAATCATGTTGAAAAATTACTATTGGAATTTTTTTATTCTACACTTTAAAGTATTGAAATTTTTGTATTTAGAACTCTTAAAAATAACTTCTTTTTCAAAAAACATAAAAAAAACTTTGTGAAATAAGATCTAAATTTTTAAATATATTAAAAAAATTGAAAAGATTAAGAATCTTTAAAGCAAGAGTAAAATTTACTAAATCCATAATCTTTTTAAAATTCCAATTATTTTATATTGTCATTTCAATTATTTACAATTATTTTCAACTTTTAAAAATATTTAAAAATTTTTTTCTTGGTTTTTAATAATTATTTTCATTATTTTTCAATTTTTTCCTCAAATTTAAAACTCATTTTCCATAAATTATAATTATATTCTTCTTAAATTATTTTTTATACTATTACATCATTTTGCTCAATACTGAATTAGAATCCTTAAATTTTATTTGTTAAAATTATTCTTGTTTGCTTTTAGTTTCTTTTTTCATTTCAATTATTTTCATAAATTGAAAAATAATTTCTTTGAATTACACTCTAAAAACAAGTGTCTTATTTTGTCCTCACTTTTAAGACATTTTGAGGTGTCTTAATTTTAAACCATTGAGATAGTGTCTTAAAAATGCCTGTAAGACGCTTTCTAAACGTCTTATGTCTTAAAATTAGACACTTTTAAGACACCTGTTTTTACAGTGTACAATTATATTCTTCCAGACACTTGATTAACGTAATCAAAACTTACTAATAAATTGTATTTATCAATTACTTTTGTCAGATTTTAATTACTTCGTGATTTTTCAATTATTTTTAATATTTTTCAATTAATTGCCTCAATTTTAAATTATTTTAAAAATTATTTCATGAATTGTTCATTATTTTTTGATTTTTAAACTACACTGCAAAAACTGCTGTCTTCTAAGTGTCTTATTTTTAGACACAAGACATTAAGAAAGCGTCTTATGGTTATTTCAAGCAATTTCATTGGTCAATAATTTTGAAAGACGCTTTCTTATTGGTTTAAAATTAAGACACCCTAAAACGTCTTAAAAGTGAGGACAAAAATGTCTTAAAATAAGACACTTGTTTTTACAGTGTATTTTTCTAATTTCGCAACTGTTTTTATCCTTTTTTTAAAATTAGGTAATTTTTCCAATTTCAAATTATTTTCATCATTTTTCAATTAATGTCATAAACTTCCAATTATTTATGTCAAATTTGAATTACTTTCTTTAGTTTTCATTTTTTAAAAGTATGTTTCATTTATTTGCCTTCATTCTTAATTTTAGTCATTATTTTTACATTAAAATCATCAATTGGTAATTATATGTATTATTATTCAATTTTTTCTCCAATTTTAAAATATTTTCATTATTTTATTTATTAGTTTCTTAAACTTCCAATTATTGATATCAAATATCACTTATTTGCTTCAATTTTCAATTTTTAACATAATTTTTCAATTACTTTCTCCAGTTTTTAATTTTTTCATTATCTTTTATTAATTTCACAGATTGTTAATTATTTTTATCATTTTTCAAATATTTGTCTCAATTTTTAATTTTTTCATTATTTAAATTTTTTTTCAATATTACGAATTGTTAATTATCTGTATTATTTTTCAATTTTTTCTCCAATTCTCGATTATTTTAATAATTTTTCAATTAATTGACCCATTTTTAAATTTCTTAATTATTTTCTTCAATTTTCAATTGTTTTTATCATTTTTAAACCAATTTCTCTTCCAATTTTGTATTTATTTTTATTATTATTTTTCAATTTTAATTATTTTCATCATTTTCCAATTGTTTTCTTCAATTTTAAATTATTTTTATCATTTTTCAACTATTTTCCACAATTTTTTAATTATTTTTATCAGATTTCAATTATTTTCTCTAATTTATTCCATTATTTTAATCATTTTTCAATTTTTATCAACAATTTTTAATTATTTTAATTATTTTTTCATTAATTTCATGAAATGTTAATTATTTTTATCATTTTTCAATTACTTTCGACAATTTGAAATTACCTTAAGGTTCATTCTAAAAGTAAAATAGCTTTAAATTGAAAAGAAAAAAATATTGTACAAATTTTTTTTAGTTTAAAAAAAGGCATTTGAGCATTTATATAAACTTTACAAATTTTAATTTTATTTTATATTTCTGCAATTATTTTCTCCATTTTTTAACTAGATATATTAATTATTTTTTAATTAATTTCCTAAATTTGTATTTATTATTTCAAATCTAAGTTACTGTGTCCATGTTTCAATGTAATACCGGAAATTTCAATTATTTATCTCAAATATTTATTATTTTCTTCAATTTACGATTCTTTCTATCATTTTTCCATTAATTTTTGTTATATTTAATTATTAACTATTTTTTTACTTACAAATATATGTTGCAACTTTTTCAATTATTTCTCAAAAAATAAAACTTTTTTTCTTCAATTTCTAATTATTTTTATTACTTTTCAAATATTGTCTTAAATTTTTTATTATTTTCATTACTCTTCAATTAATTTAACAGATTTTAAAATATATTTCTCAAATTTTAATAATTTTCTTCAATTTTCAATTATTAATATTTTCTATTTGCTATCAATTTATTCAATTTATAATTATTTTTATTACTTTGCAAATATTGTTCCGAATTTTTTATTAGTTTCATTACTCTTCAATTAATATCTTAGATTTTAAAATATTTTTCTCAAATTTTAATAATTTTCTTCAATTTCCAAATATTTTCTATTATCATTTTGAAATTAATTTCTTCAATTTTTAATTACTTTTTTAATTAAATTTTCGTTTTCTTTTATCTTTTTGCATTTATTTTCTCCACCTTTTAACTAGACATATTAATTATTTTTTAATTAATTTCCTAAATTTTTATTTATTATCTCAAATCTAACTTATCTCGTCTCCACTTTTCAATGTTTTAATCAATCTTCAAATAGTTTTCTTAAATTTACATTATTTTTTTCAATTTTCGATCATTTCTATAATTTTGTAATTTTTTTCCTGGATTTAAAATTCTTGAAATCATGTTGTAATAAGGTTCTTTCTTTCACTTCACAAATATTCTGTATTTTAAAAAATTATTTTTTTAAAATTGCAATTAATATCTACAAATTTCAACTATTTTTATCACTTTTCAAAAATTTCCTTCAAGGATTTTCATTATTTTTCTCTTAAATTTTAAATTTAATTTCCTGATGTTTCAATTTTGTTTTTAATTTTTTTAAATAAAACTTTTTCAGTTTTAATTATTTCCTTCAATATCAAATTAGTTCCATTATTTATTAATTAACTTTCAATTTCTTTCTACATTTTTCAATTATTTTAAAAAATATGATTTTTGTTCTTTAAATTTTCAATTATTTTTCTCAAATTTTAATTAAGTTCGTAAATTTTTTCTTCTAACTTTCAATGATTTACACAAATTTTATATTATTTTGATTATTTGGTTATTAATCCCGAAAATGTACTCGATATCAAATAAAATTGTTTACTTTTGCGTTACAATAATTACGCTAATTGAGAAACTTGTTAATTTATTATTGTTTTATTTCTCTTCCCCCCCCCCCCCCTCTTCATCCCTCGGTCAATATTAAGTTTTCAGATAACAAACATTTACAAGTCGCCGCCCCTGGAAAAGAAACATATTTTAATAGACTTTACAAGTATCTATCTTTGCATATTTTCATAAAGATCGAAGATAATTTCCAAAATACGAGTTTGCGAAAGAGATAGAATCTCTTATGGAAAGTTATGGTTCGTTTATAGAGAGAAGAAAAAATGCATTGAATGTCAGCACCATAATGTTTTCTCTGCCATGAGTTGGTTTCGAATACTCGCGTCTTAAGTCAGGAGTAAATTGCTCGTATCGCTATTAACCCCTTCATGACCTTCCATAACTCGAGGGTGGCGTTCCACATGCCTGTAAATTTTTATCATATAGCTTCTGACGCTGCAGTCAGTAATTGTAACATTGTGTTAATGGGTAATATCAGTAATGAACTAAATTTCACCCCGAACTTTAAAATCAAGTTAATTTGATTCTCAATCAATTTAATAGGAAACACTTCAAGTTAATCATTATTTTTAATTTAATATAGCATAATAGCAAACTTTTTATTTATAGAGATTTTCTTAGAAGTTTTTTATCACATTGAATATGGAATACGGAAAGAAATAATTTATGAGTCTAGTTTCCTATTCAGTTTCTAGGTCGAATCCGTACGAGAAAAGACCTTGGACATTATGAACCAAATCTGTAGTTTGATATTGTTGTGATCATCAGAATACTGAGAAGTTTGCCTATGGGATATTGATCGGTTAGGATAGAAAACGTGTATCAGAATATTTGATAAGAGAGGATTTTCTTTTCCTATCCCTTTCTACCTTCAGGTACTATAGAATCAACTTTCTATCTATAATAACAATTATAATTAAAAAACTGCTGTTCTTTCAATGGAGATTAAGATATATAATTTTGAATAGACGGGAAAATATACTCTTTAGATGTTTTTTATAATAAAGAATAGAAAGTACAAATATAATAGAATCAGTGGCAGACAAAAAATAAATTTCCTAATAAGAATGTGAATAAATGAATTTACAATTCCAAGAAAAAGGTTAAAATTTAAAAAAAAAATTAAATTAAATTTAAATATAAAAATAATTTCCTAGATTCTAAAATATTTTTCTTAAATTTTTATGATTTTCTTCAATTTTCAATTATTATTGTTATCATTTTGCAATCAATTTTTTCAATTTTCAATTATTTATCTCAAGTTTCCATTATTTTCTTCAATTTACGATTATTTCTATCATTTTTCAATTACTTTTTGTCATTTCCAATTATTTTTAAATTATTTTTTAAACTTTATATAATTTATCATAAATTTCAGTTAATTTTACAATTTACAATTATTTTTATCATCCTGCAATTATTTTCTTTTATTAAAAATATATGTTGTAATTTAATTTAATTATTCTTCAATTAAATTCCTTAATTTTCAATTATTTTTTTTAATTTTAATTTTCTTTTATCTTTGTGCAATTATTTTCTCCACCTTTTAATTAGATATATTTATTATTTTTCAATTAATTTCCTAAATTTTCATGTATTATCTCAAATCTAAGTTATCGTCTCCACTTTTTAATGTTTTAATTATTCTTTAATTATTTTTCTCAAATTTCAATTACATTCGCCAATTTGCAATGATTTTCACAAAGTTTACATTATTTTGAATATTTGTTCATTAATTCTAAAAATTTCAATTATTTATCTGAAATTTTTATTATTTCATTAACTTTTCGATTATCTCAATAATGTAATTATTTTCCGGAATTTAAAATTCTTGAAATAATTGTGTAACAACCCAGATAGCCAGCGTACAAGTACTCAAATATATTCTGTAATTTGTACAATTATTTTTGAAAATTTTTTATTATTTTCTTGAATTGTTAATTATTTCTATCATTTTTCAATTAGTTTTTGTCATTTTTAATTATTTTTCTCAAATTTCAATTAAGTTCGTCAATTTGTACTTATTATTTTTTTTAATTAGCAATGATTTTCACAAATCCGCCCCCCCCCCCCCTCCTCCCCAGTCAATATTAAGTGTGCAGATGGCAAAAATTTACAAGTCGTCGCTCCTGAATAGAATAAAAAATAAAAATATAACGAAAGAAGTTTTAATAGCAAAAATTCAATTTTCTACCCATTATCAGTTTACTGCCAAGCACCCTTTCTAAAAGTATCTCTTTAATCTGCAAAATGTATAAGTAATATTCAGGTCCATAAAAGTATATAAATTTTTTTTATTTGTCAGCATATCTCGATGCTAATGTCAATAAAACTAGGACTATGGCAAATAGCACTTACGGTCTTTTATTATCAATAAAATCCTTCTTCATCACCCAACTATCAAAAAATTTAAAAATTGAAGAAGATAAACTTGAATTGAATCTAACGGAAAATGCTAAGAGTACATAAAATTATACATATAAACTTTAAAAAAACGATATTTCTTATAGTGCTAATATCGAGCTAGCTCTAAATATTTTTATTTCAGAAAAGGTTAAGCGATCGAGAAGCTTGAGACTCGAATGTTGGATAAATTATACAGGCTGCATATTTATTATAAAGTCTCTATTCAGATTTAATTACGTGATTAAATCTCCTAAATTTCGTTTTAATTTGTTCTGATTAACTCAAAAGTTCACTAGATAATGTGAATAGATTGGAATTCTTATGATTTAGTAGATTTTAATAATTAATTGTGATTAAATTATGAATTATAATTTACATAATTGGAGATTCTTGTCACTCAAAATTTAAAAATTTTTAATGTTAAAAGAGAATCACCTCGTGTATTTTTGTAAGAGTTTTAAAATTGTAAAAATCACGAAAGAGTTCTTTTATTAATGAAACTGACCTTTTTCTTAAAAATTTAAAAAGCAGCTTTTTGGCATATATCCTTTTGGTCTCTTGGGTTCTGGCACTCTAACCTAGTTAGCTCTTCCTGGCATCAGCTAGTATAGAGTAATAAATTCCAAAAGCATGTACGAATGTAATAAAAAAATGGGTCACAGGGAAGACGTACCCAATTCAAATGAACTTTTAAATTGCATTCTCTTAACCGCAAAAAACATATTTGGAGTTTAATAAACTTTTTTATGATTTAAGAACAAGCAAGAAATGCTATTTGTTTAATGAAATTTTACAAAATATACTTTAGAATATTGTAAACTTTTAACTAGTATCTCTGCGTATTATTTGTTCTATAAACTATCTAAATCTGAATTAGTGAGTTTCTACTAATAAATTAGCATGCAATCTGTTACTATTAAATAGTGACAAATTTCATTTTTTTTTTAATAGAAAACTAGTTATTAATATTAAAAAACTACTAATTTTAAAGTGAAATAGCTACTATTTAAAAAAGTAAACTTTCACTATTACAATTAATAGATATTTCACTTTAAAATTAGTAGTTTTCTAATAAAAAATAGTGAAATTTTTCACTATTTAATAGTAACTTATTTCTCGCTAAATCACTAATTTAGATTTAGAGGGAGCACTTTATAAAATTTAAAATACTTTCTAAATGTGAATCAGTGAAAATTACTCATTTAATAGAAAATCTGTTAAAGAGTTTTTTCTATTCCAGTTAGTAAGAAATAATTAATTATCATTGGAAGGCTACTGACTCAGTAGTCAAATAATAATTATATAGTTAAAAATGACTAAAGTAGACAGAATCTACTAATTTAACTAGTGGTTTAACATAACCTAAACATTACCTTGACTAATAGAAATAGCAATTTTTTACTTAACTATTATTAGTAGCAGAATTGCTATTTTATATGGAAAATGAGTTTTCACTATGAAATTAATACTTTCCGACCTAGTTCAGATTTAGAGAAAAAAATCACAATTTTCTAAGTTAAAAATATTTATCATTTTTTGTTTTTTGCTTCCTCATAAAGGGAATTTTTTTAACGTTAAGATTTTCGATTTTCCAAAATAGTCTTAATTGACTTAGGTATAGGTATTCATCTAAAGTGCCCAAATTTTCATTTAATAAAGGCCCTTAATAAAGGGAAAACTATTCAAGAAATTGAATTTGGTCCAAATAAATCAAAAAATAAAACATATTTTTCAGTTCATGATACTTGTAAAAAAAACACATTAATTTATACCAGTTTTTTCATGTATTAAATATTGCATAGAAATTTTAATTAAAATACTATGAAATTTAAAATAAAAAATAAAAATATATTAAAAAAAGTATAATAATAAATAATATAATAATAATAAATAAGGATATGTCATCAATTATTTATAATATCATTGAAAAGGAAACAAGCACCACTTTTAAATATTCTAAAAGTGTCTTAAACACCTTTCTAAAATAATTTTTTCATTTTTTAATGATTAAAAATTTTTTTTTTAAAACTTCCAACGTCATATATTTATATAAAAAACCAACTAAATTAAATTTCTTTATATGAATGTTGTATTATAGATCTCAAAATGCTTCTTTTTTATTGCATGAGCAAATTAAACTTATTTAATTTCAATTAAATTAATTAATTAGTTTCTTTAATATTTATTCTTTATAGATCTCAAAATGCTTCTTTTTTATTGCATGAGCAAATTAAACTTATTTAATTTCAATTAAATTAATTAATTAGTTTCTTTAATATTTAATTATTTTAGTCATTTTGTAATTTTTCTTTCAATTATCAACTATTTTTTTAAAATGTCAATTGAATTCTTTAATCTTCAATTTATTTCTTTAATTTTTAATTATATTCTTCAATTTTCAATTGTGTTCTTCGTTTTTCAATTATTTTATTCAATATTATTCAATAATTTTCGCATTTTCTCAATTATCAATTATTTTCTTGAAATTTCAATACAATTATTCAATTTTTATTTATTTTCATCAGTTTTAATTTTTTTTTGTTCGAAAGAATTTAATCTCACCATTTCTCGAAGTTTTTTTTCAATTGTTAATTATTTTTTTTTAATAGTTAATTATTTTCGTCATATTGTAATTTTTCTTTTAATTATCAATTATTTTCTTGAAATTTCCATTTACTTCTTTAATTTCCAATTTATTTCTTCAATTTTTAATTATGCATATAAATTTGCAATCAATTCTTCAATATTCAATAACTTTCGGATTTTTTTCTATTTTTGTTACTCATAAAAATTGTTTTAAAATGTCAATTCAATTATTTAATTCTAGAACTATATCTAAGAAAACTGACTCACGTCAATCAGCTCAAGATTATAATATATTTAGAATAAACCAAGAACAGGATATTTTCTTGATAAAATATTTATTGCGATCAATATAATCAATATAATTACAATAAATACTTTATCCAGATAATATCCTGTTTTTGGTTTATTCTAGAATTATTCTCTTCGTTTCTTAGTTATTTTCTATAAATTTAAATTCCACGTTCCAATTTTCAATTATTTTCTTTAATATTAAAATATTATCTCCTTTTTCTATTATGTTTTTCGATTATTATTATTATTATTATTTTTTTGAATTTTAATTATTTTTTTCGTTTTTTGATCCAGTTGTTAAAATTTCCAATTATTTCCAACAATTATTGCTATAATTTTCTTAATTTTTCAATTATAATTATTTTCTTCAAATTTAATATTTCTTGTTTAATTTTTTCAATTATTTTGTTGGGTTGTGTATTAATCTACCCATTTTTTAAATTTTATTGTCAATTTTTACATATTTTCTTCAATTTTTCAATTATTCTCGTCATTTTTTAACTATTTCCTTTAATTATTAATTATTTTCCGCAGTTTTCAATTATTTCCTACAATTTTTTCAATTTTCAATTATTATCTTAAAATTATATAATAATTCTTTGATTTTTTAAATTATTTTGTTCGGTTGTGTATTAATCTAGCCATTTTTTGAATTTTGTTTTCAATTGACAATTATTTTCTTAATTTTGTAATTTTTTTTCAAATTTTAATTTAATTCTTAATTTTTCAATTTATTTCCTTAATTTTTTATTATTTTCTATAATGTTAATTTTTTTTTTTTTAATCCAGTTGTTCAATTTGCAATTATTCCCAACAGTTATTCCTATAATTTTTCAACTATTTTGTTTAAATTTAATATTTATTGTTTAATTTTTAAACTATTTTTTTCAATAAATTGTGTAATTATGCAGCCATTTTTCGAATTTCGTTTTCAACGGTCAATTATTTTCTTCATTTTCGGATATATTTTTCTACAATAATATATAAATTAGTTAAAAATATAAATTGCAACTATTCATCTTTTTATAATTCTGTAAATTTTTGAAACCGCTTTTTTAAAGATACTTACAATTTATATAAATATTTTTCTGAAATCTAATCTCGTTGTTGACAGACATATTGTTTGTGACATCATCATTTCAGATCTCTTTCTTTTTTCACCGTAGTCTCTTTAGAAAAATTTTCTTGATTTAAAAACGAACGAATTGGTCTACACAAAATATATGTGACACGCTCCGAAGGAAGGTACCTAAGAAGCAAAAAACCGATTTTTGGATTATGATTGATTTAATTTTATTAAAGGTTCCTTTTTCATTATCAAAAGTCCGAAAATGTTTTTATTGAATATTTGTCAAGTTATGACAATTCAAACATCAGACTACCATGCGCGCTCAACTTTTGTTTTCGCTCTCCTAAAAAATTCCCTATTTGCTTCTTAGGTACCTTTCTTCGGAGGGCGTCACATATATTTTCCCGGAAATTGATAGAATTAATGACTATTTTTATTTTTAACGAAGTTGAGGTTTTTTCGTATTATTTTTAATCTATTGTTTCCTCTATGAGGAAGTAAAAAGTACATGTAATAGTACATGTAATGTACATGTACATACATGTAATTCTCTCCTAGTTCAAAACTATTATTATATATTTATTTAACTTAAACTCACTTATATAAATGTTTTTGAAATAAACTCTTGGCAAATAAAATGCAGAATTCAAATAAAAATCTCGGGGTCACAGTTTGGTGCTTGCCCTTAAGTGGCCATTTGCCAGAGTTGTTAAAAGTTTGGAGTGTCGCGAGTGGCATTTTTGAGTGTGCAAAGTAAAGGATTATGTAAAAGTTCATTCGGCTAGGTTAGTCTTGTTTTTTCCGAGAGGCTTTATTCAGTGCATTGTTATATTGCAGCACGTTAGAGAATCAGAGCGTTTCGTTGGGGTCGTAGACGTCGATAAAGGCGATAGGTCGCGCACGTGTCTTGTCCAGCAGAGTATTGTAATCGACATCGACGACTCCTAATACAACTAAAGTGTGATTACAGTTAGTTCTAGGCGTTAGGGATAAAATAGAGTTGCGAAATCTAAAAAAACAGGAATACAGAAATAGAATTTTCTTGTGTATAGCTGTTACGTCCGCAGTGCGGTCTTAAAAACTTGATTACTCGATCAGTCTTCACACAAACCTGCTCGTTCGCAGCAAAAAAAAAAAAGAATAATTGTCGGTTCAGCTTTGAGCGCACGGAAGAAAATTGCTAGAGAAAATTCCACAATAAAACATGCTGTGAATTTTTGTCAAAAAAATTTATTATATTTTTATTTAAACTAAAGAATGTATTATATTTATTATTCAAAAAGAAAAGAAATCCGATTTTTGTATATGTGAATTTAATTCATTTCACTGTCATCGCATGACTTGACAGTTTATTCGACTTGCTTTAATTTTCTTCCTGCCTCCAAGAAAAATTATTAGAGCTGAAAGGATTCGTAATATTAACCGAGAAGTTACTTCAATTAAACTGCGAAATGACGTGGACAAGGTCTCTTAAGAAAAAAAAAAAAGGTAATCAAAAGGTCAGATTTACTTTACTTTGACCCTGAACACGATTATTGCCATTAAAAAATCTTCTAGAATCTTTTTCCAAATTATAAAAGCAATTATTGGTTTTCAATTCAGGGAAAAAAACTTAACAAGAATTGATCAGTTTAACTTGATGATGTGTTGGATTCCACAAAAAAGGTATGAAAATTATAAAAGGAGAAATACATTCAATTCTTGAGAGCTGACTCATGCCACGAAAATTCATCCTCGACAGATTGATTTTACACACCTGCTGTAGAATTTATTCCAGCGTTAATATCACGCGTTCGTTGCACCATGAATAAAGAAAAAAATTTTTAGATGCGGAATATCGCGTTTAATTAATGACTGGTGCTCTAGAAACTTGAGTCATTCACTTGACTCAGTCAATTACACTTGTGTAATTGTGGCACAAATTCATTAGACAAATAATAATTCATTGTTTTCTAAATCTATCCGTTTCTTTCTACAAGTAATCGACAATTGCAGTTTCAATATTGTCGCAAACTGAAAATTTATATCAATTTAATATTCTACTCTCCTTTGGTTCAAACTCTAGTTTATTTCATAAAACTAAAATATTGAAATCTTTTTGAAATTGAATAAAACCTGTTTTAAATTGAAAGAAGTAAGAATAGATTTAAAAAGCTTATTGAAAGGATAGATTCCATTTTTCAATACACAGTGTCATACCCACGATGAATAAGAAATAAAGAATGAGAGATATGTAGTTGAAGTATATAAAGAAAGTGAGAACCTTGAGAGTCATAAAAAGGAAGAAAAATCAAAAGCACAATGGAGAATTATGTGCTAGCCAATAAAAGAAATGACTTTCGAACTTCGAACAGCAGAAGAACGATCTGTTCTTAGCGGTCTGACTGTTTTACGTCGCAAGGGGAAAAAATTTCCCGTGAAGCTCTGATTCTGATGAAAAGTTTCACTGCCAATGTAACAGAAAGTAGAGAATATGTTTGACACCTGTTACCTGAGGCCATCTTGGTCTTATACAGGGGCGAAATATATTATAGGGCAAGTCCCGAGGCTTTCACTTTATTGCTTTAATATAAAACTTCCCTCTTATATCTCCACTCTTCTAACAGGGAGAAAAATGTTATAAAAATCTCCCTTCAAAAATAACGAGGCTTTCCTTCAAAAAAAGAATCTCAACTCAGACGACCAACTCGAGAAATCTCTGTTTATTTGACATCAGTGGCTGTAGACTTTTTTACTGGTGTTATTCTTTCTATTTTCGTTTTGCTGTTATGTCATTTGTTTATTGATATTCTTCTATACTTTTTTGTTTGTTGATATTTTTTATGTCATTTTCCAGTTGATGGATAGTATCAATTTTTTATAGTGGAGACCACCCTATACTAGATGATAATTTTAATTTTCTAAAAAATGGTTCTAAAATTTTAATTCAGCTTATTATAATAAGATTTTAGGAATACAATAAATGTGGTTGCTACAGAACCTGAAAAACCTGAAAATGAAAAGAATAGTTTAAAAAATTAAAGAATAAGTATTAACTTTAAACAAAATAGTTGAAAAATTATAGAAATAGCTGTATAAAAAATTGTATAAAAAATTGAGGAAATAAATTAAAAAATTTAAGAATTAAATAAAAATTTGAAAAAATATTGAAAATTAAGAAAAAAAATTACAAAATGGAGAAAATAATTGACAATTGAAAGCAAAATTAAAAAACTGTCTAGATGAATACACAACCGAACAAAATAGTTTAAAAAATCAAAGAATAATTATATAATTTTAAGATAATAATTGAAAATTGAAAAAAATGTAGGAAATAATTGAAAAACGACGAGAATAATTGAAAAATTGAAGAAAATATGTGAAAAATGACGAAAATAATAATAATAATATTAATTGAAGAAACTTGAAGAAAATAATAAAAAATTGAGGAAATTAATTGAAAATTTTAGAATTCAAATTAAATTTGAAAACATAATTGATAATTGAAAAAAAATTACAAATTGACGAAAATAATTGACAATTTAAAACAAAATTCAAAAAATGACTAGATTAATACACAACCGAACAAAATAATTTAAAAAATCAAAGAATTATTATATAATTTTAAGATAATAATTAAAATTTTTAAAAACTGTAGGAAATAATTGAAAATTGCAGGAAATAATTAATAATTAAAGGAATAAGTTAAAAAATGACGTGAATAATTAAAAAATTTAAGAAAATATGTGAAAAATGACGAAAATAATTGTCAATTGAAAACAAAATTCAAAAAATGACTAGATTAGTAGACAATTGAAAAAAATAATTGAAAAAATTAAACAAGAAATATTAAATTTAAAAAAAATAATTGCAATTTGAAAAATTAAAAAAATTATAGGAATAACTGTTGGAAATAATTACACATTTAACAACTGGATTGAAAATCGAAAATATAATTAAAATTTAAGAAAATAATTAAAAATAGAGGAAATAAATTGAAATTTTAAGAATGGAATTTGAATTTAAAGAATATACTTAAAAATTGAAAAAAAAATAATTGAAAGAAGCTGAGAATTAATTAACTATTAAAAAATAAGTTAATAAAAAAAAACTTGAAAAGTGGTGAGAATAATCGTCATTCAAACAACAAAATTTTAAAAATTAAAGAATACACTGCAAAAACAGGTGTCTTAAATTGTTCAAAAATGTCTTAAATTAAGACATTTTTCGTGTCTTAGACACCAAAAGTATCTTAATTTAAGACATTTTTGTCCAATTTAAGACACCATGTTTTTGCAGTGTAATCATAAAATTAAATAATAAATTATCAATTGAAAACTGATGAAAATTACTAAAAAAGTTGTAGGAAATAAATTAAAATTAAAGAAACCAATTGAAAATTGAAGAATTGTATTGAAATTTCAAGAAAATAATTGATAATTGAGAAAATACGAGAATGATTGAATAATGAATAAAATAATTGATCAACGAAGAATGCAATTGAAAGTTGAAAGAAATAATTGAAAATTGAAGAAAATAATTGTAAATTAAAGAAAGACATTGAAGATTAAAGAATTAAAATTGAAATTTTAAAAAAATTGTTGACAATTGAAAGAAAAGTTACAAAATAACTAAAATAATTAAATATTAAAGAAAATAATTGAGAAATGAGGAAAATTAATAATTAACAATTAAAAGAAAAATTAGAAAACTGTCGAGAATAATCGAAAACAGAGCAAAATAATTAAAAAAAATTAAAGAATAATTATAAAAGAAAATAATTGTATATTGAAAACTGTGGAAAATTATAGAAAAAATTATAGATTTATTTATTAATGAAATTAAAATTATTTGAACTGATAAATTTAAAGTTTAATCAATTGAAATGCATTTTTTAAAAAAAAGAAAGTCTTATTTTAAGACAGTAGAGCTGTCTTATTTTTAGACCCAACATTTTTAAGACAGCTCCCATTTTACAAATTTTTCTTTTGCTTTGAACTGTGCAATAGAAAAAAATTAAAAACTTTAAATTTGCATAAAAATGTGAAGTACTAATCAATTTAAAAATATAAAATAATTATTGTAAATTCATCTTAATTAAGACAGTATTTTTTACATAAACATTTATATAGCAGGGCTTGCTGAATTAAGTTTTTTTTACAGTGAAATAATTACCGTGTAGATATGGAAAAAAAATCGTTTTTGAATGTTGAAAAAAATTATCCTGAAATATATTTGTTTTTCATGAAAAATTAAAATTTTTTAGGAATCGTAAGTGCTCAACTTAGTAACCTTAGTTACTAAGTTTGGTTAGGCGTGACAATACTTTTCGTATTTTTAATATTTTATTTAATTACAGTGAACAACTTTTATGTGGATAAATTGATTTTATTTTGAAGAATACTTATCAAGGAAATATATTGCCGGTAAAAATCTATTTTACAATTTATATTTTTTAAATAAGAAAGGATTACACTGCAAAAACATGGTGTCTTAAATTGGACAAAAATGTCTTAAATTAAGATACTTTTGGTGTCTAAGACACGAAAAATGTCTTAATTTAAGACATTTTTGAACAATTTAAGACATCTGTTTTTGCAGTGTATCTACTGTTGGAAGAAGGCAAGTTTTTGAGTAAAATTTTGTCGTATTATAAAAGTACTTATTATAAGTAAGTTGTTAGTTTTAGGTCTATTTTGCTGATTGTGATAATTAATTGAATATATTAGCTTCATTTTAGTGTTAAACATTTTATTAATTACTTCAGTCTGAAAAAATTACACATGTTGGAAATTTTTACTACCTACTGTTGGGCAGTCTCCCCTATATTTTTCATAAATAGCAATTTGTATCATTTTCCAATATTCTTTACCGCACTTTAAGAAACATTAGTTCTTCCAAACATGAGATACAGGTCTGAAATTAGCATAATTTGGTGATAGTTGATTTTGCCGAGACGAGTTTATTGATTGGTTATGTCAATTGAGAACAATTGATACTTACACCTGATCTGTTAGAACACAGAGCCTATAAAGTGCATTGAACTTATGATTCTCAATGTGAATAATTGATCAGAATGACCAATACATACGATTCGTTTACACATTGGGTTCACTTCACCGAATCCTGTCGAATTTGCATTCATCTCGGAACGTGTGAGAATTACACAATATTCCCAGAATTTGCTTGAGAGTAGTTTAACCCGTTTAACACATCTATTTGTGTAAGGCGATATAAACTGCGGTAACTCGCCTCTAGAGACCAGTCGAGATCAATGAATCTGTAGGGTTCTGGAGTCATGCTATCTACACAATACGTTAATTAACATTGTCGATTTTTTCTCTTTCAAAACTACTTAATTTTTTAAAATTTTAAAGCAAACAAAAGTTAAACAAAACTTTATTATTTTCATATAAAGTGCGGTCTAGGATCATAAATTCAGAAATCAATTACACGCTGTTAGCTTAGGTCATGTGAATAATGCAAACAAACCGAAACTTTGCTGCATGAATAGATTACTATCTAATCAAATTTTAGTCAGATATTATATATTTCCAAATTATTTGATATTTATTCATTATTTTTAATTTCTGAATTGAACCACTGTTGTTTTAAAAATTGCATTAAACATGTTAAATGCACGTTTTTCTCCCCTCTAAACCTGATTTAAAAAAAAATAACTATTTTTAGTATCCTCTTTATTTTTTAATTATAATTACATGTTATATACAACATCGTGTTATTTTAATACGGATCGTATTTCATAAAAACAAATAAAATCGACATTTGGATTTACGATACAACATTATAAGTCATAGAAATTGCGGTAATAAATTGTCTTGCGAAATCGTAAAAGATGGAAACTGCAAACTTTATTGCTCCATTATTAAGAGATTTTACAATTATTATTTCCAGATGGACCATTTGAACTTAAAAAAAAAAAAAAAAAATTGAACGTCCGGTAAATAAGAAAGTTTTTTCTAATTTATTCAGATTTCTGACTGATCTGCGCACAGAAGGAAGTTAAATGTTGTAGATTTTGCACTGTTACCACAAACCATTAGTAGACGTATGTATTTAATGATTCGAAATACGTTACTACATGACATACCTGAGAGTAATCCTGGTTTTGTGATCATTAAAACCACATGGTACCACCGTGCATTAAATCTATTATTCGCATTAGCTTGATCAGAGTTGCCTGTTACTGCAAGGATATTTATGACCCCTATTGTCTTTGATTCTAGGGAACAACAATATTCTCCTGTTAGGTATACGCATACTTAACAACTCAGGTGTGAATATTGCAACTTGAAGAATGCCCAATTTCACCATATAGAAATTATTATCAAAGCTTATAATGTTGAATTGTAATTTGGCCAGGAAGAATTTGCAATGTAGATTTAATCAAACGCGATGTTTGAGAATAAATCTGCTCCAATTCTCTGACCACGAACAAAATAGAATTTCTAATAAGAGAAAATTTAGCTGAATTAAGTAAACTGTCGGCTCTGATTGATGGAGGTTCAATAAGCTGAACAGATTTCTTTATTTAGAAAAATCGTGCTCGAATTAACCAAACTACTTTAAACTGGGAAATTATGTAGAAGACAACTTTCGAAGCATATATTTCATTATTTAAATAGTTAGCAGCATTATCAAACTTTACATTGTTGTTGGTCATTAAAACTATAAATTTTTGCAAATTCAAATGAGAAAAGTACGAAATTGAAGAATATATCTGAAAAATGTCGAAAACATCAGTTGAAAACAAAATTCGAAAAATGGCTACATTACTACAGCATTGAAAATAATGGTTTAAAAAATGAAACGATAAATATTAAATTTAAACAAAATAGTTGAAAAATTATAGGAATAATTGTTGGAAATAAATGCAAATTGAACAACTGGATTGAAAATAGAAAAAAATAATATTGAAGTTGAAGAAAATAACAAATAATTGAGGAAATAAATTGAAAATTTCAGAATTAAATTAAAATTTGAAAAAATAATTGATAAATGAAAAAAAATACAAAATGACGAAAATAATTGACAATATTGAAAACAAAATTCAAAAAATGGCTAGATTAATACACAACTGAATAAAATAATTTAAAAAATCAAAGAATAAATAATGATTATAAAATTTTAATATAATAATTGAAAACTGAAAAAATTGTAGGAAATAATTGAAAATTAGGGAAAATAATTAATAATTGAAGAATATACCTGAAAAATAAAGAAAATAATTGACAGTTGAAGACAAAATTCGAAAAATGGCAACATAATAATTACACAATTGAAAATAATAGTCAAACAATAAATATTAAATTTAAACAAAATAGTTGAAAAATTATATAAATAACTGTTGGAAATAATTGTAAATTGAACAACTGAATTGAAAACCGAAAAAAATAATTGAAATGGAAGAAAATAACCAAAAATCGAGGAAATAAATTGAAAATTTAAGAATTACATTTAAATATGAAAAAATAGTTGATAATTGAAAAAAAAAAATACAAAATGACGAAAATAATTGACAATTACAAAAAATATTCAAAAAATGACTAGATTAATACACAACTAAATAAAATAATTTAAAAAATCAAAGAATATATAATGATTATGAAATTTTAAGATAATAATTAAAAATTAAAAAAAAGTAGGAAATAATTGAAAATTGCAAAAAATAATAAATAATTAAAGGAACTAGTTGAGAAATGACATAAATAATTGAAAAATGAAAGAAAATATATGAAAAATGACTAAAATAATTGACAATTAAATACAAAATTCAAAAAATCGCTAGTTTAATCAATAACTAAAAAAAATAATTAAAAAAATTAAACAAGAAATATTACATTTAAAGAAAATAACTGCAAATAATTGCAAATTGAAAAATTAAGAAAATTATGAGAATAATTGTTAGGAATAATTACACATTTAACAACTGTATTGAAAATAGAAAAAAATAATTAAAATTGAAAAAATTAATTTAAAATTGAAGAAAGCAATTAAAAATTGAAAAATGAAATTGAAATTTAAAGAATATACTTGAACATTGAAAAAAAGTAATTGAGAAAATCCGAGAATAATTGAATATAGTAAAAAACAATATTGAAAACTGAAGAATAGAAATAAAAATTGAAAAATGAAATTAAAAATTAAAGAAAATAATTGAAAAGTGGAATTTAAATTTAAAGAAAATAACTGAGAATTGAAAAGAATAGTTCTAGAATTGAATAATTGAATTGAAAATTTAAAACAATTTTTATGAGTGAAAAAAATAGTTGAAAAAATCAGAGAATTATTAAATATTGAAAAATTAATTGAAAGTCTATGAAAATAAATGAAAATAAAAGAAAATAACTAAAAAATGAAGAAATGGATTAAAACTTAAAGAATTAATTTGAAATTAAAGAATTATTATTATTAATTAAAAAAAAATTCGAAAAATGGTTAGAATAATCGGCGTTTGAACACATTTTTTTTTTAATTTATGTATAATCATAACATTGAAGGAGAATAATAAATTGTCAATTGAAAACTGATGAAAATTTTAAAAAAAATTGTAGAAAATAAATAAAAAATTGAAGAAATCAATTGGAAATTGAAGACTTGTATTGGAATTTAAAGAAAATAATTGATAATTGAGAAAATAAGAGAATTATTTAACAAAATAATAAAAAAACGAAGAATGCAATTGAAAATTGAAGGAAATAATTTACAATTGAAGAAAACAATTAAAAATTAAAGAAATAAATTGAAATTTAAAGAAAATAGGTGATTAATAAATAAATATATATAATAAATTATTTGCATTAAAGAAAGTTTTGATTAGAAGATGCAATAATTTATTGATATAAAGGTAAAATAAAGATTAGTTTGATTAAAATAAGTATAAATTAAAACTTTTATTTATTAATTGAAATTTAGTTGAAACTTCAATAGATTAAAACTTAAATATATAGATGCTTAACTATTTATTTAGATTTCTATTAGTAAATAATTATTTCGAAATTTCAAAGCTCTCAATTTTCAATAACCTAAATATAAATCAATTTAAGCTTCGTCGCATGAACATTTTAACTTTTAAGTAATTTTTGTATTGATAACTAATTAAATTTTAATTCACTGAACTTTTAGTGTATCGAAATGTCAGTTCAATATTTTAGAGTAAACTATATTTTTTATTAATCATATTTTCTGTAAATGCAGTAAAATTGATTTTCATCAAAAAATATACTCTAATTTAAATTGATCTCTTTTATCTCATTTTTATTTAGGAATTAAATAAGTATAATAATAATTTCCTCATGCAATAAAAAAGAAGCATTTTGAGATCTAGAATAGAACATTTATTTAAAGAAATTTAATTTAGAAGTTGTTTTTAAATAAAAATAACGTTGGAAGTTTTGAAAAAAAATTTTTTTTTAATCATTAAGAAATGAAAAAATTATTTTAGAAAGGTGTTTAAGACATATAAAATATTTAAAAATGGAGCTTGCTTTCTTTTCAATGATATAATAGTTGATGACATTTCCCTATTTATTATTATTATATTACTTATTTTTTCACTTTTATTATAAAAAGCAATTGATAATTAGATATAGAAAATAAAAACTCATATGATTTATAATTAATTTAAAAATATAGGTACATTTTTACAAATGTAACTGATCTAAGGGCATGTGATGGATTATGACGTCACTGGTATAGGCAAATTTCGTCCGTAACTTTTCTTTTAAAATATTAAATATTTTGACACTAAACTTTACAAAATAACTTAAAATATCATCAAAAGAAGGTCTCTCTGATCCAAGTTTGTTTAAATTTTCCCCTAAAAGTTAATTTTTAAAAAAATTAACTGATTTTCGGAAAAAAAAAATTTTAACGCAAAATTTAAACAAGAAATAAATGAAAGAATGAATAAATCTTGTGGATTATTATTATTATTATAGATTCTGAGTCTATTTTCTTGCTAGTTATTCTGTCTATTTGACATTTATCTTATTCCGTCCACTTTCTTATAATTTATCGTATTCTGTCTCGTGGCAATTTTATTTAAAGAAAAATGTAATTTTCAAGTTTCTCTTTGAGAAAGTTTCGTAAAAAATTTGGTAGCTTTTAATTTTTCCGCAGTCGCTCCATCTTCTGAACCCCACAGAGGGCATTGAAGCCTTTCGTTATTACTTAGGGATCATTTGCGGTCACCCAAGACTTTGTTTTTTCTCTAAGGGACAAAAACATTTTCTTCCAGGCGCACATAAAAGGATCTTTTCTACTCCCTTTTGTAGAATTCCCGAGTCAAATACTAATATATTAATATCTGATAAAGAATTTTTCATCTCAAAGACAAGAACATATATTCAGTCATATTTTTTTATTGCAATACCTCCTAAGGCTTTAAAATAGTCAACATTTTTTAAATATTGAATCCACTTCTCTATCCGCAGTAAAAAAATACCTTCCGTCCCTTGCTTTTGATCTCTCGAAACCAGTAAAACTCAAAACAGTTATTTTCTGAATTCCAAACAATAAAATCAGAATTAAAATAGCAATTATCTTGATCTGCTAAAGTAATTAATTTCTAATCTAGGTAAATAATTTGTAACTCGAATTTTCTTATCTCTGTCATAAAAGTCGGATATTTTACTAAAATGGTTATCGGATCATAATAGAGGCAAGATAATCTATATCAGAGTGTAAGATATATCACTTGAAACATAAAACAGTAGCAGGAGCGGGTCGTTGCATAAATATAAAACAGGTGCAGCAGCCAGTCAAGTATATTTTACATTATACGAAGCATGTTTCATGCATATAGACATATTCTCAAAATATTCATATTTTATATTTATACACAATCGATGTCAAGAGGTTCTTTAGTTTGATAAAGAGCTAGGGTGTAATTTCCATATAAAATTACAAAAAGTATCAATTTATCCGGTTCTAATAGAATTTAATTGATACTCAGGCTCCAGTATATAGTTATTAACTGGTAAAACATGTTCAGACACCGCTAATTGGGTAGGGGGTTTTTTTATAACCTGGTAATTGTATAGGGATAATTTTTTGTCCCTTGTCCCTTCTGATGAATGATATTTTCTCTGATATTGATATTCTTACACTTTAGATTGAATGTGTATTGTTAATTAACAAGAAAAGTCAATTTCTTCTATGATTTTAGTAAACAAATTAACACACAATACACATATATTCATATCAAATATATATAATATTTTCTTGAAGAACATGTTATTTACCCATTTTCTAAAAATTGCAAAATAAAGATGTTGAACCTTTTAATAAACTCAGATGACAACGTTTAAGACGATTTTCCGAGCGTACAATTTTCTAGTAGGCTCGTCAATCTCTCGGTGAAGATATTTTCCTTGGTTGGCAATTAGCCGGTTAGCTGGGCCGACTAATTGATTCTCTAGGCGCTATAATCTTGAGTTTGCTCTTCACCGGGGCAATGCACAGTCTGACTCCAGAGTCTGGAGTCTAGAGATGAAGGTTGGCTGAGACTTTAATCATCGTCAGCCTCCTATCTCAGTAGGTACAGGTTACAAGTGCCCGTGGGGCTAAGAATATTAACTTAAACTCCCATCGAGTCCAGTGTATTGCTGTGGTTCTCGTGAATTTCGTCAATTAATATTCATGCGACGAGGATGTTGTCTCAGGATACAATGCATCTCAACTTTCTGCAATTTAGCACATTATAAACACCTTTGACTAACTTCTCTTACAAGACAAACTTTGTTTTACGTTCAAGAAAAAGTTACATTAAAGAAGTTTCCAACATTTGAGAAGAAGTTTCAACATTTAAGAAGAAGTTTATAACATTCAAAAAGAAGTTTCTTATGTTTAAAAAACAGATTCTTGAATGAAAAATCCCCTTAAATTAGTATCAAAATTGACGCAGGTCAGGGAAAAACTGGAAATCAGGAAAAAATCTTTGAAACTCAGGAAATTTTTTCTTAAAGAAACCATAATTACAAATTCATGATTTTATAACTTTAAATTCTTAATAAACAAACAGGGTGTCCACTTGACTGAAAAATGACAGGGAAATTTGTTACTAAACCGGGAATTTCTTCGTGAATCTAAAAGTTCTGAGGAATTTTATCGAAAAGCAATTTTTTTCATATATCACAAATCTATAATAATATAATAATAATCCGCAAATTGTTTCTTTCATTCCCTCATTTATTTTTTGTCTGTTTTCTCTAAATCTGAATTAGTAGTTTTTTTACTAATGAATTAGCGAGAAATCGGTTACTATTAAATATTGAAAAGTTTCACTATTTTTCAGTAGAAGATAACTAATTAATAGTAGAAAACTACTAATTTTAAAGTGAAATATCGAGTAATTGCAATAGTGAACGTTTACTTTTTCAATTAGTAGATATTTCAATTTCAAATTAGTAATTTTCTACTTATAATTAGTAGTTTTCCACTTATAATTAGTAGTTTTCTACTAAAAATACTGAAATTTTTCACTATTTAATAGTAACCGATTTCTCGCTAATTCATTAGTTGAAAATCACTAATTCATCTAATTCTGAATTAGTTAAAAATAACTAATTTGAAAGCAAAAACTCAGTAACTAATTGAAATAATTACATTTCTACTAACCATTTAGTAAAAAAGAACTAATTAATAGTCAAATTCATTTTTAGGTTATGTCAAAATAACTAATATTTTAGTAAAAATCTGTTTACTAATTTAATTAGTTAAATTTTAACTATTTTTTAGATATATTTTTACTAATAATTAGTCATATTTTAATTATTTTTTAGTTATTAAAACAAATTGTAAAAACAAAAACTCAGCCACGATTTTACTAATAATTAGTTATTTTTTACTATGTAATTCAAATTTAGAGATCAGATTTAGAGAGTCATGATTTTAACTTTGGCACATAAATATTTTTTGTTTCTTCTATGCATGTGTCGCTTTGGCATGAACTACGGAAATAAAAATCTATTAATATTAAACCCACTTATTAAAAAAGTTTAGTTGTAAAAAAGAAGGTTAAAAAATTTAAACATCCGTCGTTTTGTTTTCTTTTCATCAGAGGTGAAAGTTCGTAGTTCAGACGATAACTACAGATCTATATTTTAAGAAAATATTGGATTTTTTAATAGTAGATTATCCAAACTTCAGATATCGTGTCGGCCATTAAAATTTAGGGTTATATTACAGCAGATATTTTGCAGAAATAAATAATCAAAAATAAACAATATTTTTTGACACTTTAAAATACCAATTTTTATGTATAAAAAGACTCGGTTATAAAACTATATTTTAATATGGAAAATAAATTCTTCAAAATATGTGCAATAAACCCATACTAATCCTTTAAATTTTAATTATTTTCTTCAATCCTAAATTTCATTTTTCGTTTTTCAATTATTATATTCAATATTCAATAATTCTCGCATTTTCTCAATTAACAATTATATTCTTGAAATTTCAATTCAATTCTTCAATTTCCAATCGATTTCTTCCATTTTCATTTATTTTTTACAATTGTTTCCATAATATTCATGAGTTATCAATTAACAATTTATTATTCTCCTTCAATTTTATGATTATTCATTAATTTAAAATTTCTTTTGTTTGAAAGCCGATTATTTTCACCATTTTTCGAATTTTTTTTTCATTTCTTAATTATTTTTTTAAATAAATAATTCTTTCCGTCTGTATTTAAATATTCTCATCATATTGTAGTTTTTCTTTCAATTATTATCGATTATTTTCTTGCAATTTCAATTTAATTCTTTAATTTCCAATTTATTTCTTCAATTTTTAATTATTTTCTTGAATTCAATTATTTTTCTCACTCATAAAAACAGTTTTAACAATTCAATTCTATTCTTCAATTTTAGAACTTTTCTCTTCATTTCTCAGTTATTTTCTTCAAATTTAAATTCCACTTTTCAATTTTCAATAATTTTCTTTAATTTTAAAAAATTATCGCCTTTTTTCTATTGTTTTTTTCGATTATAATTAAGTTTGTTTAATTTTAAATTCAATATTGTTCAATTATTTTCTTTAATTTTGAATTCCATTTTTCAATTTTTACTTCCATTCTACGGTTTTCAATTACTTATTTCAATTTTAAATACATTCTTTAATTTTCAATTATTTTTTTAATTTTAATTATTTGTTTCGATTTCAAATCCAGTTGTTTAAAGTGCAATTATTTCCAACAATTATTCCAATAATTTTCCTAATTTTTCCATTTTGCAATTATTTTCTTCAAATGTAATATTTTTTGTTTAATTTTTTCAATTTTTTTTTCAGTTGTCTGTTTATCTTCTCATTTTTCCAATTTTGTTTTCAATTGTCAATTATTTTCTTTATTTTATAATTTTTTTTCAATTATCAATTATTTTTTCAAATGTTAATTGAATTCTTAAATTATCAATTAATTTCCTCAATTTTTTATTATTTTCTTCAATTATAATTATTATTTTTTTCGTCATTTTTCAATTATTTCTTGCAATTATTAATTATTTTCCGTAATTTTCAATTATTTCCTACAATATTTTCATTTTCAATTATTATCTTAAAATTTTATAATTATTCATTAATTTCTTGAATTATTTTGTTCGGTTGTGTATTAATATAGCCATTTTTTGAATTTTGTTTTCAATATTGTCAATTATTTTCATTATTTTGTCATTTTTTTCAATTATAAGTTATTTTTTCAAATTTAAATTTAATTCCTCAAATTTTTATTACTTTCTCCAATTTTCTTCAATTATTATTTTTATTTTCGTCATTTTTCACATACCGTAGTTTTTCCTGCAGTTATTAATTATTTTCCGCAATTTTAAATTATTTCTTAAATTTTTCTCAATTGTCTATTATTTTCGTTATTTTGTAATTTTTTTCAATTATTTATTTATTTATTTATTTATTTAACATATAAACGGGGAAAACCCCTTTAATACATATAAAAAGGAAAATAACAAGGAAAATAAATTATCAATTTAAATCTTAAATTTTCAATTTAATTTCTCCATTTTTTATTGTTTTCTCCAAGTTTCATCAATTATTAATATTTTTTATTATTTTCGTCATTTTTCACATATTTTATTCAATTTTTCATTTATTTTTGTCATTTTTCAACGGTTTCCTTCAATTATTAATTATTTTCCGCAATTTTTAATTATTATCTTAAAATTTATAATTATTCTTTGATTTTTTAAATTATATTGTTCGGTTGTGTATTAATGTAGCCATTTTTTGAATTTTCTTTTCAATTGTCAATTATTTTCGTCATTTTGTAATTTTTTTTCCATACATTATCGATTATTTTTTAAAATTTTTATTTAATTCTTAAGTTTTCAATTTATTTCCTCAATTTTTTATTATTTTCTTCAATTTCAATTATTTTTTTGATTTTCACTCTAGTTGTTAAATTTGCAATTATTTTTAACTGTTATTCGTATAATTTTTTAACTACTTTGTTTAAATTTAATATTTTTTGTTTAATTTTTTAAACTATTATTTTCAATTGTGTAATTATGTAGCCATTTTTTGAATTTTGATTTCAACTGTCAATTATTTTCATCATTTTTCAGAATTGATAATTAATAAGATTATAAGAATATGTAAATTTTAAATTGAAGTATAAAGTTATATTTTAAATATGAAGGGAAAATTTTGCAAAATTTGAAAAGTGCTCCGAAAGTTTGAAAATTAAATTTTGCGGCCAACCTATAACTTTTTTTTTTAATCGATCAAAGTATCGTATGCGAATTTATTTCTTGAGGGAAAATGAGAATTTTCATTGTTAATTAACGTAGCATCTAGTAAAATTTCTGGCTAATTTTCTCCCACCTGACAGTTCCTGTTGAGTAAAATCTATTCAGGAATGTGCTTCAGCATGAAAATTATTCCTCCTCTGATTTGTTTCCCTCTCCGAAAACTGCCTGGATTTCAAGTGAAATCGGGTACTTTAGAAGTTATACGCCTTCCGAAACGGAAGTCCGGGGGAAAATAAAGAAGTTTTTGAATTCGTACTTTGCAGGAAACTTCGAAATTTACAACTTATCGGATAAAGCACTAGACATACATTATTATAATTTAATTTCAAATTTTTACACTTTTAGGAAAGCCGCCTTCTTTACTTTATCCATATCTTGAAAGAATCTAATTCCATCTTCTTTAAAGTTTCTTTCCGAATAATCCGTCTGCTGCATTAAATATATAAAAATATTTATCCACTGATCTTTTCTAAAAAAAAATTCATCTTCTGGAGATTCTTTCTTAAAAATACTCTGAATCCTTTCTAAAATATTCATTTTCTAAAGATATCAGTTCCAAAAATTAATTTTATAAAATTATATCAACTAAGGTTTCTTTGGAAATAATCTCTCTCCCAAATATTCCTTTTAAGAATTTCATCTTTTAAACATAAGAGTATAACCAAAATTTCAAAG
This sequence comes from Ganaspis brasiliensis, assembly GCA_037103525.1. Taxonomy (NCBI): domain Eukaryota; kingdom Metazoa; phylum Arthropoda; class Insecta; order Hymenoptera; family Figitidae; genus Ganaspis; species Ganaspis brasiliensis. Next base: position 68,441 of record JAZKLR010000013.1, on the reverse strand, counting down.
ATTCAGATATTACGTTTAAAAGTAGATATCAGAGCAATTTAGAACAGATGCAAAAAAGTTTTTTTTAAAAATAAAGTTCCCAGTTTAAGCACAGAATATTGCCATGAAATAAATCGCTTTCCTTGAGCTAGATAGAGCAATTCGAAATTCGTTTCAGTTTTCCAAGTCTGTATTGATTCGCACTGGCAAAGATATACGTTTCATATATACGTTTGAAAACCATCTAGAGCACACAGAATCTTTGTATCTTCAAATACAAGGCGACCTATTTCCAGGATACCTGCATAGAATCTCAGGAAGAGATCGAACTTCTCGGTTTTCTATGTCTTCAGCGTCAAATCGACACTTCCAAGAACTATTCAGATTCAATCGTCCATTCAACTTTAGATAAATGATGCAACTTGTGGATGCATCTTCTATTAAGCCAGAGTTTGCACTCTGCGAAAAAAGAATTATTCCAGACAAATAACAAATTATTTGATTATTATCGTATTATTAGTTTAAGCAAGTAAATATAAATAATAAATTTTATAACGTTCTCCGATTTTTCATTTCAAAACCGTGGAACGATCAACAAGTACAACAAACATTGGTAAAAAAGATGAACCAATTTTTTATGCCGTCTCGAGACTGATGTACTATGTCCAAATATTTTAGTCAGAAAAAATTGGTTCTTCTTTTTTACCAATGTTTGTTGTTTTGAAACAAGTAAATATAACTTGAATTTGGTTATAACCAAATATAGGATGATAATAATTGGTTTCATTGATCCATCTATGAAAAATTATTCTTTTGAATAATTTTTATTAAATTCGCTAATTAGTTGAAAAACGATAAACCATTTGAAAAGGGGGAAGATTATTTCTGGAAATTAACAGTTTTATCTCTTCCTGTTTGAAAAAGATCTCATTAAGAGAAAGCACTAAGTTTCGCAGTGAACCGTTATTAAATGTAAATTTAGGACCAGGTGCCTCTGGCGTTGGGTAATTTTTAGATAATTTCACAAAGCGAGGATGAGAGAACATTGTGCTTGCACGAGGTGAAAGATCATTAGTGACCTATTCTCACCAAACACTGTCGCTAATGTACTACTTGGCTAATAGTACCATGTCTGATTAGATTAGTCGGAAACGAGCTCTGTCGATACTAGCTGCCGAGCTCAGAGGAGAATATCTTCAATCAAATTGAGCCAATTTACTTTCTAAAGGAATCAGTATTATCAATAAATACTTTATTTGCAAACAACGTCAATCAGATAATTCAAGTTTTCACTATTTTGAAAACAATTTAAATAAAATAACTGTTCTGAGCTGAATGTTAAAATAAATGGAATAGAATATTTATACCAATTGAAAGCATTTATAATTAAACAACTATAAAAGCACACTTATGATTAAATAATTAAAAAGTTCTTTTAATTAAAGACGTCTTACAATTAAACGATAAAAAAGTTCTTATAATTAAAATAATAATTTTGCGCTTGAAACTCATTTTCATTTAACAGTTAATTATTGAACATATTGCAAAGTTATTTTCTTTATTATATCTGTGAACTATTTTTCTGGTCTATCATTAATCTTTTCCGTTGAGACCAACTAACCATTGTATTGCATTCCTGCAAATGTGGTTTTATGCGAAAGTCAATGTATTCCGTATGTATGTAGTTCTCACAAAAGAGATTTGATGTCAGAGGACGTGGCTTCCTGTTCTGTTTCAATTGTGTCTGTATATGTTACCACGTTAGCAACCAAAACACGTGTTCAAGATTCATAGACTGAGTCATGCTAGTATCTTATAAAATAACAAAACAAAAATCCTATTCGAGAGTTTTTTTAAAGGGATATTTCGAAAAATAGAGGTGAATTAATATATTAGGACAAATAAAGATACAAGTCTAAATTTATGTAGTATTTTACACTAAACAAAGTTTTCTGTATTGATAGAAGTCCCAAATTTAAATTTACCAAATTTCCATTTATGTAAATAGTGCTCTCTCCAAATTTGAATTGGTCCAATATTAAATTGAACCATATTTCAATTGTTCCAAATTGGTATTAATTTAAATTTCAATACCTTTAAACATTACCAAATTGTTTCTTACAATAATCAATTACGTTTATTTTACTTATTTATTAATTTGCATACAATAAAATAAAGATATTAAATGCTGATAATGAAATAAAAACCCGTGTACAATTGGACTTCTTGACTTCCATAAAATAAAAACCAATTCGACAACTCTCTTCATAGCATCATAATTAACTTTTAATTAATTCTCTCAATTCAAAAGGTTCTGTCTTAATTAAAAAGTTTTCAAAGTATAAACAAGTTTTACTGAAATTCTCTCAATGCAACTGTAGTTAAAAAGAACTCCTTATCAAAACCAACATTCACGAAACTTTCTACGATCCAGAAGGTAATAAAAACAAAGTATAAAATACAGGATCAATTCTGAATTGAGCGATCTTTTTGTTAAGAATCTGATTTATTACAAAGTATTGCATATTGCTTTCGAAAGTGAGGCATTGAAGAACTTTTCACGAGAGTTTTAGGTCGTGATTCTTAACGATAGTATGGAAGATAGACAAAAGTGTAGCGGCGTTGATGTATTTATGGCCTTTTAGTCTTATGGGATTGGGAGTAACATAGACGTTAGAGTTTGATGATAAATCAGCATTAGAGTTTCGCGAAAGTTGGATATTCGTGTGGCTTGGAATGAGGCGTTTTAACAGTGGGTGTCGCTGTGGTTATTCGTGCCAGTTTCATCAGCAACGAGATAGAATTTGCAATACATGAATAGAGGGATGATATTGTTGGATGGGGTAGATGATACCAGCCCCAATCCACTAGCCTATTTCCCTTCGTAACTTGCTCCCTTTACTTTAGTCCATTCGCTCTTCTGTTCTCAGCCAATGCTCGTTTCCTGTCTCGAATAACGACTCACTGCTCGACCACTAATGAAATGCATTGCGGTCAAATCGAGAAACTTTTCACTCACATTGTTAGAAATTATTGCAATATTCATGTTTAATTTACATATATAATAGACAGTAAGTTTTGGAAATTGGGACCGAAAATGGCATAGAGTTGCAATTAAAATTTTAAAGGCAGACCGACTCTAGAAACTCGGATTAAACGTGAAAATAAATTCTTAAAAATCTGATTCTTCACAGAGCGACACTGCAATAGGATGGTCCAAAAATGCATGGGAAAAAAGTAAAGTCGGAATTTTAATGCACTCATCCCCTAGGATTGTTCTATATCGAAAAAATACCCTTGTTTTTTTCTTTTGAAAATCAAAAAATATTTAGAGGTCGCTCAAACTTTCCCATGTAAAATGCATGGGGAGAAAACACTTTTTCGTAGTAATGGTATAGAATCCTTGAAAATAAATATTTTTCAATGGGCAAACTCTGTTTCTCTTCAGGAGACTTCAAAGAATATTGCTAAATTGTTTATTTAATCATTTTTTAATATTAACTGTTTTTTAAAGGGGTCCCAAAAAACCCCATAAATTACAAAATTACGAAAAAATCGTTAAAAAATATTTTTACTACTTTTATTAAAGTTTTTTCATAAATTCTGAATAAATAACATAAATATTGATTTTTAATCATTATTCCATGTAATTGATAATTTGTTTAAACAAATTATTATTGTTTATTTACAACTTTTTATCAAATTGCGATTTTTTCTCAATTTTGCGAATTTTCAAGCCGAATTTAACCAGTTACTAGAAACAATCTAAACATAACAATTTAACCAATTGTTTAAACAAATTACTATTGTTTAACTTCTACTTTTTATTAAATTAAGCTACAAATTTGCAATTCTTATACAATTTTGCAACTTTTCAAGCTGAATGTAACCAGTAACTAACAACAATCTCATAATAACAATTTTCAAATTGTTTAAACAAATTACTATTGTTTAACTTCTACTCATTATCAAATTGAGCTATGGAATTGCAATTTATTGTAAATTTTGCAACTTTTCAAGCTGAATGTAATCAGTGACTAACAACAATCTCACACGGAAAAAAATGAGTTAGCCGCTGCTGCTAACCAAATTTAGCAGTCAATTATTTAGTCACCACAGCTAAATATTAGCTAAGACAGCTAAAAGTTAGCTGTGGAAGTTAACAGAAGTAGATCCCACAGCTAAAAATAATTATTTGTCATAGGGACAGCTAAACTTTTTTAGCTATGATGTCTACAAATATTAGGAACCACAGCTAACTTTTAGCTGTCGTATCAAACGTTTTAGCTGTCTTAGCTAATATTTCGCTGTGGTGACTAAATAAGTATCAGCTAAATTTTTTAGCTGCGGTAGCTAATTCATTTTTTTCCGTGCAGAATAACAATTTTCAAATTGTTTAAACAAATTCCTATTGTTTAAGTTCTACTTTTTATTAAATTAAGCTACAGATTTTCAATTTTTTCTCAATTTTGTAACGTTTGAAGCCGAATATAATCAGTTACTTACAACAATCTAAAAATAACAATATTTAAATTGTTTTAACAAAGTACTGTTGTTTAACTTCTACTCTAGTCTTTATCAAATTGAGCTACAGAGTTGCAATTTTTTCTCAATTAAACATTTCTTTTTGAAGCGATAAGATTTACTGCAATACGTAGTTATCGTTCACAAATAAATTTGTCGGAGAGCTGCGAGAGCAGATTTTACAATTTTTTGTACTATAAACAATTTATGCTAATGTAAAGTGTGAAAAAAATTGAGATTTTTAACATTTATCTATATCATTCACTAAAATAAAATTTCTCATACTTAATACTTCATATGCGTAGTGTTCTAGAAAACGAAAACAACAGTTTGATTTTTAAAAATATTGTTTTAAACAAATATTATAAACAAATTTAGTATTTCAACACTTATAATGGGTAGAGAAAATCTCATTTTAACTAAATTGTTCCTTTATTATGCAAATGTATGTATTCTATAAAAAAAATTTATTTATCAATAAATTTTCCTTTTTTCTATAAACAATTTATCTAAACAAATGCACTTTTTAATCATTTAGAAGCTTAAACTTTTTGCATTTTCTGGTAATTTTGACTAGAACATACAAAGTGAACGTTCTTTCTATAAAATTTGATTTTTCTATAAATTTATCTTTTTTATAAACAATCTATATAACACAAAGTAACTAAAATATCATTTTAGTGACAAAAAAGTTGCGTTTTTTTTAAATATTATGCTTAGATTTGGCAAACAAAGGTTTATTATTAAGGAAAATTTGTTTTGCAATAAACATCCATTTTTCTGAACAATTTACATAAACAAATTCAGTATCTGGACCTTTTTGCATTTTTTGGTAATTTTGACTAGAACACACCAATTGCACATTTTTTCTATAACATTTGGTTTTATTGAAAAAATTTGAATATTCTGCTTTGTATGTTCTAATCAAAATTACCAGAAAATACAAAAAGTTTAGGCTTATAATTGTTCAAATAAAGCATTTATTTAGTTAGATAAATTTAAAAGCATAATAGAAAAAACGCAATTTTTTGATACAAAAATGATATTTTAGTTTAATTTGTTTAAGTATATTGTTTATAAAAAAGATAAATTTATTGTAAAATCAAATGTTATAGAAAGAACGTTTACTTTGTATATTCTAGACAAAATTACCAGAAAATGCAAAAAGTTTAAGCTTCTAAATGATTAAATAGTGCATTTGTTTAGATAAATTGTTTATAGAAAATAGGAAAATTATTGATAAATAAATTTTTTTTAAAAGAATACATTCATTTGCATAATAAAGGAACAATTTAGTGAAAATGAGATTTTTTCTACCCTTAATAAGTGTTGAAATACTAAATTTGTTTATAATATTTGTTTAAAACAATATTTTTAAAAAACAAACTGTTGTTTTCGTTTTCTACTCTCCAGGTCACTACGTATGTGAAATATTAGGAATGAGAAATTTTTTTTCAGTGAATGAGATGATAAATGTTAAAAATCTCAATTTTTTCACACTTTACATTAGCATAAATTGTTTATAGTAAAAAAATTTTAAAATCTGCTCTCCCAGATCTCTGACAAATTTATTTGTGCTCTCTAAATTTCTTAGAGTGAATATTTCACTCTAATTTAGGAGTGAGATGTACATTCACTCCAGATAGAGTGAAAGTTCACTCTAAAAGAGTGAAATCGCTCACTCTAATGGAAAGAGTGCAGAAATTCACTCCAGTGGTTGGAGTGAATATTCACTCCAAGACTTAGAGTGAAACTTTCACTCTGTTTTGAGTGAACGTATAACTTATAACTTCAGTTCGTAAGTTTTGTACCAACGAGCGTATAGCATAGTGGTTAGAGCGTTGGGCTTTAGGCCTGGGGGTCGCACGTTCGAGACCCCTCAGCGTCAAATATTTTAATTATATAAGTTTAGCGTTAGTATTAGGTTGTATGATTTATTTGTAAATATAATATAATAAAATGTTATAAAATAATATAAATAACAAATATCCTTGAGACTAAATAAATACGAAAATACCACAGTACTGACAGAAAGTTATTCAAGAGATTCAATATTTATTTTTATTTGTTATTTTTATTTTTCAAAAATAAGATATTATTCCTTTAAAGTTATGTTATGCAAATTTCCAAAAGCTTTAATTTACCCAATCTAAAATTGGAGTGGGAAATTTGATCTAAGAGGAATGAGCCGCCATTTTAAATCAGCTGAAAAATTCACTCTAATTAGAGTGAACTCGTCACTCTATCTATAGAGTGAATAAATTCGCTCTTTCAATGAGTGAACATTCACTCCATATGGAGTGGCTCAATTTTCACTCTTGCCTGGAGTGAAATCTCACTCTTTAAGAGTGAGGTTTCACTCTAAGAAATTTAGAGAGTGAACATTAAAAAAAAAATTTTAAATCGATTGAAAATTGCATCCAGGAAATCAATTTGAACCCTACTTTTTAATTTTTTCCTACTGTGCAATTGTTTAAACAAATTATAATAGTTTAATTTCAACTTTGTGTCAAATTGAACTATGTATCAAATTTTTCTCCATTTTGCAACTTTTTAAGCTGAATGATACCAATTACAAACAACAATCTAAAAAGAACAATTGTACCAATTGTTTAAACAAGTTATAATTGTTTAATTTTACCTTTTTTAAAAGTTAAGCTATATAGAGTAGCAATTTGATCTCAATTTTGCAATTTAATTTTGTAACTTTTTAAGCTGAATGATACCAATTACTAATAACAAACTATACATATCAATTATACCAATTGTTTAATCAAATAAGTATTGTTTAATAAAATTAAAAAAAAATGTTTATAAAATTAGTCCACAGTGGTGCAATTTTTTCTCAGTTGTTGAACTTTTCAAGACGAATGTAATTTGTTACTAACAACAAACTAAGAATAACAATTGTTTAAACAAACTACTTTTGTTTAACTTCAATTTTTTATCAAATTAAGTTACGAAGTTGCAGCTTTTACTCAGTTTTGCAAATTTTCTACCAATTACTAATAACAAATAAAATTAACAAATGTACCAATTGTTTAAACAAAATCATACTGTTGAAATTGAAGAAACCGCACTAGAAATTTAAAAAATTTGGCTTCTGTTATATAGTAAAAATAAAAGCGTGTATAGAAGATTTTGAGAATAATAAATTGTTTAAAGTTTTTAGTCAATTATGACGACTAACAGTCAATTTGCAACTCTGTATCTTCATTTGTTAAAAAATTGAAGTTAAACAATAGTAATTTGTTTAAGCAATTGGTAGAATTGTTATTTTCAGTTTGTTGTTAAAGTAATTTGTTACATTCATCTTAAAAAATTGCAAAGTTGAGAAAAAGTTGCAAATCTGTGGTTTAATTTAATAAAAAGTTGAAATTAAACAATAATAATTTCTTTAAACAATTGGTAGAATTGTTATTGTTAGTTTGCTGTTAGTAATTGAGATCATTCAGTTTAAAAAGTTGCAAAATTGAGATAAAATTGCAACTCTATTGCCTAATTTAAAAAAAAAGATAAAATTAAACAACGGTACCATAACTTGTTTAAACAATGCGTACAATTCTTCTTTTTAGATTATTGATTGTAATTGGCATCATTCACCTTAATAAAGTTAAAAGTTGCAAAATTGAGATAAAAATGCGACTATAGCTTAATTTGATATATGAAGTTGAATTTAAACAATAATAATTTGTTTAAACAAGTTAGAAATCACATAAAACAATTCTCAACTATCCAATGATAGTTGAATTTCTTAGTTCAATTTTTTTCAGTGAATGCTTTTTTGGACCACTGTAAAGTCATTCTGTGAAGGATCGGATTTTGAAGACTTTATTTTTATGTTTAATCCAAGTTATCGGTAATGCAGCCTCGGACATTGTTTAATCAGAAAAGATTGAAATGAGACCCTGCTAAAATTTTCACGCAATTTAGATTAATTTTGTTTTCAACTTAACAATCTCATTATACATATTAGATCCCTCTAACTTAGTCAATTAGATATAAAAATAAGAATACCGATTGTTTACTAATAATTAAAAAATACCGAACAACGTTCTTCTGTTTCACGAATGTTGCAATATCTGTTATCTTATCGCGAAATGAATATTGATCTCGATACAAATCTCGACACAGTCGACCTGGTATTTACTCAACTAATATGGAGAAACGACTTGTACAATGGGAGTATGCTTGTATTCCAGCTGCGAAATCGAATCTCATGAGACATAACTGGTGCTTTATGTAGTTACTAGTTAGCCATGTAGATTCTGTTCAAGAATATTGCATCGAAGACTAACTCTTTAGTATATCCAATAATATTGAAATGGATCTTGAAACTTCAATTTCAACTTGTGTAATTTTGTTTTTGTTCTGTCTCAATATACATGTTCGTGATAATTTACAAGAGGTTGAAAATAGCTGCTCTTGTCCTGTTATATTAATCTTCAAGTTCCTCAGGCGTCGATTTTACCAAGAAAGTCGTTCTGATCCTCGGGCAAGTTTAAATGGCGAATTGCGGGCACGTGGGATGCTCTTCGTATATACAAATTTGCATGTCTCACTGAGGCGAGATCATAACACCTACAGGGCTATTCTCAAAAGTGCATACATTTAGTTTCTTCTCTTGATTTCTACCTCTTCTTTCTAAATCTCTTGTTTGCAAAATTGAAGTAATTTTCTTATGAAGTCTATAATCCAGATTTATCCTGACAATCATCAAATCATAATTTTTTCAACAGATTTATGTTTATTGTAATGTTTTAATTTGGACTCTAAAAAGAGAAACTTTTCAAGTTTTCCAACTGAACAGATGAATTGGATAATAATCGAAAAAACAATGAATAATTGCATTATGTTGAATTCATTGTCGTCACGTGTTCCACTCAGCCTTCAACTGTTAATAATATGAAGTGTGAATACTGCGTTAGCATTAAACAATAATGCACTATATTCGCAAATGAGCCACGTTTACTGAATACGTGCTGGGGTGCTCGACCTATTTTCCCACAATGCAAGTTAGATGCTTGCCAGATATTATTTGAGGCACCAAGTGACGATACCGTGCAACCACAAGTTCAATACTTTCCCGTAGGTATAGGAAACTAAGTTTCAGGACGACAGCACGGTCAGCACGTGTCATTGCGATTCTCAAATCAGCCCGTTTTAGAATCGATAATATATTTATATCCAGCCGGTATAAGGACATGTGCTACCTTTTTTAAAATTCCAGGCAAGCACTAGGATTTTATGCTAAAATAAAAAATATCATTCAGAATTTTTATTAAAAATTATTTCTCACTACTCTCTAAATCTGAATTAGTAGTTTTCTACTATGAATTAGTAGTTGTCTACTAGGAATTAGTCAAATTCACGGCTCATTTTTCTCTAATTCATATAGTAGAAAACTACTAATTCTTAGTAGAAAACTACTAATTCTTAGTGGAAAACTACTAATTCTTAGTAAAAAACTACTAATTGAAATAGTGAAACTTTACTTTTCAAAAAAGTAGATTTTTTTACTAATTTAATTAGTAGTTTTCTACTAAGAATTAGTAAAATTCTTACTATTTTAATAGTAGCTCACTTTTCGCTAATTCATTAGTAGAAAACCACTAATTCAGATTTAGAGAGTAGCAACATTAACAAACTTTGCATTGTTGTTGGTCATTTAAAACTAGAAATTTTTGCAAATTCAAATAATGTATTTATTTATTTATTTATTTGAAAATACATACGGATAGATAAAACCCATTAAGAAAAGACAAATTTAGTTAAGATACATTTGTTAGGCCACATTATTGGAGTTATATATAAAATATTGGATATATAAAATATTGGATATTATGAAATTGAAGAATATATCTAAAAAATGACGAAAATAATTGACAGATGAAAAAAAAATTCGAAAAATGGCTGCATAATTACACAACTGAAAAGAATAGATAAAAAATAACCAAATATTAAATTTAAACAAAATAGTTGAAAAATTATAGGAATAGCTGTTGGAAATCATTGCAAATTGAAAAAATGAATTGTAAAAATTCAAAACAATAATTAAAATTGAAGAAAATAATAAATAGTTGAGGAAATAAATTGAAAATTTACGAATTAAATTAAAATTGGCAAAAATCATTGATAACTGAAACAAAAATTACAAAATGACGAAAATATTCGACAATTTAAAACAAAATTAAAAAAATGTTTAGATTAATATACGGCTGAACAAAGTAATTAAACAATCAAAAAATAATTATAAAATTTTAAGATAATAATTGAAAGTTGAAAAAATTGTAGGAAATTATTGAAAATTGCGGAAAATAATTAATAATTGAAGGAAATAGTTGAATAATAACGAGAATAATTGAAAAATAATGAAAATAACTGTCAATTGAAAATTCAATTCGAAAAATGACTAGATTAATAGAAAACTAAAAAAAAATAATTGAAAAAATTAAACAAGAATTATTAAAGTGAAAGAAAATAACTGCAGATTGAGAAATTAAGAAAATTGAAGGTATAATTGTTGGAAATAATTGCAGATTTAACACCTGGTTTAATAATCGAAAAAAATAATTGAAACCTGAAGAAAGCAATTAAAAATTGAAGAATGGAATTGAAATTTAAAGAATATACTTAAAAGTTGAAAAAAGTAATTGAAAAAAGCCGAGAATTAATTAATATAGAAGAAAAAAAATTGAAAACTGAAGAATGGAAATCAAAATTAAAGAATGGAATTAAAAATTCAAGAAAGTAATGGAACAATTGTATTTAAAATAAACTTAATGATATTTGAAATAATAATAGAAAACAGGCGATAGTAATAATAATAATAATAATAACAATAATTGAATTGATATTTGTAAACACTTTTTGTCATAGAAAAAAATAATTGAAAAAATCAGAGAATTATTTAATATCGAGGAATTAATTGAAAATCGATAAAAATAATTTAAAATTAAAGAAAATATTTGAGAAGTGAAGAAAATAATTAAAAATTGAAGAAATAACTTGGAAATTAAAGAATTAAATGGAAATATCAAGAAAATAATTGATAATTAAAATATAAAGCTACAATATAACGAAAATAATTAAATATTGATAAAAATAATTAACTATTAAAAAAAAAAAATTAACAATTAAAAAAAATTCGAAAAATGGTGAGAATAATCGGGAATTGAATTTTTTTTTTAATTAATGAATAATCATAAAATGGAAGGAGAATAATAAATTGTCAATTGAAAACTGATGAAAATTATGGATAAAATTGTACAAAGTAAATGAAATTGAAGAATTGTATTGAAATTTCAAGAAAATAATTGATTATGTAAAGAAAAATTACAAAATGACTAAAATTATTAAATATTAAAGAAAATAATTTAAAAAAAAGGACAATAATTGACAATCGAAAGAAAAAATTTTAATTTGTATAGAATAATCTACAACAGAACAACATATCTAAAAAAAAATTACAGAATAATTATAAAATTTAAAGAGAATAATTGTATATTGAAAACTGTTGAAAATTATTGCAACATAAACATTGCATTGTTTCTAAACATTTACAACTATAAATTTTTGCAAATACTAATAAGATTAATAAATTAATGAAATTTGTTATTCAAATAAATTTAATATTTTAGATAAATATTACGGTTATTCTATGCAAAGTAAAATCGCTTATAAAAGTAAATAAAAAATGTTTTTTGAACAAAATGTATTCAAACTTCTATAATTTATACGAACTTTAATCGTTCCAAACTTCTATTGAGGATAATTTCTATTCTTCTAAAGTTCTAACAACTCAATTTTTAATTTTTTCAGAAAAATAGTTCTAAACTTAAAACGATTTTAAATTAATTTAAACTTTAATAAGTATAGGAATTACAAAGTTACTCTTATTTTAATATTAATAAACTTCAGTTATTTTAAAGTTTTAATTCTTCAAATATTAATTAATCAAAATTTTAATTATTTCAAATTTGACTATTATAAACTTTGCATATTTTTAAAATCTAACAATGCATATTTGAATGATTTTAAACATTAACCATTATATAAAAACTTCTAATTATACAAAAAAATTTCATTGTATATTACAGCTTCAATCAGTCCAAATTTTGAAAATAATAATTTAGACTATAATTTGAATCAATGGAAATCGGGCCTAATGGAATTAGAAATTAAATGAAATTTATATTTACAAAAAAATTAAAACTGTGAGAAGTTTAAATGTTTAGCTATTAATATTCAGAATAATAAAACCCGTGTAGAAAAGTTCCCAGTAATTCCCAGTTTGTACTTGGGCGCCAGTTGGGGCCAACCTGGGCTTCCCAGTTTTTATCAAATACGTAAATTGTTACTAAATAATAGTTTCAATACTAAACTTATCGTCAATCTGGCTTTATATATTGCAATTTCCCTTCATTTCAATTTAAAAATTCATGAAATTCGGTCAAAGTGCTCAAAGTTTCCCATGAAAAATGCATGGGGAAAAAAACTTTTTCATGGAATTGATATAAAATCCATGAAAATTAACACTTTTCGATCGGATAAAGCTGTTTCTCCTCAGGAAAGTTTAAAGAATAAGATCCAATAATTTATTTAACAAATTTTTTATTATTAACTATTTTTTAAAGGGCCATAAAAAATCTTCATAAACGAAAAAAAAGTGTAAGATCGTTAAAAAATATTCATTACGACTTTTTACAACATTTTCCACCAAAATTCCCTTTAATTACATAAAAATTAGTTACTGACAATTGGTACATGTATTTTTTAATTTGTTTAAACAAATTAATATTGTTTATCTGAAAATTGTCTTCTAATAGAGCTAGAGAGTTGTAAATTTTTTCTAATATTGCATCTATTTAAGTTAAGTAAATCCTAATATTAGAAAAAAACTAAAATACAAAAATATAAAAATTGTTTAAACAAATTAATATTGTTTATTTGCAAGTTTTCATCTAATTGAGTTACAGGGTTGTAACTTTTTATTAATTTTGCAATTTTTCAATCTTAGTAAAACCCAATATTAATTGTAAAGTAAAATCAACAATTATAAAAATAGTTTAAACAAATTAATATTGTTAATATCAATACTGTAATACAGTACCCAAACTGTATTTAAGTTTCGAATAAACAATATTAATTTATTTAAAAGAGTTTCATAATTATGGATCTTCGTTTACTATAAGTTTTGGGTGTATATAGGAAAATTTGCAAAATTAAGAAAAAGTTAAACTCTCTAGCTCAATTCGATGAATGATTGCAAATAAACAACATTAGTTTGTTTAACCAATTTTTATAATTGTGGATTTTCGTTTATTATTAATATTCAACTTTGGTATTCTTAAAAAGTTGCAAAATTAAAAGTAAATTTTAAATCTAAAGCTCAATAAGATAAAAAGTTGCAAATAAACAATATTGATTTGTTTAAACAATATTTGTGATTGTAGATTTTCGTTTATTATTAATATTAAGCTTTCATAAGCTTAAAAAGTTGCAAAATTTGGAGAAAATTTCAACTCTGCAGCTCAATTAGATGATAAGTTGCAAATAAACAATATTAATTTGTTTAAACAATTTTTAAAATTGTGAATTTTCATTTATTATTAATATTAAGCTTTCATAGCTTTAAAAAGTTGCAAAATTAAAAGAAAATTTAAAATCTAAAGCTCAATAAGATAAAAAGTTGCAAATAAATAATATTAATTTGTTTAAACAATATTTGTAATCGTGGATTTTCGTTCATTATTAATATTAAGCTTTTATAGGTTTGAAAAGTTGCAAAGTTAAGAGAAAGTTTCAACTCTCTAGATCAATTAGATGAAAAATTACAAATAAACAATATTAATTTGTTTAAACAATTTTTATAATTGTGGAGTTTTGTTTTTTATTAATATTAAGCTTTCATAAGCTTGAAAAATTGCAAAATTAATAAAAAGTTACAACCCTGTAACTCAATTAGATGAAAACTTGCAAATAAACAATATTAATTTGTTTAAACAATTTTCATAATTGTGGATTTTCGTTTATTATTAGTATTGGGCTTTTATAGGTTTGAAAAGTTGCAAAGTCAAGAAAAAGTTACAACACTCTAGCTCTATTAGATGAAAAGTTGCAAATAAACAATATTAATTTGTTTAAACAATTTTAATAATTTTATATTTTAGTTTTTTTTCTAATATTATAGGCTTTACTTACACTACCGTCGGAAATTGTTGGTCCGATCGATTGGAGCGGATCAAAAAAATACAGCTCAAATAAGACCACGATATCTTGGTTAAAAATTAAGATAGAAACTTAACGTTTAAAAATTTGAAAAGATTATTAAATTCTGCGTTACAATACCTATTAGTTAAAATATTTTAAAAATTCAAAGTGATTATATTACTTGATGTGTTAGAAAAAAAAATTCTCAAATTTTTCAATTATCGTTCCATATGTTCAGTTCGTTGCCTGATGTAGAAAAATTGAATAAAAAAATTGAATTTTATATTGTTCTCTTCGTTGAATTGCTAGCTTTAATTTGAGCTAAGGGAACTTGAAAAATATTGAATGGTTCACGAGATATGACTAAAAACGTCCGAGCATATTTTTCTCAAAAACCTTCATTTTTAGGCAAAAACCACGTTTTTGATTGATTTTCGAGAAAAACATGCTCGGACATATTTAGTCATATCTCGTGAACCATTCAATATTTTTCAAGTTCCCTTAGCTCAAATTAAAGCTGGCAATTTAACGAAGAGAACAATATAAATTTCAATTTTTTTATTCAATTTTTCTAAATCAGGCAACGAACTGAACATATGGAACGATAATTGAAAAATCGAGAATTTTTTTTTCTAACACATCAACTAATATAATCACTTTGGAATTTTAAAAAATTTTAACTAATAGGTATTCTAAGGCAGAATTTAATAAGCTTTCCAAATTTTTAAATGTCACGTTTCTATCTTAATTTTTAACCAAGATATCGTGGTCTTATTTGAGCTGTATTTTTTTGATCAGCTCCAATCGATCGGACCAACAATTTCCGACGGTAGTGTAACTTATATAGTTGCAAAATTAGAAAAAAGTTACAACTTTCTAGCTCTATTAGATGAAAAGTTTCAAATAAACAATATTGATTTGTTTAAATAAATTAAAAAATACATGCAACAAGTGTTATTAACTAATTTTTATATCATTAAAGAAAATCTTGGTGGAAAATATTGTTAAAAGTTGTAATGAATATTTTTTAACGATCTTACATTTTTACGATCTTTTTTAGTGAATTGGCACTAACCGGGTTGAGCATTACAAGCCCACTAATTTCCCAGTGGGAAGACCCAACTGGGGCCCACCTTAAATTTGGGAAACCCATATGGGGCCCAACTGGCGCCCATCCAACTTTTCTACACGGGAAACGCAAGGATTGATCAAAATTTAGATAATTTAGATTTTCATTAAAAATAATTATTTCGAAATTTTAATGATCTCAATTTCCAATGATCTAAATATCAATTAATTTCAACACAAGAACATTTCAAGTTAATTTATATTGATAGAATTAAATTTTAATTTACTAAAAGTTTTCGTGTATGGAAATTTCAGTTCAATACTTTTAGGGTAAACTATATTTTAATTAATTCATTTTCTGTCAATGCAGTTCAATTGATTCTTATTAAAGTGGACTCTAATTTTAATTTAAAGATATAATTTTTTCGATTTAAATATAAATTAAAGAAACAAGCCTTTTTGGTTATCTAAGCAGAACACCTAAAAACTACGAGTATATTTGTCAAAATTTCGGTTTATAATTACAGAAATATTTGGGGTCTTTAGACACTTTTGTCATCTGACTTTGCTAAAGAAATTGTTTACGTTTCTTCGTCTTGCGATATACAACATTAATAAACATGGGAATTTTTAATGCTCAGCATTCTGTCTTGGATATTTCCTCCGATCTTGTGAACATTGCTTCTCTAAATTCAACGAATTTACACATGACTACGCGGAAAGAATTCAAATATTACCTACACTAAAAAAAGCTTAGGCTGACTTCCGGTTTTAATAGTCCCCATTAAACGAGGAGTTTGAAAAAATCCACAGTCTCATATATGTAAATTTTGCCTACAGCATTGCAAAAAGATAATCCTGTTGATTTTAATATTATCTTAAGGAGAATATGCAGATTTTTATTAATTTCAATTTTTTGTGGAAAACTATTATTAATTTGATACAAAATCTTGAAAAATTAATATTTTTCAACCGGATAACTTTAACTTTCTTCATAAATGTTCAAAGAATAACATCCAGTAACTTCTTTATTTTGTTATTATTATATCTATTTTTTAGACGGTCTCAAAGTACCTCATAAATTGAAAAAGAATCAACAAATCTTTAAAATGTATTTTTAATCATGCTTTTGGAAGTTTCTTGCAATAGCTATTCTGAAAAATAACCTAATTATAAATTTTTACTAAATATATTTCATGTAATTGTTAATTTGTTTAAGCAAATTATTGTCGCTACTTAAAATTTTTTCATTTATTATTATTTTGCCGCATGCAAAATACGAGAACTTCATAATATAAGGTTTAAGCTATCTCTTAATATCATTTAACTAAAAATAAAAGAGTGGTATCTACTTTTCCATACAGATTAATCCTAGTGGTTGAGGGCATAAAAATGAAATTTTTTTACATCCTGTCATACATACAGTATATACTGTATGCTATATAAATCCTAATAAAGAGCAAAAAATGTCAAAAAATACTTATAAAATCTTCTCGTATAAAAAGAAATAATTACTGTGCACTGAACCGACTACCTCTGTTATTGATGATTGTCTGACACTTAAGACTGTCACTTAAAGAAACGACGTCACTGCAAGGGAAGAAACGGAAAGAGAAATGGGCAATTGATTGAATGAAATGAAGATTGATTTGAATATCCTAGCAGTGCGTTACTCTATCCTATTGTTGTAGTGAGTAAAAGAAGTCATTTGTGATGCCACCTATTTACATTCATAATACGATTAAGTATTACTCTCGCAACAATTGATTTGACGTCTAAATTTAATTCATGTTATTCAAATTTGATTACATTTAATTTGATCCCAAATTATCTCAAGATATAATTTTGTTTACAGTAGCTATACTCAGAGGTAGTTAATGAATAGAAATCACGGCAGAATTCACAGAAAATGTTATTCCGGGTTGAATGCATATTAAGGGGATGTGGTTTATAAAGAGCTTATTTTCTACGTAAAGAAGATTTACCGAAGAGATAATTGGGTAAAAACAAACTTGTTAACACAGTGAAAACCACGTCACAAGAAGAATTTTGATGTTAGAACCATTTCTTCCTTCGACTTACCTCTTCGAGGAGTAGAAACTGTTTGCGAGGCTCTCTCCCTTTTTTTTCCTTCCAAGCACACGAGTTTTCTCCTGCTCAATCTGAAAATAGAATAAAAAAACAAGGTTCATTCCCAGTGCACAAGATTACGGTAATTGTTAGAGCAGTTTCCTTTCCTGAGCTTTAGTCGATGAATGCACTCAGCTAAAAGCAGGAATATATGGACGTAAAGAAGAAGTTTATACTTCCAGTTGTGTTTTAACCATTGTAAAATTTGTATTTCAAAAGAAACAAATCAAGGGAAATAAACCAAAGAATTAAACAAAAGGCATAATCCAAAGAAATAAATATAAAAGAAGTAAATCAAAAGGCAAAATACAGAAACGTAAAAGAAATTAATGATTCAAAAGAAATAAATTACTGAAAAAACTGTGTAAAAAATTCTGCTCGGGGCATAGTAATAAACGTTAATTAAGCAATTTTTGTTAAATTAACGATAATCTATAACAATAATCCGCAAGATTCATTTATTCTTTCAGTCTACCCACACCTCAAGTTTGACACATAGACATTGTTTGTTTTAAATTAGATACTTTTTATCATATGCGTGCAAATTGATTAAAATTTAAATTAATATAATAATAAATTCCGTTGTCGATTATTCTCGCCACTTATCGAAATTTTTCTTTCAATTGTCAATTATTATTTTACTCATTTCTCAATTATTTTCTGTAATATTGAATTATTTCAGTCATTTTGTAATTTTTCTTTCGACTATCAACTATTATTTTAAAAATTTAATTTAATTTTAAAATTGAATTATTTAATCTTTAATTTAATTCTTAGTTTTTAATTATTTTCTTCAATTTTCAATTCGATTCTTCGTTTTTCAATTATTTTATTCAAAATGCAATAAATCTCGCATTTTTTCAATTATCAAATATTTTCTTGAAATTTCAATACAATTCTTTACTTTTTAATTGATTTCTTTTATCTTCATTTATTTTCTACAATTTTTCCCGAAACTTTCATCAGTTTTCAATTGTAAATTTTTTATTCTCCTTTAATTTTATGATTATTAACATTAATTTTAAAAATTCTTTTGTTCAAATGACGATTATTCTTATCATTTTTTGAATTTTTTTAATTGTTTTTTTTTTAAATAGTTATTTATTTTCGTCACATTGTAGCAGGGATGGTCACGCCCACGAAACGCCACGACAAATAAGTGTTACTGCGGGTCGTTTCAGTAGCACGGCACGAGAAATATTTCTAATCTGTATTGTGTTCAAACACAACACATAATTGTGAAGGTCAGAGTTTCGAGTTTGTATACAAAACGTTATCCAGCGGTCAATTGAATCGTATTATTGAGACAATACTTTTGCCGACCGAGAATTGTATTGTATTGTAAACACAAAACTTTTGCCGATGGAGAATCGTACTGTTTTTAAAACACGTTACGTTGGCCGATGAAAAATTGTAGTGTGTTCACGATACGATACTTTAGCCGGTTGGCAAACGTTTCGTGTCGAACACGTTAGGAAACGTTTCGAGAAAACGTGTTCTAGACTACTTTGGATTCTCTTCATTTCGGGAAGTAGGAATCTGAGGGTAAAAATAATCAATTATGTATTATGTATATAACAATTTTCATTTGCTTTAACAATTTCGATTTCTTTAAACAACTATAATTTGTTTAAACAATTTTAATTTGTTTAAACAATGTTTATTTTTTAAAAACAATTTTATTTTCTTTAAACAATTATAATTTGTTAAAACAATGTTAATTTGTTTAAACAATGTTAATTTGTTTAAACAATTATAATTTGTTTAAAAAATGGTAATTTGTTGAAACAATGTTAATTTGTTTAAACAATGTTAATTTGTTTAAACAATGTTAATTTGTTTAAACAATGTTAATTTTTTCAAAACATTTTTAATTTGTTAATACAATTATAATTTGTTTAAACAATGTTATTTTTTAACAATTTACATTTGTTTAAACAATGTTAATTTGTTTAAACAATGTAAATTTGTTTAAACAATGTTAATTTGTTTAAACAATGTTTATTTGTTTAAACAATGTTTATTTGTTTAAACAATGTTTATTTGTTTAAACAATGTTAATTTGTTTAAACAATGTCAATTTTTTTAAACAATGTTTATTTGTTTAAACAATGTTTACTTGTTTAAACAATGTTAATTTGTTTAAACAATGTTAATTTTTTTAAACAATGTTAATTTGTTTAAACAATGTCAATTTTTTTAAACATTTTTAATTTGTTAATACAATTATAATTTGTTTAAACAATGTTATTTTTTTCAACGATTTATATTTCTTTAAACAATTTATATTTGTTTAAGCAATTTATATTTGATTAAACAATTTAAATCTGTCTAAACAAATTTAATTTGTTTAAGACATTTAAATATGTTTAAGAAATTAAAATATGTGACGCTCCGCGAGAGAAGGGACCTATCGGGGAACAAATCAATTTTCATTTTTTTATGCTAAAAGATAATTTTTGAGTTGTTTTTTCATTTCCATGTTTCAAAATTTTTTTTTATTAATTACACTTTTTGTTATAATGCTTCAAACCTAAGCGTGCTAAGTGTATCGCATTTTTTGGTTTTTCTTTGATCGACCGTCTCATAGAAATTGGCTTTTATTGATTACATTTTTTTAAGGTAATTGATCATTTTTGAGTTACTTCTTGAGTTCCAAAAATCTAAATTTGATTCCTGTAATTAGTTTTCTTGTTATGATGCTTCAAACATTGGCATGTTAAGCGTCTTGATTTTTCTTCCTTCTCTTTGCCCGTCTGTCCTTTAAAGTTTACTTTCTCAGCGATAGGTCCCTTCTCTCGCGGAGCGTCACATATGTTAAGACAGTGAAATCCGCATATATCAAACCCGCATTTATCGGATTTTCGCTTACATCGTACAAATTTTTCGGTCCTTTTGATTTTTAGTGTTTTCTATGTTAAAATACCCTCTTATATCAGAACCCGTTATAGGAGAAAGTCGCTTATATGGGTTGAATTTTGAAGTACCTTGAACTAAATTATTCCCATAAATATCGGATCTTGAAATTTCGGCATAAAATTCAGATGAAATTGATAAGCAGTTTCTGAAAATTCATTAACTAAATATAAATACATTGTTTAAACAAGTAAAAAAGAAATACGAAACTGCATGTATGTATGTCATTGTGTTTACTGATAGTATTTTTAGATTAAATTAAGATTTTATAACTTATAAGTAAATTTTTAAAGAAATATAATATCATTTGTTAATTAAAATACTTTTTGAAAATAAATATCAAACAGGTTTATAAAAATATCGGACAAGTGCGAAATTACACTCGCCCTAAAACCAAAGGGTTCCGTACCTCCCTAGTTTTTTAACTATATGAGCTAGAGATCTGAAATTGTCCGCTAGAGATACATTATAGATAATTTAATATTTTAATAAACCCCTTTTAATTATGTTTCAGCTGTAGTGCAATTTAATCATGTTAAAAGAAGGCAAAAACAAGTTTTTTTTTACTAAATTAAAATACTGCCAATGTAAAGATAAAAAATGCAAATACTCAGACAGTTTTCACCAAATTAATTCAAGAAAAGCTCATTCGACGCAGAATAAATACACTTTAAATACTTTAACACAGGAAAACATGTTCTATTTTTAAGAACATAAAACACTAATTCCACTTAATAATCTTAATTTTTTCAATTTTCAAAATTAACAACATCTAATAACAGAGGCCATGGCGGAAATCGTGACAACAATGGGCACAGAAAAAAGTTAAAACTCAAATCTCTCTTCATTTTTTACAGTTTAAAAAACTTTCTAAACACCACCAAAACTGAATTCAAACATAAAAATTACATTTTTCAAATTATTAAAATATACAAGTCTAAGTCCAAAGGACCGTGGCACAAATCGTACCAAACATGGGTCGAGAAAAAAGTCAAATTTTAATCTCCTATTCAATTTTTTCAACAGCAAAGATGATACAGAACAATTAAAAAGAGATTATGCCCAAAAATAATAATTTTCCAGAAGTTTTAAATATACAAAAACCAAATTCAAAGAACCATGGCAAAAATCGTACGAAACGTGGGTCATAAAATAAATGAATTTTCAGTCACTTATTTAATTTTTTAAATAGTAAAAATTATTTGAACATAGCAACAAAATTATTTAGCCAAAAAAAAATTATTTTTAATAAGTTTCAAAATATACAGGAACAAAATTCAAAGGACCATGGCACAAATCGTACTGAACATGGGTAGAGAAAAAAGTCAAATTTTAATCTTCTGTTTGATTTTTTAAATAGTAATAATGATACAAAACAGCAAAAAAAAGATTATGTCCAAAAACAATTATTTTTCACAAGTTTCAAAATATAAAAAAACCAAATTCAAAGAACTATGGCACAAATCGTACCAAACGTAGGACGTAAAAAAATCAAATTTCCGTTCCCGTATTTAATTTTTTAAATGGTAAAAATTATATAGAACATAGCCAAAAAATGATTTAGTAGGGGAGACCGGGGCTAGTTGGGTCAGGGGTAGAGTGGGTCATTGCAGTTTACTCAAAGGCTATTAGTCAAATAAATTCATCTCTACACAAAAATTATGTTACATAGTGAGATGCAAGTTTGTGGCAAGTTTCATTATTATATCATCATTTATGTGGAGTAAATATGAGAAAAACTAATTTTGATACTCCAAAGTAAAATAAAGAAACTACATTATTTTAATTAAAGTTCACTATCACTAATTTATTTCAGTCAATTAACACTAATGGTAATACTTTTTAACAATTAGGAATTAAAAAATACGTTTTTTCAATACGAGCAATTTTTTTAATCTATAATCTTATACTTTCACTGCTCCAATTTAAATATGTTTATTTTTCAATTTCTTTTATTATAAAATAACCCTAAAAACTAAGTTTATTATATAAAGTAATGTTTTAACAATTAAACAGTAACATTTTAATCATGACCCAGTCTGCCCCGGGCCGGGGCGGGTTGGGTCACTTTAAATTTCTCCAAAAACAATGTTCCTCCAAAAAAACTAAAAGTAATAACGGGACTTTTTCTTTTTTAAATGAAAGCTGAAATATCAGAGCAGGTTTTCTGTACGATCAGGTTTTCATAAATTGTATATTAACGAAGTTAAACAACGAAGAGTGAAAAATGGCCCAACCAGCCCCGGTCACCCCTACAAATAAATTATTTTCTATAAGTTTCAAAATATGAGTCAAATCACGCCAAGTGGGCACCCCTTCGGACCTTTTGCAACCGATTTTGATGAAACTTGGAAGAATTGTTGTACCAATAGGATACATTAAATTTGTAAAATATGGTTTATAAATATGAACGGGTTTCCTAGATACAGGGTGTCAAAGTTGATTTTTTTTCGAAACGGTAATTTTCAAAAATTTTTAGCTCCAAAAATATTGTTCGTAGGAAAAAATGTTCTGAACATTTTTTGTAGCACATTAGTTGTAGTTTCCAAAAAAAATTAGTATTACTAGAAAAATTTTTTTTTTGTTTTAAACATTATTAATTGTTTTAAACAATTACGTTTTTTATGCTTTCTCCATCCTCATAAACATCTTCTTTTACATAAAAAAGTGTATTTGATATTTAAGTACAGAAATCAACAATAAAGTTTAACTGCCTGACATTTGCATAAAAACAATCACAATTTGTTTATTGTGGTGCGCGAAGGTTATGCTGTTTTACCTGATGGCGCGTAACCTCGTAATGGTGCTAGGCAAAAGTTTGATTTATTATTGGTTTTCGAATTATTATATTCATAAAAAAACTAAAACAAGCTTCTAATTTTAAATTGATAAAGACTGCATTTCGTAAGAAAATTATAATAATACATTTATTAATAGTTATTAATTTACATTTAAAATAAGATCAAAATGGTTTTAACCATTTTAAATTTCGAAATTTTAACGATATAAAGAATGAAAAATGAACATTCTAACATTTTTTTGTTAAAAAACCAGAAAATCTAGAAATTGCTTGAAAGAGTAAATGGATCCTTCTTAATGTAAAGAATAGCATTTTTAATATATAAAGTTGAATTTAAAAAATAAAACAAAAATGTTAACAAAAAATCAATTTTTGATTCTTTAATCAAAATCCGAGTATCAGCTTTGAAAATTATTCAAAAAAAAAGGATTTAGAGTGAAATGTTTTGTTTGTTTTAATGAATTAGCGAAATTTTTTTCAAAATTGTTAAACACCCTGAGTTTACTGATTAATTTAGAAAAATTTAAGCCTTAATTAAATTAATTTAATGGGTACAAAATTAAAAAAAAAACCAAGTCGTTTTTCAAAACCAGGGTGGCCACAAAACTTAATTTACAAATTTCCCTGACATTGCCCTGAGTTTTCCCTGACATAAAATTTTTATTATAAATAATAAACAAACAGCTAGGTAAAATAAATTAAAATTTTGCTATATTCTTAAAAGCAGGGCTGATAACAATCATGATCTTTTTAAAAAATTTTAAAAATCCGATGATTTTTTATATCAGTCAAAAATTGATTTTTTTAAAATATAATCAGTAAAATCTCTAAATGTTTATTTATAAAGAGTTTATTGAATAAATGAGGAAAAAATTAAAAATACAACACAAGAATGAAACAGTAACATAAAAATTTATATAAAAAAGTTGAAACTGTTTAAAAAAATTAAATTATTTATGGACATTTTTATAAAATTAAAATAATAAATAAGAAGATAATTTAAAAAAAAACGGTAAAATATATTACTAAAGAGAACAAAATTTTAAAATTAAAACAATTGAAGAATTATTTGACAAATTAAGGAGGTTCTACCTAGAGTTCCTATAAAGAGAGTTAGGACATGTGAAGTTCAACTTTTGATTGGCTCAGCGTAACCGGAGACGGAAGTGTATTGAAAGTTTTTTCATTGGCTGAAAAGAGCGCGCTGATTTTGAAATGCTTTCTTAATAGACATTTTTAAATTTCACCCGCCCTTTTCTACCAATCACACAAATTGCTTCATCGTCACTTCCGTCTCCGGTTTGTCAACAGGCTAGTGGAAGGGGGCACGTGTCCTAACTCTCTTTATAGGAACTCTAGTTCTACCGTATGACGATACTAGTCAAAACAGAGACCATTATTTTGTGGTTAGGTTTAAATTTAATTTTACTGATATACAATTAAACAATTGTATTCATTAACTTTATTTACCTTTTTAATATGACTATTTTTCATGTGCGATCAAAATTAACATTTTAAAATATCAGAACGTCTGAACTGTATCGTGTAAAGCTTGAAATATTTTTACAAATTAATTTATTGCAACTCTCACAGGAACCTATTGTCCTTTTTTAAATACAATATCGGTTCATTACATATCTGTGTTTAACTATACAAACTTTGATAACTATCTCGTCAATTAATAATTTTTAGTACGAAAATATGTGACAGAGTAATGAATTCTCATAAGAATCAATGTTAAACAGGTTAAACAGTGAAGAAATAAATCGATCATAACTTTTTTCCCAAGAACCTACAGGTCTCAAAAATTTAACTACAAAATTGTAGAAACTTTATCTAGCAGTACACTAAGTTTTATCAAAATTTGTTTGATTAATCGATTTACGGTAGAACTTCCTTAAATAAAAAAAAAATAAATACAATTTTGGAAAATTTTAAAATATTGAAAAAGAAAAGAAATTCTATGAAATAGAAGAACGATGTTAACATGAGAATATTTAATACAAGATTAAATTTACCTAATTTAAAATAAAAGAATAAAAGCTTCCAAAAAAGTAGAAAATTGAGAAATTTAAAAAATGAAGAAAAAAGCATCAAATAAAGGTTTTAAAAATTTCGTAATTATAAAATAAAAACTAAATAATTTAAAAGAAGGAAAAATGATAACAAAAAATAAAGAAACAATTAAAACGCAAGGATGGAATAAAAAAATAGTAAAACATCAAGAAAATTAAATAAATAGGAAGAAAAATGGAGAAATTTTCTTTTCCTTAATCTAACAAACCGTAAAAAAAATGTGAAACCAAAAAACTGAAGCAAAATCGTAAAAATGTGGAAATCTTATAATATTTAAAACCATTTAAATATTATTTTAAATGCAAATTTATTTATAACTATTAATAAATCGTTAAAATTTCGAAATCTTATAATGTTCAGAACATATTTTAATCTTATTTTAAATGCAATTTAATGACTATTAATAAATCTTTAAAATTTCTAAATTTAAAATGGTTAAAACCATTTTGACCTTATTTTAAATGTAAATTAATAACTATTAATAAATGTATTATTATAATTTTCTTACGAAATGCAGTCTTTATCAATTTAAAATTAGAAGCTTGTTTTAGTTTTTTTATGAATATAATAATTCGAAAACCAATAATAAATCAAACTTTTGCCTAGCACCATTACGAGGTTACGCGCCATCAGGTAAAACAGCATAACCTTCGCGCACCACAATAAACAAATTGTGATTGTTTTTATGCAAATGTCAGGCAGTTAAACTTTATTGTTGATTTCTGTACTTAAATATCAAATACACTTTTTTATGTAAAAGAAGATGTTTATGAGGATGGAGAAAGCATAAAAAACGTAATTGTTTAAAACAATTAATAATGTTTAAAACAAAAAAAAAAATTTTCTAGTAATACTAATTTTTTTTGGAAACTACAACTAATGTGCTACAAAAAATGTTCAGAACATTTTTTCCTACGAACAATATTTTTGGAGCTAAAAATTTTTGAAAATTGCCGTTTCGAAAAAAAATCAACTTTGACACCCTGTATCTAGGAAACCCGTTCATATTTATAAACCATATTTTACAAATTTAATGTATCCTATTGGTACAACAATTCTTCCAAGTTTCATCAAAATCGGTTGAAAAAGGTCCGAAGGGGTGCCCACTGGGCGTGATTTGACTCATATACAAGCACAAAATTCCAAGCACCATGGCACAAATCGCACGAAACATGGGTAGAGAAAAAAGTCATATTTTAATGTCCTACTTAATTTTTTTAATAGTAATAATGATGCAGAACATAGCAAAATAATATTTATCCCAAAAAAATTATTTTTCTCTCCTTTCAAAATATACAAGACGCAAATTCCAAGGACCATGGCACAAATCGTACGAAACATTGCGTAATAAAGAAGTAAAACTAGTATCACCTATCTAATTTTTAAATAGTTGTTCTGTCTCATTTTAACTAATTAAAAAATTATGTAGGTGATGAAAATTTAATTTTTCTCTTACTCATGTTTAGTACGATTTGTGCCATGGTCCTTGGAATATGCTTCTTGTATATTCTTAACTTGCAGAAAATAGTTTTTGTGGGATAAATCATTTTTTTGCTATGTTCTACATAATTTTTACTATTTAAAAAATTAAATATGTGACTGAAAATGAACTTGTTTTATTACCCACGTTTGGTACGATTTGTGCCATGGTTCTTTGAATTTGGTTTTTGTATATTTAAAAACTTGTGGAAAATAATTATTTTTGCTCATAATCTTTTTTTAATTGTTCTGTATCATCTTTGCTGTTGAAAAAATTGAATAGGAGATTGAAATTTGACTTTTTTCTCTACCCATGTTTGGTACGATTTGTGCCATGGTCCTTTGGACTTAGACTTGTATATTTTAATAATTTGAAAAATGTAATTTTTATGTTTGAATTCAGTTTTGGTGGTGTTTAGAAAGTTTTTTAAACTGTAAAAAATGAAGAGAGATTTGAGTTTTAACTTTTTTCTGTGCCCATTGTTGTCACGATTTCCGCCATGGCCTCTGTTATTAGATGTTGTTAATTTTGAAAATTGAAAAAATTAAGATTATTAAGTGGAATTAGTGTTTTATGTTCTTAAAAATTATCTTGGCATTATTTTTTGTCGTTTTATAGCTTATCAATTTCATCTGAATTTTATGCCGAAATTTCAAGATCCGATATTTATGGGAATAATTTAGTTCAAGGTACTTCAAAATTCAACCCATATAAGCGACTTTCTTCTATAACGGGTTCTGATATAAGAGGGTATTTTAACATAGAAAACACTAAAAATCAAAAGGACCGAAAAATTTGTACGATGTAAGCGAAAATCCGATAAATTGTAATTGTTTAAACAAATTCACATTTTTTAAACAAATTATAATTGTTTAAACAAATTAACATTGTTTCAACAAATTATAATTGTTTAAAGAAAATAAAATTGTTTTTAAAAAAATAAACATTGTTTAAACAAATTAAAATTGTTTAAAAAAATTATAGTTGTTTAAAGAAATCGAAATTGTTAAAGCAAATGAAAATTGTTATATACATAATACATAATTGATTATTTTTACCCTCAGATTCCTACTTCCCGCAATGAAGAGAATCCAAAGTAGTCTTGAACACGTTTTCTCGAAACGTTTCCTAACGTGTTAGACACGAAACGTTTGCCAACCGGCTAAAGTATCGTATCGTGAACACACTACGATTCTTCATCGGCTAACGTATCGTCTTTTAAAAACGGTACGATTCTCCATCGGCAAAAGTTTTGTGTGCAGAATACAATACAATCGTAGACTAACGTTTTGTTTATAAACACGAAACTTTGGCCTTCAGAATTCGGTATTGTATTCTGGACACAATGCAAATTATCGGTGAGCGACGTTCTGAGTCATACCACAATACGATTTATTTTCTGCTAGCGTGTTGTGTCAGCTACACGCCACGAAACGATACTTTTGGTCCGTGACCATCCCTGTGGTAATTTTTCTTTTAATTATCAATTATTTTCTTGAAATTTCCATTTAATTCTTTAATTACTAATTTATTTTTTCAATTTTAAATATTTTGTTTAATTCTAAAATATTTTCTTTAATTTTCAATTATTTTTATCGATTTTCAATTAATTCCTCAATATTAAATAATTCTCGTATTTTTTCAATTATTTTTTACATTCAAATTTTTTTTTTTAATTTCAATTCAATTATTCAATTCTAGAACTACTCTCTCCAATTCTAACTTATTTTCTTCATATTTAAATCCCACTTTCCAATTTTCAATTATTTTCTTTAACTTTTAATTTCATTCTTAAATTTTTATTTTTATTCATCAGTTTTCAATTCATTCTTCTATACTCATTAATTCTCGTCTTTTCCCAATTACTTTTTTTTTAATATTAAAGTAGGTATATTCCATAAATTTTTTTTAATTTATTGAAGTTTAAATTTATCTAAATTTTTATTGGTTCTAAGGTTTTAAATTATCTGAATTTTAATTAATTCTTGCGTTTTTATATTATTCTGAATATTAATAACTAAATATTTAAACTTTTCACAATTTTAATTTTTTCTTGTAAATTATCCTATAAATTTTTTTTAATTTCAAATTCCATTAGGATCAATTTTCATTGATTCTAATTATAGACTAAATTATTATTTTCAAAATTTTGAGTGATTGAAGCTTTAATATACAATGAAAATTCTTTGTATAATTAGAAGTTTTTATATAATTATTATTCTTCTTCAATTTTATGATTCTTCAATAATTTAAATTTTGATTGTTTGAATGACGATTATTCTTACCATTTTTCAAATTTTTTTTTATTCTTGATTTTTTTTATAATAAATAATTATTTTCGTCCATATTCCACTATTTTCGTCATATTGTAATTTTATTTTTTAATTATCAATTATTTTCTTGATATTTCCATTTAATTTTTTAATTTCCAATTTATTTCTTCAATTTTTAATTATTTTCTTCAATTCTCAAATATTTTCTTTAATTTTCAATTATTTTTATCGATTTTCAATTAATTCCTCAATATTAAATAATTCTTGGTTTTTCAATTAGTTTTTTCGCTCATAAAACTTTTGAATTCAATTATTATTATTATTATTACTATTATTATTATCGCCCTCGTTATCGCCTTTTTTCTATTATTATTTCGAATATCATTAAGTTTTTTTAATTTTAAATACAATTATTAAATTATTTTCTTTAAATTTAAATTCCATTTTTCAATTTTTATTGCTATTTTTCAGTTTTCAATTTTTGATCTTCTATATTAATTAATTCTCGGCTTTTTCCAAATACTTTTTGCTTCCTCATAGAGGAAGTATTGTAATTGTTAAGATTTTCGATTTTCCAAAAATATCCTAAATCAACTCATTTTTATCTAAAAGCGTAAATTTTCATTGTTAAATTTGGATGACTTATTAAGTTCATGAATATCTAAATTTGGACAAAGGGATTTTTAAAAATACCCAATCAAATTTTTTGAGCATCTTTTTTCATCGAAAAAAATCGTTTTTTGACAACAATTTTTTGCATGCAAAAAATACAATTTAATGAATACAAAAATTATACTCCTTATCTCAAAACGAATCGATTGATCTATTTAACTTTTGTAATTGATCAAAAACTCGTAAAATAATTCATTTTGTTGCATTTCAAATACTTTTTTTCAATAAATTCTTCAATTAACTTTTATATTATTATTTTTTGCTTACTTAGAAGCGAAATGTCCATGAAATGGACATAATTCTTACCTAGTTTTTTAATTTTTTAGTATATTTTTCAATTTCAATTCCATTCTTAAATTTTTAAGCGCTTTCTTGAATTTTCAATTATTTTTTTTCAATTTTAATGATTTTTTTCGACTTTTAATCCAGTTGCTAAATGTGCAATTATTTCCAACAATTATTGAATAATTTTCTTAATTTTCAATTTGGAATTATTTTTTTAAATTTAATATTTTTTGTTTACTTTTTTCAATTATTTTGCTCGGGTGAATATTAATCTAGCCATTTTTGGAATTTTGCTTTCAATTGACAATTATTTTCGTCATTTTTAAAATTTTTTCTTCAATTTTTGTCGTCATTTTTTAACTATTTCCTTCAATTATTAATTATTTTCTGCAATTTTCAATTGTTTCCTACAATTTTTTTTATTTTTAATTATTAACTTATAATAATTCATTATAATTATAACTTATAGTAATAAGAAAATAATAATAATAATAACAAAATAATAATAATAACAACTTATCGTATAATTATTTTTTAATTTTTTAAATTATTCTGTTCGGTTGCGTATCAATTTAATCATTTTTAAAATTTTGTTTTCAATTTTCGAATATTTTCGTTATTTTGTAATTTTTGTTTCAGTTATCAATTATTTTTTCAAATTTTAATTTAATTCTTAAATTTTCAATTATATCCTCACTTTTTTATTATTTTTTTCGATTTTTAGTTAAGTTTCTCAATTTGCAATTATTTCTAACAGTTACACTGCAAAAACAGGTGTCTTAAATTGTTCAAAAATGTCTTATATTAAGACATTTTTCGTGTCTTAGACACCAAAAGTATCTTAATTTAAGACATTTTTTACCAATTTAAGACACCATGTTTTTGCAGTGTATTCCTTTAATTGAACTATTATGTTAAATTTAATATAAATTGTTTAATTTTTTAAACTTTTCTTTTCAATTGTGTAGCCATTTTTCGAATTTCTTTTTCAACTGTCAATTATTTTCGTCATTTTTCAGATATTATGTTCTTCAATTTTGTAATTTCTATTATTTGAATTTGCAAAAATTTATCGTTTTAAATGACCAACAACAATTCTTCGAAGTTGCTACAATTCAACAATTCAAGTTAATTGTAATATTATGAATTTATTTCCATAATATTATGAATTTATCACTCAGTTAATAATTATTGAAAAGATATTATCGATTTCACTGAGTCAAATAAAACGAAAAAATCTTCACTTTTTTAACGTTTCAACAGCTATGCTGCCCTCATCAGAAACTAAAATTTATTAATAACATGTTTAACAAAAAATTAATTTACAAATTATGAATATAATAAAATGAAATGGTGTCAACAATAATTACCGTAAAAAATTAACAATAAATAAATTAAATATAAAGACGATGACAAATTTTTGACAACAAGTGTCTCGTCCGTTTACTAAAATTAAACTGAGGTAATTAGAATATTATTGAACTGATCAATGCGATCGGATTATTATAAAAAAGTGATTAAAAAAGTGAAGATTTTTTCGTTTTATTTGACTCAGTGAAATCGATAATATCTTTTCAATAATTCAAGTTAATGTTGCTAGTTATTATTAATAATTGTATTTCAAAACATTGTGTGAAATTTTCTATAGTATACCACAAAATGAAGACGCATACTTAAATTTTAACAAATGTACAATTAAGGTTAATTATTATTAACGTGGGTAAATGAACATCTAGTAACTGATTATTGTCTCATTGAATCACGAGTCTCGTGTAGATAGTATACATTAAAGAGTTTAGTCATTAATTTCTTGGGAGAAAATGATGACTATTCTTCCATACTCGTTGAAAGAAAAATTCGTGACGACTTGTGAAAGTCGATTTGAAAGAAACCCTGGGGAATTGCGATAAGCTCAAGCCCCTTGAAAAGACATTTTTCGCAGTTGAAGGAATGCCTGATGTTATCGACTTCTTCAAGATGCCTCAATGGCCTTTAAATTCGAAAAAAATCAACGTCTTCATTGACCAACGACTTGAGATTAATCGCAAAGTTGATGCTCACTTTATTACGCGTAACTGATTGTTACTCCCTCAAAACAAATTTTACACAGTGCTATTTGTCTTCTATTCAAATAAAATTTTTAGCGCAATTTTTCGCGAGTTTTCTATTGAAATTAGATTTTTATCAGCTCATCACAAAATCTTCCCAATCTCATGATGTTTTTCCTCTATTCAAATTGATTTCCAACAGTAGCTTTTTACAAAGTTGTTCTAATCTTATCTTACCCACTTTATCAATTTACTCTAACTTATTAGATTTTAAAAATAAAGCCACTTCTCATAAAGTTAGAACTTTAAGATAAGCTGCTAAAGCTCCAATCAGACGTTATTGATAAAATTGTTTCGAGATTTTATGATACGGGATTTTTAATTTTCTTGTGAGATTTTTTTAATGAAACACGTATGAATAATTTAGTTACAAGAGATTCACGCCTGATATGCATTTCTTCCTCCTGATTATCTCTCTATATATCCGTGAAGGAATATCACGCTTCTTTAGTTTGGATGTTTTTCGATCTCACGAAGCCGCATTTCCAGTCATATACCGCAACCGCAGAAAC
Source organism: Ganaspis brasiliensis (assembly GCA_037103525.1). NCBI lineage: Eukaryota > Metazoa > Arthropoda > Insecta > Hymenoptera > Figitidae > Ganaspis > Ganaspis brasiliensis. The sequence continues at coordinate 35,406 of JAZKLR010000013.1, read as the reverse complement.
GATACTTTGCAAAACCCATCTCTGCTTCCGCAAGCAGGCGCTCAGGATCAAAAGTGTCAGAATCTGAACATGGCAAACAGAACACTTATATATATATGGAGGGCTTCTTAATGTCATGTTTGACGTTTGATTTTGAAAGGTTTGAGCTCATTTAATAAGTAATGAAAATTGTTCTTGAAAAGGTTTAGCCAACGATTACAATTTAAATACTGCAGCTGCCGTGCACGTTTCTTCTTCTGGAAACGTTCAATTAATGTTATTATTATTATTCTCTTATTGCATTCTTCAGACTTTGTGCATTCAAAGCAACAGCAATCTAAAATTAGGCTTTTATCATTTTATCTTATTGATGTTTATTTTCACTTAAATTTAATTAAATCGTGGGGAGTACTTTTGCATCAGAATATTTAAGATGAATTGGGATTTTAGGATTAAAATCCTTAAAAAGTTTTATTATCACAAAATAAAATTTGCATTGTTGTTGGTCATTTAAAACTATACATTTTTTGCAAATTCAAATAATGAAAATTACGAAATTGAAAAATATACCTGAAAAATGATTGAAATAATTGACAGTTGAAAACGAAATTCGACAAATGGCTACATGATTACACAATAAGAATGAATATAGGTAGTTTAAACAATAAATTTTTAATTTAAACAAAATAGTTGAAAAATTATAGGAATAACTGTTGCAAATAATTGAAAATTAAACAACTGGATTGAAAATCGAAAAAACTAACTAAAATTGTAGAAAATAACAAAAAATTGAGGAAATACTTTGAAAATTGAAAAATTAAACTAAATTTGAAAAAATAATTGATAATTAAAAAAAAATTACAAAATGACGAAAATAATTGACAATTGAAAACAAAATTCAAAAACTGGCTAGATTTATACACAACCGAAAAAAATAATTTTACAACTCAAAGAATAATTATAAAATGTTAGGATAATAATTGAAAATTGCAGAAAGTAATAATTAATAATTGAAGGAAATAACAATTGGAAACAACAGTTTAAAAAATTAAACAATTAATATTAAATTTAAACAAAATAGTTGAAGAATTATAGGAATAACTGTTGCGAATAATTGCAAATTAAACTTGCAAATTAATTAAAACAAAAAATTGAGGAAACAAATAGAAAATTTAAGAAATAAATAAAAAATTTAAGAATTAAATTAAAATTTGAAAAATTAATTGATAATTGAAAAAAAATTACCAAATAACGAAAATAATTGACAATTGAAAATAAAATTCAAAAAATGGCGAGATTAATACATAACCGAACAAAATAAATTTAAAAATCAAAGAATAACTATTAAAATTGAAGATAATAATTGAAAATTGCGAAAAATAATTAATAATAATTGAAGGAAATAGTTGAAATATGACGAGAATAATTGAATTATTGAAAAAAATATGTCCAAAACAGGTAGTTTAACGTCCAGGAGTTATCATCAAAGTAAGAAAAACTGAAAAAAATAATTGAAAAAATTAAACAAAAAATATTAAATTGAAAGAAAATAATTGCAAATTGAAAAATTAAATAAATAATAAGAATAATTGTTGGAAATAATTGCGCATTCATCAGCTGAATTAAAAATCGAAAAAAATAATTAAAATTGAAAAAAGCAATTTATAATTGAAAAATGGAATTGAAATTTTAAGAATATACTTCAAAGCTGAAAAAAAATAAATGAAAAAAGCCGAGAATTTATTAATACAGAAAAAAACAATTGAAAACTGAAGAATGGAAATAGAAATTGAAGAATGGAATTTAAAATTAAGGTAAATAATTGAAAAATTGTAATTAAAAGTAAAGAAACTTAATGATAATCGAAAAAAATAATGGAAAAATGGTTTAATATTAAAGAAAATAATGGAAAATTTAAAAGTGGAATTTAAATTTGAAGAAACTAACTGAGAATTTATTGAAGACAATTGTTCTAGAATTGAATAATTAAATTGATATTTTCAAACATTTTTTATAAGTAAAGAAAATTGAAAAAATCAGAGAATTATTGAATATTGGGAAATTAATTGAAAATCGATCAAAATAATTGAAAATAAAAGAAAATAATTAAAAAAAGAAGAAATAAATTGGAAATTAAAGAATTAAATAGAATTTTTAAAAAAATAATCCATAATTACAATATGATGAAAATAATTAAATATTAACGAAAATAATTAAGTATTAAAAAAAATAATTAACAATTGAAAAAAAATCGAAAATTGTTTAAAAAAAATTGTAGGAAAATATTGAAAATTGCGGAATATAATTAATAACTGAAGGAAATAGTTGAAAAATTACGAGAATAATAGAAAACTTGAAGAAAGTATTTGAAAAATAATTAAAATAACTGTCAATTGAAAACAAAATTCGAAAAATGACTAGAAAAAAATAATTGAAAAAATTAAACAAGAAATATTAAATTTAAAGAAAGTATTGCAAATTGAAAAATTAAGAAAATTATAGAAATAATTGCACATTTAACAACTAGATTGCAAATCGAAGAAACTAGGTAAAATTTAAAAAAGAAATTGTAAATTGAAAAAAGAAATTAAAAATTGATGAATGGGATTAAAATTTAAAGAATACATATATACTAAAAATTGAAAAAAAATAATTGTAAAAAGTCGATAATTAATTAATATAGAAGAAAACAATTTAAAACTGAAGAATAGAAATAAAAATATAAAAATAAAATTAAAAATTAAGGAAAATAATGGAAAAATTCTATTTAAAAGTAAATAAACTTAATGATAATCGAAAAAAGGTTTACTTTGAAAGAAAACAATGGATAATTAAAATTTAAATTTAAATTTAAAGAAAATAACTGAAAATTTATTGAAGAGAATTGTTTTAGGTTTGAATAATTAAATTAAAAGTTTAAAACAATTTTCAAGAGTGGAAAAAATAATTGAAAAAATCTCAGAATTAACGAATATTGAGGAATTAATTGAAAATCGATAAAAATAATTAAAAATTATAAAAAAGAAAATATTTGTTAATTAAAGAAAATAATTAAAACTTGAAGAAATAATTTGAAAATTGAAGTATTAAATTGAAGTTTCGAGAAAATAATTGATAAAATTAAAATAAAAATTATAATATGACGAAAATAATTAACTATTAAGAATAAATAATTTATGATTAAAAAAAAAGATTCGAAAAAATTGTGAGAATCGACATACGAGCAAAATAAAATTTTAAATTAATGAATAATCATAAAATTGAAGAAGAATAATAAATTGTCAATTGAAAACTGATAAAAATAATGAAAAAAATGTAGAAAATAAGTTAAAATTGAAGAAATCAATTGGAATTTGAAGAATTGTTTTGAAATATTAAGAAAATAATTGATAACTGAGAAAATGCGAGAATTGTTAAATAATGAATAAAATAATTGAAAAACGAAGAATGCAATTAAAAATTGAAGAAAATAATTGAGAGTTGAAGAAAATAATTAAAAACTAAGGAAAGAAATTGAAGATTAAAAAATTAAATTGAAATTTTAAGAAAACAGCTAATAATTGAAAGAAAAATTACAAATTGACTAAAATAATTAAATATTAAAGAGAATAATTGAGAAATGAGCAAAATAATTGATAATCGAAAGATAAATTCGAAAATTGTTGAGAATAATCGACAAAAGAACGAAATAATTTAAAAAAAAATTAAAGAATAATTATAAAATTTCAAGAGAATAATTGTTTATTGAAAACTGTTGAAAATTATTCAAACAATTATAGATTTATTTATTAATGAAATTAAAATTATTTGAACTGATTTTTATTAGTTCACACGCAAAGAAAATTAATTATACATTTTATTAAAATGCTTTATAATTTTGGGATGCAGAGCCAGAAAGCGAAATTTTCATACAAGGAATTTTAAGTTTTAAAAAAGCCATTTGAACCATTGCTAAGTTATTTTTAACTTTAATATAGTCTGTAGCAAATTTAATAAAATTTTTTTTAATTTTAAAATTATCAATCTGAAATTTTCTCTTTTTGTTCCTTTTTCCCTAAATTATAAAATACTTTTTAAAATTTTAAATTAATTTTCTTTCCGTGTAGAATTGTTACAAATTTGAGTACTATCTATATTATGGGTTAATTTTCTTCTCGACTTGCATAAAAGACAATGAAAATATGATTTATAAATTAGGGTGATTCTCCCGAAATATTACTTTTGTATGTCCTCAAGATTTTCTCAATAATAATAATAATTTATGCCAATTTCTCTCTATACGTCAATAGTTTACCACTTTTTCTAAAAATCCTGCAAAAGAATTTAATTATTTTATAACTTTAAAGTACTTTTTTTTATAATTTTAACTACTAAAAGTGAGCCTTTTAACCTGTCCTATGTCAATTTTTCATTCTTTCAAAACGTAAAACAACTATTTAATATTTGAAAAACAATACTTTACAGATATTTTCTAGAAGCTAAGGGATTGTATAATATTTGTACAAAGTATAAATAAAATAGATCTTATAGATTTTCCATAAATGGAAAATGAATTTTGTCCTCTGGTTTTGCATCATTCCTCTGGCTTGTTGTATATTATTGAATATTTTTTATATTAGTTGAGTTATTTATTTGTTTTCATACTTATTAAATACATTGACATCCCTAATAATAATTTGTCTAGTGGGTTTTGTAAAAAAATCATTATTTAAAGTTAAAAATATATACATTGAAGCTTTTACAGCGATTCACAACCTGAAGCGTCATTCCTCTGGCTCAAATTAAAAATAGAATGACAGTAGATAAAATATTTTTGCAATTTTTCTACAATAAAGTTAACTTATACAAACATGCTAAACTATTTTAAGTTTAAGAAAAATTGCTTAATTCTAAATAAAATGTAAAAAATGTTGAAATCATCATTCCTCTGGCTCGTCATTCCTCTGGCTCATATTAAAAATTAATATGAATATCAATTGTTTTTGAACTGTCAACGAAAAATAAACCTTCAAATCTTGACAAATAATTATTGGTGGTCAAAAGATTTCATATTTTGGTAAGTTTTTAAAATCTACAATTTTTTTGAATTATAATTAATAATAAATTAATAATATTAAATAGCTTTCTGACTAGTAAAAAATATTGTTTAAAATAAATTCAAATGACATGAAGTTGTTGTTTACTTTAAAAAAAAACACCTGCTCTACATTTTAACCTTTAGATTTATCTATAAATTTTAATATTAAAAATCTTTTTTAAATGCTACAAATTAGCATGATCAAGTTATGAAGGTGTTAAATCTTTAGTTGCTTAACATGTTTATAAATTTAAGAGGTCCTAAAATGTATTTAATAAATTTTCATTTCCGATGCACAAAAAGGAATATTTCTGGAGAATCACCCATTAATAGTCCCATTAAAAAGGTTGATAACAACGATAAATCAAATATTTTATCGGACAGTCTCAAATAACGCATTACAGGAGCAATGTCGTGAAATATTAAACACACATTCTAAAGGAATTAATCTTCATTTAGAAGTTTAAAAAAAATATCGTAATGTCCAAATTCAATCAATTTTCAATTTATAATAAATATTTTTTAATCTTGGTTTTATATCACTAATTCATTATCATCATTATTATACTAAAAAAATATTGTCTCAAAATAATGAAAAAAGTTTTATGCAATTCCACTAAACTTGTATATATAATTCATTATAAACCATATCACAGACTCTTAAAAAAAAAAACTTAACACTTCATTCATCAACTTTTAATAATATCCCAAGCTCAAAAGCAAAGAGGAAAATGGTGTTTAGTTTTATCACAAGTTTGTTTCGAAATTAGATAATGGAGATAAAACTATAATTAATTAGACTTTGCAGATTGCAAAGCAAGAGACAAAATAATAATAATAATAATGAATAATGCTAGTGCCAGTGTTGAATGTGTGAATACCACCTCGTACATCATAAGATGCAATGATCCATCAAGTTAGTAAAAAAAAGCGTTGTGACACTTTTATTATCTTGTGCGACACGCAATGTTTCAAGCGCGCACAATACACCAAAGCTTCTCCCATGTTGTTGTAAATTGTAAGAAACTCGTTCTTTTCGATTTTTGCTACTTTCCTTACTGACTTTTTTATTATTAACTCGGCATTTCAGTTCTGCGAAACAAATTCAAATCAACGAACACATAAAAAAGTTCATAAACTTCTCGATTTGCAAAGGAAACTTGCAGCACCTCTATTTAAACTGAAAGTATTAAAACGAAGAAAATTAAAAAGGAAGTATTAAAATGAAAAAAATTCCAAAGAAAGTAATGCAATTTTAAAATTGAACTAAGCAATTTCTTTTTTCAACCACACACATTTTTTTATTTAGTATATGTACATGGAAAAAAATTAGTATCTCAATTTGACATTTAATACGAGATTCAAGCATAAATTATATCTAAAAACAAAAGTAAGATGTAATTAATTCTTTAAAATTAAAATATAGCTTTATATTTGATTAAAATATTATTAATATGAAGAACACATATTCTTATGCCTAAAAATGATATTAGAAATCTCTAATTCTGTGATATATGGAAAATATACACTAAAAAGCAAATGACTGATGCAGACAATGTATCGCAGCAACATTCACAATTATTATGATTATCTAATTTTCAATTCTTTAGTGAAAGCTTTTAACATTATTAGAATGTGGAATAAAAAAATACATTTAAATTTAGTCAAATCTTTTATATCCCACAAAATGAACATTTTTAAATATTGTATTTCCGAATAATAAAATACGTTTTAGCATAACTATTTTATAGATTATCGTTTGTCAAATTAGAGATTTCCTAAAAATGTCATTTTCAGATATAAAGTTTCGCAAAATAAAGCATAACTTATTATAAAAAGTTTGATTATAATCCTTAATTTAAATATATTTTTTATTCCTTGCAATTAATAATACAACTTACTTCAAGTTTGGTAATTAATTTTTTTCCGTGTATTTAAAATGATATGGCTAATGTATTAGTTGAATAAAGCAAAATATTTTCTCAACAATGAATTTGTCAGAGACTATAGTATTTAGTTGGATTTACAAAGAGTTTTGAAAATAATTATATTTAGATTTTAATCTTGAGGTGCTGCTGGTTTTCGAGCGAGCAGTCGAGACGGAAATACAAACGATTAAAGGAACCCTTGCTCCTCGAAATGGCGGGTATCTATACAGTTCATGCATGAACGATCAAAGCTGGTTTACGATATAAGGCCTCTTGATTCTTTGCTTCGGCCATGAATAAATTATTAAGTAATTTAGCGCTCATGTTATACTCAGTAATAAAGCCAGGGCAATGATTCTTTGAGAAGCTAGGTTAGTGAATCAACACTTCATTACTCAAGTTTTATCTTATCCATCGTCAAAATTAAGTTAGAACGTTATTACTTCCTAATTCCATTCCCTTTTACGGTGAACATTTGCAAAAATAGAATTTTATAATGGCTGCAAGTAGCTTATAAAATTGCATTAAGACCATTACTGTTAATCATTTATTTTTAATAGAAGTGCTTTCAAGGATGTACGTGAGTGTTTTTTCGAAAATGATAAAACGTTTTTTATAAATATTGAAAGTTTTATGTAATTTTTTTTTAACTTTAGAGTCGGTTTGTTATTGATATATTGAAATAAATGAATGTTTAATTATGTGCGTTTAAATTTAAATTTTAACTCCAAAAATTTAACTCCCAACACCAGAAGCCGTTAATTCCCAAAATTTTTTTGCAAGTATCATTTTGACACAAAATTTACTATGAAGATTGTTATACATTGTATAAACATAGGTCAATGTTGTTTTGCACAACAGTTAAAAATTAAAGATTAGATTTTTGTGAAATAATTGAAGTGTTTACTATTTATTTATTTTATTAATTTAATTGATTAATGTTAAAGCCTTTAATTTTAGGACGCAACATTTTTAATACATATTATGAATCAAACAAACTTTTTTCTCAGTGTATCTATAAAAATTTCTTAAATGCAGTTTAAAGTTCGAAAATTGCAGTAGAAATTAAATTTCATGTCTCCTTTATGTAGTATATTTCGTGTTTATATTACAATACCCTCAACTAGATTAGAACCGGAAATTGCGTAGGATGCATGTTAATAATGTTGTATCCATTACCAACCACTCGTCTACAATTATTATACTTTTTCCAACTTGATGAGTGGTTTGTTTATTGCCTGCAATTTTAATAATCAACATATGCCATTATATTATGCAGATGAGTCGGCGTCAACTCAATTTTGAACTTAAAGGTCACAAGTTATGTAAAGAAACAATTACTTTTTGCTATGCAATAAACTGGTCATTATTATCATTTTTATTATTAAAATTAAAATTAATATTACTATTATTTTTTTTTTATTACTATTTTTATTATTATTATTATTATTATTATTATATGGAATCACGGAAATTCCTTAGAATAACTGTTAAGTGAATCTCCTACAATTAATTTCCATTTAATGAGGAACAATAATTTTCATTGGGAACAGGAAACTTTTCAATTTTCCAATTTTTCCCCTCGTTAGTGACATAATTAAAGCAATCTAATGTCGGTAGTCGGTGAAATTGGTAGCACTGAATTGAAGCTGTGCACATCGAATCGTAATTTCAAAGATAATGGCCTGCTTTTATTCTGGCCGAGAGGTGATATAAATAAATTTCTGGAAGCTCGCAAGGCGAAACTTTATAGAGTGAGAATGAAAATATTTCCTACTTGATAATAAAGTTGGCAATATTTATCGGGTTCTTAATTACATTTTTAAAAAGTGCCTCTTGTTTTCGTGATTTACAAGCTCGGTAAATTGTAACTAGAAAGAAATTAAAGTCTAGGATGAAATATATATTTAGAAACTCTATAATTTTGTTGTGGGTAAAAAATATTGAGAGATTAAAATTATATTAAAATAATGAATAAACGTTAAATAAATTTATTATTGGAATAATTAAAGAAAATAATTGAAATTTGCAGAAATTGAATTTAAAAATTAGGGGGAAAATTAAAATAAAATTAAAATAATTAGAAATTGAATTTTTTTTTGAAAAATGATAAAAATAGAAAAATAACTGTAATTGTAATCTTGTTGCCCCAAATATATTCTGTAATTCTTTCAATTATTTTTTACAAATTTTTATTATTTTCTTTAATTAACAATTATTTCTATCAATTATTTTTCAATTTTGTTTCAATTACTTTTTGTCTTTTTCAATTATTTATTGATTAATTATCTAATTTTTTTATTATTTATCTCAAATTCTAGTTATTTTTTCACCTTACAATTATTTTGATCATTCTGCAATTATTTTCTTTTATTACAAATATATACTGTAATTTTTTCAATTATTTTTAAAAAACTAAAGTTATTTTCTTTAATTTTTAATTATTTTTATTACTTTGCAAATATTTTCTCGGATTTTTTATTACTTTCATTATTCTTCAATTAATCTCCTAGATTTTAAAATATTTTTCTCAAATTTTAAAAATTTTCTTAAATTTTTTCAATTATTATTGTTATTATTTTGCAATCAATTTCTTCAATTTTCAATTAATCTCAAACTTTATTCCTCAATTAAATTCCTAAATTTTCAATTATTTATTTCATTTTTCAATTAGTTTTTTCAATTTTCATTTTCTTTTATCTTTTTGCAATTATTTTGTCCACTTTTTAATTAGATACATTAATTATTTTTGAATTAGTTTCCTAAATTTTGATTTATTATCTCAAATCTAAGTTAATCTATCCACTTTTCAATGTTTCAATCATTCTTCAATTACTTTTCTCAAATTTTAAATACTTTCGTGAATTTTTAATTATTATTTTTTTAATTTGCAATGATTTTCACAAATTTTATATTATTTTGAGTATTTGTTGATTAATTTCAAAACGTTCAATTATTTATCTCAAATTTCCATTACTTTCTTCAATAAATTTTCGATTATTTCTATAATTTTGTAATTTTTTCCCTGGATTTAAAATTCTTGAAATTATTGTGTAATAAGATACTTTCTGTTACTTCACAAATATTCTGTATTTTTTAAAAATTATTTTTCTAAAACTGCAATTAATATCTAAAAATTTTAACTATTGTTATCATTTTGCAAAAAATTTTCTTCAATGATTCTCATTATTTTTCAATTTTTCCCCTAAATTTTAAATTCAATTTAAATTGCAAGTTTCAATTATTTTCTTTAACTTTCTTAAATAAAACTTTTAATTTTTACTTATTCCTTTCAATATCAAATTAGTTTTATTATTAATTATTAATTAATTTTCAATTTCTTTCGCAATTTTTCAATTATTTTTACAAAATATGATATTTGTTCTTTAAATTGTAATTTTTTCTTCAAATTACAATTAATTTCTTCAATATCGAATTATTAATAATTGCAAATAATTGAAGGACATAACTCATCAAATTAGTTAATTTAATTATCAATTTTACTAGTTTCATCATTTTTCAAATAATTTTCAATATTAAAAAACTTGTTTCATCCTCCATTAATTTTTATTAAATTTTTGTCTATTCTTTTTATATTTTAGTTGTATTTTCCAAGTATTTAAATGATGTTCTTCGATTTTCAATCACTTTCTTTTATATCAAATAATTTTTGTAATTTTCTCAATTTTTCCTTAAATTTCCAAAATTAACTTCAATTTCCAATTATTTTTATCCTTTTTCAGGTAGTCTTGTTTATCTCAAATTTATTCTGTAATTTTTACAAATTTTTATTAAATATTTTAATTTTCAATTATGTCTATCATTTTTCAATTAGTTTTTGTCATTTACAATTATTTTTTAATAAATTCTCTAATTTTTTTTATTATTTATCTCAAATTTCAGTTAATTTTTCAATTTATTTGCAATCAATTTCTTCAATTTTTAATTATTTTTACTATTCTTCAATTAAATTTCTAAATTTTCAATTATTTATCACATTTTTCAATTACTTTTTTCCATCTTTAATTTTTTGTTTATCTTTTTACAATTATTTTGTCCAACTTTTAATTAGATATATATTAATTATTTTTCAATTAATATCCTAAATTTTCATTTATTATCTCAAATCTAAGTTATTGTATCCACTTTTCAATGTTTTAATCATTTTGCAATTATTTTTCTCAAATTTCAATCAAGTTTGTAAATTTTTAAGTTTCTTTCTTTTTTTTTTAATTTATAATAATTTTTACAAATTTTGTATTATTTTGGTTATTTGTTTTTAATTCCGAAAATTTACTCGAAGTCAAATAAATTGTCAACTTTTGCGTTACAATAATTACGCTAATTAAAAAACTCTAATTTATTATTGTTTTTTTTTCCTCTTCTCCCCCCCTCCCTTTCCCCCAGTCAATATTAAGTGTGCAGATGGCAAAAATTTTCAAGTCGCCGCCCCTGTTTCAATCAAACAATAAATTGAAAATTGATGTGTATTAATTTAATTCAAACTCGGATGTTGCGTTGCATATTCATGTGTTTGTATTCAGGTATATATAATAAATATTTGAACTTAAATGGAATGTACCTGATCGATTTGCTTAGCATTCAAGGAAGTTAACAATAGAGAGGGGCTTGATAAAGTTACTAGTACTCTAACTGACAGTGAGTGGTTAGTTTGGCGCCCTTAATGAGATTGCAGAGTTTGGTGTTTAAACGTGGTAGATCCCAGATAGAAACTACACTGGTTTCGAAACCGACTTCAACTTGGAATTTTCAATGAGAGCAAAAACAGTACAAACCACAAACTGTGCTCGTTGTAAAGCTTTGACAAAAGGAGAATTTATTAAGTTCTCGAAAAATATGAACAAAGGAAACGTTTCTGCACAAATTGGATTTTTACTTTATATAGAGCTGGAATATTGTGTTTCTAGCCTCATATTACTGAGGAGTTTGATTTTTATTGAACTTTATTTTCTTTCACTGTGATAAAACGAAAAATTGGTTTTGATAAAGAGCAACTTTTGAAACAAATAATAAAACTGATTTTCTCGACAGTTTCAAGCCACTCGGCTTTATTTTTAGAACTTTGATTAAAGAACAATATTACTTGTCGCAAAAATGGTTTTTTAAAATCGATATATCGTCGTTTGTTATTTTAGTCTTTAATTATCCTTATTTTAAAAAATACATAATATAGGTTATTAAATTTTTATTATTTTTTTCTAGTTTAATCTACTTTGATAAAGAGACGCGCGCAATTTAAAAATAAAAGATTCAGGCCATTAATCAAGAAGATTTAAATGTTGGGAAACAGTAAATCATTTTTTAGAAGCGAAGCAACCCCAAAGTGTGTTTTTCCTTCTTTTTTTGAGAAGACCTAGCAATATCTGTACAAAGGCCGAAAACTTCGATATTACAGTGTTTCGTCTAGACGGCATTCCTGGAGGGAAAAGAAATCTCCCTCTTTCCAGTTTATTCAGGTTATATGTAAGCTAGAAAAAAAAAGAAGTATAAGAAAGCACTTCACTTTAAATTCCGTTTTTATTGTGATAGTCTTAGAATATTTTACATAGAAAAAAAAATTAGAAAAAATTCAATTGTTCAAGCTTTTTACAAGTTCAAGGTCCGAGGTCTTTTGTCGAGAAAATGCTCGTTTAAAAAAAATAATAGGTGTCAAGGAAAAATTCTAATTTCTAAGGGTCTTTTCTTTCCCTCCTGAGTAGTACATCAATTAACCGCAGATGTGGAATTTGTGGTATTTGTGCGCTGGTATTTTTGTCAGAAATAATAAGGCCGTTTTCTCATTAGTCTTGGAGTCGTACGATTGACGAGCGTTCATTTAGCCTCGAGTGCTTTCATAAATTCAACGAAATTTTTTGAGCCTAAAAGTAAGGTTAAAAAATTCGCTAATAGTTTTTTTATTTCATGGAAATTTTTTTCAACTATTTCCAAATAAATAAGGAATATTTAGATAGTATTTCTAAATAATTCAATGAATATTTTTAAAAAATAGATTCAAAGGGCTCCCATTTTCATAGAAAAACGTTTATGACATTTTAAGTAAATAATACTTAGACCTCAAATCCTTTATAATCAAAACCAAGCCTTAAAAATCATCCACTAAGCATTGTTTTAACAAAATAAGAATTATTTGTTGTGAAATCAACATAAAAAAATTTTGACAATTTTACAGGCTATACGATTCTTTTAAGATATCATTTGATGAAAGGAAAATAAAAGATAATCAAGAAACATCCCTTAAAAATTACCCCTTAAGCATTACTTTCAAAAGTTAGAAATTATTCTTTGTGAAATAAATTTAAAAAACTTCTGTCATCTCTGCAGGCCATAAAATTCTTTTAGGATGTCTATCAATTAAGGTAACAACGATAATAAAAAACATCCCTTAAAAATCATCCCCTAAGCATTATTTCTACAAATTAAAAATTATTCTTGAACAAATCAACTTTGAAAATTTTAGCCGACTCTACAGGATATAGAATTCTTTCAGAAAGAAGAATTTCTTTCTTTTTCTATCGATCAAAATAACGTCCAAGATAATCAAAAAACATCCCTTAAAAACCATCCTCCAAACATTATTTATAAAAATTGGAAATAATTATTTTACAAATAAAATTAAAAACATTTTTGTCACCTCTACAGGTTATAAAATTCTTTCGAGATGTCAATCAAAATAAAATCAATGATATACCCAAAAACACTCTAAAATTTAAAATTCATCGCCCAAATCATATTTTTCAAAAGTTTGGAACTATTCATTGTGAAATAAATTTAAAAAACTCCGGTCATCTCTGCAGGACATCAAATTCTTTTAGGATGTCTATTAATCAAAGTATCATTCACGATAATAAAAACACCCCTTAAAAATCATCCCCTAAACATTATTTTACAAGTAAAAAATTATTTTTAGGCAAATCAACTTAAAAATTTTTGGCCCACCCTATAGGATACAGAATTTTTTCAGAATGTCTATACCGTTCAGAATATTACGGTCATATTTGGCCACACTAAAACTAGAATTAAAAACACCATACGGTATTAAAAATTAAGTTTTTAACGAAAATTGTAAGCCTTAGTAGAGCATTTGATCTTGAAAAATAAAATGCTCAGGAAATGTGACGAATTTGAGAAAAAGTATATAATAGTTTTAAAAAAGTAGTTTAAAAGAATAGTTAGAAAGACTATTGACAATGAAAAGATACTTAAGACTTTCATGGTTTGATAAAAATTATTTCAACGATTCAGCAGTAAATAAATCCACATTTTCTCCTTTTCTTATGTCTCGTCTAAGTAGCATTCTGCAAGCTTGTGATGCTTTCAAACATGTGCACGCGTGCGAAAGTGCGTCTAGTATAGATTTTCAGTTGACATTTTCTTTTTCCTTTTATTAAAAATAATGCCAAACAAAATAAATGAAATTGTTGTGCAGTCTCCGTTTAACACAAAAATACATTTGAATTTTATAAAATGAAGCTTTATGTCCATATGGAGAGATAAAATTGCTTCTGATCATTTGACAGTGCTTGGAGTGAGAGAAATATATGTATGTTTTTGGTGAATCATCTCTGTTATCATTCGTTTTATCACGCCATATTTTATGTAGAAATAAAATTTTTATTTCTCTACTTGAATATAGAATTTCTCAAAAGTATTATTGATGCTTTGGTAACGTATATATAGAGCATAACAAAAATACTGTTTAGTATTATCGGTAAGATCGCATCATAAAGTGGAAAAATCTTCACTTTAAGAGGATTATTATCGACCGGGATTATTTAGTTACTGGCTCTATCTAGAAACGTCTTTTCAAATTTTGCCGAAAATTCATCAAAATCAATTGAAAATTAAATATTGCTGAATTTAAAACATTCGTATTTTCATGTTTGGCAAAAGATAATTTGTATATTTAAAAAAAAGCAAGTTAGAAAAGTCTAACCTTTGCACTTAAGTGAAGAAGAAACAGATTCTTCAAGAGGAAACATATACTACTAACAAACTGTTGAGACGATTTTTTGCTGGTGCGGTTAAGTTTTTTTCAATTTCGTTTCCGTCCATGTGATTTTGCTATTTCAAAGTAGAGGATGGCTTTGCAAATATTTACAATCGCGGATTTGAGGACTGACGGATTTACACTTGGCGTTTAGATGGTGCACGTGTGCGAAAGGTTACTGCTCTGCAATCGTTTTGATATATTTAGTACATGTTTCACCTATACACATATATGTGTTATCTACGTTTGAGAATGTGAAATTAAAAGAATCTTTGACTATTTATCACAAGTAATGCAACTTTATTTTATGAGTTTTATCGCAAGCAATAGGACATTCCCTTTATTTTATGAGTTTTATCACAAGCATTAGAACCATTCTCTTATTTTATGACTTTTGCCACAAACAATGCAGTCTTTTTCTTATTTTACAAGTTCCATCATCAACAATGAAACTGTTTTCTTATTTTATCTGTCAAATTGAAATTAAATTAGAATAATAAATAATGAAATTGTTTTCTTATTTTTATTTTATTTGGAACATTCATTATCTACTTAACTGAAGTTAACAATGTTGCTGCAGCAATGAAAGAAAAAAATTCTTTTTTTTGTGTATTTCAAAACTAATAGATGTACTGAGAATAAAACCAAATGTTAAAAATGAACTATCCCCCCCCCCCTTCAAATCACCCCCTAAATTTGCGAATATTTTAATTTTTAGTACAAAAAAATGCTAAAACTCAAATTAAAATCGAGACCACATTTTTATCGCCCTGACTTAAAACAATAAATGCCTAAAAAATGTTCAAAACTTTTGGGGACCGATATAAATTTACGAAAATTTCAGTGTTGAGTACAAAAATAATGCGAAAATTTAAACTAAAGTCCAAACCAAACTTTTTATCGCTCTGACTTAAGGCAATAGATATTCAAAAAATGTTAAAAACTCTGGGACATATATCGCCCCCTGAATATTCCCCAATCACCCCCTAAATTTAATATGCGCCCTTCGAAATCATATTTTATTTATTTTGAGATAACAACTCCATTTAAAATAATAAATTTAATAATTTTAAGTAAATAGACATTTTTGATTTTGAAATATTGTTGTTTATTTTTTAAATAGTTTTAAAATAAATAAAAGTAAGACATTTTTTACCATATAAGAAAGTTACAATTTACAAGAAGAAATATCCTTGTTTTGAAATTCAATATATTTGCCAAAATAATAATAAAATTTTCCTATTTTTTACCTTTTAACAAATTTTCTAATATTTTTTCTACTGCTTAGAAGATTTATCTCCTCTTCAAAGTTGTTTAATTTTTTCCGTAATATTGCAGAAATTTTCCGAAAATATAAAAAATTCAGAAAAGTCCTTCTTTTGCAATATTACCATTTTTTCTTAAAATTTTTAAGGAAAACATTTTTGTTCCTTCGCGCAACAATTGTCTTGAGAAATCCAATAAGAAAATTTTGGTCTGGATTTAAGTTTTTTGTTTTTAGAAATCTTTTATTTTTGAAATTTGAATTTTTACAAACCCGCATAAAGATTACAACAAATAACCCATTTTTTTCATTATACAAAGCAATAGAATTCTGAAGTTTAAATTAATTCGTGAAATGAAGATTTTTTTATCAACCTATCTTAAAAAATGTTTAATGGTCCCAGTTTAATTTCTCTAACTTTTCTAACGAATCAAAAATTAAAAAACCCAGACTTTAACTAATCTGAATGTGAATCAGATGAAAATTTAATTCGTAAAAATTTAGGTAAAATATACCTATAGATAAAAATTAAAATTCAATATAATTACAATCAAATTTTAAGTCAATCTATCCGAAATGAAATTTCTTCAAATTATTATTTCTTCAATTTTCAATGCATAATCGTTTATATCTACTGAATTTTCAATATCTGTAAAATAAGATTCTACCCTTAAAAAATTCACCTATCAAAGATTACATTTTTAGTCATTTAAAATTAATGATCCAAACATTTTTATAGATAAAACCATTGACTTTCGTCTGAGGGCTGTCGCTGGCATATTTTTAAAAACTTTAGTTTTTATACATGTTAAACACTGAGTTTTTTTTGAGTCAATTCATCACAATATAAAGCCACAAATGTCCCTTTTTTAATAAAAATTAATAATTAAAAAAGTAAAGTGCACGAAAAATGACACTTTGGGCACACATTTTAAAGTCTTGATTTTTATAAAATTATTCTTTTTAATTGAATCGGATTGTGTTTTATTTGCAAACTGGGCTTTAAATTTGTCATTTCTGAAATTTTTGTTCAAATTTTAAAAGAAAAAATTAGGAAAATACGTTTATGAAGTTGACCTTGAAACCTGTTATTTTCCACATATTTAAAAACGATTTTATTAAAAAACTATTTAATATTAAATATTAAAACGTACCTAAACTAAAAATCGCTTTAATCTTCATTTAAAAATGTTGCCATTTTTATAAAAGTGTTTTTTAATAAAATAATAATCACGTTTACAAATTAATATCTACAAAATTAAGCAAATTGCCTTCGTGGAATTTTATTATATATTGTTCATAATGTCGATATTTAATTATCCGCAAAACCAGATAATTGTATGAGGACCCAAAAAAAAGTATTAGTTGTTTTCTAATAAAAACGAAAAGTGTGCTACTATTAAAATAGTAAGAATTTTACTATTTTTTAGTAGAAAACTACTAATTAAATTAGTAAAAAATCTACTTATTTTAAAAGTAAAGTTTCACTACTTCAATTAGTAGTTTTCTACTAAAAATTAGTAGTTTTCTATTATATGAATTAGAGAAAAGTGAGCCATGAATTTGGCCAATTCATAGTAGGAAACTACTAATTCAGATTTAGAGAGTACACTGTAAAAACAAGTGTCTTATTTTAAGACATTTTTGTCCTCACTTTTAAGACGTTTTAAAGTGTCTTAATTTTAAACCAATGAGAAAGCATCTTTCAAAATTATTAACCAATGAAATAGCTTGAAATAACCGTAAGACGCTTTCTTAATGTCTTGTGTCTTAAAATAAGACACTTAGAAGACAGCAGTTTTTGCAGTGTAAGTTTCAATGTCTAATATTAAATAGTTTTTTAATAAAATCGTCTTTAATTATGTGAAAAATAACAGGTTTCAGGGTCCACTTCATAAACGTAGTTTCCTAATTTTTTTTTTAAATTTTGAACCTAAATTTTAGAAATGGTAAATTTAAAGTCCAATTTACCAATAAAACACAAACCGATTCAATTAAAAAGAATAATTTTATAAGACATTTCAATCGGGGATTTTCGCAAATTTAGGGAGTGATTTAAAGATGTTCCCGGAGGATCTTGACCCAAAAGTTTTTTGATTTTTTTGGACATCTACTGCTTTTAGTTAGAGCGGTAAAAAATTTAATCTTTGCTTTAGTTTAAATTTTGGAATTGTTTTGTTCTAAAAATTGGAATTTTTGCAAGTTTAAGGGATGCTTGGAGGATATTGGGGAGGGGTGGCTAGTTCATCTGTAAAGTTTGATTCTATTTTCAGGGCATCTATTAGTTCCGAAAAGCGCAAAAAATAAATTTATTATTCGTTTGTAGCTACAGCAACGTTGTTAACTTCAGTTACATGTTGATTGTTGATTTTGAGCATTGGACGATTTCTCAAACTTTGTAAACTGGTATTAATCCCTTAACTAGATTTACCAGTTTAATGTAGATTTAACAATTTAACTAGATTTGGCATCTTCCATCAAGGAAACAATGGGGACTTGTGGATGTAGGTACAACGATGAGATTCTGACAGATAAACCACTACACAAAGAGAGCTGGGTACTCAACGGAAACGGTCCTGAGTGGAGTGGTTGTTTTCTCGAGTTGTTCTTGTGAAAAAAGTTTCGCAATAGGGATCTTCATGGATATTGAAGAGGTCTTCGAATCACACCTTTAAGAAGATTATCGGGGGTCGAAGATTATCCTTGTCTTTGCCAGACAGCGAAAGCTGTTGATAAAAAAAATTTGCGTGAATATGCGGTCTAGACGCAAAAATGGTGTCTTACGTCACGGTATTTATGAAAGGGATTTCAAATATAGTTTACGAGGTCTGCAAGTAGGGTTCGTGTCCGCTCAGAGAACAAGGAAGTAACATAGCTGTGAATAGTCACATGACTTCTTCAATGATGACACGATAATACTACCGCAGGCATCGAACATGTTAGCGGAAGGAATCCGTATAAATTCCGCTTTAGATCAAATGGCACAATGGTAGTAAGAGTGTTGGGAATTGTCGGACAATAGTCTTGTGGTTATTGTGGCTGAAATTCTAGAATAACGTAAAAGTCTTTGTAACTTCTAAATATGTAGAATCCTTTCGCTTTAAGCGGTCTTTTTCGCAACTGCAGTAAAAAATTGATAATATATTGTTAATTCAGTGATCTTTTTGATTACGTGAGTTTATATTTGTAAGATCTCGTAAGTCAGATGGTCCTTTGAGGGAATTATAGCTAAACAATTGGAAACCATTGTAGGTCAAGTGGTTTTTTGATAATATGGATCTGTATATAATTATTGAACTGTAAATAACCCAATGGGAAATTGCCAATGATCACCATTGGCTAAATAATGGTCCCATGATTGGCGGCCAACAGTTTTTTCTTGGCAAACTATTGGCAACCAATATTGGACCACAGTTGGTCAATCCTTGGGATGATAACGGGTTTGCCAGTCATTGGCAGCCATCATTGGTTCAATATTGGTTGCCAATGATAATGCCAATAAATAAAATTTTTTAAATTAACAATATTAAAATCTATATTTTTATATTGTTAATTTATTTATTGTTTAAAAAAATTTTTTTTTTTAATAAATATTTTAATTTATTTATTAATGCATGTCAAGTATTGGTACAATAATTGGCTTTCAATATTGGTCCATCCTTGGGAGCCAATGAATAACCAACAATCTTATTTTTACAACTCTATATGGAAACAGAGTTGTTAATTTAATCTTCAGCCAATATTTGACAATGAAGATTTGAGTGTTGGACACATTAGAAATGTATTTTCAGAGGTACGGGATCAGGCCTTATATAAAAGAGCTGAAGAAACTCGAACGTGAGAGAGGCTGACCGATGCGCACCCTATGCCAGTTTCCGAAACCACAAACGCGTGAGAATCCTCGGCGCGCAGACGCGGCATAGATGCGGCGGGAAACTTCCACTATTTGAATTTGAATTTTTTATGCATTTAATCAAAAACAAGAAAAGAAATATAATAATACAAAAATTATACAAATTCTTAAATTTGTATAGTTTTCTGATTGTTATTAAAAAGTAATACGCTTAATTATAAAGAAATACTTATAATAAATATCCTCCATAAATAATTGTTCAATTCTTGAAGATTTGAAAAACTCTTAAAGGTGTGTCCTAAGGTTAAAAATTATTGTTCTAAATCTACTTTAATCGATTTTCATGTTATAGAAATTATTTAAATAAATTAATTAGTTTTAAAGAAATCAGAAAGAAATTAAATTGATGAAAAAATAAACATTTAATATTAAAAATAATATTAATAAAAATAATCACATTAAAACTTGCTTGTAAAATAAACAGAACGAAAAATTTAAAATTAAAAAATTAATGAACAATTACAAAATATTAAAGAAGACTTTAATTTTATTAAAATGTAAACTTAAGTCACATAAATACAAATATTCATGTAAGTATTTAAATTTTAAATTCACCATTTTTTCTGTTTAAATTTAAAGTAAAATTTAACAAATTGTAAAAAATGATAGTTAATAAATATTTTACTTTATTTGTTATTCTTTTCGTTTTTCACATGCAAAAAATAATCATTTTTTTTATAAAACTAAGAAACAAATTCTCTAAATTTGAATACAAATTAAAAATGAAAAAAATTTAATATATGTAAAAAAAATTTTAATTTGAATCATTTAATTAAATAATTTATTTTAACAAAATGACTTTCTAAATATAACTATTCAGAATATATAAAAAATATGAGCAAAAAAAATCAAAATTGGTTTTTAAAAATAAAAAAATAAACTTTTTAAAGTTCAAAATAAATTAAATTTTTTTTAAATTTTGTTATTCTAAAATTAATATTAAACTTGAATAATAATTTTCAATACAATTACTTAAAGTTAGTTTTCAAAAAATTCAATTATCATTAAAATGAATCTTTCCAAATAATAAAACTTAAACAGAAAGAATTAATGGTTTCTTTTAAATTAAAGAAATAATAGAGCATTAAACATAGTTATTTTAATATTTTGAATACTATTAAAAAAAATTTAAGTTTAAAAAAATTAATGATATCAAAAATATTATTTTTCGATCCTAATTAAAAAATGTAACTTATTTCAATTTAGCTATTACAAAACGGCATTGAGTTTTAAAATTTAAATTTGTATAGAAAGGTTTAATTTAGTTCACATCTTATTTCCAGTTTAACTTAAAAGTTTAAAAAATTTTAAACAAAGTTTTTACTTTCTGAGCACATTTTTAATAATATTCGAAATGTTTACTTTAAAATTTTAAAATTTTTGATATCATTAAGGGCATGTGATGGAGTATGACGTCACTGGTATAGGCAAAATTTGTCCGTAACTTTTCTCTTAAAATATTAAATATTTTGTCATGAAACTTGGTAGAATTACTTAAAATGACATTAGGAAGGTCCCTCAGGCCCGAGTTTGTTTTAATTTCGGCCCAAAATTAATTTTGGGAACTTTTCGAAAAATTGCAATATTTTTTAAAAATAAATTTTGAGCTAAAATTTAAACAAACTCGGGTCTGAGAGACCTTCTTAATGACATTTTAAGTAATTCCACCAAGTTTCATGACAAAATATTCAATATTTTAAGAGAAAAGTTACGGACAAATTTTGCCTATACAAGTGACGTCATACTCCATCACATGCCCTTAATTTTTTTAAACTTAATTTTTTTTTAATTTTATTCCAAAATTTTAATTAACCATGTTTAATGCTCTATTATTTCTTTAATTGAAAAGAAACCTTTAATTTTTTCTGTTCAAGTTTTACTACTTGTAAAGATTCGTTTTAAAATTAATTTAAGTTTTTGGAAACTAACTTTAAGTAATTATATTTGAAAATATTATTTAAGATTAATATTAATTTTAATATAACGAATTTTAAAATATTTTTAATTCAACTTTAAACTTTAAAAAGTTTATATTTTATTTTTAAAAACAAATTTTAATTTAATTTTAATAAAAGATATGGACATAAAAGAAAATAGGATGTAAACTAATTTAAAGCTTAATACCTAGACACAAATTTTAAAATTTTAAATTTAAAAATCAATACTGTTTTATAAAGCTAAATTAATATGAATTTTTTTTTTTAAATTAAGATCGAAAAATAATATTTCTGATGTCATTAATTTTTTTAAACTTAAATTTTTTTTAATAGTATTTAAAACCTTTAATTTGTTCTGTTCAAGTTTTACTATTTGTAAAGATTCGTAATTTTAAAATTAATTCAAGTTTTTGGAAACTAACTTTAAGTAATTATATTTGAAATTATTATTTAAGATTAATATTATAATTTTAATATAACGAATTTTAAATAATTTTCAATTCAACTTTAAACTTTAAAAAGTTTATATTTTATTTTTAAAAACAAATTTTAATTTAATTTTAATAAAAGATATGGACAAAAAAGAAAATAAGATGTAAACTAATTTAAAGCTTAATACCTAGACTTAAATTTAAAAATTTTAAATTTAAAAATCAACACTGTTTTATAAAGTTAAATTAATATGAATTTTTTTTTAAAATTAAGATAAAAAATAATATTTTTGATGTCATTAAATTTTTTAAACTAAATTTTTTTTTAATAATATTCAAAACATTAAATTAACCATGTTTAATGCTTTATTATTTCTTTAATTTTAAAGAAACCTTTAATTTTTTCTGTTCAAGTTTTACTATTTGTAAAGTTTCGTTTTAAAATTAATTCAAGTTTTTGGAAACTAACTTTAAGTAATTATATTTGAAATTATTATTTAAGATTAATATTATAATTTTAATATAACGAATTTTAAAAAATTTTCAATTCAACTTTCAACTTTAAAATGTTTATATTTTATTTTTAAAAACAAATTTTAATTTAATTTTAATAAATGATATGGACATGAAAAAAAATAAGATGTAATCTAATTTAAAGCTTAATACCTAGACACAAATTTAAAATTTTAAAAATCAACACTGTTCAATAAAGCTAAATTAAAATGAATTTTTTTTTAAATTACGATCGAAAAATAATATTTCTGACATCATTAATTTTTTTAAACTTAAATTTTTTTTAATAGTATTCAAAATATTAAATTAACTATGTTTAATGCTCTATTATTTCTTTAATTTAAAAGAAACCATTAATTCTTTCTGTTTAAGTTTTATTATTTGGAAAGATTCATTTTAATGATAATTGAATTTTTTGAAAACTAACTTTAAGTAATTGTATTGAAAATTATTATTCAAGTTTAATATTAATTTTAGAATAACAAAATTTAAAAAAAATTTAATTTATTTTGAACTTTAAAAAGTTTATTTTTTTATTTTTAAAAACCAATTTTGATTTTTTTTGCTCATATTTTTTATATATTCTGAATAGTTATATTTAGAAAGTCATTTTGTTAAAATAAATTATTTAATTAAATGATTCAAATTAAAATTTTTTTTACATATATTAAATTTTTTTCATTTTTAATTTGTATTCAAATTTAGAGAATTTGTTTCTTAGTTTTATAAAAAAAATGATTATTTTTTGCATGTGAAAAACGAAAAGAATAACAAATAAAGTAAAATATTTATTAACTATCATTTTTTACAATTTGTTAAATTTTACTTTAAATTTAAACAGAAAAAATGGTGAATTTAAAATTTAAATACTTACATGAATATTTGTATTTATGTGACTTAAGTTTACATTTTAATAAAATTAAAGTCTTCTTTAATATTTTGTAATTGTTCATTAATTTTTTAATTTTAAATTTTTCGTTCTGTTTATTTTACAAGCAAGTTTTAATGTGATTATTTTTATTAATATTATTTTTAATATTAAATGTTTATTTTTTCATCAATTTAATTTCTTTCTGATTTCTTTAAAACTAATTAATTTATTTAAATAATTTCTATAACATGAAAATCGATTAAAGTAGATTTAGAACAATAATTTTTAACCTTAGGACACACCTTTAAGAGTTTTTCAAATCTTCAAGAATTGAACAATTATTTATGGAGGATATTTATTATAAGTATTTCTTTATAATTAAGCGTATTACTTTTTAATAACAATCAGAAAACTATACAAATTTAAGAATTTGTATAATTTTTGTATTATTATATTTCTTTTCTTGTTTTTGATTAAATGCATAAAAAATTCAAATTCAAATAGTGGAAGTTTCCCGCCGCATCTATGCCGCGTCTGCGCGCCGAGGATTCTCACGCGTTTGTGGTTTCGGAAACTGGCATAGGGCGCGCATCGGTCAGCCTCTCTCACGATCGAGTTTCTTCAGTTCTTTTATATAAGGCCTGATCCCGTACCTCTGAAAATACATTTCTAATGTGTCCAACACTCAAATCTTCATTGTCAAATATTGGCTGAAGATTAAATTAACAACTCTGTTTCCATATAGAGTTGTAAAAATAAGATTGTTGGTTATTCATTGGCTCCCAAGGATGGACCAATATTGAAAGCCAATTATTGTACCAATACTTGACATGCATTAATAAATAAATTAAAATATTTATTAAAAAAAAAAATTTTTTTAAACAATAAATAAATTAACAATATAAAAATATAGATTTTAATATTGTTAATTTAAAAAATTTTATTTATTGGCATTATCATTGGCAACCAATATTGAACCAATGATGGCTGCCAATGACTGGCAAACCCGTTATCATCCCAAGGATTGACCAACTGTGGTCCAATATTGGTTTCCATTAATGCGCCAATATTGGCACCATTGGCTCCCAATACTGGTCCATTAATGCGCCAATCGTTAGTTTCCCATTGGGAATTGTTGAACTGTAAATAATTGTTGAACTGGAAATAATTGTTGAACTGTATATAATTAAACTATAAATTAATCAGAACCTTTTTATATGATTTCAGAGAATCATTCTAAGAAATTTGCTACAGAATGATTGAGGAGTGAGCAACGGTTTCCCAAAGATACATGGAAGACAACTGTTACGTCATTGGATATATTCGGCTGATGTACTACCTCAGTGAAAAATTTATAACTGTTGAGCTATTTAGGCAAATATTGAGAGACCCAAAATTGGATTAATGACACGGGAGAAACTTGAAATACTGTTGTTAATAATTAATTGTTATTTCAACATTAAAACTGTCATGGAAAATCTTACCATCAATAGTGTAATGTGTGTAGAAATGTTACGGTGTCAGTGGTGTAGTGGTGTTAAATGCCATTTTTGAGCTCAATTTGTGAAATAAATCGAAAAATCGGTATCATTATGCAACGTTTTGAGCTTCTTAGGTTTTGTGTGCAACGATCAACTTTATAGAAGAAACTTCAGTCATCGGCAAAAGTTGAAGGATAGGAAGATCTGAAATATCCATTGCAGTAGGATCATCATACCATCGAGAGAATCCACGACCGGTGAGTGTGAATGTTTTTACAAATACCACTGATAATTGATGAATCCTCAAGAATCATTTTTCCAAGGGTAAAAGTAGAGATGCCATTTTCATACGATCGAACAAATTAATACGTTTTTAAACCCTCTTAACATGCGTCTAAAACCCGCACAGGATAAGAAACCGATTTTAAGATTGATTCGAGGAATCAAAGTTTGACAACATTTTAGAGCGTATACACTGCAAAAACTAATGTCTTATAAGTGTCTTACATTTCAGTTTCTAAGACGCATAAAATGTCTCATTTTAAGACACTTATGACGTCTTTCATACAATAAAGACACCTAAATATCTTAAAATAAGACACTTAGAAGACAGCAGTTTTTTTAGTGTATACGAAGAATATATTCCTATAAAGGAATACTTGAGAATTAATATTTGTGAATACAGACCAAATATGTTCAAAATTCAAAATCATGTTTAACATGGTTTTTATTGTTTTTTAGGGCAAATAACGAGACACGTATTTTTTTGTTTTGAGAAAAAAAAATTTTTCGCTGAGTTACGAGCATTTGAAAGTTTTAGGTGAAAAAGAATGATTTTTGAACGAAAACGCTAACAAATTTTTTTAAAATCATTCCAGTTTTTTCAAAAATTGATATAAAAATAAAAAAACTCTAATTTCTCAAAAACGTAATTTTGTTTTTTGAATTTTTTTGTTTTGTAGTTACTAGATGATAAAAAGAATTTTTTTCCAAAATTTATGGTTAATCCATCGCCATAAATTATTCCATTTTTTTATTTTTTAGTAATGCTCGACATGCTTTTTCTTTACAAATTAAAGAATTTTAAAAATTTCTAAAATGTCCATTTTTCAAAAATAAAAAAACTCAATTATCTTTGCATTAGCCAAAATAATAACTTTTTATATTTTCAAAAAAAAATTATTGTGCCTTTCACAGTGTTTAGCGCACATTAAACCTAGTGGAAAAAATTCTTGTTGTTATCTATAGTAACTACCAAAAAAGTTTCAAATAAATAAAAATTTACATTTTTGAGAAATTCGAGTTTTTTGGGTTTTCAAAAAAATGGCCGCCATTTTGTTAATTTTCAAAATTGCTAAGAAAGAGCACCTAAAACATTAGTAAAATCAGAAAACAAAATTGAAAAATATCAATTTATAAAAAAAACTAGAAAGGTTTTAAAAACATTTGTTAGCGTTTTTGTTCATAAATCACTCTTTGCCCTTAAACTTTCAAATGCTCGTAACTCTGCGAAAATTTTTTTTTCGCAAAACAAAAAAATACGTGTCTTTTTTTTTGACCTAAAAAACAATGAAAAACATCTTAAACATGATTTTGAATTTTGAACATATTCGGCCTGTATGATTTGAAATGGAATAGGCAAATACCTATTTTCTTAATATTTAAATGTAATTCTTTAATCTTCAATTTATTTTTTTTTTATTTTTAATTTTTTTCCTCAATTCTCAATTATGTTCCATATTTTTTAATTTTTAATTATTTCACTTAATATTAAATAATTCTCGCCTCTTTTCAATTATCAATTATTTTCTTGAAATTTCAATACATTTCTAAAATTTCCAGTTGATTTCTACTATTTTGATTTCTTTCCTAAAATTTTTTTCTCTAATTATCTACAGTTTTCAATTGATAATTTATTATTATTCTTCAATTTTATAGTTGTTCTTTAATCTTAGAAATTATTTCTTTCTGATACCCATTTCTACAATTTTAATTATTTGCTTTTTTTCAATTAGTTCCATCGATTATCAATTAATTCCACAATATTTAATAATTCTCGAATGTTTTCAATTACTTTTTACACTCATAAAAATTGTTTTAAAATTTTTAATTCAATTGTTCAATTCTACAACTATTTTCTTCAATTCTCAATTACTTTCTTCAAATTTCCATTACATTTTTTAATTTTCAATTATTATTTTAATATTAAAAAATTTCCGCCTTTGGTCAATTTTTTTTCCAATTATCATTAAGTTTATTTAATATTAAATCTAATTATTCAAATATTTCCTTCAATTCTCAATTTTTTTTTAAAAAATTTAGTAATTCCATTTTTCAGTTTTCAACTTTTTCTTCTACATTCAATAATTCTCGGGTTTTATCAATAACTTTTTCAATTTTTAATTATATTTTTCTAATTTCAATTACATTCTTCAATTTTCAATTATTTGTACGATTTTCAACTAACTCTTCAATATTAAAAAATTCTCGACTTTTTTAATTATTTTTTTATTCATAAAAATTGTTTTAAAATTTCATTTCAACAATTTTCTTTAATTTTCTTCTTCCTTCAATTTTCTACAACTATTTTCTGCAATTCCTCCTCTTCTCTTAAAATTTCAATTCCATTTTTAAATTTTCAATTATTTTTTTTAATAATAAAAAATTCTCGACTTTCTCTACATCAATAAATTTCTTTAATTTTAGCTACAGTTGTTCAATAATATTCAACAAATTTTAATTCCATTTTTCAAATTTAAATTATTTTCTTCAATTTTCAATCAACTCTTCATTATTCAATAATTATCTGATTTTAAAATTTTTTTTAACAATCATAAAAATTGTTTTAAATTATCAATTCAATTGTTCAATTCTTAAGTTTTCAATTGTTTTCTTCTGTATTTAATAATTATGTGCTTTTTTAAATTACTTTTCAAACGTTTTATTATATTTTTTTAAATTTCATTCACAATCTTCAATTATTAATTATTTTCATCAATTTCAATTTTTTTTACTTTTTCAACTCAGTTGTTCAATTTACAATTATTTCTATAATTTTCTTAATTTTTTAATTATTTAGTTTCAATTTAATGTTCCTTGTTTAAATTTTTTAAATTATTTTTTCAAATTGTTATTATTTTAGCCTTTTTTTGTATTTTGTTTTCAATTGTCGATTATTTTCAACATTTTTCAGATATTTTCATCCATTTTGCAATTGTTATCGTTATTTTTTAATTATTTCCTACAATTTTTTCAATTTTCATTTATTCTCTTAAAATTTTAGAATTATTTTTTAATTTTTGTTGTTAATTTTTTCTCTTGTCGATTATTCTTGCCAGTTTGCGATTTTTTTTCAATTGTCAATTATTTTCGTCATTTGAAATGTTTTTTCAATTATGTTTCAAAAATGTTAAATTACTTTTTTCAATTTTTAATTATTTTCATTAATATTTTTAAATTCACGTATTTGGTTAATTTTTTTTCGATTAACAATAAGTTTCTTCAATTTTAAATTCAATTGTTCAAATATTTTCTGCAATTCTCAATTTTTTTTAAATTTCAATTCCATTTTTCAGTTTGCAATAATTCTCTTCCATATTCAATAAAACTCTCCTTTTTTCTGTTAATTTTTTCAATCTTTTATTGTATTCTTTAAATTTCAATTCAGTTCTTCAATTTTTAATTATTTTCTTACATTTTTAATTGCTTTTTCTTTAATTTCAGTTTTTTTCTAATTTCAATCCAGTTGTACAATTTACAATTATTTCCAACAATTTACCTATAATTTTTTTAATTTTGCTTTTTATAATTATTTTCTTGAAATTTAATTTTTAAAACGTATTTTGTATTTTAAAAGAAATGACCAATATTCACCATAAAATAATACTCGGACAAAACTTCCATTGACAATTTACCAAACTGGTTAATTCAACAACGAAATTCATTATTTACCCACAAAAAGTGCTGAGCATGAATAATTCCTTTCATGGAAGTTTCTATTTACAAAATATAACAAAAATCAGAAACAACCTTTCTGTCTCTAAAATAAATATAAGGCTTCATTTACTTTCTTCGAGTTGAGAAAAAGTGGAAAAAATCACTGAATAGACTCGCTTTTTCATCCTGTAGAAATTCGCATTTGAAAAATCTGTAGTGTATGAGAAAGATAAGTAAAAACATTAAATGAGCCCTTCCAGCCTTGAATAACTTAAGTAATCTCGGATTTTTTTCGCAACTAATTTATAAAGACCGAGTGTCTGAATAAACCATTGCTTTTCTGCAACGATCCAAGGGAAATTTGTAGTTTGATGGTTTTTTTTTGTTTCGTTGAAATCTGAAAACAGGTCATATACATGTTCATAAAAAGAATTATTTCTATAACCACTATCAAGCAAAACCAGCACGTTTAGTTTGATCAACGTATTTCGCGTTCTCAGATAAAAAGAACCCACAATCCTTTTGGTTTAACCACTTAACTTAAATCAGGAATTTATGTCCTCTGGCTTGTTAAAAATTGCAGTAAAAGGTCAATCTTTTTTCCCTTGAAGTTACCGATTTCTCGTAAACTTTATTTATCGAAAATTCAATTATGTGTTTATACACTCTACTAACATTTTTTAAAAGGAAAGAATGGCACTTTCAAAAATTGAACTCGTTGATAAATTTCTTTACTTTTTTTTTATTTGTTGTTGTCAATAAAATGTCGAATATAAAAAAAATTTTAAAAGAATATTTAGAAATTCGAATTTTGAAACAAATAATAAACATTCTACCAATGAGTAAATTAGTTACAAGAATGAAACTAGAATTATCAAGTATACTATCTTTTAAAAAATCTATTATAAACGGATAAAACAGCAATAAACGAAGAATAAGGCCAATAAGGGTATAAAACAGGTGCTTCAGAAGGAAAACTTTTATTTTAGGGTTTTTTTTTTGCTTATATGCACGCGATATAACCAATGACTCATCGCACTAAGACCGTATCAGAAACTCGATCTTAGCACTTATAGTACCTGCCCCTACGAGTTTGCTTGCCAATAAAACGAATTTTGTGAATAACGGCTAATAATCTCTTATACTGACATTAACCAATTGCACAAAATGTTTGATTATAGGATTAGCGTAATTTTATTTTGATATAATGTGTGAATATAAAAATTAAATTTAAATTTCATATTTCCATAAAAGCTTTTGAAAATAACCATTGTAAAATAATACGTATCTTGATCAATACATAACTCTTGGGAAACACGAAAGTATGACAGAAAGCATAAAAGTAACAAAATGTGAACTGAGTTAAGAAGATCACAAAATACGGGAATAAAAATGTTATTGGAGCTTTGAGATCTACTTTAAAAGTTAAGAGTCTCTGTCTCTTAAGTCATGTATAGAAGCCAATAAAGTCTATGTATGTACATAACTTGCTGTATATATTTTATGACATTGTTATTTATGATATTCTCAAAGCGAAAGAACCGAGTTTTTCAAGGGAGGATACGATGAAACAAACAGAATTTTTAGAAATGTATATAAATTTGTAATATGCTTTGAGAATCAGGTTATTAAAATTATTTAATTTTTATTTTTATAATGAATTACACGAAACCATACTTTTCACCAAGTTTCAATTAGAAACGGGCTGTTATATTTTGTCGATCAAGGAATTCGAATCCGTTGTTCGTTTTAGCCTTTATGTCAAGATTCTTTTTAAATTGAGATTATATGAAAGTTTTAAAAATTAAAAAATGAATGAAACGTTTTCCGTTTATTAAATTTTATTTTGTGATATACTCGACCCCTTTTTCTGGGGTAGGATATTTTTCTGGGTTACGTTGCTGCCCTCGATAAAAAGATGTAACCATGTAGCAAACGCAGATTTTACTTTGCTTTAATTCCTTGTTCCATTTTCAGCATTCTTGAAACTTTTTTTTTTTAATAACAGAATTTTATCCCAGTTACATTGCGGAATTGACTTTTAAGTAGTTAATAAGTCATAAAGTAGGATTAGCTTCCGCATAAAATTTATTTGAAAATGAAAATTTAGAGAAACTTAAATTAAATGTTTTTTGCCACTCTTATTAGTACTTCCTTATACATGTTCCTCTAATTAATAAAACAAATTAAATAATTTTTTTCTTAGGTTTTTAGAAAACAGTAGGATTTACTAAAAGTCGCATACGATTTTCCTCTAACTTAAATTATCAAAAATTAAATTAAATTATCAAAATGTTTATGATTTTTATTTGATTTTCAGTGAAATGTAAATTATGAATTATTTAGATACTTTGCTTTTTTGATCTTATAGATCCTGGTTTAAAAAGGCTCTAAACTAGTTTCTAAAAGATTAACACTTTTTTCAAATTTTAAGAATATGGGTCTTTTGTGACCCATCACTAAAAAAAACGTTATTCTTCGTTTAATAATTAATCTTGGCGTCTATGAAGAATATAATATTCTGAGAATAAGAAGATTATTCTCAGATTAAGAATATTTTCTTAGATTAATAATATGTTCTTAAAAGAAAAATACCTTTTTTTAGTGTTTATTATTAATTTAGAAAACATTTTGAATCTGATAATGAAAAATTCGTATACAACAATGATGGCTTTTAATTTTGATTTCAAAGAGAATACGCTTAGTATATATCGAAGGGTGTTAGAGATTTGCCTTTTATTATGCGAAAGAACTTTGCACCTACCCTAGTGTTTATTGTAGCTCGCAACGACGCGTAAATTCATTCCCATTCATTCATTCATTCATTCATTTGCCTGGAAATCACGAGGCAGTCCTGCTTGAATTAAAATCTGATTAAGAGTTTTGAAACAGATCCCGCATGCACAGAAAAACGACGAACGTGTGGCGTTTACAAAAAATATTCTAGGACATCATTATGACACCTTTATAACTTTATATAAACATGAATATATTCTTTTCAATTTTTTCAAATAATTTATATGTTTATTTCTACTTATAACTAATTAAAAAATAAGAATTTTATATTCATTAATATATCTTTGAAATATCCTGAAACCTAAAAATGTTATTCTGATTTTTAAATATTTTATTTATTTTCGCAATTTTTAAAAATTACTATTTTTTATTCCCCAAATCCTGAATGTTAATTTAACCCTATTTACGGTATGGTGAAACTGGTTTTAGTTTTTTTTTTTTTTAATAATTTAAGAACACTTTATTTTATCAAAACGCCAATTTTTATCTATTTACTTCAGTCAATTTACAATCTCAAACATCTATAATGAAGGAAATTATCATTGTTAGTTTACGGGATAAAAAAAAAAATTGTCAAAAATTTCGGCTTTTCTAAATTTGGCATTTTTTACTTCTGTGAGTCCCTCAAGAACGCTTCAACTTTCAATTATTTATTTACTTCAAATTTTAATTATTTTTTTTCAATTTTTAAATATTTTGATTATTTTGCAATTGTTTTCTCAAATTTTAAATTATCTTCAATGTTCCCCCTCCCTAAATATTACAATTATTTATCTCAAATTTCAATAATTTTTATCAATGCTCAACTTTTAAAATTATTTTTCTATTATTTTTTTGAATTTTCAATTATTTTTCACAATTTTAAATTGTGTAATTAAATTTTTTTTTTTAATTTTTTTGTTCTGTTGCCAATTATTTTCGCAAGTTTTCTAATTTAGCTTTCAATTGTTAATTATTTTGCTCGTTTCTTAATTATTTTAGTCAATTTGTAATTTCTTTTTTTAATTATCAACTATTTTCTAAAACTTTCAATTCTATTCTTTAATCTTCAATTTATTTTTTTAATTTTCAATTATTTTCTCCAATTTTCAATTGCATTCTTCGTTTTTCAATTATTTTATTCAATATTCAATAATTCTCGCATTTTCTCAATTATCAAATATTTTCTTGAAATTTCAATACAATTCTTCAATTTTCATTAATGTTCTACAATTCTTTTTATAATTTTCATCAGTTTTCAATTAACAGTTTATTATTCTCCTTTATTTATTATTATTCATTAATTTATTATTTTATTATTCATTAATTAAAAATTTTTTTTTTGTTCAAATGTTCCCCCCCCCCCCCCCTAAATATTACAATTATTTATCTCAAATTTCAATAATTTTTATCAATGCTCAACTTTTAAAATTATTTTTCTATTATTTTTTTGAATTTTCAATTATTTTTCACAATTTTAAATTATTTTCATCAATTTGCAATTCTTTTCTCCAATTTGTGAGAATTTTCAATATTTTTTAGTCAATTACCTTAATTTACAATTAATAATCTCATATTTCAATAAATTTTATCAATGTTTAATTTTTTATAGTATTTTTTAATTATTTTTTTATATTTTAAATATATTTTGTAATTTTATAAATACATTTTTCTGAAATTTTAATTATTTCTTAGACTTTCAATTATTTTTACTATTTTAAGATTATTTTCTTAATTTTTTAAATTATTTTTTAACTAATTTACCAAACATTTCTATTATTTTTCAATTAATTTAAGACATTTTCAATTATATTATTTTTACATATCTTAATTATTTTCTTCTATTTTCAATTATTACTATTTTACTTACTATTTGTCCCCACTTTTGATTAATTCTTTAAATTCCAAATATTTTCTATAATTTTTAATTGCTTTTATTATTTTTCAACTATATTTCTAAAAATTTCTATTACTTTTTAAATTTTTTAAATTTGCAATTATTTCTCTCATATTTCAATTACTTTCTTCAATTTTAAACTAATTTGGTGTTTTTATGACTTGTTTTAAAATTTCAATTATTTTCTTCAATTTTTAATTATTTATCTCAGATTTTAATTTTTTCTTTTTCAATTTTTAAATATTTTCATTATTGTGTAATTGTTTTCTCAAATTTTAAACTATTTTTTAGTCAATTTTCCAAATTTCCAATTATTTATCTCAAATTTCAATTATTCTTTAAATATCAATTTCTTTTTTCAACGCTTAAAAAAGTTTTGACCGTTTTTAATTATTTGCTTTAATTTTAATTAAATTTATCGTTTTTGGTTTTGCATATAGGAAGTATTATCACTTATTTGTCTTAAATTTCAATTATTTTCTTCAAATTTCAATTATTTACCTGAAATTTCAATTGTGTTATTCAATTTTCAAATATTTTTATTATTTTGCAATTGTTTTCTCCAATTTTTGATTATTTTTTTATTAATTTTCTAAATTACCAATTGTTTATCACTAATTTTAATTAATTCTATAAATATCGATTACGTCCTTTAATTTTTAATTGTTTTTACCATTTTCCAATTATTTTCTGTAATTTCTATTAAACTTTTTGATTTTGCTTTCTCATATGGGAAGTATTATGACTTATTTTTTCAAAATTGTAATTATTTTCTTCAATTTTAAATTATTTATCTTAAATTTAAATTATAATTATTTTCATTATTTTATAATTAATTTCTCCAATTTTTATTTTTCAATTAATTTTATAGATTTTGCTTCCTCCTAGAGGAAGCTTTGTGATCGTTAAGATTTTCGATTTTCCAAAAATAGTCCAAATTGACTCATTTTCATCTGAAATGCAAAAATTTTAATTCTTAAGCCAATGTCCAGAAATGTGTGTATGTGGTGATGTTTTTTTGTTGTTGCCAGGTTATTTCGAGAAAGCTTCAACGGATTTTAATAAAATATTTCTTATAAGTATTAAATATTAATTTATTTACCATTTTAAGATAAGAATCCTTCTTTATAGTTATAATTTCTCATAACATAGGAAATCATATATTACTTTTAAAAAAAGTCCACGTGGACATTTAGAGGGGGGGGGGGGGGATCAAAAAATGATTAAAAATTGTCCAAGTGGTATATGAACGACCCCTAATAATGAATTAGCGAAAAATGAGCTGCTATTAAATAGTAAAATTTCACTATTTAAATTAATAGTTTTCTACTAGAAAAATTAGTAAAATTCATGATTTTAAAGTTCTGAAGGTTTAAATGAACGTAATTATTATTTT